>OX392508.1:2525000-4925000 GCA_947623375.1 Apotomis capreana | reverse complement strand
TACCGGTTGAGTTGAGGTATAGAATCCTATAATAGAGGTCGGCGTGGGTGAGCTATTTTACGTCATTAATGTCATATAGTTGTGTCTTGTAGATATTAATATGGATAAGGTGTACCCATAAAAAATAATAAAAAAGACAACACTGAAATTATTAAACTAAAATGAAAATACATTACAAATCGAATATGAAGCTTTTTATTTATTGTAAATTTTCTGTGCTATGACTATTAGTTTTTCTATATTTTAAATTTTTAACTTTTTTAAGTTTAGCATTGGGTTTAATATTCATTTATAGATAGAAAAAGATCTTTCTACATCCACTGAACGAAGTGAGTGGAGATAAATTGTACATTAGAATGATGTCCACGTCTGAAGCTTCCGAAAGATTTTTGACATACTCTCTAAAAAAATCCAAGTCTGGTGTTACGGACAGCTAGGCGTATTTAGAATAAATAAATGAATGAATAATATATATGTATAAGTTAGGCGAAATTAATATTAAGACGAAATAAATAATTATTCCTTATCTTTCCAAATGCCCAAAAAAGCGGCAATTCTATGTGTATAACACTTATTTTATCCTAGAAAACATTTATTGTAAGAGAGCTCCCAAATACTATGTAGGATAGTTAAAAGACCACGGAGTCTTAAAGTAAACAAGTATGACTCATCCTGGTAACTTTCCACTCACAGTCTAAGACAAAGGAGTCATGTTTGTTTACATTGAATGTAAAACTTAAGGATAAAAATTAGAAAATCCTGAAGCTTTGTAGTAATGTTCCTCATGAACATCTAAGCAAATTCTCTTAATATTATACCGGCCGCAACCTGCTGCGAGCACGGCAAACATGAAAATAACACGGCGCGCCGCGCGCACCGCGATAAGAGGCAACGGGCAGGTGTATATCTCGACCCGTGTGAGCGAGACGGACTCTGAGTCCGAACAAAGAAATAATGTACATTTCATATAATTATGATTAAATGGGAGCTCTCACATCAAAACCACATATAGATTTGTGTTCTATAAGTGAGCCTTGATATTAACTATAAGTTGAATTTAAGATGAGAGCTATATTATAAGCAAGAAATGATTAAATGTAACGGAGCGGGCGTCCCCCTAGACATGTAAACAAACCTTGAACGAATCATATAAAAGGACGCCCGTTTCCGCCATTGGTAGTACCACTTTAGCCTGCGTAGAGTTACGACTCCGTAGTAGTTCGGTAGTACAATCTCAGTTAACATCGAGTCCACACTCTGTTACTCAGTGCGTAGATCAGCGATCCGCCAGTACTTCCGTTCAGTCTCTTACTCACGTGTATACCATCTTGTTAGTTAATTAGTGCGTAGTGAAAGATAAAGGACTTCATTAGTTAAGATCTAGTTTAAATTCGCGGTTTAATTTGTGTGTTAATTTTCTGTGTTAGTTTACGCTCCGATCTTTAATTGTGTTAATTTGTTTTGTGTTTAAATATATATCGTTTCGTTTACCCTTGTGTTTTCTATCATCTCATTTATTATTTCTACTTCTGAGCTATCGTAGATGTCAGTGTGAGGACCCGGCCGACGAGGCATTCCTTACATTGTTTTGGTCCTTCGAACCGGATCGGAGCTAGGTATTAGTTTAGGTATTTCGTTGTTAGGTTTGGAAAGTGCGGTTTCCAAATAGTTAGCGATGGTTAATACACGCGGAAACAAGAGCGAGGAGAGTGCGCGCGCGCAGCGCGAGCGCACACAATCTGCGATTGACCTTCAGCGGTTTGCGGTGACTAATGTGGCAGTCACACATTCACCGCCCGCTACCCATGCCCGACCGCCTACGGGACTGCACCACCAAACAGACTCGCCCGAGTCTCCCGCCGAGGAAGCTCCAGTTTCGCCGCCGGCCGACACTACGGCTTGGCGCAGCGAACTGGACAAACATTTGTCGAAGACTGCGCGCTTCTACCAATCGCAGCACACCGCGCCGGCCACGCACGCCGGCCAATCACTGCACTCCGCGCCGGCCGACCAATCAGAGGCCCGCGCGCAGCGGCGCGAGTTCGGCGTCACTTTTGGCGATAAAGCCCACGCACCGCCCCGACCAGCATCACTTCACTCTCGAGCGTCGAACGCGACGGACGTGCTCCGCCGCGAGGCGGAGCTCGCCGCTATGGAGCGGCTCAAGCAACTTCGCTTCGAAGAAATTCGTCTTGAACGCGAGCTCGTTGAAAAGAGGCTCGCCGTCGAAATGGAGCGCATCGACGAACAATCTCGGGCCGGCGGATCTCAAGCCGACTCACAGCGACGCGTCAACGATTGGCTGTCCAACGTCCACCCTGCCGACGCGGTCCACGCGAAGCAGACGAGGGATCCTACACCGCAACGCGACACACGCAAGCGACACGAAGAGGAACCACGGACACCATACAGCCGTCGAGAACGATCGTCGAGTCGAGACCGTGTGATCGACCGCCTCACCGACACTATTGAAACCATGATGCGACCTCCTCCGAAGCAAGTCTACGAGCTACCGCCATTCTCCGGGGAGCCAAGCGAGTGGCTCACTTTCTATAACTCATACACCGAGAGCACCGCACGCTACAAGTACTCCGCATATGAAAATGTCGCACGCCTGCGACACTGCCTGCGAGGTGAAGCCCGTCAATGTGTGCAGCACATGATCGCCTCGTCCGCTCGACCCGACCTAATCATACGGGTCCTTAAGAAGAATTTCGGGCGCACCGATCTACTCATTGATCGCGCCATCGACGAGCTGCGAAGAATGCCGCCGCTCGGACCGAGCGCCAATGACCTCAACCAGTTCGCCATACGCATCATGAATATCGTTTCAACGCTTGTGGACCTGGACCGCCGAAGCTACGGCGCAAACCCACTTCTCATCCGGGAAGTCACCGAGCGACTGAGCCCACACTTGCGCAGTCGCTGGTGTTCCTACGCTAAGGAGCACCTCAACTCCGCCGAAAACGAACTCATGTTGATGGCGGAGTTCCTCCTTGAAGAAAGCGATGCCGAGATGGAATTCTCGCACGCTAAGGCGCCGCATAGAAGACCGACGCCCGCCGCCGAGCAACGTGGATCGCAGCGCGTCCCAGAGCAACGCACGGCGGCCAACGCCGGAAGAGGAGCCGTACGACGCCCTCCGAGAGATCGCGTGCAGACATAGGCACTCGAGCAACCCATTAGCTGCCTATACTGTGGAGGCAGCCACCGCACTACCGAATGCCGCAAACTTATCGCCGTGCCAGTCGGAGCCCGATGGGATTGGGTGCGACAGAATCAAATATGCTTCAAATGCCTGGAGCGCAAGCACCGCCGCGACCAATGCAACGCCCGCGGCTGCAACGTTCCCGGCTGCACCTATCCACACCACCGATTGCTACACGCCGAGAAGACGCAGACGCATACGCCGAGCACCCCAGCTCCATACATGCCTGCGCCACAAGCAGCGCCGTACATGCCTGCGCCACAAGCAGCGCCGTACATGCCTGCGCCACAAGCAGCGCCGTACATGCCTGCACCACAAGCCACGCCGTACGCCTATCAACCGTACGCACCGGCTCCCTATGCAGTCAAGCAAGCCGCTAGACGAAGCGCCACGCCGACTGCCCCGCCACAAGCTGTCTCTGCGACTTATACTGCGGCGTCGCGACGCCGCCCTAACACGCACGCAGCCCCAGACGCACCGCCAGAGACGACGGCGTGCGTCGAAGAATTTACTGCCAACACGGCCGAATATGGACGCAACGTGTCTTCGGTCCTGCTAAAAGTCATCCCAGTCATCGTCGGCGGACCCCGCGGCGAGAGACTCACCTACGCCTTGATGGACCAGGGGTCCACAATTTCACTCATTGAAGAGGACCTCGCAGATGCAATCGGCGCCGACGGTACGACCTCGCGCCTGCATATCCAAGGCGTGGGGTCAATGACGACGCAACAGAAGAGCCGTCGTGTGCACGCCCACGTGCGCAACCAGACAGGCGGTCCGGCTCACCCACTAAGCCTACGGACCGTCGCCGACCTGGGCTTGCGCGCACAGCAAGCCAAGCGAGACTACGTCACGCAGTTCCCGCACCTCGCGGATATGAGCGCCGCGTGCTACGACACAGCACGCCCGCGCATTCTCATCAGCGCCGACAACTGGCACTTGATGCTGCCATACGAGCTGCGCGTGGGCAAGATCGACGAGCCCGCCGCCATGCTATCTCCACTCGGATGGGTGCTATTCGGGTCGGCGCCGCAACAGCACGCGAGATGGCAGCAAACCGTGCTACATTGCTACGTCGGGTACGAGGCGCCGCTACAAGAAGAGGACGCCGCCCGACCTGCAACTACGACAGAGCAAGACCGCCGCCAGACACACGATGACGACATCAACGCCCAGCTAAAGTCATACTTCCACATTGACTCGCTGGGCATCACGGCGGCGGTCAAAACGAAACCACAGAACGAGCGAGCTACGAAAATCTTCGAAGACACTGTGCGGCGCGTCGACGGCCCGCGCTACGAAGTCGGGCAGCTCTGGCGTGATGACAACGTCAACATGCCATCAACCTACAACATGGCTTTGCGACGCTTACACGGGATCGAGCGCAAGATGGACCGAGACCCGCAATTCGCCGAAGCATACACCAAAGAAATGAACAATCTGTTTGCCAAGAAGTACGCCGAGCGAATGGAGCCGGCGCCGAGCAACAACATGTGGTATCTGCCGCACTTCGCAGTCACCAATCCGAACAAGCCGGGACGAATACGCCTGGTTTTCGACGCCGCGGCCACCTGCCAGGGCCGCAGCCTCAACGATTACATACTAGAAGGCCCCGACAAACTCCAATCGATCCTGGGCATTCTGTTTCGATTCCGAGAGGGAGCCTACGCTGTGACTGCCGACATACAAGAAATGTTTCTTCAAATCAAGCTACGCGAAGAAGACCGACCGTCACAAATGTTCCTGTGGAGAGGCGCCAACCGCACACGACCTCCAGAAACATACGCCATGACGTCGATATTCTTCGGCGCTGCGAGCTCACCCTACATAGCTCACAGCGTGCGAGACTACAACGCCGAACAAAACCGCGAGCAGCATCCGATGGCCGTTGAAGAGATCACCACGAATCACTATATGGACGATTTCGTGTCGAGCTTCAACACAGAAGAGGAAGCCTGCGAAGCATCGAAGCAAGTCGCCGCCTCACACAAAGCGGGCGGATTCACACTGCGCGGATGGAGCTCCAACGCGACTCGCCTCATGAAGTCGCTACCTGCAGAGCTCCGAGCAACGACGCCCGCGCAGCTTGGCGGCGACAAGACGCAGAAAATTCTCGGATTGATGTGGGATCCGAACGCCGACGAACTCGGATTCAACACTAAAATGATCCGAGTTCCGGCCGACGTGCGAGAGCTACGCCGCACGCCTACGAAACGAGAGATGCTGAGCGCCGTGATGAGCGTGTACGACCCGCTCGGTCTACTCGCGAGCTACACCATCTCCGCAAAAATACTGCTGCAGCGACTATGGGAACTGAAGCTCGATTGGGACGCCGCCCTGCCGCCCACTGAAGCTGCCGAGTTCGCTGACTGGCTACGAGGTCTGCAATCCGTAGCCACCCTGCGACTGCCACGCCCCTACGCCTCTACGGGGGGAGCTACGAAACGTGAGCTACACGTGTTCGTAGACGCCAGCGCTCAAGCCTACGCGGCCGTAGCGTACTGGCGCGAAGAAACAGACGACGACGCCCGTGTGAGCCTCGTCGCTGCCAAGGCGAAAGTAGCCCCGACACGACAGCTGAGCATTCCACGCCTCGAACTGCAAGCAGCACTCATCGGGGCGAGACTGGCTGCCAGCATCGCCAAAGAACATCGTCTACGCATCGACGAAACTTTCCTGTGGACGGACAGCAGAACCGTGCTACACTGGGTGCGCGACGACGCCCGCCGCTACAGCGCCTACGTCGCGCACCGTCTTGGCGAGATCGCCGAGACCACCAACGTCGAGCAATGGAAATGGGTGCCGACGAAACAAAATCCCGCTGACGACGCGACGCGAGCCGATAGCACACGCCGCCTCGACGCCGCCAGCCGGTGGTACTGCGGGCCGGACTTCCTACAACGTCCGGCCTCCGAGTGGCCCCGAGAGACACCGGCGCCACCGCAACAAGAAGACACAGAAGCCCAAGTTGCAGCCACACAGAAATGGGAGTCGCCATTGCCGGATGTCAGTCGGTTCTCAAATTATAACCGACTGATAGGCACGACAGCCCGCACGCTGCAGTTCGTGGAGCGATTGCGAACGAAACAACCCACCGAGCTGCAGCAGAAGCATTTCAAGAACGCCGAACATATGTGGCTGCAACAGGCGCAGCGAGAAGACTTCCCGGCCGAGCTACGAGCGCTGTCCCGCGGACAACCGATCGACCGAAGAAGCAAATTATTCAAGCTCGACCCGTACATCGACGAAGAAGATGGCCTGCTGCGGGTGCGCGGGCGTATCGACGCCGCGCCCGCTTACGTCAACCGACGCCCGGCCATCCTAGACGGCCGCAATCCCTTTGTGCGGCTGTGGCTTCAACGGGAGCACGAGCGAGCGGCGCACGCGAACCACGAGCGTGTCGTCAACGACGTCCGGCAGCAGTACTGGGTGCTACGCCTGCGGCCCACTGTGCGCGCTCTAGCGCACGCCTGCCGGACCTGCGTGCTTCGGCGCACGCAACCCCGCGTCCCGGCGCTGGGAGACCTGCCGCGAGCCCGCCTCGAGCCGTGCCAGCGGCCCTTCACCTACACAGCGACCGACTACTTTGGTCCTGTGTGGGTCACCGTCGGCCGCCGCCGAGAAAAGCGCTGGGTGGCGCTCTTCACGTGCCTGTCGACGCGCGCCGTGCACCTCGAGACAGTCCACACGCTGTCCACTGACTCCGCCATTATGGCCTTGCGGCGGCTGGCCGCGAGGCGCGGATGGCCCGCGCAGATCTACAGCGACAACGCGACTTGCTTCCGGGCCGCGGACCACGAGCTACGGGCGGTCTACGCGGAATGGCTGCCTGCGCTACGAGACTACGGGCTGTACCGCGGCCTGGACTGGCGCTTCATCACTCCCGGCGCACCAAATCAAGGCGGTGCCTGGGAACGACTGGTGCGGTCTGTGAAGACTGCACTAACGGCGACGCTACACACGCGGGCACCCAAGGAAGAGGTGTTCGCCACGCTGCTCGCCGAGGCCGAGCAAACAGTTAACGCTCGGCCACTCACCCACGTGTCCGTCGACCCGGCAGACGACGAGGCGCTGACGCCTAACCACTTCCTGCTGGGCACGCCTACTGCAGCGCCGCTCGTCGGGCCCTGCCGAGAAGCCGACCGACGCACCTGGCGGGCCAGCCAGGCGCTCGCCGAACTCTTCTGGGCGCGGTGGGTTCGCGAATACCTACCTACACTCGCGCCCAGGCAGTCATCACCGACGGGGAACGAGCGACGCATCCAGCCAGGCGACTACGTCGTGATAGCCGATCACACGCTGCCGCGCAACGTCTGGCCGAAGGGGATCGTCGTGGCGACACATCCGGGTCCCGACGGAGAGGTGCGCAACGTCGAAGTCCGCACCAAAGGAGGAGTTTTTCGCCGACCTGCGAGGAAACTAGCTGTCCTCCCCTTGCAACCCGAGCCTACGCGGGAGCTCGGCGGGGGGAGCTCTGTTACGGACAGCTAGGCGTATTTAGAATAAATAAATGAATGAATAATATATATGTATAAGTTAGGCGAAATTAATATTAAGACGAAATAAATAATTATTCCTTATCTTTCCAAATGCCCAAAAAAGCGGCAATTCTATGTGTATAACACTTATTTTATCCTAGAAAACATTTATTGTAAGAGAGCTCCCAAATACTATGTAGGATAGTTAAAAGACCACGGAGTCTTAAAGTAAACAAGTATGACTCATCCTGGTAACTTTCCACTCACAGTCTAAGACAAAGGAGTCATGTTTGTTTACATTGAATGTAAAACTTAAGGATAAAAATTAGAAAATCCTGAAGCTTTGTAGTAATGTTCCTCATGAACATCTAAGCAAATTCTCTTAATATTATACCGGCCGCAACCTGCTGCGAGCACGGCAAACATGAAAATAACACGGCGCGCCGCGCGCACCGCGATAAGAGGGAACGGGCAGGTGTATATCTCGACCCGTGTGAGCGAGACGGACTCTGAGTCCGAACAAAGAAATAATGTACATTTCATATAATTATGATTAAATGGGAGCTCTCACATCAAAACCACATATAGATTTGTGTTCTATAAGTGAGCCTTGATATTAACTATAAGTTGAATTTAAGATGAGAGCTATATTATAAGCAAGAAATGATTAAATGTAACGGAGCGGGCGTCCCCCTAGACATGTAAACAAACCTTGAACGAATCATATAAAAGGACGCCCGTTTCCGCCATTGGTAGTACCACTTTAGCCTGCGTAGAGTTACGACTCCGTATTAGTTCGGTAGTACAATCTCAGTTAACATCGAGTCCACACTCTGTTACTCAGTGCGTAGATCAGCGATCCGCCAGTACTTCCGTTCAGTCTCTTACTCACGTGTATACCATCTTGTTAGTTAATTAGTGCGTAGTGAAAGATAAAGGACTTCATTAGTTAAGATCTAGTTTAAATTCGCGGTTTAATTTGTGTGTTAATTTTCTGTGTTAGTTTACGCTCCGATCTTTAATTGTGTTAATTTGTTTTGTGTTTAAATATATTTATTTTATTTTTTATTTTATTTATTTATTTATTAGGTTACACAGTATTACAGTCTTAAAACTAATTCACTGTGAAACTTAAAATAACATAAATTGTAACTAACTGAATTACAATATGTTTAACCATAACTACGAAACATCAAACATTTTAACATTAAAACATCATGCGAATACACTGGATTGCCTTTTATCCATCATCTCACAAAACTTCAAGCATTCATAACATACAGCCGCCCATCGCCACGCAAACAGATCACATTCCGGTGCTGATACCAGGAGCGCATTCAGTAGGGTCAGAGCGCGAAGGAGAGGCGAGTTTTTATGTGCCACTGTGCGCGCCGCTGGCACTGCCAACAGGGGCCGTGCACGCGGCCTGAGGGTAATTCTCGAGACATCTGGGACAAACAATCTCGCCAATTTCTCCACTAGTTGCAGACAGTCCGAATCTCCACGTAAGACACGACATGCAGACACAAGCGAGCTGGATATGTCGTTTCGTTTACCCTTGTGTTTTCTATCATCTCATTTATTATTTCTACTTCTGAGCTATCGTAGATGTCAGTGTGAGGACCCGGCCGACGAGGCATTCCTTACATCTGGGTTAGACTATGACGACGTCATGAGAGAGAGATAAACGACGAGATGACGTCTTCTAAATTCTGACTGACAGAAGCAGGTGAAGACCAGTTTATAACAGATTTATTGCCTATCTTAAGAGGTTTCATATTCACTTGATTAACCGTCATAGTATCATATGGATAATATATTATCGAAGGAAGTTTGCTTTAATACTCGTTAAAACTGTTTTTCCACTTAAGCAGAAAGCTGTACAAAATAGATTAATCACGTTCCGTAGGTTCTAATATTATTATTTTTATAGCGACGTAAAGCTTAAAGCAGAATGGCAACCTAAATAAAATAATTTCAGTCTTTTATGGGGCACGTGGGTAAAGGGCATGACAAGGTATGTCCATGTTATGCAAACAGCTGAAAACAGCTCACCCACGCCGACCTCTGTATTACATTACTGCAGAGGCCGCGAAATAGGGAATTGTTGGCCGAGTTGTAATAGATGGCCGAGTGATAAAACGAAGACATCTAGAGATACGAGGCCGACAATCCCTGTTCGCGCCGAGGCTTGTATAGTGCTTTTCTCAAATAAATCCAAGGAAATAATACAAATGTTCAACTTATATATTCATATATTTTTACTACTCCCGCCAACTTTTTACTTTTTTCAAAATTTATTTTTTTAACCTGTTCGGGTTAATGTTTTTGCTACCAAATGTTAAGATGATTCTATTTATTAAAAAACTACAACACCTTATTAATTAGATATTGTGATCTTTTTTAACAATAAACGTGATTCCTTGTTTATTTTATTAAATATCTGTTTTAATGTAATTGAATAATCTAGTTAAATATAAGAAACAAAACGTAAATATACATGCACAAACTACGTTTTTTTTGATTGGCAGTATGCCATAGATTATCAATAAAAGAAATAAACCCCACTTTAACAAAAGACAATCTCTTTGTGGGCCACGGCCATATGTTGAATGAAATTCCTTTATTGACCTCTAATTTGAAATTAGAACGAATCTTCAACAATTGCTATACAAAGAAGTATTTCGCGTTCTATTACCACGATCATAAGATCGACATTTCCTTGGATGTTTGAGAAAATAATATAATACAACATAGATGTAATAATATGTTCGTTACACTTCTAGCGCTATTTTAGTTTTTGTAAATAACTAAATAGGTAGCATACGTCTTGTACGTCTTCTACCAAGTAACATTTCAGTTTTACTTTAAGTAAGTAAACATAAAAATACGTCTATTACAATTAACATATTGTAGGTACAAAGGCGAACTTATCCCTATAAGGGATCTCTTCCAGTTAACCTTTGAGCAATTGAGTGAGTAATACGAGAAGAAGATAGACAAACTAACACCGTGTACAAAAAGGTATTAAAAAAATACTACTAATAATTACACATAATAAACTATTTAAACGGATTATATCGCGTATATTAATTATTTGAGCCTCCCTTTGAGGGAGGCGCAAATAATTAATATACGCGATATAATCCGTTTAAATTGTTTTATTTAAATATGTGACAGTCGCGGAAACCGAAGAAAATATTACATAATAAACTATTAATACATACATACATATATACAATACATATATGTAATATTAAGCTTTGATCTTTGTATCAATGTTTTAGGATAAGTACGGTTTTAAGCTGTAAACAGTCTCCAATAAAAGCAGGCGTATTTGTTAAAATAATTCCGACGCAGGGATCAGATGTTGGAAGTTTTTCCCTGGGCGGTAGATAATGCCTGGGTCCGTCGAAAAACACTCGCGAACGTGACCCGCACTTTATCCTTCGGGAGTCGGCCATTGATATATTGTAGTATCGGGGTATCTCAGGGCTATTCCGACTAACCTATCTTAGTGGAGTGTGTAAATCTTCTCGCTGGAGAATTACTGCTCATTACAGGTGTTTGTACAGTTTCAGAGGCATGTAAGCATTAGTGAAGCGTTTCAAAGGCAAGCGTGAGCGTATATCTATATAACTAGAGTCTGACATAGACAAAATTTATGCCATGTTTGTGCTGTTGGTGTGGGTACTATAAGTGATGAACGGGTGAAGTATTGTGTCATTAAATATTTTCGAAAATACATAAAAACAAATCAAACACAAAATAGTGTACAATCGGTTTATATAATATTACTTAAGCCCCCACCGCCCGGAAACACACGTCGCAATGTCGGTGATAAATTCGTCACCACTAAAATGTACCCCAAGACAGGCAGGAATCAAATATTCGTAGTCATAGTTTGGTTTGGTTCGTTTTGGTCAGATTGGCTGTTTGCTTGACATTTTGTCCTGTGATCCGGATCACGTACCTACCACTCACGTCACGTGCGTAGTTATGTCAAGGGGGAATTATTCCACTTCACGTGTCAACAGAAGTCAAGGATTTTCGCAAAATAAATCACGGCCCTGCGGCAGGGGTAGGTACCCATGATGCCTTACATTCCCCCGCTGAATATCCAAGCTAATCCTTTGGCCGAGGGATGAGCTCTGTGGTCCGAAGAACACTCCACTCTCAATAAACTATTTGACATGTTCTTTCCTTGTTCCCTGCAAATAATGTTTGCATCAGTAAGCTATGTGTTTCGAACTAATGGTTCTACTTCACGAGGCATAGATTAACGATTTGAACAATGTTTTCGATGACAAATCACGCCGAATACAAGTAATCAGGATGAACTGTGTTTGTAATAATCAAAGCTGTTTAATTTAGATTGTGCTACAGTCGGAGCTGGATTTATTTATGCATTGGCATTGTATCGGCTGGAATAAATTGGAGTTGTTTCCTCGAATGTACCCCGTGATTTATAGGCTACAATCAATAGGTAGGTACCCAGCGGGACGTGTGGGCGCGCGTTACATATCCTTACAATTGAAAACGTAACGTCTCTTTCGATTTGGTTGGTCCTGATTCATATAAAGAAAGATAGAAAGAAAGAAATATAAAAAATAGTAATAAAAAGAGAACAAAAATAATAAACTAACTAAACTATGCCTCGAAATGGTCCCACCCAGCATAATACTAACTCGGAAGCCGGCGTTGATCTTCCGATGAGGAACATGGGTACGTGGCGCCACGGAGAGCTGCATGCACGAACGCATGCAGCTCTCCGTGTTAGTATAACGTGGCCAGTTATTGAAGGGTGGCCAGTAATTAGCACCTTATACTAAAATAAAATCTGTTTGTAGGTGAATATGGTTCATTTTTTGTATGAGGTGGCCAGTTATTGAACGGTGGCCAGTAATTGGCAATTTACCCTATTATATTGATGATACTTTTATCACATTATTTTGCAGGGTAGGTACGTATTATTTTGCATATTTAATTATTTAGAACTACAAAGTCTTTTTCAATTCCTTAGATCTATACGTATAATAAAGCTGAAGAGGGTCGAAAGTCAAGATTTTCGAAAAAAGTTTGCGGGGGATATGTACTTAGAATCGATAACAGAACACGTTCCAACAGTTTTGGATTTTTTGTCTGTTTATCTGTTTATTTGACCGCGCATCACGTGAAAATGGCTGAACGGATCTTGATGAAAACTTCATTAATAACTAATAATTATAAAAAATATACCGGTAAAAGGGGAGCCACTACATTCCATTGAGTTAAGTTTGCACCGGAATCTTATGGCGCTACTTAGGAAAGAGGTGCAAACTTTTTTCATACATGTGCTACGACTTTCGAGTTCCCTGATAAACTAACAGATGGCGCTGAAATTAATATGTTGTCACTTGAGTAACCCACTGAGGAAGGAATTTGCCAAAAAGAGGGGTCCGGATATCAAACATTTTAATAGAATAATCGCTGCCACGTTGCAGCCTGGTGGCAAAACGGCTCGCACAACTGTCAAGATCCTAATAGATTTGGGCAGCACGGAAAGTCCTGTCTGCGGGGTATCAAGAAACTGTGACAAAGCAAAACTGACACAGACCGATTTCCACGCGTGCGGGGCCGCGGGCACAGCTAGTAGTTTAATATGTTTGATGAATTATATTTCACTACCTCACCAATTTCCATCGATTTCGCAGAATCTCATGCACATCCAATTTATATGCACTTCATGCAGACTTTCTCCTTTTCTATAAACTTCATGAAATTTCCATACAAACTTTCGACGCTTCAACTTCAATAAAAGATGACTTTCTAAAACCGATTTCGTCTGATATATATCTGCTAAATTAGAAATGTGCTGCTTCGAGTCTTGTATTCTATCAAATTTTAATTGAGTACTTATCTGAACCTTGAAAAATTTAGTGGCTCTTAGAGCTGTAGAGTTCGCCATAATTTTTAGATTTGGCTAAAATATATTTTAGCTATAGCTTTTCACACGTTTTATCCCTTATAATATGTCTTCGATTTTTTCTTTAAATTTCGAAAAACTAACTCGACAAAAATTCTTGCTCACAAAATTTCAAGAAAATCGGATGAGTAATGCGGTTTGTAGGCGAGAACAAAAAAAAAATAGGCGCTAGTTTATCCTCAAAGGCAATAGTTTGTTATTTTTTGTTTTTAAACCCGTGTACGACCCATTAAGATCCTCTCTCGTCCTACATGTTTACAAGTAAGTTACTGTAAGACGGTGATCCTCGGAGCAACCTAGGCTTGTATTACCTATATAGTTAGGATACGTACGTTGGTACGTATGCCGCTGTACCAACAGCCCGGAGTATGTCAATAAAACAAGCAAACTGCACCTTACCTTAAGACTCGGGCAGCAAGGTTACTTTGAGTAGTGATATAAATACAACTAAGCTTAATTATGAGAATTCGGAAAGAAATTTTAAAATTTATTTTGGTTTAAAAAAAATTTCAAGGTATCATGACTGTCATATTGGGCAAATTTAGTCATATAACTACAGTATACAGTAGAATTCAGTCGTTCAGGCTTCCATGTAAAACATTTACATTTAGAGGTAATATTGTACATAATCAATGTTGATCCACTTGGGGATTGTCCACAAATTACGTAACGCAAAATTCTTAATTTTTTAAAATTGAAAAATTAACCATCGAATAACCTTAAGGTACTGAATTGGGGTAAGAAAATACATCATCTGTGTAAATTTCAACCTAGACAGTTGTTGTCTATCACCGTTCTTGAGATACAGCCTGGTGACAGACGGACGGACGGTCTATAACAAGTTTGTTGTATGGGAGCCCCCCTTAAATATTTATTTTATTTGATTTTTAGTATTTGTTGTTATAGCGGCAATAGAAATACATCATCTGTGAAAATTTCAACTGTCTAGCTATCACCGTTCTTGAGATACAGCCTGGTGACAGACGGACGGGAGGACAGCGACGTCTCAGTAATAGGGTCCTGTTTTTACCCTTTGGGTACGGAACCCTAAAAAGCGATCGGAAAGTTAAATGAGTTAAGGTAGCAAACTTTTTGGTCTTCACCCATGTATCCTATTGTATCTATATATAATGAGATTGATTACTCAGTCCCCTTAAAAAACTTACTCAATAAATTTGAAGAACATAGCTACTTGTACAGCAGGCGAGGTTTGTCTAATCCAAGTTAAGGCGGCAAAGCTGTTCGCAGCCAGTTCACAAATACAGTTTTGTAATCCACGCGGGTCGGCGTCTCCTCTGAATACAAATTGGGTAAAGGATGGTAAAGGGTAAAGGTGTATTATTTGCCAGGCAGATTTCCAGCTACGTGATCAGGTGCCCAGATATAGTGGCCTAATACTAAGTGTTTTTCCCTGTAGGGGTACCCTTTAGCTATATCTAAAGGTAACGTGATGTGTTAATTGAAAGAGCAGGCTGAGAATGGTGGAATACAAAGCGTTGGAAGGGTTAAACCTTTTCGGGATATGAGCACCAATTTAATAATAAAATTGAGGTTCGTGATATTTGGGACATCGTTGTCTGTTAACCGATTTGAATGTTTCATCAATGGAATATATGTGTGAGTTTATTCATATTCAAAACTCAATACCTTTTGTTTACTTTTCAAGTGTATTGTTTGACTACAAATATTATTTCAGTATAGTATAAAATTATTATATAAAATAAATTACAATATAAGAAACGAATATAAGGTTGTTTGTGTAAGATAAGCCCACAGCCGCTGCCCTTCGATGTATGCCTAAAGGTTAAGATTTCAAGAAAAAAAATAGCTTGAGCTGCGAGTGTTGTGTGTCGGACCGGTGACAATAATTTGTAAATAAATGGGTGGTAGTCGAACATTTATCTCCCTACCCATCCATTTTATTAGACAATTTCGTCGGGTAGTGCTACATTTGGCCGACAGCTCCAGTAAGAACTCGCTGTTTCACCAGTACATCTGAGACCACGGCGTGTGCAACCCCGCCGAAACGTTAGATTATGAAGGTAAATAAGAAATATCGCGTTAGACCCGTTATAATTTGTGTTAATTATGTGTACAAACCGCGAGAGTATAAAGTGTCATAGTCATAGTAACACACATTGCTTAACCAATATCACACCTTTATCACACTAATATTATAAAGGCGAAAGTTTGTGAGTGTGTTCGTGTGTATGTTTGTTACTCCTTCACGCTCAAACGGCTGGACCAATTTTGATTAATTTTGGTATGAAGGTAGCTGACACCCTGGATTAACACATAGGCTACTTTTTATCCCGAAAATGTATTTTTAATGTAGTAATAATTTAGGCGCAGCTAGTAGTAGTAGCAGCTCATACGGAGATGCCACGACAATGCGCGACCAGCGACGCGGCAATCGGTTGAGAGAGAGATCCGAGCCTGGCGACATAACCAGTAAACGAGACACATGTACCTACACCGCTGCCGCTGCCACTGTCGCTGTCGCGCAATATCGTGGCAACTCCGATAGATTAAAGACCATCACCTACGTATATTTTAAATTTATTATCAACAAAATTCATTTAAGTAGTACCTAGTTGTTTAGTAAAATGTGTGTGACACACGGACAGACGGGCATAACGAAGCTAACTATGAGGGTTCCGTCTTTGCTATTCTGGCTACGCATAATGCCCTATGTAATTTTCCATGTTTTTACGGTACTTACACGTTTTGTCTACTTAATAGTTTGTAGCAACATTAATTTTACCTAGGTACATAAAACACGGAGATTCCGAAACATAAAATACGGTAAACTTTTGTGGCACTCACGTTCAATTTCCGGAGTGAATGTGATATGACAGACAGCTTTTCCAATATTTTGCTATGCAAATATTTGATAGAATAGATTTTAATTTGGCTAAAAGTCGCCTGTCAAACGCATTTATTTTGCCACCGTTAAGAGTGATTTGATTTTTGATGAATCATTTGAAAACGTGAAATAATTTGATGCTCTATACGGGAACTTACAAAGAATTGGATTTTCATCATTCGTCAAATAACTTTATGATATTTTTATTTTTCGGAGTCTCATCATTAGCCTTTTACATCTATAACAGATGAGCTAAGCAGCGTCTAATAAACTGCGGCACTTTCGAAGATGGCTGGATAGCCCGATACGAGAGCGACAGCCGCGGCCGCATAATTGTCAAATAAATGTTTCGCCTATCGATGAAGGGGGAAGAGCTGCACGCTGGTGTCTCATGTCGCGCTTGTGAGAAAGAGAAGCAAACCATACTTCATCATGCGCAACCACACCACCGCACAAAGTCTTCCTCCAAAGGTAAAGACGGACAGTAAATGCGGATGTTTAGAAAACACTAAAGAAATAAAATGAAGCTGATCAAAAGCTGTCCCCTATCGCGGGGCACTTGTATTTGGGAGGATTGCCCGTCCCCCCGACGTGCGGGATAGATCAATCATCTGAGATGAGCAACGAACCTAACCTATTGGGCAATAGTGTTTTCCGTGTTTTCGCAATGTCTCTAGAATGTTCGTGAAAATTCGTTTTATCAAATCATCTTAGGACATATTCAACGGCCACTATATGTATATGACAGTGTTAGTGTAGTATGTAGCTAATGTCTACATTTTAGTATTCAACAGTAACACAATGGTTTACTGTAACATAGTGCATATTGCTTGGATAAGCGTTAACCTTATTGTAAAAATGTATATGTATAAGCTAATGTTTTAAGTTATTAAACGTTCACTACTCGCACCCTTGGTAAAACAAAGCCACATCTGCAAAATGTGCACTTTACAGGAGAGCAGTTTAAAAATTCTCCAAGTGATTTTTGCTGATAACATTTTTGCGTTTCGTCGAATTGTCATGTACTTTTGCATATAGGTTTATATTAATGTAATCAATTAAATGTGTTATGTCCCATTTAATTTAACGCATTATTTTTAAAAATAATGTAACGGATGTGCACATACGGCTATTTATTACCAAGCATCAGCCGACGTATCAGCAGATCCGTCATTATTTTACAAAAATCTACGTGACGCATGTGCACATACGTCTTTGTTTTATGAATAACCCTTGAAATTATGAGGTCGTATATGTGTAAAATATTATATTTCTATAGAATCTGAAAGATTTAGGTATCTGTAAATGAATATTATTTCAAGTGAACTTATTTTACAGAATTATTTACTTAAATAACTAGGCAGCAATGAGTAAAAATACTGTGGTTTGCTACTAGAACACAGTAAGTGCAAGAAGATAAAACAATGTTATAAATTTTAATACATATTAACTTTTTATCGGCGTGATAAGGTATCATCACTTACATAATAATTTCCATAAAATATGTACTCCATAAATAAAATAAGCGTTAAAAACTGAAACTAGTAAGTAACAACTCGTTCATACTAAACACTATATAAATTTTATTTATAAAATACCCGTACTTGTATTATATAACTTAATAAACGAATAGATAAGAATATTAAACTTTTTGATAGTAATATATACAACTGTTACTTAATGATAAGCCATAAAACATGAGCATTGACCTGAGCTTGGTTTTACGAAACACACGAATGTTTTAAGACCTAATAATTATATAAGTCATAAACTGTTTTCATCAAAGGCCTTAAAATTTGTATCAGTTGATTATTTTACTATGCAGCGTTTTTGTGGCAGTGTTAAGATTAAGAATGACTATAAAGTCCAATGCAGGAGTGACAGTGATGTAGATTGACATTTCGATAAAGGGTCGTTAGATGATCGAGCTGGTGAAACAACCCTCCTCTCATTATGGCGTCTCCTCTCGCGTTTTGCGGCTAAAACCTGAAACAAGCTTTGATTTCTCAGTCTTACAGTCTTCGGCTAAAGACTTGCTCCACTTGCTATGCTCGTCGGCTAGAGTTTCCTAGTCTGCTGGGCTGATGCCAAATGCCGGCATTGCTCGCTTAGTGCAGTCCTTGAAACGCAACATGGGCCTCCCCACATTTCAGGGTACACAGTAAGCGAGTGGCATCCATACGGTGCACATGCTTCCCCAGCCATCACAATCTACGCTGTTTAAGCATTGCAGAAATCCTGGAAAACTGCGCGACTTACAATACACATTCGTGACCCTGTCTCGCCAAGTGATATGAAGTGTGACTGCTACGAAGGCACCGCAAGTGGAAAATATTCAGCCTTATTTCTTGCTTGGCATACGACGTACTGGTTTCAGTTCCACACAAAACTATACTCAGAACACAAGTTTGATACACAAACACTTTGCTCTTGATTGTCAGATAGTGACTAGTCTAGAATCCTGCACTGAGCTTCCCAAACATTGTAACCACTTTACCAAGCCGGTTCCCGATATCCACATTCAGTGACAGATTGCTTGACAAGTGGGATTGCTAGATAAGGGAACTGGATCTACAACATCAAGGGACACGACACTATCCAACAAAATAGTTGGTTTCTGGTGAAAACCTTGCGCCAGAACAACTGTCTTCTTAGCATTAATGGACATGGAAAAGAGAGAACAAGGGTGTGCGAACTTATCGAAAAGAATCTGTAACTCTTGGGAATTTTTTGGCAACGAATGCGGCATCATCGGAAAATAACAGTGAATCGATGTATACGTTTACGACGAGACCTCAACAGGAAAAAATCATAAAGTTTCCCTTCTGCTCTTGTGTGTAAAGTGTATCCCCTAAACTAAAGTTCCCAAATGCAACCTTCAGAAGCAGGGAAAAAGATGTCGAAAAGTATTGGATTGGAGGCAATACTCGGCCGCAGTCCCTCCGCATGTCGAACAAAGCAGAAGTCCGGCTGTCATGAACAACAGCACCGTGCGTGGAAACATTTAACTAGGTTTAAAAGTTTTGGTGGACATCTGTCGAGAGCAGGGCCTTCCTTCTTATATTTTTTTGCTTTTACTGTTACAAGCACATCATATGCTATCATGATGAATGCATTAGTAAGTAGTAACAGGTTATTTTTTCGCTGATAGGGTCGGGTAGAGCAGATTCTTCTAAGTTCGCTTTGTCGAAGATTTCCTCGTGTCCCAATATTTCGAGATTCCTTTAGAAACTTCAAATAACGAAAAGAATAATCACTTCTCTAAAAACGGCATCATAGAAATAAATACAATATGATAAATATTTTAAGATCTACAAATAAGTAGATTTTATTTGTAGGTAAAGTTCGTACAGTTCATATAGGTAATACAAATAAAAAAAAGATAAATTTCAGGGTTTTAGATGGTCGGAATTACAGGTAAGACATTTAGTTATTACATATTAATAAAACGTTAGATTTTTTTTACAATAACATGCTTTTTTATACCTTCAAACTTTTTGATAACGACACATCTTAAACTACGACCTAAAATAACGCAACATGTTACGATGCGACTATGAATAGTTTGTACAACAACGACGCAAATGAATATACGACCATAATTTAAAAAAACAATTAAATTACCTTAAACTCTTCTTATAACATTATGGCAATATTGCCTAACATGTTTGTTAAAAAAAAATTAATTAGTTAAAAATCGATAAATAACGTCTAATGTGATCATGCGACTGGCTATTTAATCTCAATAATTAGAACTCAAACAGTCGTATGTGCACATACGATTGTTTATAACAAGATAATTTTCTTGACCTGTAAAAAGTACTTATCATTACCGGTTTCGTTTTCCGCATCCATTGTCGCCGATTTAGATCCAAAACGCAACGCATGATCACAGTCCGGTAACACCGACGCATCTGACTTTACGACAACGCGCGCGCCGATATGCGCTCACAGGAACGACGTCAAAAAAGGACGCATACGCATTTGTAGCATTATTTTACGTCGCCTCTTCACTTGCGTCGTTTTCCGCTTAAAATATCTCAGAAACGACAAAAGTTAAAATTATAAAAAAATTCTACCGTGTAGAACGCATAATTCTAAGGATATTTCCGTAATAAAACCACTTTTGACGCAAAGTCACATGTTGCATTATTTTACCAAGCGTGCGTACTATCTAGAGCTCGGCATATACTTTGTCTCCCATCAACGACCCTGGTCAACCACCACATTACCACATATATTACATGGCGATCCTGCCTTAGCGGACCAAAGACGAACTTCTGAACCGGCCAGAACCTCAGAACCTCGCACCGGACGGTGCGGTGGGACACCGCACCGTCCGGGACACCACACCGTCCGGGACACCACACCGTCCAGGACACCACCAACAGCGACAACGGCAGCCGTTGACCAACGGCAACCATCAGACTGACGATGCAGTCTCAAGAAAAGAAGAGCGTTGTCCAGGGTTATCCCGGCTCGCAAATCAAGAGGTGTCCAGGGTTATCCCGGCCCATCTCAAGAGGTGTCCAGGGAAATCCCGGCCCATGTTCGAGGGTGTCCAGGGTTAGCCCGGCCCGTCATCGCATCGCGCATCAGCAACGGCATCGTGCTCCACGTGCCTGCCAGTAGACATGTGCGCCGCCGCGGCGCGGCGCCGCCGCCGCCGTTTTTGACACGCCGCCGCCGCCGATGAATGATCGGCGTGAAATCGGCGTGACCTTCAGTAATTTGTATTTATGCGGATTTAAATAATGTAACCTGTCCTGTACTTTATAAATAGATGATATGATATTTATTTTCTGTACGAGTAGGGCTGCCGGTTTTTCCCAGAATAGTCCTAGTTTGAAGGCCATCTGGAGGACGTCCGGGGGGGTTTTCAATAAGTGTTCGGGACACTTTTTATGTGAATAGAAAATAAAGCGTGTTTTTTTTAATAATTTAAGAAAAAAAAGCGATTTACGCCAAATGTCCGATGTTACGGGTTTTTGTGTATGTACGATTAAAAATCTCGGTAGGTAATTGTAAAATGGAGTTGCATTGCCCCTCAAAATCGTGGTGTTCATGTTTTTTTTAATACTTGTTATCTGTAAAAGTCGGAAAACAATAAGGGTTATTTTTATTGTGGCACTGTTGTGCTGCATGCCCACATCCTTACCCCCACCGCTCACTGAGGTCAGGTGTAATCCCTTAAACACTAGAAAAAATATTATTAAGCGGGGTAACTCATTAGTCAGTTTGTGTTGCGTGTGCGCGGTAGATTACAGTTTTAGTTTCTGGTGTATGTGACGTTTATTTTAAATTCATTATGAGCGATGAACAAAGTGAAGACGGATCATCAGACATTCATAAATTAAAAGTAAAATGTTTAAAAATAAACCATTTGCATTGTAAAGCCAAACCAAGCTACTGCTGGAAGCATTTCGGTAATCTTATGGTAGAACAAGATGGGAAGAGACGGAGTGTGTCTCCTAAGCAGGTGTTTTGCATACCCTGTTTGGCAAATGCACAAAAAGAAGACCCGGACAGCTATTTTGGACGGTAAGTAAAGTACAAAAGTAGATTACCATGTGGTATTTATTTTACCTCTATTAAAACTCTGTTTATTACACATAGTATTAGAATTAATAGGTCTATGTGCAACTAACTCAGTTTAGTAAGAAATTATAACACTAACATGGTATTAACTATGAAATCATTACTGCATTTATTACCACGCTTGGTTAAATAATAACTCATTGGACAATCTCATTTTAGCAGAAAGACGCAATTTAATAAAGTTTTTCAGAAGTTAAGCAAAACAAAAACTTATTTCTGACGTTTTCAACCAAAAGAATAACGTCCACTTTGTCATTTATTACTAGAGTCCATCTTTATACAAATAATAATAAAAAAAATCCTGACAGTGCGTCCTTATCAACAAAGTGAACCCTTTTGCATAAAATCGTCCCATTTTATGGTATTTATTATTATAATAACTTTACGATTTTACCAAAAATACTTCGATTTAAACTAATTGTTGATTATATACAAATTGTTGATATAACGTAAACTGTGATTTGATTATAGTCAGATCAGACCACGCTAACTCTGCACAGCAAATGAACTTAATGAACTGTCAAACCATACAAACTGACTCACTTTGTATGGTTTGAGTTAGCGTGGTCTGACACTATTTTAGAAAAAAAAATGTTATATATTTTGATGTGATGTTTCACGTGTAATTTAATATTTAGAACGTTGATATTTAAGGGAATATTTAATTTTGTTACTTAGAAGTTATTGATCTTACATACAACATTATTATTCTGACTTTGATTTGATTTTTAAAATGTTTTTATACCACGTATTTAACTGATTTTCTCTCAAATCCAATAAAACATACCCATCAATATGTTTTTTCATTCACCTAACCCTGACGCCGATTTCACGCCGATTTCACGCCGCCGCCGCCGATTTTTTGACAGACGCCGCCGCTGAGCATTCTGCGACCGGCGCACATGTCTACCTGCCAGCCGCCAGCGCATCAACGTCCCGCCATGCATCGCGCAACGTGACGACTCGTGATGACCTCAATATCGTTAGGCATTACTCCTACGTAAGCGTTGAATTAAGTAAGTGAATATTTTATTGTATAACTTTTGCTTTCGGTTATAATTATTTTACATTTACGCACGATTTAATTTTATTATGTCTACTGATTTACAAGATTTATATACTAAGTTGGAATATATATAAGAGAATATTATTATTAAGAGAATATTTTTTATATAATAATTAATTAGCTATACAGGTTAACGCCCAATTCATTCAATTTTTTACATATACATAAATTGTTAGATAACTTTCGTACATGAAATTGTTACCCGTGTCACTTAGCATTTCTAATTATCATTTTTTAAACCAGATATCATCACTTAAAATCATTATAATAATCGTCGCTAATATTTTTTTTAGATGCAAATGTCGTAAACAACTTACACATTTCGCAATTTCCGCCCGCACGGAAATGCATACGCCGCCGCGAAGTCCGCGCGTAAGCAAAAATTTTAAGTAGGTCACGCGTGTTCGCTGTCTACAAGTAAACTTTTAATTATTGGTGAATGTAATTTGATATTCACACTTAGAAATTTTATTGAACAATTATACTATAGCTAGTTATTGGATTGATCGCCTAATAATTTAGTGACAGTTAATTGAGTTATATTTGCGTAGATATTTCTTTTATAAAGTAATACAATATGAAATTTTAATTTCAATTTTTTTTTACTCTCTCAGTACTCGGTAAGGTACGGTACATATTGATTAAGTATAAAGTTTGGGCGCTAGTCCTTCTTGTTTGATCACGGTGTTCTGGACTATCGCGCCCTCCGTGAAAACAGTTGGAGACTTATTAAGTCTTAATGTATTTGCGACTCCGACTTATAGGCACATAGTATAGCCTGATATGCCATTTGGGTGACCATGCCCATGTTTTGAGTAAAGGGTGCGCGTGGACGCGTAGCCCATTGAGGATATTATATAGGGTGACCATGCCCTGGGTAGCCATTCCCGTTAATTATTTTTGGAGCGAAGACTCCATTTAGTACGGCATTAGATATTTTATAGGGTAAATGTACCGATATCGTAATACCAGTACCTTATATGTGATTAATACACAACTTTAATGGCAAATTTTTATAATTTTTTATTTTTTTATTTTGAAAGAGATTATTTGATAATAATACTGATTATTTTGTTGAACCAGACAGGAATTTTAATAAAAATAATTTTAACTGCAACTATAAAATATTTCTTTTGAAACAGTGACACTGGGACATGACGATATTTTTTTTTATGGGGTGACCAACTAATTTTTGATAAATTTTTGTAAAGTGTAGGTATAAACTTAATTATAAGTAGTTTACACAGTGGTCCCCATCTTAATTTCGAATTGTAAACAAGTAACATGCATTATTTTTTTTTCTTTTTCTCCAGCACCCCGGGGGTGAAGGGATCTTACGGGGAAGCTGTAGTATGTAGCTAATGTCTACATTTTAGTATTCAACAGTAACACAATGGTTTACTGTAACATAGTGCATATTGCTTGGATAAGCGTTAACCTTATTGTAAAAATGTATATAAGCTAATGTTTTAAGTAATTCAACGTTCACTACTATCTAGAGCTCGGCATATACTTTGTCTCCCATCAACGACCCTGGTCAACCACCAACATTACCACATATATTTACATTAGTAAAAGGTCCCATTGTTCGGGTTTCCATACAGACGGATCTTGTTTGCATCTTTATATAGCCTAGCAAGCGTCGGTCCGGTCCAGGGTTAGTGGCGCTACAAACAGCTTGCATATGGCAATAATGTGCATACGCCATACTCATATATTTGTATTATTAAACGTCAGTCAAGGTTTTGTCATTAACCAAATTCAAAACATTGTTTACCGGAATGCTGCTCCATCCTTCGTTCTTCTTGCGAAATAAATACTGAATCCTATTGAAAAACTTGACTTTCATCACTGGAAAGTTTTGGCTTTATTATGCAATAATTACTTGAAATTTGCGGAATATTTAGTCCTGTTTCCTCTTTGTTTACATCGGTGACATTCACAGACTTTCAACATCAGTACCAAAAATTTGTCGTTGCCAGTAAAATAAATAAGCACCTACCTACCACTAAAAATCCGCAATATGGCGTGGGCTGAAAAACACGCTGTTGTGTTATACGAGTAGCCTGTCAACGCGTCCTTATGGAAACCAGAACAATGGAACCTGTTACAACCCGGTTACAATATCTGTGGACCTGGCGTCGATGGCTTCACATACCAGCGCTGTCATATAAAGTAGTGGCCTACTATCGAGCAGTTATTTAATCTGATAACTATAACGGCATCTTCTCCGCGTATGTTGTTGTAGTTACGCTAACTCGCAGTGTCAGTATGTTTTTTGTTGTATTTCTTCATTATCTTGGAAAAAAATACTAACCCCTCGTATGTTTAAAACACGGATCCACGCGGGACATTTCAACTTAACGTTAAATTACCAGTTATTTTCAATTTGATTAACAACGCATACGAGGGGTTAAAAGTTCCCCTAAGATTGAAATCCATATTGACTCCAAACTCCAAAACCAGGAAGCATTTGATCCGAGCAAAACTATCTATGGTATGGTGTGTTCCCGATTTCAAAAAATCGCATAACAAATTTACCACAAACTATCGACTGCTTTCACAAAAACTACAATAAACACCGCAATAGCATAATATATATCACTAGACAAAATCGGCTCGAATACGCGGAATGGGCTCGATATCGGATAGTGAACGCCGCCGAGAGCAAGGACGGCGCAGATTTATCCCCGCAGTTATTGCACATTCGCTGCAAGTGTGCAGCCGGCCCGCGCCCGGAATATTTCACACCACGGACCGGGCTCTTGGATACCGTTGGAAATATTGCTCTCTATTTGCCTTGTAAAGGCCATCATTGTGCTGATGTGCGGAATAGTGTTGGCTATTGGCACAGAATACTTAATGGACACACACACCTCCGCACCGAATTGAGCTACCTCACCCCGCATGGGCACGGAGTTGGCCGGGAGTTGGCTACGTAGAAAATTTCGAAAGGGTTGTTTGTGTACCTGTGTACGGTACGTATAATATGGTTATAGGTGGGCATTGACTCGTGAAATAGTGATGGTGTTGGTCATGGTAATGATGATGATGGTGGTGACTGGTGGCGACGAAGGTGGTGTTGGTGATGACTGATGATGATGGTGATGAATATGGTGGTGGTGGTGATGAAGATGGTGGTGGTGATGGTGGTGGTGATGGTGGTGGTGGTGATGGTGGTGGTGCTGATGGTGGTGGTGGTTATGGTGATGGTGATGGTGATGGTGGTGGTAATGGTGGTTGTGGTGATGAAGTTGGTGGTGATGGTGGTGGTGGTGATGAAGGTGGTGGTCGTGGTGGTGATGGTGGTGGTGATGGTGGTGGTGATGGTGGTGGTGGTGATTGTGATGGTGATGAAGTGATATCACGAGGCACCCGCCATGACCATCGCAATCGTGTTTTTTTTGTCAGGAACGGCCCGACATCCCTCGTCCCTGATGAAGAGCTCCATACGAGTTCGAAACATGTCGGGCCGTTCCTGACAATTTCACGTGAGTGTAAACTGCTTAATACAATATGTAATTAAATAAGTCTCACGAAAGTTTTAATAAAATTATTGACGCTATCGTAGTTTTTTTTTTATTCATCCCACAATGACGTCATAATTGATCTATGTACCTACATGTTTTTTGAAAACGACTCTAATTCGACTTGATTCTATTAGTGTTATCTAGTAATATTTTTGAAATTACAGCTACGGAATCACTCTGTAGCTAGAACAAAAGTCGCGGCGAATGAAATAGGTATCGCTTTTCTCCATCTCCTGTACCTTGTAATTGTAATAATATTCAATTCAGCTTAGTTTCGCCATATGTACCGGCACAAGTCGCTAACTGCGTAATTAATATTGGAGGCATTAAGTCAGCCGAACACGTGGAGTCGTGAATAGCTCAAGTTTGAATGCTTCAGTTGGCGGGCGGTAAGTAATTGGCGATCCTATACCTATACGGACACAGAATAGAGCTTACCTACAGTCGATGAATACCTACTCTCTGATACAATATACTAGTCATATCTTACAATATTTTTGTGCCCTATCTTTCGGGGTAAATACCTACGTAGATGTACTTACTGTTAAATAATTTCAAGAGATCTAGACAGCAAAAGCGGGTAAATATATGCCCTGTAGAAAATTGGTTGAATGATTGTGAAAATAGCTTGAGTGAGAAGATGTGAAAACATTTAATAATCCTACAATATCGTTTTGGAACGGTATTACATGTATAACTAACGGAGGTTTAGATACTAAGTAGATAGCTGAATCAAAGATCAGATAACAAGACACATGGGACCGAAGCGGAGTTTTTATGTCACGTTGATTACGGCATCCTGGGTTAGGTTTTGTAGAATATGTTTATATTTTGTACTTGCACGTTTTTATTTTACTATTTCTAAGAAACCTAGTCTAAGAGAAGAAATTCTTTTCATATTATATGGAATGTTCACCGGTATTTCATCCCCGGTAAATTGTATAAAGACAACAACAAAGTCCGCCACAGACAGAATGGGGTGTCTTCCCCCGCCACAATTCTTATTTAACTTTAAATAGCTTTCCAGAGCGAATGAGGTGGGCCGGAGATTGAGCCACGAGGCCGCAGTGAACGACCCGACTTCGACAAAGAGTAATGGTCCAACAACACCGGTTCGACACCGCGGACGTCGTTTGAATGCTCTTTAAGGTTGCTCCACATGTGAGTGGAATTTTCTAAATAAAGATAATAAGGGTTCCGTTTTATCATTCAGAAGTTCGGAACCCTAAACATATACCATCGAACTACTACAGGAAATATTAGTTAGAGTTACAAGCTCAGCTTTTAATATCCAGCATATGTATGATGATATTTTAAAACATTTCACCCGTTGTAACTGCTCATGGCACACTCGTCGCCGGCGATATTAGTTAATTATCTTTAATGAAAGGTCTAATGGAGACATTAGAGCAAGATGCTTCCAACTGACGACTCGTTTTAAGGATGTGCTATCGCGTTACATTTAGATAGGTATTAGGACATCAGGACCTAATTGCTGAAATGACAATAAGGTGTATGCATGAATTCGTAACAATCTTAATAAAGAGGCTTCACAGACTTCGAGAATGTGAAACCATATATTTTAATCGTCTTATTAACCCTTTGAACTTTTAACCCCCATTGAAAACAAAATGAGTAGCTTTATTATGTCGTCATGTAGTGCCCATAATTTTGATATTTATTCATTTTATTTATAAGTGTACTAGCTGTGCCCCGCGGTGTTACCCGCTCATCCCACGGGAACACTAAATTTATTCGGGATGAAAAGTATCCTATGTCCTTTCCCGGGTCTCAAACTATCTCCATACCAAATTTCATCTAAGTTGGTTCAGCGGTTTAAGCGTGAAGAAGTAACATGTGTAGTTATCTGGTGAAACATCAAGGATCTCATTTTCCTAATGTTTAGGGTCTAAACGAATGGACTGATTATTGTTAGGTTTGAAGATGTCCAATTTTATTTTCGCAGGTAGGTATTTTTATGAGTCGTTTTCAAAAAATATATAATACTAATACTAGTTTATTTTACACCTCAATCATTATGAAAAAAAAGTACAATAAAACAACAGGGAGAGGTAAACACTTTGCGTAACGAGAGTTAATCATATAAAAGATATATGGGTAACTTTCGTTACGCAAAGGTTATGAATTAGTTTTGTTTTAATTATAGCCCTTAACTACACCCTAACTAAGTACATGTTGTTGGTGAACTTATCTATATTCACTTATTTGGAAGGGCCACTCCTCACTTTGTTATTACTGTAACCTTTGTTATTACATTTGGCAGAAAAATATTTATTTATTTTTTTCTTTTCTTTATTTTTCAAACTATGAAACAAACAGTAACGGTCCATCCCTCGGTCCATCCGTTTGGTTATTATTCTATTGAATACTTATAGACACAAAAATATCACTTATGTTCCTAAATTTTTGAGAGATGAATGAAATAGATATATTTGATACCAGTTGCTTATACGTTTTGGGTATATGTTATTGTCTTTATGGAATTGTTAATTCCTGATGGATAAAAGTTGTCCATTAATTTTGCCAAATTTTTCTCTAACTATAATGGTAAGGTAATATCTTTTGAGTTTGTTCATGATGTGATGTGATATAATATTAAATATTTATCGTATGGCACTCACTGAATAAGGTAAGTAAAATTAATTAATATAATATAATTAATTTCTCAGATTCTAGTTAAGCTACAACAATTTGCACCCACGGCCGATAGCGACGACCTACGTTAGCCTGATAATAGACTGGGCTCCCTTCGGCTTCCACACGAAGCTAATAAGAATCGCGAACAGTAAACGAGCGCGCCATTCAAATCGACGGACACGGTAGTGATTTAGCTAGGGAGCCATTCATTCCTCGGCAGCCCTCGAGACTCGTAGCCAACAAACGCGAACTTTATCAGAATGCCCGTGTTGTAGTCAAGAATGCCCTAATCGGCCATTTGCTAACGTTAAGCCCCTATTTATTATCCTAACTAGCCGAACACTATCGCTCGAAGCGGACCGGAGATCGTTCGCCGTTTCTTACTGCCCGTTTGTCTGTACCCTCTTAGTAATTCAACAAAACGTGCAGCGGAGATAACAACTTCGTTTGGGTGCCGATGGAATGGCAAACAACGGAACGCTGATCTTCTACAATGGGGTTGGTATTTTGTTTGTATATGCTCTAGTTCTTTTAGGTGCCAATTTTATTCACTAGAGAGGACATCGCGGCTGATACTTGAGTGTTGAACTCTCGGAAATACTTGGACGCTAAATGCTGACCAGGACTGCTATTCCAAACCGCGCCTTAGTTTATCCCTAGTCTACTATAATTCATTGAAGTGGTGGAACGTTTTTCAGGTGGCAGTGGCAGGTCAAAACATACTGGTCCATAAAGCAGATTGTCAAAATTGATTAAAGAAAACGAAGCCAAAGTAATTACGAATACTCTGTTAGGGATCTAGAACTTCTAGAAGTTAGGTTATAGAGAGGCAAGCCCGTGAGTAAGCAGTCAGTACGAATGTGTTTACTTCAAAAAACGAAATTTCAATTCATCAATTTCAATATGACCTAAGATATTTTATAATTTCACGAAAATGTTTATACAAGAACGTAAACATTAGTGTCATAACCCCATTGGTTACTATGAAACATATTCAAATTCAATTCGCATGAAAATCTCATTTAATTGGTACAATGTATTGTTTGTTGCAAGTCCCAAATAGTGTTTTGCTCCTAACCTAATATAAAATAACGACGAACATAATTATCTAAATATTTGTGTAGTATCGAATAACAATTGAGATTTAATTTCCACGCTAATGTTTGCTAACACACAATACCATCATTGTTGATTTTACGATCCATCCTTTATTCTATTGTATTTAAACAATTATCGGTGGATCATCGTGAATATTTTATAGGTAATGAGTTAATGACGTTGTCAATAACAACAAAGGATGGAATCCGTAAACAGGGCAATAGAGTGGTGATTATTATTAACAGTCATATTTAAACAATGTTTTTTTTTTCAATTACTTCCTCAATTTTACGTTACCCTAGAAGAAACTTGATATTTCAGTATAAGTAAGAGTATGTAGAATTGTAGATCAGCGGGATTTCGCGGTTTTATCACTGCTTTATCACGCGATAAATAAGTGATAAAACATCCGTCAAACTTTGACAAAATGCGAGTGTCAGATGCTTTATCACTTATTTATCTCGTGATAAACGCAACCATCATAGGCCCCTAGTGGTCTTAATCATGTCGATCTATCACTGTACATGATTATTTGATTATAACCGTGTCGGATGTTTTATTATTTGTCTACCGCTTTATAAATGCAACTAATATAGCATAGGCTTGTAGGTGGCACAGTGCACGAGTTAATCTGGAAAACGTCAAAATTTCCATATGCATCTACTTTCTACGACAATTAAAGAGCTCCGTAGATTCTACAAGGATGTCATCATTAGATTTCAACTCTGAATATTGTGATACGGATGTATAATTTTGTAAACGATAAAAATAAATAACATCGTTCCATAAATGACGGAGTTCTGCAGTAACGAATTTCGAAAATGGAATCGATCGGACACCAGCCCCAGGTTCTAATTCAGCTTGTTAAATTTGCTTTGAACACACGAACAATAAAGAAACATAGCATACATTTCAGAACCTCCTACTTCTGAAGGCCGGTTAAAATCATTTTAAAATGGTTTACCCTTGTTTGGTCTAATAATTTTTTGCCTAATTTTGATTTGCCTGATTTCATTTTGTCTAAAATTACTTTGCATATTTATTCAGTTTGCCTAATATTCGTTTAGTCTAAAGTCATTTCGCTTAATAAATATTTTGCATAATCTTGTTTCGCCGAATTTTCATATTGCCTAATTTTTTAGGGTTCCGTACCCAAAGGGTAAAAACGGGACCCTATTACTGAGACTTCGCTGTCCGTCCGTCCGTCCGTCCGTCCGTCTGTCACCAGGCTGTATCTCAAGAACGGTGATAGCTAGACAGTTGAAATTTTCACAGATGATGTATTTCTATTGCCGCTATAACAACAAATACTAAAAATAAAATAAAATAAATATTTAAGGGGGGCTCCCATACAACAAACTTGTTATAGATTATATATATATATATAAATATATATAGGTACGGAACCCTACATGCGCGAGTCGGACTCGCACTTGCCCAATTTTTTATATATAACTTCATTTTATCTATTATTCAACTAATATAATTACATTTCCTATAAACGCTAGTTTGCCTACTACAATTTTTGTATAATTTCAGTTTGCCTAATTTGCACGTGCAGTATATTTTTTACGTTTTTTTTATTACCTATGATTTATTTATTTATTAATCAAGGTATACACCTTAAATATATTCAATTCCCTGCAAAACTTAAGGATGGAAAGTATTGTACGGAACCCGCGGTGCGCGTTCGGGTCGCACTTCAACCTAACACTCCTTCTCCGCTCGCTCGTCGTCGTACCTTACCTAAGCCAAGCCGGATCTGCCTTAAGGTAAAATAGTTACTGTTAGAAATCGTAAGCCAAGTCGGACCTGCGCGACTCGCTCGCTTCGCTCGCTCGTTAGGGTCGTAGTTCAACCTAACACTCCTCCTCGCTTTGCTCGTCGTCGTACCTAACCTAAGCCAAGTCGGATCTGCCTTAAGGTGAAATAGGTATAGTTAGGAATCGTAAGCCAAGTCGGACCTGCGCGGCTCGCTCACTTCGCTCGCTCGTTTGGGTCGCAGTTCAACTTAACACTCCTCCTCGCTTCGCTCGTCGTCGTACCTAACCTAAGCCAAGTCGGATCTGCCTTAAGGTGAAATAGGTAATATTAGGAATCGTAAACCAAGTCGGAACTGTGCGGCTCGCTCGCTTCGCTCGCTCGTTTGGGTCGCAGTTCAACCTAACACTCCTCCTCGCTTCGCTCGTCGTCGTACCCAACCTAAGCCAAGTCGGACCTGCCTTAAATGTTATGTTCATAAAATGAGTTTCAACGTGATGGTCGTTAGTTAGAATAACATTCGGCAAAATAATCATTAGTTAAAATAACATTCGGCAATATAATCATTAGTGAAAATAACATTCGGCAATATAATCATTAGTTAAATAACTTTCGGCAATATAAGAATTAGTTAAACTAATATTAAACAAAACAAACTTTATTTGAAATGATGATTAGACTAAACGAGTTTCGACAAAGTGATCATTTATTGAAACAATAATTATGAAAGCTGAAATTAGGCAAACCGTTGGTTATACTAAAAGTTGTTAGGCAAACAGAAATTAGGCAAATAATTTTTAGACAAAACAAGGGAATACCTTTTAAAATACATATAAAACGGGTTTACTCAAGTCGTAGAAGTCGAATATCGCGAACCGATTCGAAACATGTTGATCGATATTCGTGTGTTGTTCGTGTATTTAAAAGTATCTTAGATTCAATGGATTTTTTTTATGTATATTAGCAGATCTTTTCTTTTCGGTTAAAATCGTAAATATTATATTTACTCTGAAGAGCTATGTTTGCACATTGTATATAAGTATCAAGATAAACTAAGTAAAGCTTCCCTCAGCGAGCGGATTATGCAAATCTTGCTCTGAAGAAATTAACGTTCGGATTAATTACCCGGCAGGATGAACATTCAATAATCATAAACCGCTGTGAATTAGAAGGGGGGTTGTGTATTATTACGTTATGCATGGAATTGGGCTACGGGCTACATTGTGCTGAAAATAAAGAAAATTCCTATTGTGCTAACTTAAAAAAATACTTTATTTAATAGTTAATAGGTAACTACATTTAACATGGAGATAGAGAGAGAAGTAGATATATCTGCATATACGGGTAAACGCATTGACCAACAACATGACAAGGGACGTAACGGTGTTTGTGTTTAAAAAACTTTCAGTTTGCATGACTTTACAAATGACTTTGAACAATTTACACATGACTTGTACAGATATCAAATAGGACAAATAATTATAGGGATTCCAATATACATCCAAATTTTGACATTGACAGGTGTCAACCATCGATTTTTTTTTTTTTTTTAAGATTCGTCCTTCCGGACAGGCTAAGACCATAGGCCATACTGCCTGTGTCAACCATCGACCAATTGTTTCTTACTGGGTTCGAAGGCGGGAACTGCCTTCAGCCAAACAGAAAAAGCAAACCATCATGACGAACAACTTTAAACAAATATTTTGGAAAACCCTTGGTGAGGAAGAGAGTTTATAGATCCTTATAGCAAGGACTATCGAAAAAATATATAATTAAATATGTCTTTAAAAAGCTGTGCCTTACCCTACCCTATAGAAGCAATGAATACCTCTCATGACTATAAATACAATAATAATTATATATGGCTATGGATAATGCCGACGATGAAATATTGTACTTACCTACTTCATTTTGTAAGTAAGCTACAAGGAATTGATATGATTGCATAAAGTGCACAATTAAAAGTTCAAGTAATACCTACCTTATTGTTTTGAAATATTCCTAATCTAAAAAGTTTACCTACAGTAATACTTGGATTAAAACGCCTTTTCGCATCAAGACAATAAATATTACGCGATAAAGCCAAATCATTCCGTGAAGCTAAATACCAGAATAATAAATGAAAGCTATAATTATTGTGTGATACCGCCGTCTCTGGGGATCCCCTAGTCCGAGGCTTCACTCTCATTAGCGACGAACCACCGTCCAACTCGGTAATTCCATTTCCCACCGTCTAGGGGACACAATAAGTTATCACAGTAACTAATAACTCCAACCTAATTAAAACCCCACACACAATCATAATGACTAACGCCAAGTCATTATTTAACGGGAAAAGGGATAATTACGAAAGAAAAGTGAAGAGAGAGGAACTTATCAAGTATTTACGAAGTGAGTTACGAAGTTGCACAACTCACGGCTTACCCTACATGGTAAACACGGATATACATTGGCTGGAGAGGTAAATATTTTGATTTCATCAATTCTGTTCGCGGGAAATCACAAGATGTGTCCTTAAAAGGAAAAACATTTCCTTGAGTTTAGGCAAAAAATGTTGTCCACTGAAAATACTGAAATAAATTCTATTAAATAGATAACATAGATCGGATACCTTCACTTCCCCGAATTTAATTTGTCATAAATGTATCACTTGCCATAATTTTCATTTGCCATAAACTTCAACTCTTCGAGATTTCGTTAATACTATTCATGGAGAAATCATTAGGTTAGGTTAGGTTTGTTTTATGACAATCCCGAAAAGTTTCAGCTCACAGAGAAAAATAGATTTACTTACTATGGCAAACGAATATTATGGCAAGTGATAGATTATGGCATATTATTATAATTCGGGCAAATTATAGAGAACCAACGTAGATAGTTAGTAATAATTGCAGTGTTCAATCTTCCATTAATATACATTTTAAGCTAATTTAAAAGTGAACGCACCTCTATAGGTCAGTAGAATAAAAAAACATATCTGATTTAAATCTTACAAAAGTGTTATTGTTTTAATCACTTAATTTGTTGCTAAATATAACTGTTCTAGCTTTTCCCCGGTGGAGTTGTGATATGGGATGGGATATGGGTAAGATGGGATAAAAATGTACCCCAAAAGAGACATTTTTGCGGTTTTTCGGTTATATCTCGTAAAGGACTTAGGTGTAATGTCGAAAACTGTCCTTCTTTAAAAGTTGTTGGGCACTTCCCTGCATAGAATAAGACCAGGTTCATATTTTTTGGACTACCCGTACCCCTTTTGGGGTACAATTTTACCCCCTGACCTAGGACCAGATGCCATTAATACAATAAAACCCTTGGTAGGAATTAAATCCAGTTTCAATTCTACCGATACTTATGTTCTGTTTACTTACTTTTAGCAAAAAATATCCCATCAAAAACATAAATGTAAAATGAGAGCCAAGTTCAATATCGCGTGCACTTCGCCGACAAAAGAATTGAGATCTGCAAGGGTGCCAAGTTCTTTGCTCTAAAATTTTTAGATACAAGGACATGCGACATACTCAATGCATTTATTTTACTTGGGGAGTAATTCAATATCAAGATTTGACTTGGCTAGTTTTCATAAACTAACTAAATTTTATAAAAGTAACATATTCATAGTCATAGTTCATTATCAAGCTAACAGTATAAGTAACAAGACGTACACTAACTTGCGTACTTACCTTTACGAAAATAGGTTAATGATTTGATTGATTTTGATTTATAATATAAATTTATATTTTAAAACTAGCCAAGTCACGTCTTGATATTGAATTACACCCCAAGTAAAATAAATGCATTGAGTATGTCGCATGTCCTTGTATCTAAAAATTTTAGAGCAAAGAACTTGGCACCCTTGCAGATCTCAATTCTTTTGTCGGCGAAGTGCACGCGATATTGAACTTGGCTCTCATTTTACATTTATGTTTTTGATGGGATATCATTACTTTTTGTACAGAATTTATTATGATGTGTAAATTACTTAATTATTATTTGTTAATTAGTTCTGTGTGCTATTCTAGTACATCTTTTGAAAGTTTTGAACAAACAAAGAATTTTCCAAAACGGTTAGTACGTATTGGATTTTTATGTGCATGTATGTGTAAGTGTGTGCGTGTGAGTGTAAGTATATGCTATTCTAGTATATCTTTCAAACAAAAAAAGAATTTTCGAAATCGGTTTATAAATGACAGAGTTCTGAGGCAACAACCATCAATAATAATAATAATAATAAAAAACATAAAAAAATCACTGTTTTAGATTTTTATATGTATACACACACAATTACTAAGCTGGATGCCAAATTTCACCTTTCTAGGTCACCTGGAAGTGGGTTAGGTTTTTGATTACTAGTCAGTCAGTCAGTCAGTCAGTCAGTCAGTCAGTCAGTGATAAAAATACCGTTTTTTGGACTTTAATATCTCAATAACTATTTAACCTATATTAATGAAATTTGGGGTTCTACTTGTTCTAAAGGATCTTAATACATAAGCCAAATTTCATTTTTTTATGTTAAATAGATTTGGAGTTATTGGGGGGTCAAAAGTGGCTCCAAACGGTTCGTGTAATATAACACACGGCTGCTGCTCGCCAGTTCCTGCGGTGAACTTGGCTGGACACGCTGCCGCGTGTCTAGATGTTACTATGTTTCATTTTCAGTATACCTACATAGATAAATAACTAGTATTATGTTATGCCACAGTATACAGTATATAGGCTAAAGCAGTATGGAAACTAAGACCTTTTTTTTAATGATAAATACCTACGCGCTAGGGTTGTCATCCGCCTGCCGGCGGCACCCTAGCGGTTAGGTTTTTATAATGTACTTATTTATATTTTGTAATTACTTTATTGTATATTACTATTTATATACGTTTATTTTAAAAAACCTAGCCTAAGATAAAAGAAAAATAAAGGAGATAATAATCGAATGAATTGACTAGTTTAAAAACAAAATTATGTAATTAAAAGACTTCAACATTTTAAAGCGTCTATTCAATTAAGACAAATTTGTACTTATTATAAATTGCTGACTGAGAAATACTTTCGCCTGCTACGACACGTTCGAAAAGCTTTATAATTGATTATTTTATCGTGTAAGAAATCACCATTCTAATGAATAACTTTTTTAAATAAATTACCAGAAAGCATGCGCACGGCGCCATAACTGATTTTGTCTACTTATTGATAAATGGATGCAGCTACTTTACACATTTAGGTATTCTCTTTGAAAACAACGGCTAAAAGGTTTGAAGAAGCCGAGTTCAAGCAACCGTATGTACAACGCAATACACTCGTGGCATCTTTAAAAATTCGCGGACAGCGCACGCAACACGCAATAAACACAAACAGTCCGCTCGTCTCGACGCGTCACGCTCGACTGACAGCACCGCGAAGTACGCTTAGGCGCCTCGTAAACGCTTGCGTCTGTGTGTGTGCGCTATCGACCGCTAGTTCGTAGTTTCCATACTGTTTTAGCCTATATATGTACTGTGGTTATACTCAGTAAGTATTAAACACGGTAAACACATTACAAGTATTGTACTGCCCCCTTAAGAGCAAATGTCGGTGTCTCAAAAAATACACTAGGTATTATAAGTTCTGGTAAAGTTAAACGTTTTAGGAATCATCTATTTTATTTTTATATACAAATAACAATTAGTTAATAAAAACCTTAAATGTTTGGCACAATGTCACGAATCAAATTTTAGTTTTTATTTCACATTTAAGCTATATGAAACACTAGCGGCCGCCCGCGACTTCGTCCGCGTAGATTTTTGATGATGACAAAGATATTAAAATAGGTAAATGAATTTTATTCTTAGTTAAAATGGTCTAGACAATGCAATTGTTAAAGAATTTTTGAAGATTTTCCAATTAGATTACGGAAATTGTTTGCAGTATGCTTAATATTTATTCCGTCAGTTACCTGATGATTTTAATCTTTGGCAAAAATGACTGCAAGATATAGAGCGACGCATGGATTTGGAGTTAGAGAATGGGGATCTTAGTTATTATGAGTGAGATTTAAAAAAAAATGTTAAATATCATAAGGCTGTTAAAACAATCTTAAACTCAGCACTGGAAATCGAGAGATGGAGGCAGTTTAATGAAGAGTATCTCTTTTAATAATAATAAATAATAAACTTTATTTCAAAACAATAATAAATAATGACCTCTGTTCATAAGAAGGCAGCACTGGTATTTGTACACGCCGGCCTGGCTATTAAACGAAAATAGTGGTGTGGCGGAGTTCCCGAGGGGGGCCAAAATGTTTCTAAATGGTCTAGCAGTTACCCCAGTTATTAAAAAGGCTAGTGTTTAAAGATAATGCTGAAATATGACCATTCAAAACTAAATGCACATAAGCGAATTTAATGATGAGATTACTATTTTGGTCTACAGGCTAGTAGTATTGCTTGAAGAGTGATTCAATATATTCTGGTGCTATAGTTCTCTATATCTCTTAAGAAGCTAAATAAAGTAAGAATAGGTATATAAAGTATAAATTATTCATGTTCTGATAGACAACTCACTAAATATAGGAACACATAAAGTTTGGAACACAATAAATAAGAGACAGCACTAAGAAAATATTGTTGACATTCAACCATAGAAAAGGGGGTGCAAGTTCGTTTAAAAAAAAGGACGTAGTCACTGGGTAGTAGACAGGAAATAAAAAATATATAAACTGATAACGTTAGCGTAACACTTCTTTATAAACAACATTAGCGGTGTTCCCCATACAAACTTTGCACCCCTTTTTAACCCCCTTAGAGGTGAAATTTTCCAAAACGCTGAAATCACTTTTTTTTTATTTGATTAAGTAAGCTATCTACAAAGTTTCAAGTCTCTAGTTCAAAAAATAAAGTTTCTCCCATATAAACATTGCACCCCTTTTTAACCCCCTTAGGGGTAAAATTTTCTAAAACGCTGAAAGTACTTTTTATGTTTTTGAATAAGTAATCATTCTACAAAGTTTTAAGTCTCTAAATCCAAAAAAAAAGTTTACCCCATACAAACTTTGCACCCCTATTTAACCCTCTTAGGGGAGGTATTTCCAAAAATCCCTTCTTATCTCTAGCCCACGTTATAAAAGTAACCTACTGGGCAAAAATCAACTCTCTAACATTAGTAGTTTCGGCTGTGCGTTGATGAGTCAGTCAGGACTTCTCCTTTTATATATATAGACTAGCGGCCGCCCGCGACTTCGTCCGCGTAGATTTTTGATGATGACAAAGATATTAAAATAGGTAGGTAAGGAATTTTATTCTTAGTTATTTCACCCCCTTAGGGGCAGAATTTTTGAAAACGCTGAAATTACTTTTCTTGTATTCTAATAGTGTACCTTTACACAAAAATTCAAGTCCCGCGCTCAAAAAAATACTTAATCTCCATACAAACTGTTTCGGCGAACATAATGCAGTTTCAATGAAACTCAAAATAACTTATTACATATTTAATTACAAGTACGGTGCGTACAGTAAAGAGATCGGTTAGCAAGTGACATAGCAAGTTCGATTGTCAATAGCGATGGTTAAACGCCTAGACGTTTTGAATAGTAGTAATAGGTGGAGGCGCGCAGTATTGCTCGCATAGCCGGAACATATTCCCGCCTCGTTGAAAGATGACAGGATCTTTCAATCTTCATCCGTCGTTAAAGGGCAGAGTCGTACAAGTGGTCGCCGCACACATCCTCTGACAGTGTTGACGTCGGCTACTCTTGAAATCCCATCTGGACCCGGGAATAGGCGAGAGACACGTCCAAGAGTCCATCTTAGTGGAGGTACGTAATCTTCTTTAATAATGACCAGGTCACCCACTTTGAGTTTGCCTGTATTCATTCTCCATTTGCTTCGTTGCTGCAGTTCTGATATGTATTCGTTTTGCCAACGTTTCCAGAAGTGTTGTCTGATCTTTTCGAGACGCTCGTATCTGTTCAGTCTTCTTTCATTACAGTCCACTAGAGTAGGCGTTGGTAAAGCATTTAATGGTCTTCCAATCAGGAAGTGCCCTGGATATAAGGATAGGAGATCGTCGGGTGACGAGGACAAAGGACACAAAGGTCGACTGTTGAGAATTGCTTCTACTTGAGAGAACAAAGTAGAAATTTCCTCAAAAGTTAATTAAGTTATAGTGGTTGTTTCCCATAACTCGTTTTATGTGATATTTCGCGGATTTAACCCCGGCTTCCCAAATGCCGCCGAAGTGAGGAGCGTAAGCTGGCGTAAATACAAATTTAAAGTTTTCTTTGTCTGCAAAATCAGATAGAGGTTCGGTGTTTGTTTTTAGGAATTTACTTATTTCGTTTGCACCTCCTACAAAATTGCGTCCGTTATCGCAGTGGATCTCGGCTGGCCTGCCTCTTCGCGCAATAAATCTATTAAGCGTCATAATAAAGGCATCTGACGATAAATCACTGACTGCTTCAAGATGTAGACATTTGTAACGCAAGCAGACGAATAAACATAGGTAACATTTTATCAGCCTACTGCCTCGACCTTTTCTATTTAGAATGTTGAAATGACAAGCGAAGTCCAGCCCGACAGAATAAAAGGGATAGTCAGGGTTTATACGTTGTGGAGGGAGGTCACCCATTTTGGGACAAAGTGTTTTGCCACGTGCGCGTTTACAACGTATACACTTATTTACAGTGCGTCTGGCAAGGTACCTTCCCTTTATAGGCCATATTGTTTCTTTGACTGACGCCAACAATAGTTGTGGGCCAGCATGCAGAGTTTTTATGTGTTCCCGTTCGAAATAAAGTTTGGTTAAATGATGCGAAGAATGTAAAAGAATGGGATGTTTCTTTTCATAAGCGCATTCTGCAGCACTAATTCGACCACCAAACTCTGATCAAGTTTTCCTTCATGAATGGCGATAAAGGTAAGATTTTACATTTTGAACTTAACGATTTATTTTGTGCAAGCGTATCGTGTTCATTTGGGAACGATTGAACTTGAGCTAAAACGCAGAGCGCATGAAATGAATCGTTGAGTTCATTTATTGTTAATTTTCCGCTTATTTTAGTTTTAGGATTTCGAGCATTGTATATAAATCTTTTAACATAAGCTAAAGATCGAATTAATCTATTTAGTTTAGAATAGTTTTTAAAGTTTATTACAGATTCATTTTTATTAATTGATATTACATTTGATTTTGTTTCAGGTATTTCTACATTATTATGTTTTAAGTTAATTGTTGGCCATTCAGACTCATCTTTAGTTAGGAACTCAGGACCCGACCACCACCACTTTAATTTCACTAACTGAGCGGCATCAACTCCTCTTGAAATCAAGTCAGCCGGATTGACTGATGTGGGAACGTACCGCCACGATGATGATGTGGTGGTTTCGAGGATCTCACTCACACATTTTGCTACAAAAGTTTTTAAGTTAGAATGGTTGCCATTTAACCAGGCTAAAACTATCGTCGAGTCGCACCAGTAAGTAATGCGATCGGGTTTGTACCTAAGTGCATCTACAACGGTTTTACAGAGCCTTGCTGACAGCAAGGCGGCGCTGAGTTCAAGTCGCGGAATTGTTGTAGCTTTTATTGGCGAAACTTTAGATTTTGCACATAATAAATTTACAGATACCGCGCCGTTGGAGTCAACCGATTTGACATATACACAAGCGCCATAAGCACTGATAGAGGAGTCGCTAAAAGCATGTATTTCTATAATTTTAGGTGAGTCACAAAGGACTGGTCTGCGAATCTGCAAGCTTTTGAGATAAGGTAAGTTTTCTACATATTTTTTCCATTCTTGTTCTATATCAATTGGAACGGGTTCATCCCAATCCAATTTTTGTATCCACAATTTTTGTAATAGAATTTTAGGTTGAATGACGGAAGGGCTCAAAAGACCCAATGGGTCAAAAATTTTGAATGAGTTTGACATTATATGTCTTTTAGTAATTTCATTACATGGATTTTGATCTTTTACAGGAAAATTCAAGCTATCGCTGGAAGGATCCCATCCCAAACCGAGAGTACTTGACGACTCGCTTATGGTAAGCTTCTCTTTTGTATTTATGCTGGAATCATGGAACAATGAAGGTAAGTTGCTTTTGAATTTTCGTAGGTTAAAGCCTCCGGCACTTAGGGCCTTTGACACTGAGGTTTGTATGTAACGTAGCTCCTGTTCACTATTAGCTCCTGTTATTAAATCATCAACATAAAAATCTCGTTGGATTATGTTTTTAATTAATTCATCCTCCTGCTCCTCTCCCACCTGTGACAAACAACGCGTACTGAGATAGCTCGCACTTGCGGTCCCGTAAGTCAGAGTATTCAAACGTAGGGTTCTGATGGGTTGAGACTCGTCTTCTCTCCATAGGATAAGCTGCAAGTCACGATCTTCATCATTGACTTGTACCATTCTGTACATCTTCTCGATGTCACCAGCGAGAAGATATTTATATTGTCTTGCTCTTATTAGTATGGCGAAAAGAGAGTCTTGTACGTTAGGACCCACCATCATTATGTCATTTAACGAAATTCCAGTGGAGGAGGGAGCGGAGCCATCAAAAACTACACGGAGTTTAGTGGATTCACTGTTTTCTCTTAACACCGCGTGATGGCATAAGAAGTAACATGGACTTGGTTTGCTTATGGCTGATTCGGATAAATGACCAAGATTGGCATATTCTTGAATAAATTTAGAGTACTCAGCTTTGAGAGTAGGATTGCGCTTGAATTTTCTTTCTAGGCTTAAGAAGCGTTTTTTAGCTAAGTGGTAAGTGTCTCCTAATTTGTCAGGAGAGTCACGCAATAGTAGTTTTACACAAAATTGGCCTGTAGGTAGGCGTTGAGTATTTTCTTTAAAATGTTTTTCGCATGCTGCTTCACTTTTGTTATAATTAGTTTTAGTCGGAAGCTCTTCAAATTCCCAAAATTTTGTAAGTAATTTATCTATTTCATTATGTGTATCTTTTGTTATAATTGCATGTTTACAATGTATTGTTTGATTTTTATTTGAAGTGTTTCTGACCATAGGACCACATACCAACCAACCAAATTTAGTATATTGCAATTTAGGATTGTTTGGGCCAAGAGATTGCTGTTCGTTACCTATTATATCCCAAAACAAATCAGCACCTATGAGGACATCAATAGGAGCAGGTTGGTGGAAGTCAGGATCGGCCAATTGTATTCCTTTTGGTAATTTTAGCGTTTGAACATCTATAGGAGCTTTAGGGATCTCACTTGTAAGTTCATTTAGTACTAAACACGATGAAACGACGTTAAATTGACTATTTAGAGAATTAAAATGGGCAATGCAACTTTCCTCAATTTTGTTGGTGCAGTTGTTGCCAATACCAATGACCTTTAGAGTGTCAATTTGGGTAGACTTTAGAGATAATTTATCTTTTAGTGATTTTGTAACGAATGTGGACTGGCTGCCGCTATCAAGGAGGCAGCGAACCTTTAGTTTCTCTTTTGTGATTGGATTAGCTACCTCAATCAATGCAGTGGACAAAAGAACCTGACTGCTTTGACCGGAGAAGTCAACCAACGGCTGAAGCTGGGCTACAACTCCGGCGTTGCTGACTGTTGATTGTTCGTGCAGAAGGCTGTTGTGCTTCTGTTTGCACTCACGGCATGGCCCCATGCGACAATCGCTTGTGGGGTGCCCTTGTTTTAGACAATTGTAACATAATTTATATTTATTTACATCAGCCATTCTTTCGGGAATGGATTTGGCCTTGAATGACGGGCAATCGTAAATTTTGTGATTTTGATCGCAAATAATGCATTGATACACAATAGGTTTATTATTATTATTATTGCTATTTTGATTGACACATGCAAAGGATTTCGTACTAGAAATTCTCTCATGCTTATAATTATTGTTATTATATTTATCATATTTATTGTAATTATTATTATTTATTCTATCATGCTTATTAAAATTATTATTATTATTATTATTTTGTTGCGACGATGGTGCTGGCCGAGATGCGGACGACGTGTTTTTAGAATAATTTTCACTTTTATTTCTACTTAAGGCTTCAAGAACATCTGCGCGATTGATTAAAAATTTGTGGAATTGATCCAGAGTTGGTACATCGTCAAGTGTATTCCTGAACTCCTCCCATTTTGTTAGTGTCTGACTATCCAATTTAGAGGTTAACATATAAATGAGCAACATATCCCATTTATCTGTGGGCTGGCCTAAACTAGCCAGTGCACGCAAATTTTTTGTTATGTGGTCAACCAAGAACCGCAGAGCCCTTTCAGATTCTCGAGTGAGCGCATTTATATTGAAAAGTGCACTAATGTGATGGTTGATGAGCAACCTTTTGTTATTGTATCGCTCACCGAGCAGCCCCCAGGCCTCGGCGTAGTTGGCTGATGACACCTCAATGTTTGACACGATTCTGGCGGCGTCGCCCTCAAGGTAAGAAAGCAGATAGTGAAATTTATGAATCGGCTTGATGCGAATATTATTGTGTATTAAATTTTCAAAAGTGTCGCGAAACTCTAACCAGCGAAAGAAAGAACCATCAAATTTAGATATTTGAATTTGAGGTTACTTGAACCCCAACTCATTTTGGTCAAGAAAAGATTGAGCTTCTAAAATAGACCCGCGCCTTTGGATATCGGACTCAATTAAATTGTGTTTTTCAATTAATGTTTTTGCTGTCGCGATGCTCCCTATGATGTCATGCTCAATTTTTTCTCGCTCATCAATTTCGTTTGATAAATTACTAGAACTTAAAACTTCGATCTCATTTTGCAAACCATCGAATTTCACTGCTAATCCTTCCAATTTACCAAGTTTCAAATTTAATTCAGCTAATTCAATGTTTGTTAATTGTGTTTTTTCTGTAATTGTACTTAAGTAGTTCTTAAACTTGGTAATTTGACCTTTAGCAGAACTACGCATGGTAAATAAATTTTTTAACCGATCTTTAGAAGTACCAGGCGTAATATCCGCAGGATCAATCATTGTGACAAAATATTAATGTACGCCTTCTTGAAATAACTAATGGTAATTAGGTAAATAAAGTGTTTATCTCACGCTCCTCACGAACTGCACTTGCCGACTCGAGAAACCGGTTGCGCTGGCACAGCTGATGAAGTACTTCGCGTTCACTCAAGCTGGCGCGCCGCGTCCCGCCCCCAGGAGATGCTGGAATAGTCGGCCAAATACGTGAGAATAGCGGAAACAACTTGGCAATAGCCGTGGAATAAAAACAATTTACAGTTAACTAATTGAAAATCAAGGCAGTTTTAATCTCGAAAAAACTACGTAAATATCACAGTTTTAGTCTCGTTGCAACGTTAATTATTTCATTAAATACTTAATTATGACGATTAAATACATTTTACATCAAATTATTACCAATTTTCTATAAATTTAACGATAAAACGAAGTAAATTTCAATAATATTTTTTCTTTGTAGGTATGGCCGGTAGACGTAAACTAACGGGATGTTGAAATATCTTTGCGTTATAAATTACAATTTTAATGTATATTTCCACTTTGTACTTTTAAATAGAAGCTTGATTTAACAACAATCTACTTTGTTATGATGTTATTATGATGTAGGATTGGGAATAATACGAGAGATTTAGGAAACAAAGGAATCCAAGGCACTTATCTTTTTTGTAGACTGCACTCGAAGTGTGAAACTTTTGATGCCTCACTGAGCCTCACCGTGACTTTTAGATGTCCAGATAATGAAAACCTTCTCTTCAGTTGCTCCTCAGATCCATTCTTCAACCAATATTCAGCTGCCGCGAATGTACTTGGCGCCGGCCGTCGAAGTCATGGAACTCGAATCTTCGTATATTCCGCTTGATTTTGTTTATTTATTCGTATTTTATTTTTCATGGGCCACCAATTTATGTTTCGGCGAACATAATGCAGTTTCAATGAAACTCAAAATAACTTATTACATATTTAATTACAAGTACGGTGCGTACAGTAAAGAGATCGGTTAGCAAGTGACATAGCAAGTTCGATTGTCAATAGCGATGGTTAAACGCCTAGACGTTTTGAATAGTAGTAATAGGTGGAGGCGCGCAGTATTGCTCGCATAGCCGGAACACAAACTTTTAACCCCTTTTTTACCACCTTAGGGGGTGAATTTTCAAAAACGCTGAAATAAATTTTCTTCCATTTTATTTTAATACCTTTTTACAAAGTTTCAAGTTCCTAGATTAAAAAAAAACTTGTACCCCATACAAACTTTGCACCGCTATTTGACCCTTTTAGGGGAGGTATTTCCAAAAATCCCTTCTTATCCCTAGCCCACGTTAAAAAAGTAACCTACTGTGCAAAAATCAACTCTCTAACATTGTTCGGCTGTGCGTTGATGAGTCAGTCAGAACTTCTTCTTTTATATATATACCTATAGATAGAAGATAGATAAGAAGTTTCAGGGAATTTCTAATGGATTCAAACTTTCAACCCCTTTTTAATCCTTTTAGGGGACGATTTTTTTGAAAACGCTGAAATTATTTTTCTTGTATTCTAATAGTGTACCTTTACACAAAAATTCAAGTCCCGCGCTCAAAAAAATACTTAATCTCCATACAAACTTTTAACCCCTTTTTTACCACCTTAGGGGGTGAATTTTCAAAAACGCTGAAATCAATTTTCTTCCATTTAATTTTAATACCTTTTTACAAAGTTTCAAGTAAATAGAAGAAGATAGATTAGCGTAACACTTCTTTATAAACAACATTAGCGGTGTTCCCCATACAAACTTTGCACCCCTTTTTAACCCCCTTAGAGGTGAAATTTTCTAAAACGCTGAAAGCACTTTTTGTGTTTTTGAATAAGTAATCTTTCTACAAAGTTTCAAGTCTCTAGCTCCAAAAAAAAGTTTCCCCCATACAAACTTTGCACCCCTTTTTAACCCTCTTAGGGCAGGTATTTCCAAAAATCCCTTCTTATCCCTAGCCCACGTTATATAAGCAACCTTTTGTGCAAAAATCAACTCTCTAACATTAGTAGTTTCGGCTGTGCGTTGATGAGTCAGTCAGGACTTCTTCTTTTATATACACCGTGGGCGTTAATAACCCGAAAGATTTAAACCACGTATTTTTGACGAAATACGAGTAAATAATGATATATCAACATGGGTCTAATTATGTGTCTTAACTAAATTACTATTTCAGTACAAATTAAATCATATTAATTTCCCGCTTCTTTGTGAACAAGTCTTTAGTTGAAGAAGAGAGAGCGAGCATGACACTCTACGAATCGCTCCGAAATCATACGACGAACGGCGAATGCCGTGACTTGTGTTCTATGACAAGTAGTGTCAAGCTATCGCTGTTTCACTTTTGACGGGTTCAAATTTGAACATTGGCATAATGACATGAATTAGGGTGTGTTAGACTGGAGATTTCTTCACTTTTGATGTGTTTTAAATAATTAATATCTCCTTAATTATGAGTTTTTGGACTATATGTTACATAAGTTTATATACTCTAATTAGGCTCTAGTATCGTTGGCTTAAATCTTTCGGGTTATTAACGAGATTAAGATTACAAGGTGATTTTCACCCACTTTTAAATTTCACAGACTATACTGGACGGTAAATTTTGCAATATGCGTGGGAATAGCAATATTTTTGCTGACATCACAGTACATGAGGTTTATTGTAAGTATCGTTTTTGAATGGTTTTTGAAGTTTGCCGAGGTATCAAAAATCAAACGCATTTTTTTTTTCAATTGTCATATTTGAAAATCCATGAAGATGTGGTTTTATTTTTAACCAACTTCAAAAAAGGAGAAGGGTTCGACTGGTTGTGTTTTTTGCATATGACCACTAATTTCTCCGCCTCAAATGGTCCCATTGACACCTGTTAAGTATGTGTGTGGTTGCACCCACACTCTTGCTAATTGTGAATAAACGTCAGTGCGCTAATGGCAGCCTTGTGTTTCACTCGCCTAGTCCCGTATTTATCAGTGGCGACTCGCGTGCGCAATTTACCCGCAACGTAAAAAAAAAATCATGTCGGGATCTAATTTTGGGACACTCTCCAGCTTTGATTACAATAATCAAAGCTGGCAAACCTACAAAAGCAAGCTCAAGCAATATTTCATTGCCAACGACATTGACGTTGCGAAAGATGCTACGGGAAAGAAGAGGAAGGCGATTCTGTTAAGCGCACTCAGCGACAGCACGTTTAAACTAGCTGCAGATTTAGCGTTGCCGAAGCAATTAGATGATGTGCCTTACGAGGATATTTTGACTATCCTAGATGGGCATTTCACACCTACACGTATTGGTTTCGGCGATCGTCATAACTTCTACTCCGCGTCCCAGCAGCTGGGCGAGTCGTACCCTCAATGGGCAGCGAGGCTACGCGGTTTAACTGCTTACTGTGGATTCACTAATGTAGAAGATACCCTGCGTGACCGGTTTGTGATGGGCATGTTGCCGGGACAAGAAAAAGAGAAACTGTATGCTCAGAATCTGCAAGAGTTATCACTGGCTAAAGCGGTCCAGTTAGCGGAAAATATTCGTTGTGCCCGCGCGGGAGCCGCGGCCTCCAACACAGAAACCGGTCAAAGCGCGGATCAGCTGTTCAAAATTACAAAAGGGTCGAAAAAAAGCGATGTTTCTGCCAAGGATCGGTGTTCGGTGTGCGGTTATAACAATCATAGGTCGTCAGAGTGTCGTTTTGCTAACTTTGTGTGTAAAAAGTGTAAAGTAAAAGGCCATTTGCGTAGAATGTGCACGAAAGTGAAGTACGTAAATATGGGTACCGAGGACGAGGGCGAGGACGACGGTAAGTTGTATAATATTCGTTCAGTTCGCGGAGAACCTATGGTCGAAACGGTGAATATTCGAGGGTCGGATTTTAAATTTGAAATCGATAGCGGATCTGCCGTTACAATTATATCACAAAATACATACAATAAGCATTTTAGAAATATACCACTAAAGTCGACGAACAAAAGGCTGCACAGTTATACCGGGGAAAATATTAAGTGTGTAGGTATGATTCCATTACCGATTACGTTCGCGGGCAGTACTCAGTCGCTCAACGCGTACGTAGTATGCGACGACGGCCCAGCGTTATTAGGAAGGGATTTTATTTCTTTTTTCAAACTGGAGTTAACTCCAGTGCTTCACTGTAGTAACGAAAGTTTTTTGATGAAGTTACAAAAACAGTATCCTCGCCTATTCTCTGATGAACTTGGGTGTTATAATAAAACTAAAATTAAGTTGACGTTAAAGGAAAACGCTAAACCGATTTTTATTAAGGCGCGCCCGGTTGCGTTCGCGTTAAGAGATACGAGTAAGGTCGACGCAGAGATTAATAGGCTCGTCAACCTAGGGGTGCTAGTACCGGTACAGCACTCCGAATATGCCTCTCCAATTGTGCCCGTTTTAAAAAAAATGGTTCGGTCAGAATATGTGCTGATTACTCGGTGAGTATTAATAAACAGTTGGTCGTGGATCAATATCCATTACCAACAGCGAGTGAATTATTTTCAAAGTTATTTGGTGGACAACAATTTACCAAACTCGATTTATCAATGGCTTATAACCAGTTTATGCTGGACGACGACTCGCAAAACTTAACTTGTATTAATACTCACCGGGGTTTGTACAATCATTACAAGGTTAGTTTTTGGACTATCTTCGGCACCAGCGGTCTGTCAGAGGACCATGGAGACCCTGCTGGCGGGCATCGACGGCGTGTTATGTCTGTTGGATGACGTGCTCATAACGGGTAACGACAAGAAACAACACGTAGAACGTTTACATGCGGTCTTAAAACGGATGCAGGATGCAGGGTTGACGCTGCAAAAGGGAAAGTGTGAGTTTTTCCAAGACGAGGTTTCCTATTTAGGATACATTATTAATAAAAATGGATTAAAAAAATCAGCTGATAAAGTAGAGGCAATGGTTAAAGCACCGGTACCCAAAAATGTTAGCGAGTTACAGTCCTTCTTGGGGCTAGTTAACAGTTATTACAGAAGTTTTATTCCGGGTGCGTCATCCATTCTTAGTCCGTTGTACGATCTGCTTAAAAAGGGCGTTAAGTGGAACTGGTCTAGCGCTCAGGATGATGTTTTTAAAAAAATAAAACAGGTATTAGCATCAGACCAAGTCCTAGCGCATTTCAACCCTAATGCGAGGGTCATTGTGACTGTAGATGCTTCTCCGACTGGGCTGGCTGCAATTTTATCCCAGGTCGAGCCAGAGGGCGAAAAACCAGTGTCATTCGCTTCAAGAAGTCTTAACGCTGCGGAGAAGCGTTACTCTCAGCTTCAGAAAGAAGCTACAGCCATAATATTTGGAATTCGCAAGTTCCACCAATATTTATATGGAAGATCTACCCCATTTATTTTGCGGACTGACCACAAACCCCTCACGAGCATTCTGCATCCAGAACGTGACATTCCCGAGGTATCAGCAAATAGGCTGCAAAGGTACGCAATGTTTCTAAGTGGCTACAACTATAATATTGAATATGTACGCAGCGCAGATAACAGCGCTGATTACCTGTCGCGGGCGTGCCTGCCCCCGCGCGCGCGCGGGGAGGGGGACGTTCCCGCTGACTCAAGCCCTGACTGCGACCGCGCCGCGTACATATGTTTTGTCACCGAAGGTAGTTTGCCTATTTCGGTTCATGAACTTCGCAAAGAAACCAGTGCTCCCCATGCGTACCGTGGGAACCGAGAAAGATACCTACACATCGCGCATCGCGGTCGACGCGCTCAGCCAGTCGGTTGCCACACGCGCTCACGGCAGGACGCCGCCGTTCGCGCTATAATAATTATTATCACCGAAAAAATGGCTTCGTCTCGAATGAGACCAACGCGCTGCAGTGTTGCGGGGTGTCAATATGATAAAGGCAACAGGCATTTATCCTTTTTTTCTTTGCCCACAGACGATGAAAGGTTAGTAAAAATTCTTAGAATAAGCACCTACCTAAAATAATTGCTACGCTATCGCATTGCATACAGTTATAATAGATGTAATGTTGAATAAATAAACATAGCTACTTAATATCCTTAACTTCATAGTGTGACAATAATTTACTCCCTAAGATTTACGAAATAAGTTTAGTGCGTGTGGCGCGAGCGTGCATTGCGCGGCCTAAGAAAGGGCGTAAACATCGTCGTTGTTCTTGGGACTTAAGACCTTTTACATGGGCTGGAATCCATTCGCGAAGATGAAACGCGTGACCAGAATATTTTTAAACAACTTTGTACATAGGACTAATTCGAAGCTTGTATTGTAATACTACTATTATACAATATGTAACACATTATACATATAGGCACCCACCAAACTTTATTTAGTACCTTCTGTCATCGGGATATATTTAAGTTACTCAGGTACCTACACAGACAGTTTCATGTTTCTGGTATTTTCAGAGAGAATAGGTAGGTAAGATTGCTTGATAGAATTAACATAGGTAAGTATAAAATGTGGTTCCGATATACCTACTCGGAGTCTACAATTGCTTGTGTCGCAGCTAATAGAACCGGGCAGCAGTGTTTTTTCATGCACTTAAATAATAAGTGTTGAATGAGTTTTTTTCCTTCTGCTTAATGTTCGGTTATTAAATTTAAGTTTATTTTAAAATAAACACATAGGTACAATACCTATATTTACAATACTAAAAACTACAGATAAAAATAAATGAAAGGATAATTAAGAGTGGTAAAAATTCTGAATCTAATGAACAATTTCAGTAAGTATTCGAGTGGAAAGCACGGACATAAATTAGCGTGCATCACGTTTTTCATATCACCACTCGTAATAGTACATTACGTAACAAGGGTGGTAAACGAGGAATTACAAACGAGTGTCTATTAGAAGCCCGAAGCCGAAGGCGAGGGCTTTAATGACACGAGTTAGGAATTCCTTTACCACCAGAGTCACGTACGACGTTTTTCATCACACTTTGGAGGAAATAAGACGAAAGTAGTAGTAGTCAATACCAAAAGTACTTACCGCCCTAGGGCGTAATATACGAATTACCGCCCTAGGGCGGTATATACGATTTACCACCCGGTTTTCTAGCATGTAATCACTTAAAGTGTGATAAAAATTACTTACCGCCCTAGGGCGTAATTTACGACTTACCGCCCGCTTTTCTAGCATGTAAGCCCTTGTTTACGAGCAAAGTGTGATGAAAATTTAATAACCGAACATTTAAAGAAGGGAAAAAATTCATTCAACACTACATTAAGGTAAAGCAATTGTAGACTAGACACATAATAATAAAAATAATTTCAAACAATAAATCGTTTTTTCATTTATCTTGATTATTTATAAAACCATTTCTAAGCGGTGTCAACCCTAGCGTCGTTTTGCCGGCACGTGCGGCCAACGACCCGAGCGTCCAAGGTCGCTCCATTGTTAAATTGAGTAGGTATGAAAAGCGTTAGGTATTTGCCTTTTTATTCAGACATGGGTATCTGTTCGAAGAACTATTATATTAATCTGTGAAGAAACTAACAAAGATACTGTTCTTGATCAAGTGATTAGGTACGTAATGAATGGATGGCCCCGGAAAGTAAACGATGTAAGGGTAAAACCGTATCATTTGTGTAGAACACAATTATCAGTAGAAAATGGTTGTGTAATGAGGGGCCATAAAGTAATTATTCCCGAGAAATTACGCGAAAAAGTTTTATCTGAACTACATTCCTCTCATTTAGGGATCGTGAAAACGAAAGCTGAAGCACGGTCGAGGTTGTGGTTCCCCGGAATAGACGAAGCAATTGAAAAAATGATAAATACTTGTGATGTTTGCATCCAACTGCGTCCGTCACCCGCGCGGGTTTCTTTGTCACATTGGAAATTTCCGCCTACTGTATTCCATAGGATACATATAGATTTTCTTGGGCCAATAAAGGATCGCACGTATTTAGTCATCGTGGACGCGTATACTAAGTGGTTGGAAGTTTATGACATGGGGAGTTCAGCGACGTCCACAGGGGTTGTAGATAAACTTTGCGAGTATTTTGCCAGGTATGGATTACCTGAGGTTATTGTAAGCGATTACGGTACAGCGTTTTGTTCGCGCGAATTTGATACTTTTTGCAAATTAAATGGCATACAGCACATGACGTCACCGGCTTATCACCCGGCCAGCAATGGCCAGGCCGAAAGTATGGTAAAAGTGTCTAAAAAAGGAATCAAATCTAGTTTGTTAACGGGTCGAAACTTACGAGATAGTAAAATTAAATTATTGCAATTTATATTTAATTACCGGAATTCCATCCATTCGACCACAGGTTTTTCGCCTGCTCAACTAGTTTACGGCCGTAAACTAAGATCGCGTCTGGATATACTTCATCCCGTTTCGCTAACGCCCTCGCCCTCGGCAACCGCCGTGGCTAATGCCGTTCAAAACAAACAGTGTTCACAGAATAAAAAAATAAACAGAAGAAAGAAACAAACATTTTCACCTGGAGATCAAATTTTGTATAAGAGCTTTGTTAACAAGAGCAAATACACTTGGTGTAAAGGAATTGTGCAAAAAAGGTTTGGCAAAGTTCTTTATTTAATAAGAAACAAGTTTTCGTCAGTTTGTATTAAGAAACATAAAAATCACATGATGAAGTATGAAGGTACCGGTAACAACTCGGACATTAATGACCAACACTTACCTATCGACTCCTCGCTCTTGACCTCACCGCCGCAACCGCCGGCACCATCGCCGCCGCCGCCAACACCGCCGCCGCCTCCAACACCGCCGCCGCCGCCAACACCGCCGCCGCCGCCAACACCGCCGCCGCCGCCTACACCGCCGCCGCCGCCAACACCGCCGCCGCCGCCGCCGCTACTAACGCCGCCGCCGTCATCGACAGGTGCCCCAACCTCATCGCCACCCCCGGCGCCTCCGCCGCCACCGCGGGCTTCGACCTCGCCGTCTCCGCCGATGCTAATACGGATACCACCTACGAATGACTTACCCGCATCGATTTCAATATCACCGTTTGTTGTCACCGAGGGAGAAGGTGGATCGAAAGATGAGCTAGATACGGAAGTACGGCCAATGGGTAATTTGGGTAAACCAGAGGATGAGGATGAATTTCATGAAGCGTTGGATGATGGTCAAGAATTACGAGACTTGCAGGCGGTTGCAAGCTCTGTAACCAAGCCACCCAAAAAGTTGTTACGTAAGCGTACCAATGTTAGTTATAAGAAGTATTTTTGATTAAGTAGTTTAGATGTGTAGTTGTAGACTAGAGGGAGGAAGTGTTAAGTATGTTTGTGTGTGGTTGCACCCACACTCTTGTTAATTGTGAATAAACGTCAGTGCGCTAATGGCAGCCTTGTGTTTCACTCGCCTAGTCCCGTATTTATCAACACCAAATTGTAACAGTAATAAATGAATGGTTTTGCCATTTGGTGTCTGCGCAGCGCTTGATTTCAGTCCATGCCATTTTTCACAATTTACTCGTTTCGTGGACAAGGTAGGTGTATACATGCATACAACATACTTATTTACACATACATAAATGCGTACATGTTTATATACATGCGACACACCACAGCATTGAACCTGTGATTTAACTATTCAAATATCACATCCTCAGGCCTCACGTCTTGCGACACACAGTCTTGTGAGTGTGGACTTACTTGCACTAAGAATTATTAATCTTAGTAGTTACCTTATTCGTTGACTTTGTGTACATTCCTAGGAGAAATCAACTTGTAGTAGAGTTGCTAAGCCGCGAAATTGTGCGCATCGGGTTACAAGCATGAAATTTCTACCACACATAGAACATTCCACGGTGACTATTTTCAGATGTGGAGGGAAGTCAGATTCGTCCCCTGTGTGGTGGGAGAGTGGGGTGAAGAGGAGCTTTTTCTTTTTTTTATTACTGATCAGTTAAGGCTATTAGGGCTTGTGCGACATCGTTTTCGTGTAAAATAGATATCAGCTATTAATTTTTCATGTTATTTAAGAATAGTTTCATATAAAAATTTGGGTTTATTGCCGAAAAGGTAAAAATCACAACAAGTTTTTTTTATTCAGAACGATAAATTAGTTATCTATTCTGAATATTTACAATTTAAAAAAATATAACTAAACAGCAAATTTATTGTTGTTTTTAAAAATGTATACATATTGGGCACATCTGATACAAAAAGTACCTTGAAAAAAATGTTGATGTTAAGCCTAGCTTGCGTGTTCTAGTACATTTTGCTAAGTCGCGAAATTGTGTACATCGGGATACAACCACCAAATTTCTACCACAGATAGAGTATTCTGCGGTGATTATTTTCAGATGTAGAAGGAAGTCAGATTCGTCCCCTGGGCGGCGGGAAAGCGGGGTGAATAGGACAAAGGAGTCCTCTTTTTCTTTTTTTATTACTGATCAGGTGACGCTAGTAGGACTTGTGTCGTATCGTTTTCGTGTAAAACAGATATCAAGAATTAATTTTTCATGTTATTTATTCATAGTACCATATAAAAATATTGTTGTATTTCCGAAATTGTAAAAATCACAACAAGTTTTTTTATTCAGGGTGATAAATTAATTATATTTCCTGAATATTTACAACTAAAACAAATATTGCAAAATAGCAAATTTAATCTTGTTTCTAAAAATATATAAATATTGGGCACTCTTCATACAAACAGTAACTTAAATAAATTGTTGATGTTGAGATTAGCCCGCGTGCTCGTGATACATTTGCAAAAAAAAAAATTGTTTTAATTACATTAATTTGTTTTTCTAGGACGTATATAGTAAATATTATATGTAAAAGCATGTTAATAATCATTATTTAATGTATTTAATGAAGCGAAATAGGATGCGTTCGGAGATTTACGTTGGTTACGCCGACGTAAAGATATATTTTCAGCTACTGTTTGTATGAGAAGTGCCCAACATTAATATATTTTTAGAAACCAGATTAAATTAACTTTTTGAAATAATAATAATAATTTGAAAATGTTCACGAAATTGAACTAATTTACCTCACTGAATAAAAAAACTTGTTGTGATTTTTACCTTTTCGGCCATTACACCCATATTTTTATATAGAACTATACGAAAATAACATAAAAAATGAATTTCTGATATTTGTTTTACACGGAAACGATACCAAACACGTCCTGGTAAACTTAACTGACCAGCAATAAAGAAAGAAAAGAGGGATACTTGGCCGTATTCACTCCGTTCTCCCGCCTCACAGGGGACGAATCTGACTTCCCTCCACATCTGAAAATAATCACCGTGGAACACTCTATCTGTGGTAGAAATTTCATGCTTGTAACCCGATGCGCACAATTATGTTAGAAAACAGCGGACTAACAACTTTACTATTGAACAATCAAACAATGAAACTAAATACGGGATGTAAGGCAAAGTTAACGACGGTTAGGACTTATTTAGTTAGTTTAGTTTTTGTACTTTATATTTCAGAATTCACCGGTGGTAATGAGCGTAGAGATGGATTATTTCAACTGGAATGTCTCTTATCCAGCCATAACGTTGTGTCCTACCGCAAAAGTCGATCAAGAGCTCTTCGGTGCGTTGATTAAGTGAGTATTATCTCACCCAATAAGGCATCTACCGTGCCGTAAAGTCCGCTTATTGTAGCCTTAAGGGATAAAATTGTCACCGCATAAAACCCAGTATTCAACAATTATCATATACAGCACCGACAATTATTTAAAACCGGTTCAGTCATAATGTAATGTAGGATTTAAAAATGTATATTGAATCAAATAATCTTCTAAATATATAAAAGAAGAAACTGACTGACTGACTGACTGACTGACTGACATATCAACGCACAGCCCAAACCGCTGGTTCTAGAGAGTTTAAATTTGGCATGTAGGTTCCTTATAAGGTGTAGGGGTGCACTAAGAAAGGATTTTTCAAAACTCACCCCCTAAAGGGGTGAAATGGGGTTCCTAAGTTTGTATGGGGAAACAAGATTAGTTAGACTATTTTATTCGAAACTTCACAGGAGTATTTCTAACAATAAATAAGTAAACACGTGTTTCAGGTTTTTTGAAAATTCAACCCCTAAAAGGGAGAAATGTGGTGACAAAGTCTGAAAATCAGCATGAGTGTTGTTTTTATGGTTTATCGGGTCGCTGATTACGAAAACCGCAACGATTTTAAAATCCAACGTGGCAGACGTGAGTTACCATCTCCCCTGTTGGAGTGAAATGGGGTTGAAATGTCTAAATACTTAACCGCTGGTTTTAGAGAGTTCAAATTTGACACGTAGGTTCCTTATAAGGTGTAGAGGTGCACTAAGAAAGTATTTTTCAAAACTCACCCCCTAAAGGGGTGAAAGGGGGTTCCAAAGTTTGTATGGGGAAACAAGATTAGTTAGACTATTTTATTCGAAACTTCACAGGAGTATTTCTAACGATAAATGAGTAAATACGTGTTTCAGGTTTTTTGAAATTTCAACCCTTAAAAGGGAGAAATGTGGTGACAAAGTCTGAAAATCAGCATGGGTATTTCTTTTTATGGTTTATCGGGTCGCTGATTACGAAAACCGCAACGATTTTGAAATCCAACGTGGCAGACGTGAGTTTCCATCTCCCCTGTTGAGGTGAAATGGGGTTGAAATGTCTAAATACTAAACCGCTGGTTCTAGAGAGTTCAAATTTGGCACGTAAGTTCCTTATAAAGTGTAGAGGTGCACTAAGAATGGATTTTTCAAAACTCACCCCCTAAAGGGGTGAAATGGAGTTCCAAAGTTTGTATGGGGAAACAAGATTAGTTAGACTATTTTATTCGAAACTTCAAAGGAGTATTTCTTACGATAAATGATTAAACATGTGTTTTAGGTTCTTCCCCAAGTAGCAAAACACTCCTGTAAGACCCGCTATATAAGATTTAACATCTTATAGCCGTTCTATAGCCGTCTTGTCTATGACCATTATCTCGAATTGTCTTGTAGGAGTCTTATAAAGGTTATAAATTTGACCAACTATCTTATAACAACATTGTACATGACTATTTGAGGTGCAAGAGCCATCAATCCTATAACTTAGTCTCTCTAACTTCTATAGGATAACTTTATAAGTGTCTTATAAGCCATACAGGCTTATAAGCACACTTTATAAAACTGTTACCAATGTGTCTAGAATAGTCTTATAAACGCATTTAGTAAAATGTTTACTCCTTTTACCGTTTTACTTCTTTCTTTCATAGGATGTATAATCCTATAAGTGCCATAGAAAATGTTGGTATACGGTATAGGCAGGCTTATAAGCGCGTTTTATAAAACTGTTACCAGTGTGTATAGTTTGGTCCTATAAACACATTTAGTAAAATGTTCACTTCTATTACCGTCTTACTTCTTTCTTTTATAGGATGTATAATCCTATAACTGTTATAGAAAAAGTCACTATAGGATAACAATTTATAGGACTGATTTAACCCGGTCGCTGCTTTTAAAAGATTATTGGCACTAAACTAGCATATTATATGATTGCTATAAGTAAGTTTTACTTATAAGCGTCTTGAACTTGCTGTTAATAGTCGAATGTCAGCCATCCACGAAGACGAAGAGTGGTACGGGTGAAATCCGTGATGGTTCCGTACCATAAAAATGCCTGTGAAGATGATAGTTTTAATAATGAAGATAATTTAGAAATGTATGGTGCTAGTCTTACCTTTTGACCTAAATTCAATAAAGTCACTATATGTATAATTTAATTTCCGTGCAAATCTCCATTTACAATTAGCTGGAAAGAATATACTTGTTGGTGGTACGGTTGACATTTTGTTTACGTATATTTATTTGTACGTTATACAACGCACATCTTTAGTACCAGTTATAAAAAAAAATACAACCAAATAGAGAACCTCCTCTATTTTGAAGTCGCTTGAAATACCCTGAATATTCAATAGTGTATAATTCAAATTGATATCCTATCAATTTCATCACGGTTCACTTTAGTCAAAAAGAACCCTAAAGATAAAAATGGCGATGTTAATTATTTTCTATAATAGCATGACATAGAACAAATGGTTTTATAAAGGTCCTGGCGCGTGCAATTAAAGTGCATCCGATCCGCCATAAGCGCAATGGCTACTTTGTTCATATAATTATCGAAAAAATAAACAATTGTATAATATTTAATATTAAACTGTTCACGAGGGGCATGAAAACAAGCTTTCTAGCGTAATGTAAATTATCAATAAAATTAATTTCGCCAGCAAAGTATCTGGGCATACTTCTCTAAATAACATTTTAAGTTTAACACTTAATCACATTTTGGAAACATGATATGGTCAATACTTACACTTTTCCATGTTTTACTTCATTTTTATTATGACACATCACTTTGGCACGAAGTAAAAACAAACGAATTCATCATGCCCTATAGCGCTATTCCCGCTGGCCACAAAAGGATCAACTACTCCAGTAATGGCATGCGCCAGATCGTTATAGGACTAATTGTGCTTATTAAGTGCGTTTTCCGGAGACTTATAGGAGCATTTTATCTTGTAAGTGCACGTAACAAGATGTTTTAAAAATTGAATTGCACTCTACTGGACTATTATAAAACTACTATAAGACGGAATTGCACTATAAAATGGGCCTAAACACGGTTTTGTAGTAGTTTATTGGAGCTCTATAGGACTAATAAAAACATGGTCCTAGAACGTTTACACGACGAAATTTTGCTACTTGGTCATCAACGAAGAGAACCTCAATATCTTACAATTGGACATGACGTAACTTAGAACATGGCTTAGAATCATTAAACCAATCTCGATATCCCAAGTCGATAAGCGGAGGCTCGGGACATTATAAAAGCTTTATACAAATAAAATGCACACATATCCCGGTGTCTTAGCTTCACTTCGAGTTATGAATTTTGAAGTGAACTTTATTTGGATACAGTAAAAGCTGAGATCGCTTGATTTGAGTGCTTGAGTTTTCGGTTTGATTTGTTAAAGTGGAGTTGTGATAACATAAAAATTGGGCAAGTGCGAGCCCGAATCGCGCATGAAGGGTTCCGTACCTATACATATACTAGCATTCACCCGCGGCTTCGCCCGCGTTCCTATACAATATACATTATCCTACGGGAACGATGCTCTTTTTTTCAGGTTAAAAATTAGGCTATTTGTTAAAGTTAGGGTATTATCTGCTTATCCCTCATGCATATCCGTCTAGCCATTTTATTGTTGAAAAGCTTGAATGCATTTATTACGGCTGCAGGACGTTTCCCGATGACTACTCCTCCAGTCCCGCCGCGCCGCCCGCACTGGCCTTGACGACAATCGAGATGGCACCAAATACAAATTTAAACATCTATTAGGTTTAAGTTAAGGTCGTAACTCTCATATTCTTGCTCTTCTTTATAGTATACTTTTTAATCCTGTAACTCCCCGCTATCTCAAAGAGCGTTTCACTTATCTCACTTCTGCTCGATCTGCCCAAAATTTACCTTCTTCCGTCTCAAAATTTTATAATAATTCGTTTACTTTTAAAGCTGTCTGTTTATGGAACTCCTTGCCTGTTAGCTTAAGGCGCGCTAAATCTCTTGTTTCAAATCTTATTTTTTCAAGTTCTCCACTACCCAAAGGTTGTCTGGAAGAGATCGCTCTTTAGCGATAAGACCGCCTGTTGTTTACCTCTAATTGTAATGTCTTGCATTGTATTTCTCCTGTATATTTTATAAGGTGTGCAATAAAGAGTACTTGTAGGTTTACTCATTTATTGTTAGAAATACTCCTGTGAAGTCTCGAATATAAATAGTCTAATTTTGTTTTCCCATACAAACTTTGGATCTCTCTATTTCACCCCCTTTAGAAAAATTGTTTATTAGTGCGCCCCTAGACCTTATAAGGAACATACGTTCCAAATTTGGACTCTTTAAAATCAGCGGTTTTGGGCTGTGCGTTTAAAAACGACACCCATATTTTTAGACATTTCTACCCCATCGCGCCCTAACCCTAACATGAGAGATGGTATTACACGTCCGCCACGTTGAATTTTAAAATCATTCTTTTTAGGGTTCCGTACCCAAAGGGTAAAAACGGGACCCTATTACTGAGACTTCGCTGTCCGTCCGTCCGTCCGTCCGTCCATCCGTCCGTCCGTCCGTCCGTCCGTCCGTCCGTCCGTCCGTCCGTCCGTCTGTCACCAGGCTGTATCTCAAGAACGGTGATAGCTAGACACTTGAAATTTTCACAGATGATGTATTTCTATTGCCGCTATAACAACAAATACTAAAAATGAAATAAAATAAATATTTAAGGGGGGCTCCCATACAACAAACTTGTTATACCTATATATACATATATATAGGTACGGAACCCTTCATGCGCGAGTCGGACTCGCACTTGCCCAATTTTTTTTTTTAGTAATCAGCGACCCGATAATCCATAGAAACCAACTATTCCCTCTTCCCTCTTCCCTCTTCCCTCTTCCCTCTTCCCTCTTCCCTCTTCCCTCTTCCCTCTTCCCTCTTCCCTCTTCCCTCTTCCCTCTTCCCTCTTCCCTCTTCCCTCTTCCCTCTTCCCTCTTCCCTCTTCCCTCTTCCTTCTTCCCTCTTCCCTCTTCCCTCTTCCCTCTTCCCTCTTCCCTCTCCCCTCTCCCCTCTCCTCTCTCCCATCTCCCCTCTGCCCTCTCCCCTCTCCCCACATCCCTCTTCCCTCTTCCTTCCGAGATACAGCGACCCGATAAATCATAATAACAATACCCATGTTGATTTTCAGACTTTGTCACCACATTTCTCCCTTTTAGGAGTTGAATTTTCAAAAAACCTGAAACACGTGTTTACTCATTTATCGTTAGAAATACTCCTGTGAAGTTTCGAATAAAATAGTCTAACTAATCTTGTTTCCCCATACAAACTTTGGACCCCCATTTTACCCCTTTAGGGGTTAATTTTGAAAAATCCTTTCTTAGTGCACCTTTACACCTTATAAGGAACCTATGTGCCAAATTTGGACTCTCTAGAACCAGCGGTTTAGTATTTAGACATTTCAACCCCATTTCACCCCTACAGGGGAGATGATAATTCACGTCCGCCACGTTGGATTATAAAATCGTTGCGGTTTTCTTAATCAGCGACCCGATAAACCATAAAAACAATACCTATGTTTATTTTCAGACTTTGTCACCACATTTCTCCCTTTCAGGGGTTGAATTTTCAAAAAACCTGAAACACGTGTTTACTCATTTATCGTTAGAAATACTCCTGTGAAGTTTCAAATAAAATAGTCTAACTAATCTTATTTCCCCATACAAACTTTGGACCCCCATTTCACCCCTTTAGGGGGTGAATTTTGGAAAATCCTTTCTTAGTGCACCCCTACACCTTATAAGTAACCTACTTGCCAAATTTGGACTCTCTAGAACCAGCGGTTTGGGCTGTGCGTTGATATGTCAGTCAGTCAGTCAGTCAGTTTCTTCTTTTATATATTTAGATATAATCTATAACAAAGTTTGTTGTATGGGAGCCCCCTTAAATATTTATTTTATTTTATTTTTAGTATTTGTTGTTATAGCGGCAATAGAAATACATCATCTGTGAAAATTTCAACTGTCTAGCTATCACCGTTGTTGAGATACAGCCTGGTGACAGACGGATGGACGGACGGACGGACGGACAGCGAAGTCTCAGTAATAGGGTCCCGGTTTTACCCTTTGGGTACGGAACCCTAAAAAGTATTTCCCAGTAATATTAGGAAAGCGAAAGTCTGTGTATGTTTGTTACTTCTTCACGCTAAAACGGCTGGACGGATATGAATGAGGGAAATGCAGATTGCAGATTATACCCTAACTTAACAAATAGCCTACTTTTAATCTTGAAAAAAGGGCATTGTTCCCGTAGGATGATGTATATTATATGGGCACGCGAGCGAAGCCGCGGGTTAATGCTAGTTACTTAAATAAGTGTTAACGTATTTTAACATTTTTAACCTTATAGCTAGGTAGTTAGAAATCAAAAAAAGTGCGAAAAATTGACATAAAGGATCTAAATCAAAATCAATACACAAAGAATATAAAAAGGTGTCGAAAATAGGGTGTTCCTTTCTTTGTGTAAGTATTTAATCTTTGTTCAGTGATTATGTCATTGTTATTAACATTAATAGTACATTACCGCAGAGGCCGGGAGTATGATTTTCTCGGCTACGCCTCGTCCTTCAATAATACGAATCCACGAACTGACATATCCGCCGAGGCCTGTATAGTGCTTTTCTCCACATATGCTTGGAAATAGTCACCAATCTACATTTTGAATATCAAGGTTATATCAGTGCAGTGTCATGAAGTTAATTTGGTAGGAATAAAATTTCGAGTCCGAATCATATGTTTGATTTAAAACAAAATATAACAATGAGAATTAAAAATACTACACAATAATAAAAAATATGGACATAAGTATACATTTTCGTTAAATCAACAAATTCTAAACGCACGTTTTTTTTTTTGAAACCAAATATCATTCGGAGTAGATCGCAAGTCCAAAATAACTTTTCTATTGATTTGGACACAATCATTTCTGTTTTATTTTTTATTTGTTTACGTTTGGTAAACGAGCTACCGATGGAAGGACGAAGTTATGAAGGACCTACGCGCTCTACAAGCAGGAAACTGGGAGGAGATTGCTCAAGACGGAGCGTGCTGGCGTCATTTCGTATCAGAGGCCAAGATCCACTTCGGGTCGCTGCGCCAGCGGAGTAAGTAAGTAATAAATAACTAAGTAGGTAACTTAAGTACGTTTGGTAAACTGATTAACTTTCGATTAAATCATTAAATGACGTCATATTATTAAAATTAATACTTTCGTAAGAAATCTCTAATACCTAAATAATGAAGAATCATGAAAATAAATTAACCACATTAAATTATTATTAAAATTGTTGTTTGTCCGTTATTCGAAATTTGTCGACATTTAGAATACAATGACAGTAGCAGAGCCGAGAAATGTTCAGTGCGAGAACTAAACGCAGCGCAGAGAACAATTAAAAAGATTTTACGAGTTCTTATTTTTTAACTCATATACCGGTGAAATAATGAACAGCTGGCCTGCAGCCGGCTAAATTGATGTAGGCACTCATTTGTATGAGACGTCATATACGGAAGGTGTATTCCAATTACTCAATCGTGTAGTAGTAGTATTATTTCCCGGCCTACGCCAATAATATATTTTTCTCAAACATGCAGTGAAATGTCGTCATAGCGTGCGTTATAACAAGCTTCGAAGTATCACGTTTTCGGCGGAACAACTCGACAGGACTATAAAGGAATTTCATACCAAATTTCGACGTATTTTTTTCAAACATGCCGTCTGTGTTCGTGAATAAGCTAAACAGCTGAATTTTTTTTTTTGAGTGGTTATTTTTTTATTTCATTGCATATGTTTGAGAAAAGCACTACTTATACATTATACATGCCTTTAGCCGAGGAGGGCTTGCCGCCTACGGTCGGCCGTCTATACAGTCCGACCAAAAAGAGCAGAAATTAAAAAGTGGCAATACTGTAGTGTCGTCCCCGTTTTCGTATACTGATTAGAAAAGGAGGACACTACAGTATTGCCACTTTTTAATTTCTACTCTTTTTGGTCGGACTGTACCTACTCACCCGGCAAGCCCTTCTTTCCTGGCGTCTGCAGTAATGTACTATTTTTTTAATTTAATTAATGTATTATGGCTATAACGAAGGTTTTCGCGGTCTATTTTTACTACATTAATGAGAACATTTCCAAGCAAATTGGACAAAAATGGTATTGTTGCAGTGAAACGCGGCTGAAAACTGGCAAGAACTTACATTCGTACTTCTGGTCCATTGCGACGGCGTCATTAAACACCATCGATCAACTAGATATGCAAAACTCTGACACTGTTAAGGTATTCATTTTTTTATATGGCATGCATGACTAGCAAACCCGAATTTGGTTTTGAAAGTGCGGCAGCATGTAGCACAGTATAGGTCCCCATCTGTGTTATAAGTGTAGTGGTAGGAGGGCTTAGGCTGAGTTTTACGGAGTTGACGTTTGGCGTCAAGGTCTTCAAAACGGATGCGCTCAAAATTATCATGACCCGCATTGACAGCATTTCGCCAATCCAATCTGTGAGCAGCCAGCTCCTCCCTCGACTCACATGGTATGCTCACTACAGACAAATGGCGTTTCAGGACGTCCCTATTATAACGTAGGTATTGACCTCCAGCTTTACGTTTACCTGAGGCTAGCTCAGAGTAAAAGATAGTTTTGGGCAGCCTGGTGGGCTCCATACGTACAAGGTACAAGGTGCCCACACCAACGCAGTTGACCCTTCATGAGAAGACACTCCATACCAGCCAAATTAGTACGCTGTAGAACCTCGGTAGAGTTTGATACGCGATCTTGCCATCTCAGACGAACAATTGCCCGAAGACACTTCAAGTGAAAGGCGTCTGATGTCCGTTTTGTACAGACACCAGGTTTCCGAGGGATAGAGCTAAAGAGGCAGAATAATTGCCCTATATGCAACTTTTGTGTGTAACCTGATGTCGTGCGATTTCCATACTCGTTGCTTTAGTCCGCCAAAGGCTGCAGCGGCTTTTGCGATCCTAGAAGAAATTTCGGACTCGAGACGGATGTCGCTCCGCAATAGACTTCCTAAGGTAACGAAACGTTCCTACTTCGTCTAACGCGTTACCCCTAAGATAAACAGCAGCCTCGTCCGCAGATTTCCCTCAAGCGGGTTGCTTTAGAATCTGGGTTTTTGAAGCGCTTATTATCAAGCCAAATTTTCTAGTCTATTAAAAAAAGCGAATCAAAATCCATGGCATAGTTTTAAAGATCTAAGCATACATCGGGACAGACAGCAGGAAGCGACTTTGTTTTATACTATGTAATGTAGTGATGATAATTGATGTCGATTATAGTTATTTTAACTTCAGGACATTACCGCAAGTTTAACCTTTTTACATGCCCTATAATTTCAGATGATAGACCCGAAAGAGTACGCAGGCATAGCCGCGCTGCTGTTCGAGACGTTTGAAAACCAAACGATAATGACGAAGACTAACTGGCCGTTGACGATCCAGCCCACGCTGACCGAGATGGGCATGTGCCACGTCATCAACTCCAACGTCGCAGTTTTCCACGACCCCTTGTAAGCTATTCAAATTTTAATTCAAATTCAAATATTTAAAAAATATAAATCTTAATCGTAATGTTAGTATAAAATTAACAGTAAAACTAAGATTAAAAGCGTGCGGCGTGGTGCGGCTAAGACTGATGATGATGATGATGAAGCAAAACTGACAACATAACGGTGAAATCGCTTTCCTCGCCTGGTTGTCCGATGGTGACACGGGGATGTCATCATTGCGCATTATCATCATCATCTCATAATAGGTATCATCGTCTTTTTAATTCCAAACGTAAAGTATCTACTTGATGCACTTTTAATCATTATGAAGCTTATTTTTACCCAATGTATCCTGTTGACTGTTTTGACTGGAGTCATACAAAGCCTACTTTTTGAACCGACGTCAAAAAAAGGGGCAAGTTCTCAGTTTGTCGGTTTACTCGAAAACGGCTCAACCTATTTGTAATAAATATCTTTTTCACCTCACTCGCTCGGAAAACCTCCGTTTATAGGGCGAAATCTGCGTGCAAAAGTCTATTTTATCCGCTAGCGTGCAAAAGTCATTTGAATTTCGAACACGACGATTTTGATTCTCTGTGGTGCATGTAACTTTTTTATATTTAAGACTCCTTCAACGCGTGACTGATTCATCAGTCGATAAATCTTCGAATAACCAATCAACGCACGCTAATAAAGGGCGATCTGGTCAGGCCGGCTAAAATCATATTATGTACGTTTGAATACTTCTTTTAAAAAAAAACACCTATACAATATCACGTCCAGAAACCTGGTTTGTGGTTACAGATTTTAAGTTTTTATTTTTTCTACACTTTATTTTATGTTGAATATGTTTAAATATATATATTAATAGTAAGTATTTCAGTTTCATTTACATATTTTGACTAGTAAATACAACACTAATTTTAATATTTTTTTGTTATAAAAGTTGGAACATAGGAGTGTAATTTCTGAACGCACCCGAGAAAAAAATAAATAATTAAAAAGTTGGAAGTTTTCACAATTCACGTAAATTTGTTCTGTGGAGTATACATATATACTGTTGTCTTACTTTATAGAAATCTCGAAAACAAGAAAGTTAAGCCCAATTTGGAATATTTATTCAATGCTAAAAGCCTGCATTAAAACGAAAAAGGATTTGTTATAAATATTTGGAGACGATAAGTAATTTACAGAAACTATTGGCGTTTTTAAAGAAGATAAAGCCGAAATAATCTTGTTCGGATCCCATCGTCCAATAACTTCCAAAGCAAGTGTTATGGAAAATACTTCCGAGTGGCCAACTAATCCTTCCCAGAATGCCATTCTCCCACATTCACAACGAATGTGTCAAGTAGTTTCAAATACAAATATACAGTGCTTAAGAAAAACTCAACGATATAATATACACGACGATAATACAAATTACGGCCATATTACTTTTAATTTTTAATATGTGTCCTTCTCTCGTATTTATTTGGTTTGGATTTGAGTGTGTTATGTTTTAAATTTGATGTGTTAAATAGAAGGCAAAATTAAATATGATTATTTTTATGTTTTAATTGTTTTTCTTGAATCTTGCACTTTTCTCGCTGTAGTGAGGTGAAAAGTTGTGTGTTCCGCATGGCTGCAAAATTATTTAGCTTCTCGCGTCTTGAAAGCCTCGCTACGCTCAGGAATCTATCTTTGAACCATTCGCTTCGCTCATGGTTGAATCTTAGATTCCTTCGCTCGCTCAGCTTTCAATTTCAACACTCGCGCCAAATAACAACTTTGCAGCCTTGCATAACAAATAACTATTGTTTGGAAAAGTAGGTATATTTCCATATTGTAACTTCGTTTCGGTAACGTCGGTATTTTTTTTGTTTAACAAGTGATTAATTATAAACAGATAATTTGGCTAGTTCCCTGTTGTAGATCAAAATAAATCAAGTACTTTTTATGAGACGTGAAAATGATATACTTACCTACGTATATGACTTTTATTATGGAGTTTGCTAAAAATAGTATTTTATGCAACCGTTGTATAAGAGGGGGCAAAAAACGCGAGTGGCATCTGTTACGATGTGAGCGTAGCGAACATCGTAAGAAAGATGCCACGAGCGTTTTTTGACCTACCTACTTATACAACGTTGCATACAATACTTTTCTACGACTCGACATTTCATAAATAAAATGCAAATAAACAACAAAGACAATAATTAAATGTTCGGAATCAACAAAATAAAATAAAAAATAGTCTCTGATAATTTTTTTTTTTATTGACGTCCATCTGTCAAAAAAATATGAACTTATACATAAAGGTATACGTTTACTATACTAAACATGTGTCAAAAAAATATGAACTTATACATAAAGGTATACGTTCACTACACTAAACATCCATGCACTGAAGATAAAGATTTTTTTAAGTTGGCAGTAATGCCTTAGTACAATAAGCTTTTTTTTAAATTGCAAATTGTGTGAATGCAGCTGTTTATCTTGTAATCTGTGGTACTAAGTGATGCTTTTTTGGCGACATTATAACATCGTTTATCAGTGTGTTTTTGGGCAATAGAGTATAGACTTTTACAGACTTTCATAATTTATGTCTTTATATTAGAGTTAGTAACTATAAAGGTAAATGACAGAAAAAGTAGGTACTGGAGTCTTAGAGCATAGACAAATGGAGATGTCATAACGTAAACTCTTCGAACAAATTTTTTCGCCAATTTTAGCGGGGGGCGAGGTAAACACGTACAGCACACCACCAAAAGATGAATAACTCAACAGACGCAAATTTTGCTGTTGCGATAAACGCACACTACAGTAAACTTAAACACATCAAAAATTACATACACACAGATACAGTTTTCACGTAACTGTGCAGCATACATAAGAAAAGCATAGTGATGGGACACATATGAAGAATGAGTCAAATCATTTTAATGAATGAACTGAATAGGTACTATTTATTGTGAAATTTGAAAAGTGTAAATTCTGTATATTGAAGGCGTAATCCAATAAATATATTTGTTTCTATGTATATCTGTCTATATTTATTGTGTCCTTATCACTCTCGCATAACTAAACTGTGAAATAAAACTATCGCTCGCGGTTGTTTCGGGCTTACACAATCACTGACTTCTAAAACAAGTACACTCGACTTCATATTGTCGTTGCTAAAATGAAACCACTGCATTTTCGCCATTTTGGAGCTGATAGCTATGTGCAAGTTGTGTGAGCTTCCATGGATCTAATATGAGAGATTCACAAATCGTCACAGATCAAAGAACCGTTTGCATGAAATGACAATTTTAGTAGATGTTCATGCAGGATGCTTTGAATGGGCACTGAAAACAACTGTCATTCCCTATGGAATATTTAGTCCGTCGTACTTGTAGTTTAGAGGTCAGTGAATATAACCTTCAAGAAAAGAACGTACGCCCATCTAAAACCCAGCAACTCACTTGTAACTCTTCTTGCAGTTGCTTAAATAATTTCTTATGCTTTATTTGATTTAATCGGACTTTGATTTTTTTAACTAATTTATTTTATAAAGGTGATTATATGAAACCACATAATATAAAGATATGAGTAAAGAATGAGTAAAGAGAAAACAATAAAATAAATTGTTATTAATTTGATTAGAATTACCACATATAAAATAAAATAAAAAAGTTATAATTAAGTAAATATATTCATCTATCTATCAGCCACAGACGTCCACTGCTGAACATAGGCCTCCCCAAAAATCGTCACAACGCTCGCTACGCTGTGCTTTCCTATACGTGGTCGCCACTCTAGCACTTTGCTGACCTAACGGCAATCGATTCTCCGGGCTACATGGCTTGCTCATTGCCACTTCAATCGTGCAGTCCTGTGAGCTATGCCGGTTACCTTGGTTCTTCTGCGGCATATCCTCATTTCTCATTCTATAAAATAAAAGAAAAATAAGGAAATAAGGAGGCAGCAGTGAAGATGGAAAGAATATGAAATAAAGTCTATAAATAATAGTATATGTATAACGCATATACTCATAGCCAAGCACTAAATGTTTCTTTTACCTAGATATACTTTTAGCAAACAATTATTTTCATTTTCATATTAAATTTCAACATCGTATGTCTAGAGAAAGGTAATATTTCTAATTCACCTTACAAGATTTAAAAATAACAAATAAAATAATAATGTTTGTCTGTGTGTCCCTATGTATGCTTAGACCTTTAGAACTACGCAACGGATTTTGATGCAGTTTTTCTTAATAGATAGTGATTCAAGTGGAAGGTTTATAATATGTATAATACATGCATAATTTATCAGTTTTGCACCCGTGCGAAGCCGGGAGGGTCGCAAGTATCTAATAATACACTAACTATTAAACAAACTCCAGTGATCGAATGAATGAATGATTCATTCAAATGTTGAGTCGCGGTTTTGACTTTGTCACATCCCTCGCCCCTGTACCACCGTTTTATGTTTACATTTTTCTGTCGTTTACGTATCGCAACGGTTTTTTTCTTTAAATGGAGATTGTACTTTAATACAAATTTAATACTTTGTAAAAACACTTACCTGTGATAGGACGCGACACAGATCAATGCAAAATGGCGGTGAAGTGACTTCAAGTAGTTTTATATAACGTGCTTGACCAGTTGACCAGTTATTTTGCCGGAGGGGGTCGCCCGTCCATGGCATCTCCTGTCATTAAATACTCAAAGACTGGAGTAGAAAAAATACTTTTTCAGCGGGAGAAATCAAAACTATGTGTGTTATTTATTAGCTCGGAAACTGCCTTATCAGTGAAAGTTACGAAAGTGTTAGTTGGATTCGAACCGAACCCAGTAAAATAATCATAATCACTTTTTATTACAAATATTGTAAAAAATCAAAACTTTCAAACGGCGACTTTATTTTCTCACGAATACTATATTTCGCTTATATCATGAAGAGATGCATGGCCCGCCTACAATCCTCATTCCATTATAGCAACATGATATCACAAAGTACTGAATTTTACTTTCATGATTCTCTTGGTAACGAATTTTCCATTGTATTTCTAGCAAATGGAAAGACGAGACGACGGCATACGTTAAAAATAACATTGAACTCTCAGCGCATGATATAGATTTCTTTACTGAAATAATTAATTACGACGATGAGTACAAGGTTAGTATAAATATTTAATGCGTGATACCAGTGATACGGTAAAAAAAATCCGTCAATTAAGTATAAGTAATAATTGACTTATGAATTTATTACAGTAAATGAGACTGAAACTTTTTCTTTTTCGTCCTTTTTTATCATTGTAACAAGAACGTACAATATAAGGTACCTGGTACCTACGTGTTTCAATTCCATTCCCTGTACGTCTATGGAACTTGGAACTACGACTCGCGACTCATTGCCGCACGGCAAGTGTTGCTTGTACCTCTAGCACAACTGTAATTATACATTTTCACTTTAGAATGAACATTCATCGCTTACTTAAATTAACACAAATTATAACGGGTCTAACGCGATATTTCTTATTTACCTTCATAATCTAACGTTTCGGCGGGGTTGCACACGCCGTGGTCTCAGATGTAGGTACTCATATAATTATAATAATTAATAATATAATATAATTTGATTTAATATAGTATAATTTGTGTTAATTATGTGTACAAACCGCGAGGGTATAAAGTGTCGTTCATCGCTTTAAAAGGAATACCTACTTGGTAAAAACGCATCATCCCTAAGCAAGAACGATGCAAAAATGCACCGCACCCTAAGGATGTCTGTCCATTGAAGCGCATTTAAATCTGAGTAATGTGATGGGAAAAATGCATTCTAATCATGCTGCAAGTTGTACACTACCCAACTTATGCGACTTGCCGACGCGTTTGGCTCGGTTGGTATTGGTAGACACCTGCCTACTGAGTCGGCGGTCCCAGGTTCGAATCCCGGCCGGGGCAAATATTTGTGCAAAATATTTGTTCTTGGGTCATGGATGTTATCTATATATGTATTTGTATATTATGTATATCGTCGTCTAGTACCGATAGTACAAGCTTTGCTTAGTTTGGGACTAGGTCGATTTGTGTATGATTGTCCCTTAATATTTATTTATTTATTTATTATTTATGCAAGCGGTCGGCCCCAGCGGCCATGGCATTGGGACGTTGGGCAAACCTTAATTACATTACGTAACCGATATCGATGCGGTAATGTCATTATCATAATATAATAATAATATAATACTTGGAACTTCAGTGGAAATCATCACATAACTTATTTATCACTTATCAGCTTCGTTTCCGAGCTTCCTTGCGATTTTATAGGTGTAAAGCCTTTGTCTATGCTCTAAGGTAAAGCCTGACCAGAAATATTTGCGGATTGTCAAGAGGGCGCTATTTATAAGATTTATATGGCAACAATTTTGCAACCAATCGCAACCGCACTATACCTACTGACATTAGTTTAAATACCTGTCAGTTCCTATGGTAACCTCGTAATATCATTTCATGGAATGCACTCTTTTCCCGACTGTTTTTTGTGTAGTAAAAACGTGTGTCACTTTATTTATAATATTACGTTCACAACTGAATGGTTTTCGGTATTTTCTTTGGATATTTTAAAATATTTGTCTAAAAAGAAACCACCACGAATGACATTAACATTGTAGACAAACCATCATAAAATCATTGCCAGTGTAAGAAATTAGTTCCAGTGAAATTCCGCAATATGGCGCATCCTCATAATTATATTTCTGATCAGGCTTTACAATAAAATGTCATATCAATTTGTCGGTGTTTAGATATACGTTCACAGTCCCGACGAAATCGCCCTCAGCACAACGCCTTCCTATACGTTCGATATCGAAGGATACGCGTACTTTGGATACAAAGTGTGGACTGCCAAAACATCTCGGATCCTGGAAAACATTCCGATAAGTATTCGGAAATGTAGGTAAGTCACAAGGTTGAAACTACAATAGCATTTTTTTTACTAGCCTATAATTGTGTCCCACTGTTGGGCACAGCTAGGCCTCCCCTTTCTTGCGCCACTCGTCTCTATTGGCTGCATGCTCCCTCCACTCGTTACTAAATGCATCCATTTCATCCCGCCATCTTCTTTTCGATCTGCCTTTGCTCCGGTAACCTTGCGGAGTCCAATCGGTGATTATTCTGCCCATCGTTCCGGATGCATGCGGCAGACATGTCCAGCCCAGTCCCACTTCAGCTTTGCGGTCTTGGCATCTACGTCTACAACGCGTGTTTTGAAACGCAGTTCGATGTTTCTTATATGGTCTTACTAGCTTTTTCCCGCGACTACGTACGCGTGGAACTTGATAAAAGGGATTATTAAAAACGCCTAAGCAAATGTAAGAGCAATTGTGCTTTTGGTCTAATAATTACATTTCCTACAGGGTCACCGCACCCCAACAGAAATGTTCACTCAGTTTTCAATCTTTTTAGGTATAATTTCCAGGATGAAAACTATCCTATGTCCTTCCTCGGATCTTAAACTATCTCTATGGCAAATTTCATCAAAATTGATTCAGCGGTTTAAGCGTGAAGAGGTAACAGACAGACAGACACACTTCATTTCATTTCATTTATTTATTTAATTTCATCTAAATCGGTTCAGCTGTTTATGCGTGAAGAGGTAACAGACAGACAGACAGACAGACACACTTTCGCATTTATAATATTAGTATGGATATGGATAGTATGGATTGTAAATTGTCTACCAACACCTAATATGCTCCGCATAGCTCATTCAAACAATACTAGGTAGCACTTAAAGCACGGTATACGTTAAAAATAGCCACATACCTGACCGCTGTGGTTTACAATGTTTGCATGACAAGTTCTCCTCCAAGTCCTTAAAATTATTCAACTATAGCTTCTTCTTTATGCCTTTTAGATACTTACACGAGCCTCTGAACGAGAGGTATCCAGTCTACACGTACAATCATTGCCTGCAGGAGTGCCGCATCAGGATGATCATTACGCTATGTGGCTGCGTGCCGCATTTCTACAAGCCTTTAGGTAACTCTTTGTGAATATACTTTTTTATATTTATATATTTAGGGCAGTGCTACAAACAACCCAACCAAATAAACCGAGACCTAGACTAAACCCATCAAACATAAAACTAAACGAACATAGCGTAACTGAAGCTGCAAACTTTTAAAAACAAAACTAAAGAACTTCAAGGACTCTACAATGAACAAAACTGCCGATGCAAAATAAACCTGGTTGGAGGATACAATAAGATCAAGTACCAACCACTGTAGAAAAAGCAAGACGGAAGACAGAAGCTGGCTGTCAGCAGGGACTAAACATCTGCTAGAATCAAGAGCCTTACTATTTGCAGCTAAGGGATCAAAGGACAAGAGGAAGCAGCTGTCGGAAATTAACAATAAAATAAAAGAAAGTATGAGAAAAGACAGAAAACAACATAGAATGGAAACTATAGAAAGACACGTACTAAGAACAGGAGGTATCAAAAAAGCTTACAAAGAAATATCTCATACAAAGGAATGGGTGGTAAAAGTTAAAAACAGCGAAGGCAAAGAACAGAACAGAAGACAAGATATACTACATACTGCCACTACATATTACAGGGAGTTATATAAAGATAAAAATAAAGAAACTAAAATCGAACTGACAGACACCACAGAGATTCCACGTGTTCTTGAAGAAGAAGTCAACTACGCTATTAACACACAAAAAAGGATAAAGCTCCAGGTCCGGATAACATCAACAACAACATTCTAAGACAAGCCAAGGCAGACATTGTTCCTGTTCTCACTGAAATATTCAATGACATCATCGAAAGCGAAGCCATACCACATCAGTGGACCAAATCTAACATAATCTTATTGTATAAGAAAGGAGACCCACACAATGTTAGTAACTACCGTCCGATAAGCTGATGTCTAACATCTACAAAATTTTTGCTAAAATACTTTTAAAAAGGATCGAAAAGAAATTAGACGAGCAACAGCCCTACGAGCAAGCAGGCTTTCGAAAAGACAGCTCAGTGATAGACCATATTGTACATGTGGTACGTCAAATCTTGGAGAAATATAGCGAATACAATCTGACATACTACATAGCATTCATAGACTTCAGCAAAGCATTCGACTCCTTGATTCATGAAGTGATATGGGAAACCCTGAGAGACCAAGGAATAGAACACAAGTACATCAGAATCATCAAAAATGTATATGAAAAAAGCGTTGCATGTGTTCAACTGGAAAAGATGGGAAAAACTTTTAATATACAAAAAGGTGTCAGGCAAGGAGACCCCCTTTCCCCAAAATTGTTTTCAGCAGTGTTGGAAACAGTCTTCAGAAGCCTCGAGTGGGAAAAGCTCGGTCTCAACATAAATGGTAGCAGATTGTCACACCTCAGGTTTGCTGATGACATTGTTTTATTTGCGAATACACCAGAGGAACTGAGTGGGATGCTAGCAGAGCTAGCAAAAGAAAGTGCTAAAGCAGGCTTGACACTGAACCCAGACAAAACCAGACTGATGACCAACGGAGAAGAATGTATTATCAAAGTAGGACCAACTCTAATCGAATATACACAGGAATATATATATCTAGGTCAGTTGATGGCACCATGTAGTAATATAAAGAAGGAAATAGACAGAAGAATTGCAAATGGCTGGCATAGATATTGGAGTCTAAAGGAGGTAATGAAGGACGGAACGCTTCATATAGCTACAAAGAGCAAAGTTTTCAACACCTGCATACTACCTGTTCTCACATATGGTTGCCAAACCTGGTCCTTACCCCAAAGTAGCACGAACCAACTTGTTAGGTACCTGCCAAAGAGCTATGGAGAGGAGTATGTTGGGAGTTAGGAAAGCGGATAAACTAAGATCAACCACAATCAGAACGAAATCAAAGGTCTATGACATCATACAAAAAGTTAGAAGATTAAAGTGGTGCTGGGCAGGTCATGTCATGAGGAAAGGAAAAATGGTGCAAGCTAGTTACAGAGTGGTACCCAAGGGAAGGACAGAGAAAGAGAGGGAGACCACAGAAGAGATGGGAGGATGATATATGTCAGGTGGCAGGAAAAACATGGCACAGAGTCGCACGCGACAGGCACGAATGGAAGAGGCTGGAGGAGGCCTTTGCCGAGGGGCAACCAGATTTGCAGCAAAAGAGCAAAAGACAAATATTACAAGCAAACTAAATAATAACAAAATCTGAATGTATAAGGCTAAAAATAAAAAATAAAAAATATTTATATATTTACGTCACCCTAGGCCGTAAGTGGAATTTCCTGCCCGCTACGCGAAATCTCACTTCCTGGCCAAGGCAAGACGTAAAACTTTAGAGGAGCCACGAACGGTAATTCTTAAAGCCCCAGGTCGCATATTTATGCCCCTCACCTTCGGCTTTGGCCAGAAACACCTGCGATCTGGGACATCCATGAATTCACCGCCCTAGGTATGTAATGTACTATTACGTCACCCTGGGCCGTAAGAGGGATATTCAGCTCGCTGCGCGGGGAGAAAATCTCACTTCCTGGCCAAGGCAAGACGTAAAACTTTAGACAAACCAAGGGCGTTAATTCGTAAAGCCCCCAGATCGCATATTAACCAAACCTGCTACATGGGGCATTCACGACTGCACCGCCCTAGTTATGTAACTTTTGTCCAGTGTTCTACTTTAGTTGCTAAACAGGCTGCTGTTTTATTACTCAACTATATAGGTAAGCGGCAGCAAATTCACGCCTATGCGTAGAAAGGTTACAATTTACATTAACATAGACATAACTTACTGTCTTTTTATAGATACTAGCATCTACAAACTACTTATTATTTCTGTTCAGTTAAAAAAATAACTTATTGACTTACAAAACCAAATTTGTATGCCCTCTAACTAATCCCAATGGCTGTATGGTTTTATTCAATGAGGTGTCGATTGGTTTAACCCGTGCGACGGTCATAAATTAGGTTACGCAGTCCGGCAGTGCATGTACTTCCGCTTGGCACGAGATGCAGCATTACCGCATAATTGCATATACCTAGGTTAGGTATCTACCAACGCCTTTAGCGTAGGTATGTATACTTATTATTTAGTAAATATACCGTGCTATGAATCAAAGGTGACGCTATACAATACGATAGCTTTATATTATAGCGTTATCTTTTTAACGCTATTCAGGGCCGAGCATTGTACCAGGTGTTGCCTGTAATAGGAGCAATAGATTAAAATATAGATTCTACTCTTCAAATTGAACAACATTTGTTTAGCAACATTAAAAAATTGGGCAAGTGCGAGTCCGACTCGCGCATGAAGGGTTCCGTACCTATATACAGGGTGTCCCAAGAAGTAGTGATATACTGAAGCTGGGAGGTAGAGGACCTAGAGGGCTATCTAAATCACCCCCATGTATGTTCCGCGATTTTTCGTATTTTCGGAGTTATGACTTTTTTTTAAATTTTTCACCTATCGCCGAGTACGATGAGATTTTTATTTATGGTGACGGGAATTATTGCGGTAGATGCTTGATTTTTTTTGTGTGCTAAGCTGATAGATAGGCCAATTCAGTATGGTAACATTTACTATCGTTAGATCTTTGAATGGAATAAAAAAAAAATTAAATGCCAAGAAAGATAAAATTACCCAGTATGTTCACAACTTCAAGGGGCTTTAAAAAGATAAAATCACATAAAAAAAAATTACCGTTTGGCTTTTAAAAACTTGCTCTATCTATCAGGTAGCTACCCTGAAAATTTCATTTTATTATTCATAAGGCTTCAATCAAAAAATTTAAATCTAAATGTGGCAAGTGCAAAATTAATTAACTTTCTAAATAAATTTCGTTCTAAATCACGCACTGGCCATCAATAGAAAAAGAAGAAAAAACAAAAAACAAACGACGGTTGACGCATGAGAAAATTTTCACGTTGTTTGGTCATCGTTGGTACTTTTCAATAATTTATAAATTGTGTTTTAATACTGCTAATTGTTCGTACCCCTAATCATTTTGGCTATTCATATGGACTTTGACTTGCATTACGATTTGGATTAGTGTTATTACCTGGAATCGACGACTTGGCATTATTTAACTGGACTTGAGTTTGCGTGTAAGTGATCATGTTTACTTCACGTGACTACGCAGAAATGCATTACTATTACGGTTATGCTAGGGGGAATGCGGCGGAAGCTTCAAGGCTGTACCGGGAACATGTGGAACGAAGAGGCGGGCCTCAACCTGAAACGTTTCCTGACTATCGCATGATCTTAAGAGTACATAATGCGTATTTGGAAGGTTACATACCGGGTACCAGATCAGGCCGTATGGCCACTATGCCGGATCCTGATGTAGTAGATGCAGTGGTTGAAGAAGTAGAAAGAGACCCGTCGACCAGTGTGAGAGTTATGGAACGTCGTACCGGACTTTCTAAATCTCAGGTACACCGTACACTACAGAGCGTAGGATATCATCCGTTTCACATTAGAAAAGTGCAACAGTTGAAACCGGAAGATTACAATCGGCGAATTGAATTCTGTCAGGAAATGCTGAGGAGACAAGCTGAAAACGAAAACTTTTTTAACCAAATCTTGTGGACGGATGAATCCCACTTTAGACGCAATGGGATTTTTAATATGCACAATTCTCACTCATGGGCGATTGAAAATCCGAATTTAAAAAGGGAATCGACATTCCAAGAACACTTTAGTGTTAACCTTTGGTCTGGCATACTTAACGGTCAGCTAATCGGGCCCTTTCAGCTGCCAGACCGCTTGGGCGGCAATCAGTTTTTAAATTTTCTACGCGTCGATCTGCCCCTGCTGTTAGAAGATGTGGACTTGGAGACACGCAGAAGCATAGTACTGCAGTGTGATGGTGCACCATGCCATTTTGCCTTGGACGTAAGAAACTATTTCAATCAAAGATACCCTGAAAGATGGATTGGTCGTTGCGGCCGGGGTGACGCCTGCCTTATAGCCTGGCCTCCACGGTCCCCCGACCTAAACCCCATTGATTTTTTTGTATGGGGATACTACAAAGACCTCGTCTACTCGAGAGAATGCCGCAATTTGGACGAGTTAACCCGGAAATTGAGAGTAGCAGAAGAAACCATTAAAAATAATAGAAGTGCATTCAGACGTTTAAAAGACAACTTTTTTCGGCGATGTCGCACTTGCATTGAGCAACAGGGGGGCCATTTTGAAAATTTCTTGTAATTAAACACCTTTTAATTGGTTTTACTTTGTTTGCATTAATCATCATGTGAATTAAAATTTTGCACTTGCCACATTTAGATTTAAATTTTTTGATTGAAGCCTTATGAATAATAAAATGAAATTTTCAGGGTAGCTACCTGATAGATAGAGCAAGTTTTTAAAAGCCAAACGGTAATTTTTTTTTATGTGATTTTATCTTTTTAAAGCCCCTTGAAGTTGTGAACATACTGGGTAATTTTATCTTTCTTGGCATTTAATTTTTTTTTTATTCCATTCAAAGATCTAACGATAGTAAATGTTACCATACTGAATTGGCCTATCTATCAGCATAGCACACAAAAAAAATCAAGCATCTACCGCAATAATTCACGTCACCATAAATAAAAATCTCATCGTACTCGGCGATAGGTGAAAATTTTTAAAAAAAGTCATAACTCCGAAAATACGAAAAATCGCGGAACATACATGGGGGTGATTTAGATAGCCCTCTAGGTCCTCTACCTCCCAGCTTCAGTATATCACTACTTCTTGGGACACCCTGTATATAATCTATAACAAGTTTGTTGTATGGGAGCCCCCCTTTAATATTTATTTTATTTTATTTTTAGTATTTGTTGTTATAGCGGCAATAGAAATACATCATCTGTGAAAATTTCAACTGTCTAGCTATCACCGTTCTTGAGATACAGCCTGGTGACAGACGGACGGACGGACGGACGGACGGACGGACGGACGGACAGCGAAGTCTCAGTAATAGGGTCCCGTTTTAACCCTTTGGGTACGGAACCCTAAAAAAGTCATTTTCAGAGTTTTGTTATTTCGAACAAATTAAATAATATTTTCAATGTACGTCATCCAACATTGACATTCCCTGAGCATTGACATAGCTGTCACTCTACTAATATCGGACATTTCGCAATACATTGCGTCTTTGTCTAAACATTATTCTACAAAATATCATTTAATACACGTTATTTTCAAAAGTTGCTTAACAAATGTTGTCCAGTTTCAAGGGAAGAATCTATGTTTTAATTTATTGCTCCTATTACAGGCAACACCCGGTATATTGTTAATCTTTTGAACACCCCATCACGACTTCACATTGGAAAATTGTGCGACTGACACCATCGTAGTAGTGACGACCAAAATTTCAAAGATCGTAAACATTGTAAATCAAACCGCTCCAAGTGTGCCCCTGTTGATTTTGGAGCACTTCCTTTTTTTTACATTATTATAACAAAACGGGAGTTAATTGCGTTCAAAAAGTGTTTATTTGATAATTATTAAGTGACAAGTTGTGGCAAGATTTCTTGTTGCTTGCCATTGCTTCCCTTTTAAATGTATTTCCCGTATAAAACAAAACCTTTTCAGATCACGAAAGAATATGTGATTTCACACAACTTATCTGCGTTATACGGCATAAAAATGAAATTTTGAGGCTATCTCCTACCAACGATACCCTCAACCTATTCGGAAGCTACGCCTTTCTGCCTAAATCTTCTAGAGATTGCGACTGCCTGAGTGACTGCGAGTCCCACGTGTATTTAAAGGAGTCTGAGAGTATTCTCACACAATCCGGTATGAACAGAATGAGAATAAGCATTTCTAAATTCCCGAAAGTGAGGGTGAAGAGAGAGTTCATTTTCAGCACGCATGACATGATATGTAAGTTTTTTTTTATTATAATTTTAAGCAGGAGATACTTTTCACATGTCACCAAAATGTTCCCAATTTGTATAAACTTTCTCCAGAATGGCACATCTCTAGTGGCCTTCGCTTTCGAGAAATCGGCCGTTCATTATTATAATTACTTCCCCGCATACGAGCGAGCGAGACAAGTAAAAACGCGAAGACCATTTTAACATTGCAATTCAGATAGTATTACATTATTATCTATTTTGTATGTATGTTTTACCTCTGAGTAGTCACCTAATTTATTAATATTTATAACGGGTCTATCGCGATTACATATTTACCTTCATTATCTGACGTTTCGACGTAGTTGCAGACGCCGTGGTCTCGGTACATCCTTGTATTGGTTGTGTGCATAATATCACTATATATAGAGCGAAACCAGTTGAAACATTAGTATTATTATAATGCGTCAGCTGTCAGAACGCGATCCATATATAAGAACCTCGCAGTTTTCACCCTAACTCGAATCGCAATATGAGCGCTCACGGCTGCGCAATTGAAATTAATGAATTCATTCATAAATAGTACCTATTGATTGAAATATAGGCTTACTTTTATATTTAATTGTGGGCCTATTATGGTCAGTTTTATCGTGCTATATATACGTAAAATGCCAAGGCATCCGTCATTTCACTGCTCTCGTTTGTGACGGAAAGTCACAGACGCGTCATTAACTCATCATTTATTTATTGCGCGATAAATCCATCCTATGCCTGCACGTGCAAAACTTAGAATCACTGAATACTAACAGTAATAATTAATGAAATATATTTTACAGTGAAAACTGGAGGTGTCATAAACCTATGCATAGGGAGCTCTGTTATATCCCTGCTGGAACTGATAATGATAGCTATGCGGATCCCTATGGCCAAATTCACTGACCGGGCGGTAAAGAGAATTAAACAACTCAAAGAAAAGATAATTAAGAAAATAACCGCAAAGAAAACTAAGGAAATCAAAGAAAAGAAAGTAAAGGAATGAAAATACTGTTTATCTTATAAGTGTTTATTCAGTCTTTTAGAGTTATTGTTACAATAGCGTGTACACATTTTATGATTTTAAATAAATGTCACGATTCTATTGATCCGTTTGTATTTATTTATCTCACACATCGGGTCCGCCCCGCCCGACACAAGCATTATAAAGGCTGCCCATAACCTGTAAATAAAAAATAAATTTAAGAAAATGGGATATTTTATACCAGGCGTTCCCATCCAAGGGGCATGCCCCTTTTCATCAACATCTTGTTGGTATTATTTCGTCACGCCGCGCCGATGTTAGATGAATTCTAGTGCAGAGAAAGCCGGACATCCAAAGTTATAGGACATTTTACCGGACTATGGTAAGGAAAAAAGATACGCAGACGACAAATCTACCAGCATAAAACCGGCCAAGAGCATGTCGGGCCACGCTCAGTGTAGGGTTCCGTAGTTGCCCATCCTTCACAATAGACAATAAAATCAAATATAAATTACGAGAAAGATTTCAAGCTCTATAAAAAGGTCGTAAACGCCAAAGCAACTGTAATTACTTATAACCTTCTGGAATTTATCGATTATACGCACCAGATTGAGCGAAATGTTTTAATGCAGTATGGCATTTAACTAATATGTGTAACGTTCGAAGTATAAGAACACCGCGCGGCACTTACGTCATTTTAAAGAAAATTATGAAATTTTGCGATAACTCAAAAACGGCTCGACCGATTTTATTCAATATAGTTTTCAAAGTACTTATAAGGCCTAATTTTCATGATTTTTTCCATAATTTTATGACCCGTGGTTGAAAAGTTAGAGGGGGGGGACACTATTTTTTGGATTTCCCGAGCGAATATTTACAAAACTGCTGACTTTCATCCTCCTAGCCTTTGTCCCATTTTTTTTTTTTTTTTTTTGAGAATGAATTCTCAATCGGGGTCGGCTACCTAAATCCCAAGATGTGGCGTAGGCACTAGTTTTTACGCAAGCGACTGCCATCTGACCTTCCAACCCAGAGGGGAAACTAGGCCTTATTGGGCTTAGGTGGTTTCCTCACGATGTTTTCCTTCACCGAAAAGCTAGTGGTAAATATCAAATGACATTCCGTACATAAGTTCCGAAAAACTCATTGGTACGGGCCGGGTTCGAACCCGCGACCTCCGGATTGAAAGTCGCATGCCCTAACCACTAGGCTACCACCGCTTCCTCACTTTAGGAGTACGGGAGGTACCCGAAAAAAATTTTTTTTTTAGTTTTTATTTTATCGTTATGTCGACGTGATACATACACATACTCATACCAAATTTCAGCTTTCTAGCACTTATGATCACGGAGCTAAGCCGCGGACGGACAGACGGACAGACGGACATGGCGAAACTATAAGGGTTCCTAGTTGACTACGGAACCCTAAAAATTAATTTCATTCGTTCAGATGTCATCCTACAATTTTGTTAGTCATAACAAAAACGGCTTCCTCACAAACGGATACACTGGAGCGTGTAGCGACATCTAGTATTTCCACAGACCACCCCCACTAGACGGAGCATGTAAGGCACATGTAAGGCGACCCGCGCGCACCAACGATATGGTACGACAGAACATTAAAGTATCAACATGGCGGCCACCGTTTAGTTGCGTCCATGTTTATGAGGTCTCTCTACACCACTTAACACTACAATTTACCATGTTATTTATTTAATTTCTTTTTTCGTTGACGTACGCATGGATCATAAACAAGGACGCAACTAAACTGTGTCCGCCGTGTTGATACTTTAATGTTCTGCCGTACCATATCGTTAGTGCGCGCGGGTCGCCTTACATGCTCCGTCTAGTGGGGGTTGTCTGTGAGTATTTCATAAGTGGGCGCGCCAGCCTGTGATCCACGGCCGCCAGCAGCCTGTGCCGCGCCATCGACGCGAAAAAACGGTCCACGCGCGAGAGATGTGCTGTTCTCGATAAAGTTTCCGGATTTGTATGGGGAGAGAACTGTCTCGAGAACATACCCCATACAAATCGGGAAACTTTATCGAGAACGGCACATGTCTACGCGGGCCTCGGCATACACGCCCGAGGCGATGCAGAACGTAGAATATAAGATAGAAAATATATTACCTCCTCATATTGTAGTACCGACTTGGTGCTACTTGTGTGCACCCATTCCTTGTCCTTTGGAATTGTATTCCGCGTCTACCATCTGAAGATCGTCAACTTTGAAGAACTGTCAGTTCCTTGCGATTTAAACCGTCATATTACCTGCAAATAGCACAATACTTGTAGTAGAAAATGTAGCTAAATACTAATTATTATTCCGCCTACGATTCTAAACGAACGCACCAAAAGTATAGATACATTATTCATCGATATTTCACACAATTCATGCTGAGAGCCCACATTGAAATACAGTATAAACAATCCCATTATTAAAACCCAGCTGTACACGCTCGTCGAGACCAGACGAAACACACACACTACTTTTCTTACTTACATCGTACAATAAAACAGCATGCTCGTTTCGCGGGGTCCCTGACAAGTGTGTAACAGGCAATCACTTGTCGAAGGCGATATCGTAGAAAGGCTACTTCAGACAACATGAATCGGTTAATTGAAATCACAGGTCACCCATTTCGTCGAGATACCGATATGACACTTATTCAGAACGAAGTAGAGGCCCGTGAGTTACCAAGTTTGTCGATTTAAAACTGACCACTCAATAAGAAAATCCTACTAAGACTTCTTATTCTTCAGGATTTCTGGATGATATCGGATTGGTTATAAATTTGTATGTAAACATGTGATTAAATCCCAAAGCGCTTTGCCCGAACATATTTGCAATGTGAACTAACGGTTATAATTTTATAAGCAACGTAGAAGATAGGCGGATACGAACAACTAACGCAGCGTCAACGTAGTAACATACATCCTGAGTAGAGACATAGTAAAAATCAAAAGGAATCCCCATGCAAAACCGTCAAAACAGAAAATGCTCGATGACCGGTAAACTTACCATTTCTGACACTTATTTTGTAGCTTGAGATGAAACGACATCGCTGGAATCATTCTTCGATAGACACGTCTTCCCAGGATGAACGTCTGTGTTCACACCTTCGTTGAAGTGATTTCGAGTGAAAGCGGCAACTGGTGAGGTGTTGACTCGAGACCGGTAACGCCTCAGCGACCACCGTGTCGGAATGACATAAGACCCTCGAAGTAGCCTTTATTTCATGCGCGTATGGACATCTAATTCAATCCGTTGCGATTCGTTCAGATCTCGTGAAATCCAGTAATAAAATAGTTCAGTGAATGCAGCAGCTAAGGATAGAAAAGCAAGCCACTCCGGAAGGTACTAAGTTTTGCAAGTCTTGCAAGGCTCTCGTTGTTTGCAGGAGTAAGTATTCGACGATAGCCGCCGTGTGATATACAAAATAAAAGTTCAGTACACCATACATCAAAATTTATTCAAAATTACTTTGCATGTGATGGAAGTCAGGAATGAACAATGAGTTGCCGCCCGGCGTTACTTAATGTTACAATATGCTACGAGAACTAACCTAAATTATTAATTGAATGATTCCAAACATCCACAAGCTCTTCAAGATTCGTCACACTACCTAAATTGTGGGAAATTAAAGCACCGGATTTATCCCTAAATCAACAAAAATGTTCCAGTAGAAACCCAATGGATCAGTTTATCAAAATGAAGATAAACCAATGCGAGTGATGTCTTTAGTAAAACCAGAATCTGCGGGAGAAATGAGTACGTATTTTAGTGACTAACCCGAATGAACCCGGAACAAGTAATACCAGAAACCAGCTTAATATCAATCATAGCAGCTTCAATCGCTCACAATTCCTAAGACGCAGATCGACCTTAATATTTCTTAAGACTTTGCCAGTTTTTAAACAGTTTTATGCCGTAGAGCTACAAGCCAGTAGAATAACAAGTCAGATACTCCTTCTCTTAACATTCATTAGATAATAAAGTACGCAAATAGCAAACATGACTTCTTACACTAAACTAAGATTTAGTGAATGATGTTTTGCCATCGTATATCATCGGATAAAATCGTATTTAATTTAACTCAATTACTTTTAGTGAAAAAGATTATGATAGAAATGTAAATGCGAGCTCATTCGATATGAAACCATGGGAAAACATTGTTCACTATGCCTGTAACTTAAAATACATTGCTAGTCGATCGTAAAACACAAAATAGACTATTTTAATAAAAAGTAAGACGATTTTTTTCTACGCAGGCAGCCGAGTGTTATACAAACCCCACAACAGATCAACTTGAAATACTCTGAAAACACAAAAAAAAAACAAGTTTCACTATTTAGACGGAAGATGCATACAACATTGTTTGCTATACACTAATTGCCCTTTATCGTGATCGTGATGAGTTACAGAATCAGAATAAATATATTCTGATTGTATAAAACTCATGTTGTATTTGAAGAACGGGACAGATCGTAACAAAAGGCACAGCGACGCAGCTTTCAAATAGTGGGTATACTATTCTATTGTAGTCGAATCTTATGTGATTGGAGGCCAAGTCGAACTTTACTGAACGTATTAAATTGGTCGATAAGTGCATCGCTCGCTCGACAAACGACATCCAAACAACAAAATAAGCACAACGGTCGAAAAAAAACATGTCCAAAATGATACCTCACGTTGGTTTTCGAATTATGTGATAGGAGAACTTTAATGAGACAATTTCCACGCGTTTAGTTTGTGATTAATGATGAAATGTGGTTGCCAAACCGATTTTTTATTCGATTGATTTCTATATTTGATACTCTACTAATGTATATGAGGTAAAACGATACAAATTAAATATAATATTATGTATGGACTATAACTGTGTTTTATGGAAGTCAGATAGACTGCAAAAAATTACATGGACGAGATGAAACTTTTAAATGGAAAGTAGTTAATATCAAAATTATGTTTATCGGGCTTTGGAAAAAACGTTGCCATGGTAACATTAACGTCTATATCCAATGTGGAAACCTTCGACTGGCGAAATTATGCATTAGCCGAAGACGATGGTAATATTAAAATCCAAGCATGACCCACGAGAAACGTACGAGTGAAGGTAAACAGAATCTAGAGACAAGGGAATTAAATCGATTAGTAGGTGTATAGAATAATTACAATCAAACTTACCTTCCTTTTTTCTCAGAAAAAGCGGACGTCGATGGTTCTTCCGTCAATGCGTGTCCTGTCGAACATTTCTGGGGGTATTTGTTAAGGAACATTTTTAAAGTTGATTTCAATAAATGAATTTATATTAAAAATTAAGATTAAGTGATTTATTGTAACGAAATGAGACTAATTTGCATTCAAATAGTGTTTATTTGATTACCTCGACTTCGAACGTGATATTACGTTCATGGTCTTGAAGGGACCCTTTGCAATCCCCAGCCCGTGCTTACCTACCGTTAACGATTTTCATACATTATTATAACATCATGTTCGAATCGACAAGGTAATTAGATAAACACCTTTTTTACGCGATTAAATCCCGTTTTGTTACAATACTGTGTCAAAATCGTAACAGTTTAAATTAGTATATTAAGTATTGAGTGATTTAAGAGTTTAAGAGTGATAGATTTGAAACTATAAGCGATTTTATACTGTGTTAGTATTTGTGTGTGAATTTTTCATACTCCTGGACACGGCGCACATCGTCAGGAGGTTCCTCTCTCTGTAGCCTTATCCACCGGTAGCCTAGGCCTAAGACACCCTAGGTTAGGTTTTTTTTAGAATATGTTTATATTTGTAAGGTATTTTTTATATTTTACTTTTTATATGTATAAATATATTGTAAAAAATACCTATCCTAAGAAACGTGAATAAATGAGTGAATATTAATAATTAATACATATTATATTAAGGGACAATCTTACACAAATCGACCTACCCCCAAACTAAGCAATGCTTGTACAAACGAGGACACAGTTAACTCAAACCCATAGACCTTAATGAAAAACGTAAAATCTGAATAGCGTGATGCAGGATCGTTATTTGTTTTGTATGGGCGCGCGGCGCCGTGCCAACCTGGCGCCATCTGTTTTCGTAATTTATTTTGTCCTCGCATCACGCCGAAACGGCTGGACAAATTTTAACCAATTTTGGTACAGATATAGTTGGATCCAAATCCGAAGATGGTAATAATACTTTTTATCTATCTATGGTAAAGAAAAAAATACGCGGACGTCGATGCGGGCTCCTCCTAGTACATAATAGAACGACGATTACCAATGCCTGTTGTCTACCGTCATTTATAAATTGTATTGTAATTGTAAAACTTTTATTGGTGTGCAATAAAGTATCGTTGTATAGTAATGGTGTGTAACCTAATAAACAATGCTCTCATTGCAATAAGCAATGTTCGCATTGTTGTGTTGGTAAGATAGCCGGTGAAATTACTAGCATAGAGGCATTCTATCTTCGTCCTCCGGGTAGGCAAGCACTTGTGACTCCTCTGGTGTTGCAGGTGTTTATGGGCGACGGTAATCGCTTTCCGTCAGGCGATACGTTTGCTCGTTTGCCCCCTATGACATAAAAAAAAAAAAAAAAAAAAAAAAAAAAAAAAAAAAAAAATTGACTTGTAAAGGATACTGATGGCGCGCTCGGCGTCCCAGTCCTTGTGGAAGCGCACGATGGCGGTGTCGGGGCCGGTCATCTCCGCGAACTTCACGTCGCCGCACTCGCTGAACTTCTCGCGGATCAGCTGCCACGTCACCGTCGGCGGCAGCTGCGGACAACGTTACTGACAATCTATTGTGTAAATAATGACACAAAGGTAAATTAAGAAAGAAATGTTTCTGTCAAAAATGACATTTTAGTGGCAAGCTTTTATAGCCGACTGTACTTTTCTTTGGATATCCATCAAATGCTCACTGAGACGATTCTAAAGAGCCCAAGCTCGGTAGGATTGCGTTTTCTATTATGGAGTTCCTATGGCCACCTTCCGGCTCCATCATCAGATCAGCCCCACGGTACCATATTATTGTATTGTCATCGAAGTTAAGTAAGTATGCAAAATTTCACCTCAATCGGTTGACGATATCTGCTTCAAAATTGAGTTGCAAGATTTCACCCGAACAAACATACTTTAAACATACCATGCAAGTTAATAAAAAGCTTGTAAAATTGAATCCGATCTACTACAATCTAAGCAGGATTTGAACCTGCGACCTGCGTTTCCGGCGCACATAGGGGTAAATTCACGATCTAGGGGGTCAATATTATTTTAGCGGTTTTTTGCATTGTTTAACGTACTACGAAGTTAAAACAACTGTTTCAAGATATTTTTTATTTATTTATAGGGTATTTTCTTCAAAATTCTATTAATATGTAAAATTTCGACATCTGCACAAAAAAGAAAAAAATAAAAATATAGTAAAATGTGTATAATCATTTATTACTGAAATAAAATCAGTTGCCATATTAAGCTCCACTCTCTGCTATTATGTTTTCTTCTTCGCTTCCAGAAGCGCACTCTAGGTTCGGATCGGCAGGCAATAGCAATTCTATCGTCTCTGGCAGGAAAGTACTGTGCTTTCTTTTTTTTTACTTTTCTCCTGCAGCTCAGTAAGGGGTCGGAGCTCAAAAGTAAGCGATTCAAAATATCCGTGTTGCAGCTTTCTCTCGTAAACTTCCTTGCGAAATCAAATTTCTGAGTAAAATGGCGAATTATTTTCAAAGTATAACAATTATGATTTGGCGGAAGTATGCGGAAGGTTTTTTTTTAAATTCTAATAAGCAAAACAATAGACAATAATATGCCATTAACAATTCTGCTCGATCTCACCCTATTGTATTACTTGTTAACGAGTGAAGTTTTTATTTTGCGAAAATTGACGCTCAAAAACAGTCTCTCTTTCAGAGCATTAACCTAGCCACAAAAACAAACGAATAAAGCATATTTTTATTTTTGCTTATAAATCACTAACCTGTTGTTTCAGAATCCATAATTTGTTTCACTCTTGGTCGCTTAAAAACAATAAACCACACCTTCAAAGTTTCGCTTTTCTAAGAGCGCCAAGAACAAGCAACGTACACGAAGTGAAACGAACAAATTCCGACTGACGTGAAACGAGTTAGAACGTGCATACGGGGATAGTGGGGATTGTTATGTACCCGCTAAAGGGTCCTCTACTGTAGGTATCTGTTATCGCAGAGGTATTTATTGTTTTGATAAATCGACTTTTGGCCCCGTAGATCGTGAATTTACCCCTATGTGCGGCGCATTGCTCTTCCAACTGAGCTATCATATAGCTACGTCAATCACAGCAAATCTTTCATCCCATAATTCGTTACGCTACTGGAGCGCCCTCTGCGTCATATATGTTTGAAATGCTTATGCGCAATACCCTAGGATGTGCGCTTTACACGCACGATCCCCAATCCCCATTGCTATACAGCAAGTGTGAAGACTGCTAGAGAGATGGCGCTGTTCTAGCTGTTGTGTCATTATTTATAAAAATAAAAATGTGGTATTTCCACATAAAAATATGAATCGATAAAAAGATTCTATACAAATGTATTGTGTGTTTAGAACGATGTGTCGGTTCCACACAAGGGCAGAACAGTGGGCAGCACAGTGACTGCTACTGTTTAAACGCACAGAATAGTACAGAACACTGTCCAGTGCCGTATTAACCCCTAGGCCCACAAGGCGCAGCCCGTCTAGGGGCCCCAGTCCCAGAAGTAAGACTTGCACCATATCTAGACACGCGGCAGCGTGTCCAGCCAAGTTCACCGCAGGAACTGGCGAGCAGCAGCCGTGTGTTATATTACACGAACCGTTTGGAGCCACTTTTGACCCCTCAATAACTCCAAATCTATTCAACAGAAAAAAATGAAATTTGGCTTATGTATTTAGGTCCCTGAGAACAACTAGAACCACAAATTTCATAAATGTAGATGAAATAGTTATTGAGATATTGACGTCCAAAAAACGGCATTTTTATCACTGACTGACTGACTCACTAGTAATCAAAAACCTAACCCACTTCCAGGTGACCTAGAAAGATGAAATTTGGCATTCAGCTTGGTAATTGTGTGTGTACACATATAAAAATCAAAAACAGTGATATTTTTTAGTTTTATTATTATTATTATTTATGCTTGTTGCCTCAGAACTCCGTCATTTATTAACCGATTTGGAAAATTCTTTCTTTGTTTGTAAGATGGCACTCTCTCTCTCACACACACACCACACACACACACACACACACACACACACACACACACACACACACACACACACACACACACACACAGAGAAGGTTAATAAATTGCCGTGGCGCGGGGACGGATAGCGAAGCGCGGGAGCGCGGCGTGGCGAGGAGCGGTCCGGCCCCTCCCTCTACCCCGCGTCACTCTAGTCAAGACAGGTGGGGCGTCAATTCAAATTTCTGTACAAAAAGTAATGATATCCCATCAAAAACATAAATGTTAAATTAGAGCCAAGTTCTCGCATGCAACGTTGTCGACTTCGCCGACAAAAGAATTGAGATCTATATGGGCGCCAAGTTCTTTGCCCTAATTTTTTTAGATACAAGGACATGTGACATACTCAATGCATTTATTTTACTTGGGGTGTAATTCAATATCAAGATTTGACTTGGCTAGTTTTCACAAACTGACTTAATTTTATCAAAGTAACATAGTATTATTATCAAGCTAACAGTATAAGTAACAGGACGTACACTAACTATACCTTTACGAAAATAGGTTAATGATTAGACAAATGTAATATACATTTATATGTAAAAACTAGCCAAGTCCAGTCTTGATATTGAATTACACCCCAAGTAAAATAAATGCATTGAGTATGTCACATGTCCTTGTATCTAAAAAAATTAGGGCAAAGAACTTGGCGCCCATATAGATCTCAATTCTTTTGTCGGCGAAGTCGACAACGTTGCATGCGAGAACTTGGCTCTAATTTAACATTTATGTTTTTGATGGGATTTATGTTCTCCTGATTTATCACTTAAAATACTCTACCTACTATTTAATTTGCTGAAAAGCGTTTTGAGATAGGGAGGGGGCCCCAAATGTGAAGTGCCTGGAGGCTCTAGGCTCCGGCCCTAAAGTCCGGGCCTGATAATGTGTTGACAGTAACCAAGAAGGAACAGTTAATATCTCGCCGGTCTATTTTTTCGGGCAGTTTGTTCCCCCCACCCCCTGCCTCGCTCGTGTGTCTCGTGGCCGGACTCGTGTGAACGCGAAGGCGCCGCAGTGCAAGGAGCAGCACAGTGTGTGCGGGAGATTCTCCGAGCGTTCTAACCGCACACCTGAAAAGGTAGAGTCTACACCTCTACAGCGACTGGGTCATTGTCAGTTCAAAAAACAAAATTCGTCCCTCCGGTGGTCAAAAGTTAAGAGTTTGTGTGAATCTAGGTTATGTTGCTATTACATCGAATTATAGAAGAGGGAACGTTCTTTATTCTCACAGGCATTTAATCAGAAAATTAGGCCCTGAAATCCTTAATTTCGCAAATGTCCACCGGAAAGACTCGAACCTAAATCTGACAATGACCCGACTGTGATGCGACTCTTTCTCGTGCAATTTTTATCTATTTCTTTCGAGACAGGTGATGCTACGCCGCGCGACAAGTCGCGAAGCAGAAAGCTGGTAATTACGAGGAATCGCGAATGTGGACGACCTGGAAAGTTGGAGAAGTAGACTTCGGGAATGTACACGAAATGGATCATTGTACGAAATGGGAATGTAAACGAAGTGAACGTAAACAATGGAAGTAAGAGCAATACGGTATTTGATGACAGCTCAAATCAGCTACTCTTTATGAAATGTCAAAAACGATCTGTTAATATGAACTTTCTATGAAGATACTACCTTGTGACGTCATTAAAATCAGTAGTCTAAACATGACTCCTTTTTTAGTTTTTGTCCAATTAAAAAATAGTATAATATCCAAAAGTTAGAGGTAGCTCATTTGATTCCGTGTATTTTTTAATGTATTTTAGTGGTTTCAAGGATACAATTTATTTTCACTACAGTCAAATACCGTATTCATTAAAGTCCTGTGTAATCGCCATCAGATATATTATGTCGGAGCTAATGCGGCCACAAGTATCTAAACACAACTTTCGCATTATTGGCGTTAGTGTGTTCAGAATTGAGATGTGTGGGCACACAGTCCGCTCTGATATACCAAATATAATATCGTCGGAGATAGTGCAATACCGCGTAAATAACAGCTGTCGATAAAGTTCTCATTTCAATAAAATACTGACCATTTGTTTGAATATTGATCCATATCTACACTTGTTACGTGCAATACCGCACTATCTCCGACGATATACATTATATATATATTAGGTATTACATTTACGAAGTTAGAAGCAACGTTAACTTTGAAATATTTCGTTATAGTTCAGTAGCAATATAAAAGAAACAAAAAACCGCCCAAGTGCGTGTCGGACACACGCACAAAGGGTTCCGTACCATTGATTTATGAAATTATTTCTTTTTTAATTTAAGTTATTTGTATGAAAGATGAATCTATAAGGGTTCCGTTTTTTGCCATTTGGCTACGGAACCCTAAAAACGTTATTTAGCCGCGAGCACTTACGTTGGTGATGACCACCATGTCGGTCGGCTTGTCGCGCGAGCCCTGCTGCGACGAGTCGCGCCCTAGTGTTGAGGTTACGTTATTTAGCCGCGAGCACTTACGTTGGTGATGACGACCATGTCGGACGGCTTGTCGCGCGAGCCCTGCTGCGACGAGTCGCGCCCTAGTGTTGAGGTTACGTTATTTAGCCGCGAGCACTTACGTTGGTGATGACGACCATGTCGGACGGCTTGTCGCGCGAGCCCTGCTGCGACGAGTCGCACCCTAGTGTTGAGGTTACGTTATTTAGCCGCGAGCACTTACGTTGGTGATGACGACCATGTCGGACGGCTTGTCGCGCGAGCCCTGCTGCGACGAGTCGCGCCCTAGTGTTGAGGTTACGTTATTTAGCCGCGAGCACTTACGTTGGTGATGACCACCATGTCGGTCGGCTAGTCGCGCGAGCCCTGCTGCGACGAGTCGCGCCCTAGTGTTGAGGTTACGTTATTTAGCCGCGAGCACTTACGTTGGTGATGACGACCATGTCGGACGGCTTGTCGCGCGAGCCCTGCTGCGACGAGTCGCGCCCTAGTGTTGAGGTTACGTTATTTAGCCGCGAGCACGTACGTTGGTGATGACGACCATGTCGGACGGCTTGTCGCGCGAGCCCTGCTGCGACGAGTCGCGCCCTAGTGTTGAGGTTACGTTATTTAGCCGTGAGCACTTACGTTGGTGATGACGACCATGTCGGACGGCTTGTCGCGCGAGCCCTGCTGCGACGAGTCGCGCCCTAGTGTTGAGGTTACGTTATTTAGCCGCGAGCACGTACGTTGGTGATGACGACCATGTCGGACGGCTTGTCGCGCGAGCCCTGCTGCGACGAGTCGCGCCCTAGTGTTGAGGTTACGTTATTTAGCCGTGAGCACTTACGTTGGTGATGACGACCATGTCGGACGGCTTGTCGCGCGAGCCCTGCTGCGACGAGTCGCGCCCTAGTGTTGAGGTTACGTTATTTAGCCGCGAGCACGTACGTTGGTGATGACGACCATGTCGGACGGCTTGTCGCGCGAGCCCTGCTGCGACGAGTCGCGCCCTAGTGTTGAGGTTACGTTATTGAGCCGCGAGCACTTACGTTGGTGATGACGACCATGTCGGACGGCTTGTCGCGCGAGCCCTGCTGCGACGAGTCGCGCCCTAGTGTTGAGGTTACGTTATTGAGCCGCGAGCACTTACGTTGGTGATGACGACCATGTCGGACGGCTTGTCGCGCGAGCCCTGCTGCGACGAGTCGCGCCCTAGTGTTGAGGTTACGTTATTGAGCCGCGAGCACTTACGTTTGGTGATGACGACCATGTCGGACGGCTTGTCGCGCGAGCCCTGCTGCGACGAGTCGCGCCCTAGTGTTGAGGTTACGTTATTGAGCCGCGAGCACTTACGTTGGTGATGACGACCATGTCGGACGGCTTGTCGCGCGAGCCCTGCTGCGACGAGTCGCGCCCTAGTGTTGAGGTTACGTTATTGAGCCACGAGCACTTACGTTTGGTGATGACGACCATGTCGGACGGCTTGTCGCGCGAGCCCTGCTGCGACGAGTCGCGCCCTAGTGTTGAGGTTACGTTATTTAGCCGCGAGCACTTACGTTGGTGATGACGACCATGTCGGACGGCTTGTCGCGCGAGCCCTGCTGCGACGAGTCGCGCCCTAGTGTTGAGGTTACGTTATTGAGCCGCGAGCACTTACGTTGGTGATGACGACCATGTCGGACGGCTTGTCGCGCGAGCCCTGCTGCGACGAGTCGCGCCCTAGTGTTGAGGTTACGTTATTGAGCCGCGAGCACTTACGTTGGTGATGACGACCATGTCGGACGGCTTGTCGCGCGAGCCCTGCTGCGACGAGTCGCGCCCTAGTGTTGAGGTTACGTTATTGAGCCGCGAGCACTTACGTTTGGTGATGACGACCATGTCGGACGGCTTGTCGCGCGAGCCCTGCTGCGACGAGTCGCGCCCTAGTGTTGAGGTTACGTTATTTAGCCGCGAGCACTTACGTTGGTGATGACGACCATGTCGGACGGCTTGTCGCGCGAGCCCTGCTGCGACGAGTCGCGCCCTAGTGTTGAGGTTACGTTATTGAGCCGTGAGCACTTACGTTGGTGATGACGACCATGTCGGACGGCTTGTCGCGCGAGCCCTGCTGCGACGAGTCGCGCCCTAGTGTTGAGGTTACGTTATTGAGCCGTGAGCACTTACGTTGGTGATGACGACCATGTCGGACGGCTTGTCGCGCGAGCCCTGCTGCGACGAGTCGCGCCCTAGTGTTGAGGTTACGTTATTGAGCCGTGAGCACTTACGTTGGTGATGACGACCATGTCGGACGGCTTGTCGCGCGAGCCCTGCTGCGACGAGTCGCGCCCTAGTGTTGAGGTTACGTTATTGAGCCGTGAGCACTTACGTTGGTGATGACGACCATGTCGGACGGCTTGTCGCGCGAGCCCTGCTGCGACGAGTCGCGCCCTAGTGTTGAGGTTACGTTATTGAGCCGTGAGCACTTACGTTGGTGATGACGACCATGTCGGACGGCTTGTCGCGCGAGCCCTGCTGCGACGAGTCGCGCCCTAGTGTTGAGGTTACGTTATTGAGCCGTGAGCACTTACGTTGGTGATGACGACCATGTCGGACGGCTTGTCGCGCGAGCCCTGCTGCGACGAGTCGCGCCCTAGTGTTGAGGTTACGTTATTGAGCCGTGAGCACTTACGTTGGTGATGACGACCATGTCGGACGGCTTGTCGCGCGAGCCCTGCTGCGACGAGTCGCGCCCGTAGCCCTGGCCGGGGCCCGACACTCCGACCATTTGTCGGGTGTTAGCTGGAAACGAACGCTCAATCACTCGGTTGCCTCTCTTTACACCTTTTATGCATTTTTAACGCAGACCTAAATAATAAGCAAAATAATATCATTTGGCGATCACTGTATCGAGGGAGATCATAGTACTTGGTTTTTGTAAGTGTTTGTGCTGTTCGTATTTAATTACGTATACAGGGTGATCAATCCAAATGGGTCAGTAGGGAGAAAACGAAAACTATAAGAGATAGGGAAATTTGTGCTTAGGAACCATGGCTTCGATTTTAGATTTATTGAAAACCGCATTCAAATATTTTTCGTATATCTCATGCATAACCGGGAATCGAACCCGGTTAAAATTTAAAAAGAGGAGAAAAAAAATAAAGATGTTAATCGATCCTATTTTTTACTGGCAACAAATTTCTGTATAAGAGTACATACATTTAGAGTGCTCTAAGAGTCAGAAATTGCTGTTAAAGCTGGAAACGCTCCATACAAACATGCGTGCTGTAAATAACTTTTTCCATTTTGACCATGATAACTTCCGTTTAGGTTCATAGTTATCGTACAATTATTGTTTTGTTGAATTATGAGGATATTGGAAACAATTTCATATTTGCTTTTGGATAAAAAAAAAACGTTAAATGTTCGTACTACTTAGGTACCTTAAAGGAATGTCACTCTTTCTGATTCTTAGAGCACTCTAAATGTATGTAGTCCCATACAGACATTTGATCTCAATAAAAAATAGAATCGATTGACATCTTAATTTTTTTATTTTTATATCTACTTAATTTCGGCCGGGTTCGATTCCGGGTTATGCATGAGATATACGAAAAAAAATTGAATGCACCTTCCACCCTGCTGGTCCCTTCCACCAGGTAGCTCCTTTTTCAATTTTTCTTTAAGCTTTGATCTTTGTATTCATAGTTTAAATTGAATGCAGTTTTTAATAAATCTAAAATCGAAGCCATGGTTCCTAAGAACAGATTTCCCTATCTCTTATAGTTTTCGTTTTCTTCCTACTGACCCATTTGGATTGATCACCCGGTATATGTGTTTTAGCAATCCCATCAGGCCGAGACATTTACTTATTTGTGATCTATGCAACAATGGTTATAGAATACCTAATATAGGTAATATAAAAGGGAGAAAAAGCACATAAGAGTTGTGGCTTTCAAAATATAAATTGCATATTCTACATTTACTACAAATATAATTAGGTATGTTAGATGGTTCCAGGGGAATGTTCCGTTGTCGAAATCATATGAGGCGTAGGCTTCTATGCCATAGTTGGTCAAAAAAATACTATCAAGCACAGTGAAAGTTAGAATTAAGAATGACCATTGGCCCGGAATTCAGACCAATGTTGATGTAGCCACGGGGACCCGCACTTATTCTTACCTGAAAGGGGGCCACTGCTCATGGTCGAGTTGCCCAAGACACTGTTACCCAGCGAAGAATTTCCCAGCACACTGGACGCCAGGTCATTGTTCCCGAGGTTCAGGCCAGAGTTGACGTTGGCCTGTGCTTGCACCTGGGCTTGAGCTTGGGCCTGGGCATGAGCTTGGGCCTGGGCTTGTGCTGTGAGGACGGTGGCCAGGTCGCTGGCAGTCAGGCCTTGTTGGAGTAGCTGGTTCTGAAGGGCGCCTAGACCGGTTAGACCTAAAGCCTGCAAGCACATTCATTTATTAGAGAGCCGCTAGTGTCGTACCGCATCACAACAACCTGTTTTAATTTTTCCACATTTTCCAATTTCAAACAAACACAGCTTTTTATTAAAATTATTACCATAAACATACGTTGGTGCCTCAGTTACTCTATATATATAACAGAAACTCTACTCCTAAAGTTTCAAGTCCTCGCTGACAATTGACATTCAATCATCAATAGTGATGTGCCATTCCTGGGAAAATTTCCAAAGAGAGTAAATTCCCAGCAACACTACCGGGAATACTCCCAAGAATTGGAAATAGAAGGAAATTTTGTATTATTAACCATGGTTATTTTTCCATTGAAGCTATACGCATACACTAAAGCATGCTATAAAATGCACAAAATCAACATATTTTCACTTTTAAAGTTAATTCCCATTACTACTGGGAAAGTTCCCAATGTTCTCAGGGAATATTCCCGGGAACATTGGGACTTTTTCCCAATCTTATTTGAACGATTCACCATGAGTGACTAAACCAAAAGAGATTAAATACGTATACTTTTTGTTTCTTGTTACATCTTATAAAAACCGGCCAAGTGGGTGCTAATTAAGCTCGCGTACCATCAAATTAAAAAAAACATGGATCATAAAGATGATTTGATATGCGAAAACCACATATGCCTACGTTGAACATATCTCGAGATCCATTACGGGCTTCCAGGGTCCATCATCAAAATATCATCATACATTTTATGATACTGACTCTGAATGGTGATTCAAGGTGAGTCGAAAAACGAATACGGCTTGTTTGTATTCAATTAGCTAAAAACTAAATAACAATTAACAAACGAATGGATCCACCTAGCTCGTAGATTTGTGGCTTTTTGAATATTCCCGGGAACAATGGGAATTTACTCGGAATATTCCCAAATGAGAATTTTCGTGTAGGGGGATTTCTTAACGGCACAACACTTATCATCAAATCAAGGTGTGTAGCAATAACATGTATAATGAACAATGTTAATAATATGCATAATGTTAGCGTTCCTTTCGTAGCATCGTAGCGTACACACACCGCGTTCAGCAAGGCGTTCAGCGAGCGTCAGAGCTGGAGCTACTCTACATGAAAGCGCGCGATCAAATGTACGACAAAATGGCGGCGCATGTATCTCGAAGCGCGCGGCTGACGCGCGTTCGTACGAAAATTTGTGAACGCGCGTTTGACGCACGCTCGAGCAGAAACGCGCGCTTGCATGTGTACACCTAGATAAGAACTACTGGTTCTCAAAACGCGCGTTACCAAAGCGCGCGCTTCAAAACGCCTAATGTGTACTCGCTCTAACGTCCCAGATCGCAGGTGTTCGTGCCCGCGGGGGGCCGAAAAGACGGCCCAGAGTAAACGATGCAACGGGAGAGGTGGGTACGTTCAGATGACAAGCGTTCAACGTGCGTTGAACGCGCGCTAAATTTTTGTATAGAGTTCACATGACACGCGCTTGCCAGGCGTTGAACGCGCGTTGCCGCGACCGCCATGGTTCAGTCAGTAGAGCTCTAATGTCGAAGATGGGCGTAGAAACAGTTTTAGCGGTGATATTATACCGACGGTTGAAACGACGCAACAGAAGACGGAGATATTGGGTCCACCCAATTTTGTCAACCAGGCTGACTGAAAGCCAGTACATAATATTGTATCCTAAATTAAGGCAATTCGGACCCAAATTTTTAATTAACAATTAATTCCGTATTAAAAACTTCGGTTTCCATTTCGGATGATTTCTGGACGACCCGATGAATCCTAAAATACGTCCATCCGCGTCAAAAGCGCGCGCTCAACTGAACGGAAACATGGAACACCAATGATCTCAAAGCGCGCGTTGACGCGCGCTGACAACAGTCGAGCGCTAGCGCAGCGTTCAACGCGCGTATTAATAAAACGCGCGTTAGCATGTGTACGGCCTGAATAAGTTGCTATGTAGTTGTAAGCGCTTGTCATCTGAACATGGCCTTACCTGCAGGCCGAGGCCGCCCTGCAGCGCGCCGGCGGCGGACAGCGTGTTGGCGGCGAGCCCGGCGCCCAGCCCGTTGAGCGCGGGCGCGGGCGGCGCGGCGCCCAGCACGGCGGCGCCCGGCGGCGGCGCGCCCGCGCCCGCGCCGGCGCCCGGCAGGTTGCGCGCCACGTCCCGCAGCGGCTCCCCGTTGGGCCCCAGCCCCAGCCCGATGCCCTTAAAAAAAAAAATTAAAATTTAAACTGTTTATTACAGGAAAAAATAAGTGCTAATTACATATTTACTTAGCTAATCTTATTATTTAAAGATTGTATGCTAAGTACAGGGAAAGTTATCTATTAATGTTAACTACATTTATTTATGTTTGCCCATTAGGGTTCTCTTCACTAACATTTTGGCTTTGTGTGGTTCTTCAACTAATGAGTCAACCATAGATCTAGGGAAACCATTTAGGATAAGAGGCAACTGGCTTGACCGAACCCTTCGTCCATAATAGTTACTACTTTTTGGTATAATAAAATATTTTTCTTTTGCTAGTTTTCTTAAGTTAGTCGGTCTCCTATACCTAGTTAGCTCTCCTAGTCCATGCCTGTACTCTAGTATCAGAAGCCAATTTAACTTTATCATAAATATATAATATTCTACAATGTTTAAACAAGTTATTATAATTCTCTTTATGCTGATGTTTGATTTTTAGAGGTACAATAGTTTTTAAAATTCACAACTGTATATTATGAATGCGCTCAAGATAAGTACCTTCAGCCCCTCGGGCAGCCGCAGCTCCGCCTTGTCCGACACGCCGCGGTCCATGCGCACCGTCATGCGGCGGTCGTGCAGCAGCTGCTTGTCGAACATCGAGATCGCCTGGGAACATACTCGGTGGTGAGTTTCGGTGAGGCGGGCCGCTGACGTGGTTGACGAGACCCGACTCGTGGTTGTCAATCATTATCATTACTATAAACGCCGAGAAAGAAAGGCTTGCCGGGTGAGTAGGTAATAGACTGTACCAAATCGACATTGAAGAAGCGTATTCATTCTTTAATGTTAAGCTCAGATAATAGTTAATTCAATATCCCTTTCCATTTCCACACACGCACTCACACACACACGCACACACACACACACTCACGCACACACACATGCGCACTAACCTGATCGAGCATACCATGTTTGTTTAATTTTTCTTGTAACTAGTTCTGCTTACTGTATTTTTGTGGACATCTTTTATTGGCTTTTGTTGTTGTACTATATTGTTAATTATTACAAATTGTATTGCTGTTGATGCCCCAAATAAATAAAATAAAAAATACACGGCCGACCTTAGCTTAGGGACTTTAGGGAGGCCGGTTGGTGTTACGAGGCCGGCAAGCCCTTTTCACGGCTAAGGCATGTTTAATGCTTAAAATAAAAAAAATACACCACAAATATTATTCAGCTGTTTGGCCTGTTCTTGAACAGACGCCATATTTAAATGAAATGAAATGAAATGAAATAATTTATTCAGTAAGTAGGCCACAGGGGCACTTTTAAAAGTCAGATTGTGAATCTACCGGCATTTCGCAAGAGGAGACCGCTGTTGAGAAGAAAGCCGAAAGAAACTCAACAGTAAGTCATTTTTTCGTAAATAATACTTAAAACAATTACATGATACATTTGTGTTATAACTAATTACACTGGTACACGTAATGGAGATGTTACTCGTAGATACTACAAATCAATGTTAAGTAGGAACATTAAAATAAAAATTTAATAAGTTTTAAATATTAAATATACCCAGAGATGTATAAAGTCTCTGGGTGTCACAACATGCAATAAAATATAATTACTTAATTAATTTAATTCCATAGAGATGTATAAGGTCTCTAGGCGTCAACGTGAATAATTTAGAAAATAATTATTAAACCTAAATTTCTTAGAGATGTATATGGTCTCTAGGCGTCATAACATGCAATAAAATATTTTAAAATTATTTAATTTCCTCAGAGATGTATAAAGTCTCTGAGTGTCATACTACACTAAGCTGTTTCTTAGAGATGTATACAGTCTCTAAGAGTTCAAAAAGTTAAAATCAACATTGAATAACTTCAATCGAGTACAGGATGAAGTTTCTCACGTTTGCTTAATTTAACACTAGTATGCGGTTGCTACATATTTAATTTGGCCCTTGCTAGCATGAACAGACCGGACCCCACAAACGGCACCCGTTCACGAGTATGACGCATATCTCAGCCATCGCCTCCCTCAACCATATTATAGGGAAGGCTGCGACCCGATCAACGACGCCACCGTAAGCAAAGACCTTTAAGCGAGCATGACATGCTCAAGCTGCCGGGCATACTTGACTAATACTATTTGCCCGGTGAGAAACAACAAATTGTGCTCTCATGTTACATTAAAAAATTCCCACCAAAATAATGCTTATTTAAAAATTTACTATTGACACAAAACACTAAACTACTGGCTTAAAGGCATCACCGTCGTTTAGATAATAATAGAACATTACTGCAGACGCCGAAAAGGAAAGGCTTGCCGGATGAGTAGGTATAGACGGCCGACCGTAGGAAGCAAAATTCACGGCTAAGGCATGTATAGTGCTTTTCTCAAACATAATGCAATGAAATAAAAAAACACCACTCATGAAAACATAATTCAGCTGTTTAGCCCGTTCATGAACACAAACGCCATGTTTAAAAAAAAATACTTCCCGCCCTAGACCTTCAATTTTGTATGAAATTCCTTCCAAGTTATTCCGCCCGAAAAGTGACACTTCGAAGCCTGTTATAACGCACGTTTCATTGCATGTTTGAGAAAAATTACTTCCCGGCCTAGGCCTTCAATTTTGTATGAAATTCCTTTACAGTTCTCTTTACTTGTTTCGCCCAATACGTGATAACGCACGTTTACGATGATATTTCATTGCATGTTTGAGAAGAATTATATACAGTATCCTAAAGGCGTAGGCACCGATTAACACAACCATTATTATACATTTTGTAATATAAACGAAGGGAAAATAATCCGTGCGTAAGTATAAACAGTAACGTATTTCTGCAAAACATTGTAATATTTTTTATTATTACGCTAATAGATAAGTGCATCCCTGAACTTTAATATTAACCCTTAAATGCATGGTGTAAGATGCAGCTTACATAAACAAAAATGAATTACTGGTTGATAACAAGAAACATTTATTTGAAATAAAATAATATTTTATAATATTGTGTTTTTTTTAATTCATGCATTTAAGGGTTAAATCCTGACAGTAATTACCTGTACAGCTTCCACGGGATGATCGTACTCGATAACGGCAAATCCTCTACTGTTGCCATCTTTGTCGACAGCCAAGTCAAGGTTGCGGACTTTACCCGCCATTTTGAAAATTTCCTTTATTTTAGCGCGATCCGCTTTGTAGTCAAGCTGGAAAATATGAATAACAAGGTCAAAAGTATTAAAATGTGTAACCTCTTGTAAAATTCCTACACTCAAACAATATAAAACTTTGTATATAAATTACAAATTGTGACCACACTATTTGCTCTAGACTATAATTAGCAAGGTCCTAGCAATCCGGTTTTTCGTTATCCTATGGGCATGGGCCCCACCCCAGAATCAGTTCATCCACATTCATACTTCAAAACTCGTGAGCGCATCGCTCAGGGTTAGTCGGCTTCTGGAATAACCCTGCTGTCCAGAACTATCAATGGAATATACTAATTACTTGAGGTATATGTATCAGTTTTGTATCTGTGATGTCCGTATTCAAGCCTGACATAACCAGAACAAAAAACAAACTAAGACAATCTTCTCAGACACGGCACTGGGAGAACGACTGTTGTGTATTAATATTTGGACTACAGATAGTCAACTGTTTTAACTTTGATAGGCAATGAGTTTTTAAGTCGGGTTGCCAACCGTCCCGTTTCTGGAGCCCTAGAGTATGCGTCCCGCAAAGGGACTGCCGGGATGTCAATTGTACCGTTTTCAGGTTAGTCTAAATGATAAGCACTGAAATTAATGTTCAGTTGTAAGTAGTTTCAGTAATTTGTGAGTGTATTATAATAATTCAACCATATCATAATAAATAAACATTTTGCTAATATTTATTTTACAATGTTTCACAAAGTTATGATTCAAAAATGAATCCTTTCATAATTATGAGTTCACTACACAAACTATTTATAATACCTATGATATAAATTCTACAATAATTTGCGCAGAAATCGAAACACCCCGACACAGAACATTTCCTTCCTCATCAGTTCCTAAAATTTTGTAAAGTTTAGTTAAATTTTGAAGGAGGAAACAGAGGAGAACGAAACGTGGATTTGTAGAACCCGGTTACGATAAGTTTGGACCTCATTTGTATCGCCAGACGCCATAGTTACCAGGTGCAAACAAACTTAACTGATAGTACGGGAAAAGGAGCAGTGATAATGTCCTCTAAGTTTTTGTGCAACTCGATTTGGACCCATTTCAATACGTTGACGGCCAATATACCTTACCCAATTAGATCGGGTGATGAAGTCCCGCGCTTTATAGCCAAGTGCCACAATTTGATCGCAAATTTGACCGCGACGACGCGGTTGGCGCAGTTTGCAGACACCTGCCTACTGAGCCGGCGGTCCCGGGTTCGAATCCCGGCCAGGGCAAATATTTGTGTGATGAACTCGAATATTTGTTCTTGGTCATGGATGTTATATATATATATATATATTATGTATATCGTCGTCTAGTACCCATAGTACAAGCTTTGATTAGTTTGGAACTAGGTCGATGTGTGTATGATTGTCCCATAATAAAAAAAAAAAAATGTACCGCAAATCTGTCCACCAAGTTAACCTTGGCAAGGTTGACAACCCTACTTAGCCAAGGATCACATAAGGTAATAACATGTTGGTGATTGTGATTGTAGCAGAAACTTACATTGGCAACAAAAACTTTCTTCACAAGTGGCGGCTGCACATTGATGGAGTCCAGAAACTCGAGACTCAAACCATAAGTGTTGAAGTTCTCTGGTTCCCGCTGTTTCATCATTCCCCATCTAGAAAACAATAAAAGTGACATCTTGAGTCAAAAATGCACTCTTTCATCTCTTTACTTTGCCAAATAAAAAATTATCAACATAGTAACATATATCGTCAACCATTAATACCTGAAATAAATGAATTTAATCGATTGCACCAAGCCGATACCATTTCACCATTGATAAAAACAAGTTGTGACAAATTATATATAATTACAATTTCACATTGCCCCTGTGAGGGCAGTGAGGGTATTACAAAATCTTATAGCTAAGTTTCTTAGATGCACACACTATACACTGAGAAATGTATGTCCTTGTGGCTTATCTAACACTCCCCACTCACCCATGGCGAATAATCAAATTATTCGATAAATATACACGTTTTTAAAGAGCCACCTAACTGTGTGAGCTCAGCAAAGGCTGAGACAAGTGTAGATATAGTATATGTAGATATAGATCCACAGGATTGGTGGGCCTCCAATACAAATCAATGCACCATTTAAAGAAACTTACTGAACAATACCTAGCTAGGGAGCTCTGTATATTCAGAGAGACAATTTGGAGAAACAGGGTTATACGAAAAATATGGTTGGTACTTAACCCAGGTTGTGCAGTAAAAATGTGTTTCTGTTCTTGTAATTATTTGTTGAATAGCAAATATTTAATAATATACACATATTTGCTATTTGACAAATAAAAAAAAAGATTGTTGCAACTAGTCTCACAATAATTATGAAAAGTAATGATAATTTTTTAATACATTGAAGATTTTAATGTGTTGGATGCAAGAGTACAAAAATAGCTTACCCATCCTTATCATCTCTGTTATTCCTGTTGCCACCACCTCCACCACCTCCTTGCCTTGAAGAGTTGAGTCTATTGCGCTCATTACCTGTAACATCAGAAATTCTGATACACGAAGAAAGTCCAATGCTGCTTCCCTATCCCAGATTATTTAAAAAATTGCGGTTTTCTGCCTATGTTTACTCTATTTTTCTGTATGTTATGCAAAGCTTGTGCAGACAGTTTAGCACTTAATTAATTGGTAAGTAAATCACAGTTTATATTTTTAAGGTAATAAACAGGCATCAGATATTCAGATGCTTTTATACCTACACTTCGGCGTCTGTGTATGTTGAGTTGTATAGAGGCGGACCCAATTTAATAAAAATATTTCATAAGGCACGTTAATTAAATAACATTTAGTAGATCTACCTTTAAAGTACCTTAAATTAGTTAATTTTATAACTTAACATGTTTGAATGTTAGCCTAATTAGTTAATCTAAAAGTCCTGGGATTCATTAGATTAATTCGAGTCCATTTCCATACAACTCCTGCAACTTCAGCGCCAACATCAAAGTTTAGGTATCAAAGCATCCGAATATCCGATGCCTGGATATAAAATATGGAAGAAATATTTGCATGGCTTGGGTGCCTTGAGAGAGAGAGGGACTGCAATATCTTCCATCCTGTATGAAACAGGGGGCAGATCAACCTGTTGCAAAATTAACTGTCCACTGAAATTCTCCTAACTTCTGTACTGTGGCAAACTTATAGCAAGAGCTTCTTTTCAAAATTAATAAACAATTAAAAATAGTCAAATGTCATATAGTACATAAAGTTTACCTGTTTCTTCTTTGAGAACCAGCTTTCGTCCATTGAGTTCATGTCTGTGCATCACAAAAAGTGCTTTCTTCATTGCCGCTGTGTTAGTAAACTCCACAACACCACACCCTCTAGGTTTTCCTTTCTCGTCATTGTACAGCTCAACATAAGCCACATCACCAACCTGGAATATTGACCAACATTGTGAAACATAATTTGTTATAATTATATTCTGGGCCACTGCCCAGGACACTGATTCTAAAAGAGTGCCAAGTGTCTTTTTAACAAAGTCCAGGATGCCCTAGAAGGAATGACTTGCCCAGAGCCGAGATGCAGGCATGTATGGCACTGACATCTCTCAACCAGCTGTTATTGTAGGTCTAATCCTTAAGCACATACCCCAGACAACGGCAATGTGATCATCATTTCAACTCAAGTTTGGATTCAATAAATAAATTTCCATCCATTAATAGAGAGTAAGTCTACACATGTAAGAAACCCTTCATTAATTTCCTTTGAATGCAAAGACGAATTAAACATACCTTTTCCTTAAATAGGTCTTTTAACTCAGTCCAGCGGAACTCATACGGAATATTGGACACGAACAAGCGTTTCCCGTCCGTTCGCGATTCGCGATCATCAGACCGGTCTCTCTGCGCGTCCGAAAATCTTGAGGGTCTGTCTCCGCGTCTTGAACGGTCACGCTCTCGCTCACTTTGGTTGTTGTCCATAGCTAATACTTGAAAGAGAAATGTTTGAAAATTATCAACTGAAACAATCTGGTGTATATTCATTTCATGAAGTGATATAAGTATATAAAAAAGGAAACATACTGCAACAGACCTTCGGGCTACTCTATAGAACAATCAAAAATACATTTAAAACAATTCTAGATATGACGATCATTTCTAACATGCTGGCGACATAACATGCAGGTTTGCCGGCCAAAATTGGGCGATGCGTTAGCCCGGTCAGCCGGCCAATAATGTAAGCTTCCTCTAATACTGAGCACGTAAAACATATACTTACTTTGGATTACTAGACTGAAATACAATATAAACCACAATATAATATTATTTTGCAACAATTTGTATATATTACAACGATTGTGTACGGAATAGCGGAATACACAATTCAATTCATTCACTTCACTTTCACGAAACTACAAAATGGCGGTGCAGTGCAGTTATTTTTTTTTATAGTTAACAACATGCCGTTTTCAAAAGAAACCGTTCAAGATACTGCTAAAAACGCATACAAATTGGGCATATCCCGCATAATCTAATATTTTCTGCGTAGAACGGGTCGTTATTTCGGTCTAAAGAGCCATGAGCAAGGAATATAATACTCACTCAGCGCTCTCTGACGGTACTTTTTGACATGTTCAGGTTTTGTGACATATGCACGCACACATTCATGGTTGTGATTGTATTGCTTGCTTGTACTTCATAAATATTTTTCGCCTACGACAGCCATGCAGGAGACATCCTGTGCTAGATTTTTAACTAAATAAGTAGTTATAAAAAAATACAAATTATGGAGCAGTCTAAATCTAGTTCACCTAAACTTTTTATGTGCACCGCTATAGAAAACAAGGATGAAATTGAAGAGGTACAGTCTCCGATTTTGCAGTTTTCCAACAAAGAATCATTTAGTCGGCCATGTACAAGAGTAATTTCCCATATCGACGTCGGTGGCGCTGGTGTTTTCGAGGCGCGAAAACTTAACTTGGTTGCGTGAGTTAAAGTTTTACTTATTATCATTGTTGTTAACACGCAATGTATATTTTTACAGAGATACGAGAGGGCCTACAATTTCTTCCAATCCCTTGTGGCCGACTGCAGTGAGAAGGAAACGCATGATGCACTTAACAATGCGGTGTGCAAAAATCACGAAGAGGTGTCCCTGGGGATGTTGATGTCCATCCTGACGGAGCCCCACAACGCCACCAAGTGCTACCGCGACCTCACCCTCGTCACGCGCGACGGACTCACGTGTGTGCTCAACAATCTGTCCAATTTGATTTTGGAGAGGTATTTAAAATTCCAAGATACTACTCGAAACCAATTACTATGGTTGGTAAAAGAAATGATCCGAAATTCTGTCACTGGAGTAGACAGTGTATGCTGGAATCTGATGAGATATGCCTCTGGGGGCGACATCACTCCAAAGAACATATTCTTAATAGAATCTCTTTTGGACATTTACATAGAGAACAGAGCATGGCTAGACAAATTTCCTGTACTTATTTGTATGGTGGTGTACACTTATTTACGATTAATAGAAGACCACAACATACCACAACTTATGGCATTGCGGCAGAAAGAAGTACACTTTGTAATTTCTCTAATAAGAGAAAGGTTTGCTGATGTGCAGACTTTGGGACGAGATATGATCCGACTGCTACAGAATGTGGCTCGTATTCCTGAATTTAATCAACTTTGGCAAGACATTCTGACAAATCCCAAGTCACTGTGTCCTGGCTTTACTCATGTTTTACAAATTTTGCAAACAAGAACTTCAAGACGGTACCTGCAATCTAGGTTAACTCCGGACATGGAAAGGAAATTGGTCTTCCTCACATCACAAGTCAGATTTGGCCATCACAAAAGGTATCAGGAGTGGTTTCAAAGACAATATCTAGCCACTCCAGAATCACAATCACTACGAAGTGACATGATCCGTTTCATTGTTGGTGTAATACATCCCACTAATGAACTGCTTTGCTCAGATATTATCCCAAGGTGGGCAGTAATAGGATGGCTTTTGACAACCTGCACATCTAATGTTGCCGCATCCAATGCAAAATTAGCACTATTTTATGATTGGTTATTCTATGACCCTGAAAAGGATAACATAATGAATATAGAGCCTGCTATCTTGGTAATGCATCACTCTATGAGATCACACCCAGCAGTCACTGCCACATTGCTGGACTTCTTGTGCCGGATAATCCCTCACTTCTATCCTCCTTTTGCTGACAAAGTCAAGCAAGGAATATATAGTTCTCTTCAGCAAATCATAGAAAAGAGGGTACTACCTAATCTGCAACCCTTGTTCGATTCTCCCAAACTGGATAGAGAATTGCGAACAACTGTTAGAGAAACTTTCAAAGAATTCTGCAGCAATGGTAATGGAGAAGGTGCATCCGGTATCCTTCCGGAAAGCAACGAGGAGCTTCCCAGAGGTGCAGATGAGCCTGCTTTCTCTGATGACGAAGAAGATGCGCTGCCGATTATTGCGGAAGACACAGATGACGATGACTTACCATTGTCTGAAGTACGGGCGCGCGAAAGACCAGAGTTAGCTGCCGCTTTCCCTTTGACGTTGAGACCGTTAGCTGAAACGCTTCTAGACGACCGCAACGCTCACGCGGCGACCGCTTTATTGAACGCTTGCAGCACATCAATGCCAACAGCGACGGCCTTAGCAGACTTGTTCACAGCTGCAATACAAGAAGCACCACCCCTACGAATCAGTCAAGAACCTACTCCAGCTGAACTAGATGCTACTGTAAACTCACCCATATTCTCAATGTTTAATTTTCTCCCGAAAGGTGGTGAAGGCGGAGAGACAAAGCGTAAGCTAATACTTGAAACTTTCAAAGAGATTCGTGCTCAAAACTCTTTTCACGGAGTCGGTTACTGCCTGCTATTCTACTTGAAAGTGTGCTTTGAAAGAGACAGGCGCGCCGAACAAGACGCCGGAAAGAGGAGAAACGTCAAATTTAAATCTGAAATTTATCGAGATTATTGTAGTTATTTGGAAATTAAGATAGGTGACAACTTAGCGGATGATTTTGAGAAGTGTCAAGAATGTGATCCCAACTTGTTGGTATGGTTAATACCAGACGTGTACAGAGAATTCAAAGATCAAGCTCAAAACCATATAAAGTTATTGCATGTTATCGTGTCCACTGTGGATGCCTGCCAGCTGCAACGGCTTGTATGTTTGACACTGCAAAATAACCTGATGATGTTCAAATCTGATGATTTCACAATGATGCTTACAACCAGTCTCAATTGGGAGACTTTTGAACAATACTGCCTGTGGCAACTTTTGACTGCTCACGATATTTCCCTTGAAGATGTCTTACCAATCATTCCCAAACTATCCTATAAGGATCATGCTGAAGCACTCACGTCAGTGCTTCTAATGTTGAAACAAGGGAAGCCGAGTGCTGATGTTTTAAGACAACTGTTCTGCCGGCCAGTGGAACAAGAAGATACATTTGTGATGTCAACACTATTGTATTGGTGTCAAGATTATGAAGACAAGGTTGGTGACCTGGTGGCAGCATTGCTTAGCACGAGGTACCCAGGCACCAGTCCAAACAAGAGAAAACGACCCGGGAAGCACAGCATTCCACCTAATGCACCGCCATCTGCAGAACTGGTAAGCATTCTCAAATTCTAATACATAATATTATTGTCACCTGATCCACTTAAATCATATGCATAATTGCACACTGAGTGTTCTTACTTTAGGTACTCCATTTTCCTTCTTGGGTAGGTAATTTTTGTAATATTAGCACCGTCCTAAGTGTACCGTACTTATACAACAATAAAATATATGTTTCTTTTAAATGAGTCCTCTCAAGGAAGGCCAGCTAGTGAACTATTTTATTACATTTTTAATTTAACTTCCATAATATAACGGCTTGCAGGTTGTCTTCTTTTGATTTATCATCTTTTCAAAAGAAGGAATGTGTACAAAGGTGTGCAAAAGTCTAGTAATAGGCAAGCCAGTGGGAATCGGGTTCTATAGACGCGGCGCCATCGGTACTTACCAGAGTATACTTGGGTTTTAATTTTATCTGTGTATCTAAAAGTTGTCAGTGCTCTGTATCACTTACCTTGTAAATTGTCAGTGCTCTGTATCACTTACCGTGTACATTGTCAATGCTTTCTATCACTTAGCTTTAATAGGTAATGCTTTTTATCATTGTAAGTGCTCTATCACTTACCGTGTACAAATTCTGAATTCCAGGTCCTGGGACATCTAGAGCAAATGCGAATAAACTGCGTAGAACAGGACGATATGTCAATTTTTAATATGGAATGTATGCAGAAATCACTGCAATTAGCACAGTCGAATAGTAGCGATAATATAAGGGTGAGTTTATTTTATTTAATACTTAAATCTACATAGATATATTTTAAAGCATCTCATTGAACTAAATTATTTAAAAAAACACCTCTGTTTTATTATCCATACAGATATATAATGTTTATGTGAAAACATCAAAAGCTTTCCACCTCATTTTAGGGTTCCGTACCCAAAGCGTAAAAACGGGACCCTATTACTGAGACTTCGCTGTCCGTCCGTCTGTCACCAGGCTGTATCTCAAGAACGGTGATAGCTAGACAGTTGAAATTTTCACAGATGATGTATTTCTATTGCCGCTATATAACAACAAATACTAAAAATAAAATAAAATATTTATATATTTAAGGGGGGCTCCCATACAACAAACTTACAGATAATGGTACGAAACCCTTCGTGCGCGAGTCCCACTCGCACTTGGCCGATATTTTTTTACCTTTATTATACCTAATATTCCATTTGTGATTACGATTACCCTCAGTGATCCAATTGGAATATATGTACCTAAAAATTAAAGGCCCTTTTTTTATTATAATCGTAAAATTAAAAAAAAACATCCATTTGCCGATTGGCAGTCCAATTAGATACATTTAATTGATTTTCTCGTCAGTAAGTATTTTGAAATGGCGTCACTATTGACTTGACTACAAAACGGCAGACAAGTGAAAAATTGAAAAATATGAATTATCTTCCACAGGCGTCATTATTGTTACAACCTAATTGATTATTTGAGGGCCCTATTCCCAGAAATGGTTTTTGAATTGACATAGGTCGTATAAAGTTTGTATATCCCAATTGAAATCGTATTGTATAAAGTAAATATTAAACATTAGTATCTAACAGAATACACGTACAATAGCTGATTTAATCTGTCAGAAAACTACCTATCATTATCGATATACATACAATGTAATGACAACAATACAAACCACATTGCTAATAATCTTGTCATGTAATTCCAGAGCAAATACAGCGATTTATTTTTACTGGCGTGGGAGGACGAGTTGCCCATCTCCAGGCGCGCCAGGAAGTTAGTTTCAAATTCACTGCCACTCGGAGCGAACTTGCATTCTTCCAACGATGATAGTGAGGTAATTATAAACGCATTTTTCTGTTGAGTTTTTCTTAATACTATTTACGACGGTGGTAAACAAGCATGCGGCCTGCTGTTAAGCAGTTACCGCCGCCTAGACTTTTGCGACGCCAGGAGCGTTGCACGCGCGTCGCCGACCCTTTAACCCTTAAATGCATGATGATGTATATACATAATACACGTTACTGAAATGACACATGTCAAAATCTGTATATAGTCAATATAAACTTTTTCAGGATTGTCTAAGTCTGAAACTGACGTGGATTTCATTGGTAATTACGTCATTTCAGAAATAAAATTAGTGTAATTGTATGCATTTAAGGGTTAAGAACCTGTTGACTCCCCGTTTGAAGAGCCGCATGCTGTAGCCCCCGGGGAAAACGTCGGCAGGCTCATTCCACATGAGTGTCTAATCAATTCACAATTATGTTCCTAAACTGATTCTTTTTGCAACCTTTGTGTTTTTAGAATCATAAACTTTCTTCTTGGAATCTTACACAAATCCTAGTCGTAAGCTTGTACTATGGGTAGCAGACGATAATGTAAATAATTTAAAGCCTGACCAGAAATATATGAGAATTGTCAAGAGGGCGCTATTTTAAGATTTATATGGCAACAATTTTGCAACCAATCGCACTATACTGACATTAGTTTAAATACCTGTCAGTTCCACTATGTTCACCTCGTAATTTCATTTAATAGAATGCACTCTTTTCCTGACTGTTTTTCGTGTAGTAAACACGTGTACACTTTATTTATAATATAACGTTCATGACTGCGAATGGTTTTCGGCATTTTCTGTGGATATTCTTAAATATGTCTTATAAAGAAATCACCACCACAATGTTGACAAGCCATCATAAAATCATTGCCAGTGTAAGAAGTTAGTTCCAGTGAAATTCCGCAATATGGCGCGTCCTTATATATTTCTGGTCAGGCTTTACAAATACATATATAGGTAACATCCATGACCCAGGAACAAATATTTTAGTTTATCCCAGAAATATTTGCCTTAGCCAGAATTTGAACCCAGGACCACCTGTTCAGTAAGGTGCACTAGGAACTGCGCCAACCGCGTAGTCAATTATTAAACAAGTATTTATCGTCGATATAGTAATTTAAATCCTTGGTATAGGTAATGGCTTGTCTCAATCTCATTCTCCACCTTGAACTAAAAAAAAAACTGCATTAAAGTAATTTCGAATTATGTTATCTTATTTTACATAGAAAACTATCGTGAGTCTCAGACATATTAAAATACTTGAACGGGTTTACTCACGTCGTAGAAGTCGAATAACGCTCGACATGTTTCTTATCGGTACGCGATTCATCATCAGGAGAGACGATCAGTCGCGGCGGCGGCCAACCGAACACGGCGGCCAACAGTGTTACTTACTATATTGACGACGCGCTTGGCGCAGTTTGCAAACACCTGCCTACTGAGCCGGCGGTCCCGGGTTCGAATCCCGGCCGGGGCAAATATTTGTGTGATGAACTCGAATATTTGTTCTTGGTCATGGATGTTATCTATATATATATTTATATATTATGTATATCGTCGTCTAGTACCCATAGTACACGCTATGCTTAGTTTGGGACTAGGTCGATTTGTGTAAGATTGTCCCTTAATAAGTATTTATTATTTATTTATTTATAATATTTCTATTACAGGAGGAGGAAATTGTGAAGCCCAAACAAGCGAAACGGCGCAAGAAGGCAATATCCGACAGTGATTGACATATCTCAAGCGAAATGAACGGTAACTTGACACCAAAGTGCAACTCTACAATACAATATATATTGTACAATCACATGTGTAATACATAATTAAGTTCGTTACCTTATGTTATCACCCCTGGTACGGTTCTAAGAATCTGGTACCTTAGTTTATTGCCTAGTTTTGCCTTGGTAAGTGTATTTTGTAAAGTAAATCGATGTTTTACCTTTGTTATTAAGATAATCGTGTCATAGAAGTTATTTCATTGAAGCAATTTTTTTCTGAAATCGTTAATTTATTAACAGTCAATTAACGACTGGGTTACCCCTTTCAAACGGTCAACGTTTATAGGTGCAATCAGACTAATCAGTCATTAATAGCTAAAAGAGCATGGTGCAATGAGGGTTAAGCCTAATGGTTTTTATGACCTCAAAAAGGTTTTATGAAATTTCGATTCTACTGAAAAAGTTGTTTAACAAATATGATGAAGTGGAATATTCTATGAAACTTTTGTCTATAAAAAGACGCCTGAATCGAGACACTCATGGTTTCTGGAGTTCTAAATTGTTGCTTTTAGGAATGTAAGCATTTGTCAAACACAGAATTAACCTTTGAGCACTTGGACATTATGATTTATTTATTCGCAACGCAACATACTTTTTCCCATCTGTTGGCTCAGGCAGCATTTGCACCGGTGATATGATTAGGTAGGTTCTTTGGAAGACTATTTTTCGTCGTCTGTTGCTCTGTTTTAGGAGAACGCCAGGCTCAACAACAACAAAACACACTTGCATTTATAACACGGCTTAAGGATTTTAAGACAGGCCTTAGAATTTAGATAAGCAAAAACGCGTTTTTATTTGGGAGGGTTTTTTGTGCATAAATCGTATTTTACAGTTACAGTTACTGTAGGTAAGTACCTGTACTTACCTACAGTAAGTGAGATGACAGAATGTGATTCGAGTTTTTTACCTATCTCCCTAGATACTGTGACACGAGACTCTTTCTCGCGCGAGATATATTACCTATCTCTTTCTGTGCAGTAATGTCAGAGAGTGACGGGTAGCGCTATGTGGCGCGACAAGAGTCACAAAGCATAGTCGCCCTAGACGGACTGATGATAATGAGACCAGCTAAAACGTATAACTTTTTAAATAAAATAAAAAAAAACAAATCGGTTTAGCCATCTTCGAGAAATCAGGGGACATGCATAAAAAAGCAAACATCCCGATGAGAACCTCCTCTACTTTTTTAACCTTCTCTACTCCACACTTCCACATTTCATAATGTGCATGTTATAGAATGTGAAATGTCAATGTTTGCTTAACGGTCACCACGATACAGGCCTAGCCTAGTGTGGGATCACTGATTAATTTTACAATCTATATTTCTGTCTTTTCAATAAACGAATTTTTTTTTTTTTAATAGATTAGAATCTCAAACTTCGTTAGCTTCTTTCAAGCATTTTATTTTTCTGTAAATTGTATAAGTAATTTATTTTACAACCTTTTACGCGGATTCGCCGAATCTCATACCATTTATAACAAAAAAGTACAAACACCTGAATATGCATTCTAATTATACTTTTATCAGCGACCAAAGTGTGATTTTTCTTAATCAGGTTTTGTTGTTTAATTACCTAATTATTTTTTATCATTTTAAATGCTAAGCGATGAATCTTTTCAACGCGCACGCCACAAAATAAAATAAACAAATACAACATATCATCAGGGATTGAACATTGCTCATTGAAATTTTGAGGTCATTTGACGACGGCGGCGTGTCATGTCGTGTTACAAATTTTCCGATGCCATGACATGACTGTTGCGTTCAAAAGGTAACAGTCAATTTGTTAGAATAATTAATTCCATTTTCTTAAATAGCTAACCTATATCGCTTGACAAAAAAGTAGGTTAGGTACTTTTAATTTTGACGGATTTTTTTAATTCGGTCATCAATATCATACAAAAAGCATTTTGGGTACCTACCAAACCATGAGATGAATGAAAAGTTCCACGATCACATCATATCTCACTTACAGTGGCGCACCGGGAGAGAATCTCCATATCCTTTGCTGCCGTCCTAAGGTAAAAGGCAAATTTTTGCTATGGAGCTCCAAACAAAAAGGTCGCCTTTTAGCTTAGCACGGCACTGGCTAGCGCAGTGTAGCTTGAGACCACGCTTGATTGGAGAACAATTACATATATATGTACATATTATATATAAGGAAATTGAAACACGTAGGTACCTTATTCGCTCTTGTCACAATCAAAATACCTAAAGGTTAAAAATGTACGCGTTTCAGTGTCCTTTAATGTACAATGAGCTGCAAAATTTAATGAATGTATTCATTCATAAATGCGCCGTCATGCATAATGTGTGACCCATAGTACATGTACCTATATATTATATATATATATATATGTGAAAATACCGTCAATGTTCGTAACTTCGCCTGTGCATATTTTCTTCGCCTGCCATATGTTTCTACGAAAGCCTATGCATAACACCCAGATAACACCAAACTAAAATAGTTTAGTTTATTGTTAGTTAGTTTAAGAGGGTAGACGAAGAAAAGATGCTAATGTGAAATTACGCTCATTCACGTTAAGTATTTATTTACTGAAACTTGAGTCAGCTAAGTTAGTTGCACCGCCTGTTACCCGAAAGTTGACTGGTAGAGAATGCTCAATAAAGATTACCTAAATGAATAAATAAAAGGTCTGCTTCTCCAGATTTTTCTTTAAATACTGGACGCCTGATGTTGGCGGCTTGCGTGTGCGTTAACCTTTTCAGACGAGGCGTTTGGCGCAGTCTGTAGACACCTGCCTACTGAGCCGGCGGTCGTGGGTTCGAATCCCGGCCGGGGCAAATATTTGTGTGATAAACTCGAATGTTTGTTTCTGAGTCATGGATGTTATCTATATATGTATTTATATATACTTATTATGTATATATCGTCGTCTAGTACCCATAGTACAAGTTTTGCTTAGTTTGGGACGATTTGTGTATGATTGTCCCTTGATATTTATTATATTATATTCATTAAATAGAACTATCTACGCGTGGCTAAGCTCAAATTACGTGGCGCGCACTTACTTTAAAGTAGAACAGACCGACGTTTCACTATTCCAATGAATGTACTGAAAGTGGCCAACGATATGTACCTACACGTAGATGATAGACTGACTCCATGCTCCCTGATATGGACCTAAACAACTTTCTAACCCGGAGTGTGTTAGTTTTCTTAGGTTTGATTTCACCAACATGTATTAAGGTCTATTCCTAGAATGAATGTCAAGTTAACAATTTAATTTTGTCACTTAATCTCCGAGTAACTCTAATACCGTTTGGTTGAATACAGCCTTAGTGCGTAGGTACCTATACTCTTTGTGGTATATTTTGCTCAAAAGTTATTTGGAAGTTTTTCTATACTTGTAATAAGTTCGCCTTTGTTATAGATGTGTGAAATTCATCCGTAAAGTCCGCTGGGTCACGAGACAGAATAACAAAAGTTGATCCACACAATCAAATATTACCTATTACACCTCACTAGTTCAATATAACAGGGTTTTACGTTACATTTTCAGGATAGTTGAAATACACTTCGTGTCATTACGACAATGTTCAAATTCCGATTCGTCACAAGTGAAACATGGGATATACGTATACGCAGCGGGACCCCCATCTAATTATGGTTTAAGTCCTATATAATCGAGTTGGTATATATTTCTACCTCTCGATTTATGTACTTTTAAATTTCTACCTTTGCAAATTAATGAAAAAAAAAATGATTCTGTGCCAGCGGGGCCCTTTGCTAATTGTAAGTTTACAGACTAAATGAATTACTATTCATGGAGCCTCTTATTTCTACCTTCCAAATAACTTTTCACTACACCCTAGATATAAATAGTTTTTGAGAAATACGCGTTCGAAGATTTTGACCTTCTAGCAGGGCCCTTTGGTATTTAGTAACTTACATGACCCCAGGTAATTTAAAAAAAACAGATGGTTAGGTATTTCTACCTACTGAATCAATTGTGACCAAATTGCTAGTGACAGGTTTTCAAGAAAAAAAAATAAAAAAAAAATATTGTATTATATTATCACTAAACCTGTCACTAGCAAGTTGGTAATAATTGATTCAGTAAGTAGAAATAACTATTTATATGTAGGGTGTAGTGAAAAGTTATTTGGAAGGTAGAAATAAGAGTCTGCATGAAAATTCATTTAGTCTGTAAACTTATAATTAACAAAGGGCCCCGCTGGCACAGAATCATTTTTTTTTTCATTAATTTGCGAAGGTAGAAATTTAAAAGTACATAAATCGAGAGGTAGAAATATATACCAACTCGATTATATAGGACTTAAACCATAATTACATGGGGTCCCGCTGCGTATACGTATATAAACATGGGTTCCTAAAATTGAACCAGCAACGTTCAGATCCTACCTTGAAAAAATGTGTATCCGCGCTTTGAGTCTACACTTTGCACGTGGTCGTAAATTAGGACTCGTAATTAGTGTTTGCCGTTTCTATTACACCATAAATCGTCTGCAATAGACGCAAGGGCCTATAATATAGGAAACATAGATAAACTCTATATGTGGGCCTCGGAATGTTGAAAATAGTTAATCTTTTGACCAACAACGGAGAACTGCTCCACTGACAACGTCGGCCACAAAGTTTCAACGACCAAATCTTTATAATCCAAACAGCTAAATAGTACATTACTGCAGACGCCGGGAAATAAGAGCTTGCCGGCTCAGTAGGTATAGACGGCCACAATGAAATAAAAAAAATACACCACTCAAAAAAACATAATTCAGCTGTTTAGCCCGTTCATGAACACAGACGCCATGTTTAAAAAAAATACTTCCCGGCCTAGGCCTTCAATTTTGTATGAAATTCCTGTATAAGTACAGTTCTCTCGAATAGTTCCGCCCGAAACGTGACACTTCGAAGCCTGTTTTAACGCACGTTATGACAATATTTCATTGCATGTTTGAGAATAGTATTTTATGCAATCGTTGCACAATGAAGGTTCTTAAAGTCGAGTACCGCGTTTAGGTCACGAGGGTTGCCGAGTAGCCTAAGTAAGGTACTTACGAGATTTTAAGACCTAATTGTGTAACTATTGCATACAATACTTTTTAACGAGAAAAACACAGAAAAACATTTTTTACTTTAATCGTCATTCCCCACTATGAATTTTTATTTTTGATGTAAGTACCTAACCTTTTTCGTTGAACTAAAACTGACCTATTTAAAAAAAAAAAATTTTTTCAATTCCAGTTGATTATCGAGCACGTCTTTTTTTGTGACGTCAGAGGCACGTTGAATTGCTTCACCGCTTTGCGTGCAAAAAACCACGAAATTAAACTTATTCCTTAAGAATCCAGGCACAAGGACCTATTTCAAAAAGGCTAACTGATGGAAACAACCCTGGAGGTTAATTAGTTCCAGAAGGTAATCGTACTTACCCGAAATCATGCTTGTGTACATTCGATTACAATGCAATTGTAAAACACTGCCAACATTTATCTACCTACTTATTTTTAGTTTATGGCCTCTGATATTGGCTGCATTCGACCAAACTTTAATCCAGGAATAACGCTTACCCTCGGATAGTAATGTCATTGTGGGGTTTTGACAGTTCTATCCGAAAGAGAAAAATTAAAAAAAAATTGACAAGTTATAAAAGGTGTAAAAGCGATTGAATTGACTGAATACCCTTTGAACGCCAAGAACACCTAAAGGTGTCGACCACGCCACCGACAAGCGCTAATAAGTATAATAATTATAACATAAAACAAAACTCGTTCCTTTCAAATAAGGTTTAATTTCCCTCTTCTGTGGCCACAATGTCTGATTTGGCGTGTGAGTGACACTTCTGTAAAGAGTTCAAAAGGTTAAACAGATGTAAAACAGCGATATGTTCAATTTATTGTTCACGAATTCATGCTTTTTAATAAACAGACTATAAAGTATTGTAAATGTTAGCACACCCGATGTAGTCATTATGTGTAAAGTTAGATATTGTTGTACAGATTTACTATCCTCGTATTAGTATCCGAGTTATTTTAAGCATAAGGGTATGAGACCAAGAATTTTATTCAAAGGATATATTGTATTATCGCAATTTTCGAATTACATTTTACACTATAGGATCAATAAAGTATTTCCCCTTGATTTGTTAATTTTATTTTCTTTTTTACACGAGGTGTTCACAAATTAAATACCTACATACATATTTACAGTAACATATATTTTAAATTTAACAGTTGCTTCATAGTTCTGCCACTTAATTCGGCCTACGTTTTCAAAATAACGCACCTATCAGATGAAAGTGATATAACTATTATTAGAAATTATTGGTGCAATTAGTTGTTGCATGCGTCGGCGCCTGTAGGTATTAAGTGGTGGATCTATATTTTAGTTGCACTGCATCTTCTGTAAACACTGGAAACAATTTTCTACCGCTATCCACCAGATGGTGCGTATTTCCTTGAAAACAAAACTCCCATTTTTAAAAGGTAGGTAAACAATTTTCTCTTGTTCCCAGCGAAAAGAGAAGTAGGTACAATACTATGTGTCAATGCCAATAGTGTGATAATTTTGGTAATAGTACACTGGGCACCAAAAATATCCACACGGCAGATCTTGAAAAACTTAACAGTTCCGTTATAAGCATGGTTCTTAAAATGCGAGCAATATTCATTGAAGGATTGTCACTAGGGCCGTCACTGGTTGTCACTAGGGCCGTCACTGGTTGTCACTAGGGCCGTCACTGGTTGTCACTAGGGCCGTCACTGGTTGTCACTAGGGCCGTCACTGGTTGTCACTAGTGCCGTCACTGGTTGTCACTAGGGCCGTCACTGGTTGTCACTAGGGCCGTCACTGGTTGTCACTAGGGCCGTCACTGGTTGTCACTAGGGCCGTCACTGGTTGTCACTAGGGCCGTCACTGGTTGTCACTAGTGCCGTCACTGGTTGTCACTTAGGGCCGTCACTGATTGTCACCAGGGCCGTCACTGGTTGTCACCAGGGCCGTCCCTGGTTGTCACTAGGGCCGACCCTGGTTGTCACTAGGGCCGTCACTGGTTGTCACTAGTGCCGTCACTGGTTGTCACTTAGGGCCGTCACTGATTGTCACCAGGGCCGTCACTGGTTGTCACCAGGGCCGTCCCTGGTTGTCACTAGGGCCGACCCTGGTTGTCACTAGGGCCGTCACTGGTTGTCACTAGGGCCGTCACTGGTTGTCACCAGGGCCGTCACTGGTTGTCACCAGGGCCGTCACTGGTTGTCACTAGGGCCGTCACTGGTTGTCACTAGGGCCGTCACTGGTTGTCACTAGGGCCGTCACTGGTTGTCACCAGGGCCGTCACTGGTTGTCACTAGGGCCGTCACTGGTTGTCACTAGGGCCGTCACTGGTTGTCACTAGGGCCGTCACTGGTTGTCACTAGGGCCGTCACTGGTTGTCACTAGGGCCGTCCCTGGTTGTCACTAGGGCCGACCCTGGTTGTCACTAGGGCCGTCCCTGGTTGTCACTAGGGCCGTCCCTGGTTGTCACTAGGGCCGACCCTGGTTGTCACTAGGGCCGTCCCTGGTTGTCACTAGGGCCGTCCCTGGTTGTCACTAGGGCCGTCACTGTTCAATCGATTTTGCTCGTATTTTACGATCCATGGTTATAAGTTTGTGTAGGGTCAAGAACTTTAATTTAAGATCCATTTTAAACTTTGTATCAATGTTTTTTTTTTAATAGAATCTTTTATCGATTCTGTTGTAATGTGGAAATACCACATTTTTTACTTTTATAAATATAAACACAAAGGTAAATTATGATAGAAAAATGTTATGTGATCCACTGCAATGTAAGCAGGACTCGAACCTGCGACCCCACGTTTCCGGCGTAGTACTCTACCAACTGAGCTATCACATCGTTACGTCAATCACACCAAATCTTTGATTTCATAATGCTACGCTACTGGACCGCCCTCTGCGTCATATGTGATTAAAATGCTTATGCGCATTAGCCATACCCTAGGATGTGCGTTTACGCAGGTTAGAGTCCTGCTTACATTGCAGTGGATCACATAACATTTTTCTTTCATAACTTACCTCTGTGTCTATATTTGTATCAATGTGACAAAGCTCATGCTGCGAGTAGCATTTTAGTAATCTACTTCTGTAAGTACATTCTTAAGTTCCGTAAATCATACATTTATACTTAAGTGTAACCCTTCACCCGAAAAAAATGTGATCTGAGATTCCAACAAACCCAGAGCAGAAATCAACTTGGATCAAATAAAATAAAAATTAATTAACAATCATTGTTTTTCTTTTACATATTTTTACCCTGAGCAACGACTAATCGTATTGAACATTCGGTTTCCTTTCGAACCATGGAAACTACTTAGGTAAGTACTTTCTACATGACAGCGGTATTCACTAAATATTACGTACCACTTTACACGTGTGGTGGCAACATCTCAATTTGTCTTTTCGGGACAAATTGTCAAACAGCAACATTTCCAATCATCAATTACTCAAAAGAGCCGATATGTCGGTAGTACATTATTTTACGTCATCCTAGGTCGTGTGATTTTCTGGGGAGAAAATCTCACACACTAGCCAAGGCAAGACGTAAAACTCTCGACAACCCACGGGCGGTAATTCGTAACGCCCCAGATCGCATATTTATGACTGCGCCTGCGCCGTAGGATATTCATGAAATCACCGCCCTAGGCATGCAATGCACAATTAAGTACTTAAAGCCTGAGAAATATATGAGGATGCGCCATATTGCGGAATTTCACTGGAACCAATTTCTTACACTGGCAATGATTTTATGATGGCATCTCAACAATGTCAATGTCATTGGTGGTGGTTTATTTATAAGACAAATATTTTGAAATATCCAAAGAAAAGGCCGAAAACCATTTACAGTCGTGAACGTAATGTTATAAATAAAGCGTACAAGTGTTTACTACACGAAAAACAGTCAGGTAAAGAGTGCATTCCATTAGATGATATTTACGAGGTTACCATATAGGAACTGACAGGTATTTAAACTAATGTCAATATAGTGCGGTTGCGATTGGTTGCAAAACTGTTGCCATATAAATCTTATAAAAAGCGCCCTCTTGACAATCCTCGTATATTTCTGGTCAGGCTTTACTTCAATTTCATTATTATCCTTTTTCAAAATGGCTGTTTTCATATTTTCCCCAAATTGCATTTTGAGAAGTTGCGTAATGTGAAGTCACTGTTTCGACAGGAGGACATCATTCGAGTACAATTGTATACTTACTTAAGCTAGTTTCCAAATCAAACAAACTGCTTGGATACTATATTACCGCCTGGGAAAGTGTGTACATTTCTATTATTAAAAGTAAAAAACTATGACGTCACCTTGTGGCACGCGGTTAAATAACTTATCAATTTTGCTAATTTAAAAATATGTAGGAAAAAAAGACTGTTACCAGAGCAATCAGGTATGATACCATTCACCTTAGAGGGTAATACTTACAAACCAATTTCTAACCTATGTATGCCAGAGCTGTATAAAAAGCTACACTGTACAATTTGTACGGTTATTGAATAATAAATCTATAATAACAATCAATTCCGACTCCTTATTTATATATCAATTCAGTATTTATTCATGGGAACGCGTAATTTTTTTAACAAAGATCCAGTCTTCTATAAGGAAATAAGTACCGAACTGGCAGTAGGGTCAGCATCAAAGGTAGCTGACAATTTTCTTACTAAAATTATCAGCTACTGTACCATCGATAGGCTTCATATCCTGAAACAGGGCCCGGTTAGGCTAAAATGGACCAATCAAATTCCCCAGATTTAAATTCACATATTTAGGGCTTCACAAAGAGCAGCCTGATTGATTTATTTTCTCCGCTCCGATTCAGTGAACAAGCAGCCTGAGTCTGCAATAAGAATAGGATTAGATAATTATGTATGATAGTTATTCAAAATACGTACCTCAAAATGTATATGAAATGACATTTCAACATTGTCTTCAATCCTATTCTTATCGGGGTGTCATGATCATGATAGGTACTTACTTAACGTCTGGTTCCACGAAAGAAGAGCTAACAATTACTTTAGTAATCTTTTACAGCCATTAATCTGTGCGATTTTTTTATCAAATAGATTTTTTTCTTGCTGAAAGAAGTTGGTGCAAGTATATCTGCGGCATTTGGTTAAAGTCGATTGAATAATATAGCTCAACCCATTAACGAGACACAAGTGCAATTTACCATAGTGTTGCAGAAAGCGGCCAGAGGTTTTTTTTTTAATGCAAAAAGCGACCTAATTCATTTTTACAAGCTTTTATTTAACTTGCAATGTATGTAGGTATAGGTCGATTCACTAAAGCTGGCGTGAATGGATTGAATGAAAGTTATGTCACTTGTCACTTCGAGTGTTAGTGTGAGTGCTGTTCTTATACAGGGGCCTCCTAATATTTTGTAAACAACAACAAAATGGGTTTTTGTTATTCAAAAAAATTAAAATTATTAGGTATAATATAAGCATAATCTGCACAATATTTAGACTAAACAAGTAATATATATGTCCGAAAGGTATATTTAACTGTTTGATACAAAAATATTTTACTATCATGGTGTTTTATGCAGACGCTAGTTTTTTGACATACTTTAGATTTTGATTGTTGTAAGGCAGTGTAATTGTACGGCCTGGTAAAGGGTTAATGTCAAGAATTAATAGGTGACGGACGACTAGTTCGAATTATAAAAAACCGGCCAAGAGCATGTCGGGCCACGCTCAGTGTAGGGTCCCGTAGTTGCCCGTCCTTCACAATAGACGAAAATTACGAGAAAGATTTCAAGCCCTATAAAAAGGTCGTAAATGCCAAGAAACAGTAATTACTTATTATCTTTTGGAAGTTATCTATTATACGCGACAGATTGAGCGAAATGTTTTATTATAGTTTGGCACTTAACCAATATGTGTAACGTTCGAAGTGTAGGGACACCGCGCGGCACTTACGTCATTTTAAAGAAAATTATGAAATTTTGTAATAACTCAAAAACGGCTCGACCGATTTTATTAAATATAGTTTTCATTGAAAGTACTAACTATCCGAGGCTAAGACCCATTTGATTCAATAAGTTATGCTCAGAAATGGCTCGGCCCTCCGTCGAGCTAAGATTACTAAATTTTGTTTGTCCGATATTATCCGAATTTGACCGAATATTCAAAATCCGATTTCATATTCTGAGTCGGAGGACCCAAAAGCCCCCCAATACCGAGTTTCAGCCCCCTCGGACTAATTTGAAATTTTCGAAAAAAAAAAGTCGTCATTTTGATTTTTTTTTCCACGACTGTACTCGGGTGGGGATCCTCTATGATATTTGTTTAAGCATCCCCCTACCCATCTCCAGCCGTTTACGAAATACGGGACTTTTGAAAAAAAATCTCCATACATAATATCTTGGTTTTTTCGATATTTTCCGACTTTGACCGAATTTTCGGACACCGATTTCAGATTCATATTTGTGAGCCCCAAATGCCCCCTGATACCGAGTTTCAGCTTCCTAGCATCAATTTGAAATTTTGGAAAAAAGCCATTCGTCATTTTGAATTTAATTTGGTTCGATAATATTTTGTAGTATTCTTTATACTGCTGAATTTGGGCGGTTATGCGTCTAGTTTGTCTACAAATACGTTTTCAATAATCACTTATTGTATCAACCTGTATGTAATCATTTTGTGACGCACACATAAATATTATCATTCACTCATTCATTCCATTCGCGCCAGCTTTAGTGAATCGACCTATACCATGGGGCTGGTCTGATGATGGAGCCGGCCACCGCCCTAGAAACTCTGTAATGGATAAAGCAATCCTACCGAGTTTGGGGTCTTTAGAATTGTCTCAGTGAGCAATTGATGGATGTTCAAAGAAAAGTACAGTCGGCTATAAAAGCTTGTCACAAAAATGAAATTTTTGTCAGAAACTTATTTTATTAAGACTTAACTCAGTTTGACAAAAAAATTACGCTGGTCACTTTCTGGATAACTGTAATCCTAATTGCTTGTGTCCCTATAATGGGTTCAGCACTAAAGGAAGTAGATCGCATGTACAAGTGAGTCTTTTATTTGGATAAACCTGGAATACGTATCCAGGGTACGTGTAAGGGTGACCAGCGCCAACGCATGAGACGTGGCCCTGCCCTAAAGCTTGCCCTGTTTGTATCTGTGCCGCGCCTGAGCTTTGCTGTATTTCTTTTTTTCTGTTGGCGTTTCTTTTCCTTTTTCTTCGTTATTTACACCTGAAATCATGAGAAGAATAGTGTCACCATTACTGTCGATAGGTAGCCCCCTATGTGCCCCTGTGAATAAGTCCATATGTATTTATCACACGAATATTATAAAGGTGAAAGTTTGTCAGTGTGTTGTTATGTTTGTTACTTCTTCACGCTCTGGGAAAATTCGGTATAGTATGGAGATGGCTGATAGTCACGATTAACACATAGGCTGCTTAAAAAAAAGGTACGCGTGTAACACCGCGGGGCACAGCTACTTTATTTCATAAAACCAAGAATCATTTAAAATTATCAACATTTCCAAACATAGCAATTTCAGGACTTGCTATAAAGTACACATTTATAACATATAATCTGTCACAACGTTATAATAAAATAAGTATGACATCCGAGAGTATGAAAGAAATGTAATAGTGACACCAAGAAAGAATCGCATCTTAGACAGGTTATTATTATAACTCCCGAGTCCTTGTTCGAGCGTTTCACCCGCCACTATTCCGTGATATATTTTTGTTGAAGTGTGTGGAGATTTTTGTGAGTGTCAGGATGGCGGGTGTACATCAACGAATGGAGCTGCGGTATACTTCAGTAGTTAGTGCTAGCAACGTGCTAAATGTGTGCCAAAATTGGAGCAATGTGTTCCTTAAGCTCCGGAGATATTTAAGATATAAAGGAAGCCCGCCATCCTGACGTCAGGTTGGCGGGCGTATTTCCAAATCTAGCTAATGGCTGCCTACGCAAGGGTGAAAGAACTGCCTAAGGTTGGTGCTCGCAATGTGCTTCCACATGTATGTGTTAGCACATTGCTAGCACTAACCACTGACGTATATCGCAGCTCCATTCGTTGATGTACACCCGCCATCCTGACAGATTTTTGAGGTATTTTAAGCTGGAGATTCCAGACTTGAAAGTAATATGTAAGTACTTAGTTTGAAACTGCGTTAAAGTATTTAAAGTCGAACGTAATGCTGAATAAGCACTCGAATGACACATCCATGGTAAAGTCGAAATCTTAAATTTATGAGCAAAAATGTAATCAACGATATCTGAAGTATGCCATTAACAGAAGCGGTGTTCAGATGATGTATAACCACCCTTATAATACCATAGAGTTCGTTCCTACGCATGCATAGTCTGTAATGTTTCTCTGTGTCGACACTCTACTTCCCGCTCTCTTCTCTCTGGCTCCGCCATTCCCGATGGTTCGTATTCCGACTTGTTATGAATATTTTATATCTAACTAGTGACCCGCCCCAGCTTCGCACGGGTGCAATGCTGATAAGGTCTGCATGTATACCTTTCTCCTGAATCACTCTAAAAAAACCGTATCAAAATCCATTGCGCAGTTTTAAAGATCTAAGCTTACATATTTAGGGACAGACAGACAGACAGAAGGAAGCGACTTTGTTTTATACTATGTAGTGATTAAATATCGTCACTTGCATATTAAATACTGTCTGTGAAGGCATAATAAAAGTTTGCTGTCTGGTTTTTGTTCTGACTAAGTACTCCACTGCGAATGCCAACTGCACCCGCACCTGGCAGTTTTATAACCGCGGGTCCACATATTTTTGATCAAATTATGCTCATAAAATGAACTCGACTTTACTACTACATTATTCACCATCATCATTCTCAATTCTCAATGCGATTATGGAGGGTGCAATATAAGGAGAACTATGTTTATGTATCCAAACATGTCAGCAGGTCTTCGCACATAACAACTCAACGGCGACTCGATTCTATGCCAAATATTGAAATTTAAAGCCCTCTGTCATATGTTCTAGGTTTAGTTTCAAAAAATGATATTAAAGTAGTGGACGACGTGTGGTCTACGCGTCGTACACTAAGGTCAACTCCGACACGTTTGTCACGCGTTGACCACACGTCGTCTCCGCGGCGACTATGCGCTTGCGACTGAAACGTGACGGGCAACCATTTGCTAATAATAATAATCAGTAATAATCATTTATTGTATGAGGAATTCAGGTCAAGTACAAGATGCTGGGTCCACTCGTTGACACCGCGTTGTCCATTAGTGACCATTGGGTAGATCAACTAGTTGACTACTCATCGAAAGTGTGAGTAGAGTTGCTGCCGCAGTGGCGTGGAGTTGATATAGTGTGCGAACTGAAAGGCGTCAAATGGGTGGCGCTACTATACGAGATTTTTGAGAAGTTGAGAAGACAACTTTTTTTGTACCTTTTCAATAAAAGTCATCGTAAACTAAATTATATGCGTTTCTTGTTTAAATAAAAAAAGTACATTAATGTGTTATGTTTTCACGAATAAATAACATTATTTTTGCAAAAAAAACGTTAACTGGTGAGCTCATAACAGAGCGCTTGTTGCGAATTGTGATGGAATCCAAAATTAAGATAATGTCCGTCTAAATTTCGTAACACAAGGGAACGAGCAGTAGAAACGCTCCAATGCCTTACCCTCCCCTTATATTCCTCCCTCCATAAATGCGAGATTTACGTTGAAACAGAAATTTTGTGGTACAAACTGGCTCACCTAAGTCCTCTGGCGGCTGAAGGGATTTCCCAGGAGTGCTGCCCATCATCGTGGCCGCCTTGCCCGCCATCCAGCCTATGCCCGACAACGCCATCGAAAACGCTACCATGCTGAATGGATTCTGTGGGAAAAGTAGACATAGTTTTTGACGTCGCAGTTGACACAGCAGCAGATGCTGCCTACTGAGGTTTTGGGTTCGAATCCCGGCAAGGCAAATATTTATGTGATGAACTCGAATATTTGTGCCTGGATGTTATTTCTATTAAGATAGGTACTATTTATCTATATAAGAATGGTTATCCTCGTCTAGTGTCCGTAACACAAGCCTACTAGAGCTTACCTACTGTGGGACTAGATCGATTTATTTATGTGGTATTTCGGTCAGATGCAGTACCCTCAGGACTACCAATTTGTATGTATTAGTCTACTGCTAGCCTAAGGATTATGCAGCTTTGATATATACTGGTTGTCGTTAACAACTGATTATACAGGTCTATGGCGAACAATTGAAGGCGTGAACAGCCGTTAATAATGAAATAAGTCTCTTATAATTATTCTTGGTTGTGACTACCAACCAATTGGTTGGGAATGAGTGTCAGCAACTAAAACCCAAAATAAAAACATAATTATACTGTTTTAAATCATGCAAATAATATCACACTAAGATGCAAATATGTTTAGAAATAACAATTTAGGTAACAGTCATCAATACAACATTATTTTGAATAAACCTCAGACAAACTAATTCATTCAAGGCATTATTTGTCAATCAGAATGATGAAAAATTAATGCATTCTCTATTTATTCTATTTCAACATATTTGAAATTTGTGTAATGTCTGGGTGGTTATTTTTATTCTTAAATAAGGATGAATGTACTTACAGACAACGTTGGAGTCTTAGTTAAACTATAGTCCAGTATAACAATAAGAATTCCAAATATAAGTCCCACGCATGAGCAAATCCATATAACATTTTGATTATCTGTAAAAGAAGAAAATTGCTTGATAATACCTATCAAAAAATAATAAAGTCTACACTTGCTGCTAGCGCTTACATGTTACAAAAGTTAGAAAAGCAATATTTGCTTTTGATTTATAAATAAAATATTCATAAGATACAATGTAAAATAAAATAAACTAACAATAAATTACATAGGATATAAATAGATTTTTAGCAAAATCTAATTGTTTCCATTAAATCAAAAAGTTAATAATTTCTAGCAGGACTTGAACCCGTTGGGCCCATATTGACCATGAGAACTGAGATGTAGGTTTGAATCCCACATAAAGCTTAATAGTTGTTTATTTTTTTGCTTTAGTATAAACATCCACATTACTGATAAACATTCCCAGGGTTTTTCATGCACAAACGACTTGATGTCTTCTATTGGCATAGTATCAAATCATTCCTCCACCGAAAATCCCGGGCTGATAAACCAAATTTATAATCACAGAAGCTATGTAAAAAGTTTTTTCACTCACCTTTATGTTTCTTTGTCTGTGTTTCGCTTATCTTTTTAATGGCTTCCATCAATGTGGTATTATGTGGATCGAGCTGCAAGGCCCTGGAATATGATATGATGGCCTCGTCATACAAATCACTGGCCGCCTCCACTTCTGCTCGACGGAAGTAGCCCTGCATGATGCATAAAACCATACATAATTATATGCAAACCTTTAACATTTTCATTCCAGACTCATAAGAATAATAACAAAAATTATGAAAAATTTATGCAAGACATAAATAGGTAGAAAATACATGAAATTGGTCAATATTTATTGAATTTAAAAGTCAACATGTTTTGAAATTCTAAAATGTTCAAAATTGTCACGAGGTGAATGAAGCCAATTAAAAAGAGGATGTTTTTTTTCATGATAGGATACAGATGTGTTTACATTGGTTTGAATGAAATTCTTAACCTTATTTCCACCATCATCATAGGACAACTATGCGTTATATTATTGGTATTACGTTATAAACTTACCTTAGCCCATTGAGGCTGTAACCTAACAGTTTCATTTGCATCCTGGAGTGATAAATAATGCTGATCCAGTTTCAAAAATGCAAAGGACCGGTTACTGTACAGCACGTAGTTGTTCGGATCCATCTTAATTGCCTGTGTATAATGCAGTACAGCTTCAATAAATTTTCCATCTTTAACACATTCGTTTCCCTTGTTTTTAAGATCTTCGACACTAGTGTTTTGAGTACCTTTTTTGGATTCTTCCATTTCTGTATGATTCAAACTTCTGGCATACTATTTATTTACTGACTATAATTCACTGGAAAATTTAAGATACAAAATACAACCCAATAATTCAAAATTCATTGAAAAACGAAGGAAAAAAATTACTTATCATCTAAGTAATTACAATGATAAGACCTTTCATTTTCAATTCACAATTTTCACATGTATTTTATTGGCACTCGCTCCAAAACGAGTAGTAAAAAATAAAAGTTTGATATTTAAGCAGCTTCGAGACGTGTCCGATGACATCCGCCGATCACCTGACTTTTTAAACTTTAACTTTCTAACCAAAACCAATAAACTACTATAAAGTATAAAGTCATCTAATTATTTAGGCTAAAATGTATATAATGTTTAGATATGTTAATAATGGTATACCAAAATCTATACTTATAAACCAACGTCCGGCCAAGTTCATCCACCATCCACACTATCAGTCAACTCGATCAGATCGGTATGAGTATTGAATGTATTATTTTAACAAACTTTTGCCCGCGGCTTCGCGCGCGTAGTAAATGTATGTGCAAATAGGGCAAATTTTTATTTTGTTCTCAGATTTCAATAAAATTTGGTGAGGTAGTAATGTCGCTTATTCTCAACATGGAAAGCCTAATTACACGATATGTCCTACAAAATTTTCCATTGTTACAAAAATATATGAAATTTTTTAACTAAAATTTTGTATTTTGTGCAGTACAAAATGAGGAGCTCGAAATGAAAATTCAATAATTCAACTGCAAAAGAAAAATTTGGCTCATGGGCCAATTTCTGTACCTAATACATTTAGCTCAAATGTAGAATAAATTGTAGGACATATCGTGAAATTGGGCTTACCATGGTCAGCAGAAGAAGCAACTTTACCAACGCCAAATTTTATTTAAATCTGAGAAAAAAAAGAAATCGACAACAAAATAAAAATTTGCCCTTTAAGTAATTTTCACCCCTTATGGGTTGAATTTCAAAAAATCCTTTCTTAGTAGGTACTACACGTCCACGCACTGTAAAGAATATTTATGTTCCAAATTTCATGCTTATAGCTTTAGCGGTTTAGGATGTGCGCTGTCTGTCAATCGTGTCGGTCAGTAACACGGAATAGGTGGTCGGTAACGCAAGAATTTTATAATTTACTAGAAGGTGCCGCAACTTCGTACGCGTAATTTTTTATCATACCGTAGTCGAGTAAAACATAACCATCTTTGAATGTCCTGTTATCCCTGTACCAAAATTGTTTAAATAAAATCTGGACAGACGCCGTTTCGGCGTGATGCGAGGACAAAAGCAATTATGAAAACAGATGGCGCCAGACTATAACCATCTTTGAATGTCCTGTTATCCCTGTACCAAAATTGTTTAAATAAAATCTGGACAGACGCCGTTTCGGCGTGATGCGAGGACAAAAGAAATTATGAAAACAGATGGCGCCAGACTGGTGGCGCAGCGCCGCGCGCCCATACAAAGCAAAATATTATGATCTGCATCACGCTATTAATTTTTTTCCTGTAATAATGACCCATCTTCATGGAGAAGTAATTTTTTAAATACAAATCTAGAATTTTATAAGGCTTGTGTTTAAACGCCTACCAAATATGATTAAACGCCTACCAAATATGTTGATAAATTACTACCAATAAATTCTTAATGCTTGCCAAAACGGATGAATGCTCACCAAATAGTGTATCCCAAACTATTCTATAAATAAAGCAAATAATTCTTTTTCTTACATGCTATAAAATATATGAACACCGTTAAAGTTAATTTCAGACCAAAATAATCTATATTATTGTCAAATGGATGTCACCAATATTTTATATTATTACTTCCATTTTAGTCATTTTTGCTGAGGCAAAAAACTAAATGCTCACCAAAATGGCTTTTTTCACCAAAATTTCAAATTGGTGCTAGGCGGCTAAAACCTATCGGGGGGCTCTCGGGGCTCAAAAATATGAATCTGAAATCTTGTCCGAAAATTCGGTCAAATTCGGAAAATATCGAAAAAAAAAAACGATTCAAAATTTCAAATTGGTGCTAGACGGCTAAAACTCGGTATCGGGGGGCTCTCGGGGCTCAAAAATATGAATCTGAAATCTTGTCCGAAAATTCGGTCAAATTCGGAAAATATCGAAAAAAAAAACGATTTGTATGCAGAAAATTTCAAATTGATATAGCATAGCTAATAATGACTACCGCACATTATGGAGCGTTTTTTAGGGATATAAAAAAATAAACTAACCTAACCTAACCCGGCCGAGTCGGATCTGCTCTGAAAGGTGATCAGGATTAGATGGTTACCTAGCTGAAACACTAATTTATGAAAACAATATTTGGTGAGCAAAAAATCCATTTTGGGAAGCAAAAAGATATTTTTGGTAATAATTTTGATGTTTTATGAAAACAATATTTCCATTTTGGGTAGCAAAAAGATATACTGACTAAACATAAAATTATTCTGGTGTAATGTACTTATATCGATTTTGGAATACAAAATGATTTAATTTGGGGATCACTGTATAGAGTGGGTTTAATTTAAATGGAGGCAATTCATTTTATTTGGAATTTAGTTTTGGGCTATAAAAGCCATTTTGGTGAGCGTTTAAATTTTTCCCATTTTATAATGGTACTTATAGACTATTTTATTTTGTGACTTCATCCACGTAAAACTTTTTTCTTCCAGCTATCCCTGTACCATAGTTGATTTAAATCCCTCCTAACACCAGCCGTTTCGGCGTGATGAGAGGATAAAGAAAAGTTTGCCATCAGATGGCGCTGTACAGCTCGCGCCACGCTGCTTCATTGTGTTGTTAAGATTATTTCTGAACTAATAACCCCTCTTCGTGAATAACTGATTCTCAATGTAATTTTTTAATACTTGATATTACAAGTGAATTAGTGATCATCCCGCTCCGGTTTCGCCCGGTATAACAAGAGTAGGCGACAACGGATAGTGAAGTGACGCGTTGTACGATTCCCGTTGAGCCCTGGTCCTGCAGCGCAAACGCTTGAAATCATTTAGGTACTTATCTACTTGTGCATATTTTTTAATTTTAAGATATTCATTTAAATTGTATAGTGCAAAGGGCTATTATAATGTGTATGAAATGCTTACGGCAAGTAACATCCATTTAAATAGCCATTGGAAATCATTTTATGTCATACTTATATTCTTTAGAAGATTAGAAAGAGATTTTTGTAGATCTATAAAAGAGCATTAAATTGATATTACTATACAGTAGTTTTTATCATAAACATGATCTTTGATGCCATGTGTGCCTAGTGTATAAATAAATAAAACAACATGATTAAAAATCTTTATTTTTATGGCACCACATCACATTCAGAAATTACAGATCATTAGGTTTTTTTTCAATACAATATTCCATCTTAAATTATGTTAAATTAAATCAATACATCTTAAGCAGCCACGCCGCATAGCTAACTAAATATAATATAATCTGATCCTTCAGTGAGATTCATTGACTTCAAATTTAGTTCAAAATCTCCATTGGTCATGTTTAACTTGACACAAATAAGTAAAGGTGGTTTTGCCTCAGAAAAATGAATAACAGGTAGAGTTATAACAACAGCTCTTTTCACTGGACAATATAACTCAACAGTGTTACCAATTTTCTTCTTATCAACATCACAAAATGCAACAACTTTCTTTACATGTTCCTGATTCAAACTTCGAACCAGTTTTCTACCTGCTTTACCAGCATTCCAAACTGTGAAACTTCCCCATTTAGGTAAAACAAGCTTTTGCAATCTATCTAGCTGGATTTGCCAAATACTTTCTCTTTTAACAGAAAATGTTGTTGCACCTTCATGGTAGGTGTAAATAAGCAATTCTTCATCAACTTTAACCAAGTCTCCTCCTAGGTCTAAGTGTGAATAAAAAAATATCAAATCTTCTGGGGTACCTTTACCAGTTTCAACAAATCCACCTACTTTTTCAAAAACAGATCTATGACAAAACCACGTCGGCATTAACAGAGTTGGCCCATTAGAAGTGTAAATTTGCAATTTAAGCTTTTTGTCATTGAGATTGTTGGCCCAGCGCACCAGCCGAGGTGTGGAATCATAAGGTATTCGAGAAATGTTACTGCCAATAATAGCATTTATATTATTTTCTGCTGCTTGCAGTTGAAGGTATACTCTGTTACGATGCATTACATCATCGACATCTTGGAAACACAGGAACTGGCCTGTGCTCTTTGTGACTGCACCATTTTTAGCTGCCCCAACACCTCTCGATGTTGAGGACCCAGTTATAATACATTCAACACCATGTTTTAAAAAGTAGAGCCTCCACTCTTTCAGGATTTCCTCTGTTCGATCATTGCTTCCATCATTGTAGACAACAATTTCAATGTTGATTTCCGAATTGAGAATTGTTTGATCTGCTATCGATTTGAAGCAGCTGTTTATCCATTTTTCACCATTGTAAATTGGAATTATTATGGAAACTTTGGTCATGCTCTAACTAAAGGAATATTGGCCCGCTACTAGTTAGGAACACTTGTATAATCAGTGCATTTTTATAAAGACAAAGAAACATCGATTCGGCTTCGAAATTCAATGAGAGGTTTCTCCTAAATTGTCTGAAACTTTGTAGTTTGTTACAATAACAATATGTTTTTTGAAAGTTATTGCTCTATACATACAATAACAATTCAACAGTGCAATCAAATCAAGCATAATATTCTATTCTATTCTAATAACACACCCATGCCACCACACTGACATTTGTGACATTTAAGACATGACAGTGACACTGACAGAGGCACATGAAAAATGTGTTCGGAATAGTAATATGTTAATGCGGACCACACTACTGGCAAAGTTGGCCGAGGTTGCTCGAATATGATAGAGAATAAGATAGCTTGGAAGAGTTGGAAACCCATACTTCGGACAACTTTGCGAGTAGGAGGTAGAGTTAATATTAAATAGAGTTCAGTTCGGAAATGACCTAATAACATCTTAGCATGGCCATAAGGCTGTTTTGATCAATAAGTAGTTCAGTATTTGTTCTATGAAAAGTTTTGAATTTACACAATAATCATACATGCAAAGAATGTTTAAACCGTCGCACCCTTACAGTCAGATTTTTTTTAAACGCACATTTGATAGTGCTCTGTTGATGTTTCTAGTGTTGTAGCAAAGACATATTGTTTGCCAAATCTAACGATTATGAATGGTTGATCGAATCTTTATCGGCGAACTTTTTTTTCCAACCTGCATATAATTTTTGGTGTAAGTACCTACTTCCTGTACAGGCACACACTTGCTTAGGGACCCCTGGTGGGGTAACTATACAAATTAGGTATATTTGTATAGGGTTAGGTAGGTAAGTAAGTAAGGTAAGTTTGGTAATGTAATGTAATTGCTAAGTAAGTTAACTATCCAGCGTGTGTCTGCACAGACTGCGTACAGCTAAGGGTAACCCTTCATAGTCAACCCTTAAAGGGTTGACTATGACTAGGGAGCCTACTGCCCTAAGTCCCTAACCTAACACCTTAACCTACGACTTGTAGCGGGAAATCTGTTACCAGGAGACCTAAGGTAACAGATGGATTCCTACGGGGAGGAACGGGGTGTCGGGGAGTGGTGGTTTTCTTACTGCCAGTCAACCAGGCTCAGTTGACCGATTAAGGGCTTGAGGGTGTCTTCGCCACAGTAAGAGGAGCTTAGTCTAAGGGGTTGGATGGGACCATACGCTCAGAGAGTAGCCCTGAACACGCATGGGGTCGGGTAAGAGAGGTAGTGAAACACCAACGGACAATTGGTATCTAATTTATTTTACTTCTTAACGCTATATATACAAATCTCACGTACAGCACACTACTATACATTTTCTTTGTATACTTACGTGTAAACTGCAAGCTGAGCTTGCTCTCAATTATTGATTTGCGTAAATGCATCGAGGTTGCTGATGCATGAATTCTGTTCTCTGAACACTTCCTTTTTGCCGAATTATGTTACGTCAAACGTTTCATTTCGTCAAACGTTTCATTTCGTCAAATGTTTCATTTCGCCAAAAGCATTTTTCACTGAAACTATAAACTATTTCGGATTGTTGTAAATATCATCCTTTAGATCAGGTTAGTTAGGTTAGGTTTGTTTTATAACAATCCGAAATAGTTTACAGTTTCAGTGAAAAATGCTTTTGGCGAAATGAAACATTTGACGAAACGAAACGTTTGACGAAACATAATTCGGCGAAAAGGCAGAGAACCATAATTTTTAAATAAAACAATTTGAACGGATTATATCGCGTATATTAATTATTTGAGCCTCCGTGACGTTTCGGAACCTTTACAGATACTGTTATCAAAGGTTGACTGAGAAAAACACAATTTTTCTCTGTCAAAGTTAAATTGTTTTATTTAAATGTGTAACAGTCGCGGAAACAGAAGAAAATACTACTTATACATATATTTTTTACTACCTAGAACAGGGCTATTGGGATTTATTGGTATACATATATTTGAAACCTACAGTTTGATTTTTCATTGATAATTTTTAGGGTTCCGTACCTCAAAAGGAAAAAACGGAACCCTTATAGGATCACTTTGTTGTCCGTCTGTCCGTCTGTCAAGACCCTTTTTCTCAGGAACGCGTGGACGTATGAAGCTGAAATTTATATCAATTACTCAGGTCTACTGTCCCTTGAAGCTGTGAAAAAATCAAACTTCTAAGCCAACGCAATCAAAAGATACAGCCGTTTATGCCGCAAATTTTCGACACTTGCAAGGGAATCAAAACCTACAGGGTGCTTCCCGTGAACTCAGAATCTTGAAATTTGGTACGAAGCAACGTCTTATAGCATAGATAAAGGAATAATTACGAAAACCATAATTTTTTTTTTAATACCTAACTTTGCACCTAATTTATATGGGGCGCTATACATACCAGGTGCAAACTTAACTTAACCACTTAGGGATGGAAAGTGTTTGTACGGAACCCTCGGTGCGCGAGTCCGACTCGCACTTGGCCGGTTTTTTTTGTTTCAATAACTACTCGAAATTGTCAAAATTCACGAGGAAAAATATTTTTTCCAACTTATTTTCGACTGCACGTAATGAAAGCATGAAATAGCTATGTTACTACCTAGAACTTGGGGAAAAGTGTTATTCGCTTCAAAAAGTTGGTGGAAATTATCAACATATTTGCCATAATATGAAAAAAATAAATTTTAAAAGGAATAAGGCCTCTTAATCGATTTCTACCAATGTACAGAAACAGCACATGAATCGAAACGCAAGATTTGGCCACAACACAGCTTTCTAATAAAAACACGTAGTATGTAACTGTTTATGTAATGATTTTTTATCGTTAAATATAATTATCAACACCGTGATAACAAAAATAAATATAACATGAACTCAATTGTATCAAATAGAAAGTTAAAAACGTTTATAGATACTAAAAAAACCACTACTTACGTCATTGCTTGTTTTTTAAATGAAATTCAATAGGTCGTGCAGATTTACGTTAAGGGGCTTCTAAAAGGGCCATGTTTTGCTGCTATTTGTAGCCCGGCCATTATTTGCATCTTGTTCTAGCATAGGGTGTCAGAAAAGGACGGCCATAGTTGCCTGCCACAAATTGCAGGAAAATATAATGGCCTGTTTAGAAGCCCTATTATATGGGTCCTGAGATGTGTCAAATGTGTGTATAAAAAAAACAGGCTATAGAGATGCTGCTCTAAAGGTGCGTCCACACTTGTATCATTTCGCTGATCCGATCCCCGTTGCGTATCTCCACCGGGGCACTCCGTATCATTTGCGCCGTCGCGCGAAGAAACGCGTCCACACTTGCCGTATCGTATCCTCGTCGCGTATCGCCGCACCGATCATTTCGGTGTGCGTGGACTGCTTTTATACTACATTGCGCGCGCGCGCCGCATCCCTGGTGCGCCGGGTGCGCCGCAGTCCCAATAGCATTCTACGCATGATAGCGGACAGGGTTGACTGCCCCTACATTTCGCACTGTGAGGGATTGCACTCCCCTATCAGTGTTATTCTGTTTTAGTTATAAGTTAATATATCAATACTAACCCCCTTAGCTCGTAAGTTCTACTAATAAATTATGTGTCTTTGTTACATGAAATAAATAATTCATTCATTCATTCATTCATTCAGTAGTTTTGATGCTATCCGTATTGTAGCACCGTATCACCGCCCCGATCATTTTGGCATTTCGTTTGTGATCGTTATTCGTTGTTCTGTGCGGAGTTGCGTCCCATTTAAAATTGTCGCCCGCTGAGATCGCTCACTGAACCTTGGGACAGAAATATTCTTGAGTGGGGGCCGTGTACCGGAAGTCGCAGCGAGGAAGGCCTTCATTTTTATCATCTGCTCATGGAGATTTAGCACATGACTGTGCTCGTTTTATAATACATAATGCGGCAGAAAGGTTCTCGAGTGGAAACCGCGTGCTGGAAGACGCTGCGTGGAGAGGCCTTCGATTAAGGCACCTGCTCACGGAGACATGGCCTTCGTATGACTTTGTTTTATGGCATGCGGCAGAAAGGTTCTCGAGTGGAAACCGCGTGCCGGAAGACGCCGCATGGAAAAGCCTAACAAAGTAGACAGTCCATCAGTGTACCTCTTTTCAAGTCACTAAAAATATTGACACTGCCGTCATTATATATTTTTGAAGTAGCTGCTTTTGTAAAATGTCACCCGGAGAAGTTTTGTAAAGTGTCCCAAACTCGTTCTTTCCCAACACGCTCCCAGTATGAGCACAAATAGCAGAACAAGCCATTAAAATCGGCACTAATGAGGAAAAGTTTCTTCGGTATGGCGACTATTATATTCAATCACATACCAAACTGTATTAAATCTCTTAATTTACGTCAATTTAAATCTCAATTATATTTATATTTAGTAGAAAAATGTTTTTATTCAGTTAAAGACTTTTTAAATGAATGTTAATGAAAATTTTGTGATATTAAAATAAGTTTCTATACTTCTTATGTTATCGACTTAGCTATGTATTTATGTGGATTTGTAAGCCAATCTGGCAAAACATAGAGTTCATCATCGTAAATGTAACACCTACTTACCTATGTTTAAACAAATAAATGATCTCTCTCTCTCTCTCTCTCTCTCTCTCTCTCTCTCTCTCTCTCTCTCTCTCTCTCTCTCTGTGCTATGGTATTTTTGGAGTTTATTGGAGTTTACTCCTTAAGAATCGATTTTCATATATAAGCCCGGGGTATGAAAAATATGGGGTATAAAATCGAACGTATCTGCCGTGCTAATTTAAAAAGTCGTATCTCAGTATACGATCGGAGTAAAAATACGACTTCTTAATTTAGCAGGTTATGCGTTACGCGTTATAGGCTAAGATCCCGATATAAAATGACCTTCACCGAGATGTTTATTTTATGAAATGTACTTTATAATCAATTTAATATGTCAATAAATATATGGCATATGGGTTGCCTAACAAATTTTAGTCCAGGGTATGTTTAATTAATAATAAAAAAAAATGTTTTAAACATTTCACCGGTTTGATTAATATTAGATAAATTCTATACCAATCGAAAGTATGAAGCCCATAGAATATGCAAACGTTAGGTTACCTATTCTTTTCCCGTCACAACTATCGGGTAGCCAGGTATAAACAGGTAAATCTATACCTACTAGCATTTTGCAACGGTCTGATTATTGAATTGAAACTGAATAAAATTTAAGATTATTTAATTATGAATTTATCTAATAATCAAATCGGTGAAATGTTAAAAAAATATATATTTTTATTTTTTACTAAACATACCCTGGACTAAAAATTGTTAGGCAACCCATATGCAATATATTTATTGACATATTAAACTAAATATAAAATACATTCATCAAATAAACGTCTCGGTGAAGGTCGTTTTATATCGGGATCTTAGTCTATAACGCTTAACGCATAACCTGCTAAATTAAGAAGTCGTATTTTTACCCCGATCGTATACTGAGATACGACTTTTTAAACTACCATTATGTTCACATAAACAAACTATAAAATTGTCAATGTCAACTTCATGTCGAGTGTCAACAAAATTTTATAAATAAAATAAAATTTAATCAAATCTACGCTTAACGGGTAAAATGTGCTGCTTTTGAAACAATAGCGCCCGTCACACAATCGGCTAAAAGATACGTGTTCAAGGAATATAATACTCACAAGGAGTACGTGTTCGTTTCAGCTCCCAAACAAACCTAACGAATTTTTGTGATATCCAAGATTACAACTTTTATAACGTGCAAAGACCATGTTTTCTTGGTGTTTAAGCCGTGCTTGTATGGTGCTAAGATCGAAGAAGACGTCTTGCTGTAGAGAGAGAGACCGCTTTAATTGTGACTCAGCTTTAAGCTTAGAAATAGAGAAGGCGTGAATACTTTTCCATCACCACTGCTCTCATTTTCCTGCATTCAGCCGCAGAATGGTTTTGATTTCGTGAAACTTTCCAGGATAAATACATACATAAATCAAGGATCCAACACAACCGAGCCATTCATTTTCTAGACGGGAGTCTTGCCGACCGACAAGAAGCTATGAAGTTTAAATCGGAATTGTTATGTTTTTGATGTTGGCTTTTAAATTGTATCTTTTTTTATTATAATTGCTTGTATTTTTACTTTTACTTGTAAGTGTTAGTTATAAATATGAGTGATCGTTCTTCATCCTTGCGCTGTCCCCATTGTCCCAACTCAACTCGAACTTTTACCCCTCATGGACTTAAAGTGCATATAGGGCACATGCATAAACATTTTCCCCAAGTCATCCCCTCCAACCCTAGACTGTCGGTTTCACAGCAAGCTCATGGTAACAACCCCATTCATCTAGATTTTGGTGATCTAGCTACGTTAAAGCAGTCAGTACGTGTGTTACGGCATATCCCCAAAGGGGCGCGAAACTTGGCAGCGGCCAAATTGAGCGACCTCATTGATAAGTGTATCGACTCCAATGGCACTCTCGAATGGTTTAGTTTACTGTCTTTTGCCTATTCCGCACTCAAATCGCCTGAAGCGTCGGCCACGGGCAATTTAACCACGAAAGTTAAGAGAAATATTAACTCTGCTTCTTTTGAAATCAGTGGGAACATCGGTGCAGAGACCACGCCTTTGAGATCACACTCCATACTGAAGACAATTGAGCGTAAAGTACATGAAGGGGATCTCAGGTGCAGTGCGAGTGCTTATGTCGGATGAGGGCGTGGTGCCGTCGAGCCCTGAGACTTTAGCTACGCTGCAGTCGAAGCATCCAGCCCCGTCCCGGCCGCTGGTACTTCCACCGGAACCTGACATATCTATTTCTGCCTTAACTGTTAAGCCGGAGGAAGTGGTGCAGGCACTCAGCTCTTTCAACAATAGTTCGGCCGCCGGTTTGGATGGTATCCGCCCTGTTCATCTTAAGGAGCTTACGTCTGCATCTGCGGGAGACGCCGATTTTCGGCTCCTGGAACATCTGGCCAAGCTTTGTAATTTTTTGCTCAGTGGTCAATTAAACCCTGAAGTTTGCTCCTATATTTATGGTGCTTCCTTATGTGCGCTGTCAAAAAAAGACGGTGGTATAAGACCCATTGCCATAGGCAGCGCTTTCCGCCGCTTAACGGCAAAGCTAGGATGCCGTGCAGTGAGAGAAGAAATGGCAGCTTATCTGCAACCTTGCCAATTAGGGTTTGGCACAAGATTGGGCTGCGAGGCTGCAATTCACGCTACGCGGGCTTTTTGGTAGATAGCAAAAACTTAGAATCCGTTTTAATACGTATAGTTAAGTTCATATCATTGTAATAGTTAAGTACTTATGCTTTCTGAAAAAATGACTGACTGTTGAGTTTCTTTCGGCGTTTCTTCTCAACAGTGGTCTCCTCTTGTGAAATGCCGGTAGACTCAGACATGTAAAAGTGCCCTTGTGGCCTACTTGCAGAATAAAGTTCATTATTTCATTATTATTATTATTAATTAAAATTGATTTAAAAAACGCGTTTAACTCAGTGGAGCGTGATGTTTTACTGTCCGAAGTGAAGGATAAAGTGCCATCACTCTACCCCTTCATTTTCCAAGTATATTCTTCCGCTTCTAATCTTTTCTACAATGGTCCTCTTGTTCTTTCCCAAGTTGGTGCACAGCAGGGGGATCCGCTAGGCCCTTTAGTTTTCTGTCTGGCCATACAAAAGGTAATTTCAGAGGTTAAATCCCCATTGAATATCTGGTACCTAGATGACGGTACCCTAGGTGGTAAACCTGAAGAAGTGGAACAAGACTTGCTCATGCTCCTGCCTCGTTTAAAAGCTCTGGGTTTAGATATTAATTTCAGCAAATGTGAATTTTTCCCCTGCAGTACCAACTCACACGATTCTTTCCCCTTATTCAGTGCTCTGCTCCCCGGACTGAAAGTGTTGTCGGCGAGATCTTTCAACCTCTTGGGGTCCCCAATATTCCCAGAAGCCATTCCTGAAGCCTTCGAGGAGAGAAAGCTGCTTCTGCTGATGGCTGCGCAGAGGTTGAATGAACTTTCGGCTCACGTAGCCCTCGTTATGTTGCGAGTTTGCTTTGCCGTGCCTAAGCTGACATATTTCTTGTGCACCGTGCCAGCCTGGCTGCACCCTGTCCAGGCAGACTCCTTTGACTTCGTGTTGAAGGAGAGTTTGGAAAAGGTGCTGAACGTCTCCCTTAACCAAGGTCAATGGGACCAGGTTTCTCTGCCGATTCGAACTGGTGGTTTGGGCGTGCGTCGCGCGCGAGATGTGAGCCTCCCGGCCTTCCTGGCTTCGGCGTGTGGGGTGGTGGACCTTGTCACTCAAATTTTATCTTTTGATGGTGACAAGGCTATCATTCCTTACGCCTCCGATGCTTTGACGGCCTGGACGGCTCTTAATCCCGGCGTAGCCATACCCGTAGAATTGTTCCGTCAGCGTCTATGGGTTTATTTATATGAGAGTGCGCGCACCACGATTTTCATAAACCCATAAGTAAGCTTATTTCTGCGACAAAATTATCGCGCGACTAAAAAAAATCGTGGTGCGCGCCTGGCCTGTAGAGTAAACTCCTGTCGTGCGTCGGAGCTGACACACACACTTTTTTTTAATTATCGTAAAGATTAAGGATTAAAACCAATGACCGCAGCGTGGATCGATGACTCAAATAGCGCCTTTGATGATCGGGCAAAAACCCACTGGAGATGGATCACGGCCGATCCTCACTCCGTATCCTCACCGCGTATCATGAACGGAAGTGTGGACGTCACGCCGTCGCGATCATGCAATGCTTTCGTGATGGCGAGTGTGCGGGGTACTGAAGATACGCGTATCAACATGGATTTCGCGCGAGCGATGCATGATCGCGACCAAGGGTGCTCAACTGAAGAACTAATAACGTTGACCAAGGTTTTTTGTTAGTGTGAGTCTGGGACTATATAGAGCTTGGTCTATATGTATGAAACCATAAACACGAAGTAGAAAAATGACGAAGTTTAAAAGACATATGATTTTAATTGTATAAATAAGTAATTATTGATTTTACTTGCCTTTTGTAATTATTTATTTATTTTATTTTTCATATCAAAATGGTGAATAAAGTGTGATAAGTACTTAAGATTTTTTTTTCCTCTATGGCTGTCAGTTCTAGCTGCGTAATCTATGCTAGATATTTAAACATCAACGGAAATGTCAACGCAACCTGTCAGAGTACTCTCTTGTAAAAAATTTCATCAAATTTTGTGTTAAATGAATTATACGTTGATACTACTGTTACGGTAAAATCGAAAATTTTCGAAAATGTCTGTTGATAAATACCGCAAGTGCTCTAAATATGGAATTACTCCACATATGGACAACCGGAAAGTATTTCATCGGTTTCCCAAACCGGGCAAAACCAACATCTTAAGGTAAGATACCATTCATGTATGTACTTATTTTTCATAATGACATAATTCTAAATTAATATTATAAGATAAGATCGTGCCCTCAGAATAAATATACAGCATTAATCTTATTAATACTCATAATATTGAGAAAAAAAAATACTGCTTACACACGGAAAAAATGTTAGGAACGGAATGTTTCGTGTGGTGTTCGTCCTCAGGGTTCCTTCCTGGCATTTTTTACGTGAGTTTAAGCAGCTTTGCTCAATTTTACGCAATTATTGATGTTATGTGTCGTTCCAAAAGTATTTTACAGAATTTTTGTTTTAGGTGTAAACCATATATACTGTTGGCCAGGCCAGAACAGAAATCCTGGTCAATAGTCTCTTATGAAGTTACATTCCAGTCACAAAATTTTGTGCTGGAGACACTTCGGGGACTCCTGTTTTGTTGACTCCGCTAAAAGTTACTCCGCTAGAAGTTGCACCATGCATTCTATTCCAGGAAAGAGGGAATATGTCATCAAATTGATGAAGGGAGATGAAAAGTCACGCTGATGAAATTGAAAAGGTAACCATCGCATTCTTTTCAGACATTAAATTATTTTGTCTGTAGAGAGCTCGAGCTCACTGGATACCTATTAATGATTGTCCTATTCTACTTTAATATTATACATGAGAAAGTGTGTGGCAATTTTTGGATGTTTGTTATTGTTAGACGATTTTTATGACAGAACTCATCCCTTTGGGGAAATGGAGGGGTTAAATTTGAATTTACAGTGTCAGCGCGGTCACTTCTCTTGGTTGAAGTATTATTATATTCTCTAATTGACTATTTGCTATTAAATTTTATTAGGTATTTAATTAGTCCCTTATGGCGACTAACGAGTATGAACGCGAACATATTTATGAGTAAAAGCAAATTATATATTATTTGAACAAAAACATACTTACATATTTACGATATGAAATTGTATTTCTGATATCAGCTGAACGAGTTACTGAAAAACCCAAATCACGATATGTATGCTTATAAAATATTTAAAAAGTTCCCTCGAGATCTTCTTAATGTCAGGATTGGATGCTCACATGCTGGCAATCGGCACAATTAAACAAACAAACCCAATCGGTCCATTCATTTCCAAACAAAACCAAAACACATCTTCAACTAGAATTAAGAACTTCCTGCATTTCGTAGCGATTAAACATTATAAAATTGTTTAAATTATAGAGTATCGACAATCTGGATGACGCCCATGAAACGACACAAGTGCTACCACCAGAGCAAGTTCCATCGTCTTCTAAGCATTAGGTGAGCATTTATACTCGTTATTTATATAAATGGACATTATTAAGAACAATCATTTACCGAACAGACATCCTCCTCAATTTGTTATCGATTAAACATGCAATTTTTTTCCTAATTACAGAGTATAGGGTAACTGGTTGACGCCATGGACACTTCACAGGCGCCACGGCCACGACTGGAGAAAGTTCCATCGACTTCTGAGCATCAGGTTAGATAATTAAATTAACTGTATAATTTTTCAAGCTTTTATTTAACTTGCATTGTATGTATGTATGTAAGTATGTATGTATGTACGTAGGTATGTTTGTTCGGGTGGAATCTTGCAACTCTATTTTGAAGCAGATATCGTCAACCGATTGAGCTGAAATTTTGCATACTTACTTAGCTTTGATGACAATACGATAATATGATACCATGGGGCTGATTTGATGATGGAGCCGGAAGGTGGCCATAGGAACTCAATAATAGAAAAAGCAATCCTACCGAGTTTGGGCTCTTTAGAATCATCTAAGTGAGCATTTGATGGATATCCAAGATAGATAAGAAAAGTACAGTCGGCTATAAAAGCTGGTCACTAAAATGAAATTTTTGATAGAAACTTATTACATTACTGTATGTATCTATCGATCTCTAAATTTTGCTTAGTTGTCTATGATCCAAGAAATGTGATCATTGATCATACATGCTCGATAATTTATATTACGTCGTTTTTAAAAAAATTTAGCCATAGTCCTTTTTCTGCCTTGTATGGGCATTGTACGGTAACCTAACCGCAGGTTCGAATCCTGTCCGAACCATGACATTTTTCAATTTTCGCTTCATTTGTAAACATTTAGTTTACGTTAGCTGACGTTACTGCTTTAATTAAAATAAGTGTTCGGAGAGCATCTAAGATACAAGTGAATACATGACTGTATCCATACTAATATTATAAATGCGAAAGTGTGTCTGTCTGTCTGTCTGTCTGTCTGTCTGTCTGTCTGTCTGTCTGTCTGTCTGTCTGTCTGTCTGTTACCTCTTCACGCTTAAACCGCTGAACCGATTTAGATGAAATTTGGTATATAGATAGTTTCAGTCCCGGGGAAGGACATAGGATACTTTTCATCCCGAATAAATGTAGTGTTCCCGTGGGATGAGCGGGTAACACCGCGGGGCACAGCTAGTATTATACAACTTAACTACCATACGAGTAAATACAATGGTACATATATTTATATACTATACGACGTATATCCATATTAATATTATAAATGCGAAAGTGTGTCTGTATGTCTGTTACCTCTTCACGCTTAAACCGCTGAACCGACTTAGATGAAATTTGGTATGGAGATAGTTTGAGACCCGGGAAAGGACATACGATACTTTTCATCCCGAATAAATTTAGTGTTCCCGGGGATGAGCGGGTAACACCGCGGGGCACAGCTAGTTATATATAATATTCATATAATAATAAATACGATGAAATGTCTACTGCATTTATTGAATTTTATTTTATAATGTGTTTTAAATTACATTACAGATGAACTTCCATCCGAAGCCCATGCTACGTCTAACCATGCTCAATAAATTTGATGCGTTGTTTGACTCCCTAAATGCTGACAGCCCAGACCTGCGTGGAGGAAAGAAGTACTCCACTTACATGTCGCAGCCCACATTTAGATTTATTTAAGCGAATGAAAGAGTTTGTTCGGGGACTTAAATTTAAACGGTCACCTCCGCCATCACCAGCAGGTTGGATACGCACAATGAATGCGGTAGAGAGACTGTGGAATAATGTAAACGCAATGGGCGTTAGTAGCATTTCTACTTGTCGCTTAAATCAAGATCCGCTTGAAAACTGTTTCGGTTGCATAAGGTACCACTGTGGTTCAAATGATAATCCCACAATAATCCAATTTATTTCTGGGCGATAATTGAGTAACTTGAGACACACCGGTTATAAAACTAATTATGAATTTGATACTGCGATTCTGAACGATAATTTAAATACATTTTTGTTATCTGTATCAGGTCAAGGTAACAAACAACCGCCAGCAAGTAATCAAACGCCTACAGATATACCATTAGATCAGGTATTAGCTGATGCAACTGAAGCAGTAGACCAGGCAACTTCCGAAGCTCATGCTTGTGCATATGTGTGTGGGTTCATATTTAAAAAATTAAAAAGTAACAAATGCCCCAACGGCATAAAATCATTTTTGACTGATGACACTTGTGCACCCATACACATGATCACAAGTTTTAGAGAATATGACGATTTAAGCAATAGCTTAAATTACGTTCATAATGACTATGTGCTATGTGTTGAGACTTGCGCGACACTTACAAATAACTTTTTAGAGCAAGAAGCTTGGACAGAAACTATTACAGAAAAAAGTTATGCAAATGTTATATCAGGTAGATTATAAATTTATAATCTGTGAACAGCACCGTAATATCAAACATTGATCATATAAAAAAAACTGTTTTTACATAGTGGTCAAGCGATATATTGCCCTTAAGAATAGAGAATTTGCTGGAGAATATCGCGAAAAATCATTGCAGAAGAAAATGACTATTTAAAAAAAATATTAGGTGTTGTTTATGTGTGTCAAAACCAGTATTTGTAATAGGATAATATAATAATTATAATTGTTATAATTATTTGTGCAACAAGAGAGCAAATTTGTTTTTTGTTGCGGGTGCTGATTTTGAGTCCTTAGTAAGAATCCTTAGTGTAACCATGTGTAACGAGGGACTCAACAGCACAAGATGCAAAAAACTTTGCTCTCGTGTAGCACACACAACCTCATCACCTCAACAGCGAGAACAAATTCGTTTTTTTTGTACTTGTTCTTTCAACCATTAAAGTGTAGGTATGATTATAGTCTTTGTTGCTGATTTCAATGATATTATAAATAAAAAAATAGATAAATGCTAATAAAAAGGAATAACAATATAATATAATTGAAATTATACATTTAAACACTGCCGTACCAGTCTCTCACAACCACCACGGTTGTCATTAGGAATTAGATCAAAATAATAATAATTTTGGCCGGGTGTATTGGAACGTGTTCTTATTCGAGATTGGATTCGAAACATGAATATCGAATTGATTTATGTTTTTATCACTCTCTTTTATATATAAAAATGAGTGCTGTGAAGTTAAAATGATTCGAATTTTATAATTAACCTAAGGCCGAGAAATGACAATTCGTGGCCAAATATTGAAAAAGAAAAGTTACTTTTTGTGCTCTCGCTCGACACAAAATCGCATTTCGTTTACTGTTATGTCGGAGCAAAATCATAATGTTTGCTGATGTGCTGGTAAATTTATTTTAACTCGTGATAAAATTGTCGGAAACGAGGAATAATTATTAGAGATGTCTCACGAAACGTTTAATGAAATTATTGGGACAATATACAGGTATATTGTCCCAATAATTTCATTAAAGGGAGAGGGTCGATTGCAAAAAAAATGTACATAGTTAAGGGCTTTAATCAAAATAAAACTTAATTGATTCCTTTATGTGACGAAAGTTACCCATACATTTTGTATGACTAACTTTCGTCACACAAAGGAAGCGACCGTGATTTTTTGTTAACTTAGTTTTTAACTATGTACAATTTTTTGCAATCGACCCGTAAATAGATTCATCATCAAATGTAGAAGTGCACATTATCCTAAAAAGCGTTAGATACGCAGCAAATAATGTTGCATGGAAGGGATCGCTAGTCGATAATACCGCCTGTTGTTTACCTCTGTAGGGCTAGCATATCTTGCTGCGACTTCGCTTGTCGATCTCGCACGGTATCGAAAGGAAAATTACAGATAGTATTTGTCGCGCGACAAAAGAGTCGCGTGTCCAAGTTATGCTGGACGTTTTGCTTGTTATTTTATTGTTTCTCATGATGTATATTATTTTATTCTGTATTCAAGGTGTGCAATCGGAATTTATAATCTGCAAAACCTCATATTATTCTTCTTTCTTTGAGTAAAGAATGTAGATTTCATCTTGATTTAGTTTTATTTCACATACAAATGAATGATTACAATGAACGTTAATTCCAGAGTTGTGAGGGAAACCTGCAGTTCCAAATACTTAACTTACTGATGTTAAGTATGACATTATTATTATTAACAATGGTTTCTTGACATATCAGTTAAGTATTTGGACAAATAAGGCGTTACTTTGCGTAAATCCATATTAATTAAACAATAATATTGCTTTGCTAATCCGCGATATAATAACATGTACATGTCGATTAGTGCCAACTTACTTGTTTGCGTATTTTTTTAATGCATTCATGCATTTAATGGTCCCACCATTATGCATTAAAATACACAAATAAGTATATAAAGGTAAGCACGAATTGACTGGCACGTTATTATATCGCGGATTAACAAAGCAATATTATTGTTTTGATTATTCAAGTTTCCCGCGTATATTGAACTGTCACTTTCTGACTGATGACACCTATTTCCGGTTCCGGTTTTGAGTTTTTACTGGGCTGACGTTGAGGCGCTGTAGGACTTATATACGTGTACGGGTGTGCGTGTGTGAGTATGTCGCATTTGCTTGTATGGCAGTTAGCGTTCTTCTCCTTGTGAGTATTATATTCCTTGATCGCGACGGCGCGACGTCCACACTTACCGTTCATGATACGCGGTGAAGATACGCGACGGGGATCGGATCGGCGAAATGATACAAGTGTGGACGGAGCCTGGGTGCCTTTATTCAAATGAAAAAAAAAAAACTGTTATAAGTCAAGTAATTTCGTATTCCTGCGTTTTAACCAATAATGCAAATAGCACACATGACATAAAGACAGCGACAGCTCTTCCGGTTATTATTCGTAATTCGTATTCGTAATTCGTCTGCTACTCTTTTAGCTAGTGTTTTAGGATCGGACATATTTGAATTAATAGGTGCTTTAAACAATGGGTATTAAAGAAGCAATTATTTATTTAGACAACCAGTTCAATATTTATTATGCCGGTCAAACGATTAATGGAAGGATAGAATATGTTTTCGATAGCCCCAAGAAAGTTCGAGGTAAGTGGGTGACTATTTGATGATAAATACAACAATGACTCATTTTCTAATTATAATTCAGATTTATATTGATTATCTAATGTACTTACACATAGGTCGGATTTATATTGTCGTAAATGTATTCATACGTGCCTTACAGACGGTGGGATATACTCACACAATACTTACAGCACCTTTTATCAGTGATATCGTAATTAATGATCAATAATTTAACAACTAACTTCTACTTATATTTTTAATTTGTAATAACTGTAAGTAATGTTTAAGATAAATATCCTTAACCTTTTCAATGCCACATAGTAAAGTAGAACCCGGCCGTCTTTGGTGTTCTATAAAGGTCAATGATGTTGTATGGTCAATGGTCAACAGAAAAACTTAAAGAAATCCATTTGCCCCTTCTGGTTTGAAACATTTCCTTTCTGCTGTGTTTATATTTACAGTTACAACAGGGTTGCCATATTTTCAGGTATTCATGTCAAGTTCAAAGGCGAAGCCCACACAGAGTGGCGTGAGAGCAAGGAACAACAAACCTCTGATGGGAAAACTGAGAACACTGATGAAGTCCACACAGGGAATGAGGAGTACTTCCAAATATCTTACTATCTACTTGGCAGCAATACTGGTACTGTTAAGTTTGTAATAACATCATAGGGTAATTCTGATTTTAATTCAATATGGCTAAACAGCTTAGAAATTATTTCAGTTAAAATACCTTAACTATATAAGTTGCTCTGTCTCTGAACCGTCTAGTCATATTATTGCTGTGCAAACCAGGTATATAGATCTATTCTGCCGTGCTTAGCTACAAAGCAACCTTTTACCTTAGTATGGCAGTATTACTCTGCTGTTGTATGATATAACGATCCAACTATTGCAAAAACCAACAAGCCTACTGTCCTCAGCATGTAGCTGCCTACATAACTGATGTGAAGTTTTCAGAGATTTTCTTGCATGTATAATTTAAACAAGGGAGTTTATTTTAAGTAAACACTTAATCGTAAATATATTTAATATTTTATTTATAATATAAATCATTACTTTCTATCAGGCAATGAGATAGAAGTCCCAGCCGGCAAGCAAGTCTACAGTTTCACATGTGCATTGCCCCCCGTGCTGCCATCCTCCTTTGAAGGAGAATTTGGATATGTTAGATACACGGTGAAGGTGACACTTGATCGTCCGTGGAAGTTCGACCAAGAGACGAAGATGGCTTTCACTGTTATTAATGCTTTGGACCTCAATCTAAATCCATCTTACAGGGTAAGATTTAATTTTTTTACTTACTAGGTTTTCCTGTCTGGATGGTAAATATGACTATAATATCAGGCATTGCTTAAAACAAAACGGACCTTAGCCATCCAGGCACCCCGGGTGAGGTCTTCATTTCGTGATTAGCGAGGAGTGCAATCATGTGAGCAGCCTTAAGAATGGCTAAGTAAAATGCTTATACCCAGCCATTACCCTTTTTAGGGTTCCATACCCAAAGGGTAAAAACGGGACCCTATTACTGAGACTTCGCTGTCCGTCCGTCCGTCTGTCACCAGGCTGTATCTCAACAACGGTGATAGCTAGACAGTTGAAATTTTCACAGGTGATGTATTTCTATTGCCGCTATAACAACAAATACTAAAAATAAAATAAAATTCATATTTAAGGGGGGCTCCCATACAACAAACTTGTTATAGATTATATATATGTATAGGTACGGAACCCTTCATGCGCGAGTCGGGCTCGCACTTGCCCAATTTTTTGCACTTATAGAAGTAATTTAGATATCTCACTTTATGGACAAAGTAATAATCAATTTTTCTAAAAAAAAAATGAAAATTTAAGATACATTGTTACTTAACCATTCAGAATCCTTCTGGAATCTGAATTCTCCATACCTGCAATATTGAAATTATAAAAATACTACTATATACAATATGCAGAAGCTGATATTACATCACATTCATTAGATCAAGCAGTTATGTTAATAATTATAAACTCGGATAATTGGGTAAACTTTATAATGCAATTGCATAATCTCTGCCTGTGCATGACTTGGAAATTATTATTCATCATGTGTAAGATAAATAAGCAAGCAGATATGCTTTATGGAACACTAAGAGATATTAGTGTCAGAAAATACAAGTCAAATAATGATCTAGATCATAAACTTTGCCTTCAAACTCATATCTCTATGCAAAGTATTATGTAGATTAATTACTTGTTAAAATACAAAATGGGTTTACTCACGTCGTTGAAGTCGAATATCGCTCGACATGTTTCGAATCGGTACGCGATTCATCTTCAGGAGAGCTTTCAGTCGCGGCGGCTTCGACTTCTACGACGTGAGTAAACCGGTTTTTTAGGGTTCCGTACCCAAAGGGTAAAAACGGGACCCTATTACTGAGACTTCGCTGTCCGTCCGTCCGTCTGTCACCATGCTGTATCTCAAGAACGGTGATAGCTAGACAGTTCAAATTTTCACAGATGATGTATTTCTATTGCCGCTATAACAACAAATACTAAAAATAAAATAAAATAATTATTTAAGGGGGGCTCCCATACAACAAACTTGTTATAGATTATGGTACGGAACCCTTCATGTGCGAATCGGACTCGCACTAGCCCAATTTTTTATTTTAATGTCTGACTCTCGGTAGTTTTCTATGTAAAATTAATTACTTGGTCTAATAGTGGGTTAAACTAAGATACACAGACTTTTATGAATGTTGATATGATATGGATATGAATGATATTTATTGTATAATTGTTTTTTTTTTTTTTTATGTTTTAACAACACATTAACAATCAATATTAGAGAGCATTGTGTTCAAAGAGCAAGTCATTGAAGAAAATTTGGTCCTGAATTGCAGTGCTGATGATGAGGATTTCTATTTTTTTTTCGGAGCATTCAAAAGAGTTAGAAAATACCTTTAGGTACGTTTTTTTTGCCATAATGTAAGAATGAGCTTGTATCAAAAGATGAGACGTATTCTAAAACACACTCTTCAATCAACAATATATTAATACCTTGGAGCACAATCAACTTTCCGGAAAAAGTAGTTGCAATTAGGATGTTAGAGCGCAACTATATGTGGTTTAAATTTCATTGGCAAAATATTTATAATTGGTACGAGTGTGAACTAAGGTATCCTTATTTTCTCTCAAAATATTTATTTCTACTGTGCGAGAAGGATGGGGGGCGATTTGTCATTCAACAAATGTAGCCATGCCCAGCCGCCCATATATTCTCATCTCACACTGTACTTAATGTTATTAACAGTTAACGTTTTCTTGGCAGGAGCCCATTCGTATGCAAATAGAGAAAACTTTCTGTTGCTTCTGCTGCGCGTCGCCGCCGCTCGCGGTGGACGTGCATGCGCCGGTGTCCGGCTACTGTCCGGGCCAGGTCATCCCCGTCTCCGTGGACATCGAGAACAAGAGCAACGTACAGTTGCATCTCGTTAAGGTGTTCTTAAGGAAGGTGAGTTGTAACCGCCAACAATTAATCCTATAAATAAATATTGGATACCCCAGGCGATTATGTATTTAGGGTTACGTATCCAAAGGGCAAAAACGGGACCCTATTCCTAAGCCTACGCTGTCCGTCCGTCTGTCCGTCTGTCATCATGCTTAGTTCTAGTATCTCATGAACCGTGACAGCTAGACAGTTGAAATTTTCAAAGATGATGTATTTCTGTTGCCGCTTTAACAATAAATACAGAAAGCAAAAAAGAGTTAAACATTTTTTAGTGGTACGGAGCACTCGGTGCGCGAGTCCGACTCGTACTTGGCCGGGTTTTTTTCGAGTTTGTAGGTATATTTATTTGGCACCCTTCGCAACCGAGTTCATAAATATCGGTAATAAAATAAAAATAAACCTGATTGCGAACATTGCCGGTTTTTTCTATGATTCAACTTACTTCTCGATACCTATTTTATTCTCATTGGTTTTTGAATCGTACTATTGTGGACCACACACACTAAAGTATTTCTTATACCTATACCTACAGGAAAGAATCAAACATCCTTAAAAAATTGTTTAGGATAAAAGTATCCTCCGTTTTGGACCTACTTATTCAATGCACATATCCTATAGACTTAGGATATCATGCTGTTCAGTACAATGGATAGGTTGTTAAATATTTTCACACATATTACCTCAAGTGTTAAGTAACGCCGATTTATAAAAACTTGGCCGACATACAGGCGAGGCGGTAGCAATTGCGTCATCACGAATTCATTGTACTAATATCACCTGTTGAGTCTATAATGTCGTAAGTGTGTAAGTGTTCGACAGTCACATGTCACTTTTTAAGTGCTCGGTTTATGTAATGTCTTGCAGCTTTTTTTTAGGGTTCCGTATCCAAAGGAAAAAAAACGGGACCCTATTACTAAGACTCCGCTTTGTCATGCATGAACCGTAATAGACAGTTGAAATTTTCACAGATGATGTATTTCTGTTGCCGCTATAACAGCAAATACTAAAAACAGAATAAAATAAATATTTAAGTGGGGCTCCCATTCAACAAACGTGATCGGTTGCGTTAACTTTGCACCTCATTTGCATGCGGCGCCGTACATACAGGCCAGTAACCCGGCCAGTTAAGATGGGAAGTGTTTGTACGGAACTCTGGGTGCGCGAGTCTGACTCGCACTTGGTCGGTTTTTAGGGTTCCTAGGAACCCTTATAGTTTCGCCATGTGTGTCTGTCCGTCCGTCCGCGGCTTAGCTCCGTGATCATTAGTACTAGAAAGCTGAAATTTGGTATGAGTATGTATATGTATCACGCCGACAAAACGGTACAATAAAAACTAAAAAAAAACTTGTTTTCGGGTACCTCTCAAACACCTAAAGTGAGGTGTTTTTTTTTCGTTTCAACTGTGGGGTGTCGTTGAATAGGTCTATTAAAAATAATAGGGGTCTCCAAACATTATATTTTGATAAAATCAGCAGTTTTGTAAATATTCGCTCCGAAAATAAAAAAAATAGCGTCCCCCCCTCGAACTTTTCAACCATGGGTCAAAAAATTATGGAAAAATTCATGAAAATGAGGCCTTATAATTACTTTCAATGAAAACTAAATTGAATAAAATCGGTCGAGCCGTTTTTGAGTTATCGCAAAATTTTAAAATTTCTTTAAAATTACTAATTTTATAATTTTCTTTAAAATTACTAATTTTAAAGAAAATTATAAAATTTTGCGATAACTCAAAAAATTACGTAAGTGCGGCGCGGTGTCCTTATACTTCGAACGTTACACATATTAGTAAAATGCCATATTAAAACCGCTGTTTTAAGCCTGTCTATTGTGAAGGATGGGCATCTACGGAACCCTACACTGAGCGTGGCCCGACATGCTCTTGGCCGGTTTTGATATTAGTCATAGTCATAGACATGATCTACGTGTCTAGTAGTGTATTCCTCCATTCAGGTGGTGACGTATCGAGCGACCTCGCCCTCGACAGCCACCAAGAAGTGCAAGGAAGTGGTGCTGACGGTGCAGGAGGGCCCCGCGCCCGCCGGCTGCAGCAGGCGCTGGGAGCTGCGGCTGGAGGTGCCGCCCCTCCCGCCCTCCAATCTGGTCAATTGCAGCATCATTGATTTGGACTACGATTTGAAGGTATATGTTGATTGTAATAAGGTTTCGGATCTTGCAGTTTTGGAAAGAGGTGCATCTAGTTTAACGATTTATTGTGGACTAATGTGTGGTTTGGTAAAAACTTACTTTATACAACATGCATGTGTGCGTATACAAACACACGTAAAAGATATGCAATTTAGCTTCAACAGTATATTTTATGTCGTGTTTATTTTTATTTGATTTTATATCGGTCTACAGTACTAGTAAGTGTATGGCCTGAGTGGGCGCTCAAAACGCGACCGGGCAGGTGACACAACACGCTCAAGAAACAGCGCACGTGAAGTGGTGTGTTTGTTTTTAAGCATGGACGAAAAATGAGGGGTGTTATAAGTTCAACTTGTGTATCTGTATGTCTGTCTGTGGCAGTGGCATCGTAGCTTCCAAACGGATGGACCGATAAAAAAAAAATTTTTTAGGGATGCTTCTTATATCATTGTTCGCGTTCGAAGCAAGCTCAATTATTATATGTCCAGGTGGAGTGCGTGGTGTCGGGCATGCACATGAACCTGAAGGACCGCAAGTACGTGACCATCGGTACCGTGCCGCTGGTGGGGGGGGCGGGGCCGGCGCCCAGCGCGCCGCCCGAGCCGGCGCAGCCCGCCGTGCTGCCGCTCGCGCCCGGGCAGCAGGCGCAGCCGCACGTGAGTACTGTGTATAGGGGGGGGGGGGGGGCGGGGCCGGCGCCCAGCGCGCCGCCCGAGCCGGCGCAGCCCGCCGTGCTGCCGCTCGCGCCCGGGCAGCAGGCGCAGCCGCACGTGAGTACTGTGTATAGGGGGGGGGGGGGGGCGGGGCCGGCGCCCAGCGCGCCGCCCGAGCCGGCGCAGCCCGCCGTGCTGCCGCTCGCGCCCGGGCAGCAGGCGCAGCCGCACGTGAGTACTGTGTATAGGGGGGGGGGGGGGGGCGGGGCCGGCGCCCAGCGCGCCGCCCGAGCCGGCGCAGCCCGCCGTGCTGCCGCTCGCGCCCGGGCAGCAGGCGCAGCCGCACGTGAGTACTGTGTATAGGGGGGAGGGGGGGCGGGGCCGGCGCAGCCCGCCGTGCTGCCGCTCGCGCCCGGGCAGCAGGCGCAGCCGCACGTGAGTACTGTGTATAGGGGGGAGGGGGGGCGGGGCCGGCGCAGCCCGCCGTGCTGCCGCTCGCGCCCGGGCAGCAGGCGCAGCCGCACGTGAGTACTGTGTATAGGGGGGAGGGGGGGGCGGGGCCGGCGCAGCCCGCCGTGCTGCCGCTCGCGCCCGGGCAGCAGGCGCAGCCGCACGTGAGTACTGTGTATAGGGGGGAGGGGGGGCGGGGCCGGCGCAGCCCGCCGTGCTGCCGCTCGCGCCCGGGCAGCAGGCGCAGCCGCACGTGAGTACTGTGTATAGGGGGGGGGGGGGGCGGGGCCGGCGCCCAGCGCGCCGCCCGAGCCGGCGCAGCCCGCCGTGCTGCCGCTCGCGCCCGGGCAGCAGGCGCAGCCGCACGTGAGTACTGTGTATAGGGGGGAGGGGGGGCGGGGCCGGCGCAGCCCGCCGTGCTGCCGCTCGCGCCCGGGCAGCAGGCGCAGCCGCACGTGAGTACTGTGTATAGGGGGGAGGGGGGGCGGGGCCGGCGCAGCCCGCCGTGCTGCCGCTCGCGCCCGGGCAGCAGGCGCAGCCGCACGTGAGTACTGTGTATAGGGGGGAGGGGGGGCGGGGCCGGCGCCCAGCGCGCCGCCCGAGCCGGCGCAGCCCGCCGTGCTGCCGCTCGCGCCCGGGCAGCAGGCGCAGCCGCACGTGAGTACTGTGTATAGGGGGGAGGGGGGGCGGGGCCGGCGCCCAGCGCGCCGCCCGAGCCGGCGCAGCCCGCCGTGCTGCCGCTCGCGCCCGGGCAGCAGGCGCAGCCGCACGTGAGTACTGTGTATAGGGGGGAGGGGGGGCGGGGCCGGCGCAGCCCGCCGTGCTGCCGCTCGCGCCCGGGCAGCAGGCGCAGCCGCACGTGAGTACTGTGTATAGGGGGGAGGGGGGGGCGGGGCCGGCGCAGCCCGCCGTGCTGCCGCTCGCGCCCGGGCAGCAGGCGCAGCCGCACGTGAGTACTGTGTATAGGGGGGAGGGGGGGGCGGGGCCGGCGCAGCCCGCCGTGCTGCCGCTCGCGCCCGGGCAGCAGGCGCAGCCGCACGTGAGTACTGTGTATAGGGGGGAGGGGGGGCGGGGCCGGCGCCCAGCGCGCCGCCCGAGCCGGCGCAGCCCGCCGTGCTGCCGCTCGCGCCCGGGCAGCAGGCGCAGCCGCACGTGAGTACTGTGTATAGGGGGGAGGGGGGGGCGGGGCCGGCGCAGCCCGCCGTGCTGCCGCTCGCGCCCGGGCAGCAGGCGCAGCCGCACGTGAGTACTGTGTATAGGGGGGAGGGGGGGCGGGGCCGGCGCAGCCCGCCGTGCTGCCGCTCGCGCCCGGGCAGCAGGCGCAGCCGCACGTGAGTACTGTGTATAGGGGGGAGGGGGGGCGGGGCCGGCGCAGCCCGCCGTGCTGCCGCTCGCGCCCGGGCAGCAGGCGCAGCCGCACGTGAGTACTGTGTATAGGGGGGAGGGGGGGCGGGGCCGGCGCAGCCCGCCGTGCTGCCGCTCGCGCCCGGGCAGCAGGCGCAGCCGCACGTGAGTACTGTGTATAGGGGGGAGGGGGGGCGGGGCCGGCGCAGCCCGCCGTGCTGCCGCTCGCGCCCGGGCAGCAGGCGCAGCCGCACGTGAGTACTGTGTATAGGGGGGAGGGGGGGCGGGGCCGGCGCAGCCCGCCGTGCTGCCGCTCGCGCCCGGGCAGCAGGCGCAGCCGCACGTGAGTACTGTGTATAGGGGGGAGGGGGGGCGGGGCCGGCGCAGCCCGCCGTGCTGCCGCTCGCGCCCGGGCAGCAGGCGCAGCCGCACGTGAGTACTGTGTATAGGGGGGAGGGGGGGGCGGGGCCGGCGCAGCCCGCCGTGCTGCCGCTCGCGCCCGGGCAGCAGGCGCAGCCGCACGTGAGTACTGTGTATAGGGGGGAGGGGGGGCGGGGCCGGCGCAGCCCGCCGTGCTGCCGCTCGCGCCCGGGCAGCAGGCGCAGCCGCACGTGAGTACTGTGTATAGGGGGGAGGGGGGGCGGGGCCGGCGCAGCCCGCCGTGCTGCCGCTCGCGCCCGGGCAGCAGGCGCAGCCGCACGTGAGTACTGTGTATAGGGGGGAGGGGGGGCGGGGCCGGCGCAGCCCGCCGTGCTGCCGCTCGCGCCCGGGCAGCAGGCGCAGCCGCACGTGAGTACTGTGTATAGGGGGGAGGGGGGGGCGGGGCCGGCGCAGCCCGCCGTGCTGCCGCTCGCGCCCGGGCAGCAGGCGCAGCCGCACGTGAGTACTGTGTATAGGGGGGAGGGGGGGCGGGGCCGGCGCAGCCCGCCGTGCTGCCGCTCGCGCCCGGGCAGCAGGCGCAGCCGCACGTGAGTACTGTGTATAGGGGGGAGGGGGGGCGGGGCCGGCGCAGCCCGCCGTGCTGCCGCTCGCGCCCGGGCAGCAGGCGCAGCCGCACGTGAGTACTGTGTATAGGGGGGAGGGGGGGCGGGGCCGGCGCAGCCCGCCGTGCTGCCGCTCGCGCCCGGGCAGCAGGCGCAGCCGCACGTGAGTACTGTGTATAGGGGGGAGGGGGGGCGGGGCCGGCGCAGCCCGCCGTGCTGCCGCTCGCGCCCGGGCAGCAGGCGCAGCCGCACGTGAGTACTGTGTATAGGGGGGAGGGGGGGCGGGGCCGGCGCAGCCCGCCGTGCTGCCGCTCGCGCCCGGGCAGCAGGCGCAGCCGCACGTGAGTACTGTGTATAGGGGGGAGGGGGGGCGGGGCCGGCGCAGCCCGCCGTGCTGCCGCTCGCGCCCGGGCAGCAGGCGCAGCCGCACGTGAGTACTGTGTATAGGGGGGAGGGGGGGCGGGGCCGGCGCAGCCCGCCGTGCTGCCGCTCGCGCCCGGGCAGCAGGCGCAGCCGCACGTGAGTACTGTGTATAGGGGGGAGGGGGGGCGGGGCCGGCGCAGCCCGCCGTGCTGCCGCTCGCGCCCGGGCAGCAGGCGCAGCCGCACGTGAGTACTGTGTATAGGGGGGAGGGGGGGCGGGGCCGGCGCAGCCCGCCGTGCTGCCGCTCGCGCCCGGGCAGCAGGTGCAGCCGCACGTGAGTACTGTGTATAGGGGGGAGGGGGGGCGGGGCCGGCGCAGCCCGCCGTGCTGCCGCTCGCGCCCGGGCAGCAGGCGCAGCCGCACGTGAGTACTGTGTATAGGGGGGAGGGGGGGCGGGGCCGGCGCAGCCCGCCGTGCTGCCGCTCGCGCCCGGGCAGCAGGCGCAGCCGCACGTGAGTACTGTGTATAGGGGGGAGGGGGGGCGGGGCCGGCGCAGCCCGCCGTGCTGCCGCTCGCGCCCGGGCAGCAGGCGCAGCCGCACGTGAGTACTGTGTATAGGGGGGAGGGGGGGCGGGGCCGGCGCAGCCCGCCGTGCTGCCGCTCGCGCCCGGGCAGCAGGCGCAGCCGCACGTGAGTACTAACAAGTACGCTGGACGATTATCCAACAGATTCCACCTCATGAGGCGCTCAACCATGTTGTCTACAGGGCCCTCAGTACTGTCTCCGTCCCGGCTACCCTGGAGCCCACTGGCTTGTCCGCCGCGGACGGAAAGAGACCTGCCGGCTGCACCCTGGTCCTGTGGTCCCGAGATCCCCCTTAGCATAGGATGCCACATGCGTAGGTACGCTGGCTCCATCCCATGTCCTTCGCTCCGCTCGAATGCCATGGGCTACTACTGAGGACGCCTAAACCGCCAAGTGCCGTAAATACGCATTTTTAAAAAACAGCTACGTATTTGCGGTTCTTGCGGTCGTAAAGCTTTGGGCCGTGGTCGTCCGACACCAAAAAAATCATTAAAGTAGTGTCGGTCGCCTCTGGCGACCCGAGAACGGAGTTGTACTTCGCACAGCGAGTGGTATTGTGCATTCAAAGAGGGAACGCGGCCAGCGTTTTAGGGACAATGCCCCGAGTGGCTCCGGTACTGTATTTCTGTCTCCGTCTTTTTTTAAGTAGGTACTTAGTTTGTAACTTCTTTTTCTGTATTTTAGTTTTAATTAATGAATGTTATTAAAACCTCATGAAAATGTGACATGCACGTCCTTAGGGCCCGCCCGCAGGCGACGCGGCGGGCGGCTGGCTGCTGCCGGGCGCGGCTCCGACGGCACCGCACCAGGCGCTCTACCCCACTCTCAGTAAGTTACCAGTTCCTCGCTCCAGTAAGTTCTCCGCTCCAGCCGTGCGTCGCTGGCGCCTCGCCTCCCTTTCAGCACACTCGCCACCGCCCATTCAGGCGTTTTGACATTGTGAAATGACTGCCAAAAGATACTCCGATTTTTACGTCACTTTAAGCCGTAAGTGAAATTTACTGCCCACTACGTGGGGAGAAAAATCTCACCAAGGCAAGCCTTTACACAATCTACGAGCAGAACTTTGGGACCGACTACGTATTCACAAACAACTGCGATCTGAAACATACAATGATTCACCGCCATTGGTACCTGTGATGAACGTTGTAAAGCATCTACTACCTGATGATGTGGTTGGCGCAGTTTGTAGAGGACCTGCATACTGAGCCGGCGGTCCCGGGTTCGAATCCCGGCCAAGGCAAATATTTGTGTGTTGAAATCGAATATTTGTGCTAGGGTCAATGGTTGTTCTATGTATTTAAGTATATATTTATCTATCTAAGGGTGATTCTACAGGCGTTTCAACCGCCGTCAGTCCGATGTCATAAATATCAGAGCAGTGGGCCATAATAATATGATTTAAATTAGATTAATTATGGTAAAACTGGTTACGGTATATTATTGTATGAAAGTTTGCAGCTTGGTGTAGCTCATACTTTCAATATCTTTGACAGCGGACTGACGGCGATTGAAACACCTGTCGAATCACCCATAAGTATGTATATCCGTCTAGTACCCATAAGCTTTCTCGATTTGTGTGAGGTTGTCTGATATACCGGGTGGAATTTTTCTATGGGCCCTGGAGGGGAACTACCTTAAATCCTTTACTTAGCTCATTTTACTGAAAGGAAACATTCCTTTATTTTTAAAAAGAAACAAAACTGCATTCAAAGATTTTCCGAAAATTGTTTGCCTCAACCGGGAATCGAACCAACTAAAAATTAAAAAAAAATAAACCCTCGATATTTTATTTCACGAATCAGTAGGATTATTGTTCAGGATAAAATGTATCCAGTAAACTTAGCCCTACACTCATCAGTTGTACGAAATTCCATGAAATTTAATACTTATCACAAGTTTTTTCCCGGTTGAGGCTAGTAAATTTTGGAAAATCCTTGAATGCAGTTTTGTTTCTTTTTAAAAATAAAGGAATGTTTCCTTTCAGTAAAATGAGCTAAATAAAGGATTTAAGGTATTTCCCCTCCAGGGCCCATAACAAAATTGCACCCTGTATATTAATCGGTACTGAAATGCTGCACCCTGCTAGGCGTGCCGGTGTACAAGGAGTCTGGTGTATGCGCGCGCACGCTCGCGGACGGCGGCGACGGCGCGCACGCGCGGCTGCCGCGCGCCGCCTTCGCGCCCTACTACCCCACCTACGCCGAGCCGCCGCCGCACTGAACACTATCCACGCCACACACCACCCCCACTACACGGAGCATGTAAGGCACATGGTCATGAAAAAAAAAAAAAAAATTGACAGAACCGTCCAACCAATCATAGCGCGAGTCCCGTCAGTTCCCCGGAGTGGCATACGTTATTTTGTTATAGCACGGCGGGTAGATGTAGATCACAGACAACCCCCACTAGACGGAGCATGTAAGGCGACCCGCGCGCACCAACGATATGGTACGGCAGAACATTAAAGTACCAACACGGCGGCCGCCGTTTAGTTGCGTCCATGTTTATGAGGTCTCTCTACACCACTTAACACTACAGTAGGCATGTTGACTAATTTTTTTTGAGGATGTCAATCGATTCAATTTTTTATTGTGATCAAATGTCTATATGGGACTGACTACATTTAAACTGCTCTAAAAGTCAGAAATGACCGTCAAAGTTCAACATTCCTACGTAGCGCTAAAAACGCTCCATACAAAACGCGTCAGGCTAGTGACGTCACAGGCCGGTATAGGTACCAATAATTGTCTGGAAAAATTAAGAAATTTGTCATTTTTACCGTGAAAAAGTGCGTTTAAGTTCATAGTTGTTATATAATTATTGTTTCGTAAAATTATGAGGATTCTGAAAACATTTTCAAAATTTATTTTAGATTAAAAAAAAATATCATAAAATTTGCGTACCTTGGAAGTCACATATTTCCAAAAAAGATATATGTTTCTGGATTTTTTTTCTTTGTTTCGTGAAATATTTAGCTAATTTTATTCATATAACTACAGTACGCTGTAGAATTCAACATCAGTCAAATAGCCTATTTACCATGTTATTTATTTAATTTCTTTTTTCGTTGACGTACGCATGGATCATAAACATGGACGCAACTAAACGGCGGCCGCCGTGTTGGTACTTTAATGTTCTGCCGTACCATATCGTCGGTGCGCGCGGGTCGCCTTACATGCTCCGTCTAGTGGGGGTTGTCTGTGATCTACATCTACCCGCCGTGCTATAACAAAATAACGTATGCCACTCCGGGCTGACAGGTGAGACTCGCGCTATGATTGGTCGGACGGTTCTGTCAATTTTTATTTTTAATTTTTTTCATGACCATGGAATCAGTGTCCTTCCGTCGAGGTTCTGTCAATCCGTCTCTGTGTTGTCAGTGGTGTATCATAATACTCCCCGATGCCCTTGTTACCTGTATGAATATCATAAAATCGCGAGTGTTTTAAATCAATTATTACGACAAAATAACATTTAGTTAAAGAACTGTAACTGTAATGCATTTCTTTTTTGTAAAACTGGCGGCAAAATTTTTTTTCCTTATAATAATTATTTTGTTACCGTAAAGCGGCAACTAATCAGTGACGTAGAAAGGCTGACTTTCCGGAGTGCTATACCTTATTTTTGTATACCATGGTACGGACATGCCACGCCTTTCGGCGAGCGAGAGATCCGAGCGCGACGCCCATACGAGCGAGCGAGACACACGTACCACACATCGCTGCTCGCCGCTAAGCTGAAGTCGTGGCGGGCCGTAATAAGGCTATTTCACTTTCCTAAATTAGTCACTGACGAGAGGGATGCAGCAATATGTGTGACACGTATGGAGATTCCATCTCACTCCTTAGTATTGCTGCATCCCTGTCGTCACTGACTAATTTGCTATATATGTAATTGTAAAAGTGTAATAGCTGCATATTACGCTCTATTTTCCTCATGACAGCGGTACCGTCAGCGGCGAGCTGCGGCCCCAAGTAGGAGCGAGAGGTCCGAGCGCGCTGTTTCGCTCTCTCCAATCGCCGTTGACGACACCGCTATCCTAGGAAACCGGAGCTTTGGAACGATTCTAACAATAATTTTCCAATTGCTGATATAAATAACAAACGAGAATCTGCGAGCCATGTTTGGCAACAGCGACATTTTATTACTTTTCTGAATTCTGCTTAAAAAGATGAAGTAATCTCTGTTTTTATTTATTTTCTGAAATGATTATTTATTTTTGTATTAATTTATAAAAACATACTCATTTTAAAATATGGCAACACTAAAACCAGAACTTAATGGAACGGCTACTTTAGTCGGTTTTCTTATTAAAAAAAAACTTAATAAAACTCGGTATGCATCTGTCATCTGTCAACGTCAAATAAAAAAAAAAATATTTTTTCGCTCTTTGGTTTAGACAAAACCCTATTCAGCCCGTATTGTCTTAGATTGCAGTTATTTGATGTATTTTCTTATATGTCTTTAAACACAGAAGAATAAATTCAAAGATTTTTTTTTAAGGTACACGACATAAAGCCCTGTCGATCTCTATATTAATTTCCACCTGTTAGAAATATGAAATGTTGTCGTCAACACACCACAAATATAATAAAGATGAACCTTATTAACGTCACCCTAGGCCGTAAGTCAAAACCCCGCCAAACCACGGGCGGTAATTCGTAAAGCCCAAGATTGGTCGCATAATTATATTTATTCACAAACACAACCTTCTGGGACATTCACAAAACACGCAAGGACAGATCAATGTTGTACAAAATACGAATAACTGTTACAATACGGTGTTTGACTAATTGAAAGCACTTAAGCACACATTCAAAAATACACACATCAAACATAAACTACCGCTAAACTTTCGACATTATATTATTTTTAATTAGACAAAAATTGATAAGCAGACGTGTTTTGACTACTGATTTTTGTGACGTCACAAGCTCGTATCTTCACAGAAACTTTACACTAACAAATCGTTTTTAACAGACTTCAAAAAAAGGATGGGGTTCTCAATTCGGTTGTATGTTTTTATTTTTAATGTTTTTTACCTCAGAACTCCGTCATTTATGAGTCGATTTGGAAAATTCTTTTTAGGTTCATGAATAGACATCTCAAGGTTGGTCCCATACAATTTTGGTAAAGATCGGATGACGAGATCCATGAGGAATCGAAGGAATTCCTGAAATTTTATAGGCACTCATAATATTTTTCATATATTAAAACTATTTGAGTATTTGCATACGTTAGTCATCATCTTCCAATGCTGAGCTGATGATGGAAGGTACAACTCCTTAACGGTTAGGAGATAATTCAAACGAGATGCATGCCTTCAATTAATACCTAACACCTTGCATAATGGATGTAACATTATGGTGTTAGGTGCAAAAAGTTGTCATACCTACCTACCTTCTTACGTTACCTGCTATGGAAACTTTTTTTAAGATTAGATATGAATAGGATTAGGGTTGCACTGCAGCTGCACTTGCAGATAACGACAATACCCATTGTTTATCGTCATAAATTAACCACGACAATTTTACTGATAATACTTACAAGTTGTTTTGACATTAGGCCTGGAAGACCTTTTATTCGTTAAAGTTGAAGGAGAGGCCGCTTTCATTTAATAAAATTAAGCAACAAAAAATAAATAAATTAGCGTATTAAACAAATCGCAAATACAGAAAATATTCTCAGAACATGTTAAGCCCAACCCAATATGCATAATGCAATGAAGGATTAATTTATTATACATATGAGGAAATATCTAACACAGTTGCAATAAATCCTTATATCAGATTATAGTTCATATTTATACCCTCCGAAAAACTTGAGGAATTTACACAATTTTAATAACTGATAAAGTAAAAAATATCGTTTTATTTTTAACGATAACGTCATATTACATAAATTTAAACGTCAATTCTATTATACACGTCGACAAACTAAAGTCGCTGTCGTGTCATTTGACGTTATTGCACCAAAAATGCTAGAAAAAGTACAATCCCTGATTATTATACTCCATTTCTCACTCCATAGCTTTTAAAAGAATAACCGTAAGATGGCCACAACACGTCGACGGCGGGTCGGACCCGCGTGTGATTGAGATCCGTGTACACGGGTACACGGGTCTTAATTACACGGGTCTTTATTACACGTTCCAAACGGGCCAGAAACCCGTTTCCGTGTAACAGAGAAACGGGTACACGGAAACGGGTACACGAAACCCGGACACGACCGAGAGCCCTATTCAATACCTCCCCGATCACCCCATCATAAGTATTTTATATGACGAACTAAAAAGCGAAAAAAATAAAAGGAAAGAACCGATTTCAATAAAACTAAAAAGGCTTTTCAGTTTTATTGGTCGGTTCTTTTTTGTTATTTTTTTTTTTGACATAGTAGCTGATTTGAGCCGTTATAAAATACCGTATTAAGCTATTCGTTAATAGTGAAACATACCTACACTGCAGTTAATTAAGGTCAAGTATTATCTCATTTGGGTCATCACAGTCAGAAAGGAGGAAATGCCGTGAATTATAAAGCCCTCGTGATATTTCATTATGTATTTGGAATATGTTATGTGTAATGGTTAAGCAGGCTTAGTTTAAGGATTTTGCAATACCCTTGTGTAGGTACTTTTAAGAACTTTTGTAATTACCATGGTATGCATTAAAGAATATGAATATGAATGCTAATGGAAAATTATTGTTGGAATCTGTAATCTATAGTTATAATTATTCCTACTTTATAACAATTGTAACCTCGTACAAATGATATACAAAGGCTTTTTGATATATTTACATATTTAGCATAGCTATAAGTATGGCTCTTGTGATTTATACTAACAAATAAGCGCATTTACTGCGGAGCTAAAATAATTAGCCTAAGACCCAAAATCACGCTCTGTTGTTTATAAACGGCTGGTTACGCCTGATAATGTTATTGAATATAGTTTAAGGTCACAATCTTTAATGATATTACAAGTGGCACTGATTAAAAAAAACTATTCTTCAAACTGAACCATAGAAATACTGTTAATATTTTCTTTCTAAACACAATTGTGTTTTAAGATTTTTTTTTAAGTGAGTAAATTAACAACGTACTGTAGAGTAACATACAAGTTAATTATTTCAAACAACTGCAATAGAAGTAATAACTGTCGCTCTATTATTATCAAATATGTTGCAATACATTGCTTCTTTCAACAAACATCATTTTCAACAGACTTCAAAAAGGAGGAGGTTTTCAATTCTACTATGTTTTTTTTTTGTATGTATGTGAACTACGCGATCATTCCGCCAATTATGAATCGATTCTAATTATTATTTTTTGTTTGATAGATCATTACTTCAGAGGTAGTCCCATATAAATTTGATCGAATATTTACCCCTTTTGAGAAAATCAACTGAAAACAAAATATATACCCATTTCGCTCATTGAAGTCGGTTATTTTTTGTGAAAGAGTGATTAGGTATTATACAAATAATCACTTTCTAAATAACTATGGCTATAATTTTTTTGTTTAGTTTGAAGGGTAGAAATATATTTTAATTTATTGCTCTATAGTTTAATCCAAAGATGTGACAGGCGTAATCAGTTGTTACTAAATAACAGAACATGGTGTATTTTGGCCCAAGAATCTCGCCAGCTTTATTCTGCTTTACATAATTGTATCAAAAACTATTACTATGTAATCTCGGAGCAAGGGAGAATTTATAAATATTGCGGTCTCTAAAAGATTTGGTCTTTTACATTACTTTTAAATCGGGGGGCACGGCAGTGCTCCCGCCAAGTCGAACAAACGCGCGCGCCGGCACGCCATACAATTCTTTTCTCGAAGCCATTCAGAACATTTTCGAACTGCCTGTACAGTCTGACCAAAAAGAGTAGAAATTAAACAGTGGCAATACTGTAGTGTCGTCCCCTTTTTCTTAGATTGATTAGAAAGGGACTAAACTACAGTATTGCCACTTTTTAATTTCTACTCTTTTTGGTCAGACTGTATATAATTTCCACGCTATACCTTTAAAAATTGTTATTTCCGTTCCTATTGAATAGCATTTGCCCACGACCCATGAACACCTTGCTGGAAATTAAGGACTTATCCGTTTTCATCTGGTAGTATGGAGCGTAAAAGGGAGGCGCGGAATCTTTCATAGAATATTTGAGTGAATCACCAAGCTGCGAGTAACGCGGCAGGCGGGAATATTTTTATGTCACATTTCTAAATTATTTAGGCTACTTATTTTCTTGAGAACTGACGCTTCCGTCCTAACGCACTAAACGGCGTGTTTATATCTAACATTAAAATAACTTAAGTATTATTCTGTTTACATATGATATAAACTAATATGAAATAGACATTATTTTTCCTGTTTTGTAATATTATTTCAAAAGACAAATATACCATGTTTAGTAATTTTCTGCGTTTTACTTGTTTACTGTTATAATTTAAAACTGGTTTGATTCACTTCCACATTGTCACCTCTAAAGTATTCCACGTTCCTTATCTCGATCCTATCCACTTACCCTTGATCTACACACTTATTAGGTAATAAAGTGTAAAATTCCCGATTAATCCCTCGTGTGCTTATTATGCTTAGGCACGGATTTGTGCGGGACATGTGAACCATACGTTAAAATATCAGTTAGTTTAAAATGTATGGCATCGCATCAAGGGTTTTATGATGGAACAAGAAAGCGAATTTCTCCATACAAATATTTTAGCGAAATATCTGAAATTAGATATTTTTTATATGCATTGACAGTCAGCTTTAAGGTAATATTGTGGCATATGAGTCATTTTCAAAATACATGTACATAAAGGCTTAATAAAAACAAAATCACGATCGCTTCTTTTGTGTTACGAAAGTTACTCATACAAAAGATATGGGTAACTATCGTTACACAAAGAAATCAATTAAGTTTTATTTTAATTAAAGCCCTTAACTATGGACATGTATTTTGAATATGACTGGTGGACTCTGCTCATAAAGCCCTTTCATTAGATACCCCACTCTTACAAAACAACAATGTTAACATTACATACAAAAATACTGGTGACGTCATTACTCTCTCCTGAACTAAAAAATATCAAGATGGCTCTCCTTAAAATGTTCTTGGGGTTTAGAAGGTTCATCCTCCCAAAGAACTCCCGATCATCAAATGCCGTAGGTATATTTTTCATCACACTTGCTCGTAAATCAAGGGTTTACATGCTAGAAAAGCGTGCGGTAAATAGTAAATTACGCCATAGGGCGGTAAGTAAATTTTTTTAAATTGAAAATCTTGACTTTTAGTTGTATGATGTTAGACCAAAAAGTTTTTATTAAAAAGTTACTATGTTTTAATGTAATGTTTAAAGAGCAGAGTAGATAATAATTATCATATATATACTCCCATGCCGGTTTCGGCTACGGTGAATGCTAGGTACTACGCCGGTGATTAGAGGCTCTAGTGATTAGCCCTATCGTGTGCCCTCATATGGCTACAGTAGCCAATCTTATGCGTGAACGTGCGCGAGCATTGGCGGCACGTAAGGACACCGTCAACATAATTGTAATTGATGGCCATCGGTGTTTTAGCCTTAAGAGCATCACGCTTATTATCCAGATCATTATCAATTAACGTGCGCACGTTCCACGCACCAAATGTCATAACCGATGTTTTTGTTTGTTTCTTTTGTTTCGTCGACCGCGAAAGTGTGGGGTGCTCAAGCAGCCGCGGTTGCTACTTCCCCATAAAATACGAGCGAGCTTTTTTTAGGGCACCTTTTCTAGCCCCCTCCCCGGCTGAGCGGGGGGAGCAGCGCTTCCCTAAATAGGTCTGCTCCGTCACCTAAGGTGCTGCCCAGTCCACGCTGTCGCCCGAATTCAGCGCAGAAACGACCACTCTCCTTAGGCCGCCCACGTGCAGGTTTTGGACAAAGCCAGGTATGCACCAGTGCCCGACCTCTCTACCGCCACCCATCGCCGCAGGACTTTGTCGTGTTCGGAATCCTGAAGTACACAAGCAGTCCATTGCGCCTGACATATTTAAGTGCGTAAGTGGTTGCGCAGGTACAGACGCACTCTCTTGTCCGCACCCTCTTAGACCCGATGGAGCGGGGACCGCTACGACCGGTAAAGGGTTTGGATGCAGTCTCTGGCCAACAGTATCTTCTGACCTCTACTGTTGCCCTAGGCATTCGACACTGCCTTGCTGACTCGCCGTATCTACCAAAATCCGTTGCATATCTGCGTTGGCTTGCCTTCAACGCCGAGCCAGACTCCATGCACTACGTGGGAGGTGCCCACCTTATAAGTTCCGCTAAAGTGCAAGAACTCCCCTCAACCAGGTTTAGTCCACGAGACGACGCACTAGTTTGCAGACGGACTGCAATCTCTCACCAGTGGCTCCAAGTAGCTGTTGTGCGCGCAGCGGCCACACCCCGGTAAACCAATAATTATCATAAAAGTATATTAACACATTGACATACGTTGATATTAATTAATTTATATTCATTTGTTTTATTGTACAATGTAAATCTCTATTTTTATAATTATTGTTCGTATTTGTTTTGTCAATCATTATACAATATCCAAACGCAATATTTACATTATCTGTGCAGTCTACAGGAACGGCCTCTGATTGGTCGGCGGTCTGACATGCCAACATGGCGGCAGAAATTAGAAAAACATATGTTCTACATGTTACTGTAATAGTGATTTGTTTTGATTTTAAATGGTGAATTTAATCGCGTTGTGTCTTTTCGTCGTTGTATTTCTGTAAAAATGAAATAAATTGACTATGTAATCAATACCATGAAATCAAATAAAAGAACCTCTATGGAAAGGATTCCGCTCGAAATTATTATCAATGCGCGGCAACAAGGCGCCAACAGACAATCTAAAAAAATGCAGTCTTAAATAACTGGACTTTATCGAGGATGAATATTTAACAACGAAGGTAAGTCGGGAATACTTAGCTACATACGTATACATAAGTAAATTTCAGCTTATATTTTCCTTTTGATTTTATTGTCTAAGCATGAAACGATGCTAACAGTAGGTACAGGATGTAACAACAAAAAATAGAAAACTTTTTACTTATTAAAGAATTAAATTAAATTATATTTCGGTCTCAATGTATAAGTTAAGTAGGTTCATAAATATGTGCGAAGATTAATTTAGTTATTTGGTTTCAGGTCGCCCTTATAATTGGAGTAAATTTTGTTTTCTGAAATATCTACCGCCAACCGCCATGTCTTCTCAATTTACTCTGCTACGAGAAATTCGTGTTGCTATACCTGTATATTTTATTCCTCAATTCAAGAAGGTACAAACGCCGCACTAAAAGTATTATCACCATGAGCTGGACATTAAATTGTATTAAATATTGTAGTTACATTAATTTTGTTTTATAAATGTTTGGTATTGACTGCTATTTATTACTTTTGTTTTATTTCCTCCCAAGTGTGATGAAAAACGTCGTACGTGACTCTGGTGTGGTAAAGGAATTCCAAACTCGTGTCATTAAAGCCCTCGCCTTCGGCTTCGGGCTTCTAATAGACACTCGTTTGTAAATACTCGTTTACCACCCTCGTTACGTAATGTACTATTAATTGGTGTTCTAATAAATATGCAGGCTGTTTGGAATAACGATGTAGGAAATTATGGTACAGGGTACGCGGAAGAGTTTGAACCCTAGTCTTAGTCCAATCTGTGACACTTTTTAAGATTTTAGGGTTCTGTACCCAAAGGGTAAAAAACGGGACAATATTACTAAGACTCCACTGTCCGTCTGTCACCAGGCTGTATCTCATGAACATTGATAGCTAGATAGTTGAAATTTTCACAGATGTATTTCTGTTGCCACTAAAACAATAAAATACACAAAAATGCGTCATTTTTGTGGGAATAAATAATACACCTCGGACTCTTGACTATATCCGACAAGTGTAGTTTCTACACATTCTTGTCGCACTGTACATCTCCGCATAAAAAGGTTTGAAAGTAAATAAAAGCAAACGTAATGACATAGGTAAATCTTTATTGATTTTCCTTCACAACTGATAACAAATTTAAAGTTTTTAATTTTACTTTTGTTACTTAACATAAAACAATCAGAAGTAAAAGCACATGATTCCAAAGTTTACGTCATTTGACTGACTCAACGAATTGATATATTTTATATAAAAATAACTAACGTCTGAATATAATTAATTTTCGTATTATCTCCCCTCACTTACATCATTTTTGGTGAACAATTTCGCCACACATCCGTCTGAGTTTCCGTTTTTAATTGAGAAGGAAAAACAATGAAGCGCTCTACACTTATTTTAGCCAGACTGACTTATGAACTCGGACTGTCGTCTACGCCGTGGTCGATAACGCGGATGCGGACTGTAAAATTCCGAGTCTAACGACAGAACTACGAACAAAAGTATCCAGAATGAGAGTAAGAAATTGAAGTTTCTATTGACTGTTTTTTTTTTTAATGTGAAATCTGCTCGGTCCGGTCGCCGACGCTCCTTCGCGTTCGGTCCGTCCTCGGTCGGCAGGTCGTCGCCGCCCTCGACTCTCGGCCGCTCGCCGATCGGTCGCGGGATTCCCGTATCCTCGGTTCTAGACGCGGCTGGGCGCGTCGGCGGCGCCCCCGCCTCAGTACTGCCGCCGGAAGCCGCCCTGGTACGTGGAGTCCTGCGACAGCAGCCCGTCCGGCTGCGACGGGCAGTCGGGCGCCGCCGACTCCTGGCTGAAGTCGGGCTGCGAGGCGCCCTGCGACAGCGCGAGCGCGGGCGGCTGCGACAGCGGCTCCTGCGACAGGCGCGGCGCGCGGCGGCGGCCGGCGGCGGGCGGGCCCGGCTGCGGGCGGGGCGGCGCGCGCAGGAAGGCGGCGGGCGGCACGGCGTGCGGCAGCGCGGCGCGCTCCGGCCCCACGTAGGCCAGCGGGTCGCGCAGCGGCCGCGCGCGGTCGTACACGGAGCCCGGCACCATCGCCTCGCGCGCGTCGAACATCGACGTCGACATGAAGTGCGAGCCCGGGTTCTGCGCGTTCACCAGCTTCTTGGGCTTCGCGAACTGGATCGCCGACTCCTTCAGGTTGGACAGCGGGCCCTCGGTCAGCACGCGCCGCTCCTTGTAGAACGCGAGCAGATGGTTCCACAGCGGCTGCTTGCTCAGCACCTTCGGGTTCCCGACGACGATGAGCCCGTACTTGGCGCGCGTCAGGGCCACGTTGAGACGGCGAGGGTCGCTCAGGAACCCGATCCCTTGATGCTCGTTGGACCGGACGCAGGACATGATGATGATGTCCTTCTCCCGGCCCTGGAACGCGTCCACGCTGGCCACCTCGATCTCCTGGTACAGCTTGGCGTGCAGGCTGCCCTGGTACTGCATGTGCTGCACGAGGTACGAGCGCTGCCCCTCGTAGGGCGTGATGATGCCGATCTGCTCGGGGCGCACGCCCGCCTTGAGGAAGCGCGTGGTCAGCTTCTCCACGTTGGCGGCCTCGGTGCGGTTGAGGTAGGAGGTGCCGGAGCCGGCGATCTCCTCCTGGCCCTGCGTCACGTAGAAGAACATGGGCCGGTCGGGGCGCGGCCACGGGAAGTCGATCTTGTGCAGGCGCCGCTCCTCGGCGCTGACGCCGTTCTGCAGGGAGCCCTCGTAGAAGAAGTCGGAGGGGAAGCGCGACAGCTCGGGGTGCATGCGGTACTGCACCTCGAGCCGGAAGGGCCGGATGCCGAGCACCACGAGCCGCTCGAACAGGCTCTGGCTGAGGCCGGCCTTGGCCGCCTTCTTGCACATGACGACGGGCCCGAGCTGGCAGTGGTCGCCCACCAGGATGAGCTGGCGCGCGCCCAGCACCACCGGCACCATGCACTCGGGCTCCGTCGACTGCATGCCCTCGTCGATGAGGATGGACTGAAAGGAAAACGAGATGTTACAACTTAATTATTTACAGTGTGAATTGAAATCTATAATTCAGAAGAACGTGGCGCGGGGTTGACATTAAATGAAATTGTTTTCCTTGAGCATAATATTATAAAAGTTTTCTATGGAGAGGGAGTCATGATTTCAGGAAACAACTTAATATCACGATGCAGGATCGTTTCCTATTTTGAATGGACGCTGTTGGTCATAATTGGAACCTGGAACCGCATCCTGGCGAGCCTGGGGTCGCCGGCGGAGCCTGCAGTACCTGGAACCGCATCCTGGCGAGCCTGGGGTCGCCGGCGGAGCCTGCAGTACCTGGAACCGCATCCTGGCGAGCCTGGGGTCGCCGGCGGAGCCTGCAGTACCTGGAACCGCATCCTGGCGAGCCTGGGGTCGCCGGCGGAGCCTGCAGTACCTGGAACCGCATCCTGGCGAGCCTGGGGTCGCCGGCGGAGCCTGCAGTACCTGGAACCGCATCCTGGCGAGCCTGGGGTCGCCGGCGGAGCCTGCAGTACCTGGAACCGCATCCTGGCGAGCCTGGGGTCGCCGGCGGAGCCTGCAGTACCTGGAACCGCATCCTGGCGAGCCTGGGGTCGCCGGCGGAGCCTGCAGTACCTGGAACCGCATCCTGGCGAGCCTGGGGTCGCCGGCGGAGCCTGCAGTACCTGGAACCGCATCCTGGCGAGCCTGGGGTCGCCGGCGGAGCCTGCAGTACCTGGAACCGCATCCTGGCGAGCCTGGGGTCGCCGGCGGAGCCTGCAGTACCTGGAACCGCATCCTGGCGAGCCTGGGGTCGCCGGCGGAGCCTGCAGTACCTGGAACCGCATCCTGGCGAGCCTGGGGTCGCCGGCGGAGCCTGCAGTACCTGGAACCGCATCCTGGCGAGCCTGGGGTCGCCGGCGGAGCCTGCAGTACCTGGAACCGCATCCTGGCGAGCCTGGGGTCGCCGGCGGAGCCTGCAGTACCTGGAACCGCATCCTGGCGAGCCTGGGGTCGCCGGCGGAGCCTGCAGTACCTGGAACCGCATCCTGGCGAGCCTGGGGTCGCCGGCGGAGCCTGCAGTACCTGGAACCGCATCCTGGCGAGCCTGGGGTCGCCGGCGGAGCCTGCAGTACCTGGAACCGCATCCTGGCGAGCCTGGGGTCGCCGGCGGAGCCTGCAGTACCTGGAACCGCATCCTGGCGAGCCTGGGGTCGCCGGCGGAGCCTGCAGTACCTGGAACCGCATCCTGGCGAGCCTGGGGTCGCCGGCGGAGCCTGCAGTACCTGGAACCGCATCCTGGCGAGCCTGGGGTCGCCGGCGGAGCCTGCAGTACCTGGAACCGCATCCTGGCGAGCCTGGGGTCGCCGGCGGAGCCTGCAGTACCTGGAACCGCATCCTGGCGAGCCTGGGGTCGCCGGCGGAGCCTGCAGTACCTGGAACCGCATCCTGGCGAGCCTGGGGTCGCCGGCGGAGCCTGCAGTACCTGGAACCGCATCCTGGCGAGCCTGGGGTCGCCGGCGGAGCCTGCAGTACCTGGAACCGCATCCTGGCGAGCCTGGGGTCGCCGGCGGAGCCTGCAGTACCTGGAACCGCATCCTGGCGAGCCTGGGGTCGCCGGCGGAGCCTGCAGTACCTGGAACCGCATCCTGGCGAGCCTGGGGTCGCCGGCGGAGCCTGCAGTACCTGGAACCGCATCCTGGCGAGGAGCCTGGGGTCGCCGGCGGAGCCTGCAGTACCTGGAACCGCATCCTGGCGAGCCTGGGGTCGCCGGCGGAGCCTGCAGTACCTGGAACCGCATCCTGGCGAGCCTGGGGTCGCCGGCGGAGCCTGCAGTACCTGGAACCGCATCCTGGCGAGCCTGGGGTCGCCGGCGGAGCCTGCAGTACCTGGAACCGCATCCTGGCGAGCCTGGGGTCGCCGGCGGAGCCTGCAGTACCTGGAACCGCATCCTGGCGAGCCTGGGGTCGCCGGCGGAGCCTGCAGTACCTGGAACCGCATCCTGGCGAGCCTGGGGTCGCCGGCGGAGCCTGCAGTACCTGGAACCGCATCCTGGCGAGGAGCCTGGGGTCGCCGGCGGAGCCTGCAGTACCTGGAACCGCATCCTGGCGAGCCTGGGGTCGCCGGCGGAGCCTGCAGTACCTGGAACCGCATCCTGGCGAGCCTGGGGTCGCCGGCGGAGCCTGCAGTACCTGGAACCGCATCCTGGCGAGCCTGGGGTCGCCGGCGGAGCCTGCAGTACCTGGAACCGCATCCTGGCGAGCCTGGGGTCGCCGGCGGAGCCTGCAGTACCTGGAACCGCATCCTGGCGAGCCTGGGGTCGCCGGCGGAGCCTGCAGTACCTGGAACCGCATCCTGGCGAGCCTGGGGTCGCCGGCGGAGCCTGCAGTACCTGGAACCGCATCCTGGCGAGCCTGGGGTCGCCGGCGCCGACGCAGGTGGCGCAGCACACGTCGGCGGCGTCCAGCAGGCGGCGCTCGGCGGCGCGGCGCAGCGCCCGGTAGCGGCGCTCGTCGGCCGCCGACAGCTCGCCCGCCTCCTCCTTCAGCCGCGTCAGCTTGCGCAGCTCGCTGTCCGCCGAGCCCAGCGCGCGCGCCTGGAATACGTTTACATTCATTTACACTCGTTTTAGAACATTCATTTGAATATTTGCTTCGATTTAAGCGGTTATTGACACGACCCGGGACCGACCTGTTCATGCAGCGCCAGGAAGGAGACCGAGGACTCCATGGCCTCGCGGGACTTGGCGCACAGGCGCACCACCTTGAGCCCGGTGCGGTGGATCTTCTCGGTGAGCTGGTCGACGGCGGTGTTGGAGGGCGCGCACACCAGCACGGGCCCGCCGCTCTGCCGCACCAGCTGGTACACGATGGTGGCCGACGTCACCGTCTTGCCGGTGCCCGGCGGCCCTTGGATCAGCGACAGCGGCCGCTGCAGGGCGTGCTTCACCGCGTACACCTGCCGAAATAATCAAACGATGATTAACCTCGCCAAATATTAAAGCGCCACCTGTCGGGCTACACACTGTACATTCGCAACAGACGCACCTGTTTGCACCTGTACAGACTACTTTCAAAAAAGGGCGCCCTCTATAGTGACCGACATTGAATTTGAAACAACTTCACACATAAAATTCACACGACATATTATAAAACTGAATAAAACAAACGATAGCGTGATGCAGCCGTAGCCGGTTGTCGGGTGAGCGCCATCTAGCGGCCACTTGGCTCACTATAATGTACATGAGCGCGAACGCACCTGCGAGCGGTTGAGGTCGGGCAGGTGCGGCGCGCTGAAGTGCTTGGGCAGGTGCACGCGGAACAGCGCCTCGTCCACCTCGTGGCCCAGCAGCCGCCGGTAGATGTAGCCCGACACCGACGAGTCGTCCACCGCGAACTTGCGCAGCGCCAGCTGCATCCTGTGCAGTGTGCACACACAACCGGTTAGAGGCAGTCAAATAATTAAATAAATAAATGACCATAGTTATGCAGAAAGCGACCAGCGTAGATTTTTTGTCAAAGTGACTTAAGTCTTAATTAATGAATGAGAAATCTTTGGTCGCTTTCTGCATAACTTTGGTCAAAATTCAAATAGGGCATGTATTTAACGCGGCGACAAATTAATCTGATTTAGGGATTTATAAAAAAATTAAAGGGGGGTAGCAAAAATAATAAGTTGGCGACTAATTGCGGAGACTAGTGTAAAGTAAAAAGTAGCAGCTAAGTAATCAATTTTCGGCTTTGTTTCAATATAAACTAGCATCGACTTTGGCGACTGAACTAACTAAACGGAAACATGACAGCGGATAAAAAGTTGAAAATGGCCTACTCTAATTGTTCAATGGAGATTGCATATAAAATAAATCAAGGTCATAAAAAAAATAAAAGGAGCGCTTTTTAGGGATATAAAAAAAAAACAACCTAACCTAACCCAGCCGAGTCGGATCTTCTGCTAATATTAGTCGCCAAGTCATTATTTATAGTACCTCGCCTATGATTGCAGTAATCTTGTTTATTATTTCTGCTACCTTAAAGTAGCTGCCATTATTTGAATTTTAAAATATCCTTAGTTTAAAGCTCATTTAATATAAATGATTGCCAAAATATTTAATCGCTGACAAGTTATTATTTTAGTTGCAAATAGTTTGCTGCTCTTTAATTTTTCTGTCGCCGCGAAAATAATAAGCCAATAAATAGTAGGTCGTTTGACAAGGGGCTACAAAGCCATTGTGACACCGTGCAAGCTAGGAGAAATATATTTTGAGTGTCACAATGGCATATTTTAAACACCTTGTTAAACACTGTGCTTGTTACTTCGGCTGCGAGAAAATGAAAAAAAGTATATTTTAAAATGATTTCAACCACGGCGGCGCCCCGGGCTCATCCTTCTCCCTCCCCTGGTCAAACGCTCTTCCCGGGAGCGCGCGGGCAATACTCTCCAAAAAGTAATGCCAAACTAAACTAAGATTTTGACTTTACTTCCGTGAACACGAGTTATTCATATAATAAGTTTGGTCGATGGCAGCCTTGGTAGATACGATAGCAGAATAACCCTTAGTGACTAACAACCCGCCTTGTGGGCGCTCGTAACTACTAATCAGCAGCCGCCAGCTCGCCGTGTACAATAAAGGCGCCCACCTGGCGGGCTCTGTCGGTTTTTGGAGTAGGGGAGAGTAACCTAAATTGAACCGGCGCTTAAATTGGACCACTTCTGTATTTCTACCAAATAACACAATTTATTACAAAAAATGAAGCGACGACAGTCCACCAAATTGGTGGTCTGATGATTATGGCGCTGTCGTCACTTAATTTTTTGTTGCCAGTGTAAATAAATTGAGTTATTTGGTAGAAATACAGAAGTGGTCCAATTTAAGCGCCGGTTCAATATAGGTTACTCTCCCCTAGTTTGAATTAGTTTATGTCGTGTAGAAAGCGTGCGCGCTCGGTACCGGTCGAAGCTGGTGCTCTTCCAGATGAAGTCGACGACGAAGTTGGAGGTGCAGTCGCTGGGCGCGCCGGCGCCGCTCTTCAGCTCCAGCCCCACGTCGTCGCCGAAGTTGTCCGGCACCTTGATCACGTGGCCCACGCCCGACCACGCCTTGTGCAGCTCGCCCACGTACCTGACACACGCACACACATGTAGCCGAGGACATCAACTAACACTAGACAACCCCCACTAGACGGAGCATGTGAGGCGACCCGCGCGCACCAACGTTATGGTACGGCAGAACATAGTATGAACACGGCGGCCACCGTTTAGTTGCGTCCATGTTTATGATCCATGCGTACGTCAACGAAAAAAGAAATTAAATAAATAACATGGTAAATTGTAGTGTTAAGTGGTGTAGAGAGACCTCATAAACATGGACGCAACTAAACGGCGGCCGCCGTGCTGATATTTTAATGTTCTGCCGTACCATATCGTCGGTGCGCGCGGGTCGCCTTACATGTGCCTTACATGCTCCGTCTAGTGGGGGTGGTCTGTGCCTAACACACTTCTCACACTAATAAAATAAAGTCGAAACTTTCTGTTTCTTACTTCTTCACGCTCAAACGAAACAGCTGGACCAATTTTGATAAATTTTGGAATGAAGATAGCTGACACCCTGGATTAGCACATAGGCTACTTTTCATCACGAAAAAATGTAGTCATACTGATTTATTTCCACGTTAAGTTTTAATTTAATTTCGTTACGCAAAGTATGTCTGGAAGAGATCGCTCTTTAGTGATAAGACCGCCTGTTTACTTCTATTGAATGTTACGTGTAATCTCCATTTGTTCATATTTATTTCCTGTTGAGGTGGGCAATAAAGGATATTCTATTCTACGTTGACTAGCCGCGAATTTCCACGATCCACAACTTATATTCCCACGACAAAGCGTGGAACTAGCGGGCACGGCGACGTTCTTAAATTATCATTAAAATTAGCACATCCTATCCTTTATGATAAAGCTGATGACCTTTATCGGGTTCTTAAGTACACATATTATAAACTGCCTTAACATTTAATTTGAAAACTTAAACTATTATTTTTTTTTACTTCATTACTATTATCAACTAAATATTTTTCTTTAATGGACCTAATTTAATACTGTGTAATTTTTATAATGTTATTTTAAAATTCAAACACGATGTAGATTGTTCATGAATAAATGATATTAATGGTGTTTATGGAATGAAATGTATTCCCTTACCTCAATCGGAGTTCATCTCCATGCATCAGCTTCATGTCGCTGTCGGTCTTGGCGAGCGTGAAGTAGGCGATGGTCTTCTTGTTGAGGCCGGTGTCCCAGCGCACCTCGATGCCCTCCTGCGTCTGCGACTCCTTCAGCCGCTTGTCGTAGTCGGCTTCCAGCTTCACGAGCGGACCGAAGATGTTTTGGTATTGGTACCCGTCCTCGTATCTGAAATTGACAAATAGGAGATTGATTGACGAGGGGCTGAGTAAGCCATTGCGACACGAAGATCGCGAAACTAAAATAGCAAGAAGTGAACAATATATTACGTATTTACTACTTGTGTAGCAACGACGGGCTGCATGAGAACAACACCCACAGCGGCAATGGAGATACTGCTAGGACTGCCACCCCTTGAACTGTTCATTCAGCAAGAGGCGGCATCAGCAGCTATCAGACTGAAGACGCTTAACCTCTGGGGTGTAGCACACGGGGGTCATGCCGAAATACTTGAGGAGGCTATCAAACACAAGCCAATGATAGCTGCTCCCAACGACAAGATACCCAAACAGCATTACTTCAATAAGAGATACGAAATCGAGTTGATTGAAGAACCTAACGATCAATCCGATATACACGAAATACGCATATATACGGACGGGTCAAAGACACAAACAGGGACAGGAGCTGGAATATACTCACCTGAAATAAACGTAAACATATCAATAGCCTTAGGCAAATATAGTTCCATCTTCCAATGTGAATGCCTTGCCATCACACAGGCTGCTAAGGCAGTTGCTGCGCGAGGTATCAAAGACCAAAAGATACGTATTGTTTCCGACAGCGCTGCAGTCTTACGAGCTCTGGAGAATAAAACAATCAAATCCGGGCTCATACTAGAGTGTCACTCAGCGTTGCAAACGATCGGTTCGAATAATCGGATCACGTTGCAATGGATAACAGGGCATAGTGGGTCTCTAGGTAACGACGCAGCCGACCAGCTGGCAAGGAGAGGGTCCGATCAATCGGCAATTGGCCCAGATCCCTTGCTCCCCTTGGCGTTTAACCAGCTGCGTACATGGCTTCGTCACAGAACACGATCACAACACGCCGATCAATGGGCAGAAACCAGTACATGCAGGCAGTCCCGGGAAACAGTCCCATACCCGGACACACGCCTGACAAAGCGCTTATTATCGCTAAGCAGGCCCGCCCTGCGAGTAGTAGTAGGCACTATCACTGGACACTGCACACTTAACAAGCACTTATATGTTCTAGGAATGACCGATAGCCCCCTTGTAGGGGATGCCTGTCGGCCGAAGAAACAGCTACCCACGTGATCCTGGAATGCGCCGCCGTAGCTAAGCAACGGGCTGAAATCCTCAAAGCACCGAGGTCACTTCGTGAAGCCTGTGGAGACACCAGGAGAATCCTGCGCTTCTGGACGGAGTTAGGCTGGCTAGACTATTAGCTGGCAAACATGCACGCACAACGGCCCGAATATACACGGGCTAAGTGCGGAAAACGGAGCCCATAACCATAACCATACCATAACCATACGTATTTACAACTCAGATGGACAGCGTTCGGGGAGGTGGGGAATATCGTTTCGTTCCACATACCGCAGTGTCTTAAGACGAAGGTTTTAACCAATGTGTTGCCAGTGATGACATACGGCAGTGAGACGTGGGTGCTCGCAATGGGCCTCATAAGAAGGTTCAAAATTACTCAAAGAGAGATGGATGGAGCAATGCTCCGAGTCTCCGTGCGTGATCGAATCAGAAATGAGGAGATCCGCACGAGAGCCAAGACTCACGAACAATTGTCAGAAACTCCTCGTCGACGCCGGGCTTCTCCAGGTCCTGGAACGTGGCGTCCACGTTGTCGCGGCAGTTCCTCCACCTGACACGTACCTCAGCAGCACCTGGTGCGGCTCCTCGTCCACGCCGGGCTTCTCCAGGTCCTGGAACGTGGCGTCCACGTTGTCGCGGCAGTTCCTCCAGCTGACACGTACCTCAGCAGCACCTGGTGCGGCTCCTCGTCCACGCCGGGCTTCTCCAGGTCCTGGAACGTGGCGTCCACGTTGTCGCGGCAGTTCCTCCAGCTGACACGTACCTCAGCAGCACCTGGTGCGGCTCCTCGTCCACGCCGGGCTTCTCCAGGTCCTGGAACGTGGCGTCCACGTTGTCGCGGCAGTTCCTCCAGCTGACACGTACCTCAGCAGCACCTGGTGCGGCTCCTCGTCCACGCCGGGCTTCTCCAGGTCCTGGAACGTGGCGTCCACGTTGTCGCGGCAGTTCCTCCAGCTGACACGTACCTCAGCAGCACCTGGTGCGGCTCCTCGTCCACGCCGGGCTTCTCCAGGTCCTGGAACGTGGCGTCCACGTTGTCGCGGCAGTTCCTCCACCTGACACGTACCTCAGCAGCACCTGGTGCGGCTCCTCGTCCACGCCGGGCTTCTCCAGGTCCTGGAACGTGGCGTCCACGTTGTCGCGGCAGTTCCTCCAGCTGACACGTACCTCAGCAGCACCTGGTGCGGCTCCTCGTCCACGCCGGGCTTCTCCAGGTCCTGGAACGTGGCGTCCACGTTGTCGCGGCAGTTCCTCCAGCTGACACGTACCTCAGCAGCACCTGGTGCGGCTCCTCGTCCACGCCGGGCTTCTCCAGGTCCTGGAACGTGGCGTCCACGTTGTCGCGGCAGTTCCTCCAGCTGACACGTACCTCAGCAGCACCTGGTGCGGCTCCTCGTCCACGCCGGGCTTCTCCAGGTCCTGGAACGTGGCGTCCACGTTGTCGCGGCAGTTCCTCCACCTGACACGTACCTCAGCAGCACCTGGTGCGGCTCCTCGTCCACGCCGGGCTTCTCCAGGTCCTGGAACGTGGCGTCCACGTTGTCGCGGCAGTTCCTCCAGCTGACACGTACCTCAGCAGCACCTGGTGCGGCTCCTCGTCCACGCCGGGCTTCTCCAGGTCCTGGAACGTGGCGTCCACGTTGTCGCGGCAGTTCCTCCAGCTGACACGTACCTCAGCAGCACCTGGTGCGGCTCCTCGTCCACGCCGGGCTTCTCCAGGTCCTGGAACGTGGCGTCCACGTTGTCGCGGCAGTTCCTCCAGCTGACACGTACCTCAGCAGCACCTGGTGCGGCTCCTCGTCCACGCCGGGCTTCTCCAGGTCCTGGAACGTGGCGTCCACGTTGTCGCGGCAGTTCCTCCAGCTGACACGTACCTCAGCAGCACCTGGTGCGGCTCCTCGTCCACGCCGGGCTTCTCCAGGTCCTGGAACGTGGCGTCCACGTTGTCGCGCCACAGTTCCTCCAGCCGCCCGATCTGCTGCGGCGTCACCTAAAACGAAGTAACGGTATTTTGGTGATGTTGATGTCCCCTGGGTCTTTAACTACTATTTTCGGCGGTTATATTTATCAAAAACTTTATAATTGCAACAGCTATAAGCCCATTCTTATGTAGACTATCTCCCAACAATACCAGTAATATAGTATTAACACTTTTCTAAGAAATGTAATCACTATATTGTCCCTTAGGTCATGGGACAAAATAACAAATCCACATGTATATAGGTCGATTCACTAAAGCTGGCGTGAATGGATTGAATGAAAGTTATGTCACTTGTCACTTCGAGTGTTAGTGTGAGTGCCGTTCTTATACAGGGGCCTCCTAATATTTCTAAACAACAACAAAATGGGTTTTTGTTATTCAAGAAAAATTAAAATTATTAGGTATATAAGCATAATCTGCACAATATTTAGACTAAACAAGTAATATATGTATATATCCGAAAGGTATATTTAACTGTTTGATACAAAAATATTTTACTATCATGGTGTTTTATGCAGACGCTAGTTTTTAGGGTTCCGTACCCAAAGGGTAAAAACGGGACCCTATTGCTGAGACTTCGCTGTCCGTCCGTCCGTCCGTCCATCCGTCCGTCCGTCCGTCCGTCTGTCACCAGGCTGTATCTCAACAACGGTGATAGCTAGACAGTTGAAATTTTCACAGATGATGTATTTCTATTGCCGCTATAACAACAAATACTAAAAATAAAATAAAATAAAATAAATATTTAAGGGGGGCTCCCATACAATAAACTTGTTATACCTATATATATATGTATAGGTACCGAACCCTTCGTGCGCGAGTCGGACTCGCACTTGCCCAATTTTTTGACATACTTTAGATTTTGACTGTTGTAAGGCAGTGTAATTGTACATATTGCTTAACATTCATGCAATCTGTGTATGACCAGAATTAGGATGTGGGATGATACTATTCCAATGTCTCGTATGAGTTTGACCATGTGGGACTATGCAATGGTATTAACGTAACCCACATTTTCTTCTTGTCTTCGCGGCCTGGTAAAGGGTTAATGTCAAGAATTAATAGGTGACGGACGACTAGTTCGAAGTATAAAAAACCGGCCAAGAGCATGTCGGGCCACGCTCACTGCTCAGTGTAGGGTCCCGTAGTTGCCCGTCCTTCACAATAGACGAAAATTACGAGAAAGATTTCAAGCCCTATAAAAAGGTCGTACACGCCTAGAAACAGTAATTACTTATTATCTTTTGGAAGTTATCTATTATACGCGACAGATTGAGCCAAATGTTTTAATATAGTTTGGCACTTAACCAATATGTGTAACGTTCGAAGTGTAGGGACACCGCGCGGCACTTACGTCATTTTAAAGAAAATTATGAAATTTTGCAATAACTTAAAAACGGCTCGACCGATTTTATTCAATATAATTTTCATTGAAAGTACTAGTATCCGAGGCTAAAACCCATTCAATTCAATAAGTTATGCTCAGAAATGGCTCGGCCCTCCGTCGAGCTAAGATTACTAAATTTTGTTTGTCCGATATTATCCGAAGTTGAGCGAATATTCAAAATCCGATTTCATATTCTGAGTCGGAGGACCCAAAAGCCCCCCAATACCGAGTTTCAGCCCACTCGGACCAATTAGAAATTTTAGAAAAAAAAAAGTCGCCATTTTGATTTTTTTTTCCTCGACTGTACTCGGGCGGGGTCCCCTATGAGCATCCCCCGACCCATCTCCAGCCGTTTACGAGATACGGGACTCTTAAAAAAAAATCTCCATACAAATCTTGGTTTTTTCGATATTTTCCGACTTTGACCGAATTTTCGGACACCGATTTCAGATTCATATTTGTGAGCCCCAAATGCCCCCCGATACCGAGTTTCAGCTTCCTAGCACCAATTTGAAATTTTGGTAAAAAAGCCATTCGTCATTTTGAATTTAATTTGGTTCGATAATATTTTGTTGTACATATTCTTTATAGGTACTGCTGAATTTGGGCGGTTATGCGTCTAGTTTGTCTACAAATACGTTTTCAATAATCACTTTTTGTATCAACCTGTATGTAATCATTTTGTGACGCACACATAAATATTATCATTCACTCATTCAATCCATTCGCGCCAGCTTTAGTGAATCGACCTATACATCATATAATGATAAGGCAAGATTAATAAATAAAAGTTTGTAAAATAGTTTGTTTCCTTTGTCCATTGCTTAAGACCATAACATAGTTAAGATTTAAATATTTTTTTGACACGATTCATGACTTGGGAAGAAAGCCTAAGCAATACATTAGGCACATACTTGACGCGCTCTCATCTGTTCAGCTTCAGATGGAACTTTCACCAGCCAGGACAGAAAAGCGCGGTCCGCTGTGAACGGAAAAAAAAACATTATTATAAATAAATATCAGACAACGTCACACAAATCAACCTAGTCCCAAATTAAGCTCAAGAAGGCTTGTTATGGGTACTAGACGACGATATACGTACTTATATAGATAAATATATACTTAAATACATAGGAACAACCATTACCCAAGCACAAATATTCGAGTTCATCACACAAATATTTGCCCTGGCCGGGATTCGAACCCGGGACCGCCGCTCAGTAGGCAGGTCCTTGCAAACTGAGCCAACCGCGTCGTCAATTATGTGCGATAATCATTCATTTATATTTGATGGCATACTTACTGAATCCCTATTAAAACCCGTAAATTAGGTAGAGTAAATATTCAATTCTAAGCTTAAACATTTTTTGCTGTTGATAGTTGGTTTGTTATGAAAGAAGAAATTAATATTCAAGACATTGTGCTGACCTTTATAGGTCACAGTCACACATTAACATGTATTAAGTCCCATTCTTGATACGTTAAATACTTTATTACAGATTTAACTGTCATCATTTCTTCGTGTGTTACAAATACAACGCCATGTCATGCCAGAAATAAATATTTATATATAAAATAATTACTATTTCTATCATGTGATATGGCATAGACATCCTAACTTTCTTAGTTGTGGAACAACTTTTCAATCCTTTAAGAATCCATTCTAAATTCTCCCTTTCTTAATGTACTTGTACTTTATGTACTATATTGGGCAAGCTTCTATTTTTGCCAGTAAACATATTCTATTCTTGTACAAATTGGCCTTTCTGTGATCTGATAATCTCCTTACATGCGCTGTAAAAATAGATATTTTCATGAATACATTACTCACAGATCAATGGCTTCCACTGTTCTTGATCCCAGTTCATGTCCTTGAGAGAGCTCTGAGCAGCACAGGGTTGGCTGAAATAAAGAAAGATTATCTATATTGATAGTTCTGTAGTGTAGCTTGTAGCCTTCAAGCTACGCTTTAAGAGGCCTTATTCCTTTTAAAATTTATTTATTTCATATTGTAACAAATATAGTGATGTTTTCGACCAACTTTTTGATGTGAATAATACTTCTCCGCGAGTTCTAGGTAGTAACATAGCTATTTCATGTTTTCATTGCGTGCAGTCGAAAATAAGTTGAAAAAACAAATTTTCCGCGGGAATTTCGTCAATTTCGAGTAGTTTTTGAAACAAAAAATATCAATGAATAATTCAAACTGTAGGTTTCAAATATATACCAATAGATACCAATAAGTCTGTTCTAGGTAGTAGCATTAATAATATGTTAAGAAACATGTTTGATCATAGAGAAAAATGTCTAATACAATCAGCATTTTAAAAGGAAAAGGCCTCTTAAACCTTTGTTGAAAGGACTTATTAATCAGTTTGTTCCTGCAGTTAGCTCCTGGTTCTGACAATCCCATTACTTGTGACAGTGTTTTAGGCAAAGACAGTAAATAGTTATGGTTTTATAGTTATATTGAATTATTGTAATATTTTGGCACTTTCAAATGATTGGCATATCATAGTTACAGTCAAGGAAATTGAAACGTGTGCCTTTTTTAATCTCATCACACCACAATGACGTCCACATTAGATTACCGTAGACTGACGAAAATACTAATAATACAGTCACGGAATGAAAACTTTCATCACTTTTGGACCTAAATACTCACACAAATTATTAAAAGTGCCTTTATTCGTTGACTGAAACTTACCGACACAACAGCACCACAACAGAGTCTGCTTTAGCCGGAATGAACCCGAGCACAAAGACATTTCGGGCGCCACAGGAGTAGCACTCCAGCAGGGTCTCACCAAGAGGTCCGTCGCGGTGAAGAGCCGCCTCCTTGTGCTTGGCACGTACAAGGTGGTTTATGATATGGGACCCGGAGGTGTTGCCACGGCCATTGCAGAACCTTGAATGACGGAAATGGGATCAGTACTGTGATATTTGAAGGACTTCTTCAATAAAGTATTAATACTTGTCATCATTATTATTATACAAGGTGATTTCTGAACTAAAGTCCATTCCATGAGGTCTTATATGTTTCAGGTTTAAAGTAAATCTGAGGTTTAGAGGTTACAATTTCGAGAGCATTATATTATTATGCATGCAAGCAATATTGATTAATGGAATAATTAACTTTTCTGTAATAGGCTGAGTACAATTTCTTCAAAGACCATAAAATTATATATTTTTATGATAGTCCTTGCTGTAACAATTTAGTCTGCAGGTCATTATTTTTTTATTGGGTTTCTAAGACAACCTTCAGCTAACACTATTGCGAACTGTCATTTTTTTTTATTTAATTTCAAATGAGGAAACCACTGTTGAGAAGAAATGCTAAAAAAAACTCATTGAGTATACCTGAATGACACTTTAATGATTCACAGACTGTAATTTCACTTGTTTTGACTGTGTCATATTAAGAGGGCGCCGAGCGTTTGCGACTGAACCATAGAACGCGGGGAATGCGTATTTAAATCGGCGCGCGGCCGCCATAGTAAAAATGTATGGAGAATTAAAAGCACTTTTTGATAAATCTGGACCTTTAATACCAAACAATAATTGAAATATTTGATGCGGACAAATTATAATGTAAACATTCATCTTTTTTTTGAACTGAAAATCAGAATAGATTTCCATTGTTAAAGTATAAAAAAACACTTAACGCCTGCTTACGATTTTACAATTTTCGTCCAACTTTACTTAGTTCTCTGGCGTAAAATGTTAATAATCTTATAATTTTTCCACGGAGAAGTTGTTAACACATTCTTCGAAATGCTAAATATATAGTTTAGAAATGGATTAAACAATTAGTGTTGACGTTATCTACTTAACGGCAACTGTCTATTTTTTCACATTTCGCTCGGTGCAGTCTTAAATTCACTCATTCGTCAATATTTCACTGACCTTTGACATGAAATGCTTATAATTTAGAGTTTGTGTTTATATTATTATAGCCTTATTTTATTCAGATATCTTTGACTTTTAATGAAACTAAGTGTTTATTATCAATATCTTACATATCTGGTAATCATGATAAAAACACTGTATTCTGAGAAGAACTTTGTACTCTGAGACAATTAGCTGAATTTAGATAAATTAAGGGAAACCCCTAAATCCTGCAAAGTAATGCATACTTAAATAAGTTTGAAACTTTGAAACAGGTAATATTATTTTTTATGAACCGCTTATATTTTATAGCTATACAATTTGTATAAATTTAAATGGAATTTCCTTTTTACTGATAAGAAGCTTGTAACAAGCAATTAAATTTTATATCAAACAATGCAACTAAAGTAATGTTCCAACTTCCAATACATTTAAACTTTAAATACCAACTGTATAAACAAAACCAAGTAGTTCTGTGGAAGTCTTGTTTATCCAAGTATTGGCTTTTAATGCTGAAACTAGTTTTTATTTATACAATGGTGGCAATAAGCAACTTACCACTTATTGCATATATTGCACATGACTACGGTGGCCGGATCGTGGATGCCGCAATACTTGCACGCATGGTCAGGAAGTTCCTTGCTGCTGTACAGAGCCTCATCTTCCTCCTCGAATTGCAACTCCGCTATCGCGGTGGTCACAGAGGAGACCTTAGACCCCAAATCCAAGCGACCTAAGCCGTTAACCTACAAATGAAATGATAAAATCATATGGTATACGACGTCAAAATGAGTAAATAAATCGAGGTTAGGTGTACTAGATCGTAGCTACTGACCTGGTTGGACGTGGTTAGACCGTGGTCATGCTGCGAAGCTTGCGTCTGGCTCTGAGAAGGGAGCGTGAAGTCAGTAAACTCAAACTCGGAGCCTTGAGTATCAGCTCCGATAAGGTCCGCTTCTTCAGTGTCCAGAAATGTGAGCGTTTGGGAGCTCGGTCCATACGCGTCGACACTCATGTTTACGAGATGTAGTACTTTTTATTTAAATTTAGAAAACGTGTTAAAAAGGTTAAATACAGAACGATAAAACAATTCTCCCATAACAGCCACGCAATAATTATCAAACGGCTAGTAAAGAATGACGAATAGGAAAATACGCCATGTTAGTAGTTGGTGTGTTGGTAGACCTCTTCAAGTTTGTTTTCGATTACGAAATGTATTCTTCAGGTGTCAAACAATTCTTTATATTTCTAATCACTTTAGGAAAAACGTAAATGATACAATTTATGTACTAAATCAATCTAAATTTCTGAAACATTATATAAAATGAAATTAAATGTGTTCCAAGTTCTATAGTAACAAATCATTTCTGGTAACACTGACGGGAAAAAAATGTTTATTTAGTTCCAGTATTCAAAACCAGATGCCACTAGATGATACAAAATAAGAGGAAATGTATGCCTCAAAGAATATTTTATTTTAATTTTAATAAAACAATGACTCTTCATTAAGTAAATAAATATCCCTTGAGTACTTAAATAAAATTAAATATTAGATCACGTTTTAGTTAAATAAAACCATGGTTTTATACCCATAATGAGATCCCGATGTTTTGGATTTGTTACATCAAGCTTTCGAGTTCACAAATACATTTTCTTTTTAGAAGTTACATTTTGTACAGACGACCCACTAAACATTTAATACATACGGCTGAAACTGGAGACTTTTTACAAAGTTTACATCCACACCTCCGTGGACAACATTAAAATGACTGATTAATGAGTTCCCGAGTGACTCTAACTTATCTTACAAAAATAAATTAGGTATAGGGTATCTTCAGTGAACTAGTCTTTGAATAGTGTGAAACAGCACTGGCACGCCCTAAAATCCTACGACTCTTCTCTTTCCGCTCTAGGGCACAAGCAGTGGCAGCTTTAGAGGGGGTTAATCGGGGCGGCCGCCCGGGGCGCTGGCTCCTAAACGGCCTTTCTTTAACCAGGACTAGGGGTGCCACATCGCCAAATAATGAATAACTCGCCCACGGCGCCTCTATGGCTAAGGTCGGCCCTGGACACAGGAATTAGAATTATGTCAAATCAAATGATGTGTTATAATTTTTATCTTCGTACGAAACGAAGCACTAGATTTAAAAGTGTTTAAGACAGACTACTTAGTTGTACCTATGTCATCAATATGAATCCAAGAAAGATTCTTGTCGTTTGCACCCACAGCCGTTGACAAGCTATCTAATTTTTACTGTTTCCGTTTAAAACCATTTTTCCCCTCGGATTTGCAAGAGGCTGATCTTTTAGGAAATTCTTGCTAATTTTTCGTGACGACTGTAAACTGTTTTGTATTTTGTCACTTCCGTCCATAAGTACTACCTAGCCTAGCGCTACGCAAAAAAACTAATCGATGCACTCCAATCACAAAAGATATAAAATGCATGAAAAACAGATCTATATATATTTTGTATTAATATCCTATAAATTGAGAAACTAAACTACATATATGATTCACAATGCGATGTACGATTTACATGAAAGGATGGAGATTTAATCACAGTTGCCACCATAACGATAGCGGTCACTGCTGAATCATTTTTGATACAGGTGCCCTTGTAGGATACCTTTGGACGGTTAATAGTAAATAAGTTTTACTCTACTACGCAGAAATAAAAAGGGTTATTTATAGCGGGAAGACCCTTTTCATCTTTCATGCATGAAGAGAAGTGTCGAGTGCTAGAAATAATGTTTTTAATTTCCCTCAATTCCCTCATTATTCGTGGCGTCATTTTTAGGACACCATCCAAAATCCAAAAGGTCCGGAAGTGATAAAATGCCTGAATCCGTGCAGTGCAAGCGATCCAGGCAGCTCTTAAAGACCAGTTATTTTTGAACAGGTCTAAAAGCGTGGGCGTCTGACTGATACCAGAAAAATGGGCCGTACATTAGCCGATGTCTGATATCACTGGGCTCTGCGAAATATATTTCTGTGCCAAACATTTATTATAAAGTCTAGGATTTCATAGTTAGATTGGTTCCTTACCCTTTTTAAGGTTTCGTACCTCAATCGGCAAACCAACCTTTTTGTCAAGTAGTACGCTGGAGGTATCAAGTTGTATTTCAAATACTCAAATCTGCTACCCCTTGCAGCCTTGAAAAATCTAAGTTCTAAGTCAATGCCATCAAAAGATACGAGCGTTTTATGCTGCATTTTGTTGAATTTGGCAAATCAATACCTAAAGGGCACTTCCCGTTGATCTATAGTCTGACTAAAATATCTTTGCCCCAGCAATTTTAGTTTTTATTGGTATATAATACCTAATACTGAAGATAGGGCATTAAATAGTCTTGATAATGTGTATTATTCTTAATCTTTTAACTGGTAATAGATTCTAGCATTTTATAGGTATAATTGAATAAACATTTTGGTAAGTTATGCTTTGATCAATAATTATTGAATAAAAATGTTTACAAAATAAGATATTTCGGAGGACTTTTGCTTTGTATTGTGTGTAGTGAGTTTACATACTGTATTTCAAAAAAGTAACTTCAGCGTTTATTTAAATTAAATTAACTTAAAAACATGCCTGCATTTTCAGGACGATCAAATAAATATTATTATGTGTTCAACAGTTCATTTGCTTGGAAGAGTTATTGTCGTCCGACTCTAGAATCATGAAATTTCATTAGTAAAAGTCCAAAAACCGTAAATTTGTAGTAGTAATATTTATTTTTACGATTACAAACTTATTTGCTGTTGATAAACTAACCCCAACCTATGTCGATGTACGAGTATAAACAAGTTTTCCAACGGAAAAAATAGTTTGTCGCTCAGCTCAGTATAGTTTATCGTTTCGTTAAAGCAATATAAGCAGTGCTTCCATAGTTTCGACATTTTTCGACATGCATGACATGACAGTTTGCAATTTTATTGCCTGATGGCATCTCTCCCTTTAGAACTCAAGATATGCATGCCTCAAACAAACTGATGCTGATGCTGACTAGTGACTGGGATAATATAGAGCGTAAATCCACAAACTTGGAATACATATTTGTGATCAATTTTTATATTACTCTATTCTATTCTATTCTATTTTTATATAAAAAAAAAAATGGCTACTGCCCATTGGGTCAATTTTGCCAGTGTCAAAGTTGACGAACGTTGTACGGTGAGTTGAGCTTTTTGTAAAGTGATAGCGATTTACAAAGAACCACGCGGTCTACCGGGCCTTGACCCAAGAAGGGCTATGTACGCTTTAAGTTGAATTCTTCATTAACTATTCACTCATACGGTAGTTCACTGCACAATAGACTATCAATACTACACATTGAACAACCAAAATGAATAAATAACGAATAACTAAACTTAAAGGCATGCGGCCATCTTAAGTCACAAACCGGAAGCCTTTATATTACTCTCATAATTGGTGCCACATGTGTCATAAAAAGATTGTGTCAAGCAAGAAATATGACGTTTTTAAGTGAAGCTTTTACTGACAACGTGACAGTTTTATTTTATCATAATCGTAAAATCCAAATGTGGCAGGCTATTAAAGAGTAAGATCTTAAAGTTGGGTAGGATGCGTCAAACATTTTGTTCTCAAAAAGGACTATGACCAATCGGGCAAGATATAAATTAATAAATATTATAAAACATCTGTGAGGACACCATAAATCTTTCGGATATCCGTAATTCAAACGGGTAGAATATTTGAGTATAAGCTATTTTATCAAAATGGATATTAAGGTCAACATCAGATAAGGTAATCTAGCATCTGACCTCAAAATCCATTGTTATCTAAGAGTATAAAAAAATATTAATAATATAAATATCATACGATACGGGTTTATTCACGTCGTAGAAGTCGAATATCGCTCGACATGTTTCGAATCGGTTCGCGATTCATCATCAGGAGAGCCGATCACTATGGGCCACGATCTGTTGGGCTTGGGGGCATTGACCATCAATAAACTCGGTTAAAATTTGGATTTCAGATGCCTCCTCCGGCCAGCCGCCGAGGAACGTGTCAAGTCTTCCCGCCATCCCGTTCCAGCCCTATACCTCGCCTGTGTTGCCCATCTTGAGGCACCCACTTAGTAGTTTTACACTAGCCTTTTACCTTTCTGAGTACATGCGGCAGACGCGGCGGACCCAGTCCTACTAGCAGGCTAACCTGGCTGTTGTTTTTTTTCATTGTATAACTCAGCCTACACGACATTCGATGTCAAATAGAGATTTTCTATATACTACATAATGTGTTAAAAACCATCTAACTGTGTAACGGCAAAAATAAAATAATGGATATAGTTATAGATACATGCACTTCCGCCTAAATTAGAAGCCGGCATCTGGCTGGCGACTCGCCAGATCTGATACGGCTGGATATTGGCTTAAGCCTTGTTCGGACTAGGCTAGTATTTTAGTCTATTAGCGAGTAATTTAGTAGCTAAACGTGTCTGAACACCAAAAAATTAGTCGAGTAGATTAGTAAGTAATTTAGTCGAGTCAATCCATTTTATTCTATTTTTTTTAGTAGTTTAGTAGTGAGTAGCACCCGCCACCATGCGTCCGTGCTTACTCGGCCGCCGGCTAAACAAGTCCGAACCTGTTGATTTAGTTGAGTTCATTAGTTGGCGTGAAAATGTCGTTTCGCTGAAGCGAGGAAACCACTTTAAAATTGCAGAATACCACTGACTTGTGAACTTTACCTACTCGACTGTAATGCGAACGATTTTTAGGCAGTAGCGAATAGTTTAGCTTCTACATTACTCGCTACTAGACTAAAATACTAGCCTAGTCCGAACAAGCCTTTAGTGATATCAAGGTTTCATCAGTTGATGCAAGAAAAGTAACATCCGCGGATGTTATGAAAGTCCACGGCCTTCGTCTGCGATACATTTAGGAAATGCACTGGGCCAAATTTCGCAAATGTAACTGGAATATACATAATTCGACGGCAAAAAGCGGAAACGTAGTAAACGCCAATGAATTAACTTGGCATTTACTACGTTTCCGCTTTTTGCCGTCGAATCATACTAAATTTTAAATTCTAGATTTGTATAGAAAATCGGTTTTCCATGGATAGGGGGTCATGATTTCAGGAAAAATCTTATTAGAGTGATACAGGATCGCCTTTTGTTTTGTATGATTCAGATGGGGGCGTCATGTTAGCTCTGGGGCCATCTGTTGGTTGTAATTTCATCGCCCTCTCATCACGCCGAAACGGCGGGACAAATTTCAACCGATTTTGGTACAGGGATAGCTGGACATCCAAAGATGATGACTGCTTACCCGTCGTTGTCGTTACGGCAAAGAAAAAAATACGCGGATGAACTTGCTATTTTATTGTATACTAGCAGGTACCCCTGCTACTAAGTACCTGCTGCTGCTAGTATACAATAAAATTCAATCGGTCTACTTGAATTTACAAAAAATTTCGCTGTATAAGATGTCACTGGTACCTAAACAGTTAAATAATTTTCTCAAAAATGGTTGGGATTGTTGACTTTATTGATAAAAAAATCAGAATGCTAAGTGCATAGTTTATGGCCAGTCAAAAATAAGCCTTGCCCTTGCTTGCTCGGTTTACTAGACAATAATGTTCAAATTCCTTTATTTGTCGAGGTAAAAACTTTAAAAAAAACGGCTATATAAAAAAGGCACAGGCCAAAACGATGTATCAGTAGCTACTTATATTAAAAAAAAAAGGCGGCAATGCAAGAATTCAGTTTTAATATATAAGTAGTGGCTAATAAAACTTATCTGTACTTTTTTTCTTGCACCATTTTTGAGAAAAGCTCTACTTATATTTGTCTCAGCCGGAAGGGCAATTGCTGGCTTCGTATTAATGTAAACGGCTTGGGAGTCCTTTTAAAATTAATGCTCAGCCACCAATTACTTACCTACTTCCTTCGCAAATAAATATAAGTAGTAAGTATACTTTTCTGGTATCGAAAGCTTACCCACTGGTTAGTTTCATCAAAAATCTTGTTAATGAATGGTTCGAGATGACCACAAGATCTGTCAAACTTTCGGCGATTGTTACAAAATTCAATCCGTTTCATATTCATATTACCAAATATCAATATTACACACGACACGCGTTATTATTTAAAGTTTGAGACATACGCCACATCTTAAATCTTATGATACCACGCTCAAATAAATCATTTTATAGCAAATCGTAATAATTTTACAAGATTTACCATCTCAACCTAGTTCTCGACGCTAAAATTAATATTTAATTTACGACCAAATGAAGATTGTCATCGTCGTACATAATGTCAGATGTAAATCTCAGTCAATTGAGCACATGTGCTGTTTATGAGTTATTTGTAGTTTTGGATCTTGTTAGGGTTCCGTACCCAAAGGGTAAAAACGGGACCCTATTACTGAGACTTCGCCGTCCGTCCGTCCGTCCGTCCGTCCGTCTGTCACCAGGCTGTATCTCAACAACGGTGATAGCTAGACAGTTGAAATTTTCACAGATGATGTATTTCTATTGCCGCTATAACAACAAATACTAAAAATAAAATAAAATACATATTTAAGGGGGGCTCCCATACAACAAACTTGTTATAGATTATATATATGTATAGGTACGGAACCCTTCATGCGCGAGTCGGGCTCGCACTTGCCCATTTTTTTTTAAATAAGGCAACACGAAAATTGGGGTATTAGTTTGTTACTTAAAATTGTTACTTTGCTTGATGATGAAAAATAATCCTAAAATAGTTATTTGTTATACAAGGGGGGAAAGTTGTATTTTACCCGCGAGTGTTTATTTGAAACACGAGCTAGCGAAAGGATCCTATGATTGACCACGAGCGAAGCGAGAATCCTGAGCGTAGCGAGTGTTTCAATACACGAGACGTAAAATAACTTTTCGCCCGTGTATAACACAAAACTTTTCACCTCACTACAGCGAGGAAAAAAGAATAAGGGTCTGTACTATATCTTTGAAAAATATCTGCATTAATCAACCAATTCGCCATTTATTAAAACTAAGGTCTAATTAAGCTTTCATGTAGGTATTTTAAACGGGATTTTTCAGAAAATAAGCTCATGTCAAATTTTACTTTAGCTGCGTTGAAACGTCAAAACTCTTTCTCCACATGTGGATAAAAAGCGATTTTCTCAATAGATATCAAACAAACAAACTGGCCTTTCCGAGCTAGTGAGGTGAAAATGTATTTCTCAGGCTTTGTGACTATGATTGTTGTGGAAAATGCTTTAAATGATGTCCTCAGTTTTGGTATAACGAACTTTCAAATAAATTTTCCACCTTTTTAAGGTAGCAGTAATTTGTCAGATGACATGTTTAGTAGTAATAGTAATGCCCGGGGATTAACTGGCGCCATTGTTATACGGCGCATTTTGATAGTCGCGCATCCAACAGTTTTTATTTTGATCCCGTGAGTCCCAGATATATTAAAATATTCACGAAACGGGTTTAACCTCGTCGTAGAAGTCGAATATAGCTCGACATGCTTCGAATCGGTTCGCGATTCACCATCATGGAGGATCACTCGCGGTGGCGACCAATGCAACACTCAAATGACTGACTGACTGACTGATCGGCTGAAAATATTATGGGTATCAGGAAAAAAAAACTGTCGAAATTTGATTTGGCCAAACGTTACAGGCAGGAAACAGAAATTCGGACATCTCATAGGTACCGCGTCGAATTCCGCATAATTCACTACCTAACCTACTACTAAGATGGCAACTCTAAGATGGGTCGCTATAACGTTTACAAGCTCTTTTTTAAATTTCAAATTATTCTGTCCCTTTCACTCAAATATTGTGTAACAGGAGAGTAAGGGGAACAGCTTTGAAATTTACACAAAGTTCTTGTGAATAAGCACAGAGTGCATGTACCATATGCGTATGATTTGGCATCAGGTTACATTGCAGCCGAGTTTGAAAACATTAATTGATGTAAATGTCTGGACTCAAGACCAATGCCCTTAAACACATTTAGGTTTATTGGACTCAGTTGTGTAGACAGTTCGCATTCTTGAGCTAATTTCAATACAACATTACATATAGGATCGTTAACCATAGGTAAAATGTACCTACATACAGAGCATAAAAACAGATTCGTACATAATATCATCATGATTCGTACCTAATACATCGCCATGTTTGTGTTACGCCATAAATGAGAATCTCCATAAGCTTAAAGTCACATAGTCAATTGTAGATTGTTGTCAAATATAAATGTTTATCACACTTGCTCGTAAAGTAGGGTCGTTAGTTCATTTCACGTAGGCGATATACATATGAACGAGTATGGTGGGTTTAACGTTGTGCCACGTGAATAATGGACTTTCATACAAAATTAACGAGAGACACATTTGAGAAACGGCTAGGACATATCCGTCTGGGCAGAAAATCCCACTTACCTAGGTGACGTAAAGTATTAAACATTATTAGTGAATATTCAGGCCAGTTATCGAAGGGGATAACAGGACCCGAATCCAAGACAATGCTATCATACATTACTATGACAATATGACTTAATCGCGTTCAAAAAGTGGTTATTGAATTACTTCGACGTTTCGAACGTGATGTTACGCTCATGGTTTCGAAAGGACTGATCCCTGGTCCCTTCGAGACCAATGTGTGAAAATCGTGTAAGTTTAAATCAATATAATGCTATCGTAATAAACAAATAGCAGACATAAATAGGAAAGAAACATTCATTAGGTTACGCATTTAAATTTTTCTTTGTATCACTGGTTTAAAGAGACATTCGTTGAAATAAGACCAGTTTGAGCAGATATTTTAGGAAACAGACATCGAACCTGAGCCAATCGTCCATAAGGTACTTAATTTAGTTTGCTCTCTATAAATGGATGACGAAACAAAGAGGCCGTACTCAAAATTGAATTTTTACGATGTCGTTATTCCATTGGAGCCATTATGATTAGCATGCGATGATTAATGCCCGTAGTAAAGCGGCCGCCGTGAGAGTTGTCGCGCGACAATTGTGACAATTGACGGGCGCCACGCGTGATGTCATCTAGACGGGACTCCATACCCCAGTCAACAGATGATTTGCCGTCTGTGCATTGACTCGCTTTATGGGGCGGGGCTGCTACATATTTCCGCTCTGACAAATGCAACGCAATTAACGAACCAATACTTGAAAATTTGGGCATATGATAGGTGCCAGGATTTTCTTTATATTAACCAAACGCTGCTCATTTACTATTTAAGTACACTTAATTTCCTAAAATGCGAAAAAAACACGGTTCTACCATCCCATACCTACACTATCGTAATTTTTTTAAACATATAAGAATATATTTCGCTTTTTATATGCTCCGAGCAGAAAAGGACGATAAAAATTCCATGCGAAATACGTTTTGTTATTTCCGAAACTTATTTAGAGTTTTTTCCTACTTATCCTTTAGAGTATGAATCCTATTGGTCAGGTAATATATTGAGCTGTCATTTGTAGGCTTCTATAATTTCACGCCGATCGACGTCGATCTTCATTGGTTAGGCTTTGTTCAAATGTCTCACTCACGTGCACAAATAACAATCACAAAGTCGTATTCCTCCAATACCTCGTTTGCAAACTGCAATACTCGAAACATCGCATACAGTCTATTTTCAAAAGGAATCCGTTAACCAAGACACGTCCTTTAGAAATCGGTCCAGTCCATTATAATAATTGATTGATGTACTGAGTAATGTACATTACTCACCACAAACTGACTCATGCTAGGAATGTTGAAGTGCGGGCAGCATTGTATCGTGCATACTTCCAGTTATCAGGGCGGGAATTCTAGTAACCTATTAGTTTTAGTGCCACAATCTGAATCCTGTCGCCCCTAATTTGCAGTGATGCTATCTTTATGGATACGGCCCTGCTTCCGATGTTGGATGGCCAATCATATTAATGGTGTGACCAAACTTAATACTGCACGATTGTTACACGATTGATATATTTTAGCCTGATGATAAGATAAGCTTTTTTTATTGCACAAAACAAAAATCATATAAGAAACGTTGGTATAAAAATCATATAAGAAACGTTGGTATTCTAAACCGTTGCGATGCTACCGCTATAAAGACTGCCCAAAGAGGTCCCTCTTTGGGCAGTTTCTTTTTGCATTCGCCACCGCTCGAAGATGAAAACCACGTGGAAGACGAGAGGGTTTCATACTAAACACAAGCCCTAGCCAACGCAGACGTCTCTGTTTGAGAAACCTGGTCAAACTAGGCAGCTGTGCAATTTTTAGAACCCTCTCGTTGGTTCCCTGGCATGTCATGCCATGATAAACACAAGATCTTACGAAAGCAATGCCTGTAAAATGAGTTTAAGTGACGTACTTTTGCATACATCGTCCAGTTTCAGCTCCGTACGAGAGTACGCTCAGAATAGATGCTTGAAAGATTTAGCATCTTGGTCTTTGTTGTAAGATGTAAGGGGAATAATAATAATATTCGAAAATAGCAGCAGAAAAGTGAGGCGTAAAATTATAAGTAAGCCTAGTACTCACTCAAGAGTTGCAGTTAGAGTGAAATGCCACCGAGATTGCGCTCGCTTGAAAGTGATACCACCGTACAGTACAATACTATGCATCATTTAAAGATAGGAATACCCCGATGTTATAATACGGAATAGATTTGGGCAAAGTAATTTTGTTTTTCACCTCGGAATGCCTTTGTCTGTATGTGGAAATAACGTTGTTCGTAGCAGGTGTACCTACCAGTGACGTCACTACATAGTATTAAAACAAAGTCGCTTTCTGCTGTCTGTCCCTATGGCTTAGATCTTTAAAACTACGCAACGGATTTTAATGCGGTTTTTTTTTTAAATAAGTAGATAGTTTGATTCAAGAGGAAGGTTTATATGTATAATACATGCATAATTTATCAGCATTGTACGAAGCTGGGGCAGGTCGCTAGTTTAAATATAAATGAATTAATGAATCCAGTTTCCTGGGTTACTAAAATGCTTGAATTAATATTTCTACCCATAGGTATAAAAGGTAAAAGGTCAATAGGCAGTTTTCTTGTTTTATGTGTAGGTTTTGTGTAATTTTTTGTATAGCCTTTAATCAGCCGCTATGTGGCGTGTCCGTTCTATCCGCAGCTTTATCCCCGTGACAAAAAGTCGTCCAAGTAGCTCTGTAGTGTTGGCGCCAGCGCCGGCAAGATCAAGCATTCACGACGCGTGAACATGACAGAGTCGGTCGGATGCGCGTACGATGCTCGCCTTAAAAGGGACTTGTAGATATAGCTTCCGGGTTAGGGACTTACATTTGATAACTGATTGGCCGTATTTTAAATCGATTTCAAATTTTGGTTCTACTTAGATTTTATTTCACCACTTTGTCACCCTGATTAATATAACTACAGGGAGGCCAAAAAATCTAAAAAAGTCGACCGCTTATACACGTTTCCCGTCATTCTCTAATATTTCGATAACTCCTAAACGTTATAAAAGTTGCGGCAAACGTTTATTACCATTAAAGCGCATTGCCCTACAATCTTCTAATCCATAAATAACTTGTAAATAAGGGATTTCACTGACTATTTGAAGTTTTCATCGTCAATTCCACTGAACTAATGATGAGTTCTGGTTCCATCATTTCTTTATGAATGTTACATATTTCCGACAAGGACGGGATGGTTGACTGGCAAACAACATTTATTTACAAGAACGGTTTTTAACATTTTTTTTGCAATAATAGAATTGAAATTGGGTCATTCGGAGATTGCAGCTTTCAAACCAAAGTGAATTTTCAAAATCGATATAAAATACTTTTTAGGCAAAAACATAATAAACATAAGTACATCGATTTGATCTGAGAAACTATCATTCATGATAAAATCTCAGCTAAAAAAATATCAAAGCTAGAGCTTCAGACCGCCTTCACAAAAGTTTTAGTCTGATACTCAGTAAGTTTTAAATACCAAAGAGCGCACACAAAAACGAATCTTGCCTCCTACATCACCATGAAATGCACTCATCCGCGCTAAGCTAAACTCTAGTGTGACTCACTTTACCTAGACTAAATTAAGAACAATTTACGAGATGGTTATTTTATGTTTGCAGACAATTCAGTTCACGGCTGATTGCTACCTTTATTTCTGTATCTTAGTTAAATACAGCTCACTGCTTCATTTTACGGGATGTAGGAAGGTACTTACTTGGAAAATGTATGACAACATCGCCGTGTCTAATCTGTGAGCTGTGACATCGATTTACTTATTTTAATGGTTCTTTTATACGTTGATGTCTGTTGCTTCAATTTGTGTTTGTTTAGATATTAACCTTTTATTAACAACAACAGTCTACGAGCGATGTGCTTGCCAGTGCCATTTCAATTTGGTAATTGTAGACGGAGCAGAAATATTATAGAACAGCAACCATGGACCGAAGGACGTATATAGAGGCACAGAAAGGTCCCGTCCCAGGCGACCGACGATTTTATGTTAATCATGGGAAACCGTTAGTACCGAGAGTCCGAGACCGCTCATAGTAAACTTTGGCTGGGACAAAGTTATATAACCTTTTTATCTGTGCCTCTGCCAACGAAAAAGAAGTACCTAGGTTCAATTCAAGATTTGTGAGTGGGTCTAATTCGGACGTTTCTCGTGTGTCTCGAATTTTTATTTTATTTGGAACATCAATTCAGTTCAGAATAGGTATAACTTATAGCTATCATGCTTCTTGTCATCTTTTTATTAAGCACAAATGAGCGTATTAAAATTAAATTCTCAATTAGATTATTTTGTTATTTTATTTCGTAACTTGACCCAGCTTGTTCTTGGAACATCATCCATTTGAATTCGACGTAGATAGACACGTGTCATTCATAAGATTAGCATATCGATGTTTAATGTTAATTTATGCCTAGTTGTCTGTGTAGAGAATAAGAAATGGCCAAAGTTATGGTCCACAATATACAGGAAGTCTACTAAGTGTGTTAGTTTATTATTTACTAGCGACCCGTCCCGGCTTCGCACGGGTGCAATGCTGACAAATTATCCATCTATTATACATATAAATGTTCCTTAAATCACTATATTTATTAAAAAAACCGCATCAAAATCCGTTGCGTAGTTTTGATGATCTAAGCATATATATATAGTGACAGACAGACAAACAAACAGCAAGAAGCGACTTTGTTTTATACTATGTAGAAATGTACGCCGTAAAAGAAGCACAAATTTGGTCAAATATTTTAACAAATTTGTTAAATATATATAATATTTACCGAGTTACTAATATAAGTAATAGCGCTGGTAATAGTATTTTTTATACTCCCGTACTTACAATGTGCGAAATACGCGGTAAGTACTCGACTTTAAGAACCTTCATGTTGCACAATGAGATTGCATAATAGTATTTTATGCAACCAATCAGTAAACAGTAGCGTTTTTGTTTTTTAAATCAAATATGCTGATGTTTTCTTTTTAAATTATTTGAGTTGAGTAGAGTTGTCTTATGAATATTAAAGTTCTGTAGCGGGTACCATAGAGTATAGAATTTTGGTACAGGATTAAAAAGTGCGTTATTGTGATTTTGTCTGTGAAATTATAATCGACATATTAAAGTACGCGAGTATAAAAACAAACATTTTTCAAATATGCAGTTTAAATAAATAAATAATGACCTTAGAGAATCGTGCGCTCGGTACGCTCGTATATGTCGCCGGACTTTGTTAATCTATTAATAATACGAGTACTAAACAAACACTTTTTGAACGCGATTTAGTCCCGTTTTGTTATAATAAATCACGAAGTATGAAGAAGCATGCGTATACACAATTAAAGAATCATGTAACCTTTTTGTTCTTGTCACAATGACAAGACAATAAGCGTCAAACAGGTACGCGTTTCAGTTTCCTTTACTGTACCGTCTGCGTATTGCAACGTGAAAGAGGACGGCCTCTTCCACGTGTTCTCGTCTCACTTGGAAAGTTAGCTTCAACTTAACAATAATAAACTTTCAATTCAATTCTCCTACATTTGTTTTAATTTATTCTCCTGAAGACAATCATGATGACAATTTGTATCGCACTGAGCGTGACGACGATAATTTTTGATTTTAACTTACACGATTCTAACACCTTATTTTAATTAACTCGACGTTTCGGACGTGATGTTACTCGATGCGACTAAAGACCTCGGAAAGCGCGTTCATTTTAAGATTGGTTTTGTTCCACCTACCGTGTTGTGTTGTTGCCCTTATATTATAAATGCACAATATAGGTATTAAGCACGGCCTAGTTGCAGGGTATAGTGTCTAGACAAGGCTTGACACGGCAGACACTCTCTGGCAGACCATGACTTCCGCGTCGTGTCGCTGACTCCCGACTAATGTTACCATGTAACAATAAAACAATTTTGGTACAAGAAAGAAGTAAAAGGTTACGATACTACCTATTTATAATTGCACTTTGCACACTTACAGAAATGACACAACTTTGCGCGACAACGAGCTGTGCACGGTACGTGTGTCTCGCTCACTCGTATGGCGGCCGCGCTCGGATCTCTCGCTCAACCGCTCGCCGCGCCGCTGGTTGCGCAAAGTTGTGGCATCTCCGTTATGCGGTCGAGATTGACCTTTTCTGATTTCACGAAACCCCAATGGGTAAGAGTTCACAATACATTACTCACGAAGTTGCCCGAGGTTGGGCGAATATGATGGTGATAGTGTGTACTTCGCTGAAGAAAGTCATACTTCGGCCAAGTTCGCCTCGGTCAACTTCGCGATAGTGTCGTGGAGCTTGTTAAAACGGGTAGAGGTACCGATTTTTTCAGACCCCGTTACGCTGATCTATACCTACTGGTGCCTAAGTATAATAGTTATTAAACGATAAATTCTTTGGTAGACAAAAAATAATCTGGCGTATGGTTTTCCTATTCTAAATCTCCAATGTAAGGTTTGTTGAATTCATCATATTCAATTATTGAGGTTGTTAAAGAGTACGTCTACCTTGGGCAAATATTGCAGTTGGGTAAAAACAACTTCGAGAGAGAGGCTAACAGAAGAATACAGCTGGGCTGGGCAGCATATGGCAAACTTCGTCGGGTCTTCACATCGCCAATTCCACAATGTCTGAAGACGAAAGTTTTCAACCAGTGCGTCCTACCCGTAATGACATACGGTGCCGAGAAGTGGACACTCACGGTTGGGCTGGTCCACAAATTTAAAGTCGCTCAGAGAGCTATGGAAAGGGCAATGCTCGGAGTTTCTTTGAAGGATCGAATTCGGAACGAAGTGATCCGTCAGAGAACCAAAGTTACCGACATAGCTCACCGTATTAGCAATTTAAAGTGGCAGTGGGCTGGCCATATTAGCCGAAGAACCGATAACCGGTGGGGTAAACGTGTTCTTGAGTGGAGACCGCGGATCGGCAAGCGTAGTGTGGGACGCCCTCAGATTAGATGGAGCGATGATCTGTGCAGGGTGGCTGGCAAAAACTGGATGAGAGTAGCCGAGGATCGCGTACAATGGCGTGCAGTTGGAGAGGCCTATGTCCAGCAGTGGACAAGAATAGGCTGATGATAATGATGATGATGATGAATTATTTAAAAACAAACTTTATATCCACACAATGAATCACATAACATAACCACATTCGCGGCCCTCTTGTATTTATAGTTGGGACGAAGTCGCATAATAAAATCGAACCAAATAGGAACAGGTCCAGATTTCTCCCATAAAACTTGAGACGCATGGTTACCCTACTCCTATCCCAATTACTTGACACAGAACACTGGTAACAATTACGAGGCATTGTAATCTTTAAACTGTAACAGGATTAGTTATTATTCGAATAAGGTCTTTAGCACATCGAATTATGGTAGCAGTTTGTCAGGATTTGCGGATATGATAGGGTGTAGTGCTCAGACAGTTATTGTAGAAATCTGTTCACATCCATATGGCATTACTGGGCAGATACAAACAACGCACCCCTTTATTAAGTAGGTAGTTGGTATCATACACCGCGGCCTAATGATTCAAGAAGACTGCTATTGTCTATACCACGTCCATACTATACAATAATTATTCGAATTCGAAACCAATGAACGTAACATCACGTTCGAAACGTCGAGGTAATTAAATAAACTTTTTGAACGCGGTTAAGTCCCGTTTTGTTGTAATCACGTTATATAATAATGATGAGTGAAATCGGTAAGTTTAAATCAATACACTCCATTGTCTGTTTACTTTGATTTGGTTGGTTTATTGGGCTTATTATTACTTATGAGTTCGGAGTATTGGGGTAGTCCTATTCGCATACTAAGAGTTATACCTATCTATGAGTTCTTCAGATTCTCAAAAATCCGCAATGATGTGGCTTGTGTGTCGATGCATTAACCATAACCATGGAGCTTAACACTTAAATACGAACATATATTCTAACGCACGTACTCTGTACGCACTATTGTTAAAATAGCGGTTAACCTCTTCACCTCACATCATAGTCATGATCGTACAAACGTTTGGCACCTTAGCGATGACACTTCCACATGTCCACCAAATACAAATGCTATTACTTAACAAGACCCAAAGCATTTATCTCGCTCAACTAATTGTGTACTTCCATATAAGTAAGACCGTATTCCTTATTTGTGAGCGGCCTCGCCGTCCATAGTAGATAGATAACATGTAATTGTACTTTGTACTCCATTTCAAGCCGTGACGTGGGAATGGGCCAAATTTATCCATATGACGTCATTAATTAAATCCGCTACGGGATTCGTTTTAGAGCCTTAAATGGCTCATACATTAGTGCTACGACTTGAGCTAGGCTAATCCTGAATCTAAATCGGACATTTGCGGGATATCGTTATCGATGGTCGTTAGCATTTAATTTGTGACGTCACGCATCCGAAATTGGTTATGGTCGTGGCGATTAGGTGCGACGCGACAATAGTAGTTTATGCAACTGCTACATAATGAGAGGTCTTAAAATACGAGTGTAGGTTTTCACACGAGTGTTTTGAGACCTAATTATGTAAAGTTGCATACTTTATCTACACACATATTCATAATCATCAACATCTTCATAGATGAGGTAACTCGCGAGGTAAGTCACCGTTACAGTATCAATTTTGAAGAAAATTGAGGAATGTACCTAGGTCCTTATCTACCTATAATATCTTAAGTTTTTATTGGAATTTAACAAGATGGGTGTAGATAAAGATTCTGACGGTAATTAATAATATGTAAAGTGGATATCAATTCTAAAACTAATACATTTATTATGGGTCAAAAATAAAATATACAAATAACAAATTTATGGGATTAAAACTAAAAATTAAACTAAGATTAAAATATATTTATAAAACTAAGACCTTATATGTGAAGGAGAGTTTACCCTTACAGTTGGTATGTTAAGATAAATTATTTTTAGTAATAGGCTACGTGTGTGGACGTGGACGGTCCTTGTTGAAAACGAACCCCTAAAAATAATGGAAATTGTCTTGGAAGATATGAACCAATGTAGAAAACTATTTCCAACAAAAAACTCTGACATTTTCCGAAATAAAGACGTTTCAAGGACCGTTTAGCTTGTTAGCCAATTGGTTTCATTCGGTTGATTGCAATTAGAGGTTTCAAATATTCTGCACAGTGAGGTTAACAAACGTTTGTATCTTCATCACTCGTACGGCAGAAGCCTCTAGTGTATGTTGATACTAATTTGAAGGTAATCGAGCATGAAATGTTCGTATTATTGGGCGTGGGTAGACCGCGTCCTTATTCTGATGTAAATAAAAATATTGAAGATTTTTTAAATAATGTGACCAGAAAAGCGATAAAACCGCGTATTTCATGTATAGTTTATTTTATTTAAGATTATGATAATGTAGATAGTTAAAACAGGAGCATTACCATTTTTATTGTTTATTACATTATTTTCTGATAGATGTACGCATGGATTACGTGATCAGAATATAGGATCACTTCGTTGTCCGTTCATCTGTATGTCAATCTATTGGGGAAGGTACTTCCCGTAGAACTAGAATCATGAAGTTTTGCATTGCGAGTCTCGCAGTAACACTTAATTAGGAAAAAGTATTTGAAAACTCCTAATTTGTAGTAATAATTTATAATACATAAAACATATAAGGATTATATTCGTTATTCATTCCTGTTTGAAAAGTCATTTATAAAAGTTTTAATTAATTTAATTTGTTGTAGTGGCTATATTAATTACACAATATACATATTATTCTTAATCCTGTGAGTACCCGGTTATTTATGAGACTTTAAAAAACAGATTTCCCTATCTCATAGTTTCTTTTGGATTGACTAGGTACCGTTATATACGCGGTATTCGATTTTAAAAACCTTCATAGTGAACGATTGTATAAAATAGTATTACCTAATATTAATGTGTACAGAATCCGAACCCATCATAACATAAATCTATTTGATTTTATTACTAGCTTTTGCCCGCGACTACGTCCGCGTGGAACTTGGAAGTATGGAAGCAACCTCGTACAACACGATAGATATGCACCTAATCACCTTAATTAATAAAAAGGATTATTAAAAGCGCCTAAGCAAATGTAAGAGCAATTGTGCTTTTGGTCTATTGGTTTGCCGTTTCAATGAAGAATTTTTCAATTGTTACGAACCGTTCTCAAGCAGTTGCATTACAGAATAAGAGTGGCTGGGCTACACCGCCAATAAAACACGACATACACCATTGAGCAGCGAGGGATATGAATGATGCTTTGTCTCAAACACAGCGGATACAGATATTGAACCAATTTGTGCACTGTGTGCAAACAATCTGCATTGTTATTACAATTTTGAAAGCCCACCAAGGTGGCTCGGTCTTACTCCTATAACTATTCGTTAAAAACTGCGTGAGTTAATGAAATTGACGCATATTACCGTTTATTTATTGAGTGACAAACGTGATTATTATGGACTTGCTGATTTCTCTATAATCAGTACATCCAAAAATTACGAAATTTCATTTATCCGAAACCATCATTAAACCGAATTTTCATAATACTTAAACCGCTATCACGCCAAACGATCATATTTGCTGTGGATGTTAGGTTTTAAATGATATTTGATATCCCAAACTTTTTTTTAATAAATACGTTTTTTTTTTTAATTATGTAAATTTGAATAGTGATGCATTCAGATTTTGGACAAATGGAACTTCGGAGTTTTGTAGGGTACCCCGCTGTAAAACTTATACGTCGATTGTCGTAGGAGGATTTTTAGGAACTGTATAAACTGCAGATTACGTCAAAAGTAGTTTTTCTTTACTAAATCGGCGAAGGATGGAGCCCTGATGTCACGGTTATTTCTGGGCGGTTTGCCATTTAATTTTTTAGGTGTAACGAACCTATCCTATATCACAGCCTATATTCAGTATCATCATTGTCTAAATCAGTATTCCTGTGTTATCCGTGTTCCCGTAATATCCCTAAAATTTTCGCGAATTTCTGATTTACCTACAGAATTATTTATTCTATGTCAATATTGCAAATACGCGAGCCGTAACGCTACAGTTGCCTTATGGGGCTTTGATATAACTAGTCATATTCATATATTTATACATAATCTCTATGTTTTCCATCATAGACGATAGCTGAAGTAAGCATGAATGGCTGTTAGAGCCATAATACAATTACTTAGTCCTACTACGTCCGTAAATTGCAAAACGTGAGTTCATTCATATTTGGTTCGCGTAGGTACCGCCCTACACATGCCAAAATAGCGTATGTGCCACATGTTTCCAATCTACATTATGACTTTAAAGATGGCAGAATTGTACAGACCTATATGATGCTTTATACGGTATAAGATGTATGCGTCATATATTCGTATAGTTTATAAGGCCTTTTAGTACCCGTAAAGTTAAAATTGCATCAGTGCGCATACATGATCGAACAATGCATTGCGTTTCTCTTCGCTGAAGACTGAAATGAATGCACATATTGTAACAACGTGATCACTAGAGACGTGCTTACAGTAAGGCAACTAAATTTGCGTATGAAAGGATACCTCTATTATGCTTTTGCCGAAGGCTTCAAAGGCTTGGGTTCTGCAATATTCTCGTAGCCAAGAACTGTTTAATTCTTGTTTTAATAGAATATTTTTATCGATTTTGGTTTTAATGTGGAAATACCACTTTTTAGGATTCCGTACCCAAAGGGTAAAAACGGGACCCTATTACTGAGACTTCGCTGTCCGCCCGTCCGTCCGTCCGTCCGTCCGTCCGTCCGTCCGTCCGTCTGTCACCAGGCTGTATCTCAAGAACGGTGATAGCTAGACAGTTGAAATTTTCACAGATGATGTATTTCTATTGCCGCTATAACAACAAATACTAAAAATAAAATAAAATAAATATTTATGGGGGGGCTCCCATACAACAAACTTGTTATAGATTATATATATATACCTGTATATATAAATATATATAGGTACGGAACCCTACATGCGTGAGTCGGACTCACACTTGCCCGATTTTTTATTATTATGGACACAAAATCCATACTTAATATTATAAATGCGAAAGTGTGTCAGTCTGTCTGTCTGTCTGTCTGTCTGTCTGTTACCTCTTCACGCTTAAACCGCTGAATCGATTTGGATGAAATTTGGCATGAAGATAGTTTAAGATCCGAGGAAGGACATAGGATAGTTTTTATCCTGGAAATTATCCCCAAAAAGATTGAAAAGTGAGTAAGTAATTCATGATGACATTGATGACCCTGTCGGAAATGTAATGATTAGACCAAAAGCTCAATTGCTCTTACATTTGCTTAGGCGCTTTAAATAATCCCTTTTATTAATTAAGGTGATTAGGTGGATATGGATATCTATCGTGTTGTACGAGGTTGCTTCCATACTTCCAAGTTCCACGCGGACGTAGTCGCGGGCAAAAGCTAATTAATAATAAAAGAAAAACGTTATGTGATTCAATGCAATGTAGGTAAGAACTCGAACATGCGACACTACGTTCCCGGCGTAGTGCTCTCCCACCTGAGCTACCGCAATCACACCAAATCTTTGAATCCATAATTCTACGCTACTAGAGCACCCTTGGCGTTACATGTTTTCATAATGCTTAAGTGCATTATTCATAACATAACCCTTTACACGCATGTGCTCCTTATTGTCTCCTTAAGGTTTATATTTGTATCAATGAAAATTTGAAACATTTTTACTATAAAAAGTGAGTGAAAGATAGAGACAGTAACAGATAGAAAGAGATAGTGAGATATAGAAAAAGGTTGATAGAGATAGTGAGAGATAGAAGAAGACGGTGAAATGAAATGAAATGAAATAATTTATTCAGTAAGTAGGCCACAGGGGCACTTTTACAAGTCAGATTGTGAATCTACCGGCATTTCGCAAGAGGAGACCGCTGTTGAGAAGAAAGCCGAAAGAAACTCAACAGTAAGTCATTTTTTCGTAAATAATACTTAAAACAATTACATAATACATTTGTGTTATAACTAATTACACTGGTACACGTAAAGGAGATGTATTAATTAGGAACATTAAAATGAAAATTAAAAATTAAAAATATAAAATATACCCAGAGATTTATAAGGTCTCTGGGTGTCACAACATGCAATAAAATATAATTACTTAATTAATTGAATTCCATAGAGATGTATAAGGTCTCTAGGTTAGTTAAAATAGGTTACAGCGTACTGAAATAACAAATTTTTGTCTTAAAACCAAAACTGTCCTAACTTATAAATCAAGTTTTCGCTGTGTAAAATATGGTGTACCGCAGGGAAGCATCCTAGGACCTCTTCTCTTCCTAGTCTATATAAATGACCTGCCCAATATAACTAAACACAAAATTATTCTTTTTGCTGATGATTGTTCTCTAGTCATAAGAGGTGATAATCCATTAACATATGAGTCAGAAGCAAATACACTACTTAGAGATAGATACCATTACATGGTTAGAAAATAAGACCTTACAGATTATCTGAAGGTTGTCTGGAAGAGATCGCTATTTAGCGATAAGACCGCCTGTTGTTTACCTCTGCCTGTTATATGAATGTATCTCATGTTGTGTTATATATTCCTTGATGTTGGAGGTGTGCAATAAAGAGTATTTGTATTTGTATTTATCTAAAACCAAATTCATGGAATTCTATGCACCTCAGGGTAAACCTAAAAACCTAAAATTAACGTATAACGGCAATGGTCATCAAGAAATAGAACGTGTTTCGTCTTTTCGATTCTTAGGGGTTATTGTCGATTCTCATAATAATTGGAAAGAACATATTGAAAATCTTATAGATAGACTTAGCCGTTTCGTGTTTGCTCTCAGACGACTAAAGGATATGACATCTCAAAAGACAGCACTTATGGCGTTCCACGGCTATGTAATGTCAAATCTAAGGTACGGTCTTATTTTATGGGGCAACAGCCCATACGCTCCTAAAGTATTTCGACTGCAAAAAAAATGTATTCGTGCAATCTATGGTGCCGAGCAAACAGACTCATGTCGACCAATATTCAGAGAACTCAATATTTTAACCCTGCCCTCTCTTTATGTATACGAGACATGTCTCTTCACTAAACGAAATTTAAGTTCTTTTACTAGTCATGCGTCCACCTCAAGACACAACACTCGGCATGGGTTAAATTTGCATTATCCAGGGACAACTTCAGCTTTGGTTAATAAGAATGCCGTATTCATGTGTATAAAAAATTATAATTACCTCCCCAACAATATAAAGGAATTAGATTTACAACAATTTAAAAGCAAATTATTCAGTTGGTGTAAGGATAATATGTACTATACTAATTCAGAACACTTTGACAATTGACATATGATTAACAAAATTTTCATTAATTTAATTTATACAAATAATATTATATAATGTGATGTGATTTAATGTAATATAAGTACCTAATAATGTAATAATAATAATAAATGTTCTTTATTTCAGGTAATGAGAAATAATATGTTAATGAATAATGTTTAGTATTTAATGAATACTATTTTTTAATTACGATGTGTGTGAATAGAAGCTGTAATTAATTAATTCTAATTGTCTACTAAAAAATAATTTTATTTTATTTATTTATTACATCACACAACTATCATAACAGGTTTACCTAATGCGACAGTGCGGGATTCTTACAACTAGGGACTTACATGTAATATAAATAATTCATTAAATTATATACTAATTCCAAAATGTATACAAAACAACTGAATAGAAAATATTATAACCCAGCATAACACAAAACATACAGCGTTACCCTTGTGAATTCGTTCAGACAGCAAGAGAAAATGTCTATCACATTTGCGACTCGGTTTAGCGTGCGTATTGCCCTGGTGGCGGGGGCCTGGCGCAGCAGCTGCGTGCGCGCGCGCGGCTCGGCCAGCAGGCTCGGCCGCCGGCGCCGCCACACGTATTGGTCCGGCACGTTCAGACGCACCTCCCCCAGTACTCCAGGGTTAAATAACTTGCCCCGTAACAACTTAAATATATACGAAGCGAGCGCCAACTCCCTTCGGACTTCTAACTGGTTGTATCCTACCGTTCCTAACACGAACAAAGTAGGATACATCAGGGGATAATAGGGGTAAACTCCATACAGTTTCAGATATAAAAACCTGATAAATTTATTTTGAATACGCTCCAACATGAGCCTATATTTAGTCTCATGCGGGCTCCAGATGACTGCATTGCATTCTAAATGGCTCCTAACTATCGCTTCGTACAGTGCACGAATCGCGTTAATGTTTGTAAATGTAATTAATAACGTATGATAACCTGTAATTTAATTGAATTTGTACGTCTGACTTATAGACAGAAAGTGGAGAAACTAGTCATAGTTAAGATCATTTATGTATACCCACTTTTGACAAATAAATATTCTCATTCTCATTCTCATTCTCATAGGCGTCAACATGAATAATTTGCAATAGAAAATAATTATTAAACCTAAATTTCTTTGAGATGTATATGGTCTCTAGGCGTCATAACATGCAATAAAGTATTTTAAAATTATTTAAATTCCTCAGAGATATATAAAGTCTCTGAGTGTCATACTATACTAAGCTGTTTCTTAGAGATGTATACAGTCTCTAAGAGTTCAAAAAGTTAAAATCAACATTAAATAACTTTAATCGAGTACAGGATGAAGTTTCTCACGTTTGCTTAATTTAACACTAGTATTCGGTTGCTACATATTTAATTTGGCCCTTGCTAGCATGAACAGACAGGTGAAGGACAGAGACAGATAGAGACATACAGAGGCGGAACTCTCCACATTACAAAACACATAATTCTGTATTTTTGCCGATCGCATGATGTACGATCGTCCGTTACTTTTTGAGAGAGATTGAAAGAAAAATTTAAGCTACCAGCTTTTGACAGAACGACGTCTGTCGGGTCTCGGGTCAGCTAGTTAAAGTAGGTATACGATCAGTTACTTGGTATTTCCAGAAGCTTCAATGAGGTTTATTTATAAATATGTATATGGCAGTCCATGTGAAGTTTTAGTTTGAGGAAATACCGAATTTTCAATATGATTTCCGCATACAATAAATATGTATAATAAATTTTAAGCATACAATACATATGTATAATACATTATAGACATTACAGAGTTTACGAAATACTCAATAGGTCCACAATGACCACATCATGTCATTCATGCCCTTTTATTTAATTTCGTTTTGAAAATAATAGAACATTACTGCAGACTCCGGAAAAGAAGGGCTTGCCGGGGGAGTAGGTATAGACGGATTGTGATACGAAGTCGGCAAGCCCTTTTCACGGCTAAGGCGTGTATAGTGCTTTTCTCAAACATAATATGCAATGAAAAAAAAAAAAACAATTTAGCTGTTTAGCCTGTTCATGAACACAGACGCCATGTTTAAAAAAAAATACTCCCCGGCTTAGGCCCTCAATTTTGTATGAAATTCCTTTACAGTTCTCTCGAGTTGTTCCGCCCGAAACGTGATATTTCGAAGCCTGTTTTAGCGCACATTTCATTGCAATTGCATGTTTGATAAAATATACTTACCTATATTCAATATATTTTGCGAAGCATTACATTTGCTTCCAATTTACTTTTATGAACTGATTATTAAATATAATTATAGTTTAGGTCCCAATGGTTTAAGTTAGGTTTAATTAGATCATAAGTGTTAAATATTTTTTTTTTGTTTTTTTTCCGCAGTTCGAATTTCGAGCATCGGAATAACTCTCATTATATTAATAGATTTTTTTCTCCCACAGGGTAACTGACGACAGATGGCACGTCTCTATACGATATGGAAATCATGCACAAGTGCGTGGGACCCCGGGAACAATTACACGTGCATTACAATTCACATATTAGGCCGAAGATCACAATTAACGGCATACAAATAGGTCTACATCCTTGCAAGATTTGATGACGTCGTATTTTTAGCATACAGCGCATTTAATTGACATGTGCACCCTAAAAGAATGTAGGAATTTATTTTTCTGTATGTAAAGAAATATAAGGAAATAGGTACCTACATAAAATAACTGAAATCTACGACAACTATGCCTGCATAGAGTTGTACTCTACTCGTAGTCTTCGACCATATCCGCGAAAAAAAAATAAGGTGTCAATAATGTCGAGCTCAGTCTTTCTTTTTTATTAGACACCTGACGTACCTAAAGTAACCTTTCCATTGTATGTTAGTTTTGAGTTACTCAATTTTAGAATGTTTAAATATTAATAAATTAATAATAAAACCACAAAACAGATAGGTACAGAAATCAATCTACATACAAGCGCGCTCGAGCAAACGCACACATAGACATTGCTCACAGACACGATATCTCGGATCAGTTCGGACCAGTGCGAGCGCGAGTGCCATCCGCTTGACGTGTCCGTGAGCAATGTCTATGTGTGCGTTTGCTCGAGCGCGCTTGTATGTACCTAGATTGATTTCCTATCTGTTCTGTGATAAAACGCTGCACGTTCCTTTTTGAGTCGTCCGGACTACGAGGTATTTAAAAAAAAAGCATTTAATTGGGTCGATCGCGGTGCCCTATTAGTAGAAGCCAGAAACGAATTGCCAGAGCTTTATAAGTATCTCTGGGAATGCTATGGGGCACTGACTAAATTTGTTTTTGGTGACAACACTATCCCCTCAAGTTTGGGATGCCAACAGGGAGACCCGCTTGGACCTGCTTTATTTAGTTTGGCTATTCATCCGGTGATCTCAAATCTAAATTCCAAAAATAAGTGGTACCTGACGACGGTTCCCTAGGTGGAGATGCCACCACCGTTTAACAGGACTTACAGTTAATAGTGGAAAAAAAAAATCACACATTGGTCTTTGCCTAAATTCAACAAAATGTGAAATTTGCCTTCCTCATCATCTCTCATTGAAAAAAAAAATGAAATTATTACAAATTTTAACGCAGTCCTACCAAACATTTCGGTCCTATCAAATGTATCCCTCACACTTTTAGGCTCTCTAATTTTTGATGAAGCAGTAAAACTCATTATAAATTGCAAACTAAACCTCTTTAACAGCACATCAACCTTTTATTTTTAAATTAACCCAAACATGGCATATTTTATTATCCGATTCTGCTTATTTACACCAAAATTCATCTATTTTATCAGCCGTAGACGATTCACTTCGTTCGACAATTTCAAAAATATTAAACGTTAATTTCGATGGTAGGACCCGCACTCAAGCGGTTCTCTCAATAAGATTTGGGTGCCTGGGCGTTCGCTCGTCGACTGGTGTAGCACTTCCAGCGTTCTTATCCTCCGCCTACAGCTCGTTGTCTCTTGTCGGTGTTATTTTAAATCTTCAACAGATATCCGTCACAGAGCTAGCGAGCCTGGCGGAGGCAAGAAATGCTTGTCAGAGGTCATGGGACGCTCCTCGCCTCAAGGCATCCCATACAGCCCTCATCGTAAATAGTTCTGACGACTCAGATCGTGCCCGTATCTTGGCGGTGTCTGCGCTTGAATCAGGTCACTGGCTCCACGCTCTGCCCTCCCACAACGTGGGAACAGTTCTTGACCCAGGCTGCCTGCGAATAGCAGTTTGCCTGAGGCTTGGGTCGAGAATATGCATCCCACACACGTGCTCCTGCGGCAAGGGCGTGGATCAGCTGGGCCGACATGGCTTCTCATGTTTCAGAAGCGCCACGGCGCCATAAACGACTTGATCCGCCGTTCGCTTGCTACCGCCTCTGTAGCAACTTTTGGAACTCGTGGGTATGACAAGAGAGGATGGCGCCACTTTGGTACCGTGGAAGCTGGGGCGAGCCCTGGTGTGGGACGCAACATGTGTCGACACGTTCGCCGCGTCCCACATCCAGGCGACTCGTTCACAAGCCGGCGCAGCTGCCGACCAGGCTCAAATCCTCAAGCGCCGCAAATACTCATCTTTGTCTAAAGATTATGAATAGGCATTTATGAGGCCTCTGTCGCCTCGGAACGTCTTAGGGGACCTCAGAGCTGGCGCGTACCTCTCACAGAGGATCACTCTTGCAATCCAAAGAGGTAACGCCGCCAGCGTAATGAACGATGCCGCAGGCAGACCTGCTGGAGGGGGTATTCTTTTTATAGAAAATGTACATATTTTGTTTTTATTTTTTGGAGTTTACTCCTTAAGAATCGATTTTCATATACCGGGTGAGCAATCCAAATGGGTCAGTATGGCGGTTTTGGAAACCATAACAGATAGCGAAATCTTGGCTTAGGAACCATGACGTTGATTTTAGTAAAAAGAAAAACTGCATTCATATACTTACAAAAATACGTGTACTCGGCCCAGGAATCGAACCTGGACTTTTTGAAAAATTAAATTTCGTTATTTTCCTTTGAATATCGGTTATGTAGCTCTTAAATAGTAAATGTTACTAAGAAATATGATCCCACCAAAAACATTTCATGTAAAATTGACGGCCAAGACTCACATTCTCATAACGCTTTCGCTGTAAAAAAGTTATCAGATCCCAGGAAAAGCCAAGCCCCTAAGCCCCGACTTTACTAACCCCACCACCTTGGTTTAAAAAGTATGGCATCAACTGGCTTCAAGCCCCTAAACCCGGAGTTTACTAACCCTACACCTTTGTTTCAAAAGTATGGCTTGGCCGTTTCATAGAGTACCGTAAATAAGTCCAACGGACCGTCTGGCCCATATGGTATCAAGAAACTAAGTTTATGTCCTTGATAATATATACTTATAAACTTAATTCCTTACGATATAGGCCGGACAGTCCGCTAGACTTATTTACGGTAGTCTATGAAACGGCCAAGCCATACTTTTGAAACAAAGGTGTAGGGTTAGTAAACTCCGGGTTTAGGGGCTTGAAGCCAGTTGATGCCATACTTTTTAAACCAAGGTGGTGGGGTTAGTAAAGTCGGGGCTTAGGGGCTTGGCTTTTCCTGGGATCTGATAACTTTTTTACAGCGAAAGCGTTATGAGAATGTGAGTCTTGGCCGTCAATTTTACATGAAATGTTTTTGGTGGGATCTCATTTCTTTTTGTAAGGTGCTTTAGTTTTTTTAATTTTTTTGGGCTGTAGGGTTTCTTGAGCGTCAACTGAAGTAGACAATTGTGTATTTAAGATATACTTAAGTTTAGCCCCATATATATATATACTTACACTTTTATCCCCTATTATGGGAAACCCATACAAACTTCCATCCCCTTATTTAAAGGGTGGGGGGTGATTTTTTAAAAGTCCTACAATATGTATTTGATTTATAACAATGAGTCCCTATAGGTTTCAATTTTCAGACCTCTAGTATCAAAATTTGCGGAAGTTTCATACAAACTTCCATCCCCTAGTTTAAGGGGTTGGGGGGTAAAAGTTCCAAGTTTTAGAATTATTTTGTTGTTTGTGTACTAATACTAGCTTACATACCAAATTTCAGCTTTCTAGGTCATCGGGAAGTACCCCAGAGGTTTTGATACGTCAGTGAGTGAGTGGCAAAATCGGCGTATTTTAGGTACCTATAAAACCTAAAGTATAAAAGCTACATCAATTAAATTTTGTACATTTTATATGTTTGCTAACTGCATCTTAACCTGAGAATTTGGGCGCTCTAGTGTTAACTGGGACGAAACGATGAGGGTTTGAATATGAGACGAAACGGTTCGAGAAAAGGTAGGTAGTGCCCCCTTCTTTTTTGTTCGTCTTGGCGGGGGCACTACCGTGCCCCCAGATATCTAAAACTAATAAAATGCATTGTTTTTAAACAACGAAGTTTGTTTTTGTTAGAACCTGTGAAACAGGCCCTTAATATGATGGTTGTAGATAAGATATGCATAAGTGGTCTATTCAGATAAACGATTTATAATGATAACCGGAATCATATTAATGACGCTATTTTGCAAAATATTTAAATTGTGGGCATTTCAGTCTAATATTTACATAAGATTTCGTTCGATTACTTAAACAATATTAAAACTTCCCCATACAAAGTCAAAGGGCCGGCGGCGGCACTGAAGTATTGAAAAATAAACCTTCGTTGTTTAAAAACAATGCATTTTATTAGTTTTAGATATCATGTTTCTTAGTAACATTTACTATTTAAGAGCTACATAACCGATATTCAAAGGAAAATAACGAAATTTAATTTTTCAAAAAGTCCAGGTTCGATTCCTGGGCCGAGTACACGTATTTTTGTAAGTATATGAATGCAGTTTTTCTTTTTACTAAAATCAACGTCATGGTTCCTAAGCCAAGATTTCGCTATCTGTTATGGTTTCCAAAACCTCCATACTGACCCATTTGGATTGCTCACCCTGTATAAGCCCGGGGTATGAAAAATATGGGGTGTAAAATCGAACGTATCTGCCGTGCTAATTTAAAAAGTCGTATCTCAGTATACGATCGGGGTAAAAATACGACTTCGTAATTTAGCAGGTTATGCGTTAAGCGTTATAGACTAAGATCCCGATATAAAATAACCTTCACCGAGATGTTTATTTGATGAAATGTATTTTATATTTAATTTAATATGTCAATAATTATATTGCATATGGGTTGCCTAACAAATTTTAGTCCAGGGTATGTTTAATTAATAATAAAAAAAAATTGTTTTAAACATTTCACCGGTTTGATTAATATTAGATAAATTCTATACCAATCGAAAATATGAAGCCCATAGAATATGCAAACGTTAGGTTGCCTATTCTTTTCCCGTCACAACTATTGGGTAGCCAGGTATAAACAGGTAAATCTATACCTACTAGCATTTTGCAAAGGTCTGATTGTTGAATTGAAATTAAATAAAATTAAAGATTATTTAATTATGAATTTATCTAATAATCAAATCGGTGAAATGTAAAAAAAATTATTTTTATTTTAAACTAAACATACCCTGGACTAAAATTTGTTAGGCAACCCATATGCAATATATTTATTGACATTTTAAACTAAATATAAAATACATTTCATCAAATAAACATCTCTGTGAAGGTCATTTTATATCGGGAGCTTAGTCTATAACGCTTAACGCATAACCTGCTAAATTAAGAAGTCGTATTTTTACCCCGATCGTATACTGAGATACGACTTTTTAAATTAGCACGGCAGATACGTTCCAAAAATATAAGTATTGCGAGGATTGACGTTTGGTTGTCAAAGGCGACGGTTGAAAATTTTATCAAATTTAATTTTATTTATAAGTTAATTCAGTTTTAGAGTCCTTTTCGCTGTTTTTGCGATGAGTGAGTCAAGTCGAGGTGTCGTGAGTGATACGTCACTTTTAGAATGTGGGCAGCGGGCAGCTCCGTCGTGGCTATCTGAAGTGGAGTTTGATATTAGGCAGGGCCGAGTCAATCGGATATTGTATCGGACGCTGAGTCCATGTCGGATGTGCGGCATATAGCGGTGAAGCGTGCTTGTGGTCTGAGCGACGAAAGCTGTGGTTGTAGTGATAGTTTTATCACAATAGGCAGGAAACCTAAACGCTTGCGGGTTTTAGCAACCGCCAAAACGCAGCTGGAGCTGGACGGTGTGCCTGACAAGCTATTTGAAGTTTATACATATAGTGTCAAAAGAAGATTTACCGAAACAGATTGGTTTGGCAAAGTTGCTGCAATTTAAGGGTATAAAAGGAATTTTATCCGTCAAGTTTATGGGTCCACGTAAAGTTCGCATACAGTTTAACTCTAAGGATGATGCGGAGAAGCTTCTGGCTTCTCAGGAGTTTAACAATGAGACGAGACGTTCTTATTGGTCTAATATGGCATGCTGCACTTATGGAATTATAAGGCAGGTTGAGTTGGAGGTTGAGGAAGACGAATTTTTAAAGAATATTGAAGGGTCTGAAGACATTTTGTCAATATGTAGACTGAACCGTTTGGATCATGATGGGCGTTGGGTTAAGGCTGAAGCTATTCGTCTGTGTTTTAAGGGAACTTCTTTACCGCCATATGTTTATGCCTACGGTTGCCGATTTAAGGTAAATCAGTACACTTTCCCGGTTACCCAATGTTCAATGGAAGTTCGGTCATCTGAGCAGGTTTTGTCCTACGACTAAAGTTACTTGTCCGAAATGCGGCGGGGAGCATGCCAATTGCGAAACGACTATTTTTAGATGCATTAATTGTAAAGGCAGCCATATGGCCTTAGATAAGTCGTGCCCGGTTTTTGTGAAGGAGTAAGAAATTCGCAGGATTATGTCTGCTGAGGGATGTATATATAAACGGGCTTTTTGGTTGTATATGCAAAATAAGGAAAAAAAGGATACGGATGTTTGTAGTCAGGATGCGCCATCTGTTTTTGAGAATGACTTAAGTTTTGGAAAGTCATATAGAGATGCTGTTTTGTCGAAGCCGTTACAATCTAAAGAGTCTGAAGATTCTGTCTGTCAGGCTGAGGGCCAGCGATCAGTAAGTCAGTACAGATTAGAGAGCGAGACCACAACAAGAGGTTCGTAAGCCGCGGAAGTCAAAAAGAGTAACAGATGTGAAGAGGTCCGAGTGTCTATTGGTCAATCAGCCTACTATTGAGCGGGCTGATATGGAAGATCAAAGACAAAATAAGGACAAGAAGAAGAGACGTATTACTTTTGAAAGGCTGGTTGAGAAGACGAAGGATATTTTGTTTTCTACCGAAAGTTGGGAGAAGAAGTTCAAAACGCTGTTTGGAATTGTTGTTAAGGAGATTTTGGATTTATTTAAGGATTTTTTTAAGGAAGGTGATTTTGTACATTTGTTTTTGTCTAATGTAAATGGCTAGGTCTAATACCAGATCTTTCTTGAATGTAATGTTCAATTCAATATTGGCGGAACCCTTATCGGAATCGGCTAAATTTGTATACAGTTTTTTTTATGTAAATAGTGTATACAAATTTAGTTGTTTTCGTGTACATGTTATTTTTAAGTTTATACGGTTTATGTTTTTATTTATCTATGTCTTTTAGATGAATGATGTTGTGTATTAGGCCTGCTGGAGCTGGCATGTTCATAAAAATGATCAAAGCTCCATAATTAATAGATAAAAAAAAAAAAAAGTATTGAGATACTACGGTAGAAAGGTCGTATCTTTGTATGGATTTCATAGTAAGATACGGTTTTTTTTCCGTAGCACTGCAGACTGTAGTAACTAAACTAGCCGCTCGAGGGCGCTTTACATCACGCTTCCTTTTTTAGTTACTACTCATGATCTCTCCAATTTGTTAAAAATGAATCGGAAGTAAATTTTCCTTGTAAAATATTGTAATTTTGATGTATATTATACTCGTATATTAATATTATGTAAGTGCCTACCTTCTCGTTCTTGTTTGCAGCACCCAACAGGGTACATAATGTGATACTTAAACTATTTACTAATCATTTTGTGCAATAAACTTATTGAGTATTGAGTATATATTTTATAATCGTTCTTAAGGCCAGGCGCGCACCACGATTTTAGCCGCGCGATAATTTTGTCGCATAAATGCAAGATATGGGTTTATTTGAGAGTGCGCGCACCACGATTTTCATAAACCCAGAAGTAGGTACGCTTATTTCTGCGACAAAATTAGCGCGCGACTAAAAAAAATCGTGGTACGCGCCTGGTCTGAAGAGTAAACTCCAGTCGTGCGTCGGAGCTGACACACACACTTTTTTTTCTTATTAGCTATAAGCCATTGTACATAATAATTATCCTTTCTTTTATATTTATCCATAGTTTTTAGTATTGTAAATATATTGTATGTGTTTATTATAAAATAAACTATTAATCATAATAAAATAATAAGTAATCTTAATATATAAAATAGTGTTCGATTGACCGCTGCCGCGACTGATCGGCACTCCTGACCATGAATCGCGTACCGATTCGAAACATGTCGAGCGATACTCGACTTCTACGACGTTAGTAAACCCGTTTATGTATTTGAATATGACTGAGACGGTAGTTTTCTATGTAAAATTAGTAATCTTAAAATAATAAAATATTCAAAATTGTCCCCCTTTCCCCTATTGGCTTAGTGTCCGTTTGTGGGGATGGGCTTGTCCCGTTCTAACGCAACACTGTTAAAAATCGCTTCCTTATTAGAGACTCCTATTAATGAAAATCACTAGCCATTTTCTTAACTGCATTTGAGAATACAAATTAATCGCTTGCGAAAAGGGTCCGTTAAATGTAACACAATCATCCGTCATTACCTACTAGATGTTCTTCGTTATTTTCCTTTAAGGATTTGAGCTACTTCCTCAATCACTCACGAAAATCGGTTTATTGCGGCCTTTATAAACATATTTAGAAAGGATATATCATAACATTTTGCTATGATTGATTGCAAATGTTTCGTGACCTTCGAAGCCCAAAATGAAAGCTATAGACGAAAAAAATGACAAACGATTTCAATTGTTTAAATGTCAATGGATGATTGACATATCGACTAGCATCTTCAATTCTCTGCATATCTAATAAGTGAATGAAGTCTAGGTAAAATCCCACTTAGAAGGATTGGACCACTGTATTGTAATTGTAAAGCATATTATAAAGCTATTTGTACACGTGTAGACTGTGAGTCTCGTTATAGCAGCATAATCTAATGTTTACCCTTTATCCTTACCCCTTTTTACCTCTTACCCCTTACAAATTGTTAGTATTTCATGAATACCCACTATTCCATCTATCCCTACCACCATATCCCCCCTAGTGGATAAATATGGATTTTTTTCCTTTTTTCTCTATCTATCTTATATGTTCACGTATCCCTACTAGCTTCAACCGGTAGGGATAGATGTAACAACTTCCACATATCCCCACTAGTTCCCCCCCTGGTAGGGACACATGGAAGTGTGAAAGTAAATTACTTTTTTCTATTTGTACTTATAGATAAATCAGCGTATAATTCAGTTTGTAGATTTTTCCTTTTGTCTCTTTTGATTGCTTAGCTGGACTCTAAGTTTAACTTTCTAGATCAACTGAAAACCTTGTGAAAAATTTCGATAAATTTTAAATATGTCCGAAATGGGTTTGCTCGGCTACGGGATCGAAAATTAAGCAACAGCCTACTTATTAACTCTTGTTTTGATGAGATCCAAATGATTGTTTTAGGAAATACACACAATGGGATGGATTTGTATTCCTTAGCAGTTCGCATTAGAAATTATGAAAATAAGTGGTAAATTGACAACGATGAAATCGCACCCCTCGCCTGGATGACCGATGGTGAAACGGGGATGGCGGGATTAAATAAATCGTGCAATTGGGGAGTGTGTGCTCTCCGATAGAAAATTGATAAGGTCAAAGCTGGCAACTTGCGCCGATGTTCTACTACTGCTGGTGTAGCTTACCTACTATGGACGCGGCAAGCGGCGCGGAGAGCGGTGTTGAGCGAGAGATCCGAGCGAGAGATGGCGACCATGAGCGAGACACACGCACCGTTTACCGCTACCGCTGTCGCGCAAGTCGTAGCCGGTCTGTTAGTAAGTAAACATGGGATCACTACAATTAGGTACCACTTTCTCTCGTAATCAACCGTCTTCGTGGGGTGTCGTTGGACGGGGAACTCTAAAAGAGCTATAAATTCAATTTAATGCATCCATCGTTCGGATGAACCCGCTTCTAGATTTATAAAAGTGTTACGGGTCAATCAGAGACCATCAATTCGGCAATAAAACGGCAATAAAACCCTGATCTATTTCTATTTGTTTTAAATTGAGGTGAATTGCCATAAAATTGACGTTTGAATGACGTTCTCCTGCATTGTAACAATTTCATTAATTTTATTATCTATTAAGATTGCTCCAGTGCGTAACGGAATATTAACATACTTATAGTACGTTATAGTACGTATATGTAAATATTTTGATATATATATATCGTCTAGTTTTATGCATCAAAGAGGTAGACTGGTTTGAATTTGAAATAACAAATGTTGCATGCTGTGCTATGAATGACGTAGGCAGTGGATATGCCCCCACTAAATGGACGATCTCGCTGGAAGTCTGCAACAAAGGTTAGTATGGCCGATGTAATGTTCTTTGAAGGAAACTTGAGTCCAGTCTATAAATTTCAAGGATTTCCTTTCAATGTCCGACAGTATCAGTAACTAGCTTTTGCCCACGACTACGTCCGCGTGGAACTTGGAAGTATGGAAGCAACCTCGTACAACACGATAGATATCCACCTAATCACCTTAATTAATAAAAGGGATTATTAAAAGCGCCTAAGCAAATGTAAGAGCAATTGTGCTTTTGATCTAATCATTACATTTTCTACAGGGTCATCAATGTCTTCATGAATTACTTACTCACTTTTCAATCCTTTTAGGGATAATTTCCAGGATGAAAACTATCCTATGTCCTTCCTCGGATCTTAAACTATCTCCATGCCAAATTTCATCAAAATCGATTCAGCGGTTTAAGCGTGAAGAGGTAACAGACAGACAGACACACTTTCACATTTATAATATTAGTATGGATGGATATAAAAAAATCGTCCGTCCTTCCGAGCAGTGATACGCGCAAGGAATTTTAAAACTATTGAAATTCGTCGCCTGCTTGGAACCACTTGTGATAATAGTGATGAATCAGCTTCCTTCCAGCCATCGCGCTCTGCGGAACATACGTAAAGATATTCGAACCAGCCGGGTGAGTTAAGTTTGCACCTCGGTCAAGGAGTGGTCGATCTTCACAACAGAACTCTTGCTGCCGCTCCACCTTTTTTTGCTTCGTAGTAATCGGCTAAAATTTGTCCTATAGCCATGCGCGTGTAGTGTAGTGCATGCAATCTTAAAATAAAGCAACTTATACATATTGAACAATTAACATAAATTACATTTTATTACTTATTGAGAAAATAATGTTACTATATATGAACCTGTTTCTAGAGCAATGGGTGTATACGCTTAACTTAACGGGGTTGTAGTTAGTGGTAGTATTGTTCCTCTGAACATCCATGTTGTTACATACCCAACTAGCAAAGTAGTGATAAAATAAAATGTTTTAACACTAAATAATGATATAAAAGTCATAAAATAGCAACTCGGAGCTGCTATGTTGTATATTGGCGACTTGTATCATCATTTAGCTGTATAATCTTATACAGCTATATTGTGATAAGAATTGATGACATAAACGTTTACTGGACTTCTTAATACGGCACATATAACACAGCTGCACAACAGTATCCCTAACTGTGATTTAGAGCAATTTCGTTGCATATCAGATATATACAGTGCCTGTATACAGCTAAGTAACTCTATTGTGGCTTTTAATGCGCTGCAATATCGCTGGTGATATATCAGTGCACTAATGGAGCTAACTCGAGATATATAAGAACATAACGCAGCTGATATGCGTCTAAAGTATCATATAATGGTGTTTCCTTAACACCAGCAGCATAAAGTTGTTTAAAGATCTACATTAACACTAAACAGTTGCAAATACACTTTTTAAGACCTTTTATATCATCAGTGACATATAAACATTATTGTTACTAATATAACGCTACATAAATGTATATCAGCTGTTGTAACCTCATGTATAGGATCTTTATGATAGTCAAACCAGCGTCGAGAATTCGGAAGTTGGTTCCGTAGACACAAAAAATGAAATCTTAACAGAACCTTGTTCAGGATACCAAGATGACTTGTTTGCGACTGACAATTTTGATGACAATGGAGAAGATGAAAACATATTCTTCCACAGCCATTCAAATCTGTTGAGTTTTATGAAATTACTTCTGTTTGAAAAACAGTAATTGACCAAAAATATAACCACTTTCATTTCACGCAAATGAGTTGAACAATATTGAAGATACTTTATTTATTACCTAAAGGTAGGTACAGTAGGGGGTTTTACTAGTTTTATTAAGGAACCCTAAAGTGTTTGGTAATGGCGGTGGGAAACTGTAAATTTGTGATATATCGGTAACCAGAACACAATTTAGATACATATTGGTGACTTTAATTAATTTGATATTTTAAATATTTTTTATTTAATTAAATATTCAATATTTCATAGGGGCATGAAAAAAACACAAATAATATGCTATTATTTCATCAATAAAATTTTGAGCGCATGATAAATTACCCGCTATGCACGTACCTAAAAGCAACTTGACACTACTTACTAACACAAAAATAATTTGCTATTTTATTATACTTATTACAAAACTGTTAATTGTAAGGTCATTTTTTTCATACAACTTTTTTTAAACATAAGATTCAGAATTTAGCACTAACGATATCCGACATAAAAGAATCCTTAATAACAATATAACAACAAACAGCTCTATAGCAGCATTGCTGTTATTTTCTTATCATAATTTAGTGATATAGTGATTCAGGCACCATTGGTGTAACGCTAAAGAGATTCATAAAACATTGTAGTATCATGGATATACATCAAAGTAGTGACGTGCGGTGCCAAAATACACATGATATATCATCAAATAGCTGTAAAACTGGGGCCACTTCCCAGTGATAGAGATGTTTCTATCACGGATATAAAACTGCGTCTGTCACTGATTTACAGCTAAATCTGGTTCAGTTTTGCTAGTTGGGTAGTTAATGGTACCTAGCGTACGAGCAGGAGGCACTCCCACCGAGTAGTAAGTACTAAGCAAAACCTAGTTCGATAGCTATTAAATGTATAATGTGTAACAGCAAACTATTTCTACCAATAGGTTGATCTTACTAGCTCTAAAAAATGTATTGCATTTTTGTGAGAGCTAACAAGCAAAATTTTATTAATTTAAAATAGAAACATCATCCTGAAGAGATAAAAACGCCGTCCGCCATTTTTGCCTTTAGCTTTGTCTGTGGTTTGACTTAAAATACCGAGTACCTAAATAAATAGAATGGCTACCCCTTTGATCGAAATTCGATCGTCGTATTGTCACAGTCTAAGAAACAATTACCCAAACAATTGGTACCTATATATTTTGTTATTGGGTTTTGTGTGCGGAACAGTTCCAAATTATATTGCAAAACATATGAATGAAACTCTAGGTTACATAGTAACTAGTTACTGAACTGTCTATATCTGAATTATCTATGTTGTGACAATTGGTAGACGAAGCTGTGTAAGTTTCTTATTTTATTTTAGGGGCAATTATGCCAAAAAATTACCTAAGCATCAAAAATTAAATCAAAATATGGTGTACAAAGATCTTATTACATCAGGCATTATTTAGGTAGGCTTTTCAGTATGTAGGTATTGGGTTCCGTGCCAAAATGTATGATTTGAAATACTTATGGAATCACGTCAGTAGGTATCCTGTCCGTTTTTTTAAGTCAGATGAAAAGAACCGCGAACCACTGACATTGACTCTAATCCCACTTAATCACCGATCAAGATCACTCCAGATTGACGTTACCTAATTCTCTGTTTATCTGTTGCATCCAACATATACATATGGTTCTTGGAACTCTAACACTGAACACTGTTTCAGCGTACTCCAAGTCACTTTTGAAAAGTCGAATGGACAGAGATAAATCTTCGGCACATAAGTCTTTTCAAAATTGTGTGGTAATAAAGCAAAACCACGGGAAATTTCCGTTTGACTGATACCTTATGTTAATGTTAGAAAGTCTACTATAGTCTAACTCACGTGATTTTTGTATGGTTTAGCTGCAGCAGCCGTAAACGTGTTTCCCTCACAGTTCCAGGAAAATGACCTTTGGAAACATTTTGATATGTGAACTGTGAAATCGTCAACAGTTTTGTAGTACCTACAATATTCCTTTCCCTAAAATATTCAATATTAAAAGGGTAGGAAATGTTAATAAAGACTTTTAAATTACATCGTTTTTTCCTGTTTCCTGTTTTTGTTTTTGTTGTTTTCTATATTAAGTTACATTAAATGGTTTTTAGGGTTCCGTACCCAAAGGGTAAAAACGGGACCCTATTACTGAGACTTCGCTGTCCGTCCGTCCGTCCGTCCGTCCGTCCGTCCGTCCGTCTGTCACCAGGCTGTATCTCAAGAACGGTGATAGCTAGACAGTTGAAATTTTCACAGATGATGTATTTCTATTGCCGCTATAACAACAAATACTAAAAATAAAATAAAATAAATATTTAAGGGGGGCTCCCATACAACAAACTTGTTATAGATTATATATATGTATAGGTACGGAACCCTTCATGCGCGAGTCGGACTCGCACTTGCCCAATTTTTTCCAAAATATTTTAATTAAAGGTTTCCGTCCGAAATGTGAAGAAGCCTCCGAAGCCTGTTATTGTTATAACGCACTTTCATTGCATGGTTGAGAAAACAAACTTATAATAAAAGGTGGGTAAAACATTAGAAAGTATTATAAAAACCATATAAAAACATGGCCCTTCAACCATTTAACCATTGATATTTTATCACACGTTATTGTCAAACCAAAAAACATTGAAAACTGTCAAACATTGACAATTTCTTTTTGATTGGTCTTTAGAGGCTAGAGCGCTTTGATAATAATTATGACAAAAACATGTCGGGCCGTTCCTGACAATTTCACGTGAGTGTAAATGTAAACCGCGCCATGGGTTTATCTTGTGCTGTTTAGGAGTTCCAACAATCATCTTCAGCTCCAAGGTACCAAATTATTGTACTGTCAAAATTGTATGAAATTGTTGTTTACAAACTAAGTAGCTGGTTATCATGAGACCTTAATTTAGTGAGTGATATAGAAAATGCTAATAAAACTTAACATTTAACCAAAATGTAGAATTCTTGGCTTTAATATTGGCTGAGATCTTGTCACTTGTTCCAATTAAAGCATGCAAAGCACCAAACATAGCTAAGAAACATCTCAACGGATAAGTCTTTCGATTAAAAAAAATCGCACTCAAATTGGTCCATCCGTTTGGGAGCTACGATGGCACACACAGATACACATGATACATTTAACGGGTACAATTTAAATGCTCACCAAAATGGCTTTTATACCCCCAAAACTAAATACCAAATAAATTGAATTGCTTCCATTTAATATAAATTCTCCCTATACAGTGCTCCCCAAATTAAATCATTTTGTATACCAAAATCGATGAACATTACACCAGAATAATTTTATGTTGAGTCAGAATATCTTTTTGCTTCCCAAAATGGATTTTTTGCTCACCAAATATTGTTTTCATAAAACATCAAGATGATTACCAAAAAATCTTTTTGCTTCCCAAAATGGATGTTTTGCTCACCAAAATGGATGTTTTGCTCACCAAAATTGATGTTTTGCTCACCAAATATTGTTTTCATAAATTAGTGTCAGCTAGGTAACCATCTAATCCTGATCACCTTTCAGAGCAGATCCGACTCGGCCGGGTTAGGTTAGGTTAGTTTTTTTTTTTTTATATCCCTAAAAAACGCTCCATAATGTGCGGTAGTCATTATTAGCTATGCTATATCAATTTGAAATTTTCTCCATACAAATCGTTTTTTTTTCGATATTTTCCGAATTTGACCGAATTTTCGGAAAAGATTTCAGATTCATATTTTTGAGCCCCGAGAACCCCCCGATACTGAGTTTTAGCCGCCTAGCACCAATTTGAAATTTTGAAAAAAAAAAGTCGCCATCTTGAATTTTTTTTTCTACAAGTGTCTAACAACCAATCTTTAAAAACAAAACCTGCTTTTTGTCAAACCAGCCAGCTGTGTGAATGACCTTGTTGTTGAAACCAAAAAAAAGTTACTTTGCAGGCCTAGGCCTGAAAAGCAGTATGAAATCCCTTTACAGTCTTCTCGAGTTGTTGCGCCCAAAAAGCGATACTTCCGAGCCTATTTTAAGGAACGTAGACATTTCATTGGATGTTTGAGAAAAAGCCATTTTGGTGAGCATTTAGTTTTTTGCCTCAGCAAAAATGATTAAAATGGAAGTAATAATATAAAATATTGGTGACATCCATTTAATAGTAATTTAGATTATTTGGTCTGAAATTAACTTTTTAGGTGTGCATATATTTTTATAGGATGTAAGAATAGTAGATTGTTCAACAAGGGACTAAAACAAGCCATAATGACACGAGATGTTTTAGCCACCCGAGCTAAGCGAGGGTGGCTAATAGTTCGAGTGTCATTATGGTTGTTTAGTCTCGCGTTAAACACTCTACTTTTCACTTTGAATGCGAGGAAAATGAACGAATTTCAATATAAAATTACGATATTTATTATAACAAAGTTTCTTACAATTACGTAGTACAGCCGTTAATCTAACCTCAGAAAAATTTAAAGGGCAATTTGTACAATTCTTTACATTTAAATGTATAGTTTTCCCCTGTAAACTAAGCTGGGTCGGCATGGTTTGTAATTGAGAAGTATGTTCAATATTTTCACTCGAAGTCGAAGTAAAAGTTGGAGAGAATGGAGAGTAGGTATAGTAGAGACGTAGACCTTTTCTTAAAAAGGTTGCCGATGGTCATTTCATTAGGCTCATTCTCAATCTCAACCCGCGATGTTGATGGGCGTGGGTCAAATGTTGGTTGTGATTTTTGCTTTAAGGATATTTTAATTCCTTCAATATAGTATAGCCTTCGATAGATATTGTGTTTATTTTGGATTGACTCCTCTATATAGCCTTCAGCTTTATTCTTCTTCATTGGAAGATGATGATTACATATTTTGTCCGTAATTTATAAAGTGACACAGTTAATTGGTCTACTTGGTGATTAGGTACAATTCAAGCTTAATACAAGTAATAGACATCTACTCATTCCATTCAAAATTCTAAAAGAAAAAAGAAATGTTCCGTGGTTTTTTTCTTTTCTTTGTAAAGTGACGCTTTAAATGCTTGCATATTTAGCCAACAGATTCAAACTTGAAAACTATTTTATTTAAGACTAATATGGACTTATGGACCATACATGATAAAATTATATTCGTATTCGTAATAATTAATCGTGTTTCATTAAATAAAATCTTGAATTTTTGAGCGGTTGTAATTTTGAGGTTATTTTCACGCACCAAAAAGTTTGTATACCTATCACTGAAAATGGCTATAAACCTCCATTCACAAACGTCGTGATTGGCTGTTTAGGGGTTTTTCAAAGTAAATTCAAACAATTTTACTTTTTTTGAGCAGTTGTAATTTTGAGGTTAAATTAACGCACCAAAAAGTTTGTATACCTATCACTGAAAATGGCTATAAACCTCCATTCACAAACGTCGTGATTGGCTGTTTAGGGGTTTTTCAAAGTAAATTAAAACAATTTTACTTTAGTCCCTAGGGATTAATAAGGAGTTTTAGTCCCGATATGCAGAGACTAAAGTAACATTTTAAGAGCATGAGAAGTGAAAAAAGAATTATTTGCTTTATTTATAGAATAGTTTGGGGTACACTATTTGGTGAGCATTCATCCGTTTTGGTGAGCATTAAGAATTTATTGGTAGTAATTTATCAATATATTTGGTAGGCGTTTAATCTTATTTGGTAGGCGTTTAAACCCAAGCCATTTATAACACCGCTCTTTTTTGTCGGGGGTTAAAAATTGCTATCTGTCATGTTGAAAATGTAGTAATATTTTCAAAATCCATGGTAATGAAAAATTAAAGAGCTGCAATTGTAGATTCTTATAACAAGGACTATCCAAAAAAAAGTCTTAAAAAAACTTTACTTCCCTATTGTTTGGTCCGATGAAACCCCTAAGGCTTTAACAGTAAAAACTTCTTTTAATTTGCTTTCACGTTACACTATAAAAGCGTGTAATTTATGTAAGTTTCATTATCACGGATAAAAAATTTTTATTTGTTTCCCGTATTCCGTTTTTAATCTCCAATGTTCTAGTAGTAGGTACTCGGTTTTTATTTCTGTACCACAATTAAGTAAGTGCGTAATTTCATTTTCTCTGCTTTACAGGAGCGATATCCTATAATCGCAATCGCGTTAAGCTTATTAACATAACTGGCCAGACCACGTAATTTCTCAAAACGTTTCATCCAACACTGTACAGCATTTGCTATAATAGGTAAACGTAAACGCAAAGGTTACGCGCAAGTAACGTTCCGCGAGTAACCAGCGCGAGTGCGTGTGCTGCGTGCTTCGTACGTAAACAAGGGAACTTTTACCAAGTTCCCTTGAATATTAACCTGGTATATATATACACGGTGAATTGTCTTAAGAATCAGACAAAACTATGCCTTATTTTAACTGCTTACGGATCTTAACGTACGCTCGTATAACTGTAGTTTTGTTGTACGCGAATGACGTGTGCACTATTATTGTCTACGACAACAAGCAAGAGTATCTAAAATAAGGTAGAGTTGTGTTGGAGTTTTTGTAAATGACAAAAACAGCTGATAGGAGGTAGTTATCTATGAATCGTGCTATGTTCAGAAAAGCTACCTGTGAGATGTGTTGGTCATTGAATGCTCTGAGTCTTCTTGAGAAACCCCCTGAAGGTGCGCTGCACAAGGGAACGGCCCGGCTAGGTATAACACCAGTTTACAATCTTTTTCTTTTCTAATCTTTATTAAATAGTATATTCATATCAATGAATTGATTATTTAAGTTTATTTATTTAATGTAAAATATAGTGATGAGATATTATGTCAGTGCCGAACGAGGCCCTGTAGCTGCCATCTAGTGCTAACTTCGACTTTAAATATTTTCGCTTCGACTTAGATTCCTGATTGGGCACCTACAGTCCAACATGTATTTATGTACACCTAATCTCATGGTGTAGTACATATTATTGACGATTGCGCAATGAATACGACACCGCTCCTTTTACGTGACATTAGGTATAGGTAATGACAAAAATTCTAAAATCGGGGTAAATTGTAAGCTGACCACATTGGTACATGGTTTTTACGTGGTAAGTGAAATGAGCAATGCGGCAATCACCTTTTATGGTAATAATACGAAATATTAATTTTATCCTTTATTACAATTTGGACATACGTTGCCGTTGTAGGTACCTACTAAACTATTGTCATTAATGATACAACGTGTACAGAGTGTACTATATTTATTGCTCAACTTGTATGTTTCTTAAAATTATATAACCTAAATTTCAAATCGAAAACCCCCCACAAGCAGGTCATCATGTGAGACCCTTATTTAATGAGTGATATAACACTACTAACATTGAACATAAGCTTAGCTAAGAACCATGTCGACAGGAAAGACTTCGATAAAAACCTCGCTGAATGGCAACGCTAATACGTGAAACGATTAAGCTGCCAGCTCTTCGACCTCGTGAACACTAGACCCCTACTTCCACGGACCGAGGGTCTGTCTTAAGCAGCTCGTCTAGCATAGCTTTGACACGCGACTCTTTGTCGCGCGACATGCACTACCTGTCACTTTTATTTTAATACCGTGCGAGCAAGGTGACTGAGTCGCGCGACAAGGAAAGCCGCGGCAAGATAAGCTAGCCCCGCAGGTCCCCCTAATTTTTTCCATGTTTATGTATGTGAGTTTGCAGTTTTATCATGACGGATTTCAATTATTATTAACGGTTATGTGAAAAGAGGATTGCTTTTTTTTGCTATTATTAATAGTACCTACATATAGCAGAATAAGCCGCCTAATGTCTATGTTTACCTGTTGACAAATCACTGTACCTACCCACTTATTCTATGCAAATAAATTATTCTTATTCTTAACTTTCTCGCGCAAACAGAGGGTAGCCGCAGACGCTTGTCTTGTATCAGAAAACAATATTGCGGTTGCGATACATTTCTTTCTCAAAGCCTCAGGTAAAACTTTTAGACGCAACAAAACGACTCGACCGACGTTTTCAGTACCTACCCTGTCCCTTACCATGAATTAACAATCCTCATAACCATTAGATCAATTTTATTATGGTAAGAAATACTGTTATTACGGTATATCATTGTATGAAAGTTTACAGCTTCGTGTAGCTCATTCTTACAATATTTTTGACAGCAGACTGACGGCGGTTAAAACGCCTGTAGAATTACGCACTCACTTCTCTCGCTAGCCACAGCGTATACAGTTGTGGAGAAGTAGAGCGCCGCCGGCGGTCACTGTATCCTCACCATGATGCATTAAATTTATATTAACAGTACTCGCTAGCGATTGCGAAAACGATTTGTATGGCGAATTGTAGTTCTACAAAGTAACTGCTTATGGTCGCTGTACCTACTATTCTTCATACAAATCGTTTGCGCTGTCGCTAGCGATGCCATGGTAAGGGTACTGCATATTAAAAACTGTCACAAACGCGTTCGAGAGGTTACTTGCGTTAAAAAGAACTTGCACTAAAGCCTGAGAAGCCAGTGTCTGAAACTAACTAAAACAATCGAATGGCTTTATGAAGTGTGAGGCTCGTGATATCACTGCCACTCGCGTTAATTCGAACAATTACCACCATTAAGATGATTAACGTAGCCTGATATGCCAGATTACAGTTATGAAGGAAAATGATTTCTATGGCAATACGAGGAAAAGGCAATTACGGTCGGCAGCGGTTGGTGATCCGCTAAAAATATGGCAAAGTTGTGACTAAAATCACGGTTTGCGTTGCTAGACAGCTAGGCGCTTTTAAGGTAAAGTGCGGTTTAAAGCTATATTTTTATTTACTTCGATGAATTTATGTAATTTTACTTAAAAAAAATAGTAATTGTAAAGACCTATTTATTGTTTATCTATCCCATATTAAAAAAAGATGATTTAGGTCACAGTAGCACAGGGTCTGTTCAAATATATTAAAGAAAGAATCTGAGCGAGAGAGTGAGTGAGAGAGATCTACGTATCAGTTTGCCTTTCTTAACAGTTAAAATTCAGTATGGGCCTATGACTATCATCAGTTCATCACGTTCTGCTACTATATAATTATGTATGTATGTGTATGTTAACATTGTACATAAATGGACAATTAAATTCAAATTAAAACTAAAGAACTAAAATAAAGTAAATTAAATAATGCTAAAATAAATCTACAAAACTGTGCCCCCGCGGCATAGTCCCGAAGACGCTGGCAGCATTTCCTCGCTGAATCGCAATGCTGATGCGTTGTGCGAGGAAGCTGCCAGCTCTTCGATCACCAGTGGACTCAATGAGCCTTTTACTAATTTCATTTAGTAGTTTGTGGGCACTGGGACCCCACGGACCTAAGGTCTCGACCCCAAAAGGAACAAAATTATATTCGGGACCGAGACCCCTATATTTACGATTAATTTTTAATTTTTCGGCCGCCTCTGCTGCCGCCCCCGCCCTGCCCGATGTTCCGTGGAGGTGGGACGGGGCCAGTGTGTCTACGCAGGTGGCGTCCCACACCAGCACCCGGCCCAAATTATATAATTGTAATTGTCTTGTACATAAAACATGATATACATTTGTACAAAAAAGTATGTGCAAATGCTAACTTACCCCTTAAAGGGATCTCTTCGAGTTGACCGTTGAGTAAATGAGTGATAAATATAAACGTAAATAGAAAAACTATACAATAATACCCAAGAAAATGAACAGATGAAAATGTACAAAGAGAGGATAAACAGTCTATTTAAATAGTATACTGTAAAAAGAAAATATATGAGATAAATATACTTGTATAATTATTTATCAAAACAAAGACAGCAAGCCTGCTGCGCGCGCGCGCTATCTGCACACAATAAATTGTAATTGTAACGAAGTTTCCTTTCCCTAAAGCATCATTATTCCGAAATTTCGTTATTCCCGTTTAATATATCGTTTTTCCGTATGTATAGAATATTATATAGATAATATGCAAATAAACTATGATCTACAAGTGATTTCGGAATTATCGATATTTTGAATAATGTCAGTCTGTCACCGATTCTTCCAAGCCGATATTGGCACTTCCCGGTTTCAGATTGACTTGAAATGTATAAGTATTAACGGTCTTGTGTAACGTACTACGGTGACAGAGCTATGATTATCACCGAATTATGACAGGGCTGGTCTAATGATAGAGCTATAAAGTGATCATCGAAACTCTGTAATAAAACCACCTTGTTCGATTCCTGATGGCGTTTGTGAAAATCCCTACAGTCGGTAAAAAAGCTGGTAGCAAAATAGATTCAAAAAATTACTTGTGTACCTTACATTTAAATTTATTCGAGTTACACTTCGTAAATCATGTGAATCATGCGAAGAAACATTGTGATTCCACTCGTATTATGACGACTTGAATAACAGTAGGTATTTCTTGTTCGATACGCGGGAAACGCCGCGCGAAATCCATAGTATCGTAGCCAATAACGCACCAAGATTTCAGACGCGAGCGCTAGAAAGAAAACTAGAACACTAGACGCGAAAGCGTTCCATAAACAATAAAATCAATTGATCTAAATGAGTAAGTTTTATTCTGGGGCGGTGAGATCATTGCCGAGCGCCGGGCGAAAACGGCGTAACTACGAACGATACAGGGTGATCTCCGAGGAGAATATAGTTAGTCTTTGTAAGAAAATGGCAGGGTGCGCTATTCAAATCACAAAGTGTTCTATATATCCGCTTTCTATACGAGGAGTATGATGTTGATGTATATACTTAATCACATTTTCACAAAAAATAACGATTCCACGAGAAGAAATTACCACGAACAACTGAGCAAGCCTTTATTTATGAAAATAAAATTTGAGGACTTCCTTCGATTTCTCATAGTTTTCGTCATCAGATCTTTACCACAATTTATGGGGGCATATATACTTAGGTACATATTCTCGATCAATAAGATAATTTTCTGTATCGATTCATAAAATAACGCGAATTGAAAACATTCTCCTTTTGAAGTCGACTAAAAATTTAATGAAGCATTGGTTAACCAACATTACATTTTGTTTGACAAAGAACTACAGGTGTAGGTATTTATAAAAAAATTGGGCAAGTGCGAGTCCGACTCGCGCATGAAGGATTCCGTACCATAATCTATAGCAAGTTTGTTGTATGGGAGCCCCCCTTAAAAATATTTCATTTTATTTTTAGTATTTGTTGTTACAGCGGCAATAGAAATACATTATCTGTGAAAATTTCAACTCTCTAGCTATCACCGTTCTTAAGACACAGTCTGGTGACAGACGGACGGACGGACGGACGGATGGACGGACGGACGGATGGACGGACGGACAGCGAAGTCTCAGTAATAGGGTCCCGTTTTTACCCGTTGGGTACGGAACCCTAAAAAGAGCTATTGAACCATTGATTGTGGCGTATCAACATAAAAAAATAACATAATGAGCCATTACATATTTCACAAAAAAATAATGTTTACTGTTATCCCGATCATTAACGTCGTAGCAATAAAAGCTTTAAGTACTAAAATATCTTCACTCATCCGCCTCGCCTGCGCCTCTGACAAAGCACCCTGTATAAAATTCACATATGTCTTATACGCTCAGCAGATTAGGTGAACGGCCGACCGGGAAATGGGTCACGGGATCCGTGACATTGCGCTTGGGCAGGTAGTAAAAATATCGTAACCCGTTGTTGCTACCGGAACGGCACGCATGCAGGGTTAACGGGTTCGGTTTTGGGTGATTGATTGGCGATTACTTCAGACCGTCTGTAATCTGACGCATTTCTATGGGATAACAGCTTTAAGAGGCCTTATTCCTTTTAAAATGTATTTTTGTTCATATTATGTCGAATATATTGACAATTTCAACCAACTTTTTTAAGCGAATAATACCTACCCCTCCCTATCCCTCAGTTCTAAATGGTAACATAGCTATTTCATGCTTTCATGCGTGCAGTCCAAAATAAATTAAAAAAAAACCAATGTTCTGCGTTTTGCGTGAATTTCGTCAATTTCGAGCAGTTTTTGAAACAAAAATTATTAATGAAAAATTCAAACTGTAGATTTCAAATATTATACCAATAAATTGCAATAGCCCTGTTATAAGAAATAACATTGATAATATATTAAGAAACATGTTTGATCATAGAGAAAAATGTCTAAAACAATCAGCATTTTAAAGGGATAAGGAGCCTTAATCTTCAGTGCTGAGACAGTACCTATAATCAAGGGCGAGTCATACTGTACTAATTGTATTGGTTGACCCGCTTGACTCAAGATCATTCATCATCGAATGTCACTCTGAGACTTCACGGAATGATTTACCTAAAACTATAATAAATAAGTAATGGTAATTGAATAATCTTATGCAAATAACGATATAAAACCTCATATTATGGTTTAAAGGTGAGGCGTACATAGAGGAAAATGGTAGGGTTTGCCTATTTTCGACCCAGTCCGACCGTGCTCGATAAAGAAGTTAGCCAAATCTGCCTCAGCTTGCTTAGGGATTTATTTGAAGCCACGTTTTAATTGCTTGCGATTCGAACATAGATCAAAGATCATATTGTACCGTAGGCACCCGTTGGGTATACGGACTTTATATGGTGGTGAGATTCAGACATTTTAACCAAGTTTCTCACGCGATATATATGCGGCAAAGCATCGGTCACTTTTGGACAAGTGTATGACTTATTTATGTATCATGGGATAAACGCAACCATAATAGCAGGTTATGAGGAAGAAGAAATTATTCACTTGTAAAGTTGTAAAGTCCGTGAGTTTTTAAAATAGCCTTCGGGTTTATACTTCTCTCCCCTCCCCCTTCCCCCAACCTGAAGCTATTCTAAGGTATTCTAAGAGCTTACGGACTGCATATTACTACATAGTATAAAACAAAGTCGCTTCCAGCTGTCTGTTGGTCCCTATGTATGCTTAGTTCTTTAAAACTACGCAACGGATTTTAATGTGTTTTTTTTATACAATAGAGTGATAAGAGGAAGGTTTATATGTATGATACATGCATAATTGCACCCGTGCGAAGCCGGGCGGGTCGCTAGTTTTATATAATTGTAAAGTGTCGTTCAGCATTCAATGATTTATTAGTACGCAACATGCGTATCATGTAGGTATACCCATGGACGTAGTCAGGACTCGGGCCAATCAACTTTGTAATTATGACACGATAAAAAATAGGTTTCGCGTCTGGAACACGGAAATTGGACCGTAACTTTTACTAAGAAATATAAATTGACCCAGTTTAGTTAGTGTACTAATATTGAATGAGGAAAAGCGTCTCTAGTGAAATTTAATTACTTTATTAATTTTGATATTATTTATTGGAGCGACGCTCCCATGGATCGACTCGAAGGGACTTTGTGACAATGCGCAGATCTCAGCGAGTTCTCAACCGATTTTAGAAATTTTTGTTTTAAAATGCAATAATTAAATTTCGCTAGGTCGTGACGAAGAGAAAATTTCGAAAAAAAAAACCTCCGCTCCAATTTATGGTGCAAGCTTTGCCGGTGGCTGACTCTGCATCGACCTAGTAGTATTTTATGTATCAGACACAAACTTTATATTAAAAGCGTTGGCACGCGACAAACTTTTATCAGCATTTAAATATATTATTTTACCATAACCCATATTAGGAAAATTCGGAGCTACTGTGATACAGAATAGTGGCTGGCACTATTCTTTAGAATGTTTATAAATTCCGATTCCGAGTTGATTTGAACCAGCGAAGTAAACTGTTAGGCTGAAATATTGCCTCTTATAAAATTAATATTAGTAACTATTCTACATTCGGCACCCCTTCAATGATGGGCACCTTGAACCTTAATATTTAAACGGAACCCTAAATAATTACATTTTCACAAGAAATAATTAACCGATTTGAACGAGAAGAAATTGTATTTTCGAGAATAACTGAACCAGTTCGTATAAAAAACACGAAATCTTCATAGATGTGCCTATTATATATACTCGTATATATGTGAAGAGTTCCCTTGTTTCATGGATCTCGTCATCAGATTTTTCAGACGTAGGTGGGTCAATTTCAACAAGACGCATTTTTTGTATCATTTTGTGTGATTCTTTATTTTTGATTATTTTAGATTTTTTTAAAAGTAAAGAAATACTCTAGACTATATTATCTATATATATAAAAGAAGAAGTCCTGACTGACTCATCAACGCACAGCCGAAACTACTAATGTTAGAGAGTTGATTTTTGCACAGTAGGTTACTTTTATAACGTGGACTAGAGATAAGAAGGGATTTTTGGAAATACCTCCCCAAAGAGGGTTAAATAGGGGTGCAAAGTTTGTATGGGGTAAACTTTTTTTTTGGAGTTAGAGACTTGAAACTTTGTAGAATGATTACTTATTCGAAAACATAAAAAGTACTTTCAGCGTTTTAGAAAATTTTACCCCTAAGGGGGTTAAAAAGGGGTGCAATGTTTATATGGGAGAAACTTTATTTATTTGAACTAGAGACTTGAAACTTTGTAGATAGCTTACTTAATCAAATACAAAAAAAGTAATTTCAGCGTTTTGGAAAATTTCACCTCTAAGGGGGTTAAAAAGGGGTGCAAAGTTTGTATGGGGAACACCGTTAATGTTGTTTATAAAGAAGTGTTACGCTAAAGTTATCAGTTTATATATTTTTTATTTCCTGTCTACTACCCAGTGACTACGTTCTTTTTTTAAAACGAACTTGCACCCCCTTTTCTATGGTTGAATGTCAACAATATTTTCTTAGTGCTGTCTCTTATTTATTGTGTTCCAAACTATATGTGTTCCTATATTTAGTGAGTTGACTATCAGCACATGAATAATTTATACTTTATATACCTATTCTTACTTTATTTAGCTTCTTGAGAGATATAGAGAACTATAGCACCAGAATATATTGAATCACTCTTCAAACAATACTACTAGCCTGTAGACCAAAATAGTAATCGCATCATTAATTTCGCTTATGTGCATTTAGTTTTTAATGGTCACATATCAGCATTATCTTTAAACACTAGCCTTTTTAATAACTGGGGTACCTGCTAGACCATTTAGAAACATTTTGGCCCCCCTCGGGAACTCCGCCACACCACTCTTTTCGTTTAATAGCCAGGCCGGCGTGTACAAATACCAGTGCTGCCTTCTTATGAACAGAGGTCATTATTTATTATTGTTTTGAAATAAAGTTTATTATTTATTATTATTAAAAGAGATACTCTTCATTAAACTGCCTCCATCTCTCGATTTCCAGTGCTGAGTTTAAGATTGTTTTAACAGCCTTATGATATTTAACATTTTTTTTAAATCTCACTCATAATAACTAAGATCCCCATTCTCTAACTCCAAATCCATGCGTCGCTCTATATCTTGCAGTCATTTTTGCCAAAGATTAAAAGCATCAGGTAACTGACGGAATAAATATTAAGCATCCTGCAAACAATTCCCGTAATCTAATTGGAAAATCTTCAAAAATTCTTTAACAATTGCATTGTCTATACCATTTTAACTAAGAATAAAATTCATTTACCTATTTTAATATCTTTGTCATCATCAAAAATCTACGCGGACGAAGTCGCGGGCGGCCGCTAGTTAAACATAATTATGTAAAAGGGTCCCTGAAATCTGAAATATTTTTTTCGAGATATTTGTGATCGAATATCTAAACACACAACGGAATGATAAAAAGTACACCAGAGGGCCTATGATGGTTGCGTTTATCACGTGATAAATAAGTGACAAAGCATCTGTCACTTACATTCACATTTTGGCAAAACGTGACGGATGCTTTGTCACTTATTTATCGCGTGATAAAAGCAACCATCATAGACCCGCAGGATGATAAAATAAGTGCACCGCAATGAGATTTCGTACACCGGAATAAGTGACAAATTATGACTATAATTTTACGTTTTATATACTTTAATCAAATATACGCGTTAATACAACAAAATAAAAAAATATTATTTCAACAATATCTATGAGAAGTGAAGCTATTTTTGATGTCATTCCGGTGTTTTCCTCATTTTGGATATGTTTAATTAAAGTCATTTTACTACATCGGGAACACCTGAATGAAAATGGTGGAATGAGAAACACGACATATTTTTATTTCTTAAAAAAAGAGTAAGCCCTATATTCTAAAACTAATTCAACTCTTGAAATCATGAGTCCGCTTCCCGCCACTCTTTTTAGGTCGTCGGTCCACAGTATACTTTACATGATATGCATTTTTAAACACACAGGTAAAGAATAAAGAAGATAACAAACTCCGGAATGTCATTTTCTTGTCCCCGTGCTACCGCGATGATATACTCACGTTTATACGTTTATACAGGCCAACGTATTGCTACTACACAGAACCGCTCTCGGCGACCGCCATAGCTAGACTAATTCTCTGAAGTGCGCGGGAGACGGGGAGCGTGCTTTATCAAATTTGTCAAATAAATCGGTTCGAAACATTGTCGGCGGTAATGAGAGGTTTTCTCCGGAAAAACGTATACGCACATATTCAACGGTACACAAAAGAGATATAAAACAGGTAATGTGCTTTTTATTACCTAAATATATATTATTTAATTATTATATGTGTATTAATATTTTAATTTTAGCTTTTGCCCAAGGTAGACAATGGCGAGCTGTTTCTGAAAAAAAAATGGTACCTACCTTATTATTCAAACTTTCTGCACCTGCGTTTTCAGTCTTGTCATGAAAAAATACTGCTTGGGAAATTGACCCAGATACGTTGTCAGTGCCGTAATTCACATTTTATAATTTTAGATTTTTAAAAATAAATATTATGGATTTTTATGTATGTACCTATTAGGGTATGTATGTGACGTTTATGCCTTTCTACTACTATGTGTTTATATATTATGTATGTCGTCGTCTAGTACCCATAGTACAAGCTTGCTTAGTTTGGGACTTTATTTATTTATTTACTATAATAGATATACCATTAGCCCTTTATACTCGGTTACAGGGAAGCAAAAAGGGCGATTTAAACTTACACGATTTTAACTCATAAGGTATTATAACATTTATAACAACACGGGACTTAATCACGTTCAAAATAGTATTTTATGCAACCGTTGTATAAGAGGGGGCCACGCGAGTGGCATGGGTTACGATGTGAGCGTAGCGAACATCGTAAGAAAGATGCCACGAGCGTTTTTTGACCTACTTATACAACGTTGCATACAATACTTTTTCTACGACTCGACATTTCATAAATAAAATGCAAATAAACAACAAAGAAGATAATTACATGTTCCCGCTCGGAATCAACAAAATAAAAAAAAATAATAGTCTCTGATAAACTTTTTTCTTTATTGACGTCCATCTGACAAAAAAATATGAACTTATACATAAAGGTATACGTTCACTATACTAAACATCTGTCAAAAAATATGAACTGATACATAAAGGTATACGTTCACTATACTAAACATCCATGCACTGAAAATAAAACTTTTATTTTAAGTTGGCAGCAATCCCTTAGTACAAAAAGTTTTTTAAATTGCAAATTGTGTGAATGCAGCTGTTTATCTTGTAATCTGTGGTACTAAGTGATGCTTTTTTGGCGACATTATAACATCGTTTAGCAGTGTTTTTTTTGGGTAATAGAGTATAGACTTTTACAGACTTTCATAATTTATGTCTTTATATTAGAGTTAGTAACTATATATATGACAGAAAAAAGTACTGGAGTAGAAAAAGTGTTTATTCAAAAAGATCTTTATTATAAGTTTACTCACTAGGGTCATCAGGGATCGCCGATCAGTATGTGAATAAAAAAAATAGGGTTGGCACTCGAACGTTAAATAAACACTTTTTGAACGCGATTAAGTCCCGTTCTGTTAAAATACCGTGAATATTGTTTATATCATACAGAGAAGAAGCGGGCTGCAACTATCCTCAGCTTTAGCGACACAACGCTGGCAGGGCTTTAAACTACGGAGTTTATGATAGTGATATTTAGTTATTCTCGAGATCCTAGAACAACGTTGAGGCGCCGCAATAATTATATGACTTTATTATGAAAGTCATTGTATAGTGACAATTTTACTGCAAGATATTGCTTCCATGTTAATATTTAAACGCTGCATCTATAAGAATAACAATATTGGCAATGACTAACACGTTATTAGCGTAAATGCAATATTTATTGGGCTCTTTGGAAATGAAAGATCATGGATGTCGTCGTGGTACAGCAGCATCAAAAATAGCTGACTATTTTAGTAAGCAATTTGTCATATGAAACGTTATAACATGATGTACTTATTATAAAATGAAAAACTAAAGGTAATAATTAAGTAATTAAATCCATATATGTGTCAGTTGAAACAAAGTGGAATCGGCAATATATACAACCACCACCTTCAAGAAGGCTGGCAGCGTTGGCTCTTTGGATGGCGAGGCCTTAGAATAATAACGCCTAGAAGGATAGTTTCAACCGGCCGAGGCGCCACACGTGAGGCATAAAATGGATTCATGTAGTTGTGAACAACTCGTATTTACACGCGGCGATACGCACACAAACACAGCAATAATGTTGCTAGCGCAATCACTTTTCCCTTGAAATTGGGGGTATAGGTATACTCATGACAGTGGTGATTGGTTACATTCTAAATTTTAATTGAATCATAGACCCGTTGTTGACTTCAAACACTATTAAATACATTAAACAAAGGTTTTATTTATTTATTATTGATTAATTTGCAATGTCACTTGAAAATAAATAAATCTTAAAAAGTAGGTATGGTAAGATCCTGAAATGACTTTTCAGCCAGCTGAAAACGCTTCTACAGCACTAAAATTGATGTTCGAAGTATTTGACCTCATCCACCGGCGTAACACTTTTATTTGCACAGTTGTCAACTCATCATCAAGACATTTGTAACGAGCCCTAACACGTTGTGTTTTTGTGTAATTTAGGAGCTAACTATGGCCTCCTTCCGTCCTCATCATCAGACCAGCTTGGTAGTACCATAATAATGCATTCTCACGTGACTTAAACAGGTGTACAAAATTTAAACTCGATTCAAATTTGATTTGCAATATTTGACCCAGACATACTCTAACATACACGGCAAGTTAAATAAAAGGATAATAAAAATCAAGTGATTAATCTTCTTAATTTTTTCATATTTGTATTTTAAATTATAGGCTCCCAAAAATAGGTCAGTATATTATCAGGACAGAATTATGGGTAAAAAAAGTCCGTTACACTGGAAACACTACGTTGTCATGCCGCTTATAGAAAATATGAGATTTTGATTACTGTTTTACGTAAAAATACGAGTTAAAGAATAATATTTACGAGTGAAATGTTGTCTTAGCATGTTTATCCTTTTTATCAGATGCATTGTGACACCCTATCACTGCACAAACCGTCATAATAATTGAAAATGCGGGAGCTCTTTACACCTGTCACGTGTCCTTGCAACTGACAAGCCGATCGACGCTTTTAGCCATTTCTGGCTAACTTTTAGTGGCCTCACCGTTGCGCGTGGACTGGGTTTCTAGGCGTTATTATTCTAAGGGCGAGGCTCAGTCGCTTTCCAAAGTCCTGTTTCTATGGAAAATTCGAAGAAAAAATAGCAATATCAGTAATATACGCATCCTTTTCAGCATTTAGATTGGGACCATCGCCATTAACCTAGTTTCGTGGGGATACGACATGGGAGGGGATCGGGAATAGTGTCATTCGTTAAATTTAAAAGTTATGTTACGGCAACATGTTTCCGCTGAGTCTATTTCCAGTGTATCGCGTAGCAATAACGGCTCATAATTGAAAGTTTCGTGCGTAGTCTTAATTCTGAGATAGTTCAAAATCCATAGTCCATACGCATTCTTTCATAAATGTATGTATGGTGTATTTCCTTTTTTGTATGGCCACCCAGTGCTTTGCAATAGACTGATGTTGAATTATTCAACATATTTATATGTATAAAGAAACAAAGTGTTTTGAAATATGTGACAAATTTAAATTTAAAATTGTTTTCAGAATCCTCATAATAAAACAAAACAATAATTGTAAAACAGCCATGTTCTTAAACGCACTTTATCACGGTCGTATACCATTTAGGGGTGATGACGTCACATCCCTCACCATCCCCCTAGTCATTTGTATGAAGCGTTTTTAGCGCTTCATAGCAATGTCGAACTTTAAAAGTGATTTTTGACTCTTGGAGCACTATAATTTAAATTAATCCCATATATACACTTTGATCACCCGCCCAATAACACAAAATAAAGTATACCCCTAATAAGCTCGTCTACTTAATATACTTAGCAAGAGCCCGGCGCGTCTATACGAATACAAACCTGTAGCAAAATCTATAAGGGTTGTCACCGGCATGTGATAGCTTGACGGACGTCGCTATCAATCTGGCTCATTTGGCATCGACGGCGCCGTCTGCAACCCTAATAGCCCGTAGCCTCAGATCTAAAATAGCATAAAAGACTATACAACGTATAACCGCTTAGAACTTTGCTCTAGGATACTGTATTTCTAATAGCTCTTAACCTTAATAGAAAAATGTCACAAGTGATTATGAAAATAATAGTCGTTTACGACGATGTTCGAGGATGATAGTTTTAATAGCCCATAGTCTATCTAAGGAGATAATGACATATGTCATTGTGGCTCCCACAGGCACTTACGTCATTTTCCAGGATTTGTGTCCAGTTCGTTACAGTCACTCATCCTTATAGTTGGAGACAGTTCTCATGATGGCTGATGGCTTGTTATATTGAATTCAATTAATTGGCTATTAGTATGGTTTTATTAGCTGCACGAATTTTGTTGGAGAATGCACTTAAAGTTACATTTCAATATTTATTTGTTTTATTGATTAGAAAGCGCCCGTTACTTCACCGGAGGAATAAAAGTCAGTTACATTTCATACTATATATTTAGACTTAGACTTGTACCATAGACAAAACAGTTAAGTTTGGTATAGCCTACATCCTAACACAATTTCCACTGAAATTTGATGTTATGTCCAAATCTTTTTTGTTTCATGATTTGATGATTTTAGCGTCGTTTTCTCTTTTAATCTCTCCAGTACCCTTATTCGTGTTCTTTTGTAAGTGAATCCTCTCCAAGTCTCCATCCACCTATACATTGCGTTTCAAAGGCCCGTCAGAAGGGCTGTCAGATAATATTATATTCATTTTGGATTCATATTTATTGTATCTACAGCTCGGCATAACTTTTATGTCAAGTCATCTTATACGATGTCTATTTTATAGCTGTTTTCAAACTTACACTGAGTTGAGTCAATGTTTTGTATTCGTCACCAAAGTACCAGAGATAACTAAGATAACTAAACGGAAAGATAAGCCCTTATTTTTTTCCACTGAAATGATACAATACAATAGAATAGTAGTAGTTAGATAAAGTATGTAGATTTTAGCTAATGTGTGGCATGGTTGCCATAATCTAAGTATGCAAATTGGGAATTTAAGTTCCTTTAGTCATCGTTATTTTAAGGTAATTATGGATTGTTTATGGGTGGGAATAATATAGTTACATCTATTGTGACGTAAATATGATTTACTTTTTAACAAACTAATATGACTGTGTAGTTACACACGGCATTTTATTTTGAAAATAATGAAGCATCAGTACACTACGATAAACAAAAGATACATTATTTAAATGATAGGAATTATTTTTCTAGATTTTCTGATTGAGGATTATTGAATTAATAATTAATTATTATACAATTGTTATATTTGTACTATTATTATAACTTATTTTTATGACGATCATACTACATATAGATATAAAAGTTGATTTGACGTAATTTATACTGACATTTTATATTATGAAATAAATAAATCTAATCCAATCTAAGCATTTGGAGCCTTATCCAATTTATCCATAACACGCACATGTTAATTAGGAAAAATTGAAATAGAATCGTGTAAAAATGGGTCGTTTAAACTCAACATGACACATGGGATCGTTGGCGCTACGCGGCGGCGCCCGCGCACGCCGGTAAATCATACAATTTGGCAGCGCGCCGGGCTGACAAAGAATACAGATTTTATAAAGAGCGAACAACATAATCAGAATTCAGTATTTATTGTACTAACTTTTGAGTTATCGGTGATTTCTCAATTATCGACTTCGTATATCTATTTGAGTACAAAATTGCTGAAAATTAATTTCTTTATCGACATTTACTTTCTAGTGTGCCGATAATGGACAATAATGAAGCGAATTCTGTGATACATCATCGGAGAAAATGCCATGTTTTTTTATAGACAATAAATATAAAATTATAAAACTGTATTGAAAATTAGTTTTCTATGGAGAGGGGTCATTATTGGGGCAGGATCGATAGTCGTCTTTTGTTTCGTATGTTTTGTTTGTGTAGGTATCTGATTTTATATTTATTGTGCAGTTTTATGTTAAATATATTTGTTAAATATGGCGAAGGTAGTTTTTTCTCTTTTTTTTTATTTGTTTTTAAAATATATTACTGTAGCCTAAAACTATTTATATTCTAAATACTAAAACTAAAAGTTAACATTCCTAAAAAATAAAAATACATATAACCTAATAACAAAAGAGAGCTAGACTAAAACCGTCCCGCGTTCCTCCTGAATTAATTAATTAATTAAATTTTATAAAAACTAATTTGTAGTCGCTTCTGAAGAAATTTAACCTGGCAAGGCCATTTTCGTTTCAGACTAAAACCGTTATTTGGAAATAGGCAAGTTTAAATGGTTATTTAAATTGGTTTAAATGGTTATTTTTTTCTTATTGGAAGGTATCTATTTGTATTTAGCGGATAAACAACATTTCGTCTTTGTCTTCGTACCCAGAGTTCACGGTACCATTATTGACAACGATGATGTTTCCAGAATGTAGTGAACGTTCTGTGTTACTAGTGACAGGCGCGGAGTAGCCGGCTCGGCTAGGATGAAACGGCAGCAAAATTAGCTATGTAATAACTAAGTGCCATATTTTAGGTACTTTACACTTAGACACGGCGCCCAGACAGTATTCAGACTGACGGTCGTGGAAATTGAGATTTTACTTCTTGGATATAAGTGCTAGTATGGACATTATTTGAGAGTGTTCTAGTTTTTTTAAATCTAATTATAATGTTGATGCTGACTCATTTGTTGGTTTGTTCGACTTTACATGGCACGTAGTATATAGTACGAGTAAGTAGGTGGTTTTGCAATTAGTGGTAGAAAATATTACGTGTTACTATTAAGGTCTTCGCACATTATAACAACTCAACGGCGACTCGATTCTATATGCCAAATATTGAAATTTAACCCCTATGTCATATTTTCTAGGCTTAATTTCCAAAATTGATATTAAAGTAGTGTACGACGTGTGGTCTACGCGTATTTTTTCTTTACTGATATAATGACCCCAGTCCATAGAAAAAATGATTTTCTAACTCATAAATTTATAATAGTACACATGCGTATAGGTATGCGTGCACGTGCACGTGTGCGTGTGATTCATCTAATTTGCCCAATGTTTAACTAGTAGAGAATGCCCTATGGCATTAAGTCCGCCTACTGTACGATAAATAAGTAATTTTGTGCGATAAAAATTAAACAAATAAATAATCCAGTGTTTTCGTAAAACGCCGCGTAAATTCGAATTTGTGAATTTCTGCTATTTACACAACAATATCAAATAATAATCCATATGTACATCTAGATTAGTAATCAATTTAGAATGATGATTTTACAGCTAGACTTGGTATTTGAATTATTTTTGTATTCTCAATAAACTACGAATTATGTTTAATTAAATCTTCTATCTATGTTTTAAGAGACATAATTATGCTTGTCGCTATGGTTTTATGGCTGTATTTTAATTTATTTTTTCCATATTGTGTAAATACAAATGTTCGTATTGAAAACTGGAAATTATAGTTTAATTATTTTGTTTAGGAATCCGAACAACGAATTAGGTATACAGTCGCATTATAAATAACTTAATTACAACGTGAATCGTAATGAAATCGTTATCTCACAATAATGTATCGATAAAGTAATAGATTTTTGTATGGAATCACCGAAGTGGTACCTAAACGCCGCCCCGTAAACGCAATATTTTGCATTTCTGCCCTGCGCAGCTTCTTGAAACATCATTACCATCACATCATCAGTGCATCTTGAGGGAGCCATTTAAAAACCATTTTTTCTGTCATGTTTTAAGAACTATGCATTTCGAGAGTATATTTTTATGTAAAATACACCCGTTATGCCCGCTTTTACAGAACGAAGTTGTGGGACAATTAACTGGTTTACATATTTATGGCTATTATCTCCTGTCACTACTGTTAACATAGAGTTGTGCCGTTCTCGAAATTATCAGAACTTTTCAATTTGATATGGAATATGTTCTCTAGAACGTTCTCGTTCCATGTAAACCGGAAAATGTTCTCATGACAACTCTATGTCAAGGTGATTCCGATTCATGGTGGTCCAGAAACCGAGCCGTTTCGCTGTACACCAAACTATAGCAGTTGGCAAACACCATTATTCCTGGAGCCCGAGATTTGTTTGAAGAGGCCCCGGGGCCAGACGTGTTATGACAGACTGTCACAATCACGTCAGCTTACGAGCCAATAAACATAGTATAAAAAGGTTGTAACATGAACGCTTCATAATCCATACCATCCATACTTAATATTATAAATGCGAAAGTGTGTCTGTCTGTCTGTCTGTTACCTCTTCACGCTTAAACCGCTGAATCGATTTTGATGAAATTTGGCATGGAGATACTTTAAGATCCGAGGAAGGACATAGGATAGTTTTCATCCGGGAAATTATCCCTAAAAAGATTGAAAAGTGAGTAATTCATGATGACATTGATGACCCTGTAGAAAATGTAGCGATTAGACCAAAAGGACAATTGCTCTTACATTTGCTTAGGCGCTTTGGTGGATATCTATCGTGTTGTACGAGGTTGCTTCCATACTTCCAAATTCCACGCGGACGTAGTCGCGGGCAAAAGCTAGTAAACTATAAAGACAGAAGAGACAAAAATCGGCATTCGAAATTCTACTGTAAACTGACAGATTCAGAATTGAAGTCAAAAATTAATACTCAATGGGAAATCGATCTGTATTTCGGCGAGCTAGAGAATCGTTCCCGTATTGTATTTGAGTTAAATATCAAAATAAACGTATTCATATTACTAAAGTATCTATTAAATAATCAAATTATTATACTCATCAAAGTTACTACCGAAACATTAAGTGATTACATTAAATCGATTTGCGAAAAACTGTAATGATAACTTAATATGTACGGGGCGGAAGCCACGGAATGATAGGTAGCAGCAAATATAATAAGTTTTTGTCGAAAGAGTTTTTGGAGACACGCTTTTGTTGCCAACTGTACTTTCTTACATAAACGTTACATGTTCATGAAGACCAATCAAATGAGTCCAAACATGATGGGTTTATCTTGTACTGTCACGTGAATACCCGCAATATTTCATTTCGATACGTCAATTAGAAAGATTGACTTCCAAGATTTGATTCCATTGTTTGTTACAAATTAAGTAACTAACTTACACACTCAGTTACAAGAGAACTGTATAAAAGCGTGTTAAAAATATAATGATTTTATTAACGCTTAACTCATAGCAAACATACCTACTTTTTTTATTTATTCAACCCTATATATTATATTATGATGAGGTGATAAACAGCTAATTTATCGCAATGCACATTGTAAATAGTGACAAGCTTCTAACTTACATAGTTATTAGGTTTGGTTAGCTTAGGATTTTTAACTGACCTACCTGCATTATGAAAAATTACCCAGTTCAACACGTGGTCCCTACCGCATTCATTACCAATATTTTGAATAGGTATCCATATAACGAGAGTCTCCATACAACTGATTTGCCAAAGATGAAGCCGCTTTGGTTTTATGTGTGAGTGTCTACGAACCAATCATAGAGACGGTTTACTTGTGACATTGACGTTGTGACAGATCCGCACACGGCCCACGGGCGAAACTTAACCCGTGGCTAACCAAAACTGGCTTAACATTCAAGCGCTAACCAGGTTTTTCATTTACTATATTCTGTCCATAACATAATACACTGAAGGATACAATGATTATCAGTTAGTTGAAACTAAGTACATAAAATGTTTAACTTCGTCGTGTAAGAGTGTGACTGTTGGTAATCGTGATGTTAACCCTTAAATGCATACAATTACACTAATTTTATTTCTGAAATGAAATCCACGTCAGTTTGAGATTTCGGGAAAATCTTGACAAAGTCTTTATTGAAAATATTCAGATTTTGACTTGTGTCATTTCAGTAACGTGTAATACATCATCATGCATTTAAGGGTTAAATTCCTTCGTCTGAAAGCTTTGTAAGTATTTCGTGTTAAATCTATTGTTTTTGGCGCGTCGATGACTCGGACTTCGGCGCTATTTATGTTAATGTCTTAGGCAGTTTTGATTTGATTTCTGGGTTTTTGTGCCAGGAATTATTTAAATTGGACTGTTCGCTCGTAATATCTATAACTCATTTCATTTAGTAAACAAATAGTAGAGTAGCTGTTGAAACTTTAATGACAATAATTCAAAGAGAGTTTAAAAGCGTTACTAGTATAATAGTATTTTTAAGATAGTATTCTGGGAACTGGAGATGATGTATTAAAACAAGGTTTTAAGAATTAGTGTTAGATTTCTGTGACACCGGGATTTCGTCATCAATTTATATCGCACGTATTAATTTAAGACTACCCAAGTAGCACAACTGGGTCTAAATAGCTCGTATATCATATCTAATTAGATGCTTAAGTGAAATTTACCACCATGACTAAGTGCTATATAAGTGGCAAGGACCCTTATGCCACCAGTATAGAACCAAAATGAGAAAAATTGCAGCCTATTTTTGGTGCTAAATAGAATCCATAAGAGATCTCACAATTACCTTAAGTGGTAATAAGAACTATGGGTGAAAGTTATGCGCAGTGAACGAATGAAAACATTTCAGTTCACTTTGAGTGGCGAGGCAACTGTCAAATTGTGTTTTATTAAAAGTAGTACGTGATCTGCCATATTCATTTTGGATTTATATGTCTGTTTGATTGTGATTAAAACTTTACGTTATACAAGCATTGAAATAAGCACGAAATTCTTGCGATTTTTTTTTGACTGTGAAACTATAGTATGTTTTCTTTGTAAATTTCGACGCGCCCTTCATTTGATCAGGAATATTAAAAAAGAGAGTGCTAAATTAAATAAGGAATAGTTACTGATAAGAAATAAAACTGTTAAAAACCTGACCTAATGATTGTAGGTTACGTACATGTTAAAGTAACATCGTCACAACTATCAAAAGTCTGTGATTATGCGTGAGTGTGATAAAATTCTGGTTAAAATAAACAATTTGCATAGGCTTCCATTTGTAAACATGGCGAAACAAAAAAGATCCTACAGTGTTTATTTTCACTTATTTGTTCCTTATTTGGAACTATCAAGTCTAATTATCACTTATTTGTATCTTGCGAGTGGCAAAGCAGTGAATGATATTACCAATAGTAATTATTTGCTCTTTTGTAGACTATTAAACAAGCAAGACTATTAAATATATTTTGACAAGGCGCAAATAGGAACAATAATAGAACCCTTAGTTCGTTAGTGGTTTGAAATAAGTGAAAATAACTGCTTTTGGTTCCAAGAACCTCCGACTGAGACCTATTTATGCGTTGGAGTGGCAATAAGGTACTTCTTAGGCCTTAAAGTTGCAATATTTTTTGGTTTCAAAAGAGCCGTAAAATTATCCCTTTAGCCACTATTGGTGATATAATTCGCTATTGTACTAGTCATTTGGAACTTTTAGTTCCAAATAAGGGTATGTTCCCACTTATATGTAAAAGTTGCTTATAAGTGATTTTAAGGCCTTATATAGCTTCTTATTGAGTGACAATTTGAACCTGCATGCAACTTTAAGTAGCAAAATCGACTTTATCCCACCATAAGTAATAAAGTAGAAACAAAAAACGTTCCTATGCAACTACAAGTGATAGGATGAACTCATATACAGTTTTGAGTTGTGTTTAAAGCTATAAGTTGTATCAAACACTGTTAAACCACTCATTTAGAACTTAAAGCTATAAGATAAGCTGCAAAATTCACTAATGTGCTGCTTGGGATACTGTTGTAGTGACAGGACTCTTTCAAACATCTTTATCGAATTACTTTTTACAGTGTCTACGTACCTACTTAGAATAAAGGATTAAAACATCAGCTCCCACGATTATTCATTAAAATTAGGACATTAACTGAATAACAATAAGATTGTTTTCCCATCGTGTTTTATTTCTTAAAGTCTTATAAGATCTTATAAGTATTATAATAGGATCGATGACAAGCCGTGACTTATGGGATTAGACTTGACAACTGACGTCCAATCATTGGTGACCAGACCACACACTTGTGTTAAGATAATATAAGAATTGGACAATGTTGCTCAAGCTCATTGAAATAAGGCTAGATATCATCTTGAATTTTATGCAACTTAATACTACTTTCAAGTTCAAAATTCGGAATGAATGTCGAGTATCGGTAGCGGCGATACAACTTTAAGCGAGAAGTTAACTAAGGTGCTTTATTCCAAATTAATGGTCATGCGGCGCGGCGAGCGGTTGAGCGAGAGATCCGAGCGCGGCAGCCGTACGAGTGAGCGAGACACACGTACCGCGCACCGCTGCCGCTCGCCGCTAAGACCAAAGTCGTGGCCGGACCGGTACCAATAATTTTAGACCTGATAAATAGTAGGTACTTGCCTCTGGAGGTAGGTATAATTAAATATAAATAATGTAAAAGTTCATGTATTTTTTAAAGATATTAGGGAAACAACGTTGGTTCGTAAAGACACCTTTCAGTTCGTAGTCGCAACTCGCAAAGGGAACAAAATCTCAGAACCCTGTTTGAAGAGAGTGTCTGACTATTTACATAACTTCTTACCGAATATCGTAAGTACAAATCACTTAAACTGGCCCTAATAAGTATAAAAACTTGAAACTACCTAAATGATGACTCAGTTTTTGTAGCAAGTAGATAAAATAAAATGTTAGTAGGGGCGTTGTACTTATTACTGATTTATGTGCATTGTTTCATAGTAATAATTAACGCTAGAACCGGTCAAGTCAACATTGGACCACGGAAAGGGTTCGCGTGTACGTAACGTTTTCGTAGCAAATAAGTATTTTCAGTATACTTAATCATAATCATAATCAATTTATTTGTTAAGCCAATTTACATGACAGTTTTCATTGCATACACAGATTGAAGATTTATCATTCAGTGAGTATAAATAATCCTTATATTATATTAAGCTTATTCAATTAGTTATTAAAATAATAAATAAAAAACAATTGAAGTCCAATAAAAAGTCCATCAATTAGCAGTCAGTTATATAAAATAATTAGTACAATTGAATTTCAATCAAAGCATCCAGATCCTATAGATATATAGGTACCTATTTGCAATCTATTATTGCCTTAATTACTGTAATAGAAAACTGAAAATATTGAAATGATAAATAAAGTAGGGATGTGCTCGAAGCAGTTTCTAACTTAATTCCTGATCTGAAGATTCAGAAGGCAAGGATGGACCGATTTGGCTTACTTTTTCACCAATAACAGTTAGAGAATGGTCCTCGAACTTCCTTAAGTAGCCAAGCCGGTTGAAACCGGGATCTATGGACGTCATAGCACTTTTACGTATTAGTAGGTACATGTACATTGTAGGTACCTACCTACTCGTTGAAGGAAAAGTGCAATAGTACAAGTACAATTTAGTAAGTTTAAATCAATATAAGCTAAACTAATGTATTAAGTTATCACACTAATATTATAAAGTCGAAAGTTTGTGAGTGTGTTTATGTGTAGTGTATGTATGTTTGTTACTTCTACACGCTCAAACGGCTGGACCGATTTTGATAAATTTTGTTAACGTAGCTGACACCTTGGAATAACACATAGACTTTTTATCCCGAGAAAATGTATTGTTTCCGTGGGATAAGCGGGTAACACCGCGCGACGCAGCTTGTATTAAATATACCTAAAGAAACCTAAATAAACAAAAAAGGGAATCTATAACTAAAATATAAAAACCTAAAAGGTTATAAGTACCTACAGGTCGTCTTCACCACTGTTGAATTACTTTAACATACTTCGACGACGCGGTTGGCTCAGTTTGTAAGCACCTGCCTACTGAGCCGGCGGTCCCGGGTTCGAATCCCGGCCAGGGCAAATATTTGTGTGATGAACTCGCATATTTGTGCTTGGGTCATGGTTTTTCTATGTATTTAAGTATGTAGTTATCTATATAAGTATGTATATCGTCGTCTAGTACCCATAACACAAGCCATCTTGAGCTTAATTTGGGACTAGCTCGATTTATGTGAAGTTGTCTGATATGTAATCATTTATTTATTTACTTATTTTATTTTATCCGGAACCCTAAAAATGGTAGCGTGCTAATAAAGACATTAAACTAAATGGCCCGTCATACAGACTTTGATTGTGTTAGGGTTCCAAGAGCTACACATGTTGTTATTAAGTCGTAATGACAAATTACAGTAATTATCTCAGAAGAAGTAATGTTTTACCATATATCAAATGTCTCTGATTACATATTTTAAGCACCTACTTATATCATCTTCTTACTACGAAGAATATGGGTTTCACTTACATTCGTTACTGCAACCGATGACTTACACATTGGCACAGGAGATTTTGGCCCTAGGGTAAAAAATCTCGGTAATTGGTAAAAGCCGCCTTCAAAAATCATTGGTACGGTCAGCATCAATAGTAGCTGATAATAGTGATAATTTAACTACGGGCTTATGTCAAATTGCATACTAAAATAAATAATTGAAAGTTTTTACGCTTTCGAAAACGTTACCGATACAAAACGAATAACGTTCCGGGACAACGGGAAACTGAAGTTTCGAGGACTCTGACTCTACCAGCATCCCGTTAGAGAGGACCTCATTTCTGAGGCGAGAGGAGCAATGATAGAAGAGGAGCGATGGCATGGCACCTATTCAAAATTATAAAAAAATAATTACATCATCAACAATTACATGGATGGCCGTTGGGGCAGCAAAGTCCTAGAGCGCGAGCATATATACGAAAGCGCAGGGTGGGACGGCCCCCGACTAGATGGACTGATGACCTCGTGAGGGTAGCGAGGAGTCAATGTCAATGACCTCGTGAGGACGACGCGTTTGGCTCGGTTTGTAGATACCTGCCTACTGAGCCGGCGGTCCCGGGTTCGAATCCCGGCCAGGGCAAATATTTGTGTGATGAACTCGAATGTTTGTGTTTGGCTACAATAGTCCTGTCCGTGATGATAGATCGATCCCAATAGAGCGTGGCACGACCATTCTCAAGAACTGGCAACGGTGCGTACTTATAGTACGGCACCTCAGACCCCACAAAGACCGTATCGAAGAGCAAGTTGCTGGTGAATAATCCTGGCTACTTGGTTATGTCTGTGCAAGTACTCGCCGTTAGCAAGATGAGAACAACCGGAGATTATATGCCTGAGTGACTCGCCGGGACGGCGGCATGCCCGGCAAATGTCGACCGTACCGTCCTTCAGGATATATCTCCGGTAATTGTTCGTCATAATTACTTCGTCCGCAATTGCACAGACAAAACCTTCGGTTTCCCCGAAGAGATCCCCGAAGCGTAGCCACAGTTCACCGACGCGAGCAGATCTACATCGTACCCCGTAAGGGCCTTGTAGAACCGCCCGTGTAGCTCCTTGCTCTTCCATACAGCCCTGCGGTCATCAGTGCTAAGCTAAGCACCTTTGGTCTGCGCCAGTTCTCGTTTGCCAAGGAGAGAGAGGTGAGGCCTTTGTCAACTGCTACTACATCGCGATTATTATTATTTATTATTATTAATGGATGCGGTCTGCGTGGGATCTTACTTTGTGGCGAGCTGTGCGGGAGACCTATGTTCAGCAGTGGACAACTGTGGCTGATAGATAGATATAATTACATCATCAAGGGCACTATATAAATAGGTGCGTACATTGACGTATACGTATATATCCCGACGCTGATCCCGCTTCTGACTATAAATCAGCGGCCATTGGTGACATCAGCGGCGACAGCGACTTTACTAATGGACTATATTTACATACGGTGATGATCCTTACACCCGTCCTGAAGAAAAACGCACCATATGTGTATGGGCTCCGTATGTAGTTACGTTGTTATTCTTCTGATCCATACAGCTATTGTCCAAGGTTCTATTAAGGAACGTTTTACGCTAATTTGACTGCGAAGCGGCCACTGATCAAGGTGTGTACATAGTGTGCAGTCCAGAAGGTAGACCTAAAACTATGATGACGATAAATAAATGATAGGACATCCATCACTCTTGCACTCTCATACTTGAACGGTTGACATCACCAGTGACGTTCAGTTCCGAAGTCATTTAGAGGATAAGGCAAAGCTGGCATCTAAAAAGCTTGGTGTACTGCACAGAGCGAAGCGGTACTTCACTCCTGGTCAAAGGCTACTGCTGTACAAAGCGCAAGTCCGACCCCACATGGAGTACTGTAGTCACCTCTGGACAGGAGCCCCCGCATACCAGCTTAGCCCTTTTGACTCGGTACAAAGACGTGCTGTGCGAATTGTTGACAATCCTAAACTCACAGACGGAATCGAGCCTTTAAGTCTGAGGAGAGACTTTGCCTCCTTGTGTGTGTTCTACCGTCTGTATAATGGGATGTGTTCTGAGGAATTGTTTGACATGATGCCCACGGCTACCTTCTACCACAGCACTGCTCGCCATCGGCAGGGTGTTCATCCTCACATGCTAGAGCCTAAATGGTCGAGAACTGTCCGGTTCCAGAGGAATTTCCTACCGCGAACGCTTCGCATGTGGAATGAGCTCCCTACCGAGGTTTTCCCCGGGGGCTACAGTATGCGGTTCTTCAAGAGGGGAGTAAATAGGTTCTTAAAGGGTCGGCAACGCGCGCGTGATGCTCCTGGCGTTGCAAGCGTTCATAGGCGGCGGTAACTGCTTAACATCAGGCGGGCCGCAAGCTTGTTTGCCACCGTCGTAGTATTAAAAAAAAAACTTGTCAAAAAGTGACGGCCGCTTTGTAAGTTATCCATAGAATGATAAAATTGATACTTAAAGGATCGCAGGTCCTTATAATTCTAAGAGGCTCGGTTTATCGCGGTAATATATATCAGCGGGCCTATGATGGTTGCGTTTATCACACGATAAATAAGTGACAAAGCATCTGTCACTTTTTGGCAAACTGCGAGTGTGAGGGACAGATGCTTTATCATTTATTTATCACGTGATAAACGCAACCATCATAGGCCCGCAGGAATCAGGCATATCGTTTTTTTGTTATTCGAGCTCGTATTTTAAAGGAAATTTTGAAACTTTGTTCGCACTGCCATTTGTGCTTGAGTTATATGACTATTCAATTGTCATTAGGGTTTCTCATTTCTCGACCTTTTTTATTTCCCGGAGCACGAGAATTCTCGACCACTATTTCCCGGGAATTCCCGGGTTGTCGAGAAATACGGAAATTTTTAAAAATATGTGAGATTTAACAATAAAACTTCGCTTTTTATGCAATATTCAACAACATTTATTAATCAACAACGTTTATTTTTAATGTCATGTGACTATAACTATACAAAACTTTAATAAAGCGAAATAAACTCTAGCGAGATCTTTTAATCATTGTTTCTACAAACAATTAGAACTAAATAGTATTTTTCTTTGGAATAAACAAATAAAATATCTTCTAAAAACAATGTCATCATGTCACCATCACCACAATAAAACTTAGTACCTTACATACTAAATAATTTACTTTAGTCTCTGTCTGTACTCCAAATTTTTAAGTATGTAACATAAAATGACAGTTTTTCAATTAGGTATAAAAAATAACAATCAGACTAGCTTAATAATTACGAGCAAGATACCTTAGATTAGTCTTTGTATCAACTTTTCAATATTTGTTATAAATGGACAGTCTTTTCGTTACTACGTACGTAAACATAAGAACCTAATAAATAATTAATAATCTTAGACTAATTACAATCACAATTTAAAGCGGAAACTGCTTCAAAATCAAAAGCTAGCCCATTATATCTTGTTATTAAGGAAATAAGCCTTTAAAAATACGAGGGCATTTATAGCATCATCTGACAATCGGTTTCGTATTTTCGTCACAAAGTTTCCAGACAAGGAGAAAACCCGTTCATTTTCTGTCGACGTAGGCTTTACTGACATAACAGCTTTATACAAGTTTTCCAGATTTGGTGTTCTTTTGCCAGTTGATTCATATAACTGAAACTCTTTTTTAATCAAGCCTCTTGTTAAAACAGTTTCAATATTGCTCGTAGTGTCTGTGGCTGCCATTTCAATAGCCTGTTTTAGTTTCAGCTCAAAGGATGTAGCTTGCTCGAGTTGCTCGTTTTCTGATGTCTGTATTAGAGTGTCATCTTCATCTAAATTAGAGCTGCTAGGAAATAATCTATTGTACAGTTCTTCTGTAAATCGTATCAAAGCTGTCTTGGTGCAATTGCGTGTACCACTTTCATTATAGTTTTGAAATATGGTTGGGTTGTGAAGGTATTTAATTAATGTAATCAAGTTAATATTGCGCCTATTTTCAATTTTGCTCATCAGATGGTCCACGAACGTTGTGGCTAAATTGTTTTCCATAGACTTTAACTTATTTATCAGCACGTCTATTATTGCCTCCGATGTCAAAATAGTGGCATCTTTCCTCGATAACGCTTCAACAGACAACTTAACCGGGTGTAAAACTGCCAACAATGACTCTAAAACATCAATGTTGGCGTCTCGCCACATTGAGGACATATTTAAATCGATCAATGCCTTTTTAATTGCTTTTTTCAGTTTAAGAAATCGTTCCACCATCTGCATCATCGAGTTCCATCTTGTACGGACATCTAATAATAAATTCAACTCATGGCCGATTTCTTCTTTGACGTGTTTTTGCAGCGTGATGTTTTTCAAAGGACTCTTCCGAAATAATTTGAATTTGACCAAGGCTCGTGTCTCTTCCAAAACTTTGTTGATATTTTGGGTATATTGTACATTATTTGTTATATCAGATTCTAACTCGCCGTCGTCGAATAAAAAAATTTCATCATCATCACTGTCTTGTCCAGAAATGTTTTGTTCTAAAGCTTGATTTGTTGGTTCAGTAACATCAACGTCGCTCGTATTGTTTTTTTTTTTGCAAAATGTAGCCAACACAGATAAATGGATAGCGTGATTTAAGCATAGGACCATTTCAGCAGGGCTTTCGCGTCCAAACTTTACCATGACGTTTGGTCCATCACTAGTCACAGCTACGACGTCTTGTTCAAAGCATAATCCAAACTCTTTTAAGCGATCTTCTACGATTTGCCTCGTCTCCGTTGCCCTACATTGACCCGGTATGAAAACAAGTCCTAAATTATGAACCACGCCGTCTGCATGATGGAGACAAAGGTTGAAATACCTTCGATTTCTCAAACTTGTCCACTCATCGATACTCAGACTGAATCGAGCTGATTGGTCATTACGTAGTTTGCGCAAAAAAGTAATGGTTTCTTTCTTTTTCTCTTCATAAAATTGAAGTATTAAATTCATGACTCCAGACTCATTTTTGGGTAACCTGAAACCTCTTTGCTCTAAAGATTCCCTTATAAAATCGCTCCTTGTAATTTGGCGAATTGTGAGGCCATCTTTTGCTGCTAATATGGAAATTATTTCCCCGAGAGACTGTTTGGGTTTCGGTTGAAATGTAAGAGTCTGTTGAACCGACGTCTTAGGTTTTTTAGGAGCCGACGGTTGCGCGTCTTCAGCACCAGTAGCTCCAGTGTCACAGCTGGCTGAAGTGGATGGCATTGGCTCTGTTTCACTTTGAGATTTTATCGAAATCTTATGTATATGTTCAAGATGCCTTACTAGCCCGCTTGTATTCGAACCTTTCATTGAAATCTTTTTGGGACATTTGAGGCATTGTGCGGCTTGTATGGACGACGACTTGTCATCTTTAATTTTAGTGAAATATTTCCACACTTTAGATTTCTCCATCTTCAAACTGTTAAACAAAAAATAATAAATAGTTACTTTACTTTTAAGGGAGAAAAGCGAAATGATGACAACAACTTGAGCATTTAGTTCATAAATAGAAATGGGAACTACATTTCATTGGAAAAATGAATAAACATAACGACTTCACAAATTATCAAATCATATAGGCAAGGCAAGAAACACACTCATAACAAATTGATTCGTTTCATTTAAACTGAAACTCAAACGATCATATATTTTGTTCAATACCACAAATACCCATATAAGAATTGAAATAAAACGGAAAAAGCAACATAATTATACTAGTCTATAAAGAGAAAGTAAATTACTTACATTAGAGAGTCGCCCGCTTAAATTTATACACTAATTCGCTCCGAGAGCGACGCACACGCGCTCCGCCGCCGAATTCAAAATGGAGACTGGCGTGTACGAACGGAACGGGGAGGGGGCGGGGCACTGTCGGTCACTCACACGCCGCGTGGCAGAGCCGCGCGCGAGCGCAAACGGTTTATTATGTTTTAAAAATTTTTGACTGAATTTCTCGATTTCTCGATTTCTCGACCACTTTTTTCTCGTCTCGAGTAAGGCAAAATTTCCCGGGAATTCTCGGTTCGAGAACTCTCGAAGAGAAACTCTAATTGTCATTAAGGTTATTTCGAATTAGGCACATCGCTAAAGTAGATATAAAGTAACCAGATCATGAACAGATGTCATTAATTAGAGATGTTGTATTTAGAGTGAGTGAATATATCCATTAAACCTCGTCTAGTAGAGTCGTTCATGCCCCTCTATAGCACAACTGAGGAGTGAGGTCTTTTCAAAAAGACTTATTTATCAATGGAAACCATACAAAAATAAATCCTTTTCAAAAGATACTCCTTAACTGTGACACGCGACTTTTTCTTACGCAAGACCTATTTCACATTTAAAACTAAATTATACAATTGGTTAAAAGAAAATACATTTTATTCGGTTAGGGATTATTTAAATAATTAATTGAGGACGTTCGTATTTATTATGTGCTTAAGTTAATTTGTATGTGAATGTGTGTAATCAAAATACATTTTCTATTATATTTTATTTGACATGACATGTATTTTGTTAACTTTTATAGCTATCTATAGACTCTATTGTATGTATTTTGCATGCCAGCATTGCTTCTATTTTTGCCATTTTAGCCATGGAATCCTAAATTCTGGAAGCTCTCACAGTATCGTAAACCTGATTTTCCTATGTACAGAAAATATGTAAATTAGAAGTCCAATTTATTGGTAACTTCAGAGATAATTTGAGTTACGCTGGAGACAGTCAAAAGTGAGAGTCAAAAAGTTGATTTGTCAGAAAATATTAAATTTGTCAAAACGAAGATATTATACACAGGCGGTCGGTGCGTAAATTATTCAGCCGGTGTCGCGAATCTTTGCGTAGGCTGGCGTTTATACAATTTGGGGAAGCACCCCGGGGACGATCGAGGTGGCTTCGAGCGGGAGGAACCTGGATTATGTGGACGACAAAAGCATAATAACATGGAAGGTAAGTGTTGTGTCCTCTGCTCGCTCATAGGTTGTCCTATAAAATAAGGCATGTAAGGTATAAGAAAGCGCGTGAAAGATTTTCGACCATTCAGATTTCAGGTCATTGACTTATGAACCGCCAATTAATAAGAAATGTTATGTCTAATGAGGGATTTGAAAAATACCTAATCCTCATTTTAGAAATATATAATCATAAGAAAATCCTATCTATCTGTACCATATCTAAAGCAAATAAATAATATCATTTCATTTCATTTCATATCTTTTTGATTCAGTAATACGAGAGAGTGACAGGTTACGCTATGTCACGTGATAAGAGTCGCACAGCATAGTTGTGGTAGTCGGGCTGGTATAAATAGACTCGAGAAGGAGTGGTACTGGTACGAGCTTTCAGATTACAATAATATCCGTCCAGCAGAAAAGCCCTATAGTTTTATTTGTCCTAGTAATGGTCATTATGTACATATCAATATAAATATATAATTAAAATGTATAATATAAGGAAATAGGTACGGTCAGTGCAAAAAGTAGCTGACAATTTTAGTATGCAATTTGATATATTATACCAGTAGTAAATTTACTAAAATTAGTAATTCCTTATATTATAAATTTTATTTAACTATTTATATGTACACATACATATTGAATGGCATGTCTACTTTTATTATGTCAAATAAAAAAAATACTTACAATTACATATTGAATTGTTTTCTTTCTTCTTTTGACCTCAACATGTTACTATAATTTGTAAGCCCGTAATATAATAAATATGTGCAATCTACTTACATATTGCGATACGTCACTTATGAATGTACGTGGAATCTTATTTTCTCTCTCCTGGCTGAGTTTCTTATAAAAACACCCTACTCTTTAGAAAATCATGTTAAGAATCGGTCCGTTGTGACATTTGCTAATAATCATGGGTTCCCACGGGAACATGCCGCGACGTGGACGGAAGTATAAATAATTTTCTTAAATTGAGCAGTAAAATCCCGACAGTTGTGCGTTGGCGTTTCATTCAGTAAATGGAATGTAACCATCTATTATATTGTATTTTCCCCGTTACTTTTAACGATCGGTCTGATAATTGGATAGGTACCTACTAGGTACCTATGTTATAATTATACTAAAATTCAGAGTTTAAAAACATTATCCTTATTATAAATTTATGAAACATGTAATGTCTCATTTTTTTTTTATGTGGGTACACCACAATTTTTATTTAAACTATAACAAAGATCAAAGCTTAAAAAAAATATTGAAAAGGGAGTTACTTGGAGGAAGAGACCCTATTGTAATATCCATACTATTATAAAAAAATTAAACTATGTATGTTGAAAATATTTTTTTTATGGAGGGCCACAATTTCAGGAAAAATCTGCAGCGATGCAGCAGAGTTACAACCGCCAGTTTCAACCGCCTGAGAACGGGGTTTGGTGGCTGCAACCAACTATGGAAAAAATGGGGCTGGCTGGACCGAGGACGTAAGCTGCGAATGCGGATGCCCAGAAAAAACTGTACGCCATATTGTCCTGGAATGCCCACTGACTAGATTCGCAGGCCAAGTGGAAGATCTCAAGGACCTAACAAGCGAAGCTGTTGACTTTTTCACAAATTGTAAATTTAGATTATAAGTAAGCACGTAGTGTAAATTTTTCACCATACGATAAATGAATAAAATAAATAAGCAGAGTTGCACCAGGCGTACAGCGCCATCTATTGGTATTTTTTTTTGTCGACTACTCGCGTCGAAGTATAGCTAGACAACTAAATATGGTTAAAGGATACTTTGTTACCCAACTACTAAATATGTACTTTTATAAGAAAGAAAAATACGCGGACGAAGATTTAATGGTCTAACATTACACAGGATAGCTGGAAGAAATGGGGGAGGCCTTTGTCCAGCAGTGGGCCATTAGAGGCTCCTAATAATAATTTACTATAAAATATACATCTGTCAAGACCTTGATACCAATGAGATATTGCTTAATTTGGGATATTTCGAAGCCCTGTCGAATTAACACCCCTTGAAGGATTGGAGCTACTCGTATTGCTCCGGTTTGCGATAAGGAACTTGCTACACCAAGATAATGTGTAAGTGCTCACACGTGCCCCGACAGATGTGGCAATATCCTTCCTTAATATTACATATTATTGTTACAGCAGTGCTAATAATAGCGCTCAAGATAAATATTTTCACGTTAGAGCGCTTACTCATTGTATGATCTTAATTCGATCCGAATATTTTTTTTGCTTCGATATCTTCACGGGCCACTTAAGTAGTTAGGTACAAATGCAAAAATGCCTAAAAAGTACCTACTTATTGTTAAAAAGTACAAAATGATAATTTATTAGTTTGACTTAAATGTGCTGTAAGTACTTAAAGTTTTTACAATAGAATTCATTATGTTCGAAGTAACAGTTTCTTGATTTCATTATTACATTTTATAATTTGTTCATTATAATTATCATGCCTACATTTAAACCGTTGCACTTTTGTTCCTACAAACATGGTGCGACGACGCGGTTGGCGCAGTGGTTAAACAACTGCCTACTGAGCCACACGATCCTGGGTTCGAATCCCGGCAAGGGCAAATATTTGTGTGATGAATTCGAATATTTATGCCTGGGTCATGGATGTTATTTGTATATACGTATGTATTTATCAATATAAGTGTGTGAGGTTGTCCCATATTTATTTATTTATGTTGACATTCATTTCATATACTTACACTTTTTGACATTTGTACAGCTTGTCGAACCATGGTTGAACCCACTGAATATTTTGGGAACTTGAAGTTCTGTTTTTTCTCTCGTAGGTGACTCGTAGGTTTTTTGACATCTGATTGTTTTTGTCATCTGTCCATCTATAGGTACATATAAACGGAAAAGTCCTGACTGACTGACATATCAACACAGGGCCGAAACTACTGAACCTAGGACCTTCAAATTTTTAGAATATGTACATCCATTATTACGTCAATGAATACATCGAATATATTACGCAATCAAGGAATAAGTATATAAGAAGGGATATTCCAAAATTCGTCCCTGAAAGGGGTCAAATTGGGGTTGAAAGTTTGTATGGAAATCGTGTAATTTTTGAGTAAGATACATAAAACTGTTTGTACAAAAGCTCCACGTTAAAACAAGAAAACGAATTTCAGGATTTTTAGAAAATCATCCTTTAAAGGGGTTAAAAGTAAGGTGAAAGTTTATTAGAGGAACTTGTTTTTTTTTAGTAAGAGTGATAATATTTCATGTATAGGTTCTTCTATATAAAGTAAGAAAACAACTTCCAGCGTTTTTAGGGTTCCGTAGTCAACTAGGAACCCTTATAGTTTCGCCATATCCGTCTGTCCGTCTGTCCGTCCGTCCGCGGCTGAAAGCTGAAATTTGGTATGAGTATGTGTATTGTATTACGCCGACAAAACGGTAAAATGAAAATTAAAAAAAACTTTTTTCGAGTACCTCTCGTACCTAAACCTAAAATGGGGGGTGAATTTTTTTCGTTCCAGTACTAGTGTGTGGGGTGTCGTTGAATAGGTCTTTTAAAAACAATAGGGGTCTAAAAGCATTATTTTTTGTTAAAATCAGCAGTTTTGTAAATATTAGCCCCGGAAATCCAAAAAATAGCGTCCCCCCCACCCCTCTAACTTATCAACAGGTCAAAAAATTATGGAAAAATTCATGAAAATAAAGGCCTTATAAGTACTTTCAATGAAAACTATATTGAATCAAATCGGTCGAGCCGTTTTTGAGTTATCGCAAAATTTTTTGTTGTGACGTAAGTGCCGCGCGGTGTCCTTATACTTCGACCGTTACACATATTAGTTAAGTGCCATGCTGCATTAAAACATTCCATTCAATCTGGCGCGTATAATCGATGACTTCCAAAAGGTAATAAGTAATTACAGCTACTTCGGCGTTTACGACCTTTTTATAGAGCTTGAAATTCTTCTCGTACCTAATTTAAACCTCAAGCTTTAAAACCGCTCGAAATCGAAACATTTCAACCCATTATACATTTAATACCTACAGGTACCTTTGTATCTACTCCTACCAACATGACATGTTACCATTTTCATTAGTAAGGAGCATGCATTGAAGGCTGAACATTTTTAATGTGTTATTAAATTATGTGCAATTAAATAAAGAGACAAACATAATGAAGTTTTTTATGGTATGAATATCGCTGTTCCAAAATTATTACTTATCAAAATATGACTAATTTATTTAACGTATTCAGAAATTTGCGTATTTTACGTTAAATGTTGAACTAGAATTTTGGTTTTATGGATGAAACATTATTATATAGGTATTAACTTCAAACATGTTATCTATTGCACCGTACTAACGTCTCTGTTTTATTAATACTATAATTTAAAAAAAGTGTTGTTTCCATATTAAATAATAATTTAAATATATTAGTCAATAAAACTAAATAGAATGTAGGATCGGCAACATGCGCGAGATGCTCTTGGCGTTCCATGTGATCATGAAAAGTGTGCATCAACATAAACAAAAATCAGCATAAACAAACATACGAATATGGATAAAAAAAATACAGTATTGTAAATAAGTTCAACATTTTCACACCATACCCTACAGTCAGTGAGCAAGCTTAACCCTACAAAAGCTAGAATCGGAAAAGCGTAACGCACTCCGTTCGATTTTAAAAGTGGTGTCGAGATCGTGCTGCGTGTGCGCGTCAGTGGCCCTCTAGTCGCCGCGACGCGCGCTCCGCTCCCGCGCGGCCGAACGAACCGCACTTGTGCCTGAAAAAAAAACAGCCTATAAAAATAAAAAAAACGAATCCCAATCGCCGATCGGAAGTTCGAATTTCAAATCGAACACGTTTTTATATAGTTGGCGCGTTTTTCACCGGTTGAATAAATTAGCGCGCGTGCACAACCAATTTCACTTTTACCGGTGCTCATCTTGTCTGTCGACCGTCTGCAAAGGACGATGGATTTCTAACGCGTAAGTACTAATTATTATATAATTTAATACTATGCTCACTTACATTACATGACTTGTCTATCCATTTAGAAATCGACGATGTCTTAAAATCAGAGGTTAGAACTGAAGAAAATTTGTTTCGTTTCATGAATTCTCGTCATGCCGGTATATTAAGGTAGTACCTATGTTATATTATATCATGTATACGTCCCATTTGACAGTCTTTAAACGTGTATGCGAGCTACAGTGATAGTAATACTTAAATGTCACCTGTTTAAATGTTGCCTTCATATAAATTAGTTTATGCTTCAATTTCAATTTACTTTTATAGTAATAGCTATGTTATAGCCCAGTTATCTAGGTCACCTGGTAATTAGTCATTTTAACAACCTTTACGTTTATTGCATGCTACAAATTTTATGCTAGTAATATGATTTTTATGCCTTCAATTACATTTGTCAAAATACTATGTTTAAAATAACTGCCATTATAAATAAAACCGATATTAAGCGTAATCAAATAGTATGTAATTATATTTTTTATGTATTCATAAATATGTTCCTGTCAAAATGTAGAGTCGTTAAGATTAATTTCCGTAATAAATAATCGATACTGCGCTACGTTATATCGTGAGCGATAACATAACGTCGAGCAATCATATAAATTACCTATTAGACAATTATATTTTATCAACTTCAACGGCAGAATGTTTAATAAATAACCCACTTAATTTACATTCATTGAGATAAAAACTACAGAAATAGATGTACGGTGAATAATAAATACGTATCTCGCGGCTATCTCCGCACAATATGAACGGACATCAGGTGACCGGGCGACCTTTGACATTCTATCTATCTAACTATGTATATTTTGGTAATTAAAATGCGAAGAAAATTGACGTTTAAATAGTATTTATTATATGTATTGTTTCGCAAAACTCTCATTTGCCCTAAGTAATTATAGATATAATAATAATATGCCGAATCTTTTGATTATATCTGTAACTAAATATATTCGATATTTTTTCTTATTTTATAATGTTGTATATAGAGTCTAATATTTAGAAATGAAATTACTTTTATTTTATTACATACGTTCTAAGGCATAAATGTTTAGCTCAAATGATAAATACGACATACGATATGGCAGCTATGTACAACTATGGCATACGATACTGTATCGCGGCTTAATGAGTGCACTTTTAGCGTGAATACGCAAACTGTTCCACGTGGGTGAACGACCGGTGTTTCAGATGGTGCTAATTCCTTCCTTTGTCACCGTTTAGCATCCTTGCCCAAATGTCCATTACTTACCAGAAGCCTGCGAAGCTCATACGTAGGCGAACGTTACAACATAACATTTTGCAACTGTCAACTATTACTGACCACTAACCATTAAGTCACATGCTTTATTATTAGTATACGATGCATTTCGACATATTCTCAATAGTTTATGTAGGCGAATTTCATGCAAATATAGCTCATAGTTTATGGAGTTGACCCCGTGCTTCATTAGTATATATTAAGGGTATAGAAGTATTATAAGTTGCAATAAAATCAAGCGATGAAATAAAACGGTGTATAGTGTTAAAATAATTGTCGCCTTAAACATAAATATGCTTCCTATTGTCGCTATTCGAACTCAACTATTTACCTTCGATTCGCCAAAATGAAGGGCGCAAAGATCTACGCGATCAGGAAGCGTTCTTTAATTCAATAAGCTTTTTATTATTAAAATTGCGAATAAACTCGTCTTGTTATTTGTTAATTATAAGTACATGTATTCTCATTAATATTATGTGGTGTCACGTCCTCGCCTCTAGCAGTTTGTCCTAATTAAAGGAATGTTGTCAATTTTAGCAGTAGGCTCGTGAGAACTGGTTACGCATAAGAGAATGAAGGTCAATGATATCATCCCGTAGGGCCCTAATGTAACATTATCATTATTAGCACCTAAACTACTCATCGATAGTGATTTCGATGGGTTACTCTCATCTGCCAGAAAATTGTTTTACCGAAAGTAATGCTTTGCGTAATGCTCATTTCGCAGAAATATTCTGCAGCAGAAACGAAAATATGTATTTAAATTGTTTAGTGTATCCTGCTAGATTAGGCTTTATTTTATAGCTTTTCCGAAAAGTTAATGGTATCAGTAAAATACAAATTATGCGAAATGAATATTATGCGAAACGTTACGTTTCGGTTTTTATTGCACTGTATAATTTCATGTTTAATGCACACCTATTTGATTAAATTAATCGAGTCTGTTCAAAAATAAATAGTTTTTTTATAGTCTTACTTTGTAGTACTATGTTTCTGACTTTTTGAAGAGAACTGATATCCTTTTTTATGTATTTATTTATTTAATCTTTATTGCACAAATGAAAAACAAATCGTACAAAAGGCGAACTTAATACCATTGGGCATTCTCTACCAGTCAACCGTCGGTCAAAGCAGATGAGTTGTGGGCGGTGCAACTAACATAGATAGGTTTTAATAGATAAATACTTAGATAAATATATATATTTATTATATATACATATATAAATAAATACTGAATAAAAAGCAATCTTTTAATCTGTTTAATATTAGTTATCACTATTTAAATCAATTTAGAATTATTTAAGTTCACTGTTCCAATTAGATACAAATGCATATAAATAGATAACATACAACTTGATACATCAAGAAGTTATTTTTCCCACATTAAAAAACCAAATCATACGTTTCACAAATGTAATAGTAATGATATTGATAACAATAAATACAAATTGGCCAGTCAATCTTCTCCTGATGAGCGTTAGATTACGCAAACGTTTTTACTGATAGGTTCAGCAGAAGATAAAAGCGGGTTTGCGTCAGTAATATGGGTTAAATGTACTGGGGTAATAAAATCGGCCCTCGCCGTGAACTCGCGCGCAGCCTAGCCCTGGCCCCGCCGAAGGCCGCCGAATGTTATCGCTCTAACAATAGTCGCGAGCGCTGAAACCGAACGATACATCCTTGTGAGAAAATTACATGTCAAAATATCTTTACTTTTACATCTTCTACGGTACTAATAATCGGAATGTATAATAATAAAATAATAAATATCAGACAACCTCACAAATCGATCTAGTCCCAAATAAAGCTCAAGAAGGCATAGTCATTTTCTTATTAAAAACTTAAACGATAATATATCCAACGGGGAATAGTTGAAATTTTTTAAAGAGCTTGACGTTTTCCATAAATTTCATAAGTGCCATAAGTCCCTCTAGAAAAAAGTTAGTTTTTTTTAAGCATTCAAAAATTAATTAAAGTAGATTTTCCACTAGCCAGGACGACACGTTATGCAACATCAGTGAAAATACAGTTAGTAATTATCCATTAAAAACATTTAAAAAATGTAAACAAATGTATTTTCTTTGTTGGAAACTCAGTGTGTGTGAGTATTCCTAGGTTTATTAAGTTTAACAATAGTAGTAAGCGATTCCAAATTTATGTATAAAAAATGTCTTGTTTTTTGATTTTTATTGTTTAATTTATAGTTGAGTAAATTGCTTTTTATTTTTTCTGTTGGCAACAAATTTGTCAGTTAAACTTTTGGTCAGTGTAATGTAAAATTTTCAACACTATAATACCATGTATGAAACTATAGGTCTACAATTAAGGTGATTTCTAGTCCTATGACAACACCAATGTTATATTATTTTAAGACTGTTTGTTTCTTAAAAAAAAAAAAAAAATACAACGAAGCTCTGTTTTTAACCGACTTCCAAACAAGGAGGAGGTTCTATGTTCGAAAGTATGTTTTTTTATGTATGTGCACCGATTACTCCGCCAAGTGTAGAGCGATTTTAAATTTTTATTTTATTTGATAGTATACTTCTGAGGTGGTTCCATTATAACCGAGTTGGGATCTGATGATGGAATTCCAGGGAAACCGAGGGCAACTCTCAAATTTTATAGGCACTCATAACGTTTTTCATATATTTTCTAAAGCTACGAGTATTTAAGTATTTGCATATGGTAGTCATGATGCTGTGATGTCAGAGCTGATGATGAAAGGCACAACTCCTTAATGGTTAAGAGTTAGAGGATAGTTCTTAAAATCCCTAGCTATTATTTATCATGTTTTTAGTATATAATTTGTTTATATATAGTAACAATAATGAATGCACCTGAAGAATATATTTACTCGTACATCGTACAAGGAATAATTTGCATCGTGAAGTAAGAGGACGGTTGAAGAAAATACATTTTAACATTACGGTACTTACATAGATTTGTGATATGAGAAATTTTTATCCTAAAAATAACTCTACTATTTCCACACCATCTATAGGGAAATTCGCGCGACAAAATACTCCGCGCCATCTATAGGAAAACAAGCAAAACAAATAGCGAAGATCAATTAAGTAATCGTAATCCCAGTAATCTGGCATTAGAAAGCAATGGTAATAATTCCGTCGCCGCATTGAATGCTAATGATAAGAGGTCATTGGCCTTGCTCGTGAACTTGGTTCGGCCTTCGGGCACTTCATTGTTTCGACTAAGCAGCCTAACCAGGATACATACATAATAAAGTATGGTTAAGTATGCGTGTCATATTGATTCTCCGTGACTTGCGAAGAAATCTGAAGAAGTGAGTGCGATTTTAAATTTGGTCATGTTGTCAAAGTTTAGTTTCTAACAAAATCGTACGCAGATAAAAATAATTTCACAACATCCTTTTACAGTCCTAATACTCCTAATGTTTCCATAATAGCCCAACTCAAACTGGAAAGCCAGTTAAGGCTATCTACCATCTGCTTCCAACGTGTGCTACCATACTTTGGTTTCATAGCTCGCAAAGACTCTGGCAATTTGGAGAGACTGATGGAGATGGAGACTGGTGATATGAAAGATGGACGGCACTAGACCACAGGGAATGATACGCTGGTCCGATCAGATATCCAATCAACTGGGGTACGACGTTAAGCAGCGCGCTCCACAAAGCAACCGACACAGCGAGAATTGGTGGAGATCAAAAATATTAATCGGCGGAGTCATGACCCTCAGCAACGAGGGACCGACTCAGAAGAAGACGAAGAAGATTCTTTTACATTTGCCGTTTTATTGGAAATGTAATACAAATTGTAATTAAATTTATATTCATTAAGTAATACATATATAATCTAATCTATTTTATTGAGTTTCATTGGAAGACGATATGGCAGTTGAATCTTCAACTTCATACACCGTTCTATATAGGCTATCATACCAGCAAGATAGTTTTAAGTGGACTTCCAATATGCAAAAAAAAAAGGAATTCGGATAACGAACGTCATAACATAGCTGGATCAGATTATGGATCATGATTCAGCATAGATTGATCATTGATTGATTGATGATGGATTAAGCACAGGATAATATATATAATTCCCGGTTACAGAGGTGAAGCTGTAACATTCTACAGAACTGCGTAAACTGTATTGGTGGCAACTATGTTCTCAATTTTTAATCATAAATTCTTCAGAAACTGTGCCATATAGGAACCGAGATTGCGGCACAGATTTAGGTCGTACGTGATTTCCTTACCGACTTAAACCTAAATCGATCTCTCCGTCACACGTCCTCATGGATAATATAAAATTGGCGGGCAGCAATAATGGATTCAACACTTTTCGTAATGATTTGTATCTAAATAAAAAGAAAAATGAAAGAGTGAATAAGAATTCTGTATTTACAAGAATTTTTTAAAATATTTATAGATTTTTTTACTAATTTGCTCACACATATTCACATGACTAATTGCTATATCTACTTACTTCACTACATTAGAGAACATTATTTCCGTCATTTTATACATCCATGCATGTCACGTCACGCCAAGTTTAGGAAACTAAAATCAAATTAATGGTGTTAACATGATTCTAGAACGTTCAAAGACTGGCCTAATGCCCCAGTTCGCCTTCCTCGTCTGGTTTCCGTGAACTTGGTCACTCGAACCAGAGAAACTGAAAGAAATTGATGTACAAAAATAAACTATACATTCAGCCATGAATATGCCGATGATATGAATATGAATTGGTAATCTCACTTTTTTGAATATGGATCACGACGAGAAATCAGCTAGAAGTGCAGGGTAAGAGTGAGTTTACCGGTGAGAAGGACCAGACAAAGAAAGCCGTCGACGGCCCCTTACACAAATGTCTGTCATTACGATTACGATTTTTTCTTCTTCACTATTTCATTATCCTATTTAAATTATTACAGTACCCAATGTTCGTATATTAACATGATGAAGACCCATTTGGGCTCTTCACTTAGCCCTTAATGCAGCCCTAGTTTTTGACTAGTTCAGTACGGCAATCAGACTTCTTTTTAGCCGCCAATCGCCAACTATTAATATAAACGAAACATGGGACAAAGGCCCTCGACAAGGTGGACTGATGATCTGGTTAGGATCGCGGGCAGAAATTGGATGAGGGCTGCGCAAGACCAATCGTTGTGGAGAACTTTGGGGGAGGGCTTTGTCCAGCAGTGAGTCTATCAGCTGATATGATGATGATGGTGATATGGGACGGAGACCTCGCTACAGCCGCGTTTGTTTAGGTACTTACAGGTCGATGGAACAGGCAATCCCTTATTGAATTATTCGTCCATGATATAACTAAATGCCGTGAAGACGTAATTCAAATCTGTGAAGGGATTTTGCGTAACGTGTCTTGAATGGGCACTCAAGATATTATTTTTGCGTCATTATTATCATTATTGATTCGTGACTGGCGAGCACATTAAATGCCGCATCAATCAGCGTGCTTGTGGACAGTCTCGTGACGGACGAGTGTCGATTTGCCATTTTTATTTTAGGAGCTACGCGAGGCGGTGCGGCTCGTAAACTTTTTATTGCTGGGCAACAACACGGTTGCAGTTATTATCCCTTCTTTATTATGAAACAAACGTACGATGCTCATATTAAAATACGTACGATGCTCGTTTGTGATACACTGATGTGATGTACTTGCTTAGTTTTTCATTATATTACACTACACAAAACATAATTGAGATATTATGTGTTTCTTATAGCACATTCTTTTTATTTTTTTACTAACGTTGAACTTTCTTTGACATCTTATCAAATCTCAGAAGCTGAATAAATTTACAACGACGGCATGTCAAAGTTTATCCGGTTTGATAATACGGAGCAATCTCTCTTATTATTATGACTATTGAAGGCATTAATTTGTTTAACATTGTGATAATTTTTATAGACGTTTTTGGTTGTGGAGTAAACTTTAGAACACCCTGAATTTAAAGTGAAGTTCCTTAAAATCAGGAATATGGCATTGAAACGAATGGAAATGATATAAGGACCCATTCAACGGGAACAGCAAAAAATACGTCACTTTTTCTAAAAATAAGAATGTGGTATATATGGAACTGGCCAATTCAGGAGTAACAATGGAACAATAAAAAAACCAACTGTATATAATTATGTGCAGCAATATTCCGTTCACTCGCCGAATACACACCCATGACATTGTTGAACGAATTACAAACTTAAAATTCACAATTGTTGTTTTTCTAGAGACTCAGTAATTTAAATCAATTTTGTAGGTGACCTATTATTTGCTTTAATTAACATTATCTGTCCAGTGCACAGTTACAAGTATCATTAACATAACAACAGCTTTAATATCTTCATTCATAAAATATACATGTCTTTAACCTGATAAGAAGACAGCGGGACTGGTCCGCCGATAGGCCAGTCTTCTATAACCAAAAAATTTTTGAGTCCATTTTGAAATTCCTGAAACCAAACGTGTAGTGAGAGCGCCTCTTTTAAATATTGTTGAAAAAGCTCTGCTCTCCCGTGTTCGAATCCCAATCAAAAACTATTATTACCTAAGTATTGGTCTGCACGAATATTAGTTTTTGGGTCCAGAATTTTCTATGTATTTAATTAGGTACTTAGGTACATATTTATTTATTTATTGATGCGTATGTAGGTATATCGTGGTCAAATACCTTAAGTAGTTACATCGTACATGCACATTACTATGGGTCAAGCTTTGCTAGAATAGATATACTGGGTGTTTTTTTTTGTCGTGAATGGGAGTGCCAGGGGTTGCTGGGAAGGGTCACGCTGACCAACTTTTACTATGGGGTGAACTACGAAATCGCGAAAAAAACATAACAGCGGCTGTTAAATATATATTGGTAATTAGTCATCAATTAGCTAACAATTAGCCCTTAGTTATTTTCTTTTTCTCGATTATACTTGGTTGGTTCCATAGTAAAAGTTGCTCAGTGTGCCTCTCCCCAGCAACCCCTGGCACTCCCATTCACGACTAAAAAATCACCCAATATAAATCTTTTATGTCAAATCCCAACCTTGAAAGGGTTCTCTCTTCACTCCATAGAACGCTGAAGTCTACGGACGTCATAGCGAGCATTTACGTCATAAAACTGTTGATTTATTCGCGACACTGAAATGCAACAGTCGCTGTTTCAACGATTTGTAGTACATGAATAAAATCAAGAGGCAATGAGGCTTAGTGTACGTTGCTTTTAGAGTAATTCACGTCTCCAACTCAGTTGTCGCAATGTTTAGGTTAATACGGGAACGGTATGGTACTAGCGATCTGTAGAATACTCCCCAACTAGCAAAATCAGTACTTATTGTATTCTTCAAGACTACTTTATAAGATACTTGTAATTTGCTACAAGCCTGGGATTTGGGCGCAGTTATAGGAGCATTATTTGCTTATAATGCTCTTATAATCAACTCACAGAATGTCAGAAAGCCCTATAATACACTTGCAGAAGCGCAATTGCTTCTATAATGCTACACATTTTTAAACACTAATAATTTTATTAGTATCTGACATAAGTATATTACTAGAGTAATATTTCTTATAACGCACTACTAATGTTCTTAGTTATTAGTTATAAGTACTTTTTTATAAAAATATCCCTTCGTTGTATCGGCCGCTTGATGTGTTTTGTTTTATTGTGATAAAAAATTATCTACACTTAAGTATTCCTACTATTTCTTTTTAATGAAACTCTATTTCGTAAACGAAAATCGTATATTGGTTTTATTATAAAATATTGTGTGTGAACTCGCCGGGGAAGTCATTTTTATTGTAAATGTCTACCAAAAATAGTTTAATTTCACAATGCCCCTTGAAAAGCATCACATATCATAAATATTGTTGACATAATATTTCAACAATTATTAAGAACATTCGCCATGTTTTTAAATTACTCTTCATTGAGTTGTTATACGACAGTTATAGGCAAATTTGCACTTAAAGCAGACTCAATAGAGACAACTCGCCGCCATATTAATGAAAAATAAAAGACAGTGTTGCCAGAGCCATTGTGTCATAAGTTACGTTTATTTTGATTTTAATAAAAAAAAACCGGCGCGAGTCTGATTCGCGTACCGAGGGTTCCAAAGGTTTGGTACCTATGAAAGCATAAAATACTGAACAAAAACCTTGGCTAGATTGAAACCTTGTTAGTCTGACATAATGTAATAAATCAAGTGGGGAGTTATAGCAATCCATAACTCCCGCAGGAACTATAAAGGCCTTTTTCCTTCAGTATACCTGCATGTAATAACATCTTTTACGAGCAAATGTGATGAAAAATAAGTTTGTAACACCAAGAAAAAAACCGTCACTTCTTAAAAATATGGCCATAGACGAATAAAGTCATATTTAGCACACAAAACTGTGTCATTTCATCATCATCATCATATCAGCCGTCCACTGCTGGACAAAGGCCTCCCCAAATTTCTCCACAACGATTGGTCATGCGCCGCCCTCATCCAATTGCTCCCGCAAACCTAACCAGGTCGATCCGCCAGGTTGGCTTTCCATGCTACGTGTTCCGGTTCCGGCACGCGGTGTGACGTGAAGCTGTGCGTAGAGTTAAAAATTTGCCTTACTAATTCCATATAGACCAAAATAATGTTGTATGCCTTCGGACTACACATTGAGGTTTAAAAATAATTATATCTTGAAAAGTATATGACGTTAAAATAAACTACACGCAGATTTTGAGTCCAAATAGCATATACAGGGTGTCCCAAGAAGTAGTGATATACTGAAGCTGGGAGGTAGAGGACCTAGAGGGCTATCTAAATCACCCCCATGTATGTTCCGCGATTTTTCGTATTTTCGGAGTTATGATTTTTTTTTTAATTTTTCACCTATCGCCGAGTACGATGAGATTTTTATTAGTGGTGACGTGAATTATTGCGGTAGATGCTTAATTTTTTTTGTGTGCTAAGCTGATAGATAGGCCAATTCAGTATGGTAACATTTACTATCGTTAGATCTTTGAATGGAATAAAAAAAGAATTAAATGCCAAGAAAGATAAAATTACCCAGTATGTTCACAACTTCAAGGGCGTTTAAAAAATTTAAATCACATAAAAATAAATTACCGTTTGGCTTTTAAAAACTGGCTCTATCTATCAGGTAGCTACCCTGAAAATTTCATTTTATTATTCATAAGGCTTCAACCAAAAAATTGAAATCTAAATGTGGTAAGTGCAAAATTTTAATTTACATGATGATGAATGCAAACGAAGTAAAACCAATTACAAGGTGTTTAATTAAAAAAAAATTCAAAATGGCCCCCCTGTTGCTCAATGCAAGTGCGACATCGCCGGAAAAAGTAGTCTTTTAAACGTCTGAATGCACTTCTATTATTTTTAATGGTTTCTCCTGCTACTCAATTTCCGGGTTAACTCGTCCAAATTGCGCATTCTCTCGAGTAGACGAGGTCTTTGTAGTATCCCCATACAAAAAAATCAATGGGGTTTAGGTTGGGGGACCAGGCTATAAGGCAGGTGTCACCCCGGCCGCAACGACCAATCCATCTTTCAGGGTATCTTTGATTTAAATAGTTTCTCACGTCCAAGGCAAAATGGCATGGTGCACCATCACACTGCAGTACTATGCTTCTGCGTGTCTCCAAGTCCACATTTTCTAACAGCAGGGGCAGATCGACGCGTAGAAAATTTAAAAAGAGATTGCCGCCCAAGCGCTCTGGCAGCTGAAAGGGCCCGATTAGCTGACCGTTAAGTATGCCAGACCAAAGGTTAACACTAAAGTTCTTGGAATGTCGATTCCCTTTTAAAATTCGGATTTTCAATTGCCCATGAGTGAGAATTGTGCTAAAAATCCCATTGCGTCTAAAGTGGGATTCGTCCGTCCACAGGATTTGGTAAAAAAGAATTTCGTTTTCAGCATTTCCTGACAGAATTCAATTTGCCGATTGTAATCTTCCGGTTTCAACTGTTGTACTTTTCTAATGTGAAACGGATGAGAGCGTAGGATACTACGCTCTGTAGTGTACGGTGTACCTGAGATTTAGAAAGTCCGGTACGACGTTCCATAACTCTCACACTGGTCGACGGGTCTCTTTCTACTACTTCAACAACTGCATCTACTACATCAGGATCCGACATAGTGGCCATACGGCCTGATCTAGTACCCGGTATGTGACCTTCCAAAAACGCATTATGAAGATCATGCAATAGTCAGGAAACGTTTCAGGTTGAGGCCCGCCTCTTCGTTCACATGTTCACGGTACACCCTTGAAGCTTCCGCCGCATTCCCTCTAGCATATGAATCCAGTGCATTCAGACGTTTGAAAGACAACTTTTTCCGGCGATGTCGCACTTGCATTGAGCAACAGGGGGGCCATTTTGACAATTTCTTGTAATTAAACACCTTGTAATTGGTTTTACTTTGTTTGCATTAATCATCATGTAAATTAAAATTCTACACTTACCACATTTAGATTTCCATTTTTTGGTTGAAGCCTTATGAATAATAAAATGAAATTTTCAGGGTAGCTACCTGATAGATAGAGCCAGTTTTTAAAAGCCAAACGGTAATTTATTTTTATGTGATTTAAATTTTTTAAACGCCCTTGAAGTTGTGAACATACTGGGTAATTTTATCTTTCTTGGCATTTAATTCTTTTTTTATTCCATTCAAAGATCTAACGATAGTAAATGTTACCATACTGAATTGGCCTATCTATCAGCTTAGCACACAAAAAAAATTAAGCATCTACCGCAATAATTCACGTCACCACTAATAAAAATCTCATCGTACTCGGCGATAGGTGAAAAATTAAAAAAAAAATCATAACTCCGAAAATACGAAAAATCGCGGAACATACATGGGGGTGATTTAGATAGCCCTCTAGGTCCTCTACCTCCCAGCTTCAGTATATCACTACTTCTTGGGACACCCTGTATATAATTATATACTCTCAGGAAAAAATATAACTGAAATATCTTTTTACACTTTAATGTTCTCACTTCAGAATTTGTAACAAAAACCATTGTAAAGTTACTAAGTGATATGTGCTCAGAAATTTAATGTTACTTACATGTTATGAGAGGGTCAAAAGTTACGAAAAATGTAACAATTGTAATCATCTGGCAACGCTGATCATGACAGATACCAAGTATTTACTAGTAAAGTGATTACTCGAGAAGCTTATAAGGTTGCTTAATCTAATAACGCTCTTATCCAGGACAATTACACTTATATGAATCTTGAAGAAGACTACTAAGAAGGAAAACTTATAATAACCTTAGCTTAGTGTATTATAAAATCTTGCAATCTTATAAAATACTACTGTAGGATCAAATATTATTCAAGACAATTTAATCTCTCTGCATACAATTATAGGATACTTATACTTATAAGTGTCATTAAAGATAATCTTGTAGCCAACTAAAAGACTGTGCAATAAGAACGAATGATCTTGAGAGTATTTACGCTTGTGAAATGTTACTATTAGTATAAGTATCCTATTACCGTCCTGGGTGCTTATCTTAAAGCATACTATAAGGCCTAAATATAAAAATGAATGCTCTTGAGTATGTTACAGCTTGTTAAATGCTATTATAAGTAAAATACTCTAGAACAATGCCTTTATAAGAACGTTAATAGTAGATATTTACTTATAATATTTATTTATAGGATTACTTTGCTAGTTGGGTCATCTTTTGTTAAACATGGTAACACCCACCCCGCCAAAAAGCGGAGTTTTTGACAGGTGTAGATTTCGTATGAGACCGTGTTACAAGGGGCATGCCAAAAGAAATTAGATACTCCTTGCTCATTTAATTGATACTGGCCAGTAATGCATCACCACAAAGGCTGGCTAATTACTTATAAATTAAAAAATGGAACACTCGGCAAAACTACGTATAATTTTTTTTATGATTTTTTTTCTGATTAAATCTGGCGGGAATTTTCTACGACCATGGAGCTGACACGACGTGATTTTCGGGTTATGATGTATTATGACTTTAAAAAAGGTTTGAAGCCTCAAGAATGTTTTGAACTTTTAGTCAAGACTTTTGGTGAGTCTGCATGTTCATGTGCAACAGTTTTTAACTGGTTTGCTGAATTTAAAAGAGGACGGGCGAGTTTTGAAGATGATCCGAAGTCAGGTAGGCCGCCAACCGCAGTTACTCAAGAAAATGTGCAAGCTGTGGAAAAAATGATTCGTGGAAACCGACGAATCACATACGTAGAGCTAGAGCGAGAACTGGGTATTGGATCAGCAGCGTTGCAAACTATAATTCACGAACAATTATCCCTCCACAAGCGTTGTTCAAGGTGGGTGCCGCACAAGCTCAATGATTTGCAAGAGGAACGTCGCGTGGATTGGTGCAAATTTATGATAAATAAATTTAATGGCGGTGAAAAAAAAAATGTTTATGATATACTCACAGGTGACGAAACATGGCTATATAACTATGATCCTGAAACAAAGCGACAGTCAACAGTATGGTGCTTTGAAGATGAACTGACACCAACAAAATGTCGCCGAACGCGAAGCACACAGATACAAATGGTTGCCTCGTTTTTCTGCAAAACGGGACATATTGCTACTGTGGTACTAGAAGATCAAAAAACAGTCGATTCGGAATGGTACGTGACAGTTTGTGCCCCAAAAGTATTGTCAGCATGGTGTGTTAAGCGGCCAAAGTCAGGAACCCAGCAACTGCTTTGGCACCATGACAACGCAGCCCCGCACACTTCTGCTAGAACACTGGACTATTTTAGTACCAAACACGTCACTATCTTGCCTCATCCTCCATATTCACCGGACCTAGCACCATGTGATTTTTATCTGTTTCCAAAAATCAAAGACAAATTAAAAGGAAGGCGATTTGAAAGCAAAGAAGATGCCCTGGCAGCTTATAACTATGAAATTTCTGATGTGTCTAAAGAAGAGTGGTCATTAGTATTTTCCAAGTGGTTTAGACGGATGGAAAAGTGTATACGTGTTCACGGTGAATACTTCGAAAAAATAGACAACTTTAATGAATAATAAACATTATGATTTTTGAGTATCTAATTTCTTTTGGCATGACACTCGTATGTGAAACTGAATAGAAGATTTATTAATCAAACTATAGTGTTTTATTAATATATTACATTGGCGACGAAAAGTACTTAACTCATTTCACGAATCTCATCAAGGAGTAGTGCAGTCAAAAATGTTGATAAGAGAGTATTGTTGGTGGCCAAATGTGGGGCAAGATATTGAAAAATTAATTTTGGGTTGTGAAATATGTCAAGCATCTAGAAGTTTTACTAATTCATCCTCTTTGAGTACCTGGAAATCCTCGGAGTGTAATTTTGAACGGGTCCATGTTGATTTTTTTTATGTTAATTCTACAACATACCTGCTAATAGTTGATTCTAGGTCAAAATGGTTAGATGTGCACATTATGCATAGTACTACAGCATCTCATGTAATCGAAAAATTATGTCAGACATTTGCTTTCATAGGTATTCCTTCTGTTTTAGTCAGTGATAATGGCCCAACATTTAATTCTATGGAATTTGTAAATTTTTTAAGCGCAAATGGGTGCGAGGCTATCAAGACTCCTCCTTATCATCCCCAGAGTAATGGGATAGCAGAAAGAACGGTTCAAACTATTAAAAAACATTTGAGTAGATTAGAAAGTGTAAACCCTAAACAAAGCAAAAAGATACGGTTGCAAAAATTTTTATTTACATATCGAAATTCACCCAATGTCACAGGAATGTCACCCAATGAAATACTATTCAAACAAAAGCCTAGAACAAAATTTGACTTAATGAAGCCGAATAATGTTATTTCAAGACGTAGTTGCAAACATAGCAGTGAAAGTATTATTATTTTTAGAGAGGGGGACAGGATATGGTGTAAAGAATTACATAAAGGCAAAGGATGGGTCAAGGGAGACATTGTTAAGAGGTTGAGCAATGTCAGGTATATAGTCAATGTTGAGGGGGTACACAAATATTATCATGCATCTTCTCTGAGGCCTTGTTTTAGTCCTTATGTAGAATGTGAATCAGATTTACACATTTTACCAGAAAGTAGACAGGAAAATATGGAACATGAACCACTAGTAGAGCCCTTAATTAGTGAAAATAGAGGTCAATCCATAGTATTTAGCGGGTCCAAATCTAATGACCAAGATTTTGGAAACCCAGAGTATAGTGATAATTTTGACAGCCAAGAAGAAGAAGAGAGTGTTGAGAGGTCTTTGGTACAAAATAATATGGGTTCAACTGATGGTTCCGGTCCAGGATCTCCTAAACCTGATGTCAGGAGGTCCACTAGGATAAGAAAAGTCCCTGAGAGACTAAATCTGTAAGTCTCAAAATAAAGCTATAGATCCTTAGATTAAAACTACTTATTGTATGTATATTCCCTTATTTTATGTTCATTCTTTAAAAGGGGACGAATGTAGAATACTCATCTTTTGTTAAACATGGTAACACCCACCCCGCCAAAAAGCGGAGTTTTTGACAGGTGTAGATTTCGTATGAGACCGTGTTATGTGAAACTGAATAGAAGATTTATTAATCAAACTATAGTGTTTTATTAATATATTACACGATCGAGTTTATTTTTGTGCGTTGGACAGTGGACACTTACTTTTGAGTCGCTAAGCAAAGGTAAAGGGATCGTTGTGTTCTGAGTTCTGATGGCTAGAAATGCTATTTATATGGAAACATAGAAGTTCCTGCCTACGATGTTTGTAAAACTAAGATTCCATGAAAATGGCTTTAATGTTTAATTTGGATTTTCAAGCTGTAAAATAAGAGCATTTCGGTCAAAAGTGTCAAAACTTGACGATTGTCGCCATGAACACCATGATCCTCAGACAAAGCATCCGTTTTTTACTAACGTCTCTTGGCAGATGTCCTTGATAGGTTTACTACCGTAGATTTTTTCTGCAGTTCGATAACCGTTCGTATCGGGTCATATCGATCACTGTAACACCAACGCCTTTGAAATTAGATGGCGAAGTCGGAGGCTTTTCTTGTGGCCGAGTCGACTTTAAAATCCTCCTTAATAACCGTGGCATGGAACGACGATATAGATTGATGATTCATGGTACTAGTACAACAGAATACATTAAAACAGAAGGTCCTCTATGATCTTCGCAAAAGCCGCTCGAGTTGGGTGGAAGGCGGAGCCGAGCATCGCGAATCTCGATAGGAACCTATGTACCAGAGCATAATTTGCCATCGGAGCAATTCTAAATTAAACCAACTTTATCTATATTCTAACAACCTTTGAATTACAATTTTCAACTTCACCGGCAATATTTCATGACGTGGTTGGCGCAGTTTGTAGAGCACCTGCCTACTGAGCCGGCGGTCCCGGGTTCGGATCCCGGCCAGGGGCAAATATTTGCGTGGTGATCTCGAATATTTGTGCTTGGGGTCATGGTTGTTCTTTTTATTTTAGAATCTATTTATCTCTATGTATATCGTCGTCTATTATCCATAACACAAGCGTTCTTGAGCTTAATTTGGGACTAGATCGATTTGTGTGACGTTGTCTGTTGCCTACATGTTTTTGAAACCAAATTTAATTGAAATATGTTGTCCTGTGCTGTAATGTGCTGTAACTTTTGTGTCATAAGAATATTATATTTACCTAAATCTATTTTTAAAACTCCGTCTGGAACAATTATTACTTTATTACGTTTTGGAGTTAAGATCGCTTATTCTCGCGAAGTGCAATGAACTTGTTTAGAACAAAGGCTAAATCTACACATTCTGTCTGAAACGCGTCGCGCCAGAAAGGTGCCAACCTCATTTTATTTATATGCTCCGGCGCAGATGTCCCGACGAGATTATGAATCGATAAATATTTTACTTATTAATTTAAACATATGCATACATTCTCCATCCGATGACATTTCGGACAGTCCACAATCTGCAGACATTCAAGATGCGACTGTTGTGGAAACAGAAATGATATGAAATTTTGTACCTTGGAATAGTCGATTCAGGTGGAAAGTGTGGTGTGGTACTTGCGTGGGATCCCTCGTTGAGCGGCGCCGCTTGCTTCTTGGCTATTACACCACACTTAGTCCGTCCGTTACGTCAAAAAAGTGAACTTTGGGAAATGCAGAAGGCAGACAGCAATATTAGGAGGATGAGAATTACTTTACATGGTTTGTGAACATTTTCAAACGCGGGAGCACGTTGTCGCCGTGCGAACGAAAAAAATTGTTCGAGTGAGAGTGAATGAAAATGTAGAATGAGCGAATGAGAACAAAGGCGGGATACGGAAGTGAATTTAATTAGATTTTGACGTTATTTAATGTTGCCAGTTACCATACTTATTTCCTAAACATACTGCCCCGGGAAGAAATCTGTAGGATTTCTTAGGAAAAGAAAGAATACTTAAATTGTCTGTTATTGTACACAACACTTAATTAATTACCTACAACTACTTACTAAATTATGAAATTACCTTTAGTCAATGCTGATGAGGCAGTGGACATAGCTTTGATACAGGTCGCACTAATTGGTTACCTGTACCTGTCTTTAAGGTAGCAACGCGGGCTACACCGTCACGTCCCGGCGACAACGAAACGATGCGAGCCAATTTCCAACAATAAGGAGTGGTGTTTTCGTTAACGATAAGAACAATATCGTTAATTTTTAAATTTTCCGTGGTCTTGAACCATTTGTTGCGGCCTTGCAAAGTATGTAAATATTCTAAGTTCCAACGACGCCAGAACTGTTGAGTGAAATTCTGAAGGAGTTGCCAACGAGACAAACGGTTCAATTTCTCGGTCGTTAAGTCTGGTTCAGGAGGAGTTACCATGTCGTCTCCTATCATAGCAAGGTGAGCGGGTGTCAAAACATCAATGTCGTCTGGATCGTCAGAGACGGGGCATAAGGGCCTGGAGTTTAAAATCGACTCTACCTTTGTAAAAACGGTTTGTAACTCCTCAAATGTCAATACAGTGTCTCCTATAGTGCGTTTAAGGATCGTTTTCGCCGACTTTACGGCCGATTCCCATAATCCACCCATGTTGGGAGCGGACGGAGGGTTGAAATGCCACTTAAGACGGTGTTTTAGGAGGTAATTCTGCACGTCAGAACAACCAGTATTTTTCCTTAAAAATGTGTACAGTTCTCGGAGTTGGTTATTTGCGCCAACGAAATTAGTGCCACAATCGGAGTAAATATCTGAGCACCAGCCACGACGACCCATAAAACGAGTGAGACATGCTATAAAGCAGTCAGTAGACAGATCTGATACGAGGTCGAGATGACAAGCTTTGGTGACCATGCACACGAAAACACAGAGATAAGCCTTTACAATAGGCGCACGTTTCAGTTTAGATGCCTTAATTAGAAACGGCCCTGCGTAATCAACACCGGTCCTAGAAAAGGGTTTACATGGTAAGACTCTTGATGGCGGCAAGTCTGCCATGAAGTAGTCTGCAGGTTTTGGGTCAGCCTTAAAACACTTGTAGCATTTCCTAATTTGCTGTTTGATGACTGTGCGAGCCGACAAAATCCAAAATTGCTTCCTTAGCAACGATAATAACATGGGAGCACCCACATGTAAGTATAAGTCGTGATAGTGATTGATGAGCAAAATCGTCAGAGTATGTGATTTTGGAAGAATCACTGGATGTTTATGTTGACGGGACAGATTCGCATGTCTAAGTCTACCACGGACCCGTAAAAGCCCTTCAGCGTCCAGAAATGGGGCCAAAGTTCGAAGCTTGGTTCGGTGTGGTGAACCTTGTTCAACCAGTTTGATTTCTGTGGCAAACTCGGAACGTTGAACTATTTTTATCAATGAATACAAGGAATGTCGCCATTCCGAGTATGTCAATGGGCCTGTATATTTTGAATTTGGATGTTTCAAATTGTGGATAAAACGAAGGCAATATCCATGAACTTTAACAAGTGTATGAAGGCTGCTATATTTTTCTATAATGTTAGTGGTCATCGGATCACAAGTGATATTGCTCGTTAGAATAATTTGTTCTGGTACGTTACTGTCACCAGAGAACGACGTGTTTGAGTTAACAATTACATTCTTCGGCCAAGTGTTCGCCGAGAGCTTGAGCCATGGTGGAGACCACCAAAGAGGATGTGACCAGAGTTCTGAGGGCATCAGACCACGCGAAGCCGCATCAGCGGGATTCAACTGAGAAGGTACATGCCTCCAATCAGACGGAACAGTATTTGTCAGTATTTGAGAAACTCTGTTTCCCTCAAACATTTTAAGTTGATGGACAGGAGTGCGTATCCAGGACAATACAATACTAGAATCGCACCAAGCGATAATTTCAAGAGGTACATCAAGTAATGCAGCGCAATGTTTTATTAGTTTGGACGATACGAGAGCCCCACAAAGCTCAAGACGTGGTACAGTCATCTTCGTTTTGATCGGTGCGACCTTTGATTTGGACAACAGTAAGTGAACCTCCACTTCACCATTGGATCTCTCTACACGAAGATAGACCACAGCCGCATATCCTTTGAGAGATGCATCACAGAAACTGTGCAGCTGGAAATTTATGCCGTCCGCAGGCAAAACAAATCGTCGTATTTCGATGTTTGACAAGTTAACAAACTCATCAATAAAAGTGAGCCATTGAGCCTGCTCATCTTCAGGTAATGGGTCATCCCATCCAATGCCCAGGAGCCACAGCCGTTGCATAAATGCCTTAGCAGTAAATACGACCGGCATTAGCCAACCACACGGATCATGGATACACGCAATGTTAGCCAACACGGCGCGCTTTGTCAATCCAGTATTCAAAATCTTGCTATGATACGTGAACGTGTCAGATACAGGATTCCATTTAACGCCAAGTACCTTGACCGACCCTTCATTCTGAGGCTCAAATAACAACGACCCTTCGCAGACGTTGTCAGGTAGGTCGGACAAGAAATCACGACTGTTGCTAGACCACTTTCGCAACTCGAAACAACCTTGGCGCAAAAGGTCTATTAATTCAGCTCTATACTTTCGAGCAGTGTCTATATCAGGAGCACCAGTCACCACGTCGTCGACGAAGATCTGGTTGGATAAAATTTTACTAGCATCAGGATGTGATGCCCTTCCTTCTTCTGCCAGCTGTAAAATGCAGCGCATGGCTAAATATGGTGACGAAGACACACCAAAGGTGACTGTTCTGAGACGAAACTCCTGGATAGGATCATCAGAGTTCTGACGCCAAAGAATTAATTGGTAATTTCGGTCATCAGGATGCACGAGGACTTGTCTATACATGGCTTTGATGTCACATGTGAACGCGACAGGTTGAAGTCGAAAACGTAAGAGTATGTCCACAATGTTACGTTGTAACTTCGGACCAGCATGTAGAACATTATTTAGAGATATGCCTGTAGTCGTAGGCATAGACCCATCAAACACAACTCTCAACTTCGTGGTTGAAGACTCCTCCTTAACCACACAATGATGAGCCAAGTAATATTTTCCGCCGCCAGAGGGCGCTTCAACAGGCTCCATGTGCTTCTGTTCCAAATACTCGTTTAGAACTTTGTTGTATTCAGTCCTCAGTTGAGGATTTTTATTGAACCTTCTTTCAAGGCCCAAAAGTCTGCGGGAAGCCAGATCTCGGCTGTCACCTAATTCAGTTTGATTCCCTTTGAAGGGAAGACGCACCATAAATCGCTGCTCATCGTCGCGTGAGACAGTTTTCAGAAAATGATCTTCGACAATTTGATCATCGGGATCGGGACATATAGTTTCTGGGATCTGCTCGAGCTCCCAGAATCTAGACAGACAATCATCCAATGCCACATGGTGTGACACCAGCTGAGGAACCGAATCAGTGAACCTTGAGGCGTCACCAATTATGACCCAACCGAAGACGGTTAGATAAGCGGCCGGAACATTGTGGGAAGGCCACACCTTCTCGCCACAATAAATATCATTATATATGTCGCTGCCTAAGAGAATGTCTATAGGCCGCGACAGATGGAAATTATCATCTGCAAGTTGCAGATCATGATAATTTAGCCTTATGTCCTCAGACAGAGATACAGATGGCAAATTGCCAGTCACCTTCTTCAATATGATAGCCGATACAGTCAATAACGGCTTATCCGAATGTCGACCTTTCAAGAACAAAGTTGTCAATCCTTGTGACTTGTGCGGCACGCCCGAGCCTACACCCCGAATAGCCACAGGTTGACGATTTTGTTTAAGTTGGAGCCGCTGAACACACTCCTCTGATATGATAGAACACTGAGATCCAGGATCAATTAAAACCCGAACAAGCTGGAAATGGCCATCACCATTGCCGGCCATACACAACGCTGTACCTAACAATATATTTTGTAAATTGGACTTGGTAATTGCAGAACACGATGGCATAATCATTGTATTGTTTACATTAGGAATGTTGGGCACATCCATTTCATCACAAACCTCTGAGGATGAAGGGTCAGGGCTGTCAGCCACAACAGCTGCCGATCTAAGAGGTGGCCGTGAGACCTCAGTGTTTGCCACCGACGGACAGATTAAGGTATGGTGTTTGGCACGACACACCTTACATTTATGCAATGAAGTGCACTCATGGTACTTGTGAATACCAAAACAGTTGAAGCATAAATTTTTCGACTTGAGAAAATCTCTACGTTGCTCCAAACTTAAGTCCTTAAATTTGTTACACATGTACATGTAATGATCCAAGCTACAATAACGACATTGTTTGCCTTCATTGCTACGTTCCTGAACGTGCATGACAGTTTTGACGGTTCTAAAAGGTTGAGACTTAACAGGCAGTGGTCTGGACGCAACACTAGAGCTCGGTTTCATGATACAGGCGGTTTCAAAAGCCTTGCACCTGGTTTCCAAGAAATTTATGAAATCAGTATATTTAGGTATATTAGAAGTCTTCAAACTCATTTCAAATTGGCTTCGCACTTCATTGGGCACTTTACTTAACAAGACATGCAAAAGGATAAATGACCACTCATCAGGTTTAAATTCTAATGCTTTAAGAGCAGCAATATGTTCGTTGAATGAATTGAGGAACAACCTCAAATCGGACTTCATATTAACAATTGACGGCAATGTTAATATATACTCCAAGTGAGTATCGGCTATAAGTCGTGTATTGGAGAACCTATTCTCCAGCAAAGTCAATGCAACACTATAGTTTTCATCAGTGAATGGCAAATGTTTCACCAAGTCAAGAGGCTCCTTTGACAAGCATGATATCAAATAATGTAATTTTCTTACAGGCTTCATACTACCATTTTCATCTATCAAATTTTTAAATATGTTTATGAAATTAGTCCAATCGGTAATTTTACCTGAAAACGTTGGCAGCGAAATACGCGGTAAATCATACGCTTGACTTTGTGCAACGTTGCGATCGACAGACGTAGACGAAGTTTCACACTTTGGAAATATTTTGTTATAAATCACACTTACGTGGTTCAATTTCGTGTCGTACTCCACGAAATCCTTTAAATGTTGGTCGGCGTCAAAGCCGGCTCGTTTACTCGCCTCGACAGAAATGTACGATTCGAAAAAATCAGCCTTCACGGCGTTTAGACTTTGGTAACGCGCTTCAAGTTCTACACGTTTGGACACGTCATCCACTGCACTATTAGCGGCGTCCCAAATCCTATCTATTTGCATTTTTACAACTTTATATCGAATATCAACCGACATTTTCACAAAATAAACTCACTTAAGACACCGAAATAACAATTCAACTATTTGACAATCGAATTGACACTGACACTTTAACGAATGAATGGTCGATTGCGTTTCGTTCTCGCCACAGACACGTAACTGTGAGACAAATTGAACACTCCGAAATAATTGACCGAATGAATGAACGAAGCACTTGTCACAACACTGACTGAACGTAATTTCCGTGGGTACAATTTTATCTACCTACTTTACTTTGCAAAACTAGCAAGTAATAAAATGGCGACTTTGATGAATGATGATTATTGAAAAATATTATTCACTGCTGGAAATAAAAGTTCGTTATACACAGAAATGCGAATTGCAGAAAAAATAAGTGTTTATGCACAACAACAGACAATACAAAATAATCAATCGTTATTGATTAGAATATAACTATGCAAAAGCAGACACGTTGCGACTTGTATGTTTACTGTTTAGTAACCAAGTTACAGACTAGGTATTGGCTCAATTAGAAAAATGCAATCTTTATGCAGACAAGACAATTTACAGTTAAATGCACGCGATGCAGACAAATGTATGAAATTAATTAGACAAATGCAATCTTGCAGACAATTGACACTAACAAATGCACGCAGTGCAGACAAATAATGAACTTAATCAGACAAATGCAATCTTGCAGACTATTTAGTTTTATTTTAGACAAACTTCGACAACATGGCGAACAAATTTAGTAAAGGTTAACTTTTAAATTTGAATGTCTGGAAACAATGCGGTTCGTGGACCAAATTTATGTTGTGGAAACAGAAATGATATGAAATTTTGTACCTTGGAATAGTCGATTCAGGTGGAAAGTGTGGTGTGGTACTTGCGTGGGATCCCTCGTTGAGCGGCGCCGCTTGCTTCTTGGCTATTACACCACACTTAGTCCGTCCGTTACGTCAAAAAAGTGAACTTTGGGAAATGCAGAAGGCAGACAGCAATATTAGGAGGATGAGAATTACTTTACATGGTTTGTGAACATTTTCAAACGCGGGAGCACGTTGTCGCCGTGCGAACGAAAAAAATTGTTCGAGTGAGAGTGAATGAAAATGTAGAATGAGCGAATGAGAACAAAGGCGGGATACGGAAGTGAATTTAATTAGATTTTGACGTTATTTAATGTTGCCAGTTACCATACTTATTTCCTAAACAGCGACCATATCATGTCTTTTCCGTAGTTTCCGAATTCAAAATGTAATAGGTATGTAGGTAAGTTATGCTAATTCTAACAATCAGTTCTACAATTTTCTTCTTACCTATGCGATCAAAAAAACAAAAACGTGTAATCGACATGGTAAATATCTAGTGCGCCGGCGACCTGCAGCTTTACTCTCGACTCCAAATAACAAAAAGGCAGTTAAAGAGTAATAGAAGTGTACAATTAGTACGTTTTTCACCTGGCTGTGTGTCACAGGCCGGCGCCGGCGTTGTACAAGAACTGTTCCAGTTACCCTGTTCATCTATTGACACGCAATGCCACCTGACACCGGGCCTCTTTGTTGAGCACACAATTACCTACCGCGCTACCTCAAACCGACATCGACACTTGTATGAACCTTATTACAATTGCTTTGAGTTTAACACATACCCGTAACATTAGGATCAAAGGGGATTGTAATGAAGTAGGTATTGTACCTAAATCCAAAAAATATGTTCCTTAAATATAACTAGTTAACAAGATGCATGGTGATCGGCATGCATTTATCATGAATACCCCTTTTTTATTATTATTGTATTTTAGGTTATTTAGAGTAAGGTTTTATAAATATTTATATTTGTTTTAACTTTTAGATATAATTATGTAAATTGAGTTATGATTTTAAATAAATGCAAAAATTGTAACTTGAATACGATACACAACTCGAAGATCTTAGACTTTCTGTGTTTATATGCGCATGGCGCAGAATCTACTGGACCGATGTTTTTGAGCTTGTGGAGAGTGATCTGATCTACGATAGTAACGTCATATCGTTGGAAACTATTCTGAAAGCACAGACCATTTCTTGTAATAATGAATAAATAAATGTCGGACGACCTCACACAAAAGTGCAAAACGAACTAGTCCCACGGAAGACGGAAGCTCTAGTGGGCCCTAGATAACGATATACCTACATACTTGTATAGATAACATACATAGAAAACTTCTATGACCATGACAGAGGAACAAATATTCGAGCTCTCCATACAACATAAATATTTACCCTTACCGGGATGCGAACCCAGGACCGCCGGATCAGCAGGCAGTTGCACTACTTGTAAGTTGTACCTCTGCGCCAACCGCGTCATCAATCATAATGACACGTACCTACTCCTAGTAAACTTTATTATAAACTGTAGGTGCAGTACGTATTCTCGTATTTACGATATTTTTGACAACTATTTACGACCGTAATTTCACTTGAATCAAATAATGTCTTAGAATTTAACCCAAGAATCCAACTAAAGGATGCAAACGTGATCAACATGTATCGATAAATATAGTAAAGTTTATTTCATTCTGTAAGTGCAGTTTTCTCGTAAGTCCTATACACTTCAGTTTTGTACGAGATATATTAATTAATAATACCAGTCGTTATCAGTTTACGGAGTCGTTAGCGAAGCTGGCAGATGAAAATGGGCGAGCTAATTCGTGCAAATCGAAGTGATGAAATTGTGTCAGATTTAGCTTTATGACCGTAACAAGTCTTGCAGTTACACGGTGTCACCTATATGGACGATTTTCAGGTCCGAGCTATTTTGCTTGACTTCGGTGGTAATTTTTTTTTTATATTTTTGATTCGTGACTTTAATATATAAAAACGAATTTTTAACAAAATATTGGTAGCAAAGACCCTCCTTTAGACTTAGTGGTTCGTAAGATATTTAAAATTTTACAATCACCGAAATCAAAGGCTCAATACCTTCAGAGTATTCGACCTGTAGCTCGTGAACTGACGTTCCTTAGAATATTTGTAGTGTCAGCCTGTTGAGGCATAATACCCTGATGCACCAGTTCAAAGAGATGGGCAAACCAGGTGCTAAAATGCCAATGAGATGCCGGCGAAAGCAGCCTTACGACCAGCAACCCACCGAAATTAGTAAACAAGAGAAGCAGTCAGAACTTTGCTGCATTAACAAAATCACGATTCTAAGCATTGAGGAACCGATTGAGGGGCATGGCAGTATAGAAATAATGTATATCATCTACTTCTTACAACCTATGATAGTTCCTTACTTACTTAAAGCCAAGTAGACCGATTTGTAGAAAAAAAAAGTTAGACAGTATGTACCTACTCTCTGGTTGGCCCCAATGTTATATTAGAATCTGATAATGGGATCCTGGAGAAATCGACGGAGCTTTTCAATTATTATAAGCACACCTACCATTCATGGAAAACATAATTTAATTTCGTTGATGTCGGTTACTTTTTATTTTAAAGTGATTAAGTCTATGATTTTTGCAGTCGCAGTAAAATTATCTAAAGTGAGAGGAAATACGTGTCATAGAGTTAAATAACTATTCTGTTTTGATAGATCATAAAATGAACGTGATGAAAATGTGACAAATATTAACTTTTTTTAATATTGCTGAATAGGTTTCCGCAATGAGAAACAATTGTCGCATTTATACCTACCTATACCTACTTATTGGAATGATGAAACTATAGCATAATTACTTCAAATGGGTTAAAATTTTGTCCATAATGGTACTTATCTTATTAAAACTATCATCACAAAAAATGCCAGGCCGTTCTTAATGGTACTGCTTCATAGTTTGCATAAACATTGATCCTTTATGTATATAAGGTAATGAGGAAATAAATATTGAGATCTGCTTATGGCGGTGTGCCGATACAATTAAAGCTTCTTTCATGCTTAAAAAAAAAGAGTTTTTTTTTTGTTTAGTTAACCTAACCTAACTAGAATAACATTTGAATGTTTACGAGTAACAACATTTCATAATATAATATTACAGCAAATGTTAGCGAATGTGTTATTTGATAAATATTTAACAAAGGCATTATGACCCACTTTAGTTTCGTTAATTTTGATTTTTTATTTCACATATAACTATAAAGTCTAACAAAGTAAATCCGAAGTTGACATTTTGAACACGATGTCTGTCATGGATTCTATTCTTCGAATTGGCTAAATTAAGATTAACATAAAAATTGTTATTACATCTTATACATATGTATGAGAGATTCCACTTCGAATAAATCGAGAACGCACGTGTTTCTTATACAAATTTGATACCTAGATGTTTTGCCATAACACTCTTGTTAAGTACTTACTTAGAATTATAAATTCTAATCACTCAACAACTACGTGGCGGTACTTACTTTCCTTATTATGAATTTAATCAGTTATATAATGGTCAAAATCCAGGGGACATCTAAAAGAGTAAACGCTTTGTAAACGTACGTTCCTCCGATGTTGTCTTTGACTCGGTTGTCAAGAACTAATCAGTGGCAGTTGATCATGACAATACATAGTAAAGGGTTCGACGACATGAACACTTATTGTAAGGGGAGTCCTGTATCTCCACGCAGAGAGATCGCAGACACTTCTGCCGCCCACGATATTTAAAATAGCACAAGTACCTCACCGAGATGCACGTTTCACTATTTTCTCCTGACAGGCCGGGACAGATTTATGTATCCCTGGCTTCGCCTACACGGCCACTCTTCTGTTAGTGCATAAAAAACGCAACCATTCACATTTCAACAGACATGAATATTTAAATTGGATGAACAGCCCGAGTGTTGACGGTAGTTTGATAGATTAGAATGACTGTCGTCATCATTATCGTTACCGATAGATTTTTCTCATGTTACCCTTGGGAATGATTTTAGATTAGTCAACAAGGTTGATAAGGATTGCGGAAAACCTGCGCACGACTGGTAGAGATCTTTTGGGGAGGCCTTTCTCCAGCAGTGGACGTCTTCCGGCTAATATGATATATTGAAATGCTACATTCATAATTTCCATTTCGGTATATATATCATTCAATTCTCATCCGTGTTAGGTTCAATTTCGTTTTCAAGTGCTTTATGAGTTGTCGATTGTGTTATCTTGATTAAGGAATCAACGTAAGCTCTCATGATCCCCAGTTTTAATTGCGTAAGATACAACAGATAAAATCGCGTATGACATTTGTTGTATATTAGGCCACTTAAATCTGTGGAGCTCTTTCTCTCTTCCTTTCTTATTTAAATATGTATGGTACGGTGGTAAATGGGGCATTTCTCAATGAATCAATCATTTATTCGCATAATGCTCGGGCATTGTGCTAGTTAGGTTATGAAAAATGCCCCAATTCGTCATTGGTTCTTAACGTATCAATCATCATTCCCGGGCATTATAAAATGTGTCCCAATTTATCACGTTCGGGTCAGTTTTTTTCCTTGATATCATTTTTGGACACCTATAGCCAAGATATTGTTATTTCATGTTATTGTTATTAAATTAAAGATATGGCAGAGCTCCGACGAATTAGCGGTTTGGAAAATGTACAACGAGTGAAACTGACAATGGACAGTTATGTTAAATTACAGTACCATGATAGTACCTGTACCTACCCAATTTATTAATTACTGACCTAGTCGAGTAGTCTTTACTTTATCTGAACAACTTACGTTTTGTACTATCTATTTAATCCTATTCTCCTGCAGCTCAATAAGCAAATTACTTTATAACCAAAATAAATTAAAATTGTATTTGCTTTGTTCTCTTTTGTTTTGTTTATATTAGTTTACTAATAGTGGTGTGAAATAAAGTATTAATGTATTATACTTTAGCTAAAATAATCGTTTAACGTATTCGATGATATTTATAAAACATACTAATTATTGATCGGATCGATTAACAAGTTTAGCAACAGATATAAAATACTTATATCAAGCCAAAATAATCGCATAACTCTGACAACAACAAACCTTTAAATCGTTAAAAAATAATACGGTTTCATTCACATGTACCTAACACATTCGTGACTATTTAAAAAAGAAAACGTGGCGACCAACAGTCTGTGTTCCATTTAAAACGGATTTATCATTTAATATTTGTTTACTGTATAAACACGTAGGTAATAAGCGAAAATGATTAACCGATACATTTAACATCGTGTAAAGTAATATGTGTAGACAAGACGACGGTGGACATTTCCGGCGCGGCGGGCGCCGCACAGTAAAGTAACAGCCGCGGGTCAGCGAGACAGAGCACGAGAATGTAATATTATAGGTATTTTCAATATTTTGTAGATACAGTAAAAAAACAGCCATTTTTCCAACAAGTTTTACAAATTTGTACTTACGCAGTTTTCGTGTCGAAACCCTCCGAGACCATGGACATATCGTCACGTCCGAAATATTGAGGTAATCAAGCAAACACATTTTTGAACACGGTTAAGTCCCGTATCGTGATAATAAATTGTATATTGCCGTTATTTTTACCAGTGAAACCTATGATTTGCCTACTCCACATGGTAAAATTCCGGATGGAACTGCTATCATATTATAATTAGTAATTCTTAGGTTTTACCCCGGACACACGGCCAACGTTATAATAAATCTTTATTATTAAAGTCGAGACTGCTGAACTGCCGAAGACTGACCTGGATACCCTGGATAGGTGGGTCCGCCTGCTCACTCCATATTACACCAACGGTCTTCAGTAATACCGAGGCTGTACATTACGCGTAAGCCGTGGCTTTTTAAATATAAAGGTAGTAACAGAAGTAACAGAGAAGTAACAGGAAGGAATAGTGAGGAGTATTTCCTTAACGACGTATGGAATAGTAGTAGATAAGGCGTCACTTCTATTTTCTTGTCAAACGAGAACTCATTCAACAGATCAAAGGTGTTTGACACCGATGAAGGGGTAAATTGAAGAGCATGGAACTACACGAGCGGTTCTACAGGGCCCTTACAAGGCCCGAAGTAAATACTCGCGTCAGTGAGTTGATGACACTGCGGTGATCTCTTCGAAGAAGCCAAAGATTTTGTCCGTGTCCGACGACTTACAAATACCGGAAATATATATTCTAACTTACTCAAGAAATAAAAGTTAGGCTACTGAATCTATTCCACTGTACCGCTACTGCCAAGCCCGCCACAGCGTTGAATGCAAATCGCATACGACTGACAATCTCATTAACACCTTTATTGTACGCCTCAATTATTGCTGGCTCACCTTACTGGCTGACTTCCCGACCGGGCAAAGTGTTACCATGCCATTACATTTAATGTTCGTTCCCATTGAGTGACATCTGTACTCAAATAAACAGATGTTTTTACGTGATGGGTGTGAGTGTGACACTTGGTATCGTGAATGATTGATAAAATATAGTTTTCTACGTCTCCTTATGTGTACCAATGTTATAACATAAATACTGTTGGGTTTCTTTCGGCTTTCTTCTCAATCTCTTGGGGAATGCCGGTAGATTCACAATCTGACTTGTAAAAGTGGCCTTGTGGACTACTCACTGTATAAAAAAATAAAAAATAAACCCATTGAACGTCTTTGCTATTAGGTAAAAGTAGAGTTTATAACTTGTGGCAAAAACCACTTCTGATACTTATGATTGCAACACTCATATATACATAGTTATAAGTCCTACCTTGCCTCAATCGGTCAAGTAATAACTTCGTGTCGTCAAAGCTTGTTTTAGCTTAAATCCACAAAGTATACTATACAATGATTGCACGCAGAGACTGAAAATACTCAATATTTTTAAAAATTAATCGGCCAATTATATGTTAGCCTTAGCGCACCGTTTGCACTAAATAATCTCGATTCATTACTTTTGTGTGGCGAACTGTCGTCTGCCGTTTTAAATGCACGTTTATAGTGTACAGTCGAGTTCATTTACATCTACACACTTACGAGAACAAAAATATCTGAACACGACTTTATGCTCCTGACAATAGGGTCGTGTTCAGATATTTTTGTTCTCGTAAGTGTGTAGATGTAAATGAACTCGACTGTACAGTAACCGATTTCATAATAATGCACTTTCAATTTCAATCTTAAATATACGAATATGCAATTACAATTCGAAAACAAAAGTATTTCGAGTTAAGCTATTTTTTTGTTTAAAGCGGATAAATTTTGAATAGCATTGTTTTTTGTGTGATTTTGCATCGTTTGCAATATCAGTATGAGTAAAAGGTGTTATTGACGATAATCGTTAAGCAATTTGTGTTGCATGCGCATCGAAAACGGTTGAAATAACTCAATTAGCAGAATATAATTAATATGGACGCGTGTTAGACTCTTATTGCTGCGTGGGTGCTAGTGTTGCAATAATTTAATCTCAATTACAACACCTGTTATCAAGGCTGGAGATTTTTTACTTATGTTCTGTAATGTGTAAATTTTAAAAATCTACACTTATTTATTGTTTTTTTTTTTGTATCGGCGTATGGTATCATTATATCGTCGAATTATACAATTCCATTACAATCACACTTGTAATATGAAAAACTTGAACTCGTACACTTTACATTTATTTTTCAAAATATTCTTTTATTATAACTTAGGTATTATGATTATAATTTGTATCATTTTAGTAAAATATCCGCCATTTATTTTCTCTTGTATTTTACAATACTTTACTATAATTAAATTAGAGAAATTAGTATTAGAGAAATACGTCATCACTTGATAATCATCATCATCATATACTCAACTAGCGACCCGGCCCGGCTTCGCACGGATGCAATGCTGATACTAAATATACTATAATTATATATCTTCCTCTTGAATCACTCTATCTATTAATAAAAATCACTTCAAAATCCGTTGCGTAGTTTTAAAGATGCTAATATATTGGGACAGACAGCAGAAAGCGACTTTGTTTTATACTATATAGTGAAGATAATTTATCAATAGTATTTATACAATAGTTTGATACTTGCTTCAGACGAGACGCCACGCCATTACGTGAAGGACGGCTGTCGACCTACATAATTTGGCACTCCCATTAACATTCTTTTTATAAAACCGGTAGACATGTGTTTTCCGCATTTGTATCTACAGTAAAATCTCTCCAGCTTTAATTAACTCTCCGTAGTCTGCTCGCTGAATGAAGAAAAGCGATTATAAATTAAAACAAAGCAAATTACATTTAATATGAATTTATTTTAAGAGGTATGTAATTTGTTTCGTTTGCATCAGTCCTTATAATTATACAACGCACTACCCGCCGTTTTATTACTTATCCTCTCACTCCATTTCTATTAAATCTGTGGAATGTCTGAACAATAAATCCGTTCTTCAATTTTACCCCACTATATCTGCATGCCATTCAATATAATAATTGCTTTATGGGCCATCTATTATTTTTTATCTATTAAGAACCATTTGCAATTTAATTACATAATTTTCGGCCGGTTTTGGCGACCTTAGTGCAAATATCCACTAACGCTATATTTTAGATATTTTAATTGGGATGTTTAAGGATAAAAAAAATTCCATTTTTCCGACAATATGTTTCGCAATGAATATTCATAAACCTCCCATACTTAATTAATAAAACTTGTCTACAACGGTTATGCTCTGCAAATTTCGCAAGCATGGTTGGACTTCACATAAGGTAACTCCAGTAGCTTAATATTTTAGCAAACTGGATGTCTCCTCGCCTGCAATTTAACTTTTGTATATACCTTCAAAACAACACAGACAAAATCACGCACTTTCTAATCCTGTACCAAAATTATATACTCTATGGTACCCGCTACAGAATTTTAATATTCATGTCATCTTTCTACTCAACTCAAATAATTTCAAAAAGAGAACATCTTCAGATTTGATTTTAAAAAGAAGAACGCTGCTGTTCACTGATTGGTTGAAATTACTTGTCAAAAAATTTAACCAATCACGAGGCACCCGCCTCATGGCGGGCATCGCGATCATGTTTTTTTTAATAGATCAGTTTTACTTGAACGAAAAAGGTTACATCAAAAATAAAAATTCATAGTGGGGAATGACGATTAAAGTAAAAAATGTTTTTCTGTGTTTTGCTCGTATAAAAAGTATTGTATGCAATAGTTACACAATTAGGTATTAAAATCTCGTACCTTACTTAGGCCACTCGGCAAGCCTCGTGACCTAAACGCGGTACTCGACTTTAAGAACCTTCATAGTGCAACGATTGCATAAAATACTATTATTGCAACGTTGTCCGCGTAAAACTTATTTCTTTACTGTCATTCTGGTAAAAAGCATCCTGTAAGCTTTAAAAGCTTTGAATGTAAGTACAGCTATCTCAATACCAAAATAGGTTAAAATCCGCCCAGCTCTTCCATCCTGCATCGCGCTGTTAAGATTTTTCCTAAAATACATGACCCCTCATCATACATTTTATAATAGTATAGATATCATATGGACGTTATGTCCAGAGATAATTAGTTACTACTGGGATGGCATGTTTTTGGGTATAGGTAACTGACGCAACATCTTAAGTATTATAACAGCAAGCCTCGTAAGTCTTGAAATATGATTATATTTCTGCATACCTGTGTTAGCCAACTTGCCGCGTTGCCCCACACTAGAACCTAAGCACGTTCTGAATTTAGTTTTCTGAGAACTCGTTTAAAGGTTTCTCAAAGGCTTCAATTCTTAACGGTTGAGGATCTAGCTTTGGGATTTATTTGTGTATTCTAATTTGTCATCTCATTAACCTCTACGACCTATTCAAGGAGATTTAATATGTTTGTCATTTCTAGGAATAACTATTAGATACCTATTATAAATTCAAATTGATAAGTTGTAAAACTTTATGGACAATAAGTTACGAAAAATAATATTTAACTGGACATATAAAGATCACGAACAGGACTATCTGTTCCTTATTGTATTTACTATCAGTCCGCGTTTTGCATACATAAAATATCACATTTTGCCATCGACTTAGTAATTCACTTTTCATTCCGGAACTGAATTTTAGGTAGCTTTATGATTTGAGTATCTAAACATTTAATCCTGTGAATAAAGGATTTTGACCTTACAAACGGTCTGGTAGTTTTGAATTTTGGATATGTTGTCTAGGATGGTTAGTCAGTATTTAAAATGCAAAATGCACAATTCCCACCCCTCCGCGCCCGCCGCCATATTGAAAAAACCGGCACTTTCTTCATATTTTTGCTCATATCTTCCTTTAGAAGCATTTTAGCTAGAAGAAAGCTTGAACAATGTTATAGAGAGTTAAATTTACTACATTCTCCATTTTATATTTTGTTTCTAGGACAGATAGTTACGGAGATATGCACATTTAAAAAAACTTAAGAAATTGCAATTTCCAACTCAAAAACAAACTTCTGGATTATATTTTCGTTTAGGAGCTTTAGGAGAATTTTAGCTAGAATAGTGCTTGGAAAATGTTGTAGAGAATTAAATTTACTATAATTTAAATTTAAAATTTTGTTTCTAGGACAGATATTAACGGAGATATGTAAAAAATAAAGTCACATTTTCCGAAAACGTATGTAAAAATGGACATGAGTTTTATAAGCAATTATATTTCCTACATGTTTTAATTTGTCCTAGACTAGTCCGTAACTGAATGACAGCTTTCTAAACCAAGAATTTTGAGAAATTTCCGGAAAATTCGACTTTTCCAGTTTTTTTAATGTGCATATCTCCGTAACTAACCGTCCTTGAAACAAAATTTGAAGTGTAAATTATAGTAAATTTAATTCTTTACAACATTGCCCAAGCTTTGTTCTAGCTAAAATGCTCCCAAAGGAAGATATAATCCAGAAGTTTGTTTTTCAGTAGGAAATTGAGATTTTTTACGTTTTTTTTAATGTGGATATCTCCGTAACTATCTGTCCTAGAAACAAAATATAAAATGGAGAATGTAGTAAATTTAACTCTCTATAAACATTGTCGAAGCTTTCTTCTAGCTAAAATGCTCCTAAAGGAAGATATGAGCAAAAATATGAAGAAAGTGCCGGTTTTTTCAATATGGCGGCGGGCGCGGAGGGGGGGGGGGGGGAATTGTGCATTTTGCATTTTAAACACTGACTAACCATCCTAGACAACATATCAAAAATTCAAAACTACCGGACCGTTTGTAAGGTCACCCATAGTAATTTAGTCTCTATTCACCGAATTAATTGTCAATGAGTAAAAAGTGAAACCCTCCTCTCTAAAAAACGGTGACAGGTTTACCCACTGGCAAAAAGCTTGTCATGAGCCTCCTACTATGTCAATATGTCCAATTGAAAGTAAAACCCCTATGTATATAGTAAGTGACCCGAACGCACCAGATTTCTACCATACCTGCCTTCTAAAAGGACATTAGTGAATGCATATCTTAATAAGTTATGGTATTTTTGTAGTAAAGCAGTGCGGACCAGAGTCGAACACAATGGGACATTACTCGATAGTTATTCCGATAAATCTCGGCCAACGCATTCGAAAGGTGTTATCTGTATATGTTTCAATGTAACTACTTAACTACGAGAACATTATATATAATAGTACTATGTACAAATGCTGTCCAGGAACAAGTAGAGGTACTATTTAAGGTAGAGTTACACCGGAAATTACCATAACAATATAATTGGACATGTAAAGTAGAAGTAAGTATTTAAGATTACATGTCAAAATATACGACGTAGGTAATAATCACAGTGAACCAATGATTACGAATAATTGATACGTGTCTAAGGACCATAATGAAAAATCACATTCGCCAAATACCCAATTTGCGGATAGTCAAAGCCATATCTACTTTTTTAATTTATTACTACCCACTGCCTAAGGAAGCGTAATTTGTACAAGGTGGCCGATCGTATATAAATATGCGCTTGCGTTCCTAAACGGCATTTCTACGAAGTCGGCTAGTGGAAACGGCTAGAAAAGGCACACACTGACATTAGATACTCGGTCGGTCGGGTGACATGGCGCCTATCATAGTCTAGGGCTTTCATTTTAATTATTATATACTTATTTATATCATTGATTCTCTTATTTTTTCTTATTGGTACGTAAATGCATAGATAGATTAAGGATATTTTTTTAAATCTTTCTGTTGCAATGTATTTAACCCACGTCACGCAGTTGAAGACATAGTCCTTGCAACCGATCGACTCTTGACTTTAAGAAAATAGGTTTATAGTAGATTGTTCAACAAGGAACTAAAACAAGCCATAATGGCACGAGATGGTTTAGCCACCCGAGCTAAGCGAGGGTGGCTAATAGTTCGAGTGTCATTATGGTTGTTTTAGTCTCGCGTTAAACACTCTACTTTTCACTTCGAATGCGAGGAAAATAAACGAAGTTCAATATAAAATTACGATATTTATTATAACAATGTTTCTTACAATTACGTAGTACCTACAGCCGTTAATCTAACCTCAGAAAAATTGAAAGGGCAATTTGTACAATTCTTTACATTTAAATGTATGGTTTTCCCCTGTAAATTAAGCTGGGTCGGCGTGGTTTGTAATTGAGAAGTATGTTCAATATTTTCACTCGAAGTCGAAGTAAAAGTTGGAGAGAATGGAGAGTATACACTGAGAGAAAAATACTGTCGATCTAACAATAAAACTTTAACGGCACACAACCCACATAGTTACGTTGCTATAGAGTAAACGTTATTATTGTCACCAGTTTATTGTTGATATAACAACATTCTGCAACAACTTTTACAATTGTTGAAAACACAACTTCTATTAACAATGTATACAACGTTGTCATAAAGTCAAATCAAATTTTGTAAAATATTGTTGTCACTCTGACAACATAAAACATTGTCTATTTAATAGCAGAGCTGTGTCACTGTAGCAATGTGTACAACGTTGTCATATAGTCAAAACAAGTTTTGTAAAGTATTGTTGTCAGTGTGACAACAAAAACTTTGTGAATTTGACAGTAGAGCTTTGTCACTGTAGCAATGTAACCACAACACTCAATGTTTATTTTGTCAGTCTGACAACGTAAATGTTGTCTATTTGGCAGCGGAACTGTGTCACTATAGCAATATGTTGTGTGACACGTACATATTGTTGTCACTCTGACAACATTAATGTTGCCTATTTGGCAACGGAACTGTGTCACTATAGTAATATGTTGTGTGACACGTATATATTGTTGTCACTCTGACAACATTAATGTTGCCTATTTGGCAACGGAACTGTGTCACTATAGCAATATGTTGTGTGACACGTATATATTGTTGTCACTCTGACAACATAAATGTTGCCTATTTGGCAACGGAACTGTGTCACTATAGCAATATGTTGTGTGACACGTATATATTGTTGTCACTCTGACAACATTAATGTTGCCTATTTGGCAACGGAACTGTGTCACTATAGCAATATGTTGTGTGACACGTATATATTGTTGTCACTCTGACAACATTAATGTTGCCTATTTGGCAACGGAACTGTGTCACTATAGCAATATGTTGTGTGACACGTATATATTGTTGTCACTCTGACAACATTAATGTTGCCTATTTGGCAACGGAACTGTGTCACTATAGCAATATGTTGTGTGACACGTATATATTGTTGTCACTCTGACAACATTAATGTTGCCTATTTGGCAACGGAACTGTGTCACTATAGCAATATGTTGTGTGACATGTATATATTGTTGTCACTCTGACAACATAAATGTTGCCTATTTGGCAGCGGAACTGTGTCACTATAGCAATATGTTGTGTGACACGTATATATTGTTGTCACTCTGACAACATAAATGTTGCCTATTTGGCAGCGGAACTGTGTCACTGTAGCAATACGTTGTGAGACACACACACACATATATTGTTGCCACTGTAACAAATATGTTGTCAATTTTACAGCAGATCTGTGACTGTAGCACGATATATTGCTACAGTCTCATAAATCTGCTGTAAAATTGACAATGTTTACAGAGTGGCAATAATATATGTGTGTCTCACAACTTATTGCTACAGTGACACAGTTTTGCAGCCAAATCGACAAGATTTATGTTGTCAGACTGACAAAAATATATACATATCACACAACGTATTGCTACAGTGACACAGTTTTGCAGCCAAATCGACAAGATTTATGTTGTCAGACTGACAAAAATATATACATATCACACAACGTATTGCTACAGTGACGCAGTATTGCAGCCAAATCGACAAGATTTATGTTGTCAGACTGTGTCACCTTTATATATCCTACCTATTATCTGGGTATATTAAAAGGACATAAAATAAAAATTAATCAAGAATCTTATAAAATATTTATTAACACATCCGGTAAACTAATTTCAATAATAATAAAAGTTAAGGCTTCTATTTTTAGGTGATTCTACCGTTTAAGGGAATGTCGTTCTAATATAGGTAGTTCTAAACTTTTAAATTTTAATATTTTTCTGGATTTTAAAATAATTCTTATGTTTAAATTTCGCAAATTCTATTATTTAAAATAATTCTATTACTGGTTTGTAGCTTTAAGAATTTAGTTAAGTTTATAGAATGATTTAGTTGTAAGTTTAATTTTATTTAGAGTATTACTAGGTCTAATTTTAAGTTAACTATTTAAGTAATTAGATTAAGACAAGTAAGGGTCCGATGCCTTGATTTGGGTCTTTCTACTAGAGAGCTGGTCGTCCTTCTGATACCCGACGTCCCTCGGTAGTGCGCGGCTTGGTAGTGGCGGTAGGTGTGGCCAGTAGTGCAGATGTCCTCCAAGGTCCAAGGGCAGGGTTCTCAGTGCGCGACAGCGCGAAGCTTTCTTGGGCCACTCCAAGGCCAGGGGAGTAAGACCAGCCTCTCACTAGGCTCCACGGTCTTAAAAGTTCTCAACCCGTAGGGTGTTCCTGGAACGTGTCGAAATAAAGAATTAGGACCGGAGTCATTATGGATAACTTAACGTGCTGGTACCTGTACACTGCTACAGAAACAACATTCAACACCAAGTTAATAACCTTTGTCGATATGACAATGTTCATAAATTGCTACAGAAACACCGTTTAGTTAGTAAGTACCTAAATAGATACCTTTGTCGATATGACAAAAGTTTTGTTGGATCGACAAATTATGCTCAAAAGTGCAACTCAATGTGTTTGGAACCCATCACCTTGAAGTCTTGGTATTTATTATATACTCCAAGTTCAGATCCACATCTTTTTGTACAAAACAATAGCACTGTAGTCGTGCTCATAGAAGTAGCTAATGTAATGTGCTATGAATCGCCGGCCGTCATGTCTACACACGGACACACGGCTACTTACACAAGTTTCATTTTAACACGCCTCGTGTTTTCACATTTGTGTCGCACCTCTGCCACTGCCAGGCATATCTTGATTTGTGGCCGTGGCCGTGTATACAGACTTACATAAAACATCACTCCATCACGCCCAAGATCCGATCAACGCAGTGTGTTTAGCAGAGGAACGAAAATGTTTGTTGAAAAGTTAAGGCGTGAAGAAAAAGTTAACAAATAAACATAAAAACTCACTTTAATATTTAGAACATTCATAAGAATAAATAAACACTTACCCGACATACGCTGCGCTAAATGTCGCAGACCGGCACTCTCAAGGAACTGAATTATGTCCATATTGCACAATAAAAGCACTAGAATAGTAGGAACTAATAAGCGCGCGACCATTCAATGCCGTGGACATTCGCATTTGAAGACAAAATAAACGAAACGAAACGACAACATACACACCCCTTACCCCGTACCCCTCCCGTGCCCGCGTGTTGCCATTTTTGCAAAGTTAGTTTCGGTAGGTTGTCGAATTGACAAATTAAATTTGTGACGACTTAAACCTTGTACACTCGCGTAAAATATCGCACATGCATTAAAAAAAAACAGTTATTGTATAATACCTATTGACAAATCAGTCAGCAACAAGTTTTATGACCGCAAAAATATATATTTCGGTATCTTTCTTTCTTCGGCGTCAATCCACCAACTATTTTGTTTTGATTTTGGCGCTATTCAACCAATTATTATTTCTCACTTTTTTACGTGATAACGTCTTATAAATCGAATCGATTACCAGCTGCGCGCACGAAAAAATGTCTGACGGTCTGTTACGCTAACCACGTGACCTGTCATCTCTTTTTTGACTCAGATGCCCAAATAATAATAAACATGAATTGCACTCAAACCTGTAGTAAGTTGTTCAGCATGATGAAACGGGTATACCTACGCGAATGTAATCCATTGGTTACTGGATCCTAGACTTTTAATGTCATTTTTATTAGGGACTATTATGTCAATACACTAAATTGCCAGGTTGTTTTTCTTTTAAAAATGTTGATATGCAAACTTTTTTCGCATATCATTAGGTACGTTATCACGTAAAATTATCGTCCGTAAACCGACTTTACAGACAATAATATTTTTCTTGTCAATCCATAATTTAAAATTAACATAAAAAACCGGCTAAGTGCGAGTCTGACTCGCACACCGAGGGTTCCGTACAAAAATTTATCCCATCTTAACTGGCCGGGTTAAGTTTGCATGAGGTGCAAAGTTAACACAACCGAGTTCTCCAAAAATGATTTTCGAAAAGGACTATATTTTTATGATTAATTAATCACAAATGTAAAGTTTTCAGATTTTACCCAATACTTGTAGTAAAAGACAGTATTACTGTTTGCAAAATTTCATAGTTCTAGGTCAACGGAAAATACCCTGTAAATTGTGATTCCCTTGAGATGGTCGAATGCTCTCTGTCTATGTTTGAAATGAGACAGTCCTTTGACAAACTATAAATAGACGACGCTGTGATAATTTAAAGAGTTTTGTGTTTTAGCTTATAATGCTGGCATTAGCTATAAACTAGATAGATGTATATTGTGTGAAGCGGAATTGAGAATGCAAAACGAATAAAACAAGGAGCCTAAAGAGAGTATTTGATCTGAACCCGAGCTGTCCCAATATATATCACAGTAAAATACATACCTATTACAGCAAACACAGACCGAAAATCTATTCGGTCTGTGCGTGATGCGCTTTATTACAGGCCACAGGCGTTATACGTATAAAAGCACCACTTGAATCTTGAAAATAATAATAATATAGCCTTTATTTTCATGCATTTACATAAAATATATTAAAACTATTCTAACACTAAAAAACTTTTACAGCATGGCCCCTCTGTGGGTATATAGGCCTCCTACTCTGCGAAATACGCCACACAAACTTTCAGCAGAGTCGTGTTCGGGTTCATTAATAATAATAATAATAATAATAATAATAATTACATTACAAACATCCCACAGAACACAGGCAGATATACACCAGACACAAAATATATAAAATCAACACCGTAAGCACACCACACCTATACACAAGAACCAGATTACTTGGTTAAACCCGTATCTGGCCCTATAAAAAACCCGACGTAAAGTCGAGATGGGAAAAAAATCCACAAACATAATAATAATAATAAGCCTTTATTTAACAATCACATATACAAAACAAATAATTTACTTATTAACACTTTGATTGTCTTGCGTTTCCGCAAAGGCCTCCCCAAGCGCTTGCCACATTTTCCGATTCTGGGCCGTCCTCCTCCAAGTGACTCCGGCAAATTTAAGAATCTCATCTTCCCATCTAAGCCGCTGTCTCCCTTTCCTTCTCTTGTTTTGTCGCGGACACCATTCTGTTACATCCTTAGCCCATTTTCCTTTGTTGCTTCTCATCATATGGCCTGCCCACCTCCATTTTAGTTTTCTTGTGCAGTATGTTACATCTGTGAGTTTAGTTTGATTCCGTAGTGTTTTTAGCTTTATTTTGTCTTTTAGTCTGACATTGAGCATGTGCTTCGCTCCATGTTGTATTGACAGGTTTCAAGTTTGCGCATATTTTGTTTCGTCAAGCTCCATGTTTGACATCCATATGTCATTACGGGTAAGATACACGAGTCAAATATCTTTTTCTTAGATTTTAGTGGTACTTGCGGGTTTTTCACAATTTCTTTGAGGGACCAATATCTTTTCCATGCTAATTGAACTCGATTATTTACTTCTTTTGATGTAAGGTCTTTTGGCGAGATTATTTGGCCCAGGTATATGTATTCATCAACATATTCTATTATGGCACCATTGACTTCAATAGGGGTTTTTTCGAGATTTGTCATTACTTTGGTCTTTGAAATGTTCATTGAAAGCCCAACTCTACTGCTTTCTTTCACAAGCTGTTCAAGCATATTTTGTAGGCTTTTTGGGTCTTCTGCGATCAGAATCAGATCATCTGCAAATCTTAGATGGTTAAGTTTGATTCCGTTAAGATTTAGTCCATATGTGGTCCACTCAAGATGCCTAAATATGTCTTCCAGTACTGCTGAAAAAAGTTTGGGTGATAATGGATCTCCCTGACGGACTCCTCTTTTTATAGGGAACAGTTCGCCTAGTCTTTCGGTTTTTATTTTTGCTTGCATGTTCTTGTATATATTTTTAATTATGCGTAAGTACTTGTGTATTCGATGCCTTGAGCTTCTAGCGCTTCCCAGATTTTGGCGTGACGGTCGGGTTCATTGAAATGGTTCAACTAAATGAATATAGATATCGGGGCGGGAAATAATGTAACAGTGCTTAAATTTGTCGTCAGCTTATAACTTGTTAAAAAGATCCAATTGATTTGACGTCGAGTGTACCTACCTTAGTATCGTTCTCAGCAACATAGTCTAACTTCAATAAGTTATACTGCTTTGTTATAAAAACTACAAAGTGATATTGTTTTTGACAAACAAAATCATTATGTGGCAGCAACAAATCGTTTTAGTTTTAAAATGAGCAAAGTGATGTTGTAAGAATAACAAAAGAAAACTCCTTTGTTATAAAAGCTAAATCTAACTTTATTAAGTTAGCAAGGCACGTTGTACCTGCAACAAAGGATAAAATCTTTGCTCCAGCAACAAGATAAAGCTTTGATAACATAGCAAAGTGATATTGTAACTGGAACAAATTTAGTTTAAAAATGAGCAAAGTGATGTTGTTAGAACAACAAAATATAACTGCTTTGTTAAAAAAGCTAAATCTAACTTTAATAAGTTAGCAAAGCACGTTGTACCTGCAACAAAGGATAAAAGCTTTGCTCCAGCAACAATGGTTAAACTTTGATAACATTGCAAAGTTATATTGTAACTGGAACAAACAGAAACGCTTTGTTGCAGTAACAAATCGTTTTAGTTTAAAAATGAGCAAAGTGATGTTGTTAGAACAACAAAATATAACTGCTTTGTTATAAAAGCTAAATCTAACTTTAATAAGTTAGCAAAGCACGTTGTACCTGCAACAAAGGATAACAGCTTTGCTCCAGCAACAATGGTTAAACTTTGATAACATTGCAAAGTTATATTGTAACTGGAACAAACAAAAACGCTTTGTTGCAGTAACAAATCGTTTTAGTTTAAAAATGAGCAAAGTGATGTTGTTAGAACAACAAAATATAACTGCTTTGTTATAAAAGCTAAATCTAACTTTAATAAGTTAGCAAAGCACGTTGTACCTGCAGCAAAGGATAAAACCTTTGCTCCAGCAACAAGGTAAAACTTTGATAACATTGCAAAGTTATATTGTAACTGGAACAAACAGAAACGCTTTGTTGCAGTAACAAACCACGTAATTTGATAAAATAGCAAAGTGGTTTGGTCGCTACGACAAAATACAGATGCTTTGTTGTAGAAGCTAAGTCTAACCTTGATAAATTAGCAATATTACATGAATGCCATGGCAAAGGTAACATAGGTTGTTCTGGTAGCAATGTAAATGTTGTTGCCGATACAATAAACTGTTGATTTACGGTTGGCAATAAAAAAGTTGTCGATGGCAATAAGCTCGTTTTGATTTCGCGACAAAGCTTATTGCTCTTTTGACAACAAAAAAAATGACAAAGCATTTATTGTGCTTTGTCGGCCAATTTTTCTCTCAGTGTAGTAGAGACGTAGACCTTTTCTCAAAAAGGTTGCCGATGGTCATTTCATTAGGCTCATTCTCATCCCGATGTTGATGGGCGTGGGTCAAATGTTGGTTGTGATTTTTGCTTTACTATATGTATTGAAGGAATTAAAATATCATCATATTTTAATTCCTTCAAAATAGTATAGCCTTCGATAGATATTGTATTTATTTTGAATTGACTCCTCTATATAGCCTTCAACTTTATTCTTCTTCATTGGAAGATGATGATTACAATTTTGTCCGTAATTTATAGTGACACAATTAATTGGTCTAATTGGTGATTAAAATTCAAGCTTAATACAAGTAATGGACATCTACTCATTCAAAATTCTAATAGAAAAAAAAATGTTCCGTGGTTTTTTCTTTTATTTTTGTAAAGTGACGCTTTAAATGTTTGCATATTTAGCCAACAGATTCAAACTTGAAAACTACTTTATTTAAGACTAACATGGACTTATGGAATGGACCATGCATGATAAAATTACATTCGTATTCGTAATAATTAATCGTGTTTCATTAAATAAAATCTTTAATTTTTATATTTTTGAGCAGTTGTAATTTTGAGGTTATTTTCACGCACCAAAAAGTTTGTTTACCTATCACTGAAAATGGCTATAAACCTCCATTCACAAACGTCGTAATTGGCTGTTTAGGGGTTTCCAAAGTAAATTAAAACAATTTTACTTTAGTCCCTAGAGATTAATAAGGAGCTTTAGTCCCGATATGCAGAGACTAAAGTAACATTTTAAGAGCATGAGAAGTGAAAAAGTTGTTTATTTTGACGAAACCTGTTCAGGGTTATTTTTGAATCGTAAAGTTTTTACGGTAAGCTTCTATTACAAAACCTTATATATATTTAAATATTACATCCTTTTCAATTATAAGTTTACCTACTTTTACTAATACCCCTTAAGGACGAACTGTCATTATGGACAAACAATGATGTGCATCATGTGCATACATTATTCATGTTTCGCACAATGAGCGCGAGAGGAGAGGACCCTCCCTCCGACATCGCGGCCTCGCCCGATGTCAGCCAACAATTATTTTGATCGATTTCTTGGACTACTTTCTTTATCGGCAGCAATTTTTCCTCGAAACCGTGGACCGGGTGATTATTTGAGCGTTTTAACCGTCTCATTACTCTGTCCCCAATATTGACGAACTCCGTATGAATTGTGGCGACATTTTTGGTTGTCTTGTAGAAGTCGTGGCTATTTACGGAAATAATGTTTATTGCTTTCATGAATTGGTCAAAATTGCGGACAGGGTGTAATAAGATGGTCAAAAATCTTAAATGATCAATTGATCACCCACCAATAATTTAAAAACAGACTGATAAAGTTGGACCCATCAAACTGTTGTAGGCGCTAGCTCAGTTATTGTCACTTCTGTAATATCGTATAGCGATTAGACCTCGCTTAACACAATAGCGTCATCTAGTGATCTATTAAGAAACGTTCAGCAACTCTTTATTCATTGACAGTATTTCTGAATTAGTGGCACAAGGTGCAAGGACTGCTGACTTCCAAGACTGACTGAGGTCCAAGCCATACCTTTATGCAATCTATTATCTTAGGCTCCGTCGTCGTTTTCTGTTTATTTACTAATTAAACAAATTACAAATCGTCAACTGTACTTAGTAAAAAATACTAATACGGTATATCTGTATTTAATCATTAAGTACCATAAACCCTCCTTGATACTTTTAGTTATTCAAATCAAACTTACTACTACAATAACCGCAATAATGCTTAGACAGAGCAAAACATAGCGTGTTTTTTAATTTGCTTTTGGTCAGTGTGGTTTGCTTATATAATTACCATTTCTATTATCAATAGCCCGTGTCAACAGGCACTTCCTCCAGTTAATCTCTGGCGCGTTATTTGCTGTACGCATCAGTTTCTCCAAGTTCAAGATCACTGCAGCGTTCGGCCGATGATGTAACGACCACTATCAGCGCTGATAACGGTGCGATAACGCGCTCACCTGTCACGTCCAGGGGCACACGAAACGTTGAACCTCGTCACTACCAAACTAAAACTTTTTAATTGTAAATCTGTTACTAATGTCAGCCGTATTTCGGAACGTGCCTTATGGTGTTGGCAGCCCAGCATACTGGGCAGGAGAGTCATTGCTCATGGCGGGCGTAGCGTCAGCCTCACTCATACACTCTATGCGATCGGACCTTTACTTAATACTAAAATATATTATTAATCAATATTTAGCGCTTTTACTTTTAAAAGTAAGCACTTTTAGCTATTCGCCGGTTGAATTTACCAGAACACCTAAGTTTGTGAAATGTCACATTGTTATCATTTCCAAAACTTATTACTTACTTACATACACTACTTTGAAATAATAGTATATACTATAATATCTAAATATACAATATGCTTTACGTGCATGCATTTATAATATTCTATACATTTTGTATTAAAGCCCCGAAAGTAATTTTTGTCCCGACATTTATTTTGACACTTTTTTAATGTATGATTAAATTATATAAACAAGAAACGAACAATACACAATAATATAAATATCTAATATCAGATTTTTTATATTATTAGTCAAAGTAAAATTGCTTGTAAGAGTATAATTGTGATGAAACTAAGCAACGTTGTACTTTTAAGACTTTTATTTTTATCACACCAAAGCCCTTTATCATATTAAACAAGACGTCCGTAAACGTAACTGTTCTTATATTCTAAGTAAATATCTACTCAGTTATTCAACATTGTCTGTATCATTGGTTAAAAATATAATTAAAAAATTGTTTACCGAATTATAAAAGTACCGACATTTATTTAAGTTTATTGTTCGGAAAACATTTTATAACTTATAACATTTATTTAAATAAAACAATTTAAACGGATTATATCGCGTATATTAATTATTTGAGCCTCCCTGACGTGTATGAACACCTTTATTTTAAATTAATATTTATAAAAAACCGGCCAAGAGCATGTCGGGCCACGCTCAGTGTAGGGTTCCGTAGCTGCTCATCCTTCACAATAAACTGCTGTTTTAAGCCCGAGGTTTACGTTAAATAAGATTTTAAGCTCTATAAAAAGGTCGTAAACGCCCTAGAAACTGTAATCACTTCTTACCTTCTGGAAGTCAACTTACGACCTTTTAAAGAAAAAATATGAAATTTGGCGACAACTCAAAAACGGCTTGACCGATTTTGTTCAATATAGTTTTCATTGAAAGTACTTATAAGGCCTCATTAACATGAATTTTACCGATTTTTTTTGACCCGTGGTTGAAAAGTTAGAGGGGGGGGGACACAATATTTTTTGTTTTTGGAGCGAATATTTACAAAACTGCTGACTTTATCAAAAAATAATGTTAGAAGGCTCCTATTATTTTTACAAGACCTATTCAACGACACCCCACACAACAGTGTTGAAAAGAAAAAAAAAATTCACCCCCACTTTAGGTGTTCCAGAGGTACCCGAAAAAAAAATATTTTTTTAAATTTTATTTTACCGTTCTGTCGGCGTTATACATACAGTACCAAATTTCAGCTTTCTAATACTAATGATCACGGAGCTAAGCCGCGGACGGACGGACGGACGGACGGACAGACGGACAGACGGACAGACGGACATGGCGAAACTATAAGGGTTCCTAGTTGACTACGGAACCCTAAAAATGGGTAGTTTGCACAAATGTAACTTTGACAGAGAAAAATTGTGTTTTTCTCAGTCAACCTTTGACAACGGTATCTGTAAAGGTACTGAAACGTCAGGGAGGCTCAAATAATTAATATACGCGATATAATCCGTTTAAATTGTTTTATTTAAATTTGTGACAGTCGCGGAAACCGAAGAAAATATTATAACATTTAAAACAGATTTTCGGTTACTACCCTTAATTTGACAATGTTCGCCAGGATGAACATACTCTTTGACCATCTTTTTCTATTTTTTTTCGAACGAGAATTGTTTGCTCTATTTAACCTTAACGAGGCTTGAACTAGCGACCTTCGTTTTTTTTGTCAAATTAAGGGTTAAATATCGTTCGCCCAAACATGCGGGTCACAGAATATAGTTAGGTGATAATTCTAAGAAGTGCCCTTAAAAGCACAGTCCAACTACATGTGTCTACCTTCGTACTTAGTGCGACACCAGCGCAGCATCCGAATGCTTCGGATGAGATCTGAATCGGTCGACAGCCATCATTAGTCTCACAGGATTACAAATAGCGGCTGTCACGCTATAGTACGCGGCAGACAATGCCTGGACAAAAAAACTGATCCATTAGGGACCGGTTTCCGGGTTCCTATTTATACACGTGGAATTTAATTGATTTATAAACAAACTTTGATTTGACTTTGAACACTGCGTTGTAGCTTGTGTAAATATTAGTTTTAAGGGATTATGGAGTGTGTAGAGTTGATGAAGTGTTGTTTTTATATTGTGATGGAACTCGGATGAAAAATACGATAAATCGATTTAATACATTAATAAAACGTATTAATAAATTTTAGTTGTAAATACATGTTATACGTAAACCTACAGGTTATCAACATCAAGCTTCCATAGTTAACTTTAACATCTTTTTCACCTTCTTGAGTAATAAAAACGATCCCATGCGCATCCCTGGCCCTCAAACTATCTCCACACTAATGCAAAATAAAAAATGGATTGAGATTTATTAATAAATGTATTTGGAATGATAGCGGCATTACTAAATTTTAGTAAATACGAGTATACTGACTTACACATAAATGCATTTGAAATTTTAAGTTCACAATTAGGTACACTAAAAGTCTAAGTACATTCGATGTTTTAAAACGCCGAAATCGAGTATTAAAATCACAATTGGACCTTTTATTTAAACACGGGTAAATTAAGTTGATGATCCGTGCATTCCTTGAGAATGTCTTTTTCTGCAAATACAAGCCAGTTAACATTCTTACGCCGATAAAGGTGGGACCGGCCAATTACGCGACTGATGAGTTTTAAATTAATATCCGCAATAACTCAGCAACACAGTACACCATGACCTTCGCGAGATAACTGCAGCGGCGAGATAAAGCGTAGTGAAAGCGATGTCATTTGAATAGTGTTAAAAAGGTTTCTGATGCAAGGACAGTGAAAAAAAGTAACACTATCTGTGCTAGTGGCTCTGTGAGCCGTTAACCTCGCGTTGGGTTTCGAAATGGTTTTTTTTGAGGGGTCGATTAACTACACTTAGACTGCTCTAAAAGTCACAAATGAGCGCTGAAAACTCTCCATACAAATGGCGTCCATATCCGAACCATGACGTCATCTACCTGTAAAAGAACTAAATACACGATGATTTTTAAGCTGTGATCAGGTACCAACTTTTCTAACTCGGTAATTGATGGCGGTCACGTTGAAGTCGTAATTACATGAAAACAATTTTTTATTTTTTTATGATATTTTTTATTTTGAATCCAATTTTGTCTTATGTTCCTCGTCACCCTACTAATCCGTATCTGTGAGCTTACAACTTCTTTAATAATTTAATGGCAATGAAAATTTATGAGTAGTAACTTGTCATTGTCATTATATAAACAAAGACGTAGAAAATTTCGTTAAATTTCCCGCCAAAGCGATGGCACTTGACGTAGGGTATCGTACTTCATGTACCTACTTATTTATGTAGATTGTAGGATGACCATGTATCTAGTGGTTATTAGTTTTAATCATGTTTCAACTTTTAATTAATTAAACATTGAGGTGATTGCGTGAGTCCTCGCCTATTAAGTAAGTGTTTAATTTTAGCTGGATATTAATATTTTTCTACTCCTGATCACCGATAAAGAATCATCGTGTATATTGTATGGATATGGATGAACAACAGAACTAATTGACCATTTTCGCTGTGAAAAAATGCGTTTAAGTGCATGGTAGTGCTACAATTATTGTTTTGTTAAATTATGAGGATTGTGAAAATAATATATTGTTTGCTTTTAGTTTAAAAAATTATCATCATATTTGCGTACCTTTGTAGTCTCATATCATAATTCAAGTTCCTTTAATTTTTTAACTCTTTTTTCTTCATTTCATGACATATTGAGCTATTTTTATTCATACAACTAACAGTATTTTGTAGAATTTGACATCAGTCATCATCCCTATTATATCGCAACATAATTACAGATGGGGATGAAGACATGCAAAATTATTTATGTCACGATTTGTTTATTCTGTACAATCAATTTTTATTTTTTATCTACCCAAATATCATAAACCCTCCATGATGCGTTCAAGAACCGCACATTATGACCAACATAAAAATAAACTGTTTTGTTAGATCAAATTTCTTATCTGTGAAAATGATATTATTGCTAATTAATAACATCGATTTCGATAATATTATAACATTCAAATTTCGAACATCTCTGAAAACCAAAGAAATTTGGTTTGACCTCTATTCTAATATCAGTCGAGATGACGTTTAGTTCGAAATGAACTGTCAATTTGCAGACAAATTGACAAATGTCGCACGCAAGTAAGATATCGAACGATATGGTAGTTCGGGTCCACTCTAGTTTGTCTCTGAATTAAAAAAAAACTATGACAGCTGCCAAGAAAAGAAAAGTTTTCATTGCCGCCATTACCGGTTAGAATTTGTTTTAATGCATAAAATTGATCGATTTGTTGAATATAAACCATAAAATGAGCTGATATAGATATTTCGGCGACGCCTCCTGATATCCGTAACAAAGCACCTAACGTCATTAACTACTTATTACCAGCTAAGTCAAAGCAACAGTACGTATGGTGGTACGGAATACTTTTATGCGGCTCCTGAATGCATCATGGAGGCTTATGATATGTGAGTAGATAAAGTAGTGTATGTAACTATACATAACTAGGCATTAAACACTCGTGTGATGTTATTATGACACTCGCCTTCGGCTCGTGTCATAAACCCGCACTCGTGATTAATGCCCTTCATTATGTACAGTCACATAAACTACTATTAAGCAACCCAACAATAACGAAGCAGGCGATAATTTTCTGTTACTACAGCAATGAGAATAACTTGTGTTGTGTAAGGGGCATGCTCGTGTGGTACACGACCGGGGCTGCCGGTCCTCACAACACGACACAGAGGTCTGCGGGCTGTTATCATCAGTGACTCTCCGCAATAACCACCCACTTAGAAGAAATTGCCCCAATGCGCACGCTAGTGAGGGGCACGTCAATTTAGTTTCAAAAATCATTTAGATTTTATCTTTTGTAATCGTAATATCCAATCTGCGTAAAAAAATACGAACACGAAAGATATATAAGAATACGAAAGAGAATGTTTCACGTAGTATTATATCAAATAGAATTTCAATGGACTTGGTTCAACAACACTGTGCACTAACAACAGATAACAGATAAACGTTTAAAAAAACCTTCGTCGAAAATTTTCATTTAGGTTAGGAACCTTTACAAAAGGTGAAGTGTGATGTCAAGATTATCAAGTCATCAACACTTGGAAAGCCACAACTGATAGGAAGTAAGTACTTCAATATAAAAACCTGCTAGACTCGATTAGAACCATCTTTGGTATCCAAGGTAGTTATCCTGAGAAGTAATCATATTATATTTATAATTAACCCTTTACCATCTTAGCCTAAGGATGAGATCTAAATGAAAATATGTTCCCAGGAATCGAACACAAAAAGTAGTAAGCTCATTAAAGAGTTGCCTGTTATTGTCTCTGTCTTTCTGTACAATGCAACAGAAGAATGTAGAATAATTACGTTGTACTACGTTATCTACTATGGAGGCTCCAGAGTAGGCGCCGGTCGGGTCCGTACCGAACTTGCATAAAAGGGCTTAACTAACAATGTATTTCTAAGAAGATAAATCCTTGTTTGTAAACAATCCCGAGACGTTGCCATCGTCGCAGCCTGGCGCCACCCGTCAACTTTTTGTACACTTACATACCATTTGTTTCAAGCCCCTTTCTTAGATTGCTTACGACTTATGGTCAGGCATGCCATCCCGCCGTCGCCAGTTATTTACGGATATCGATCACTATCGACTAATTACATGACTTAATAGTAGGCATTGTCACGAATAAACGTTTTGCCGTATCTTGATGAGCGTGGCTTTCTTGTTCGCTTTCTTTACCCTATAAAGCGTCTCCTTATAAAGAATAAGTGATTATGGAGAAAAATTGCCTCCACAAATGACAGTGACCTCAATTTGTAGACTTTAAATCTCCATTATCTGTTTGAGGAAGGCTGGAAGTTTCAGTCTAGGTCGTACGTCATTTGTCAGCATAGGAACCGGGTCAGTTTTGAGATTAGGCTGTACACACAGCTATCTCAGACTGATAAAGTGATTACCTAGCGCGTAGTGCCGGGAAATCAGAGTTGTAAAGATTAATGACTTTATAGTGCTCACAGCTACGCAGCTTAACGTACATACCTATATTTATAATTATTTTATATGTTACATTATTATGAATTTATGACAATACCTATATAAACTTATGTTGACCTAATGTATGTCGGATTTCTATTATTTATATTAGTAGTATTGAGAAAAAAAACAATACTTAAGAGGCCTTATTCCTTTTAAAATGCTGATTGTTTTAGACATGTTTTCTCTATGATCAAACATGTTTCTTAACATATTTTTGATGTTATTACCTAGAACAGGGCTATTGGGATTTATTGGTATACATTTGAAACCTATAATTTGAATTTTTCGTCGATAATTTTTGTTTCAAAAACTACTCGAAATTAACAAAATTCACGCGGAAAATTAGTTTTCTCAACTTATTTTCGACTGCACGCAATGAAAGCATGAAATAACTGTGTTACTACCTAGAAATCGGGGAAAATTATTATTCACTACAAAAAGTTGGTTGAAATTATCAATATATCTGTCATAATATGAAAAAAAAAAATTAAAGGAATAAGGCCTCTTAAGTTTCAATAATAATAAGGTTATAGGTATAACAATCAAATATAGTGATAAAAATTGTTTTGAACAAACTAAACATCAGCGTCAGCCCATATTCCGGCTGTTCCCAGGTAGGACCAGGTCGCATCAGATCTCTCTACCGATTCTCTCTCGAATTTTGTGAGCAGGTTCAATACCAAATTTTATTATGTAAATTTTTCGCTATTTTCTCAATGACAGAGACATGGGGACTGAAAAGATTGATTTGCGAGATTTACAGCTCAAAGCCACTAGTTCAATTCGTACCTGTACCTACAATAAAAACAAATTTAATGCCAGCTTGCACGTGTAAAGACCACTTCAATGATACTTCAAGCCTTCAGCGATTTGTCTCTAGGTACATAACAAAGAATCGATTTGAATATCATAATGTATTGAAGTGAAAATTTGCACAAGTGTTGGGCCACACTTATCGTACGAGTTGTTTGATGAAGGTGTCTGATGTCGTACAGGGCAAGTCTCAGCGGAACAACATCGTATCTTCCATTGATCAGTATACATAGTTAGGACTTTATACTTTAAAGTGACAACGTACATATGTGCAATGGACCTACTCGCATGTCGAATCGCGAACGTGATGTAGCACGTGTTTTTATTTGACGTAATGAACCAATTACTAATAAAACTCACAAAAATTATTTTATCGTCATATACAGAAGCACATCGATCTAACGAACAATACCTAATAAACTGAGGGTCCCGTGTCGAAACTGACCCTTTTTAATATTTTAATTAAGCTTACATTGTCAAAAAATAATTAATTACTTAAAAAACTACTATTGTTATTCTATGGCCTATATACATAGGTAGGTATATCTAATCATAATCAACTCAAAAAATTACAACGATTCGTTGCTATATTGTAGGAGGACAAACAACTGAAAAACCTTATAAGATGTACATTGTACAATTGTTCAAACTAAAATCAAACATATCAATGGAATTTAGTAATTATGCTTATAGTTAACTATTTACAAATTCATCCAACATAAACGCTCGAGCAAAAAAACAATAGCGTATTCTCCTCGTCATTGTTTCCCATCGCAACTCGTGAGTACAGGGGAACTAAGAACAGTGGCCACTAAATAGTATACTGGTACAATTCCCGTGGCGCCACTCCTCTACACGGAAGTGGCGTGGCGTAACTAGCGTAGGGTTCCGTAAATGTTATTTCTGTGATATGTCCCAGTTAGTTGAATCGACTAAGTCAACGGAATCAAAAGATACAAGCTTTTATGCTGCATTTGACGACGCGGTTCGCGCAGTTTATAGAGTACCTGCTTATTGAGTTGGCGGTCCTGGGTTCTAATCCCGGCCAGGGCAAATATTTGTGTGATGAACTCGAATATTTGTGCCTGGGTCATGGATGTTCTATGTATTTAAGTATATATTTATCTATATAAGTATGTATATCGTCGTCTAGTACACATAACACAAGCATTCTTGAGCTTAATTTGGGTCTAGATCGATTTGTGTGAGGTTGTCTGATATTTATATTTATTTATTAACGCTCTAAAGAGAATCAAAACCTTTAGGGTTTATATCCCCGTTGCCCTATAGAATGGTGATGTTTGCCAAAAAGCTACATCATAAATATAGCACAAGTTAAGAAAAACGTCCGATAATCTTGTAGTTACATTACAATAGATAAACAGTAGACATAGACATAGACATCATTTATTGGTAATTGAGTAGGTTAATTACAAGTCACTTATTCGCTATAAGTATATTAGATTATTATTATATACATATATTTAATTATGAAACATTATTTAATTTTGTGTATTTTACATTCCAATATTTATGTTAATTTAATATCTGTGAATTCTTTAAATGTGTAAAAACACTGCTCAATGAGCCACATCTTCAATTTATATTTAAAGCTGGATAAGCTGCAGGCTTCAATTATTGGTTTGGGTAACCTATTGTATACTATGGGACCCATCACATGGATTGTTTTTCCAGTTTTGGCCAATTTGTGTGGTATTCGTGATGAAGTTTGTCATCATATGTAGTTGATAAAGCTATACCGATGTCACAACAGTTGTCACAAATGTGGGGACAACAGTTGTCCAATGGCAAAGTTAAGTTTGTGCATGCAGTTTATTTTTTCGTTGGAGCAATATCCAGTGCTTTCATATTATGTACGGAACCCTCGGTGTGCGAGTCCGATTCACACTTGAACTTGTTTTTTTTTAAATTAAGATCGCACTCACTTCCCGTTGTTGTTTTTTTATTCAATTTATTATGCATACTACATGCTGTTTAAATGGACCTTTATGCACTTGCACGTATTGGAACACGTGAAGCAAAACAAAAAATAAGTATATTTGTATTTGAGCTTAGATTATTCTCAGACGGTCCTAAGACAGCGCCCAGTTCTCATCTCAGACGAGTTCGTGTTGGTCCGGCGCCTTATCGCTCAGCACGTGGACGCTACCTCTACCGGGATTCCCAGAACACAGCATCTAAGCAATAAACACTGGCATAAGTGTTCAATTGGGCCGTCGTTCCTCGAAGTAAAATTGCTTGACATGGATTGTCTTATCAAGTTTTCATTTGAGGCTTAGGGTTATGCCAAGGTAAATGTAAAGGCTTGGTTCAGATTTAGCGTAGCTCACCTGGCGTCATCTTATTAACGGGCACGTGTTGGCTTCTGTCTTTATCCCCAGAATTCAACTACGTAAACATTCTCATTTGGTAGGTGCTTTATTGTGCTCGTGTTCTTAATCTCATTCATCAAAAGTATACTTAAATAGCCTTATCGTTTGGGGGTTAGGATAGGATGGTGCCTTGAGGAACCCTCGAGTCGGATGCTGCGAGGACAGCACTGGCGCCGTCTTATCGCTCCGCCGTGGACTACCTCTGCCTTTTTATCAGTCGTTCCCGGAACGCATTCCTTACTCAGATTTTTTGTATTTTCTCTCTCATTGTTAAACCTATTGCTCGAGATTATATTATTCACAGTTCTCATAGTTCCTAATTAAGGTATGCCAGGTTTTAATAGTTAATATTGCTAGTTAGAATCTATGAAAGTTTATTGTTTTAGTATAAAGTAGTATTAAATACATAATAAATTGTATAAAACAATTGAAACTTTATCTCGAATTTGCAAAACTTTCTAATGACTTGTTTATATAATTGTGAATTTCTACGGGAATATTTTTGAAAAAAACATTTATACTGTACTAGTGACCCGCCTCGACTTCACACGGGTGCAATGCTACATTATGCATGTATTTATACATATAAACCTTCCTCTTGAATCACTCTATCTATTAAAAAACCCCATCAAAATCACTTGCGTAGTTTTAAAGATCTAAGCATACATTGGGACAGACAGACAAACAGACAGCAGGAAGCGACTTTGTCTTCTATTATGTAGTGACGATTTTTCGATGCAATGGCTAAAATAGATATTTTTCATTTTATATTATCCATATTCTTTAATCATAAAGACAATGTTATTGATTTGGTTCCGTCAGCGTACTCACTCCTAACTGCAGCAGCTGTTGCTGAGTAAACACTCGCGTAGCGGCCTATTCATCACTCTTTATTCCATTGTTAACTGTTAACATGACTCGATTCCAAGGCTGTCTTATATAACAATTGATTTATGGCAAATACACACTTCGTACGAATTTTAAATACTCAAGGATAGTTGGATCATTAGCTTAGGATACGTGCGATGGAATGTAATGTCAGATTGTCTTGGACTTTAGCTCTCTTTTTGCAACAAAGATTGAAATAAAATCTTGAATAGGTAATTTTAAATATGAATGGATGTGATCTGCATGGTTTTGTGTAGTTTTGTTTACGCGAAAAAAAATATTAGATGGCAGAATTAATAACACTTCACAATCGTAACATATATAGGAAGCACATTCATATTGTAAGACCTTGACCTTTCACAATACAATAACTACAATTGTAGCAACTTTATGTAAATATTTGTATAAGCACAATAGAATAATTATCATTAATAAAAAAATAATATTCAATAGAGACACCGACCCAATAGAAGTGTATAATTATGAAATATATACTTTACTATTTATTTATTATTTACGAGGAGAACAAATACATATAAATATTACATGGTATTTTATAAGATCCGGAAATTCGTGCATTAATTAGAAGGTACATAATACGTAGGCATAGATACTATTAATTTATATTATCACGATTGGAAAATGGGCTCTCAGTAAATTTCATTTTGAGCACTTTTCTTCTTACTAGCGAGATACCTATATGGCAAAAAAATCTATGTATATTATATTTATATACGGTATTGTCATTTCTATAATCCGTACTGTAAACTGTTGCAGTGGTTGTTGTTGTACGTTGTGTCAGTGGGTAATCATTTCTATACTATAAGTATAACGATTAAATAGGTATATAAGTAATCAGTCATAAGAAATGCTATTTAATTTTCCGGCAAAAACCATCGCGGCTCGCTATCACGTCTGGTGCTAACTAAAACACAAATCGCATGTATCTCCATGGGCACAGATTAGAGATATAATTATGTAACAGACGGCTCCACTCTCAGATTGAGATAGCGGCTCGCCTCCACACGCACGCGTGCATGGGCTCTGCTCTGACTATACTCTGTGATAAACTTTTTTATAAGAATATACTTACTTTTTTTAGTGCATAAAACAATTAGTGAACTTTAGTAACAGCAAACGGACAAAAAAAATGTGTAGTGAATATTGATTAAGTAACTTTTATAAAAATTAATGGTGCTAGTGTTTGACGATGGTTATTAAATAATTTTGTAGGTAATGAATAGGATTATAGTTTTATTTTATATGAATGAATAGTATTATAATTTTATTTAGTGATATTGCAAATAATAACGTACTTTTTTCGTTTGTTTCAGATCGAATATAATGAACGTTCAACAAAGCCGAAGGCCGAGTATTTACACATTAACATTGTCTAATTACAGACACAAAATATCATAACAGTACTCTAAGTTGTCTGACCGCCTCAAATTACGTTACGTTATGCCATTAGCACAATGATAATATGCACCGGTAGTAGTATTGTCATGCCAACGACGTAGACTTAGCAAGTCATTCACGACGCGAAACGATGGTGCTTAGAAAAATGGATGTGCGGTGTATATTAATACTCTTATTATTGCAAACGGCGTGGTGTAGCGCTAAATATATAAACATGCCCAAAGTGGAAATTCAGGGCGATGTTGAAGAAGGGATCCAGGACAGCATAAGAAACTTCATCCATACCGGTAAGTACTTTTCTCTCTAGATTTTCACAACTGTTGATCAAATCCGTCTTCTGACCACTTGTCTATTAGGGAAATTTTATAGGATTATGTTTAGATCACGTCGCCATCTGCATCTAAGGCTGTTCCTCTTATAGACCATTTATTCAGTGGCCAATTGGCCATACCAACGAATTTTTGCATTTGGAATCCTTTTAGTAAGGGACTGCTGAGCTCCATTACCTATCTATAATATATTTCGCAGAAAACTATAAGCATATTTATATAACTTCTAGAATCTATCAGAAAGCCTAAATCTCTAATTCAATATTTTAATAAGTAGACAATAATTTCCGCCTATACGTAATCTCCACACCTAAAAAGGTGTAGCGTCCACAGATATCTAAATAAACCGCTTATTTAACGTACCGTTCATAATTAAAATTGATGGTTGTAAAGGGTACAAAATCCGCGAACAGATAATGTGTGACAGCGGCATTCGTCGTACTGATCCTACTAATCTTGAGCTTCGTTTTGTAGTTGTCACACTCTCTGATGGGTTGGTAATTGGATTCAGGTCTCAGCTCAGGCGACGGACAGGGCCGCGCCCGAGTGACTCATCCGCATTTAGGTTCAAACCTTCCTAAACGGATGTGACGGACTGACATTTTGACAAATTGTTTTGCTGAAATTAGTCGTCATTATTTTTAACTCGGGTCCAAACTTTTTTGGCTCTAAAAGTTTGTTCACATTATTAAAATACCATAAAAGTATACTGATGATTTAGGCAATTTGCATTTGAAGGCAATTTGAGTGAATTTAAACTTTTTGTAGCGACAGGATCCTTGTGCCACAGGTTTTCAGTCAATTTTATGTGTGACACTGTTATTAGCTCGTGACTATATTAAAGTTAATTTTGTACATAAAATACACAGGTGTGCGACTCTGTAGCCATAAGTTTATTTTATTTGTTCGCCTAATGAAATGGAGCACTACACGTACGTGCGAAATGTTTACTATCTCATGCGTTTAATTTGTTCAAACTGGCCACTGGGCATCGGTCGGCGAAGTATTGAAAGTGTAGAAACCGACGACACGTTTGGAAACAGTCTATTTGCAGACCCAATAACATCCAAAATAGACCGATTGCGTCGGGCAGTTGAGCAAATGAAGCGTGCGGTTATACGGGGCGATTAAAAAAAAATTAATAACCGATCCGAACGTTGAACCGAGAAATCAAAACGTGGGCAGTAATTGACAATTGTTCCTCTTAAATACATCAGACAAAGTGACTTGCGCAATTATAAATTGACTATGATTTTCGTGTTTAACGTGTTTGGACTATATATACCTACTCTTTATTTGTTTGTGACTTCACTCCTGGTAGTTATCATCTGGCAGCCCGGGATCGCCTCTTTATTGTAATATGATGTGTCATGCGCACTGTAAAAGTAATGACAAAGACAGTTTGTTACTAATCAGGTGAAGGAAGTAGGAAAAGATAAATTATTTGTGGAAAATACATGATATGTTTGATTGAAGTGTTACGGTGATTGATTACTTCTATGGGAGGGCTTATTATAGGTAGATAGTATAATACAATTTGGCCAAACTTATAAATCTGTTAGCCGTTGTCATCTAGTATAACATGTTTTCACGTCCGTAATAATTCGGCAATGCATACACTCGTTTATTTCAGGGGCATTAAGTATTGAAATAAGTTTAACATCAAAAATATTAAGTTACTGCAATAGAAACTGTCCCACCAAATCAAAATAATAATACTATATTTGACTAACATTATCAAAAAGAGTAATTATAACCGAAACTTTATCACGGGAAAGTGTAAAGTGTAACGATCTGATTTCCTTATCACTGAGATAATATTAGCTCACGCTATCTTATCACTATCAGCATCGTACAGAAAGGCGAATCCGTCCTATCGTGACGTTTTGCGTGACGTAAACAGAGCCTACAAGGGGCAAAATTCGACGTTACTAATGACATCTGTCTGAGATCTCACTACTATGAGTATCTCAACATGAGAGATGTGTCCTAATAGAAAAAGCCATTATGATATTTTCAGTCGAGCCATATTTACTTTAAAATAACAACTTGACGATTTCGCTTTCTACTAAAAAATCTTTATGCGCGAGTATATGTCCGTTATATAAATTAGACATGTTGCAATATCTCCTCGAAGGCCAAGATTTGCCGTAGCACAGTGGACGCTACACATCCGTGGCGTGATGGTTCGTCACTTGTTTACTAATTGGGGTTTAACTGACTAGTAATTAAAGCAGCCTCGTTAATCTTGGATCAGTTGGACACTTCAAGAATAAGAGCAAGCTTTGTTGACATTAGTCTGCGTCCACGGGAACATTACTAAGTCGTAATCTAATATGCAAATACATATATTTTTTTTATATTAAATGAAATAATCGAAACATGATAATAATGATGATGATGACGACAACGACGAAAGCAAACAACCCATTGATCGACATCTAGAGTGCCAAACATTAGTAACACTGGGGTTAACGTAGGTATATATAATTATTTAGGGGTGCTAATATTATGTACAATCTTAAGTAGATTCGTAAAAATGAGCAAAAATAAGTATGTGTAAAAACAACAAAGACGGGCCTCACTACGCGACATCGAGGAGGTTTTCCACAGCTGAGGGGATAAGCGTGAGTGTATAATTTTTACATAGTAAATTATAACGTACATATACTTAGATTGATGATAATTGTAGATACGGTAGGCGATAAAGATCATCTTAATTGCAGGATATCTATCTATGATGACGGAAAACTTTAATTAGTCACAGAATAAATAGTTATAGTTAGTAGATAGGAAAGATATTAAGCACATCCGCTCTCGTCAGTATGACACTCAGGTCGTACTTTCATTATGCAATCAAACCTAGTGCTTATCGTGGAGTAAAATTAGTTTTTATAGCTCGGTAACTTTGAGATAACGGTGCACGGTGTACGTTTTGCTCAGGCCAAGGTTTTTGCGAATGGACTAGAAATTATTAAAATCTTTCTCACATTTTGAGATGAGGTCGCAAAAACATAAACACAGGGGGGTTCCGCAATAACGACGCTTTTTGAACCCTCATTAAATTTATTCATTTAAACTCTTGAACTCTCATTATATTACGCGTTTAATACCGTTGATTTTGATATTTTATTAGGTATTCTACGTTCTCTTAACATATCTCCTGCGGTAATTGATTGGTTTCGTAGTTATTTAGGTGGTCGTCGGCAGAGAATAAAGGTAGATGATTCCCGATCTTCTTGGAGCAGCATTCTAGCCGGTGTTCCGCAGGGTGGAGTGCTGTCTCCGTTGTTATTTTCAATATTCATTGATTCCATTTTCCATTACGCATAATCTCTCTTCACGATATCACCTTTATGCTGACGATCTTCAAATTTACTTGCAGGGTGGAGTTGGAGAACTCCCGTATATTATAAGTTCAGTAAATGACGACTTAGAGCACATTTTAGACTGGAGCAACAGATTTGGTCTTAAAGTTAATCCTGTAAAGACTCAAGCGATTATAATTGGTAGTGCTAAACTAATATCTAGGGTTGATTTTACTAATTTGTTACCGATCTATTTCGATGGTGTTTTGATACCTTTTTCACACCAAGTTAAGAACCTTGGTATTATCATGGATCGGACCTTATCTTGGGTGCCTCAGATGAATCAAGTTAGCAGGAAGATGTTTGCAGCAGTGAGTTCGCTGAGAAGACTCCGTAATTTCCTTCCAATCGCCACCAAAATTGCGCTTACTCAAACTTTACTTCTTCCTATCATGGATTATGCTGATATCGCTTACCCTGATCTCACAGAGGAACAGCTTAATAAACTTGAGCGTATTCAGAATATTTGTATCAGGTTCATATTCGGGTTACGCAAATATGACCATGTATCCAGTTTCCGTTCGCAGCTCAAGTGGCTTCCTATCCGTTTTCGTCGTAACTCTCACATCCTTTCTCTTCTTTACAATATACTTTTCAACCCTGCAACTCCCCGTTACCTCAAGGAGCGTTTCAGTTATCTTCGGTCTGTTAGATCCTCTCAAAATTTGCTTCTGGCTGTCCCCTCTTCCTCCTCTAAATTCTACAACAGCTCTTTTACTTTCCAGGCTACCTTGTTGTGGAACTCTCTGCCTGTAGACTTAAAACGTAGCCAATCCGTTGCCAATTTTAAAACACTCCTTAAAGAACATTATTTGTCCCTTCTTTAATTTTTTGGTATTGTGACCGACATGAAGTGTGGTTCGTTACTAATATTATTTTATATGTATATGCCTATGTTATGTATGTTTAAGTAGGTTTATTTGTGCATATATATTTATTTTTTTGGTATTTTATGTACGTTTATTTATGTATTTTTTTAGTAGTTTTTTTTTCCACAGAATCCATGATTACTTTTGCATCGCCTACTCATTTCTGACGTTTTTATTTAATTTCGCTACCCAAAGGTTGTCTGGAAGAGATCGCTCTTTAGCGATAAGACCGCCTGTTGTTTACCTCTATTGATTGTTACTTGTAATCTGATTTTGTTTGTATTTATTTCCTGTTGAGGTGTGCAATAAAGAATATTCTATTCTATTCTATTCTATATTTATTTACTAGTGACCCACCCCGACTCCGCACGGAAACTCTAAAATTATCAGTGTTTCTCCACTATATTATGCATGTATTATACATATAAACCTTCCTCTTGATGACTCTATCTATTTAAAAAAACGCATCAAAATTCTAAATCCGTTGCGTAGTTTAAAAGATCCAAGCATACATAGGGACAGTCAGCAGGAAGCGACTTTGTTTTATACTACGTAGTGATAAAAACAAAAGTCAGTACGAGTAGCAAACTAAATGCCAAATGTCATTTTAATATATTTCAAGTGGATGCCGAGTAGAAATTTAATTATTCAATATTCAAAATTAATCTGCCTGGTACTTACGGGGCTATATAGGTATATATAGTATCAGTTACATCGCCAGTAATCGCTGTAACATGCGAAACAAAAGTAAGCCAGCGTCACGCTATTAAGACTTACATCTTCATGACCTCTCCCCGTAGAAATTGGGTCACAAATGTCACAATACAAGAATTTAAACGGTGATGACTGATGAACCATAATTATGTAAACGTTTTTACAGTTTCGTATTATCGGGCACTGATTCGGGCTGGTATTCTGCATATAAATTTACATGATTGGCCTTCAACTTGTTTGATTATAATATTGTGTTTTAAAATAATGATAATGTTGCCACCTTGACCGTAGCCCCGAATTACTGGTCATCGAACGATTATTATCGCGGAGTTAATATCTTCGAGGCGTCTTCGAGGTTTAAGAGCTGCCCAAGACTGGTTCCCATCCGGCATGCAACGTGATGAATAATTAAATCTATTTGTTACTCATTTATATCATAGCTATAGGGGGTCTCAATGTGGTTGCGGTTCATTTGTATAAGACACATATAATTACGAATCTTAAGCTAATTATTAATGTCCCATATGTATTAACATACCTACAATATAAACCAAGCAAAAGTCCCAATATCTAATACGTACCTTTATTCAAATAACCTGTTAATCTGCTGTCATTTTCACCTATATTGGTTTGAATTAACGTCAAAGAAAACTGCCCATTAAAATAGTTTTGTTGAGTTTATAACAATACTATGTTAAATTTGTTGTGGGTTATTTTTCTTTATAACAGCGTAAAGATCAGAAATCATAGCTAAGTAATAAGTTTCGCGATATGTGTTTCCAAACTATTATGAATATTATGATCCTAAAAAGCATTTTCGAAGACCACACGCTCCATCGTCGACGGACCGCACAGTACCCTTCTAATGAAATTAGAGTGACCCTACTGCGTAAACAATTTGTATGGAGAATTGTAGTTCTACAAAGTAACTGCCAGGGACGCTGCTGTACTATTCTGTATACAAATCGTTTACGCAGTCGCTAGCGACTACGGTCACGTTAACTCATGGTACGGGAACAGAAGAATACTTACTAATTTCGTCGATGCTTAAATACCTACTAGTGAACATGATTACCAACATTGGCTTTACAGTTTTTTTTGAAGTCGGATCTTTGTTTTTTTTTTTTTTTGATTCAAATAAAATACTTATGGCGGGGTGATCGGGGTCTTGTTTGCATGCATCTCGTTTGAATTAGCCCCTAACTCCTAACCGTTAAGGAGTTATACCTTCCAACATCAGCTCAGCATCTATGATGGCAACCAGATGAAAATAACTGAATAACTTTAGAAAAATATGTACAAAACATTCTTATTGCCTATAATATTTAAGGGTTTCCCTCGATTTCCCTAGGATTCTATCATCAGATCCTGACTTGGTGACAAGGAGACTACCTCACGAACACACTAAAAATAGCTTTAGAAAATATATGAAAAACATTATGAGTGCCTATAAAATTTGAGGGTTGCCCGTTATAATGGGACCACCTCAGGAGTATAATATATACTCTTTCAAATAAAAAAAGAATTTTTTAAAATCGGTCCACAATTGGCGGAGTAATCGGTGAATATACATAAAAAAATACATGCAGTCGAACATAGAACCTCCTCCTTTTTTGGAAGTCGGTTAAAAATAACTCGCCGTGATCATAATCATGTTCCAGGTTACACGAAAGTCACGAAACACACTATTATAAACTATTTAGTGCTACGCCCCAGGCACTATTATGATTACCTGAAGAGGTGATTTTTATTCTAAGTATATTAAAGTGAACAGGGCAATCTTCTGTGTAATCGTTAGGTTTTTTAGGACAAGAGTCAAGGAGGTAAGTCTACATATCAATGTGGGCAGGTTTTAAGTGGCGTTGTTAGCGTATCGTTACCTATTTACGAGTATATTATAAGTACTAGAAGCTTTCACCTTCAACTTCGTACAGGCGGGAAGGTAAAGTCATATCCCTCATTATTGTTGTATTGTTGGAATCGGTTGGTCATTGAATAAAAATATATATAGGCAAGATACCGGCTGCGCGACAACATAAACCAAGTTATGTTCTTGACCATCAGAAGCAGGACTAGACTTAGTGCAATGAGTAACAATTATCCGCATGGACAGTGTTATTATGCGTGTTCCATTCCAGGCATACATATATAATTATGATCTCAAGAAATGTTTAAAAACCTAAATTCGCAAAACTTTACTTGTATCTTTCGTCGCACTTGGTTTTTTTTTTTTTAATTACGACATTCTTCATTATAAATATTTCATTCCATACGGTTCTCTGCCTTTTCACCGAATTGTTTCTCGTCGAATGTTTCATTAAGCCAAATTTTTACTTCGCCGTATTTTTATTACCTACTCCTCCACCTTCCGAAACATATACAGGCTACAGCTTGCACGTGGCGTCAGTTAGATCACAATTTAATTAATTTGTTTCTGAAAAGGCTGGCAATCCCCAAGGCACCCCGACGCCAGTAAAACCACGAGTACACACGATTTAAAGTCAAATTTCTAATCTGATGTATTATATAAGTAAATGTCCACCCACACGTCTCCGAACAGGTCGGTGCTCTGTCGCGGTAGGGGGCGGTACCCTGGGGTAATGGCTAGTAATTGCTGACACGTTTACTAGCCCAGGGATGCGCCCACGCAGCAAAACTATGACAAAAGAAGGCGAAAAAAGTATACAAATAGATCGTAGACGTCCCACACAGCAGTGCAAACGATTGATTTTCTGTTGCGATTGTTTATATCACATATTATTATTATTTATTTGAAGACACGGTTGGCGCCTACTGCCTGCCGGCGGACCTGGTTTCGAATCCTATTATTTATGTGATGAGCTCGAATATTTGTTCCTGGGTCATGGATCTTTATATGAATTTACTTAAAAGTATACGATTATATATATATATACAGGCTGTTCCAGAAGTACCACGTCACAGTGACACCGGAGGTAGGTCAACTCAAGAGGAACCCAACCAGCCTAACTTGACTTTGCACAGCTTGACTTGTAAAAGTTGCACGGTTTTCGAGTTACGCGAAATAAAGACTTTTGAGAATTTTCCCCTTTGTTTTTACATTTTTATTACCAGCTTGGAAAGCTCTTCATAACAGTTTTTTGTGTGTATCAAATCATGAAAAGTTGATTCAGAAGTGTGAAGTGTTATTTTGTCAGTAACTATTGTGAAATGCTGAAAAAAACTTGATTAATCTTGATTTATGTTGTCACAAAAACACGGATTTCAACTTTGACCATCTGCCATGAATTTGTTTTATTAGAACGAAACAAACAAATGACGCCAATGAATTAGGCATGTTATGCAGATTCAGAAATAGTATAACACATGTGTCTTACTGCGATAACATTAGGTATTCTTATCACTTTAGCGATGCCCTATCGAACCAACTTAAAACTTGAACTCCGAAAGCAGTCACTGCTATGTGGTACAAAAATGCTGTGTACAGCGATGACTCATCTGTTATCTGATCCAATTATTTTGCCAAATGCACGAGGGCTAAATACTAATGTTTGTCTTCCTTTTGTCACAATAAATGTGTGAATTGTCTCTCGTGGAATCTAATGCACAAAAAACATCGTTTAATAAAATTTCGGCTCAATTTTCTTAAACTGACTTCCGATATGGTACGGGCTGCCTCGAATACTCGTTGCCGCAATTCTACATCAGAGCGTATTGGTTTCGCGTAAACTTTGTCTTTTAAACATCCCCAATAAAAAAAACAGGCTAATTGGATCAGATAACAGATGAGTCATTGCAGTACACAACATTTTTGTACCACATAGCAGTGACTGCTTTCGGAGTTCAAGTTTTATGTTGGTTCGATAGGGCATCGGAAAGTGATAAGAATACCTAATGTTATCGCAGTAAGATACATGTGTTATGCCATTTCTGAATGGCATGTATTTAACGCGGCGACAAATTAATCTGATTTAGGGATTTATAAAAAATTAAAGGGGTTAGCAAAAATAATAAGTTAGCGACTAATTGCGGAGACTAATAAAGTAAAAAGTAGCAGCTAAGTAATCAATTTTCGGCTTTGTTTCAATATAAACTAGCATCGAGTTTTCGCGACTGAATTAACTAATAAGCGGAAACATGACAGCGAATAAAAAGTTGAAAATGGCCTACTCTAATTGTTCAATGGAGATTGCAAATAAAATAAATCAAGGTCATAAAAAAATAAAAGGAGCGCTTTTAGGGATATAAAAAAAAACCAACCTAACCTAACCCGGCCGAGTCGGATTTTCTGCTAATATTAGTCGCCAAGTCATTATTTATAGTACCTCGCCTATGATTTCAGTAATCTTGTTTATTATTTCTGCTACCTTAAAGTAGCTGCCATTATTTGAATTTTAAAATATCCTTAGTTTAGAGCTCATTTAATATAAATAATTGCCAAAATATTTAATCGCTGACAAGTTATTATTTTAGTTGCAAATAGTTTGCTGCTCTTTAATTTTTCTGTCGCCGCGAAAATAATAAGCCTTTCTGAATCTGCATAACATGCCTAATTTATTGACGTCATTTGTTTGTTTTGTTTCTAATAAAACAAATTCATGGCAGATGGTCAAAGTTGAAATTCGTGTTTTTGTGACAACTTAAATCAAGATGAAGATTAATAGAATTTTACAATAGTTACTGACAAAATAACACTTTACACTTCTGGATTAACTATTGTTAACTGTTGAGTCCATGCTGGTACTAAAAATGTAAAGACAAAGGGGAAAATTCTCATGTCTTTATTTCGATAATAACTCGAAAACCGCGCAACTTTTACAGGTCATGTTAGGCTGGTTGGGATCCTCTTGAGCTGACCTACCTCTGGTGTCACTGTGACGTGGTACTTCTGGGACACCAGAATACATTATAGGCAGGTGTATGTCGTTGTCCATGACACAAGCCTACTTGAGCTTAATTGGGAACTAGGGCGATATGTGTGAGGTTAACCGATATTTATTTATTTATTTTTATTTTTAACCCCTGACGAAAAAGAGGGGTGTTTAACATGTGGTCCGATTTAAATGCGTTTTTTTTTAATAAAAGCCTTGCCTGTCGTGATGGTTCTTATTAGCTATGTTTGGGTTTTTCAATTTTGAATTTAGGTTATTATAAATACATAATAATATTATCGTTTTAAAGACTATCGTACCTACTGGAAAATTCAAATGTGGAATTCGACTACAAACTGCAATTATATGATCGCAACTAGATTAATATGCTGTTTCGCAAATTTATAGCTTTAATTTATTTATTTGAAACAATTTTCTGAATCCTCATAATTCAACAAAACAATAGGTAACTTGGTACTCAACCATATTAGAGATGACGGTAATTTCTGACTTTTAGAGCAATCGATTGTTATCATTATTTCGCATATTTCGGGCCAAATAGTCAAATCTAATGAAATAAAATCAAATTGTATTTATTTGCAAACACAAATTATTTTCTTATTATTCACATCATCTCTCCTTCCAACTTCTTGAAAGAGAGGATCGATTGTTATTCTAAAAAATCAACAAGCGTCACAAAAGCGTCAATGTATCGATAAATTATGTGTAATTTATCAGATGACTGTCATAACAGTCAAGCTTGCAACCTAACGCAGTATAAAATTGTGATATAAAGGGTGACCAATCCAAATGGGTCTGTAGGGAGAAGTCAGAAATTGTAGGAGAGAGGGAAATCTGTTCTTTGGAACCATGGCGTTGATTTTAGATTTAATAAAAACGGCATTACATTTTTTTACAATCTCATAAATAAGAATAACTAGAATAAGGAATAATGGTACATGCGAACACTTTTTGATCTGGTTTGATTCTCGTTTTTATATTTGAAAGTAAAAAAATATAATGCCATAATTATCAAATCTAAAATCAACGCCATGGTTCCTTAGAATAGATTTCGCTATCTCTCATAGTACCTGACTTCTCGATACTGACCCATTTGGAATGATCACTCTGTATATCGCGCCTTGATATTCGGATTAAGGGGCTCAGGCGACACGACACTAGCAAATTGTCATTTAAAGATAAAATCATATCGCTGAAGCAGACATATATTAGTGATAGATAACTGTTCGAATGTAAGTAATGATATGTATGTCAGACAAATGTCATTAGAAAGTAAGAAAAGTCTAATTTAACCCCAAGGTAATGTAAAAGTTTTAATGAAGATTACGATTCATTAGAATTTCGGATAACAGTCAGGCCGCTACCTTGCATCAAGCAATTAGGAATCCAAAGATTTTCAATTAGAAGCAATTCTATTGATATTCTGGCCATTGAGACCGGCTGCAGGCTTCACTTTGTGGCCTGCGACTGCGAGTGAGCGCCCGGGGCGCTAATTAGATACAGCAATGCGATATCTTCAATTTAATTTTATTATACCATGTGGGTCCTGTAACAGGAGCAAAAAATTGAAACATAGATTTTACTCGTCACACTGAACAACATATGTTCAGAAACTTTAAAAAAAAATACTTTTTTCATATGTTCATAATTTCAAACAAAGTAAATAGCATTTTCAATGTACGCCGTCCAACATTGACATCGCCTTAGCATTAACATAGCTGTCACTTTACTAAAATATCAAATGTTTCGCAATACATTGCTTCGTTGAATAAAGTTTATTTTACAGGTTTACATTATAAATGAGTTATTTTTAAAAGTTGTCTAATAAATGTTGGTCAGTTTGTGGGGTAGAAATTAATGTTTTAATTTATTGCTCCTGTTACAGGGCCCACCTGGTATGTTGTTTAATTTAGACATATTGCTCGCTCCAGTCATTCGAAAATATCGCGATATGACTCGTCGGCAAAAATGAATAAGTATATCATATTTTCTTATACATATAATTTCGACATTGTCAAATTAAATATTAATAAAAATAAGTCAGTTAAGGTAAGTTAATCTGCAACAAAGTTTCAAACGTGGTAAGGCCGTGGTGCCTTCACACCGTAACATAAATATCTAACAAGTGAAGCTGTTTCCCTCACACTTGTAGCCAAAAGATCGTAAGCGACTATCACGTCACTAAGCCCAAATTACTTTGTTCTGATAAAGCTGCGCCAGAGCAATTTCCAGCGAAACGCGGGAGCCCGGTCAGCGGCTACCTGACACGGGCTGACTCAGGCCACACAGGTTCCACTTAAGACTGTCCATAGATAGCCAACGTATAAACTTTTATCACTCCTTATCTATTCATCGCAGACCAGCGCGATGAACTCTGAACACCGTCAAAGAGTCGTTCTATGCCGTCTTCAACTGCTATTCGTCCGCCGCCGCAGCATCACCCGTCTTCTTGATATGTTATCAAAATCAATTATTACTCATTTAGGAAAGAGAAAAAAGAATCGCTCTTAGAAGAAGAGTTTTGCACAAATATTTGAGAATAAATTGAATAATTTTCAAAATATTTCTGTATTTTAATCGTTATCCTTAGAAATACGCATATAATGTAAGATGTTTTCGCAAATCGACGTGTCATCTCTCTGTACTATGTCTTATTCATATTCTCCCAGGAACTGCGAAAGTTTTTAATTATTATTACGTACCTTGGTAGCAATCACGTTTGGAATCCGCCAAGCACTTGCATATTGCATCTTATATGAATGGCGACTATGACCTCAAATCACTCGCGATAAATAGGTACTCATAGATTACGGCCATTAAGTTACACGCCACGCCACAGATATCTTACACAAGTTACACAACAAATAAGTACTGAAAAACTTTGTATGGCTACTTACTATATAGTAACACATTTATTTATCCACATGCCAAAAGTATGAAAAATAAAACAATACCATGTCATACGACTATATTAGTCCTCATTTTAAGTAAGTCTAATTGCTTGAGTTGCTAAAGAATATGCTAAAATTCACGCTATTCATTTGATTGACATATTAGACAAAATATCGTAAGAAACATCTTTCATTATCGCATTACCTATATAGTATATGCGGTAAACGCACACCCATTACATCTCTTAAGTACCTAAGAGTTACGTTTAAACGAGCAACGTAAACAATCTAATTTGATAGACTTCATTATGTGTAATTAACCTGATAAAACACTGCTATCATACGTAAACCTAAGAAAAGTTCTACGTATTATGGAGCCTGTACGTAGTTACGACGTTTTAGAGTAGTAACGTAACTTTTGCGCCGGCGCCATTGATAGTGGCGCCATCTCTAGGGCGCAGGGCGTGACATTGACCCTCTCTAGCCAAACGATTGTTATACTACTCGAAACAATAAGGCAGTCAATGTGTTTGAATTTCAATGAAAGTTACTGCGTTATAGCTTTGTGCAGAGGTACAGCAATACCCATTACCATAAAGCATGACGAGCGAAAAAGTAACCAGCCGAGACAATGATGTTTCGATCTTGTATTCATCATTAATTGACAAGTAAACTAATGTGTGTCGTGTGCTTTTGATATTCGTGTTGGCTTAAAGAACTTCTCTAAAAAATTTGTTAGGTAGTATGCTTTAAACATATGAGTAACAATTATACTTAATAGTCATAATGACACAATACCTCCTTAACCTGCCAAATTCATGATTTAACCCAGCGATATCAAATTGCAAATATGGTGTGATATATCTTGCATCATTCATTACTTAACACAGTAAAAGATGACGACAAATATTATACGTCATATCAGCAGTTATAACTGTCAACTCAATACCGCGTTTCCGCTTGTTTACTTGTTACTTCCGATATTCTTGGAAATTCGTTGAAGAACGTGTATAGGTACAAATCTTTTTTCTATTAACGATGTACTTGTAGGTACTCGTATATAAATTGAGCTTAAAATTTAATTTACGGTTTTAAAGTGTAATGTAAATCCACACGTGCTATAATTTCGCACTGTCTTAATTTTCCATACATTAGCCTCATGAGCTAACTGGATTTGAATTGAACAGGGATTCAGGGACCGGGGATGGAAGTCTTGTTGCTTCGGAAATCCGTGATGCTGTGGCCGGCAGAATTTATTCAAACATCAAAGATTCAATGTCCCTTTATTTCCAGGTATCTACTCCCACGTGCACCTGGATCCATCTCAAGTGCAAGTGAGCACGCCGGTGAAGGTGACGCGCGACGGGCAGCTCGTGTCGCTGGCGCCGGAGCATGCGCACGCGCACGGGCACGCGCGTGCGCGGCGGGACCTGCGCGGCGCCGAGCACGCGCTGCCGCACGCCGTGCACTATAACCTCACCGTCGACGGCCGGGAGCTGAGGCTGGACTTACGGTGAGTCATCGTTCTGATGTGACCTTGGCTTTATCGTCAGTATAGTGTATGTTTAGTCCGTGTTTCTATAATAGCACTGGCTCGACAATGTCACGTATTTAAGTAAGTATCTCAGTTTACTTCACTGCACTTGGGTTTGCCTCCACCATTCGTACATAGACAGTGACAGTACTTTTCACCAGCCTTTGCCGCCAATACGTGACACACGAGACAGCGTATGTATGCTATTTGAGCTACTCACATACTCGCATACACTACATCCAGACTACGACGACGGCAATCTATATGAACAACCCTTTTTGCCTCAGTGAAACATTTGTAACGAGTACACTTAATTATGCCACTTATTGCGGTCCTGCCCCATTTCCTGTTAATTGGCCTGAAGCTATGCAGATCCGCATCCATCATACTGTCCTAGTGTTAGGATTAGGATAGGTATGATTACTCTGTAAATTCGGAACACTGCAGTTACCTGGGATAATCCACTGTTTACTGCTCAATCCTCCATTTCTCCCCCATCATTTATAGGTTGTAAGTAAAAGGGAATCCGCAAAGTCTATTTACTGATGATCTTGGGTCTCGGTCACTCGTCAGCTAATTTTGTAATTTTTATGGATCATCTAATAATGATCTTCCATAAATATCTGCTGCCCTTTTAGTTAAATTAAGTGACGAGCATACAGATATAGTGTATTAATGTTTTGCCATCTCCTTTTGTTGAGAAAACTCGTTTTTATATCTTTATCTGAACTATGTATATCAGCGAAGTAAACGGAAAAAGCATTCTAAAACTAACTTATCGGACAAAATACAATGAAAAATCATTATGCACTGTATCTGTACCGTTTCAACTTTTAAGGGCCTTATCACACTTGCGATTAGCGAGCGAGTTTTGTATACAAAAGCGTCGCGGCGAACTCGCTGCGCGATCGCCTTCATACAAAATTCGCTCGTAAATCGCAAGTGTGATAAGGCCCTAAGGGTTAAATTATGCGTTCCGAGATTTTTTTTGTACCTTTACTGATGGGATTTCAATTGACATTAATAGAATTTACTCAAAAACCGACATTTCCGACATGTAATTTTGGCGACGCAACCTTGTGGAAATCTGGTTCAATGATTTACGATGAATAGTGCGCATGTGTATGTATTTAGGCCAAAAGGTGTGGTCTGGGTCTGGGTACATAGTAGCAAGTACATGGTAACAATAGTAAATCATTTTACGATTCCGCGTCTGTCGTCCTCGTTATCTCACAGATGCCGTCATTTAAATTATCATAATCTCTAGTGGTTTTAGATAACACGAACGACCTCCCAAAAACTACAGAGCTCGATTTAGAATACAAAGTAATGTCAATGCTTTTTCATAATAAGTCCTTGAACTTGTATCAAGCTTGTGACTAACTGTCATTATCGTCATGAAAATAATAAGTGTAACAGATGACCTAAAAATATAACTTTTGTTATTTTTTAACGCGTTTTTTACCGATTGGGTTGTATGATTGACAAATCAGACGTACGTAACGATATTATGATAAGAAAAGCAGAAGCGTATCTTAAAACGGGTATCTAATGATGAAATCATAATGTTTTCGTTAAGTAGGTACACAAAAAATGTGTCACACGACACTTTTATTGTATTCATGACAATGAGTGACTTATCTTGTTTTATTGAGGATACGGTCACGTCTCCTAATACGTATTCAATTTAGTTTTTTAGTTCCTATTTTAGAATATATATCTGGGGATGGGGATGGGGCAGGGAGAAAGCACAAGATGTTCTTAACCGTCTATGCACATACTTATACAAATATTTGTACAGTCATAATTACATCGTCTTACATCAACAACATCTTTCTATATAAGCTTTCTATCGTCTGACTCTTCGTCAAACGTTAAATCTAACACATTATATCTTTTTTAATAATTTTTATATCTGTCAATTTATAATTTCACAGACAAAAACGCAATAACGCACTTTTTAATCCTGTACCAAAATTCTATACTCTATGGTACCCGCTACAGAACTTTAATATTCATAAGACTCTCTACTCAATCTCTCTACTCAACTCTAATAATTTCAAAAAGAGAACATCAGCATATTTGATTTAAAAAAAAACACTACTGTTCACTGATTGGTTGAAATTACTTGTCAAAAATTTTTACCAATCACGAGGCACCCGCCATGACCATCGCGATCATGTTTTTTTTTAATAGGTCAGTTTTAGTTGAACAAAAAAGGTTACATCAAAAGTAAAAATTCTCAGTGGGGAATGACGATTAAAGTAAAAAATGTTTTTTTTTTGTTTTGCTCGTATAAAAAGTATTGTATGCAATAGTTACACAATTATGTCTTAAAATCTCGTACCTTACTTAGACCACTCGGCAAGCCTCGTGACCTAACTCTACCAGTACCAATCCCACATACATGCTGTGAAATAAGCACGGGCCTGAAAACATGTTGCCAGAATGCGATTCGCTTTTTATAACTGTCTCGCTCGCTCTTACGCGATCCTGATAAGATCCTCTCAGTTTTTACCCAAACCTTAAAGGTTTAAGAAAAAACGCGGGAGCTCACGGACTGTCAGCTGGGGTTTTTAAATCCCATAGGAATTCCGGTCATGCACATGCAGAAATCCTCAGATCTCAATTATCATATAACAGTGCCTGGATCACACTATTACCCATACAAAATATCCCGGGCACATCCCGGGGATTGTATGCCAGTCACACCACCTTTTTCAGACACAAGACCTTCAGTCAGCACATAACTATTACTTGATAAACTTTATGTCGCACGCGATTAACTTTTGTCTGTTAAATATATAACTATAATAAAGCCTTCCTATGTTTTTTCCGACCACACACCTACTCGGATCAAAGCACCGTGCAAAAAGCTTCAAAATAATCAATCACATGTAATTAAATTTATGTCTGTAGAGAACTAACTGAACCATGAATCTGTTTAAGGTGTGACGTTTTGTCTGACTTCTGGCATGGATTCGTGGCTGTAGGTGAGTTATCTAGGCCTCACGAATTAGATAATTAGACGCATGTAACATTGTTCATTTAACATAATAAGATACTAATCAATTCCGTCTCAGCCTGCCTGTTCGTATCTATCAAAATAATCTGTCTAAATTGTTGTAGTTTATTTTACATATTGTAGCCGGTGAAAAAAGTGAGTTGCGACTTTTATAGGTAGTCTCTTCGGTTACCTATCGTAAGTCCGAATTATTGTTTCCCACCTGTAACGTCTCGCCAAATTTTCATTTGTCCGAAAGCCATTTTATTCCAAAACAGTTCATATTTCTGAATAATTATGAAACAAACCTAACCTAACCTAATGGGTTCTTTACAACGATGTTTATAAAATCCTGAAAATATTACAAGTTTCAGGAAAAAATTACTCGGGCAAATGAAAATTTGGCGAAACGTAACAGATGGGGAACAATGTTTCGGGGTTGTGATAGGATACCAGTCTCTTCAACCGTTGACAAGACAGTGGCATTTTATTAGGGTTTAAACGTTACCGGCATACGTTAATACGAGTAATACAGCGTTTTCCTTTTTTTAATTTTTTAGTAGTTTATCAACAACTGTCAACTGTTACAAAACGAGCCGATGGCGAGTTTCATAGTAGGATCCCACGAGTGTTTTCAGATCTAATTATGCACTTTATCTCCTCACATATTTGTCATCATTATTATACATTTTCTTTAATGTAAGTAGATTAAATTGTATTTGTCTTATACCCTTTTGTAAACTTTTATTGGTGTGCAATAAAGTATTGTTGTATTGTATTGTATTGTAGATATGAAGTACCCAGTACTGCCAAGTCCCGCGGAGTCCCGCCGCCGGCGGCCGGCGTGGTCATCTTAAGTTAAGAGTATCATATTATCGCCGGAGATATCGTAATCTTATGAAGTAATCTCTGATTTTGGTTGCCGCCAAGAGATGTACGTGTAATACCTTGTAGCGTTTGAATTTTGTCTAGACTAGACTTAGACGTGGTCATAAGAATCAGACTTGCAAGTGTTAATATGCCATATGAATCCATGTATATTCATTCTAGTTTTTAATTCATTCTTTAACAGAAGAAAAAAGTAAATTATCTTGTTTAAAATTTGCATAGATTGTTAAACTAGTTTCGAAACAAGATGATCTTTATTATGTCATTTCTCGAATCTGGGATTAACATAATTGTGGGTATTGGCGCCGATTCCATCTATCCACGCTCACTGCGGCTTTGCAAAGATAAACAAAGACAGAATACTATTAACCTAGTGCTGAAAGCCCGTTTGTTTTTCCACCAATGTTTGAAATCTTGCAATTTAGTCACGATATCTCTATCCTTGTGTGTCCATACTGGTTAGTAATTTTCAGAATGAATAAATATCTTATAGTATCCTTTTTAATTTATTAGAGGTAAATTTAAATTTGATTCCCTCCGTTATTTTTTTTCTATTAGCCAGATACAATTTCTTCATCCTCACAAATTCTTACTTTTAAACGTAGTCTCCTCCAAATGATAGTTGTTACCCTATTTACCCACATTAATATATGTAGGTCGCATCAGCGTCTTTCAGCAAGTGTTAAGTAAAAAAAAAAACCTTGTTTCAGTTCAAGGCTTATAGCAAACATTTAGTTACAACATTGAGCGAATATTTAGTTTATCAAAATAGACGCGAACAATATTAACCCAACATTATCCCTTCAAAAACATTCTATAAATCCACAGAAAGTAATTCTACATTAAAACGTTACAAAACGCAACAGTTGGTGACACTAGATTTAAACCAGCGAGTATTTAAAGATAATGTCGTGTCGGTTCAGTTTTATCTGAATTAGAATTGACAATGGCTACTCTAGGCGTAACATATTTCTGTTACAACGAGATATTAATTTAAGACATGCCGTTGGCTGCCCGCCTAATCCAAGACTTAGTAACTAGAAATAATAAATTAAGAGTGTTATTTCAGTCTGAGTTAATTCAGAACAGAGCTTCTCAATCATCCTGACGCTAATCTTAAATATTTGCTTAAGAATTAAATATTTATTTTCACCTTGCAACTCTAGTTTCCCAAGTCTTAAAGAGCCAAGGTAATGGCGTTCGTTAGTGCCACGGTCGAGCCTAGAGCTCCAAAGAACAGAGCTTCTACGGCGCACTTTTTAAATTATACGTATCAGACAACCTCACACAAATCGATCAAGTCCCAAATTAAGTACCCAGTCTAGTATACGAAGATATATGTACATACTTATTTAGAAAGAAAGAAGAAATAAAGAAAGATCTGAAAGATAAACATTTATTCGGGAACAAAACATAATTACATAAATAGTGACAAGCAAAAAAAGACTATGAACTAAGTATATATATATAATTAAATAAAAATTCAAATTAATCTTACACAAGTCGACCTAGTCTTAAGCTAATCAATGCTTGTACTAAACGAGGTATTAGACGAGCATATACATAATATACATATAGATAAAATCGATGACCGAGAAACAAATATTCGAGTTCAACAAACATTTGGCCATGCCGGGATTTGAACCCAGGACCGCCGGCAAATGAAATAAAAAATCTATCAGGAGCAAATATTCCAGTTTATCCAAAAGATCAAAATAAGTTCGACGTGGAAGTGCCCGAGACTAAGAACTTCTCTTTTTATAATCATCTCACATCTACTCGTAGGTAGGTACCTTTTGTGTGTACAACATAATAATGTACCTTTATTCGAGTTGTATCTACGCAGCGGCAAGGGTGCTGTGGTGCAGTTGCAAGACAGGCCGCCCTATAACGTACAGTTCTCAAGCGGCTTTCGCAGAGATCTAAACAAGAACCTTCTGTAATTCTGTGCGTAGTGTGCGTAGTATTTTGGTAATAGTTTGTAGATTCGGTATAGATGAATATCTGCGTATAACGCTATAATGTACAACTTCGTTAGGAATTATTATTACATTGTCTCCTAAAACAAGTTCCTTAATTATCAATAATCAGTATTCACCGTTAGCGGGTCTCATTTTCCAAATAGAGCCTAGAGTTTGTTTATCTTTGTGTAAGATATAATGATTTCCTAATCTGGCGCTGAAACAACATTCTTGTCCTAAATATTGCGAATAATTTAATTCTTGAACGTAACGGTAAATATACTTTGTGAAACTCGAAGTACAGAGGTGGCAATGTTTTGTCGCTACACATTTTAAATTATTATTATGTAGGTAGTTATATCAATTTTATTATAATGATCGGAAGGAAAAACCGCAGATACTAAACGAGTTGGAGGTACTTAAACGTTTTATTGCTTCTATGATTTATTTACGCTGCTCTCATTCAGATCGCTAGTAATAAACTGCTGAGGTTCTTTTACCAATATGTGGCAACACAGCTATACCTAGATACGCGCAATAGGTACCTACATATTACCGGCATGGTGACGGTAATACGGTACCTTACCTATTCTCAGTCCAGAAAATTTGTGCTAGCTCTCATCAATGAGTGGGTCCGTCTTACGCAGTCTTAACATGGCTTTTATTCCTAATGTCACTGAATATCAAGACAAGGACAACGCCCAGTTTATCTGCACTGTCATTTATCTAATTCAATTGTAGTTATCTTAGTCACTAAAAGCAAGCCTCTCGGAACGCCTATAACAAGATTAACTGATAACTTTTGTTATTAAATAATCTCGTGATCAAGTGAGGTAAATAGCACTTAGGACAAGCATTAGGAATCCGATAAATGTGCCCGATTAGGCGATTCATTGTAAGTGTTATCAGGAGACAATCGTTCATTATCTATCAATTTTGCTTTTATCTGCGAATAGTGGTTTGCCGATCAAAGGAACTGGACTTTCACTGAATTGCAAGGCTGACTGGATGGTTTATGACTATTGACTCCAGGTATTGAGATCATATTTATCTAGATACATAACTGCACTGTGACGACAAAGGCAAACTGGCGCTAGGATGTTGAAATTGGTAGTACGTACTCATTAAATACTAAGTAAATTAAATGAGGCAAAAACAAATGTTTAAATTGACCTGTTGCTAAGTGACGATGAAGATGTTTATTGACCGAACGAGTGAAGCGTCTCCGTTTCAGCTTGGCCAATATTTTTTTTAGATACCTAGTATAGCTACCGATTTTTTTTTAAATGGTGGTGATATGAAGGTTTCAAACGTAAATAATTGCAATTTTCAGCCATTTGGAAACAAACTCATGAGGTTTACAGCTGAAAGCAACTAATTGCTAAGCTAGAAGAGATTCATAGCTGTTCAGGGTAGATTGCTGGAAGAGAGTCCCACACTTTAGCCGTCCTAATGAGGAATGTAGAGGCGAATCGCTTTGTGCAATTCGTTGCTGTGTGGCGATACATGACAATATATCGTGCTTAGTTCGATAACTATGTAACGGACAAAGTGGAATCAGTTCATGATAGATAGATCTTTGATGCGTTCAGTTAGTGAGTAGCATACAGATCTTAAGTCTAAGATAGTATCTATGCCTAACATAACACCCTTCATGTAGTATGACTTCCCAAAATGCTGTATTTTTGTATAATTGCTTAAAACAGATTGGCAGTAGATATTAAAATAGTTATTCTTACAAAATGACCTTGCAAAATTGGAGCATGCATCTTCATATTTTTAACATTATCGTATACTTTAGCCCTGTCTACCGTCTCGGCTAATTGCTCGTCGCATTTAGATAAGATGCATAATGAAAGAGAAGATTTATGGGACGACGCACATCACCGGTGTTTGCCATCGCTGTGAGATGCATTGATCAAAGCGACCCGCGGTTTCGCCTGCCTTCTCGGAAGGTGCTATCACTCGCACTTGAGGCATACTGGGAAGCTGTTCGTGCAGTTTTTGCGCTAAAGTAACGGTTGGAAAGTTAAGGAGTGGGCTAATAATACCCTCAGTCAACAGCTTCGTATATTCACAAGATTGGTCGAAGGACTAGATGAAACAGTTTATAGGGACATTGGTTCTGCTTTCATGGTATTTTTAACCAAGTTCAAAAACAAGGAAGTCCTCAATTTATATGTTTTTTTGATGTTTGTTTCGTCAGAACCGATTTTCTAAATTGTTTTTTGTTCGAGAGTAGGATGACAAAATCCATGAGGAATCGAAGCAACTCTTCAAATATTATGTCGATTTCAGAGTTTTTTATAGTAACTCATTCAGTTAACATAGTGCACTAAAGAATTTCATTCTACTTATAGTTCAAAATTCGCTTTAAGCAGGAAATAGGAGTTTAAACTTTTTTCAAGCTTTTTGTCCACTGCTTGGTAGCGAATCGCTTGGTAAAACATCTAGGAATAAAATCAAGGAAAATAATGCCACAGTCTGCAATCAATGGTGTTATAAGAATAAAATAGAATGACAGAGTAGTCGAGTCGACGAACATTGTCTTGTGTCTCAAAGTAGCACAATCTCGTCGCCCAATTGGGACGTGCCCGTATGTGCATCTTTAATACAGCAAAAACTCAGTTTGAAAGTCGCGGCACTCAGTTCAGTTCATACATATTTATGGGGCAATTTATTGTAATACAATGAACGATGAATATTGCAAGCATTGCGCAATGCGTCCGTAGCAGGATCGGCCCTCCGCTTAATATGGTATACCGAAAACGTAGTTGTCATGGGAACGGGTTGATCACTATTTAATTCAGTACTTTCTAGCCATGCGCCCTGTCTGATTGTCAATGTCGATTATTTATACTGTTTCTCTCCCCAACAGCCGTGGGAATTCTTACTAATATTATAAGCGCAAAAGTGCCTTCCTTTTCCGCCTCGACGAGAGATATATAGCCAAAGGACTCGAAAGCAAAAAGTGGTCAAGAGGTTATTCTTTTATCCGTTAGGTATAGTTGCTGCGATGCCGACAATATATGCGCGGATTTAGGATTTCGTCGAGAGGAAGGCCGAAGCCAACCTTGAAAATAGTAAAAATTAAGTGCAACAAGCCAAGGTCATCAGGGGAGCATGATTTGCCTCTGCAAAGGATATCACGTGGACCAATCACGGTAAAAAAATAGCAGATTCAAATTCAAATACATAGGCAAATGCACCTTATAATTAACTATCTTTATTCAGCAACAGATTCAGAATGAGAGATGACTTTAAAACATGCTTGACAGTTTTTTTTATTAAATCTTAGTTGGCGACAAACAAAAAATAAACTTAATAAATAATAATAATAAATAAAAAACTAAACACACAAAAGGCGCACTTAATGCCTGGTTTTCACTGGTATTAAAATATTCATTGAAGTTTTAAGTATTAAAACGCTGCGCTGTCTCTACAACTACAACTATGTAATACGCTAAGTACATAGTGCAACCAACTTTTCAGTGAAACTTATTACGATTGTCATGCTGAAATCTATTACGATTGTCAGTGTCTCTAAGCTGCGTTCAAGTGCTCTGTGTTCACAATCTGTGGCGACAGACACCCTTCAGTTCACAAAAAGTTGGTCGCATTATAGTTATTTTTGTAGACATTGTAGAGGTATGTAGGTTCAGTCAAGGAAATTTAAACACGTACCTTTTTGGCTCTTGTCAAGTTGTCACAATGAAAATAAGGGTCAAAAAGGTAAGCAATTCAGTTTCTTTTACTGTACCTAATGTTGGCTTAGGAGCCATGTAGTAGCCTGCAATAAGTATTTTCAATTTCAATAATACTAAAACTGAAAGCAATAATGCTAGTAATAGCACTATATCTACAAGGTGTTATTTGGAAATAAATCTCAAAGAGAGTGGGGTATTGAAAATTTAATAGATATTATAAATTATTATTTTATTACTTGTAGGAACTTAATGTCGACTGTAAGTCTTCCGTTTGTAAGTGGAGGGAGAACGAGCATGTAATGAAAACGTGGAATTTTGCTTGTTTTCACAAATATATCCCATTCATTACGAAACATCTTTAAATAAGTGCTTGCTGTGGAACGTTATTTGCCAATAAATAATAATATACGTCTAAAAATACACCATCAACAACGATTTATTATAATTGAGTTTTAAACGGCGAACGATTTTGAATATTTGGCGCTGATATCAGCTTTTATTTCTGGTCGATTACCGTTGAATTTGTGTAAAATTCATTCACAAACGATTTTAAGTCGTCAAAAAGTTCAAATACCTTAAATTGGAATCGTATAAAACTAAATGAAATGATACTTGTTTATAATTTAGGTGTCTTCAATCTGCATTGTTATTTTAGTGAGCTGCCTGTTGCTGTTGCCGCCAAGTGTGCCAAATCCGCGGATAAACATTGGTTCCAAGCTAACGTAGATTCACTGAATATACATTTCTATGAATACTTCCTATAAAATTCTATGAAATTAACCTGTGTCTGTCCCATGTCTGTCCATTGAAGTTGCGTATTTCCAATCTTTAAGTATCATGCCTACACTAAATTGACTTGTCAAAAATCGGATCGCCTTTTCGAGACCATATAAAATCTCTTGGTTTTTTTTAAGTAATTTATATATTATTCTTGCATTTTACCACTTAATAAATTAATTCCCAAAGTTTGTAAAAAACTTGTATAATATAACTCGGATACGACGTTTCGTTAAAAAATTATCTCACAGGTCATAAATATATTCTTGTTTAGTAAACTACCTAAGTGTCGAAAAATGTGTGAGTCTTGTGACTTGCCTATCACAAAGAAAGCTTTGATAAATGACTGAAAAAGTGAAACGATATAAAATCCTGGCCTTATATGGCAAATATGTATTAATTTTGATTTTAATTACTTAAGTATACATTGAATTTTCCTACCACCACAAGGCTAACTAAAAATCGAAAACTGTGTAGGATTTTCAACCTCGTTTCTGTACAAAGTGGCAGGCAAATGCTAGTGAAGAAATATAGCCGGTCCCCTCGTAAATTTACACTCGCGATTTATTATTAGGTTTCCATCATTAGTATCACGCAGTCACCACTTGCCTATGAGACGCTCCTCGGTAATAAATCTAAATTTACCCGATGCGGCATATTTTAGGAGCATGGCGAACTTGGAGAAATGACACTTCGATCGTGAATTCTCACCATGCATTGCACTCGTTGTCATGGTCATTTAAAAAAGGGTGTATTAAAGGTAATTTTCATAGAAAAAGTATTGTTAAGACAAGTTTTTACATCAAAAACCCAATTGCTCGTCAAGTCAAATCTAGGCATTTCCATTGTATTCACTCCGTCACGAGATCAACTCCATGATGTAATAATTGTCTGATTTCATTAATGTAGGTATGCAAGATTCAGCTCAGTCAGAAACATGATCAAATTTAACTAGTAAGATTTGATCAAATTACTATAATTATACTTAATATTGCAAAATCAACCTTTGGGAACATTTGATGGAAAAAGGAACTATCGATTCCAATATAATAGAAAACATCGGTGAGTAACAAATTATCAACAAGTCTAAAAGTAGCATGAATCTATGAAATACTTGAATTGATTTGAATCTCCCTTCGCAAAAAAGTCGAAACTTCGATAGTCTGTATCGACCGATGCTAAACGATTACCCAGACTCGTATTTATTACAAGTCTTACAAGTGCAAGGACCTCGTAAAGGGCTTCCAATAAAAGAACAAAGGACTGCATAACGCCGAAATTACAGCGCCCTCAAGCCGGTAATACGCCCATTTTTGCTTAAAAAGGCGTAACCGACATGCTTTATCAATGCAAATACGCCCTTTCGAGCAAACGGAGCATGTATACCAGTATTACGATGCAGCTTCACAATACAAGACCATGTAATATGAGACGCTTAAGTTGTTGAAACGTGATACTTAATGCTACAGAAAAAATCCGAGAAAAACTTACACTATTACACTTACAACCCAATTGAACATATTTATGAAACGTATTTAGGCTGCGAACAACAATTGACATAGCTTTAAATTAAAGACATCAAATGCAGCAAAGTTCAGCCACATAGGGCTTTTGGGCTATACCAAAATCTAAATAAATACGAGTATTTGTAAAGAACAGCCGAAAAGAGGGTTCTCTTATTATTTTAAATTTGGTAATCGTTAGTTGTCAAAGTGAAAGTTCGGCGAAACGTTGGTTGGCAAATGAAATTCGGCCAAAAATAGTTCTGCGAAAAGGCAGAACACCTGAAAGAGACGTAGTCGATAGAATAATCAATTACGTATATTCAACGATTTATTTATCGTATGGCATTTCAGTCACGATAATTATGGTAGTTGTATAAACGTAATTTTTGCTACTTAATTAATACCATGCCACTTTATCGAATTCCGAATGGGCATCATTTAACAACTTTAGCATTTAATTCCACTCTTAACTCCTTGCTATGCGCTCACTGCATAACTACCCGTTAAAATATATCTTACATAAAATAAAACCCATGATCATTTTCCAATACTGCTTTAGGTAACATTAATACCGCGAAGTGCCTATTACAAGATTTATTCGTGTTGACATTTATGTTAATGGGGAGCGATTAGGTTAACCGTAGTTATGTTCGTGTAAAAGGTCTCGCCTCCGTGTCGCCTAAACATACATATAAGGTTATATATAACTGGCGATAAAAGTAGCGCGCACCCTAATTAGATCAGCTGGCTATATTTCCAAATAGTCTCAGGGAAGGATTATATGAATTCATTATAATGCCTTTTGGATTTAACAACGTTCCTGGAGGGTTACTCCGATGTTTGAAATTCGCACTACCTCTCACGCGGTCGCGCTCATTCAAATATTGTTTGACGCGAAATCGAGTGGGATAGAACGGTACAAACTTCGAATTACGATCTTTGGAGTAATGGCCTTCTATTTCTTTCCAACGACCAAATACCAGGCAAGATCTTGTCGCTTACATCTGTTTATATTATATAAAGTAGCATATTTTATGTACTAGGTGTTACTAGCGCTTGCGATTATTACGCCTATTAAGAGCTGAACTACCTACGCATTTCCATTCAAATACCAGTTCATTAGGCTCAGTAAGCTTGTGCGTTTACATAATTGCGCCATTTTATTTGATTGCGGAGATGATTCTTCTCGGAATACGTTATCATGTGAGATTTGAGTTTACTATAAACATTGGGTTTTACGCTACTATTTTTATATACATTTTGGTAGATAATAACATAAGTGATAAGAATCGTTATAATTTTTTTTTTTTTTATAAATGATGCTTAGATATTCGACTGAAAGTAATATTCTGATACGACATGCAATTTCACCTATTGCAGACGAAGGTATAGAAAAAAGCTATTAGGCCAATAAGAGCAACGATATATATTAATACTAAGGTTAGTGTAAAACGTGGCGCCACACCGGGAGGCAGAATGTGTGTACAGATGCACACATTTGTGTCAACACGGGACGAACACGTATTTGGGGCGAGTTTACCTTTACTAATTGCCATAATGAGCCTTATCTGTGTGCTTAGTCAATTTGTTTGCCCACCGATCGACAGCCCTGTCCAAGGCTTGTTTATATGTGGCCAGAAGTAAAGAAAAGCTATTAAAATTAAAAATCTTAGTGGTACTGTCAACATACTGCGATTTCCGTTCCTTTCATGGCATTATAACTTGAAGTGATTACGTTAGCGAATAGTATTCTGGCTCAAATAATTATCGAACAAATAGAGAGACTTGCCAATCAAAACTTTTTATTTATATGTATAATGCTAATGACACAAGCATTTATCGAACAGTATAGTTTAGTGGCACAAATACGTAGCAATTGTAGCGCTTTTCGCTATGATATGAATATGAGTAACTTTTTTAATTTTTTTTTTATTTAAAGTATTTTATTCAGAGACAAGAAAAAGGCAAAGTTACAGAGAAAACTTAAACTAAATAGCAACGCAGAAGAAATACGTATGTATAAACCTTACTCTAAATAACCTAAGTATAATACAATTATATAAAAAAAAGGGGTCATAAAAAGAATACCCCATCTATCAAGTCCGCCTGCAGCATGGTCCCCAGTATGCTGGCGGCGTTACCTCTTTGTATAGTCAGAGAGATTCTCTGGCAGAGGTAAGCGCCAGCTCTGGGGTCTCCCGACGCATCGATCAGCCGTTTCAACAAGGCCCTCATAAAAGTTGTCATGTCAGCTGACCATGGGCCCAATGTCTTTACTGCAAGCGCCGCAAATTCGTAGTTGTTTAGTAACGACGAGTATTTGCGGCGCTTGACAATTTGGGCCTGGTCAGCTGCAGCGCCAGCCTTTGAGCGGGTCGCCTGGATGTGGGACTGCGCGAAAGTATCGACACACGTGGCGTCCCACACCAGAGCCCTGCCCAGGTTCCACGGCACCAACGTTGCGCCGTCGGGGCGCTTGCCATTGTCTCTATGAGTAATTTGATTGAAACCGTTAAAATTTTCTTCAGTTCATCTGCACCTAAGTAATTCAAATATGCAATATTACGTATTGTGTAGTTCCTTAAACAAAAAGAGCCATTTTATTCTCGCCGTCTTTTTTTTCCAAAAAAGGTGTACATTACATAACTGCGTGCAACTGAAATTAACTGGCCAAACTGCTAAGACAGTTTATTGGACGGTCTTCCTAGCACATGGAAGTACATATGTACCTATAAATATGATAGGAAGTAACTCAAGTATCACCTTGTAAGTATGAGTGTACGAACATTTTAAAACCGACAGCCTTTTTGACCGATAGAATTGAACTTCGGAAGCTAAAGTTACGAGCTTATTGATAATATCCATTATTATAGCTTTTGAAAAGTATACACACTGCTAAGTACTTGACTTTAGCTGTCCATTAAGATAGCGGTAAATGCATTTGTTTTATCGATGCTAATCCATTACAAGTGAAGTAGGTAAGCATGTATGATGTGATGAAAATTGTTGTTATGTTGCCGAAATGTTTGTGGTAATTATCTTTTGCTTTTTTGTGGTTTTTATCTTCAACACGTTTTCTCTTATTAGTGTAAATAAATATCAAATTCAACAGTTTTTGATCATTCATGCGAAATCGTCAATGTCGTTGGTGGGAAAATGCCAATAAAAAACAAGAATCATTATTTAAGTGATGAATTCTTGAAGACATTCTTTAAGTTCTGTAATATATCCTCACCATTTCTCGAAGGCTTTTAAAGTCGTTAGGTACATTCCGCGACGTGATGTTGGTATCTAAGGCCACTGCTCGATAAATCTTGACCGTGTGCGACATCTACTTTTTATGGTCGTCGCCATAGTGGACAGATCCCTTGGCCGATATGCGCTAAAATGCTCAATTTATTTCTATCGTTTCACATTACTCAACGTTTGACAAGCGTTCCTCGTTAGTTAACTGAAAACAAGTTTGTTGTTCCATTCTCACTTTAAATAATTTACTCTTATCACAGAAATGTTGAATATCGTAAAGAAAATTGCTACGAAGGTAATGAAGACCATAATGACATTTAACAACGTACTGATCATCACCTAATCCATCAGGAATATACTAGATTTCCCGTTGAACCTCATTTTGGGCTTCCTATGATACCTATTGTTGATGAACTTCTACAGAAGAAGGAGGAAATTGAAGTTCCGAGTCATTTGTAATTTCTTGGTCATTATTAAACGCATTTTCCCTCTGAAGAATATCAAAATTCTGTCTTTGGACGAAACACGGGTCTGTCCCGGTTAGTTTGGTCGCCCACAATGTATTGTTACGACAAAAGTCAAATATCGAGCACAAAATCGATTGTTTGTTTGTTTGAGTTTCCTGACCTCGCTATTGGAATAGCCGTTTTGTAATTTGGCATGAATATAGCTTATGTGTCAGCGAAGGGCATAGTATAAATTGGGCAATTTGGTGGGATAGAAATCACCCGATATTATGCAAGATATTTGAAATAATGTAGCGGCTCCCAGTTTTCAAATGACGGTCAAAAATAACTATATTAAAGTTTTGCAAGAAATATACAAAATGCGAAATTTTCGAGGTTATAATCGCCATAACGAGATAACACTGAGTACTTTATTTCTACTGGATAATAAAATATTAATAACATCTAAAAGCTGAAAGCATAAAACGAAACCTAACCTTTTAGTTTTATTACGACGGTATTAAAAGATTTGCGTTATTAAAGCTTAAAATACTTGAATATTTTGAGAGCTTTGAATATTTCTGCAATGGTTTTGTTGCTTCGAGTTTTACAACATCCAATGCAGGGTTCAGTGTTAATCATTAGCATCTTCAGAATTAGTTTATTTTATTTTAAAGGGAAGGCATTTTAAATTAAATCTTTAAATAAGCTCGAGAGGAGGTCGGTCGGCAATCAATTATTAAATGTCGTACCTACAGACCAAAGTTGTGATTTTAATCTCAGGATCGTTCTTGACCGCGCGCATTCTTTAATTTTATTGTGAAGTCTTCCTATGCTGGGCAGCATCTAACGCAGAAGGACATATATACATTGAAATAGCAAGAAAGTTATATCTTTCTGAAGAAGAAATGTATAAGTATCTGTACTTAATCGTATAGCGGGCGCTAGCATCCAAGACTCGCAATTTTATTCTAACTAGGATTGAAAATTCTTGGTAAACTGCTTTAGTGGAGAATAGGCGAATAATTCGAAGATATAATCTATTTAGTCGGTAAAGTTATGCCAAGCATTGTTGTAATTTCTGGAATGATTAAACTGTTCTGTGGCGTAATAAATTTGAACACTTCATAAATCTTAGGTTATTTAAGCATGTCGAGTTAGTAACTAAAATTCTCGTATATCAAAGAGTATATCTTAATAATTTTGCTTACATCTGTAGAAATATGTCCAAGTTTATATAAATCTATATTGCTCGCCGTTTAGTATCTTCGTTTTGGAACCATGTCGAAACATCAGGTAATGAAGGTAATTCAAAAACATTGTGATAGACCTAGTTTAATACGTTTTAATTATATGTACCAACCGGGTCATTGTCAGATTTAGGTGCGCGTCTTTCTGGTGGACATTTGCAAAATTATGGATTCCAGGGCCTAATTTTTTGGTTTTTTTTTTTTTTTTTTTTATGTCATAGGGGGCAAACGAGCAAACGTATCGCCTGATGGAAAGCGATTACCGTCGCCCATAAACACCTGCAACACCAGAGGAGTCACAAGTGCTTGCCTACCCGGAGGACGAAGATAGAATGCCTCTATGCTAGTAATTTCACCGGCTATCTTACCCCCACACCGGAACACAACAATGCGAACATTGCTGTTTAGCGGTGGGTTAGCAGGCAAGACGGTAGTAACAATCCGGACGGACCCTGCACGAGGCCCTACTACTCCAATGATTGAATGCCTGTGAGAATAAGGAACTTTCCCTCTTCTATAATCCGATGTAATAGCAACATAACCTAGATTCATACAAGCTCTTAACTTTTGACCACCGAAGGAACAAATTTTGTTTTTTGAACTGACAATGACCCAACCGCAAGAGTATAAGTAAATATTCTATATTTTGCTAAGATCCGAAGACAACCTTCAGTACTTATCTTATAGAATGGAAAAGAATAGAATACTCTTTATTGCACACTTCAAGAAGAAAGACATACAAATACAGATGACACATAACATTACAACATAAATATAAATTGTAGTTACCTATAATTAGATAAGCATCAGCCATGATTGTTACACTTAGATATACGAGCATGAAAGATGTATTATCTGTTGGTAATCCTGAAGAAATAAATAAATAATTTAATGTGTGGTTGTGTAAGTAACTGTGATGATTGTCCACAGGCCGTCGGTGAGCTTCATCACTCCCGCGCTGGTTGTGGAGCGGCACAGCGCGGGCGAGCGCACGCGGCGCGGGCCGCTCGAGGGGGCCACGGGGTGCCACTACACCGGCGCAGTCAGAGGGCAGCCTGGATCGAACATCGCCCTCTCGGCATGCGATGGACTTGTAAGTTATCCTCGCTTTGACCAGCGAAATCCTACTTTATAAATCAATGGGCAAATATTTGTGCAAAATATTTGTACTTGGGTCATGGATGTTATCTATATATGTATTTATATATTATGTATATCGTCGTCTAGTACCCATAGTACAAGCTTTGCTTAGTTTGGGACTAGGTCGATTTGTGTATGATTGTCCCTTAATATTTATTTATTTATTATTTATTTATAATAATGCCAAAAATTTACCAAAAATGTGTGACCGTAAAAGGGTTTAATATTATTGATGAGCGGCAGACAAGACATGCTTGAAGTGAAAAAGGTAACACATCTTTAGTTACTATGCCGCCATAGTATAATGTTTAAGTGCAATCGTTATATGTTACGACTGAAGCCTTTTACTAAAAAGAAATGCATTTTCTTAACGTCGATCCAGTAGGATATTTGAAGCGCCTTTCAATTGCTTGCTCCACCACTTGCATGACCCGCATCACTAGATGGACGGGGAGCAGTGGAAACTAGAAAGTACATTAGAAACCGACATATCTCACGAAAATACTTTTGCAGACAGTTCGATTCTATGTGTTTACTAGTAAAAATGTACAAGCAAATAAATAAAAAAGAAAATAACGCGGCGGTAGGTGCCAATTTGTCTCGGAAATCGGAAGTAAATCAAGCATTATAGTCTATAAAATACTCGTAAATCGATCTTTCACTCGACTCTGCGTGTGTGGTCGTGTCGCATATGATTCACGTAGACCTTAGCTTTTTAAATCGGCTGGTAACCGCATCGAGACCACTAAGTGGCCGGCCCAAGTGCTACCAGATCGTGTGGTCACAGTCTGAACGAACTGTTAAAATTTCATTTTCAACCCACACCGACTTTGAAGTTTCTGTGGTTAACACTGGCCACCACTTTAACGATCCAAGGAAAATACCTTAAAATAGGTCGTCTGTGCCGTTAAAAACCAGCTGACATGTGGAAGGTCTTCAACAAGATAGGAATAGGGATATGACAGTTAAGAAAACATCACAAAAGAAGCTAATAGGACTGAACTGACCACGGTCAACTGAAAAATCCGATGAAGATCGGAACAGATTGTTAGTTAATATCAGAAAACTAATTTTCTAAAGTAAATAAACCATCATCTTTCAAACCACAAGCAAAAGCATCGCGCGTGTTTAGTCTACGAAGCTTTATTTTTATTGTCAGTTATTTATAACGAAGAGTTCAAATAAATCACGATGTGGCCTTGCGAAGCTTAACATACCTCTAAAACATAACTATAAAAATCTGCGGATGAAACATTAGTTCATCCTTCTTATTTATCTGTTAGCTTTGGCAGATCTTTGGCACTTTGGCCCGCGGCTACAGCGCCGTAGACTTTAGCGTTATTACTCCTATTGTGTTCTGACGCTGCTCACAATGGCTTTTTGAAGATTGTACAAGTTTTAGAAGAAACAACCTTAGTTGTAAATAAATTAATAATTTCAATTCATGATACTTTCCATGAAAAAATGCCATTTAGTATAGTAATTTTAGGGTTCAGTAGGAGATATAATGAAAAATCTAGAAGAATAATATTATAATCTAACGCTCTTTCTTACTAATACTAGATGTAGTGGCATTGTGTTGCCTACATTCTTGTATCGTGATCCTGTAAAACATTGGATAATGGATAGATGGTGGAGAAAATCTTCTACTTTTTGACCCAAAACTGATTGCGTGAGCCGATTGTTCTGCGCTACATACGGGGTACTGTTTAGTCAAATACTCGGCTAACAAAGCCCCCTTTCTAACAAGCGTGCAAACCATCAAGACACGAAACCTTAATATATGGACAACAAACTACGCACTAATGAAGTGCTGTCAGACGCGACAAAACCAACACTCAATCAACAAGCTACTGTAACATTTACTAAGTGCTTTTAGTTGCACAAACAGCTGCTTGCAAAAGCCGGCGTCGAATACAAGAACAAATAGCATAAAGACGAGACAACGTTTACAGAATTTATGAATGACGCTCGAACAGCACGAAAAAATGATAGCTTTCGACGGTCCATAGACAGTGCACTCTTACTTTCAATGCCGTCTTTCGGGCGGCGACGCTGTTAAAAGTGAAATTCTTGTTTGGCGATGTTGATGTTGTTTGCTTAATTGATTTTTGATACGTAATGGTTTTGTTTGAGAATGGTATAAGTATACAATTTATGTATATGAATATTTTATTTATTCAATTTTATTCATTTAAGGCATTCTCTACCAGTCAACCATAATATTGTACTTATTTAAAAAATCATCGTAACCTGTGTTGTAGGACTTAATTTTTAAAGTTATGTTTTGCTGTACATTAAACTACTGAACCCTTGGTTTTTTCCTTCGACACCAACTACAGTAAAAATAACATCAACTAATGCTTATCATTCGGTTCAATAAAATACTTTTTTGTGTGCTCTTGTGCCCACATTCGTAATTTAATATTGCGGCCTTGCTTTTGATCGATGGGTGAGATACTGTTGCGAATTTAAAATTAATTAATGATTTATATGTGGAAGTAATCAAAAGTGGGCGTTAATTTCGCGTTTGGAGTTCCTAAGTACATAATTATAAAAGGCTTGGGTTTAAACGCCTACCAAATATATTGATAAATTACTACCAATAAATTCTTAATGCTCACCAAAACGGATGAATGCTCACCAAATAGTGTACCCCAAACTATTCTATAAATAAAGCAAATAATTTTAAACGCCTACCAAATATGATTAAACGTCTACCAAATATATTGATAAATTACTACCAATAAATTCTTAATGCTCACCAAAACGGATGAATGCTCACCAAATAGTGTACCCCAAACTATTCTATAAATAAAGCAAATAATTCTTTTTCTTACATACTATAAAATCATCGTTTTTTAGGGATATAAAAAAAAAAACTAACCTAACCTAACCCGGCCGAGTCGGATCTGCTCTGAAAGGTGATCAGGGGGCCTATGATGGTTGCGTTTATCACGTGATAAATAAGTGACAAAGCATCTGTCCCTTGCACTCGCAATTGGTCAAAACGTGACGGATGCTTTGACACTTATTTATCACGTGATAAACGCAACCATCATAGGCCTACAGGATTAGATGGTTACCTAGCTGAAACACTAATTTATGAAAACAATATTTGGTGAGCAAAACATCCATTTTGGTGAGCAAAACATCCATTTTGGGAAGCAAAAAGATATTTTTTGGGGAGCACTGTTTAGAGTGAATTTATATTAAATGGAGGCAATTCAATTTATTTGGTATTTAGTTTTGGGGGTATAAAAGCCATTTTGGTGAGCATTTAAATTGTACCCATTATAAATAAATAAATAAATAAATAAATAAATATCAGACCACCTCACACAAATCAACCTAATCCCAAATTAAGCTCAAGAAGGCTTGTGTTATGGGTACTAGGCGACGATATACATACTTATATAGATAAATAAATACTTAAATACATAGAACATCCATGACCCAGGCACAAATATTCGTGTTCATCACACAAATATTTGCCCTTGCCGGGATTCGAACCCGGGACCGTCGGCTCAGTACGCGGTTGCTTAACCACTGCGCCAACCGCGTCGTCAATAAAATAACAGAGTTGTGACATAGTCACAACGGCTACAACTCCACGTAGGTACATTAAAGATAAAATGGTGAGCTCTAAATGAACACTTCTTGTAAGTTATGAGGCATCGGTCTCAGAAATGCGTTGCCTATATATGGCAGACTTGAAAAAATATATCCATCTAAATATCGTAACGAAAGTTAAATGGCGGTTGAGAATAATGCATTTATTTTTACTTTTCTAATTTCAATATTAATTTTAACCAAATTCAAAGGTTATCAATCATTATTTCAATTTAATTCGCGAATTTTACGATACTGACAAATGGAAAATCAGATTATAACGTGTAAACATCGCTCCCCTTCTATCTAGCCAGTTTCTACATTAGGTTCCAGAGCGCAGCTTGCACTCGTATAGTTAAACGGTCGTTAAATTTTAACGTGTAATGAAATTGCAGGTTAAAGCTACCTGGCGATTTATGAAGCATAGCCCACTTTTACAGTTATACGTAACTATTACGGGTAAAACTGCATTTCTGCCTTTTGACGAGTTTAAGCGTACTTATATTTTACAACAGCATGAAATTAAGTCAGGAGCACTATAAGTACGTCTATACTTTTGCCACATGCTTAATTTACTTGAAATGGTAACTGTTCTATGTCACTTTAAGCAACTAGCTACTAAACCGGTATGCAGCCTGCCTCTGACTATAGGGCTTTATATGTAAAGTTCGATTTTACTCACTTAACTGATATAATTTTGTTTTGTGAAATTATAAAAAAATATTTGATTTAGATAATTTATTGGACCTCAAAGTTTAATCGTTAAGAGGCCTTATTCCTTTTAAATTTTTATTTTTTTTCATATTGAGACATTAACACAGAGAGTATTGATAATTTTAACCAAGTTTTGGAAGTGAATAATACTTTTCCCCGAGTTCTAAATAAAAACATAGCTAGTTCATGCTTTCATTTAGGTGCAGTCGAAAACAAGTTGAAGAAACTAATTTTCCGCGTGAATTTTGTTAATTTCGAGCAGTTTTTGAAACAAAAATTATGAATGAAAAATTCTAACTGCAAGTTTCAAATATATATTAATAAATCCCAGTAGCCCTCTTCTAGTTAATATCATAAATAATATGTTAAGAAACATTTGATCATAGAGAAAATGTCTAAAACAATTAGCATTTTAAAAGGATTAAGGCCTCTTAAGTCAGTGTAGGAAAATAAATCTAAAAAGAACTAATCTAGTCTAATCTATCGTAAATTTCGATTATTCATTTGATATATGACGTCTCTTAAAGCTAAATATTGAATATCAGTTCAGTATGCTTAGCAGCATTGGATTACGTACAGAGATGTTTCTATAAAGTTGCAGAACAAAAGATGCTCAGTTTGAAGAGCACTATTAAACTTTGCATTTAAAGCCCCATGATCAGAGACACCCTGTATATGGCCCATTTCATAACGTAAGACAATGTCTACTGCCGCGGATCCTGCAGGATCGAGATATTTTCCGATCGATCGAGTAATCCCCCATTTGTGATCCCGCAAAAAAGCGTGACAGCCTGTATTTGGATTCCCTATACGTGACTTATAATTATATCTTATTTATACAGGATATACGAACGAACGCACTGAGATGTTAAACATAATATAATTATACATATTTCACAGTAGGTACATTTTCAACAGATTTTCAGTTGGAAAAGTAATATTTTACTTCAGGAATACATTCCACAAATTTTTTGTACTCATTTATGTTGTTAAATAGTGAACATTTATGCAGATTGATCTGCATAAATGTAAAGCTTTAAGCAAATAACTAGTCGTTGAAATAATTAAAATTTTCATTTGGCTGAATAAATATTTATTCAACATATAGTTACATAATTATTTTTTTCATGTTCATCGAAAGAAATATCTAGATCTTCGATTGGGCAATACGCTAGCCCTATAGATGTACAACTCTATAAAAGTAAAAATGCCTATTCTGTCAGTTACCACGAAACGACCCTTTTAAAGACCCAATTTAAATTTACAACGTAAGCGCGCACACATGTAATAATTCATACGTTAAAAAAATGCAAGACTAATTACTTAATATACGTGGGCGATGTTTCTTTATAAATTATCCGCCTCCTGTCAAATCAGTTTAATTGGGACCACAATTTGCATTATATATCCCTCGAGAACTATATCATATACGATACAAGATTAAATCTAACAACTTATTTGCTTGTAAAAAATAACAATAATCATTATTTTAATTAGATAGAACATCTATGCTCTGCGGAACACAATCACTACAATCGTGTTCGGAAAAAAACGTCGGATGTTATTACAGACTTATAATACAACTAGCTTGCTCGCTGTACAGCGTGACGGCCACAAGCTACATTAGGGCATAAATGTCATTGTATATCCATTTAATTCAGGGCTTGAAATTACTAGAGTTAGTTTTTGTCCGCAGTTACGCCAGCATGGCAAACTAGGTATAGTTTTAACTAACCTTCGCTAAATGTAACTTACTCGTATGTATTATTTACTCAAATATTACTCCTATAGGGCCTCGGTATATTTTTGATTGGAACTATGCTTTAATGTAAATCATTGTAACATACATCAGGCGATACGTTTGCTCGTTTGCCTCCTATGACATAAATAAAAAAAAAACAAATACGCAAGTTTGTTTTCGTGTACCTACTTACCTCATTAAATTCGGTAGAACAAAGATAGCCAAAAACGTATTAAATATGTACATAAAATTGACACACTGAATATTAACTCTACTCTGTTATTTAGTTTTGTGATAAGAACAAAGCATTCTTGTAAATACAAAGTTTCTAATTAATGATGACCAGCCAAAGGTCACGACAGATTGCGTAATGATGCTACTCACTAAGAAATGGACTTAACTGACAGTAATTTCCTACTAACATAAAGCTTTTGGAGTTACTATGAAGTGCCAATCTCGAATGAATGAACCGACAGACAGGTGAATGAAATTAATAATGCAGGGCTGCCACTTAATGGCTTGTTTTTCTATTTCGAGTCATTAACTTCAAAACACGCGTGTAATCAATTTTATAAATAGATACTTGAGGATTCTCGATTCCGTTTGATTAACTCCAATGTACTCGAACTTAATTCTCACAGTTTTATGAAGACTAGGAGGCGGGCGCAATTTAGCCAGCGTATTTTTTTATTTCCGTAGTCGGGTAAATAATATCCTATCCCTGTAGGTACTAAATTGGTTAAAATTCGTCCAGCGGTTGTAGCGTGATGAGATAACAAACTTATTATGACCAACAGATGGCGCCAGCGTTTTTGCCTAAAATTATGACCGGACGGGCCATAGAAAACTGATTTCCAATTCAAATGTAGAAATGTATAATAAATAGTATAGCAATCTGTCTAATCCATACTAATATTATAAATGCAAAAGTGTGTCTGTCTGTCTGTCTGTCTGTTACCTCTTCACGCTTAAACCGCTGAATCGATTTCGATGAAATTTGGCATGGAGATAGTTTAAGATCCGAGGAAGGACATAGGATAGTTTTCATCCTGGAAATTATCCCTAAAAAGATTGAAAAGTGAGTAAATAATTCATGATGACATTGATGACCCTGTAGGAATTGTAATGATTAGACGAAAAGCACAATTGCTCTTACATTTGTTTAGGCGCTTTTAATAATCCCTTTTATCAATTAAAGTGATTAGGTGGATATCCATCGTGTTGTACGAGGTTGCTTCCATACTTCCAAGTTCCACGCGGACGTAGTCGCGGGCAAAAGCTTGTCTCATATATTATGTTTATGTCCTTCTATTTGTTGCTAAAAAGAGTAACCGTGGAACCGTAATTGAATGAACCTTTAGATGCTTTTTGTGTATCAGCTCAGTCCTTTAATGGCAGGCGTTACCTTAAGACGCGTATCTTTTTAAACGATTTCGTTGTTCTTGACCAACGTATAGCGCATCTCATTAGGAAAACTATGTCATTTACTACATTCCAACATTAATGATAATATACTTAAGTCTTCAGTTCAACTGCGTGCTCACATTAAGATGCAAATCTAGTTATTTGCGTTTAATAGTTAATTGAATATTTTAATAGGCAAGTATCGAAATAGCTTCCTTTTGTGATCGTAAAAGGCGTACCTATAAGGCAACGATATCGAATATATGGACTTGGGGTTGTAAGAAAAAAATATTACCTACTTTGGATGAATTACTTATTGTGCGACAGATAAGCGATAAAGCGTCTGTCACTTTCGCACGCGTATACGAGTACGTGTCGGAAAGGGATAGATGCTTAAGCATTTATCTATAGCGCCGTAAATGCAACCATGAAGTGATGAGTCAAAATGTGAAAAAATCCAGTTATATAATTGTTGCGATGCACGATATGTGTGTAATATACCTAGATACAGTTTAGTTTATAGTTTTTTGGTATCTCTTCATTATGGAATAATCGCAATCTCGCGTCGCATCCAATACTGGATGTAATCGTTAAAGGTGACCATGTAATGATTCCGTAATTATAAGTTATCAAAAAACTAAAAACTGGTACTGAAAGTAGGTACGATACCCAATGAGTAAAATAACATCAAAAACATTTTCATAATAAACCTAAAAACATCCAAAATGAATACATTAAGCGCTTCCATACATACTATACTTACAAGACACCTCTGTTTTTGTGTAGAGTTAAATCCAACAAAAATGTCCATATATTTCAGACGTCTATAAGATTCCCAATGCGTCCTTATCTCTTATGCGATGCATTTGATTGTACGGATGTTCAGAGAAACGCCGCCGCTTCATCTCCACTTAAGCCCAAGACAAACACTTGAGCCGCTGGACATCTCGAGTGGATAATACTTAAGCTTACACACCATGGACTAATAATATAAGAAAACTGCCAATGCCGGTCCGTGGTGATGATAGAACCTATCTTGCCTGTTTTTTAGGGAATTCATCTTGAAAAAGGTAAGCCTAATTTTCTCCAGCTTTGCCAAGAAAATGTCATACACGGCGCCACCTTTGCGAGGTATTTGTACATATCATATGGAACTAAAAGGCTTAGCAAAGTATAAGTTATAGCGCCAAATGGAGAAAGCTTCTTAATCCATATCAATAGCCGGCACTAAGGTCTAAGCGGGTTACCTATCTGAAGCACCAATTTTTGTTTCCCATCTGTAACGTTTCGCCAAATTGACATTTGTTCGAAAACCTTGTTTTCCAAAACTGTTATTTATTCAGAGTTATTATAAAACGAGCCTAACCTAATCGAATGGGTTCTTAAAAACGATGTTTATAAAATCCTGGAAATATTACAGGTGTCAAGAAAAAAATACTTTCGGACAAAATAAAATTTGGCGAAACGTTACAGATGGGCAACAATTTTTCGGAGTTTTGATAGGATACCGTCTAAGCGTCATACGTATTATTTTTCGTCAAAGGCTTCATTTCGCCGAAGTGTCATTTCGTAGAAAGCATTTTTCTCTGAAACCAACTATTTGGAATGGTTATAAAACAAACCTAACCTGACTTAATGAATAGGATGATATTTACAAGAATTACCTATTAAAAATATAAGTATGACTTCGAAGGAAAAAGAAATTCGACACAGTGAAAATTCGATGAAATGAAACATTCGACGAAAAATTATTCGGCGAAAAGGCAGAAAACCGTTTGGGACAGAGATCTTGCTTAGGCGGCGCCAGCTACCACAGGTTGCTGGACCGCGACTTTGCATAGGTATTGGCAGTCTCTTTGATTAGTGACCCATGAAACACACCTACCAATGTCCGTGTTTACACAGCGTTCGTGTTCACTTTCTACGGTAGGTCGCACTCCTTTATATTTCTTATTAGACGAAACATGACAGAAGTGTCCCTAGCTACATTATGAATGAGAAAGTTTAAATCTCAAACTTAAACGTTGGTTTGTTGTTAGAAAAAAGGCCAATGAATTGACGTAATTTTGAAAAAGGAATTTTGTCTCGGTTAAATATTCAGTTTTCGTAGAATAAGCAAAATCATCCACAAGTGCGTTGTGGTAGGGTAGGGTAGGCGAGTAGGCATTTTTTTTAAGATGTCAATAAATCCTATTTAGAAGGTATTGGGATCATGCGTAAGAGTTAGTTACCTTTAAATCTTAAATTACTTAGGTACTAAAAGGCTTTAATACACATAAGCCCTTCTCAAACACACTATACAATCATAGTTAAAATGTCATTTCATTGATTAAAACTGGAATAATCATACATCCTTTTAGAATGAAGCGTGCGGTTCGACGCACGGGCGCGGCCTTCCGCGCCGCAAGGCCGGCGGCATACAGACTGGACAACCATCATAGATAATTATATACATAATATGTATACACATTATACATATTCTAATGTATGCAGCGTTTAAAGCCCACACCCAATCATAAAGTTTCGCAAATATCTTTCGTTTAAGACTCATTTGTTTTATGGTTATGTAAGTATTTTAACCGATTTGTTTTAAGATAAAACTTAATTGTATAAATCTGTTACTCGTATATTTAAATAGCAGGCCAAAATGATCAGTTATTAGGAATAAATTAGAGTTTTTTATCTGATAAGAGGAAGACTGACCACCTAGACTTAATTGCGTTCAAAAAGTGTTAATTTAAATACCTCGATGTTTCGAACGCGATTTACGTTCATGGTCTGGAAGGGACTGCTCGTTAAGGTGATTAAATTAACACTTTTTGGACGTGATTACGTCCCTTTTTTCTTACAATAATGTGTAAAAATCGTGTAAGTTTAAATCATGTTACCTCTTACGCTATTGGACGAGCCAAATAGATATTAATCACATCCTGTAAAAAAATATGAGGACTCCAATAGAGACAAGTTGTCATCACGTTGAATAATATTGTATATAGAATACGTTGTCCGTTGACACTGATATATTTTTTGCTCACTATATAGTGAATATTGGGGAGACCAGGGTTAAGCCGTATACCTATAGGACTTATTTCAATACACGTTAATGAAATAAACGTTTTTAAATCGTAAATTTAATTGGCATAGTATGGCAAAGAAATAGTAATGTACGCTCAACATAACATTATTGAAAATTAACATAGGATCAAAAAATCAATCAAAAAGTATAACTTTTACAGTTTTGATCCGACCCCTGTCAACACCGTACCTACAGGGCTACAGTTTATACAGTTTTGATTCAAACGTTACTAGTTCCAAATACTCGTTATCTCATAAATTTAATCTGAAATAACATTAACACTGCCAAAAACAATAAATCTTAAACACAAACAATTGGCTGCTGTCAGTGAGCCGTTTGGATATGAGAAATTAAAATTACAAGCAAATTTAAACGAAGTCTAAGGTTTTATCCCGGTATACGGTTTTGTACGGGTTTCCCCTGCCCACTCTGCTATCTGCCCATCGATAGGTATTGAGAACTGAACAAGGAGGAAAGATAAATAAACAATTATTTGCTACAATTATGCTTGTAAGTTTATCTTGAACGGTCTTTGGTCTTGGTCATGCTATCATCATAACAATCGAACTTTCTTGCGTATAACTTACTAGTTGATCCAGTCTGTTAAGTACAGAAAGGAAAACTCATCTTATCGTCTCTCAATCACTTGGACTCCAACTACTCCAAGTGCGTCCTAAGATATATTATAATTACGTAAAAACGAAGTAAGTGGCTATAAAACTCATACATAGTTACTTCATTATTCCTTAAAATAGAATAGTTTCTAGTGAATTCTTGCAAACGTCTACTTCGTTATCAATCAATTTATCTACCGTTACAAGCAAACAAGACGCGGATTTGTTGACCCACTGCTTCCATAACCGGTTTCTTAGTTCGCACTCAATGGACCCATTCAATGTTGCTTTTCTATTGGTTTGAGAATTTGACGAGTCTTGATAGATTTATAAATGTGTGTAACTAAACTAAACAACTTGATCTATTAGTTAGGATTTAGAAAACTGCTAATTAGTGGATTATATAGCGTAGAAACAGGAAATATTTACGAGCCATTCTTAAAATTAGTAGTGTGACGGATGTCGGATACTCGTATAGTCAATTCATTTTATGAGCTTCCTGTGTCATCGTAAAAATACTTATATTTTTAGAAATGGTTCATTAAATTTACTAGTCATATTAAAAATAAGTTCTTTTTCAGGCAGGCCTATTAAGAACAGAACACGGAGAATATTGGATCGAACCTTCCAATCAACTGCCTAGCGACGAATCAGGTGGTCGACCACACGTTATCTTCAAACGGTCGGCTGTCGATAAAGTCGAAGCGTATCACAGAAAGAAGAGAGCAGTAAATTACAAAAGTGATAACAATGAACAATACAAACAATACTATGAAAAACAATACCAAAAGTTTCATCCCAGAAGAAATCAAAACGTAAGAAGAAATCACGATAGCAAAGAAGCAGCGGAAAGACGATTACGAGAGTCCGAGAGGCTTAAACGATTAGAAACAGCAAGGAAAAATCCTATTGCTTTCAGAGCTGAAATGCAAAGAAGAAGAGAGAATAGAATAAACCAATCCTTATCAAAAAGCAATTCAATAGAAACTAGCAACAGCAATAGCAGGTCAATGGAGATGCCATACCTGAGAAATGGTGGAAGAAAAAGGATGAATCGCAGACGAGGAGATATTCAGAGGAAGCATAGGAGACGACGAAGGAAGGCGAAGAACTGCGCTACTAAGCAGCCGCCGTATTCATGGAACATCACAAACGTTGTTGATCGCACTTATGGTGGAAACAGGGTAAGAATATCTCTCAATCCACATTTTTACAGACGTCCAAGTCTGGTTTTTTTATATAACAATGACAACTGATTTTATCATGAATCATTACTACTTTACTTTGTGTTTAAGCTCTGTCTTCTTTCTCAGAACAAGCATCATACAAATCAAAGGACCAAGGCGAATACGCCGAGACGTACCCGATCAGTGAGCAAACCACAGCACGTCGAAGTATTGCTCGTCGCCGATAAGTCAATGACAGAGTTCCATAATGACAAAAACTTGGAGACCTACTTGCTCACCATCATGAATATGGTAAGTGTTTCATTGAATTAAGGAAACTATTTTTTACGTAGGCATTAGGCATACTGCATCTGAAGCAGGAGATGTGTTGTGAAAGTACGAGCAGGCAGTGGCTCCATTTCTATTCGGTCACTTGTATCAGGTATCAAGCCGAATAAAAATACAGTTTGTGACTGTGATTTAGATTTTCCTCGTTTTAGTCTAAATACGTACTTACCTGGTATATTAAGCTAACTTGATGTTAAAGATGTCTTATTTGAATGCAGGTATCATCCCTTTACATGGACCCGTCAATCGGCAACCTGATCCAAGTTGTGGTTGTGAAGATCGTAATCCTGCAAGACTCCCACGACCTGCAGGTGTCTACTAACGCTGACACGACGCTATCGTCCTTCTGTCGCTGGCAGCAGCAGTTGAACCCAATTAACGACTCCCATCCTCAACACCACGACGTGGCAATTCTGGTCACCAGGCAGGACATTTGCAGTCTTAACAATCAGCCTTGCAAGTAAGTGGCTTCTTCATTTACCTTAAGTTAATTGTGTCCATATGCACGTATGTGTGAAATTAAATTACTCTTTGGCATCGGAAAACTTCCGAATTTTTTTTTGGTGGGGTATACTGAAAAGCTTTTACCTCGGTTTAAAGTAAAATATTCCAAATATTGTCACACCCTCAGAATAAAACCTTATACCTATATGATCCGATAATGCGTGTCAAAAATCAAAAACCTACCTCATTTGGTAAGTAATCGATTTGTATCTGAAAATGTTCCGTCTTAATGAGAAAATGAATACCTTCCAAATTTTGGTTAACCAGCTAGCATTTTATTATAGACGTTTTAAAAATTCTTCGAGCATATTTCTTAAATTTTCGTTTTGATTTGAAGTAGCATCGGCAATCCTTGAACTGAAAATGGATAAGAAAACTCAACAACGGCCTTCTCGGCAAATTAGCATAGCGTTTTTTCTGCGCGAGCTGCAAGGTCAATGGCAGAAGGCGTCTGGTATTGAAGTAAATAGAGCTGCATGAGTAACAGATTCTAAAATAGAACACTTTCGTATTTAATCCCTGCCTTAGGGTTGCCAGATGACCGTTTAAGTACCGGTTTCCGTAATAATTTTCCAGAAACTGTGTAAACGGATGGATGTATAAAAATACTTATACTTATACATGCAGTGCGTCATGATGTGTGCAATTATGCAAAAGACACTCCGTACTACACAAGTTTTAGATCGGCGACTTTGAATAAGTACGAAGAAATACAAACAAGATTGGACAGAAATACAAAAATGTAAGTATGTAGGTTCCCTAATGGATTACCAAATCTAGAACCTAAAGCTGGCTAGTGTACATTTTTGGGTTTATCCTACTAGCTAGCTCGCGTCTCTTCTCTAGTTTCATCTTAAAATGGTAATTAGTAAACGTTGGTGCTATTAGGAGGTAAATTTTCATTCGGCTGTGATACCACAAGCCCAATTGGGTTTATTTCGGTTTCAATTTATGCTCAAGCCGCGCCTATTTGTTACGTAACCAATAGACATGACTCAGTCGGCTTCGATCTTAACTTCTCTTTCAACACTTACGTAGTAAATAAATAGCCCCACAGAAGAGAGAGAGAAGTCTTGACAAAGACCTTAAAAAGTGATCCAAAGCGCCTAAGAGTGAAACTAGCTTACAAACACTAAATCCGCATCCGCACACAAGGGACAAGAAAGATTATAATCACACACTCATTTGTATTAAAAATAGCGCACTTATTGTATTCAATTGCGACATCGTAACAATGTGGCACAATGTCGATACATTATCAGACAAGACGGAGCCGCATATTAATGCGTGTCTGAATGTCTGCGTGGGTTGCTAAGTGCAGTGTAGAGTGAAGTGCCCCGGTTGTCGGCAAAAAAACTAGCTAAGTGTTTAATAAAGTCGGATGTAAGCCCGCGAGATTACGAGTAAACCCGAGTATCCCGGTTACAGTCCGTTCAAATTACATATGTATTATAGGTACCTACACACCTTGCCGTGCGTAACGCACGGCACGGACCGGACGTAATATGCGGGACATTTTATCAGGTCGACATTATCAATACGTTTTGCCTAAGTAGTGATAAGAGACATATTCTAAACTAGCTGCGCCACGCGGTATTATCCGCCCATCCCACGGGAATACTATTTTTTTTTTCGGGATAAAAAGTAGCCTATGTGGTCCAGGGTGTCAGCTACCTTCATACCAAAATTTATTAAAATTGGTTCAGCCGTTTGAGCGAGAAGAAGTAACATACACATAAACACACTCACAAACTTTGGCCTTTATAATATTAGTGTGATGAACTAGGGATTAATTATCTGTCGTCATGTCATAATTTTTAGCCCGAGCATAAATTAGAAAACAAATTATTAACGGATTTATGATGAGAATATTTTATGAGGGAAGGAGCTCACGTACTTGGTGAAGCAGATTGTACGAAACAGCATGATCCTTGTTAGGAATAAGTAAATCAAATGCATGTACTTGTTCTGAACTAGCATAATATTTGCATATCGTTACGCATTTGCATATAATTACGATTGAATACTGTAGCTACTATAAAAAACTTTAACACCCTGTAACTAGTCATAAGTATTCTTGCAAATAAACATATTCTATTTTATTATTCTATTCGAACGAATTTAGTGTGCCAAATGTGGAGTTAAGACACCTGTCGCAATATGTCAAAGAATTGACAGGATGGCAACGAAGGGTAAATTCTTTCAGTCACAATTCACATTCAGAAAAAATAAGACTATAATTATAACTGAGCACCCTTGGATCCCGAGCCTGCTAATTTATAAGGAAGCAGAAGAAAATTGTATACATTCAAACCAGTATTCTTGTTGTCAACTCTAAATCCCACAATTACATAATTTGTCATACGTAACACGAATCATAAAAGACATGCTAGATTTTTTTAACATCAATCTGTTAAAATTTACACTGATGCGGATTGCAGTCCAATGTGTGAATGGAAATAACGACATGTGAATTAAGACAAAACATTATATATATATTTTTTTTTACGAAACGGTTATTTAATCGGGCTTCGATAAATTGTTGTTTACGCAATTATCGAGTTTCCGGAAATTCTTGAATCACTAACGGCATCGCTGCCAGACGTAGGCTGGGTGGTTACGTGGATCTCAGTGGCTCTTACGGCTCTATTCAAAGTAGGTAACATCAAAGAGCCGCTAAGGATGGGTGCGTCTACTTTCATTAAAACTCAACAAGACATTACATCGCCGGAGACGTACCTATAAAACTAAAATGCAATAAGTTGAAAAAAATATTTCTACCAAGTTAAATTTTACTGCACTTCAATTTGGTTCAATTTCAAGGAAATATTTGTGTGATATCGAACGATCCTTTTGTTTGGTGTAAACTAAATTATACGAATAAAATTAACATAACCAGTACAGGATTGCCCGAGCCCAAACAAGAACAGTGTTTGCCTTTACGATGATTAGCGCAACGCAATAGAAATCCTTAATTAAATATTGGAGGTTTGCATATTTTAATTGCTAATGACCATAGCTCAGACTAATCAGCGCAAAACAAGAATAAGGAAAAAATATGGAAATACTCACAAACTTTGGGTTAATTTTGGGTTGCGTTTAACAATAAAAATAATTATCTAATATAATTCATATTTATATAATAAGACCAAAAAATTGGGTCAACAAGAATTAAGAAAAAAATGGAATACTTACAACAGTATTTCGTTTGCTACTCGTATGCTAATGACTGATGAAGTGATGACATTTTGACGGATTGATTGCACCTATTGATCAAGTGTTCTAATTCGTCAACTTCGTAAATATCAATATCAGTGATGACTATCATTTCACTTAGGGTGAAGCCAGACGTGATTTGAGTCGCGTAATTTCGGTCGCACCATACCTACATCATGTCACGTGACGTGCTCGTAATTTCGGTCGCACCATACCTACATCATGTCACGTGACGTGCTCGTAATTTCGGAAGCACCATACCTACATCATGTCACGTGACGTGCTCGTAATTTCGGTCGCACCATACCTACATCATGTCACGTGACGTGCTCGTAATTTCGGTCGCACCATACCTACATCATGTCACGTGACGTGCTCGTAATTTCGGTCGCACCATACCTACATCATGTCACGTGACGTGCTCATAATTTCGGTCGCACCATACCTACATCATGTCACGTGACGTGCTCGTACGCTCGTATGGCTTCACTCTTAGCGTTTTATATTTTTTTGTATGCCACAGTCGAAAATATAATAAACGTTCGACAAAACGTTTGTAAAGAGGTTACATATAAACCGTAGAACTTACAAACCCCGCTTGCCAAAGTGTCAAGACACTTGAAACACTCCTTAGCGAAGACGACGTTAGAGTACAGAATAAGACACTATTACATACCATATTCAAAGGAAAACCTAGGCAAGCCGAAGCAGGGTTGACTTATTTCTACTTTTAAGAACAATAGATTAGAATTGTAAAACGCTCTAAACTAGGCAAGCCGGTGGGATCAGGTTATATAGACGCCACGCCATGCTTCATACAAACTGTTATCTATTTTGATTATCCCAGAGAACGGTATTTATTGGATGTTTGAGTAAAATGTGACAAAATTAGTCGAGCGGCACGTGCGCTCTGGTCACAACTAGTGGCTGCGAACGTGCTCCGATTTTGTCCGAACAAAGGCGAATGATGGAACGAAACACAGTACGCATAAGTGATTCGTGCAGCACTTACAATGCATTAAAATAATATTATAAGCATACAAAACCCAGTTTACAAAATAAAAAAAATACAAAGACCAATTTTGAATGACGGTAGACAACAAACGATCTCTTCCAGACAATCTTTGCGTAAGTGAGTGAGTCCATCTCGATTAAAGTCCGTCCAACCGTTTTGGAATCAGAACAGACAGGCAAAAATACGTTGTATATATAACCAGTATAAATTGTCGATCTTATTTTTGCATCGAATTGCACCACACAGTCCAGTATTTATTTAACGTAGCTATAACTAAATCTTTCTTTCACCTACTTATCGTAACATATTGGCTTCAACAAAACATTTGCAGCGTAACCCAGTAACTCGCATCTGATGCTAACCAGAGCTGCAGCTTATGTACTAAAAGTGTTTATATTACGCAAGTGCCGTAAGAGCGTTATTAGGGTAACTAAAATTTTATTATAGTTACCTACTAGTGCTCGATTTAGAGTATCTCCGAGCAATCACATCGGGAAGATCGCATCGGCACTGAATATCGGCATAGCGTGCAATTTTGGCAGTTTGTCTTTTTGTTTTAACTAACCGGTCACTGAAGTTATTTGTCACATTTCACGCATTCTTATATTAAATCTATTGATATATTTCATAATCATTGTACCATTTAGCAAGGAGGCTGTCATGCTACATGCCTACACAATACCTACACTAAGTATATAGTTTATTTTTTGTTTATAAGTCACTGTCCCACATACATGTCCAATAAGTTGTGAATGTCACATTATGCAGATTGAAATGCACATCTTTATGGCGTCACAAAGACGCAGCCTGATTGGTTCATTTGTTAGCTCCTCTTCAGTGGACAAGCAGCCTAAGGGTCACACTCGTGATAAATATTAACTTGATGCTAATTGCAATATTTGTACGTACAGATCACGTTCCGTTTTCAAAAGAAGCGGCGCGTATTAAGAGAACTTTTTTCGGCCTTCCCTTCAGAAAAAAGGCTTGAGTCAAAAGAAAAGTATGGTATATACGACCTTTCATGCTGAAAGGGTGGAGTAGCATGTTGTCAGAAGTCGGCAATCAAAGACAATGAGGATCCCACCAAAAACATTCTGTAAAAAATTAGCCAAGTCTCGATGGAGCTGCTTGTTTATCTCTAAAAAGTAATGAAATCTAGACAAAGTCGTACCAAGTCTAAGGTTCCTTACTGCGATTTCTTTATTATTATAGTTAATGTTGTGTGACTTGGCCGTTGAAGAGTACACAAGGGTACAACACCAGGTGCTCCATGACACCATTGCACCAATCTGTCCCCAGAACCGCTACAAGTCAATTTTGTTTACACGTAATATTATATCTGTTGTACGAGTAACTACCTATGTTTGTTAAGCGAGATAATAGCCCATACTGGTATTGGTAATTTGACGCTAGTGTCTCATTTTAGGCTGTTGTTGATTGTGCAGCACATGCATTCAGCATTGACAATGCTGACTTCTGCTCTCTTCTTTTTGGAGCGTCAAATCGACCACCGATCTAACATAAAATAGATGTACAGACGGACTTCTATCAATGATTAGAGGTAGATGAATACTTTTTATACTGTTTGTTTCAGGCTTTGGCTGCGTATTTCAATAATACATAAGTATTATTGAAATACGCAGCTTTATCAAGCCTACAATTGACTGGTTATTGAATCAACGTTTTCCAAGTGGCAATTTTCCATCGTCAATGGGTAGCGGTTCTGGCGACAGATTGGTGCAATGGTGTCATGGAGCACCTGGTGTTGTACCCTTGTGTACTCTTCAACGGCCAAGTCACACAACATTAACTATAATAATAAAGAAATCGCAGTAAGGAACCTTAGACTTGGTACGACTTTGTCTAGATTTCATTACTTTTTAGAGATAAACAAGCAGCTCCATCGAGACTTGGCTAATTCTTTACAGAATGTTTTTGGTGGGATTTCACTTCTTTTTGTAGAAGCGTGGGCATATTGTTTTATAACAACCTGCTAATTCACTTTAGCAAACCTCACGAAATAATAAGCGAAATCAACGAAATGCAAATAATCCCTCCTAATCCCTAGCAAACGTTTCCGAGCGCAATAGAAGAATGTCGTAAACGACTGTAACGCGGCCGGTTGCCACTTCGCCATATAAGATTATCGGAAATACAAACGTAGGCGCGTTTCAAAATACAGTTAGCGCCATCTAGCGACGTGTGCGGGTATCACCGCCACTCTTAGTCCAATGCATTATATTTTGACCAAATTTTGAGCGAAATTAATATTTTGGTGTAATTTGTTTATTTAATTTGTGTAATGTTCGAGTAGAATAAAGTTAATCGTTCGACTATTTCTTCTTGTAAACTTGTAAGGTAAGTATAAGTATAAAAGCCAGTCTAGTCTTATCCAGAGTTTTCCTTTAATTTTATTTATATGCGTATTAAAAGCAGAAGGGGAGGCATTCGCCCAGCGGGTACGTATTACAATACCGAAGTTCAAAATACCGAATTTCATAAGACCTATGGACGGAAGGCCGAAAATTAAAATTTCGAATGTTTATTTGACCGAAAGTTTAAAATCCCGAAAGAACGTTTGATCGAAAGGATGAAATACCGAATATTATAATCCCGAAGACTGTAATCCCGAAGAATGAAATCCCGAAGACTGTAATCCCGAAGATTATAATCCCGAAGACTATGATCCTGCCTTAAGGTTGTAATCCGGAATATTATTTAAACTTTCGAGAATTATATTTCTGTAGTCTTACAGATTCTAATGTTTATTTTATACAAAGAATATTAACCTAAATTACGTAACCTACTTGCCTACTACTATACTTACTATTTATAAGTGAACTCTTCTGTGGAACCGATCTGCTCCGGCGCTGCGGGATGTGCAGCTCCTCCGCCCTAGTACGTTAGTACTCTTTATTACTCGTATACTGTGGCCCAAGCGTTAGAAAGTGCGGGCATCAAGCGAGTCGCAGCAGCTGAGGCTGGTCGCCGAAGGTGACCAAAAAGCCGAAGCTGCGGAGGCGAGCGTTGACAGCTTCGGTTCCAGACAAGTTCGGTTCGGTTGGCGGTCCATGACAGAATATTTTATCATATTATCGAATATTTAGTGTCATAATTTCCCACTTTCCCGGACTCTTTCCTTTTCTTAATCGACTTGCCACAGAACCGAAGCTGTCAACCCCGATTCCACGTGGTCTTGTCTGCCCTACCCCTAGAGTGTATATAAAAGGCCGGAGGCGCGGAGGGAGGGCAGCCCCCGGCCGCCGTAAGAAGGCGAGCGTAGGTGCCGCATTTTCTTACGCTAGGGCGGAGGGGCTAAATATCCCGCAGCGCCGCCGGAGCAGATCGGTTCTACGGAAAAGTCAGATTAGTTTAGTGTCCTGACACTTTTAAAGTGCTCATTGACTATCGGGATTATAAAATTTCGAGATTTTAAAAATTTCGGGATTATGAAATTTCGAGATTTTAAACTTTCGATTTTCTGAAAATAGGTAATTTGAGCTTCGGTTTATCGAATATCGGCTTTTTGAACTTTCGGTATTTTGACCATCGGTATTTCAACTACTAGGTATTATGAACTTTCGGGATTGTAATACGTAACCCGCCCAGCTGTGGGACGCTATAGGCTAGATTAAATTAGAAGATGTGGGTACACATCTACTACGCTGGATTTTTTCAATGACAGTCGATTTTTTAATGTACCAATAGTAGAAGGGGGCATTACCATATCTCTAATACAGCTGAGACCAGCTGAGGGTTCTTCACCAAATAAATAATAAATAAATAAATATCAGACAACCTCACACAAATCGATCCAGTCCCAAATTAAGCTCTAGAAGGCTTGTGTTATGGGTACTAGACGACGATAGACATACTTATATAGATAAAGATATACTTAAATACATAGAACAACCATGACCTAAGCACAAATATTCGAGTTCATCACACAAATATTTGCGCTGGCCGGGACTCGAACCCGGGACCGCCGGCTCAGTAGGGAGGTGTCTACAAACCGAGCCAAACGCGTCGTCAAAATACTTCAGACCTTGGATTTTTGACATCAAATGAAGCGGCCCACTAAGTTGAATATTAAAATACTTAAACGGGTTTACTCACGTCGTAGAAGTTGAATAACGCTCGACATGTTTCGAATCGGTACGCGATCCATCATCAGGAGAGATGATCAGTCGCGACGGCGGCCAACCGAACACAACAACAAGTTGAATATTTTTTGTAAAGGCGGTATGTCGATCTCTAATAGTTTGGTTGGGCTCTTGTGTTTTCTAATCAGAGTACTCCAGATCTTCGATTATCCTAGTTTTTAGGGTTCCGTACCCAACGGGTAAAAACGAGACCCTATTACTGAGACTTCGCTGTCCGTCCGTCCGTCCGTCCGACCGTCCGTCTGTCACCAGGCTGTATATCACGAACGGTGATAGCTAGACATTTGAAATTTTCACAGATGATCTATTTCTATTGCCGCTATAACAACAAATACTAAAAATAAAATAAAATAAATATTTAAGGGCTCCCATACAACAAACTTGTTTTATAGTACGGAACCCTTCATGCGCGAGTCGGACTCGCACTTGGCCAATTTTTATAGTTTTCGCTTTATGTGGCCATTAAATCCTAACTCTGTACCAAATTTCAGCTCTCTGAATTTATGGGAAGTACTAGTTCTTTACTGATGATCATGAGTGAGTGAGTGAATGAGTGAGTGTCGTAAATGCGAAACTTTGCTTTCGCGTAACTTCGGAACTAAATGACCTACAGACTTGAAATTTTGGATTTTAAGTATGTGATTATAGCTTACTGGATGACAAAAACTTCTGCGTTCTGGTCTTATCCAGAGGTGCTCAAATAGGGGCCTGAAAATGCGGCGAAATGGTTCCAGTAAAGGATGGTACGGCAGTGTTTGCTTCGCGCTCGACTTGGCGGGGGCACTGCCGTGCCCCCCGATAACGGTGTCAGGCCTCCAGGCGGCACTACTGCCAGCCAAAAACAGACGGTAACAAGTGTGTATAGTTAAACTTCATACATTCTTAAGATGTTTTTCTTTTTTTGACGACATGGAATCACCAATTTATTTAACAAAGGACAGGCTGTTATTGCATTGTGAAAAGGCTGAGTTTTGCTTGTCAATATGCAAATTTAGTTGATCCTGAATAATGCATCCGACTGCATAAAAAAAGATTATCAATTTGTGAACGCATGCATATTGATGATTACGGTTGTTTTGTATGATTCTGAGATAACAAAATACAGTATCATGCATATTTTGGAAGTTTCAGAAGTTTAACTTCTTATTAAATTGATTTCAAGGAGTTAATGGTACAAACAATGAATTCTGGATTCATATGAACGTTATAAATTGCAATTATTCACTTGTGTTATTTTATTATAACTCAATCACTTATACTATAATAGTATAAGTATCGTATTATTATTCGATCTGTTGGTAGGTATGTTTACAAATTGAATGGATTTAATTAATGAAAATGTAATGGATGAAATTCTTAAAAAATCTTGAATTTTTGAGAAAAAAAATATTTTCTGTAGTCTAAATTAACCAAACCGTACTGTTAATTTTTCAGGCTTGGCAGGCCAGGGTTGCTGCTGTGCTCCTAGATACCTATTTAGATAGTATAATTAAGGAAAATTATGTGAACAGTGAAATTAGCTTAGTAATTGCAATTTATATTATGTAGGAGCACGGCAGCACAGCCAAGTCGAAAAAATTATGACATCGGTTAGGTTAACGGACGATGCCCGTACAATGCAATCTGTATTTTTTTAAGTGAATAAGGGGGGTTAATCCTACCTATTTTTAAACAAAAATTCAAGATTTTTTAAAAGTTTCTATCATTCCCTATTGTAATACGCCGTTATCTAAGAACAAAATCAAATAGACCTTTATTTTCATTACTATTTTTTTTCTTCTTCCACTTTGTCTCAGTGCCGGTCCCCCTCAGATTCTGCCTGCTATGGGTGCATACTCATAGGAAACCGCAGGGCCACTTCGACAGTCCCGTTCTTTTTCAGTCAGACCATCGTAGGTCCTATCTTGTCACGCCTCTTACTATCACGCCTGCAATCCATTCGGCCTAATTAAAACTATTTGCTTATCTTATCGTGCTTTGAAAGCATAGTGAAATGTCTGTTACTTTGCTCCCTGACATCCCGTCCCCCTTTTCCGTACTTCCCAGGTAACCGCAAAAAGATTTAAGACAGGGAGGGTAATAAGTAATGTTTTGAACCAGTTCTTATTTGTGAACGAAAATTAAGTTTGCTTCTTGTTTTTTAATATAATGTAAGCTGTCAAATCGCTCGCCGCGCGCCGTTCGTTGTTCAGCCGCCAAGCCGTCTCGCTGGCTTATCACGAGACATCACCGTTATGCAACCTGCAGTTTCGATACCTATGTTACCGGCAGCAGGGTTGTCACCGATAGGAACCTAAATTAAATGTTTTTTTTTTCGCACACTACAAAATGGAGTAGAATAGATCTCCTAATCCTTACGTTTCTAGATAAGGAGTAGAGGAGATCTAAGTATTGCGGCGCAGTATACGTATACAATCTGTAAGCCGCTTTGTAAGAAAAAACAGCGGCTTGTACCTACTAAAGCAGCATTTCCCGTAGGTACCTACTAAAAATACTAAAAATATATTTTTTTTTGTATTTGATAACCGCTTGCCGGTGTTATAACCTATGTTATACTTAATAGAATTCTAGGGATATAGGGGAATAGAATTCTACCACATTTTAGGGGTCGCTCTCGGTATCTCTACATACTAGAGATTGCCACGATTGCATTACAGTTACCAATATTTTTTGTTGGCAATACAACACCGATTTCTTAGAATCCAAAATATGGTGGGATCTTTATGTAAATGATTCTTGTATTATAGCCACGTAACGTTACAATAGATGAAACAGAAACATGATCGTTTTTATTTTAAAGCTGAACATCAACATGTTTTCGTTCTCCCAATCGGAGTTGGCAACCATTAGTAAAAACACTCACCTCACTTACCAGGTGATAACCCCCACCACTATGCCACTGACAGATATCATACATCGAAAGAGTATTAAGTGGATTCAAATACAAATTTAAGGCGACTAGTTTAGATTTAAAACCGAACTAGTTTCTGCTTCGTGTATATTTGTCGTTAATGTTATCATGACAGTGTTGTTTTATAGCTACTAATAGATAATGTTGACACGTACATATTTGTAGATATTTATTTGGTTATCGGACATCAAGGTTATGTGCAAATTTAATAAAGTGATAGAAAAACCATCTTTATCGTGTCTCAATTTATTGCCGATAATAACTCTATTTCCAAAGATTAACTTATCAGACATGTTACAAAAGTTTATTTACTAAGTACTTCATCCCTCGCAATCTTAAAAGGATTTATAAATTATAAAATCGTAGGTAGGGAGTACTAAAAAAACGCAATTTTTTTTATTGTGTAAATATTTGTAGAATAAGACAATAACTATAGGTATACATTTTAGTATTCTTATCCAAGTATAGCTATCATAATCTCAGCATCTTAAATCGCTTTGTTATACCTATTTATATTAATTATTTATACCTATTCGTAAATTATACAAGGCAGTTTCAGTTACTAAATACGCTGCCGGTAGACTTAATGTAAACTTCACACAATTTTGCATTTAAAACAAGCTTCTAAATAAGCTTAACAAATTCATGAGCCTACCGCATTGCGCTCTCTCCGGCTAACCTCACTATTTATGCGTTTTGCATACAATTTGTTATCGATTGAAACTTATAAATATTTATAGACCGTTTTTAAACGGTTTACCGACTTTCTCTCTTGAAGCTTCTCGTTTGAAGCTGGCCGCCCGAAGCTCTTTACAATAAGCTTTTTACGCGTAAAATACCACCCAGATTTTTTTAAATATTCAACGTCTTTAAACACGCGCTGAGTTGACATTCAATGGAGTTAAGCAGCGTGTTGATATAAGTACTATAAGTAGGTACGTACTGTCTGTATCAAAAGTTGCTGACGATTTTAGTATGCAATTTGACATAAACCAGCAGTGATATTGTCAGCTAATTTTGATGCTGACTGTATAAATATTAAGCATTGTAATGATGGTAATAAAAGAGCAAAAACGTGTGATTTCATATTGTTTATACCTAACTATTCCTTCGTTAGGGCACATTTTTAAACGTACCTACACCCTTCTACTGAGTGGGTTAGAGTAGTTAAATTGTTTAGTTGTTCCTACGGCCCGGGATACGACTTCGGTCTTAGCGGCGACCGTCAGTGGTGCGCGGTACGTGTGTCTCGCTCACTCGTATGGCCGCCGCGCTCGGATCTCTCGCCTCGCTCAACCACTCACCGCGCCATTTCCCACAGGAAGTCGTGGAAGAATGTCCGATAGTCGGTGCTTTGACGACAGTTGTCCATTTATATCTCTGTCGTCGGCATTTCAGAACCGTTCCTTTACAGATCAGCTTTCTGCAGGATATTTATCTACTTTACACATTTACTTACTCTACTAATTATAATTACTCGTACTTAAATTACGAAAACAGCATAAGAACTTTGAAATGCGTTTAAACAACGACTAACCTACTCGGGCTTAAATAATACGAGTATGATCTATCAAGGTTTAGGAACTTCAGTGACATGTTATTGGAAACCGTGTATTGGCGGCATTGTGTCTAAATGTGTACAGATGTTGCGAGTTTTGCCATTAATTAAATTTCTGTCTCGATCTTTCGCAAAACATTGTTCATCATTATCTGTATTTTGTTAATTATTCACATTCATTTCAATACTAATTTTGACAAACAAGTAACTGCAGACTTTAGTCACCTGATATGTCGCTATCCGACGATGAATCGCTTTGCATAATAAAACAAAAGACGTTGCGCATCAGAACGCCAGGTGCAGACTGCAGGTGTATGTAGTAACGCCATCAATCATTTATAAAACTGCAATTTTAAAGTTATGCTGGTCCACTTAATTCCCTGCACATTGGAGGCATTCCGATAAGCTAGCACTCGGTGTCTAAATTCGCTGTTACACTATACCGTAATGATATTTTGACGTAAAATTCAGCATGAAGACTCGTATCGTTAAGGTGCAAATGACAGGCGAGAGCAGTATATTTTGTTTAGCCATACATTCTATAAAATGTAAAATTACTAATTCAGCTCGAACGAATGTTTAGTCCTATAGTTGACTGGTCGAGAATGCCCCTATGCCTGATGAAGAGCTCCATACGAGTTCAAAACATGCCGGGCCGTTCCTGACAATTTCACGTGAGTGTAAACTGCTTAATACAATAATTAAAGCCCTAAGGCATCAAATCCGCCATTTAAATAATTTTGTACTTTTACTTGTGTATTTTGTGCAATAATTTTAAATAAATAGACAAGCCTAAGTCGAGTTACGGCCCAAAGGCTATTTTTATTTGAGTTAACGAGCGAAAAATAAAACCGTGATATAGCTGCGATATTGCCTAATTGGGTTATCGTCAAGCCTGGTCGAGTCAGGACCCAGATGTTATTTTGCTCAGAACAAGCGTAAGAACCGCTTTATGGCCATCTGAATAAACGTGCGAATAAATTATTCGACGTGTAATTAATTTTATTCGCACCTAAGAACGGCTTTATGTTCGTTTCGATTAAGTCGCTGTAATAAATCAACGGTTCGCGCTTCACCGCTCAAAGGACCACACGTGAGTTCTCTTTCATAACAAAGAAACCCTTTGGAAGAAAAAAATGTCTTCAGTAGCTATGGTAATTACGGACAAAATTATCCATATGGATAGGAAGGTCTTCGAACTATTATGAATTCATGAATATGATATAGCCTTGTAGAATGCCTCTGAAAGATGTTAAATATAACTTCTTAGTATTATTTGGCAGATCCTTTAAAATTATGATTGCTTTTATGGAAGTTATGAAAAACGGATAAACTTGTAAATTAAAAAGTTGCCATTTAAAAGTAAAATGAAGCACATCGCTATATTTGACATTAAGTTATGACCAGGGTTCGTAAAATGCGAGTACCTAATATTCCTCGAAGTGCTACTAGTGCTAGGCCTTCACTGGTCATTTCAATCGATTTTTCGCATTTTATGAACCCTGGTTATAATGTAATATTTTAGGCAGATAGATGTTATATTAGAAACGTTTAATGTAGGCCCTGGAATCGCTCTTAGTAGGTATACGCCTGTCGTTATTCAAACAACTTTCCGCACAATTGTATTGTTGGCGCCAGACAACACGTACCTATAGTTTTAAATAAACTGTTCCAGACCGCCGCGTTCCTCTCCATCGTGAACTTACGATTTTATGTTGCGCGTACGTTCAACTTATAGCTGCCGTTTCGAATTTATGTTTTGGCAGACAATCAAATTCTTACAATTCTTAAAACTTACAATTGGTGCTTTTCAGGGTTCCGTACCCAAAGGGTAAAAACGGGACCCTATTACTGAGACTTCGCTGTCCGTCCGTCCGTCCGTCCGTCCGTCTGTCACCAGGCTGTATCTCAAGAACGGTGATAGCTAGACAGTTGAAATTTTCACAGATAATGTATTTCTATTGCCGCTATAACAACAAATACTAAAAATAAAATAAAATAAATATTTAAGGGGGGCTCCCATACAACAAACGGATTGGTTGCGTTAACTTTGCACCTCATTTGTATGGGGCGCTATACATACCAGGTGCAAACTTAACCACTTAAGGATGAAAAGTGTTTGAACGGAACCCTCGGTGCGCGAGTCCGACTCGCACTTGCCCAATTTTTATGATATTTTTCTTTTATTTGTCAGTTATAATTCAGTAAGTGCGTACATCGTTTCAGAAGATATCTTGTTAATGCCTTTTTGCACTTGCTGCCAGTAGAAGAATTATTAACGCCAGTTATGTGGTTTTATGCAACGACAAAACATTGGCAAGCCAGAAACTGATATTATTATTATTATTTAACGACTTATTCGAATTCACTTTTGACATGAAGAGCCTCTAATACCTATCATCTACCTACTAAATATGAAATAGTTTATATGTACATACCTTTAACGGTTACACAACCTGCAACAAGTAAGTTTAACGCCTTTGATAGACAAGCTGGTGGGAATCCGGTCTTATAAACGGCAAGCCACTGGTGGTTCTTTCCCAGTGGTGTATCTCACTACCTGACCTTTCATTAAAATTGCGCATTAATTATTCTTAAATTACGCATAAAATATGCCTTTATCGAGCGTAATGGCGCTCGTTGATGTCTTTTCTAAGAACTGCGCGTGCGCCGCGCCGTGATTGATGTCGCATTTGCAACATATGCTATATATATATTTATACTTGTAGAGAAAGTGAAAGTACCTTACCTAATAAGAGTTTTAAGAGCGACATGAGTTTAATAGTTTTCAGATTCGATATTATGTTGCTTGACACGACTAAAAGTATGGCAGGGTAATTTTTTACCTACTGTAAGTATTAATAGAAAATCAAACAAATCTATCGACTAACAATTTCGCAATAATTTAAAATGGATTACACATTTTTGTAAATTTCCTTTCCACTGATTTCAAATCGTCCGACGGACCATACATACAAATATTTGAACTTGAATTTGAATAGAGCTGAAAATTCTACAAAATTCATACACACAAGAAAAGTTTAGGTTTTCTTAGGTTAGCGCTTTCCGTAAACACGGAAGCTATAACTTCATATGTAGAGATGTACGTAATCCGTGCAAACAGTTTTAATTGGAAACTGGCCCGTACAAAACTGTCCCAAGCACAATATTGCTGACATTATAATGCACAACTATTATTCATATTTTGGTAAGTACAATAATTATGATTTTTTATGACCTATAACAATTGTTATAAATAAATATTTCATTTCATGTTTCATTGCACATTTTTTTAATGTTAATATAATAATGGTGTCACACTTCAATGAAAAACAATAACGAATGAGATACCATACATCAAAAACCTAAAAACCATTTTTATCTTTATTCGTGAAATATTGACGATTTCTCTTAAAAACCGTGACAGGAGACTGTCATAGCATAGAGGATTACCTCTAGGGATATTATTTACGTATATTGAAAAATATATATCGCTAAATTATGTACGACAGAATAGAATTTTTGAGGTCGAATTCACTTCGCTTTGTTCTACCAAACAATGGAACCCTATAGGTATTGTACCTATGCATCATGAAATGCAGCCACAAACTGTTACTTTGAATAGAAAGGTGTCACAAGTGCATTATGTGGCCGCAGTTCTTTGAGTCCCATTGTTTGTTAGAACAAAGTGAAGTGAATTCGGACTCAAAAAATGATTCCTTAACTACCTATATTTAAGTATGTTGGTTCATTGGGGATAATACAGACATTGTGCTGCTGATTGTACTCACCTACTCGTATTAACCGGTTCATCATCATTCTCATCGCCATGGGCCCTTTTGTCTGTTAAAGACGATCTTATAAAACACAGTGCTGTAAAGACAGCTTTGATGGCAATCGCCATGTCCATATTGACCGCTACAAAATTAGAATGCATATTTTAATCCTCACTTAACTTTAAATTAGTATATCAAATTTTATGCACACATGCGCAAATATGCATTTAGGTATATTGAATCCACGTAGGTACGCGGAAATGAAAATTATATTTCTATAAGATTTATTTATACGGTTGAACGTAGGTAACCGTGATTTACGGGTTTTTCTCAATAGCGTCGTCATAACACGGGATTGTTTGCTTTGATTTACTATGAATTTTATTTATTTATAAACTCTCGCGCCGCTGAACTGAAACCCTTTTAACTGGGCCGTAAATAAAAAGCTTTAGGCGAGGGCTTTAGTAGGCGTAAGAGCGGTCAAAACATAACGTTACGGTGCCGTGGTGTGGAGTTGCAGCCACGTGTTATGTTGCGTGGTCGTGTTCGAGTGTTGCTGCCACAGTGACAGAGATATTATATCTGTCAGCACTTCAATAGCAATAGGGTTTACTGGGCTAATTCCGCATGGCGGGTAATTCCGAAAATTACTGATATCTAATAAACGGGGTAACATTTTTGGCGCTAACAACACTTCTTCAGATACTATACACTTCTATAGTCAGAAGTGTTGCTAGCGCAAAAAATGCTATCCCGTTTATTAGATATCAGTAATTTTCGGAATTACCCGCTATTCGGAATTACCCGAGTACACCTTACGCAAAAAAAAATATTGAAATACCTTCAGTAACTACTAAATATGTCGAAAATACTAGCCTATCACTGTGCTTCTTTTATCGTAAATTTAGATGATCTCCAATAATTTCCATTCAAACTCGATCGATCGATTTCTGGAAATCCACCAGCCACCTACATAGATTTACACGCTCGCTCGCTGCTCGCCGCCCGCTCCACTAAGACCTGATACGCTCGCTCGCTGCTCGCCGCCCGCTCCACTAAGACCTCATGCTGAGCTAGTACTTCTTCTTGCTGCCATATTACTTTTGCGCGGTCGATTATTTACGGCCCGTTTTACGAACTAAGTAATTTTACAATAAGTTCTTGGAAATATTGCCAGCTTGAAAAGACGCAAGAGGCTTTGATGTGATGTTGTTGTAATTGATTCCTATTTTTTTGTGATTCTTGTATCATTTTAAATTTCTTTGTACGGCATCGTGTGTTTATTGTTCACCTGTCCATATTCTAAAATGGTGCAACAGACCCCTTACTTTAACCCTTTACAACCGAGCTGATACGATCGTGCGGGTTAAACTGCAACTGACAATAACCTGACAATAAGGTTCAAATTCAATTGCATTTAACCCGCACGATCGTATCAGCTCGGTTGTAAAGGGTTAATTGAAAAATAAAGCGTGCTTTATGAGTAATTTGTCATACATAATGTAAAAAAAAATATCGCTGAGTATCGGCAAAATGTGGGTGTATTTTGTCTTAAACGGCACCTATAGTTACTGATATTCATTTAGCCGTAATACATTTTTTTTTAATTAATGTCGGTCGTTACTGTCCCAATTAAATAATCTAGGTATAATATATCTGGGATCATTGTTGCCTATAAGAAAATAGTAGGGATATTAAGTGTATATGGAAACAATAAACAATGTAATCCAAAACATCGTTCCTTAAGTCGGTGTACAGACGGCGCGCTGACAAAATGAAGCTCTTAAATCATCAAGAATGCAGTCGTGTGTCAGTAAGTTGTCGGTTGTCGGGGTGTAGTTAGCGATGCAAATTGCTTCGCAGCCGCGTGGGTTATTTGGGACAGCGTCGAAAATCGCCGGCGAAATGGGACGAGCGAAAACGTGCTCCGTTAACACATTTTGTGTAGAAATCTGGGGTGTCAGTGAAAAGGTGGTGTGACTCAAGCTTGTAAATCTGCACAATATATGACATTATGAAACAAGTTTGTAGCCTCGTGGGGCTACATTCGGCGATTCTAATAACATCTGTTCGAGATCTCATCGTATAAGACAAGTTGCTGTAAATAGAGTAGGTAGGTTTGCGATAAGACCACATCTCTCTTCTCTTTTATTTTTATTAATGTATATATCCCTGTGTATTTGGGGTGTGGGGGGTAAAGTGGATAAAATAAAATAAAAAATAAAAATAAAAAATAAAATAAAATAGCCTTTTATTTCTTGCAAAAAATAGTAAGGTTTACAAATAATATTTACAGCAATAATTTTTTTGTTTTTAAACATTGATTTTTAAATAATTTTATATTTAGTGGGAGCTACAATTAAAATGTCAATGGTAAGAAAGTAATTCTCCATAGATTACATATCTTGATACAAAATTTTGTCTTAAAATTTATAATTTCAATAATTAATAAGTAATAAAGCGAATTTTTATGTTATCATATTGAAAAATAAAATCATTGAATAAATTGCATGCAAAAGATAATAAAATAGTATTTAATAAATTGTATAAATGAATAATGAATAAAATAACTAACATTCCAATAATTACAATAATTAACATTCCTATAAATTATTTAAAAAACGTGCAAGAACCCCTCATGTGAGGGTGAAGGCCTCCTCCAGACTTTTCCAGTGGTCTCTATCTTTGGCTTTTTGTACCCATCTCTTCCCGATGTATTTCGTGACGTCATCTTCCCATCGTGCAAAAGGTCGTCCTTTCTTTCTGTGGCCCCCCGGACCAGACCATGATGTGAGTCGGATTGTCCAACGGTCGTCAGTCATTCGGGCAATATGGCCCGCCCACCTCCATTTTAGTTTTAGTGCGTGACTTAGCGCGTCGGTCACTTTAGTTTTGTCTCTGATGGTAGAGTGAGGTATTTTTTGGATTTTTCTTACTTTGATACTCCTCTCCATGCTACGCTGACACGAAACTATTTTACTTCTCACCCGGTGTGTGTATTTCCATGTCTGACATGCGTATGTTATTGAGGGAAGTAAGCAGGAGTCCATAACCTTTTTCTTTACTTTTATAGGCATATCACTTTTTAGAATTTCTTTCAAACTCCAAAACTTTCTCCAAGCGCCTGTAATTCTTCTCTCGACTTCTGCTTCGTTGCTTTGATTTGAGAAAGAAATCCGTTTGCCTAAATAAATATAGGAGTCTACGTATTCTAACGCTCTGCCTTCTAGAACAATGGGATACTGATAAGAGTTTGACATAATTTTTGTTTTGCTTAAGTTTATTTCCAGTCCCACATTTCTGCTTGCAGTTTGTAGTGAGCTTAGCATAGTCTCCAATTCTTCTGGTTTTTCCGAGAACAAAGCTATATCGTCTGCGAACCTGAGATGGTTGATATAGTTTCCATTTATATTTAGACCCTTTTTTGTCCAGTTTAGTTTACTTATAACTGATTCCAGTACCGCAATGAAAATCCTGGGTGAAAGTGGATCCCCCTGTCGTACTCCCCTTTTGATCGGTATAAGTGGTCCGGTTGTCTCGAGTTTTACTCGACTTTTACAATGGTTATAGAGGTTCCTTAACACCTCTATGTACTTTTTCTCAACTCCTTGAGAACTTAGAGCTACCAATATCGAAGAGTGAAGGATCGTGTCGAAGGCTTTTTGGTAATCTACGAATATTATATATAGTGGTCTTTGATATTCACGGTACTTCTCTACAATCTGTTCTATTGAGTGGATGTGATCCACTGTAGAGTATCCTCTTCTGAAGCCCGCCTGGTCGATCGGTTGGTATTTATCTAGAGTTACACTGATTCTCTTTTCAATAATTGATGAAAACAATTTATAAACGGCCGGGAGTAAACTGATTGGGCGGTAATTTGTGATATTCTTCGGATCGCCTTTTTTATAAAGAAGTATCATTTCTGACTCTGACCATTGGTAGGGAGTAGAACCCGTGCTTAAAATCATGTTAAATAATCGTGCCAAGGGTGTTACTAAATGATGTTTCGCTGTCTTTATCATTTCATTTGTTATTTTGTCCGGGCCTGGAGTTTTTTCTAATTTCAGTCTATTTATTTCCCTGAGAATCTCAGGCTCGTCCACCAAACATATTTCTTTATCATGAAATATTTGAGAAATGAAGTTATTATCATTTTCCGAATCTTGTGCACTGTACAAATCTTTATAAAAAGCGGTTGCTGTGTCGATAATATCTTTTCTCGTTCTTGATTCTTTTCCTGATTTAAGAAGCCCTCTATCCATGTTTTGTGAGAGCTCAGCTCTCTGTATGCTTTTTTTAAGCTGCTTGTAGTATTCATATGTTTTTCGATTGTACGAGTTCTGTGGTTCACATAATCTCTTTTTATGTATTTGCTTATTAATTTATATAGAGCTTTAACTTCATTTCTCAATGTTCGTGTTTTAGGCTTTATTTTATGAATCTCTTGTCTACGGCGTATCAATTTTCTTGTGCGATCCGAAATAATGTTTTTACTTCCCGACTTATCTTCGTTCAGTATGTGAGCGTTTTGTAGACTAGTTTTTATAGCGCTGATAATTTTATCGTAATAATCCTGTACAGTATCGCTGTCTTTCCAGGTCATGAGGTCTTTTTTGAAGCTATTTAGAGATGCATTGTACTTATTTATTTCTTCCTCGCTTTTCAGGGTCCGAGTTGCATTAGTGTAGTTAGATCTGTTTTTTTTCATTTGTTTTAATTTTATAGTTATTCGTAGGAGTGTAAAAAAGCGGTGGTAGCCTAGTGGTTAGGGCATGCGACTTTCAATCCGGAGGTCGCGGGTTCGAACCCGGCCCGTACCAATGAGTTTTTCGGAACTTATGTACGGAATGTCATTTGATATTTACCACTCGCTTTTCGGTGAAGCCCAATAAGGCCTAGTTTCCCCTAGTTAGTTGGGTTGGAAGGTCAGATGGCAGTCGCTTTCGTAAAAACTAGTGTCTACGCCACACCTTGGGATTTAGGTAGCCGACCCCGATTGAGAATTCATTCTCAAAAAATGGGACAAAGGCTAGGAGGATGATGAGTTATTCGTAGGAGTCTGTGGTCTGTGGGATAACACACGTTTAGAGCCTGGATGTTTTGTACATTTTTGTGTAAGTTTGTTAAAATATAATCCAACTCATTTTTTGTAACACCATCCGGAGATTTCCAGGTCCATCTTTGTCTATTTGGTTTTTTGAAGAACGTGTTTATAATACTTAATTTATTTTCATGTGCGAAGCTTACTAACCGTTCGCCTCTATTATTCCTTGTTCCATAGCCGTGTTTTTTCATAATTCAAAATTCCTCAGGTTTCGGTTGACCAACTTTGGCGTTAAAGTTGCCCATGACTATAACGTTGTTTCCGGACATTTCTAGAGCCTTGTTTATAGTGTTATAAAGAAGTTCGACCTGCTCGTCACTCGCCGATACTGTATATGAGTAGACTTGTATAATGTCCACTTGAAAGCCTTCGATATTTAGTTTTAATACGGCCACTCGTTCGGATAGGCCGATGTAACTTGCAATAGCTCCTTTGAGGTACTTTTTTACAATAAATCCTACACCATAAAACCCTTGTGTTTCTCCAGTATAACAGAGAATATAATTATCATATTCTTGTATTGATGAGCCAAGTCGCCTCACTTCAGATAAACCGATTATGTCATATTTAATGTTTTTCAAAGAGTTCATCAGCTCTATTAGGAGTTGATCAGTAGATAGTTCTCACGTTGTAGGTAGCCACGTAAAATATATTTACGTGGCTACCTACAACGTGAGAACTCTATCTACTGAAATAGGTAAAGTGGATATCTATGTTAAATTATGCAGTTAATACGTATTGGAAATGTAATTGTATAAATTAACAGAAGTGGCATTATGTCTCATTTTGACACATCTCCATTAAAATAACAACTTGTCAGTGTCACTGACAGCTAGGGTAGCAAAAATGTACCATGCTTTTTTGAAATAAATAAATAAAATAAAAAAAAACTAGCTGTGCCCGCGACTTCGCTTGCGTTGAATTGTCTTTCTTGAGAAACAGTGTTGATTTTTAGCCGTTTAAAAATCTCAAGGCTCATGTCACAACAATTAGTTTATCAGGGTACTCGATAGTCTTCGCACATGTTTGAAAAAAGTTTGCACCACCTTCCTAAGTAGCGCCATACGATTCAGGTGCTAACTTAAGCCCCCTTTATTGGTAATTTTTTATAGCCTAATGATTAACGAAGTTTTCATCAAAATCCGTTGAGCCGTTTTCACGTGATGCGCGGTCAAATAAACGGACAAACAGATAAACAGACGAAGATTCTAAAAACTGTTAGAACGTGTTCTGTTATCGATTCTAAGTATCTCCCGCCAACTTTTTAATAATATCCTCCATGTACAGAGTTTGACCCTCTTCAGCTTTATTATATGTAGGTATAGATTTTACGTAAGTATATCAAAATAAAGTTTGTTCATCTCAATTATAAAAGCAAACAAGAAAATGTAGTCAGTTTAGTAAAGCTAAAGTAGAAGTATATTATTTATTATTATTATTTATTTATTTACACACACAACTGTCCTTACAGGCTTACCTAATTCGACAGCATGGAATATTTACAAAATAGACACAAATACAGGCATAGTACACAAACACAACACTACACGTCAACTATTTATACTATTTACTATACAGCATAACATAAAACATAGAGTGTGGCCCTTGTGAATTCGCTCAAAGAACAAAAGAAAAGATCAGATACGTTTGCTACTCGATTGAGAGTGCGAAGCGCTCTGGTAAAGGGTGCTTGGCGCAGCAATTGCGTTCTGGCTTGAGGCTCCGCGAGCAGGCAGGTATAGTGGGGAGATCTCGAAAAGATGTCTGTGTCGAACGTCAGTGTAGGCCCCGTCTGTTAGGTACTAGCCATGGGCACCCGTGGGTTACTTCCAAACACGCAACACTAAACACTACTGTGACACTACCTTCAGCCAGCTGCTCTCCACTGCACCGTTGCTATCTAGCAACAACACCAAAATGAATTTATTTAGAAGTAGGAGCAATCGTTTTTCCCACATTGAAGGAAATAAGTATCGCCGACCGCAGACGTCTCGGAATAGACGTCTATAAGCGTCGTCTGACTCAGCGCACGCGGAAGGCGGGCTCTATAAATCCCATACAATAAATTTAATAAACTCATACACACGTACGCGCGTTACTATCGCGGTTACTATCGTGTAAGTAAACAGTTACGATTATATAAGCGTCAGAAACGCTGCGTTCGACACAAGTCATATGGCTCCCATAGAAAACTACCGTGAGTCTCATACATCTTAAAATACATACGGGTTTACTCACGTCGTAGAAGTCGAATAATGACATGTTTCGAATCGGTTCATCGTCAGGACACAACATGTCGAGCGTTATTTGACTTCTATGACGTCTCGGTTAGCGAGCATCATCAGACACCATATGGAAACAAACAGCGAGGGATGACAAAAAAATAAAAAAGAGTCACATTGATGTTGGTAAAACTTTGGTGAGACATAATTAATTATTGTATTAAGCCACATAGCCACATTAAAAAAAAAAGTTTTTTGCGTTTTAAGTGTCAGTGTGTTTGAACTTCATAATGGATATATTTTAGACATGGAACACGTCTTATACCGTAATAAGCATTGCAATATATGTACCTGTTTAAACTTTAAGCAGATAAACTTTATAGCAATCGGATCCACATAAAAAATACAGAAATATCGGGCCTATTTTGGTTGCCGCTTATACGTATCTCTGTGAATACATGGAATAACTAGTATAACTACGTCGTGCTATTAATTCTCGTGTTCACCGTCCATCACGAAATATCTACGTCTTTGATACCTATAATTTATACGAGCCCAAGGGTTTTTAGGGTAAAAGATCGCAAAACATTGATTTAGAAATGAATTAAGTAGTAGGTAGGTATATTAACCTTAAGGCTTATTAATTTACTGAGATATGGTAAAGCGACAGCGTCCGAAAATCTCGAACGAAGCCAAGGTAAATGAAAATGAGAAATTCCGAGCGGGAGAAATGGAATTTCAAATTAAAAGCAACCTAACCAACTGCGTTCTGGACAACGAATAAATGAAAAGTTTCTGTCAAAAATGACATTTTAGTGGCAAGCTTTTATAGCCGACTGTATTTTTCTTTGGATATTCATCAAATGCTCACTGAGACGATTCTAAAGAGCCCAAGCTCAGTAGGATGGCCTATTAGATTAGATTAGATTAGATTTATTTATTAATAAAATAGTCATTTTACAAGTCAATTAATTCAATTACAATTTTACAATTTTACAGGTCAATTTAATTATTACAATTTTAAACATTTTAGCCTTAGGTCTACATTTAATTTAATTTACCATCAAAATATCGCATAATTACATTATTATTGCAAAATAATTGTAATAACATGGCAAAGGTCAACAATTTCCTTGTATAAACTCGTCCACACTGTAACAAGCTAGATCAACAAGCCACGATTTGAGCTTGGTTTCAAATATATTGTCGCTTGCAGAAAGTTTTATATGGCTTGGTACCTTATTGTAAATTTTAGGCCCGATAACTTCAAGTGACCTTTGAACCTTCGAAAGTCGTCGTTTTGGAGCTAACAACAAGGGCTGTCTTCGGTTATTATTTTTACAGTTATTCGTTTTATAGTTTCCAATGTTGGATCTTACATATTGACAAGCGATCTGTATATACACCGCCGGCAGTGTGAGTATCTTATATTTTCTAAACAAGTTTTTTGCTGGGTGATCAAGTGGCTTCCGGTCAATTATTCTTATTGCCCGTTTTTGCATTTTAAATGCCCTTTCGCGGTTGGCGGCAGTGCCCCAGAGATCAACACCTTGGGTAAGAATGGAATGAAAGTACCCGTAATATGCCTTTTTTAAATTAACAATAGAGAGGCTAGGTGCCAGTCTTGACAGTGCAAAACACGCCGAAGAGAGGGAGTCACACAAAGAATCAATATGCGGGGACCATGTTAGCCCAGAGTCTATTGTGAAACCCAGGTATTTTGTCTCTTTTACTTGTGGTACAGGTTCATCGTTCATCGTGACATTGAGTACGCTTGTATGTGAATTCTTCAACTGAAAGTGAATAATGTTAGTTTTCTCCACATTCAGGAGCATCCCGTTTGCGGAAAACCACTTATTTATTTGGCACATCACCAGACTCAGTTTCGTTTTAAGGGCACTAAAAGTATCGGCATGGACGATGATGCAGGTGTCGTCAGCGTAGACTATATACTCTGATCCCGGACATGCGACGGTGATGTCGTTTACGAGCATAAGAAAAAGGTTATTTCCCATGCTAGATCCCTGGGGCACCGCGCTGGTACCTATCACTTCTAGGTCTGATCTGGCGTTAAGAACATAGGTACTCTGTTTTCGGTTTTCTAGGAATGAGGCTATAGCTTTATGAAAGTCACCGTTAAAACCGTAGCACGTTAGTTTTTTAAGAAGAAGGGAATGGTCGATCATCTCAAAGGCACGCGACAGATCGCAAAAAACGGCGGCGACCTGTCGCCCGTCTTCGAGCTATGGCCACCTTCCGGCTCCATCATCAGATCAGCCGCATGGTACCATATTATTGTATTGTCATCAAAGTTAAGTAAGTATGCAAAATTTCAGCTCAATCGGTTGACGATAACTGCTTCAAAATTGAGTTGCAAGATTTCACCCGAACAAACATACTTTAAACATACCATGCAAGCTAAATAAAAGCTTGTAAAAAAAGCGTGAATTGGAAATGAACCCGTAGTGAAATTAAGCAATTTGAAACAATAGTTTATCGAAAAGGCAGCACATCAATCGTATGGCTTAATGACCAGTTGTTTTGTCCGCAGCACCCTCGGAGTGGCGCACGTGGCCGGCATGTGCATCCCCGACCGCAGCTGCTCCGTCAACGAGGACAACGGCATAATGCTGGCGCACACCATCACGCACGAGCTGGGACACAAGTCAGTATACCGCACTGATTGTAAAGGGCTCACAGTCCTGTTAATATCGGACGACCACACACAAATCCATCTAGTCCCAAAGTAAGCTCTAGTAGGCTTGTGTTATAGGGTATACTACGACGATATATATACTTATCTATACCTTACACATCGATGACCCCGGAACGAGTATTCCAGTTCTACACACAAATATATGCCCTTGCCGGGATTCGACCCCAGGACCGCCGGGTCAGTAGGCAGCGGCACTACCACTGAGCCAACGCGTCATCCACGTCGAACAACATATCATTTTAGAATCACTAGCGTATCTGTCTGGCCGTCCACCTGTCACAGCTAATTAGTTCTACTGTAGAACTTTTCAGGGGTAGGTAAATTAGAATGTTTACATTTAAAGTTTTACGCGTATCGTCTCTCATCAGTCGTCCAACGTCCACTTATTGAACGCCACAAAAAATCGCTCGCAAGCTTTTGAGCGTGGTTTTCGCTACGAGAAAAACTCCTGAGGCGGAACTTCGTAAGAACTAGTCAAAACTGAATTTTAAATGTTTACTTAGCTATGTAAAAGACGCATTGTTCTCATGTCTGTCTATTTGTAACGCAGACAAAACTCCTGGAAACATTTGTCTGATATTGTGTTAATTAATCAGTCCGGTCTCGTCTCATCGGCTTACGCGACGTGATACTCATAAGAAAAAGAAATGTTGATGCAGATGTTAAAAATAGATATATCTACTTGTAACTATTTGAAATGTCTGTCGTGCTTGTGTGTCGGGGGGGCGTGACAAAATATCGCAATGTTTCAAAAATATAACAATAACGAAATGGCGATAGTAAATAGTATTTGATACAAAAAAAGCAAAATTAAAGCATACCTAATCAAAATGTCTTTAACAATAACAAAATGGCAGAAAACGAGGTATTTACTTCACTATCGCAAATAATAATACACATATGAATTAACTAATTAGTGCATGATTTGTGCAATGAACAAGTAACAAATATGTGCTAATCGTGTAAGGCAACGTTAATTAACTTTGAAACTGACCTCTGAACCGAGACAACTCTGATAATGCTGTGGGTATATTATTCCGCAACTCCATATTCAAATTGTAATAAACCTCTCTTGGTAACCGTGCAAGTGCCGTCGCCAGGGATAACTTTATTATTTTAGCTGTTTTAGTAACGTAGGTATGTATTCGTTTCATCATCTAGGCATCATCACAAACTGAAATCTTTTAATGTAACAAAAACACCGAGCACTCTCGTATTTATAAACGTATCGTCAACCGCAGGCGTGATATTTTGAAACTATGAAACTAAGCGGTATAGTTTGTTTTAGTTTGAAAATAATGCAGTATATAGGTACCTACCTATCCAGTTTATTTGACCGCGGTTGCCGTTGCCGGGCTGAGTCACGCTCTCGAGCCGGGATGGTATCCAAGGCCGTCACTTTCATCCAAGATAACTATAGAGTTTCATAGCTGACTCTTAAACGTGAAAAATATATTTATCAAGTTTGAGGTGTAATGATAAAAACCGGGATTTTATCAACCACCTATGGATATTATGATGCATTAATTATAATCATAAGTTCATTATAAATAGGTACTTAAATTAGGGGCGGAGGTCGTGAAACAGACCATCATAACTAATAAGCAATATCCAGTGATAAAAGGCATCTTATGGACCCTCTTGACTGTCACTACGAGCTACGCTGGCCACATCACTTAAATAAAAGAATTAAAAATCTTTGTAATTTTCAATCAGTCTTGTAAAAAAAAATGTTTAGATTTAATAAAAGTGACTTCCATTAATATCATCCGTGTTAAGATTCTAAATTGCTAATTAATACTTATTGATTAACGCGGTTGACGTTTGACGGTTGGCTCGGTTTGTAGAGACCTGCCTACTGAGCCGGCGGTCCCGGGTTCGCATCCCGGCCAGTGCAAATATAAATTAGATCAATTACGGTAATAAGCACGGTTACAGTATATCATTGTATGAAAATTTGCAGCTTTGCAGCGGACTGACGTCGGTTGAAACGCCTGTAGAATCACCCATTTATTTGATTTAGTTTTTTTTTTATGTTATGACAGATAGTCTTAGGCTATCTGTCCACTGGAGCGGGGATAGCCCCTCTGTAAACTACCTATGTAAAGTAGACCAAAGGCAGCCAAACATTTTGCCAGTTAAATACATAGGCATATTATTATTATGTTTGAGCGCAACCATAGTTATTCATTTTGTCCAAAAAATTAAACCAAAGATATCATATAAAAAGTGTCCTTCATGTAGTAAATTCAACCCTTCTTTTCACCCGCTTAAAATAACTGATAATTTCCCCGATAAAACTATTCTATATCCTTTATCGGGACTCCAACTATGTATCTCTTTTTCGAATTTCATCTGAATCCGTTCAGCCGTTATTGCCGTCGTCAACGATCTTCACAAACTTTCTTATTTATAAGGATAATCAACATATAATCAAATATTCCTAATGTGTGTAAGGTGCTTTGGGGTAAATTCGACATATTTTTAGGCGAGTGTAGAGTATGTTAGGGTTTGGGCTCGTAAGTCAGAACCTAAGAAGTATTCCTTCCAAGTAATGAGATCTTTACGAAATTGGATATATTCATCAACGCTTTGTGAAAACAGCGTTTCAATACGTTGCTTGAATTTGGAAACAAATTAGATTAAAAAAATATATATTTTGAATACTATTTCTTAAGGAGTGGGTAATTTCGAAAGCAAGTGGGGTAATTTCGAAGCTGGTTTTTATGCAATATGAGTTAATTCGAATGTTTTTTTTTAATAAAGTTTTTTAATGTTATCTAAATGGGATTTGAGTTGATATAAATGTGTATATGTCAATGTGTATTTGTAAACTGTATTTTGTGTTTTAATTTTAATTTTATATAATTGTAATTATTATGGTTCAAAGGTTTATTTCAAAATAAACACATACATGACAATATATGAGTTTAAGAGTCATATTTCTTTTTAGTTCTAATTTACCCCGCAAAGATCCAATAATCGCACTGATTTTATTTAATCGACTGCAACACACGTGCCCGCACGACTAGCGATGCGAAGTGAACTGAAGCGGGGGAGGAGATAAACATGGCGTTTTGACAAGCGTTGCAACGCTTAGAAGAGCGTAGAATTTGTTCCCAGTTTAGTAGAAATGTGTGATTTTCGACTTATCCCCATTTTCGACTTTACCCCAAAGCACCTTACTTATAAAAAAAGATTGTTCCTAAAATTTTTTTTTTTAATTAAATAGTTATTAATAGGAAATTCAAACATTACTTGGTACATTCACCCAATACCACAATAAGGGTACCATTTTATGTTACGAGCCATTGTCTTTTACCACTTGCCTTCAGATAAACCGGAACCATTTAAGGGATGCGCACGAAACTAGTAACGCGATACAATGTAGTAGCCCTCGCACAAATTACACAATTGTTTAGAGCACGAGCGGTTAGACAACTCGCATAATCATAACACAAACACGATTATGTAAGTGCAAACAGGCACCAGGCAATGACCTTCGTGTTCGCTGTAGACAGAATGCATCATTCGAGTAGGTACAATGCACCGAGTGCATTGGCGCTCTACTATCGGCCCACACAAGTATTTTGTTCAGCTTATCTTGTACAAAGAATAATGAATGGGATAATAATAAAGGCACAGATGTTGAGACAGGAAGAAAGTTCTAGAGCACTTATAAAGGAGATGTTTAAGGACAGGACGCGTCGAATGCGGTAGAGTATGATTGTACATCTTTCTTGCAAATTGGTAGGTAATTACCTATCTGTATCCGTAGGAAATTATTTTAAATCTAGGGTTAGGTTGTCAGTGTATTACCTAAGCAAATGTATAAGTCACATTGGTAGGCGTTATGAATGAGATTGAGGGAAGAACGGGGCGCAAACATGACAATTAGCTACGGCTATCAGTTACTACGCGTTGATAATTACAACTACTTATTACTTGGCTATTTATCAATGAACAGTCCTATCGTCGCCGTGGCATTCAACTAATTGCTATTCTGATTAAGTTGATAACCTAGAACATTGTGATTTACCTATCGTTGCTATAATCATACCTTGATTACCACAAAAACCAATAGTTTAGCACCGGCTACTAGAAGTCTTAGACCTATTTTTTTAATAACTTAAGCTGGCTTGTCATCTCTACCGCTGAGTTGGATTTTTTGTGCAACACACAAACTAATATCTCAAAACTAGGTTGAACCGGGTCGACCTGAAATGGGACGTAGGAAAAAATAAAGAATTAGTCTAAGAGAAAGAACGCAAAGTATAGAGTCAATCCCACTTACACCTGTTACCTTTTCGCTCACAATGACAATACGTATTAAGGGTTAAAATACTTTGGTAGTTCACTTTCCTTTACCGTACCTACGTACTGGTGGCGTGCATCGCTTGTGTGACGTGTGAAGCTGCTATATGAAATACCTACCTACTACTTATTCAGCGATATTCCTGGTTGCAACTTGTCACCAGTCACGGTCACCGATATGACCATCACGCTTGTTAATTACATCAATAAAACAATAAATGCAGTCATATATCATTGTGGCATACATGACAAGGTAATTAAACAAGTTATTATGATGCGATATTCTATTTTCTCTTTAGGTTTAATTGTTGTTTTTATATTTGTTACGAATGATATATGGTCCAAGTTTCATCTGGAAACGTGATAAAACTAAGATAACGAATAAGCCCTTGCTTCCTTATGATATTATATAAATACAAGTTCAAAACGAGGCAAGGGCAATTTGATTCTGTACGTGATATTTTTATTTGGTCAGATGTTAGTGACATTGTTTGTGGTGTAGTGTGTATGTCACAATTTTTATGCGGAAAATATCATATCCCAAAATCTTTTATCGAGTTTATGAAAAACATATCATGAAATCGTAAACAGTGAGTTATAAAATAAGGTTGGCATTTTCGTAAAATCAAATGCTTAATTGTTCTAGTTTCGGCCTCTACCACGACACAGAGAAAATTGGATGCAGTAGACGAGAGGGTTCAACTCTTCACATCATGACTCCCGTGTTCGAAGCTGACAGCGTGCAGGTGGCCTGGTCGCGCTGCAGCAAGCGGGATGTCACCAACTTCTTAGAGTAAGTCATTCATACTCTCTCGTTAATTTAGGAAATCCCGTATTAAATTACTGGAAACTAGTTACTTTCCTAATCTACGAAACAACGTTCTAGAACTACGTAATAGGCGTGCGGACAATTTTATTTGGGGTTTTTAATCGATTGTTTTTTATTGGGATCAAAATGTCTATATGGGAGTACTACTTAGACAGACAGAAATGACGGTCAAAGTTCAACATTCCTACAGACCACTAAAAACGCTTCATATAAATGGCCTGCCTACATATGACGTCATCCGTGGAATGGGTACCAATATTTGTATGGAGGCAATAAGTAATTTGCCATTTTCGCTGTGAAAAAGTGCGGTTCATGGTTGCTTTACAATTATTGTTTTCTTAAATTATGAAGATTTTAAAAAATATTTCTAAATTTCTTTTGAATTAAAGGAAAAACATAAATTTTTCGTACCTTTGAAATCATATACCTATTTAAAAAAAAAAAAAAAATCTTTGTTTCATGACATATTGAGCTAATTTTATTCATACAACTACTCGTATGTTGTACGATTCAACATCAGTCGCATCCCCTGCGACAATAGGTTTCGTATACAGGATGGAATTTTTCTATGGGCCCTGGACGTAAAAAATACGTTCCATTTTTAAATTTTATCCTGAACAATAATCCTACCGATTCGTGAAATAAAATATCGAGGGTTTATTATTTAATTTTTAGTTGGTTCGATTCCCAGTAGAGGCAAGCAAATTTTGTAAAATCTTTGAATGCAAATTTGTTTCTTTTTAAAAATAAAGGAATGTTTCCTTTCAGTAAAATGAGGTAAGTAAAGGATTTAAGGTAGTTTGCGTACAATGGCGGAGGATCATATTACATTTTTCTTTTATAATTAACCTTTGTATCAAATTAATAAATGCTTTTTCTTAATAATTTACAGTTAGTTATACGAAAGGCTTGACCAAACCTTTATCCCATGAATAACACTTACCCCGTAATAGTTTGACATTATTGTCCAAGAATAAACATTAATCTTCTTAAAGATCTTTTTCTTTATTATAATCGATTTGCATCCGTGCGCCGTCCATTATAGCTTACCTAATAAATTGTTACTCAACTGAGGTGACAAAAGTCAAGATACTTCTTAATTATGTTGAATTTTAAATGACAAATCATAAACATAATCGAATGTATATTAATAATAGATTTGTATTCATAATGATATTCTTCATTCTGTCCTTGAAATAGGAATTTAAACGCAGTCGCATTCCTGGTTTTGATGGACAAGATAATATTATATTGGTCCCGGTTTTAAGATAGCTAGCGTATAATTAATTTATACGACGATTAAAAAACAATTAAAACTGAAAAAATTGTAACCGTAATAAAATGTTTAATATCAGTCAATATTTCAGGTTAAAAAAATATCGAAACCACATTTGCAATGTTTCGCTTAAATGAGATATTGGTGTATAATTGGACACTGAATAAACCAACATATAGGTTGTATGGGTATTGAGTACTTATGGGGAATATGGGGCAATCCGAATACGAATAGTATCGTATGTATGAGTATTGAGTACTTATGGGGCAATCCGAATACGTACCTACAACTAAGACCCAAGTGAGGATTACGAAAGTCAATTGCTATTTTAGTACCTACTTATAGACAAGTTATTCTACGACCCTGAGAAAGTTTCGAAAAGCAGCTTTTATATGGCAAAAATAAGTACCTACAGCTACGAAACGGATGTATATTGGCCTCGTGTTATTTCTAACCCTTGACGAAAAAAGAGGGTTTAACATGTGTGTCTGTGTGTCTGTCTGTTGCATCGTTGCTCCCAAACGGATGAAGTCATTTGAATTTTTAGTCGAACGCCTTGCCTGTCGAGATGGTTTTTAGCTATGTTTAGAAACTAACCGCAGCCATTTCCAAGATATTGAGCTTTGATTGGAACAAGTGACCGGATCTCAGCGAATATTGTAACTAGAGATTCAAAATTTTGTGGCAATGTCCAGTAGCATTTTTATAATAATAATAATAATCCATTTTATTTCCTTAAAAAATTTCAATTACAATTATTATTATGATTAAGAATTTCATTATTGGATTTAAATAATTACATTATAAAATTGAATTTAAAAGAATGCAAATAAATTTATTTTTATCCATTATTATTAAGGACCTCTCAACGAGTAAAGGCCTCCTCCATTTTACTCCAAGTTTTTCGGTCTTGTCCTTTGTTAATCCAGTCCATGTCAGTTGACTTATTTATTTCGTCAATCCACCTCTCTTTTGGTCTCCCTCTGGCTCTTTTGGATTGTGGGCCTGCCCATGTTATTATTTTTTTGATCCATTTACGGTTATCCATGCGGGCAATGTGGCCGGCCCATTTCTACTTAAGTTTCTTGCAGTGTTTAGCATCAATGACATTCGTAGTTTGCCTTATCTCTGAATTTCTTTTTCGATCTCTTCTCTTTATATTTAGTATACTTCTCTCCATCGCTTTTTGGCATACCTGTATTTTATTCTTAGTGTAGTTATTATATATCCAAGTTTGGCAGCCATAGGACAGACACGGAAGTATGCAAGAGTCTAGTATTTTCTTTTTGAGCTTTAACGGAAGTCTTGATTTGAGAAGTTCTTTGTTGCTCCAGAACTTATTCCATGATAGCGTTATTCGTCTATCGATTTCATCAATGTGTCGAGATTTTTTGAATGAAATCTCTTTACCCAAATAGATGTAACTGTGTACGTACTCTAATGATATATTGTTCACTTGTATCGGCGTGTTTATGCTGTTTGTCATTATCTTTGTTTTTGTTGTGTTGAGTTCTAAGCCAATTTCACGACTTACTGTATCTAGTTCATTGATCATTTTTTCTAACTGTGTCGATGTTTCTGAAAAAAGCACTATGTCGTCGGCAAACCTTAGATTACTTAGAAATTCGCCTTCGACATTGATGCCTTTTGTCTCCCATCTTAGGTTCTTCATAATACTTTCTAGTACAGTTATGAAAATTATGGGTTAGAGTGGGTCCCCTTGTCTGACGCCTCTACAAATGTTTATTGCAGCACCTTTCGTTTCCATTTTTACTCGACTTACACTTTTATGGTATAAATCTTTTAAAAGTTCGATTGCTTCTTCTGGTACGTTACAGTCTTCTAGAGCTTTCCACATACTATTATGAGAAATTGAATCGAAAGCTTTTGCATAATCGATGAAAGCGATGTAGAGTGGTCTTTTATATTCTTCATATTTCTCAATTATCAAATCAATTGTGTGGATGTGTTCTATAGTTGAAAAGTTCTTTCTGAAACCGGCTTGTTCCGGTGGTTGGTATTTTTCAGTGTAAGTAGTAAGACGTTCTTCCAGACAAGAGGCGAACAATTTGTAGACATTTGATTGCAGGCTGATTGGTCTATAGTTAGCTAGATCCGATGGGTTTCCTTTTTTATACAGTAATATTATATCAGATTCTGCCCATTCTTTTGGTATTTTCCTGGAGTCTAGAACCATATAAAATAGAGCTGTTAAGAGTGGCGCAAGTAGGAATCTGCCAGTTTTTAATATCTCGCCCGAGATGCCATCTGGTCCTGTGCTTTTATCGGTGTTTAAGCTCGCCATTTTCTTAATGATTTCGTTAGTAGAAAATAATTTTATTAAAACCTTTCGTGAGACATATTTTATTATTGTATAATCGATGCAACCGTCCCTGATGAAGGGCTCCATACGAGTTCGAAACATGTCGGGCCGTTCCTGACAATTTCACGTGAGTGTAAACCGCTTAATACAATAATTAGTAGAAAATCTTTTTAAGGTGGTAGAGTTAGAATATTTATTTGAACTTTCCTGGTATGGTTCTCGTCTAGCATACAGATTTTTATAAAATTCTGTAGCTGATTGTATTATTTTTGATCTTGAGTATGTCTTTGTATTAGTAGAGCCGACTGTAAGACAAGGAATCCATTGTTTGGTGGTGTTTAATGTCTTGAAGCCCTTTTTTAAACTTCCTGAGGATGTAAGGTGTTTTTCTATTATTTTTAGTTTATAATCTTCCACTTCTTTTTTAATAAGTTTGTGAATATTTTTATATAAATAACAACGTTCGTTTCTTTCCTCTTTGCTTAATTTTTTCTTGTAAGTCAGGTAGTTCCTTCTTGCTATTAGATTTTTTATGGTGTCTGTAATAAAGTTCTGTTTTGTTGTTTTTCCTTTTGTAGTAGAGTTAAGGCTTTCAGTAATTATTATTTTTATTTCATTGTAAAAGGATTCCACATCTTCTTTACCTTCCATTTTGATGTTGTCAACTTTCAATGTTAGAGCGTCTATGAAGTGCTCTTTTTCTTTTGTTGTTTTTAATTTGGTGCAATTAGTTTTATAATTTGATCTACTTTTCTTTGTTTGCAACAACGAAAAAGTGCTTCTTATTAGTCTGTGATCACTGGGGTATGAAACGTTGGTAAGAATTTCGATGTTGGTGACTCTTTCTTTACTGTTGGTAAGTATATAGTCTATTTGACTCTTATTTTTCATTGGTGAGAGCCAAGTCCACATATTCTTTTGCTTCTTTTTGAATAAGCTGTTTGTTATAAATAAATTGTTTTCCGAGCAAAATTCGAGAAGGGTTTTTCCTCTTTTATCCCTTTTTCCATAGCAATATTTGCCTAGAATTCTATCTTCACCAGAGATGCGTTGTCCAATACGAGCATTAAAATCTCCCATTATTATTAGGTATTTATAGCTTTGTCGTAGTGTTTGTATGAGTTGGCGATAAAATGTTGTGATTTCCAAATCGCTTGCATCAGAGGTAGGTGCGTAGACTTGTATGATTGACATTGACGTATTATCAAATTTAAGATTTAATATGCATATTCTTTCCGATACTGCTATAAAGCTCTCTATATTTGTCTTGTATATTTTTTTCACAAGGAAGCCGACGCCATACTGGCCTTTGGTTTCTCCAAAATAGCAGAAAATGTGCTCGTCATCCTCTATTATATTATAACCTACTCTTCTTATTTCTGCAAGTCCAATGATGTCGTACTTTATTTTTGATATCGCTTGTTTGAATTCTATCAATCTTTCGTCAGATAAAAGGGATCTCACGTTATAAGTGCAGATGTATAGTGATTGGAGTGGAGGGTTTCGGTCTTTGACCCCCGCGGTGACCGGCCGTGATGGGGGAAATGTGCGATGAGAGGTCGCTTTTTGTCAATATTCATCCATACTACGTAGAGGCACCTCAGAGCTCAAAACGCCGCCACCAGCAGAACCGCCAGGAGAAGCAGAGGATGTAGATGGTAAATTCGGAAGCTGGTCCTGGTTTTCCTTTCTTATCATATACTGATGTATGTGTGAATTTTTCTTAAATTGCTTTTTCTTGCTATTTTTTTCTGAGTTTGAGATTTCCGCAGTAATTTCAGGTGATTCTGATAAGGACCTTTTGTTAGAATTATTTTTTTTATTTGGAGTATTGTGATGTTTTTGATTAATTTTCTCCTCTGGGATAACTATGAGCTTGTCGTATTTCAAAAATGCCTTGTGGCCTTTCTTCCTTTCCTCTAGCATCTGGGTGGTTAGCTTTTTGCGTTCTTCCAATACTTCAGGGGGAAAATCTTCCTTGATGTAATATGGAGATTCATTGAGTTTCTTTTTTTTCTTCAAAATATTAATTTTTATACCCCTCATTAAATAAAGGTCTCATAGTGAGCAGCTACTTGTGCCGGGAGTTTTTTTTATGTTAAGTTTTGGTTATTATATGATTGGTTACATTCTTGGTGTGTTGTGGAAGCATTGGTCCACCTTAACTTGTATCACGTCAATGAGAACATCTAAAACATTATTATTTTAACAGACGCGACAATATTATGTATGTACAGTACTGCCTAAGACTATACTAGAGGTAGCTGTGTAAGCTTTGTGGTATTGCCAATTCGACCTGCTCCGAGCAGATTATTGTAGACACGAGAAAGTTGTTTAACAATAAAACCATGCAGAAACATTTATTTATACGTTACTTTTATACGACTTACCGATAAAATCATTTATCGGTTCTACCTAGATCGTACGGTAAAATCCTAGGCGTTGGCTGCTAATGAAATGGTCGCTAAATATTTACTTACCATCGGATATCGGTAACCAAGGCCGGATAATTTAATTATTTATTAATGCCGGTTCTGACCGAGTCTTAAATCAATATTTTACGATCGACCCACAAAACACTCGAGTTATTTGTCATTAAACAAGCCTGTCAATAATCATCATAAACGGTAGGATTATAAATTGTTGTCGAGGTTTAAATGCGCTATCAATTTAGTGAACAGATCGCTGATACGAACAGCGTAATAGAAAAAAAATATGGGCGATGCCCTGCAGGGAAACTGTCTTAAACCTTAAGTTAGCTCATTTTACATATAACTACATTTAAATATTTCGTAAAATTAGGCGTAGCTATTTTATTTCATGTTTACGTCATTAGAATGAATGATCAAATAAAATGTACGTTCTAACGTACAAAAACGTATAAAAAATACCGTCAAATCTATTTCACGGTATATTTTATTAGTGAGACTAAATATTTATGAGTTAATTTTTATCTGATTTGATATCTGGATGAGAAGCGAATTTAAAAAATATGTAAATGTAGTTTAGCTTGTTTTTAAATAAAAAAAATTGAAATAAAATGCGCCTCCAGGGCCCATATGTTTTTACCACACTGTATATTTGAAATAATCTAACTCCCGAGTCTGTTTGTTATGGTTCCGTATCGTACTTAATAAGTGTATGCCCGAAACTGTCAGAAGTATGGTACATTACGTACCTACCCCAAGGCGTAACAAACCCACATGGGTCAAACCGTTGTTGCGGTCTGATTCGAACTACTTACTTAATTTTAAGTAGTTTTTTTCTGACAAAAATATTCGAGCCCTTTCGAACTAGTATTAAGTATTCCAAGTTTTACGACACGGAATAAGTAGAGCGAAATTAACGTTTTCACCAACAACACTATCTCGTTTATTCCATTTGCATCAAAACTCTTTTGTTATATTGTGTTACAAGAAAAACTGATAGTACGTGAACTTTCTCTAAATTTTGTGTGTTTTTACAGCAATGGCTTCGGCGAGTGTTTGGGCGACGAGCCGTCGAATGAAATTCACGAGGAATATAAATATCCAGAACTACCAGCAGGTAATTAACACAGATAGATAGATACATATATAGATAACTGAAGTGTGTACCTATTACCTACATAGCAGACAAGGTGCACAGAAATAAAATTAACAACTGTACCGCAATTATTTTGTACGGTCAGCATCAAAAGTAGCTGACAATTTAAGTCGTATGTCAAATTGCATACTAAAATTGTCAGAAACTTTTGATGCTGACAGTACCATGTGCTAAACACGACTGGAGCACATGTAGGTAGAGTAGATACCTACATATTTGTTTTCCACAGGTGAAATGTACGACGCGACGAAGCAGTGCGTGCTACAGTTCGGCACGAATGCGACCATATGCGACTACGCGGACCTCACGGAGCTGTGCCAGCATCTCTGGTGCACGGTCAACAACACCTGCAAGTCCATGCTGCGCCCCGCCGCCTCCGGGACCACTTGTGGAGTGGACATGGTAACGTATCCCAACTTTGCAGGTTGGAATAATTCAGCTATAACCTACCAGTTGACCAAGCCAAGAGGTGACGAAAAAAGTGAGACATTGGAATAACACTGTCTGACAGTCCAATCGGCCAGTCGATTGCTATCTGTTATACAACACTTTCATATCATACAGTCCCTCCAACAGATTCTATCCTTTGCGCGTGCGCAGTGCGTGGTTATTGTTCGAGCATCATTTCATTACACTACCACTGTAGTTGCCAATGAACAATGTGATTGATCTTTCCCCATTTCCAAAAATAATGTACGAAAGCTACCACCAGTTATCTACACACATCCACAGACCGAATAACTACAACCTTTGGTTACAGTGGTGTCAGAACCAAAAGTGTGTGCCGCGCGTGAGGCCGCCGGAGGCGCGCGACGGCGGCTGGGGCGAGTGGAGCGAGTGGAGCGAGTGCTCCCGGACCTGCGGCGGCGGCGTCGAGACCAAGACCAGGGAGTGCAACAACCCGAAACCTTCCAATAACGGGAAATACTGCGTTGGAGACAGAAGCCGGTACGTATATTATCGCATTTTGCGACCACACTACCGATCTCCCTTTCATTAAGTTTTTTTTAATAGACGTCTCCATTTGTGTGGACTACCTGACGTCCAATTACCTATGATCAAGTTTTAATACTTGCGTATCTTCGATGACAAGGCAATAATGCGGTACCGTGGAAATGGTCTGATGATGGACTTGAAAGGTGGCCAATGGAACTCCTAAACTAAACAAGATATACCTCTAGATTGGTATCAACTAACAGTCAAATAAAAGGATGTCTCAAAAATATATTTATAAAACAAAAACTTATTCCTTGCCTTGTAGTACCAAATCTGTTATGAGGCCATCCTACTAGATGCTGACTGCGGTTTTATTTAACGAACTAATAATATGGATTGGTCTGTATCTACTTATGATTTAATAATATGTTTGTATTACAGATACCGCACTTGCAACAGAGAGAAATGTCCCATAAATGAACCATCGTTTCGAGAAGTCCAGTGTGCCAAATACAACAACAAAACTGACAAAAACAACGAGACCAATATTGACGATTGGGTGCCTTATTTCGATCAAGGTCAGTATAATTTTATGTATACAGATTTATACACATTCAGGAACGTTTTAGAACTTTTATATATTATAACCTTTAAATTGTAGAATGGTTTAGAATTCTAGTTTATTTTGTATGGTATGATATTTTGATTCAAAGTAAGTAGATTTTTTCTGCACACACACTCGTTACTTCATGGCCACCGGCTGTAATTTTGTCAGAAGTTAGTGTATCCACCTTTCTAAATTGGATTCCACATTGGGTCGTTGGCGCTAGTACCTATTATAATTCCTGTCTTTTCATTACAGAAACAGGAATTCATCTATTCAATCCCTATTCAATGGTGCATACCTACTACTGCATAAAGTTAATTTTGTTGTAAAGAGTCTTGCTTTTTGTAACAAACAGAGTGCAGCGTCGTAGTAAAGTAACGTCCTTTTGTTATTTGCAGATAAGCCATGCGAGCTGCAGTGCGTGCCCCGCAGCGGCAACGACTACGAGATCCTGCCGGGGTACGTGGCCGACGGGACGCCGTGCTGGCAGACCCTCGGCTCCAGGGACATGTGCATCTCCGGTCAGTACACACTTTGCAGGGGAATGGGCGGGACCATCATCAAGATAAGATCTATGTTAAAATACAAACCGGTTTTACTCACGTCGTAGAAGTCGAATATCGCCCGGCATGTTTCGAAAACCGAACCGAACACTGCGGCTGCTCGACGCGGGCGTCACCGGCGGAGACGAGAATCTACCCTCATCATCATCATCATCACACACAATATCAATAGTCGGGTTGCACAACATTCCCTACGTCATTTGCTAAGGTCTCGTCCATACTATAACCACCGATGTAGGATCCAAAACCGTTCTCCAGCTGGGGAGCACTGACCGGAAGGTGATTCTATAGGTTTCATAAATTTTTGGCCATTCTGTTTTAGGTATTCATGATGCACTCATTGTTTTTCATCACATTTGCAAGGAGAAAAACTTGCATATTAGATCAGCACTTTATACGAAGTGTTGTGAGCTCAAAAAAAATCACGGCTATAGAGAAAATGTATGTATGTATGTATGTAAACGCTTTATTGTACACAACAACTGGTTATAAATACATTGATAACAAATGAAATATGTACAAAAGCGAACTTATCCCTATTAGGGATCTCTTCCAGTTAACCTTTGAGCAATTGAAGGAATGGGTATTCGAAGAAAATAGGCAAACTACACTGCGTACAACCAAGATATCTATCAGTTCTGCTCGGCAATTAGTGACGGCATAACGTGTTTACTGCTGCACATTTATTGCATTTATAGATAAAAAATTGTTATCGCGCCGCCGGCCGATCGCTCGGCCAGAGCGCATCTATTGTTTGCGCCTGGGTAGTTAATGAGTTTGAGATAAGATGAACGTGAATAGTTTATTAAATAAAACTAATAACGATGAGTGTAATGATTTGTCAGAGGATAAAAACGAGGATTGTTCGGGAGAAAATGAAATTTTGAAAAACTGGAATGAAGAGGAGAGTACAACACCGATCATACAATTACCGGTCTCACGACCTGAAAAGAGACCTAGAAATGCAAGTGATGACACTGACGAGAACGATGGTAACGGCAAATTTACGTTAGTCGAGAGGAGAAGGAGGCCAAAACGTCTAAATCGAAGATTGTCACAGAACAACTTGTCGGAATTTATGTACAGAGATGACATCGAACCAATTGAAAAGGGATATGAAGTATGTCTTACATCTAAGAACGACCTGCCGAAACAAATAAGTCTCGCCAAGTTATTGAGGTCAGAAGGAATCGAAAATATACAAAAGATTTCGTACAAAAACCCATGCAAAGTGCTCATTAAATTTCTAAATAGGAATGACGCCGATAAAATGTTAAAATCATCTAAATTTAATGAATCGGAATATAGATGCCAGCTGACCACCGAGTTAAAGTTAACCTACGGAATATTAAGACATATAGAACATGACGTCACGGAGGACGAAATAATGAATAGTTTCGAGTGTGTTTACAAAATCGTATCGGCCAAGCGATTAAAACGCCTCGATGAAAACGGAGCATGGGTAGACAGCGAGACTGTTAGAATTTGTTTTCAGTCGCCAACCTTACCCGCGTATGTTTATGCATATGGCTATGGGATAAAGGTGGAATTACACTATTTTCCTGTCACGCAATGTTCCGGGTGTTGGAAGTTCGGTCATCTAGCTAGAATGTGTCCCATCAAAAAGAAAATATGCCCAAAGTGTGGAGGGGTTCATGAAAACTGTGAAACTACTGTCTACAAATGTGTGAATTGTAAAGGAAATCACATGGCCTTAGATAGAAACTGCCCGACATACCTAAAAGAGAAAAAAATTCGGACAATTATGACTCAGAAAAATTGCACGTATCGTGTTGCATTACAGACTATTTTGAGTCAAAAGGAGAAAGTGGAATATAATGATATGTCCAGGAAAACCACGGTCGTTATTGAACAGAGTCAGGCGCCAGAAACAGCCTGTTCTACGTCTTTTAGATACCGAGATGCCCTTTTGAGAAATACACAAAGACATAACACAGACTCGGAGATGGATGCGGAAGAACCTACTTCAGAAAACGAAACAAAGGACCACCAGGGTAGAAACCGGAAAAATCGTGGTACAATAATAAAACCCAAGAAAACGAAAAGTTTGAACAAACCACAACAAATCGGGAATAGTGACGTAGAAGAGATACAGGTTACGAATACTCAAGAAATAAGGAAGGACAAACAAGGGGAAATGACGGGACAACAAAATCGAAACCAAAAGAGTGATATGTTTTCATGGGTTATATTTTTGAAAAAAGCAAAAGACATTGTAATGTCAGAATCATCTGCTGAGGAAAAAATAAAGTTAGGTTTGAAGCTCGTTACGGAAGTAATAACCAAGTTTATATTACACATAGTCAGAGATGGAGATTTTTTGAGTAGCATAATGTCTAGTTTTTATAATGGATAAGGAATTCGTGTTAAACATAATTCAATGGAACGCACAAAGCTTACAGCCTAAACGTCTACAATTTGAGGCATTAATGAGTCAGGAGAAAATTCATATTGCTATCCTGAGTGAAACCTGGGGCCCAATTCGAGAATGCCGTTGGAGATATCTCCAAACGTCAAATCTCCATTAGATAACAGTTATATCGCCATTGAACTGTCATTTAAATGCGATGAGCTTAAAAGTGACATATCTCATCTCAATTTTGGAAATACGAAGGCGATAATGATTGTCAAAAATGTTATTCATGTATATAAATTTCTGTTTTGAACGAAACGTAACGGACCAATTTCACGTACTATGCGGTCAATTTAAAGTATGCGCCTGTTATTTATGCCGTCACATACAAAGGAAACGAAAATTTTGCACGTCCGAATTGACGAAGTTGCGATATCGCCACTTGTCAAGTAGGCACACGTCAAAAGTGACGGATGGCGATGAAAATGAGAGATCTCCATTATATCTCTAAAATTGGTCGAATGCCCCCCCTGGTTAGAGGCTGAATCTGAGATTAAATTCAATGGATATAATGTATACCGGTGCGATCGAGATGACGGTTATGGCGGCGTAGCCATCTTAGTTCATAAATCCATTCAATCACATTCCAATCTAATTGTAATAGACAATCCAGGGATTGAAATTTTACACGTGAAGGTTCTGAACTGTAAGTATTTAGAAAATATAATATCAATATATTGTCCATCATCTGTACACTCGACACGGGGCGACTGGGATAGTATTTTTCCAAATTCTCTAAACTGTCATTAATAGCAGGCGACCTGAACGGTCACCATTCTAACTGGTCCAATAAAAACGATAGCAGAGGCGGGCATTTAGCGGATTCAGCATTTGAATGCGGATATATATCATTAAATAACGGTAATTTTACTAGAATTAAATTAGTCAACAATGTATTGCAAAAATCGGCGCCTGATGTTACGTTTGTATCCACCGATATAGCTATTTACTTTAATTGGAAGGTTTCTAACGAAAATTTAGGTAGTGACCACCTGATTATTAAATATTCCATAAAGTATAGCGACGCCCCGACGCGCACTTCTAAACGAAATCTGAAAAAAGCAAATTGGTCGGGATATAGGCAGTATATCGAAGAACAGCTTTCAATGCGGTTAACAGACAACTCGGACATTCAAACAATGTATAACTCGTTTCTTGAACTAATAAATGAATCGGCAAATAAACACATACCTAAAACTATAACATCCAAAAATCCCCTACAAAAGTTTACGCCGAAACCTTATTGGAATCCGGAATTATCTAAAATAGTTTCACAAAGACGGTTAGCATTAAAACAATTCCGAAGTAATCCCACGCCACAAAACCTAAGTATACTCGAAAAAATTACCAAAGAAAGTAAAACACAAATAAGTCGCGCTAAAGCAGATGGCTGGCATAAATTTTGTGACGAGTTAGGCGAGTCTTCCACCGCTTCAGAGGTATGGAATAAAATGCGTTGGGCGAAGGGGGTCAAAGGTCGTACACTCACCGTATCTCACGATAAGAAAAGTGAGTTACTCTGTTGTCTAGCACCGGATTCTGCAACACCTCGTAAACCTACTTTTACGTCTAAGAATTCACAGTTAGAACAAGAATTTTACCTCCACGAACTAATGTGCTGTATAAAAAAGAAGGATACTGCCCCTGGAGCCGATGAAATAACCTATTCCATGTTATTTAATTTACCGGTACTCGCTAAAGAATACTTATTAAAACTATATAATCTTATGTTTAGGAATGCTTTTGTACCAGAGCAGTGGCGAAGCATAGAAGTAGTACCTATTCCTAAAATGGGAAATCGAACCGATACCGACGTGAAATTACGTCCTATATCACTTATATCATGTATATGCAAAATATTTCATGCTATGTTAACAAAACGATTGGAATGGTATACAGAAAAATCCAATATACTTTCCGAGTCCGTGACAGGTTTTAGAAGAGGGCGATCTTGCCTTGATGCCTTAGTGCGCTTAGTCACATATATACAAATTGGATTTTCCAAAAAAATGTCAACTATCGCTTGCTTCTTAGACATAGATAGTGCCTACAATAATGTGCTGATAGAAAAGGTCGTTATCACATTAGACGACTTATCTGTTGGTTCTAAACTTTGTAACTATTTATGGGAGTTTCTTAGTAGCAGGCAACTTAAAATAAAAGGAGAAAATAATACTAATGATTTGGTTAGATGGTGTAATAGGGGTCTAGCTCAGGGAGACCCTATGTCTCCCTTGTTATTTAACATTGTCACCCATAAGATAGCCCAACTGACTTAAAATACAATTTTGTCCCAATACGCAGATGATTTTGTCATATACAAAAAGTCACATAGTCTAAATGAAAGTGTAGCATGTGTTCAAATGACGTTTGATGAAGGAGCAAATATATTGGAACAATTAGGCTTAGAAATTTCACATAATAAGACCAAAGTGTGTTTATTTAGCAGAGGACACAAAGTACATGACATTCATTTTACACATAAAAACAGTCCGATCTGCGTGGTACATAGCGTTAATACGGAGTAGGCTCGATTATGCGTGTTTTGTTTACGATTGTAGTGCCAGTTGTCACGTAACAAAGCTAGATAGGCTACAAAACCAAGCTTTAAGAATAATTGGAGGGTTTATTAGAACTACACCAATACAGGTGATGGAGAGTGAGCTATGCTTACTACCATTATACCTTCGCAGGTCTTTTTTGGCTAACAAATATTGTCTTAAATGTCTCTCTTGTACAAAGAACATTACTATGGAACTGTTAAATGAACTAAACTTATCGGCACAAACTCGTTACTGGGACAAAAAGAAAAAACCACTTTTGGCAAGTACTTACGACGACATTAAGTGTGAAAAGGTATTTGCATCAAAGCCTCTGAAAATGTTTAATTTGAACACGTGGGTCACAAATATTAATGTCAAGGACGTTATTATTACTAACTTGGATCATGTTACGCACCCTAAAAATACCTACAACCCCCGGGAACTAAAAAACAACATTTTATTGGAACTGAACGAAAAGTATACCAATTGGCACAAAATTTACACAGACGGATCTAAAAATGCAAATAGGTAATATCGGGGCTGCGTACTTTGATCAAACAAACAAATCCAATGGGTCTTACAAAATTACGTCAGAGTTATGTATTATGTCGACGGATTTTTTTGCAATCTCGGAAGCAATATCTCACGCAGTTAATTGTAATTACAAAAATGTTGTGATTTTTACGGACAGCAAAAGCGCGTTGCAACATATAGCTCGCTGCGCCTCTGGAAACAGAGGCACAGCGTTAGCTTACACTGTACTCCAGAAGGTAAACACGTTACCTAGGGATATGACTCTGAGGTTGCAGTGGGTTCCTTCACACATAGGACTAAGAGGCAATGAGGAGGCGGACATTCTTGCTAAAGCTGCCAGCGCGGGAGGTACACCTGTTTATGTTTCTCCAGACTTTACCGAAATAGTGCATAAATACAGAAAGAAGATTCACTGCATCTGGAAAGAACATTTTGACGAACGCTGCAAAACTAAAGGTGTGTGGTACAAAACAATGCAATGTGAGCCTCCTCATATCCCTTGGTTTACAAATATAAAGTTAAGTAGAAATTTTATAAAGATAAGTTTAAGATTACGTTCCGGGCACATTCCGTTACGTAAGTTTGCTTACATGATGAAAAAACAACCATCACCAAATTGTACTTAGTGTTTGTGACGCACTAGAAGACGTCCAACATGTATTAACGGAATGTGCGCGGAACGAACGCGAAAGGCAAGCGCTGTTAGTGGAACTAAATCTTAATAGATTAGATATAGGTGCATTTCAATGCATTTTGGCTGCGCCCAACTCAGCAGAGGCTAAAGCTGTATACACTTTTGTACTAAATTATTTAAATAAGTACGCGGATAACCCGTAAATTAGAAGATATGTATAGGTTAAGTTACGATGGGGCTGACATAATCATTAAGGATTAAATGCCCCTAAACAATAAAGAGAATTAAAAAAAAAAAAAAAAAAGATATCTATATTATACTTAATAAAACTATAATAAGTACATAAACTAAGTAAGTAATAATACACATATATTTATACTATTTAATGTAGGTTCCGAAACGTTAATAGATGACTCGCCGTAACTCGACTCTCGTTCCAGGCGTGTGCTACAAGGTGGGCTGCGACTGGGTGGTGGGGTCGGACGCGGGGGACGACGCGTGCGGCGTGTGCGGCGGCGACGGCTCCGCCTGCAAGACCGTGCAGGGCATCTACAGCAAGGGCACCACGCGCCAGTCCGGCTTCAGCGAGGTCTGCTCCCGACCGACACTATATAACACTTACACTCATTCTACTCTGACTGAGCGGTGGTAGCCTAGTGGTTAGGGCATGCGACTTTCAATATGGAGGTCGCGGGTTCGAACCCGGCCCGTACCAATGAGTTTTTCGGAACTTATGTACGGAATGTCATTCGATATTTACCACTCGCTTTTCGGTGAAGGAAAACATCGTGAGGAAACCACCTAAGCCCAAATAAGGCCTAGTTTCCCCTCTGGGTTGGAAGGTCAGATGGCAGTCGCTTGCGTAAAAACTAGTGCCTACGCCACATCTTGGGATTTTAGGTAGCCGACCCCATTGAGAATTCATTCTCAAAAAATGGGTCAAAGGCTAGGAGGATGATGATGACTCATTCTACTCTGACTACTTTCGTCCGCATGAATCCATTCGTACGGGTGCGTTCTTGAAAGACAAAACCGTACCGAATCAGAGGAAACTTCATTTCTAGGACATGCGCTCTCTAATAAGAAATCCTAATTTGTAAGTTTCCGAATCCTTCATTAATAATTACTGAACAATATTTACAGGTAGCCGTGATACCTGCCGGATCGAGGAACGTGAAAATTCAAGAGAAAGTTAGTCCCGGAAACTACATTTCTATTGGAAGTGCACGAACGAGAAAATTCCTTCTGAGTGGAGCTCGGTAAGTTTATTAAGGACTAGGGTTTTCGGGAACCGGGAATAAAATTCAACGTTTCTAATGACATTTGTCCGAAACATCACCGCTTTACTACCTATACATTCAACTTTCAGTAATGCTACGCTGACCGAATACGTCGTAGCAGGATCCCAAGCGATCTACGAACGAGACCGCGACTGGGAGAAAGTACAGATTCCGGGACCGATCTCGGAGGATATTAAAGTTTATGTAAGTATTAATTTAATTACGTTACAATAACAATTAAAGTCTAAGGAATACAACTTAAAATACTTACAATTACATGTAAGTATTACCATGAGACAATAATTTAATAAGACGGCCAATGCTCATCTTATTTAATATAATATAAATATCGCACAACCTCACACAAATCGACCTAGTCCCAAAAGCTTAAGGCTTGCGTTATGGGTAGTAGACGACGATATATAGATAAATATATAGCTAAATTCATAGAACAACCATGACCCAAGCACAAAATATTCTAGTTCACCGCACAAATATTTGCCCCGGCCGGGATTCGAACCCGCGACTGCCGGCTGAGTAGGCAGGTGCTCTTCAAACTGCGACAATCGCGTCGTCAAAACGCGTACCCACTCGAGCGAGTTCTCCGTCCGTTTACACATCTTTTTGTACTTCTTTTTTACTTTTTGGAGTAGTAGGGCCTCGTGCAGGGTCCGTCCGGATTGTTACTACCGTCTTGTTTGCTAACCCACCGCCAAACAGCAATGTTGGCATTGTTGTGTTCCGGTGCGGGGGTAAGATAGCCAATGAAATTACTAGCATAGAGGCATTCTATCTTCGTCCTCCGGGTAGGCAAGCACTTGTGGCTCCTCTGGTGTTGCAGGTGTTTATGGGCGACGGTAATCGCTTTCCATCAGGCGATACGTTTGCTCGTTTGCCCCCTATGACATAAAAAAAAAAATCTTCATCTATATTAGGTCCGATGTAACGATAATTTGTCCGTTTCCTTAGCAAAGAATCTACCGCGGGAACCACCGCAACCCCGGCGTGACGTACCAGTACACGGTGGACCGCGCGGGGGGCGCGGGGGGCGCGGGGGGCGCGGGGGGCGCGGGGGGCGCGGGGGGCGCGCGCCACCGCTACCGGCTCAGCGAGTGGTCGCCCTGCAGCGCCAGCTGCGGCCGCGGCCGCATGACGCGCCACCTCGAGTGCGTCGACGACACGGGCCGTGAGTCTACTCTGCCGCTATTGACTTTGGTATCTTAAGTTTATTGGAATGTACAGGAGTACATTACTGCCGACGCCGGGAAAGAAGGGCTCGCCGGGTGAAGAGGGTGAGAAGATAAGGACGGATACGGAGTCGGCAAGCCCTTTTCACGGCTAATGGCTCAGTTTCATTGGTCGATAACTCGGTCGATATACGGCATGCGGGGACTACCACAGACGGTATAACGACCACTGAAACTCATAATGGCATGCGTTTTGGAAATCCACCGCACCCCGCATGCGGATCCTATCGACCAATGCAAACAATTCCCCGCATGCGGGCCCTATGGCATACGTTTTGGAAATCTACCGCACCCCGCATGCGGATCCTATCGACCAATGCAAACAATTCCCCGCATGCGGGCCCTATCGACCAATGAAACTGAGCCATAAGGCATGCATAGTGTTTTTCTCATTATGAAATGAAATAATAAATACACCACTCAAAAAAATATAATTCAGCTGTTTAGCCTGGTTGATGAACACAGAAGCCATGTTTAAAAAAATAACTTCCCGGCCTAGACCTTCAATTTTGTATGAAGTTCCTTTACTGTTCTCTCGAGTTGTTCCGCCAGAAATGTGATACGTTATGAAGACATTTCATTGCATGTTTGAGAAAAATATCTTTCCGTCAAAAATCTATTTAATGAGACATGTAATCGCCGATTGTAAAGTGTACCTGATAACATGGAACTTTTGGTTTTTTTCCTGAAACCTAATTCCGTTTACAGACGTAGTGAATCTGTCACACTGCGACCAAGAAGAGCAGTTCGGCAGAGAGCCGCTGGTGCAGACGTGCGAGCGCGGGCGCTGCGCGCGCGCCGACGCCGGCTGGCGCGTGGAGCGCTGGCGCGCGTGCTCCGCCTCCTGCCGGCTGCCGGTAACACCGCCGCTGATGGCTTACCTCCTGTACTTGCATACATTGGCGTAATTAGGGGGGTGGCCGGGTGGGCCGTGCCCACCCCAATATGGTCTAGTGCCCACCCCAGGATTTTGGGTAACCCATAGAAATTCATGACTTCATCTCATAGGCCATGGTCAGGCCCCACCCAGGCCCCGCCTGAAAAATAATCTTAGATACGCCAATGCTTGCATAACTAGTTTTCCCGAACAGTTTCACCGAAACCGTTTTTCGGACCTTTTTATTGTTGGGTACGCGAATTAACCACGTGTTAGGATATTAAAGAGATTTAGTGTTAGCAATCATAATTGGGAACATTAGGTTTTTAATATTATATTTTTTCCCGATAGTACAAATTATTATGATAATACCTATACACAACGTGTCCTCGGCTTCTGGACAAAGACCGAAATCCCGAGTATAGTCATGTCTCAGGAATGCTCTAATAAATCTAATAATATATATTATTTGATTAGATAAAAAGAAAACAAATAACAAATGTAATTGAGCCAAATCAGTTGTTTGCCAATAATAACGCTACGATAGCTATATAAAGTGACATTAGATAAAGTGACACTAATGACATGACATATGAACTACAAATGTATTTACATACAGGCTGTTCCGAAGTAATAAATCCTAAATCAGTTATTTATCCGTCAACACTGTGCCGTTTGGCATGGGACTTTGTACATCATTTAGAAATACCCTAATCAACACGTACCTTTCATGTTTGTCCAGAGGACGCGGACACGTTGTATATTTCATGAGATCGTAAATAGCACACGACCGTGCTAAATGGAAGTTGAGGACAAGGAAGGCCGACCCCAAGCAAATGGGATCAGGTCTAAAAGGAAGAAGAAGAAGAGATTTCATGAGATCATAGTTTAGGTAATTTATACAAATGTATGAAAATTTTCTTTGTTACAGGGAAGGGAGCCAACGAAACAAAGAAGAGTTTACTGCATGGACAAACAAACGAAGCAATGGCGGAATGAGGCGGACTGCGATCCGTCCATGAAGCCGATAACGACCATCATCTGCGCAGACATACCGCCCTGCCGCACATGACGGCACCGATTATCAAATCCTTGAAACCTGACCAGAACAGGTGTTGCGCAGATTTGGAACTTGTAACGAAAGAGCCTCACAAGTCACAGCTCAGAACCGTGACAAATATGGTTACACTCGTAACGAAGACACGCTCTTGAAAATTAGTGGCCAAGTTAAGCAAAACTTGTAAGAAATTCGATTCGCAGCGCTGTGAACTGTGGCTTATGAAGATTTGTAACGAATGGAAGCCACGGAGCTTTTTACTGTGCCCAGGTTTGGCAACTTATGAGTTCGCCGTTTCGATTTACCTACGTTTGGCCGGGTGAATAGAAAACAGGGCACGCACGAAGTAAGACAATTTGTAAAATTGCGTAAAACGAAACAGACAGTGACGATAAAGTGATGTGTTTGTGGTAGGAATCGAAAAACAATAAGCGACTTGTGACAAATGTGAACCAGTGAAGTGTTTGTGTTATAAAACCCATCGAATAAGCTAACGCGTCGGATTGCGCGTGGCCGCGAATCTCGCAGGGACTGCCCTGAGACCCATACCACTATACTGCCATATTATGTAAGAAATACTAGTTGTAACATAGTCTTCGCTTAGTTATTAAACTACTAATACATAATTATATATTCTGTAACATCAGTATTAAAATGGTGTATTTATATCTTTAAATAGTTCAGAATGTAATGTGGAAAGCGATTAGATATTTTAAATTTTGGACCAAAAATATTTTAAGCAATCAAATTCACGTTGCCATAGGTAATCATGATTACTGCCAATTTTGTACGACTAACACCACTTGCATTAACTCTAATCAAATTGCAAATAATAACACGTTTGTTTCTAATTCAGAAGAAGCGTTGATCGTTCAAAATAAATGTTCATAAAAACTAAACTAAGTAGTATGGATATTTTAATGAAGTATAATATACCACTTAAATTGAAGCGTAACCTAATTTTAAACACCTTTCATGCAACTGAACAATAAATAAAAGATTAAAGTTCTTGCAAGTGCTAAGCGATTTAGACGTAGATAAGGTTTGGTGTAATTGTCTCCGACTCGTGTTTTATACCTTAATATAAGTTGAAATTAAATGTGTAATATAATAGTTATTAGAGCGTCTAGTAAAAAAAATATGGATGGTTAAAATGAAAAAGCCTATGGGAACTTCAGCTAGTCAACTCAACGGCACCTGTCCTGTGTGATGCGAATATCTGGTCAGTAAAATATTGCAATGCTCATACACATACAAATACTAAAGTCCGGAAGAAGTAATGCAATTGCACTGTCACAGAATAGATAAAATTACTAGTTAAATGCTCATTCTTTTGACCGGGCGTTCTATTGCGGCGCTCGAAAAGTGAACGTTACGGGCTACAGATTAGACGGAGCTCGCCGATATCACCTGCTACTACGTAGTGACGGTACTACTAGATAGATAAAACTACAAAACAGTCCATTTCTATTTCAGAATAATGCGAGCTTTTTGTAAATATCGTTGTGAAACACAGCGTTATATATAATAGTAAAAGCAAATAATGTAAAAGCATTTTTAATTTTTTCATGTCATTATGAAATGTTGCACCTTCTTTGGTAATTGAAACACTAAGTGGAAAGATAATATTAAATTAGACAGGACGAAATCCCACAAAATTGCACGAGCATTCCGGTGTTTTATCTCGTCTGTCCCGCCCTTGGATAACGAGGACGACGCTACTTAGTTCCGCGTGTGTCCGGACGTACCGAACAATTAACTGACCTCTCTGTCTGTCGTTTTGTGTAACGTCTTTAAACGACTCAAATGTTACCTGCATCCTTAAATTAAAATTCATGCAAGAGCAAAATGTCTAATATGAATAAGTGTAGGTATGTGTTCTTAGTTCTCAAGTGACTATGCATAATTGTAATTGTAGTTACATTTTATTTATCATACCTGTATATTTTTATATTACTATTTTAATCTTCTGAATGTATTGTATTGGTTACTGATGTTTCAGTTCTAAGACTCGTCAGGAACTACGCACGCTTAAGTACAGAGACCCATTTCAAAATAAGTTTTATTTTTAAAAGGGAATAATCAATAATCCAAGAGACAGTCTGGCAAAAAAGAGTAGAAATTAAAAAGTGGCAATACTGTAGTGGTTCCCCGTTTTCTTAGATTGATTAGAAAGGGACGACACTACAGTATAGCCACTTTTTAATTTCTATTCTTTTTTGTCATACTGTAACTGCCAATGCCTGTACAATGTTGTTCCACCGCCATGTTGTACTCGTGTCGTAGATGGCGCTGCCGTATACAGCTATTACACTTTCCTAAATTAGTTACTAACGAGAAGAATGCTGCATCACGAAGGAGTGAGACTGAGTTATCTCCATACGTGTCTCACATATTGCTGCATGGCTCTCGCTACTCTCGCCAGTGACTAATTTAGGAAAGTGTTATAGCCGCATTAGTGATGTCATATGGCGACGTTTTATAAGCATTAGCAGTCTCCATGAATTAACGCTCTCCATGGTAAATAGATCAAAATAATTAGATTCGAATGCTGATTTTAGTTTTGGGTCTTTGTAATTGCACGTACGTTTTGTCCATCGATTGATATACACAATTCTAATTTCTGTAAGCTTTGGATTAACTCTTAGGCTCACGCGTTACTTGTATGTAGGTAATGAATAGTTTTTTTACATTTGAAATGTCACATTGATGTATTAATTATAATTGTGTATGTAATTAGGAATGGCAATAAACTTTACTGTGCATTGTTTTACCGACGCATTTTAATTACACGAACACCCCATACCAGTCATTTAATGCAGTTTAAGTGTTTGGAATCGACTCTTTTAGGCGATTACTTGAAAGGTTATTTCAACCCAGTAAAGCAGAAATAATTAAACGTCATTCGACGCTTAAGAATCAATACCGTCTAACTAAATGTTGGTTAGACGGTATTGATTCTTTAGCGTCGATTTGTTTGTAACCTTCCATCAAAACTGAACTACTTGCTGATAACCTGCTTAGTAACCAACAGGATTAATTGAGCTACAAAAGTTAGTTATCAAATGAGTAGTAATTATCAACAAATCGAATTGGTTTCCGAAACATAAGGAAAATTTTGGACCACCTTAACCTAAATTGGTAACAAACAGCGTAGACACAATCTACGGAATAGACCAAAGGGTCAGGGATACAATTCCAATTTTCGCTCCAGTCCAAATTGTAATTGAGAAGATTTCAAAATGTTAGGTACAGTCGCCATCAGATATATCGCAGCATATAAGTCGTTCATAAACATCTGAACACCACTCTTATTGACTGGGCGTTACAGTACATGTTCAGATATTTATGAACGCCTTATATGCTGCGATATATCTGATGGCGACTGTACGTGTAAAGTAAACTAATTTCATTAATTTCTTATCACAGATCCCAATGCTATTTTATTTTTATTTGATTGTACCGATTCGATTAGTTTTGAAAATAAAATAAAAAATTGAAAGTAGCATCACCGCCCGAGCACCCACTACATGACGTCACCTCGAGGAAAATTTGACAGTCACAACACACAAAAAGAACAGTGGTACAATTTCCATACTAAATCCGCCTTAGTAATGATTTTCTACGCTCTTTTAGACTGAGGAACTTTTCAAATATATTTTTCAATTTCAAATTGAAATTATTTCTAAAATGTAAAAATGTGGAATAATTTATTTTTTTATCTTTCTTTGATTTTTTATCGGAACAATACCTGGTTATTTTTTTATGTTGTATGTTGTCAATTGTACTAAACAAAGAAATAAGTTAGAACGGAGATATTTTGAAGTAAAAGCACCTTCTTTGTATAGAATTTAATACGAAATCATCAACTGGAATAGTCGTTCATAAATCACAGTGCCTTTGAGAACATTTATATAATAATAACCAAAATATAGTGTCGTCATTATCAAACATAATATATATTTACATATCATTGGTTTAAAATGTTAAATTAAGCCAGAGAACTACCCTAACCAAGTACAAGAAGACAGAAAATAATAGATATGGAGCGTGCGCTACGGCAGATAATAGTACATTACATACTAGGTACCTATGTGGCGGTGAATTCGTGAATGTCCCAGACGGCAGGTGTTTGTGGCCCGAACCGAAGGCGAGGGTCATAAATATACGATCTGGGACCTTACGAATTGCCGCCCGTGGTTTGTCTAAGGTTTTACGTTTTGTCTTGGCCTGGAAGTGCGATTTTCTCCCCGCGCAGGAGCCTGATGGTGACGCAAAATTTATTAAAAATGTGACATCGATGTCTCATTTTGGCATATTTAGCCATTCAGTAATTTCTACAAAACTCTCACCACAGTGACTACAAAAAAATGTCTTAAATGAACAATGAAGGCAAAGCAAACAAAAACGAATCAATTTACTCACGTGTCAAGTTTATACCAGGGACTGAAAAGGTACCTTTAGAAGGGCTTTTGACAGAGTCTTTTTTAAGGTATCCGACAGTTAAAATTGCATTCCGGTACCGGTATCAATATCTTAGGTATCCAAACAAGCTTCCGTCCAAACGGTAGCTTTAAATAAAAGTAAGCTTGCGACTCTCGCGTGTAATAAGGTTCATCATTTCGCTCCTTTTCACCACTTTTAGTCTTCTCTCTTCAATTTTTACTTTTCGCTTCGCTCGCTCGGTCAATTAGTTATGCAAAACGGCTTGCTTCCATCACAAAGTACAGCATTTTTTTTTCATAGCAAATAGAACTAACGCGACGTTGCCACGTTTATGGGTACCCGATACTCGAACCGGAATCATTGAGGTACCCGTTTTATCCGTCAGCGTAATTGTACAGTTCATTTCTCGGTCTTTACTTAAAACGGTCAATCTTAACGGTACCGTTTTAAAAAGGTACTTATTAAATTTATTTATTTGGGTACCGTTACTGTTAGATACCTTTTCAATTGATACCTTTATTTAAGGGTACCGGTCTTTTGCGGTTTTTCAGTCCCTGGTTTATACAGTTTCCTGATAGGGTACAAATAAATAAAAACAATTACTGCACGATAAATTAAATTCTTATCTCAAAGGTTAGGTTTTAAATATGGAAGTTCGTGGACTACTGCTAAACAATTATAATAAGCAACATTGGCGGATCTTTGTTAAATAATCCTCAATAATCAAAACAGTGGTTTTCGGAGAACGTGAAACGATATCAAAAATCTATTTGATACCAGTACCTAATTAGAAAGTAAGTTTTATAAAAAAAATACAATTTACGGGTCCATTGCAATGTTGTCGATGTATCAGATCACATTTTTAGAATACCTACTTAGTAAACCATACAAAGTGAGATCAGTATACAAGTTACTTTTGTAATTTGGTAATGTTAGAATTACCACTATGAATTATGTTCTTCAAATATTTTACTTGCCATTAGTAATATTTAAATATTAAATACTTATTTTTTTTACATTTATAACATTTTAATGAATCCAGTTACGTCTGTAGTAGCTAAACCCTAAATGGCTTTCAATTGACCTCCATAAATAATTGGGGTTAACAACGTAATTTTTCAAATTATCTTTAAAATTCTAATAAGAATAAATATTTACTCCAAAATACATTTATGACGCTTTATATTCTCGCGGTTTGTACACATAATTAACACAAATTATAACAAACTGGTCTAACGCGATATTTCAAAATAAAATAAATAATTTCTTATTTACCTTCATAATCTAACGTTTCGGCGTTACATCTGAGACCACGGCGTGTGCAACCCCGCCGAAACGTTAGATTATGAAGGTAAATAAGAAATATCGCGTTAGATCCCTTATAATTTGTGTTAATTAAAAATACATTTACTTATTTCGTCTTTGACAGCCAAAACTCACAAAGTAACAAATACCTACTTGAAATAAAGCTCGTATATATCAGTACCAATCTATCTACTAGATAGATACGAGTTTTGGAAGAGCAGGGGCAGAATTTTTAGTGAGTTTTCGTTGCCACCGGGCGATTTTATTCTCTTAATATGTATTGCAGTTGCCAAATTGTTATAATAAATATTTTTACATGCAAAATATAAATGCGCTTCGAAACAAATAATCGCGTCTTCGCCTTTAAAAAATATATGATTAAACTTTAAATCAAATGCAAACTTGTAAAGAACATCCAGTAGGCGGAAACATTGCCTAAAAAAATAACAAAATTCGTTTCGGCAGTTTAGGCATTTATTACCATCAATGTGAATATCACGTCACGTCAGGCGGTCGCAGAACTCGATTCTTTTACTATTAGTGCCTCGGAGGAAACATCAAAGCGTATATTTTTCTTCTTAGTATTGTTTTTCTGAAAAAAAAAAAAGAAAATATATATTAATTAGCCACATTTATTAATTTACTTAAGTTATCGAGCTCAACTGTTTGGATAATTTTATATTGGTTTACTAATGCTTCGCAGAAAATGGTTTTACCGAACGTAATGTTTCGCATAATGCTCATTTCGCATACTTGTTATTCTACTGATACTATTGACTTTTTGAAAAGTTATAAAATATAGGTACCTAACCTAACATAATCTACCAGGATACCAAGACATTTCTCGTTTCAGCTGAAGAACACAAGGTACCTCTTTAAATTATTTATTTTGTGTCATTTTACGTTTACTTAAAAACATAGTATGTTTTGATGAACTAAGAATTTATGATTATCCCGGCCGGATTGATTGGCCCGGTAACTACGAGCGTGGTCTACGGTAGACATGTCTAGTGTAAAACCGGCCAAGAGCATGTGTGGCCACGCTCAGTGTAGGGTTCCGTAGTTTCCCATCTTTCACAATAGACGAAAATTACGAGAAAGATTTCAAGCTCTATAAAAAGGTCGTAAACGCCAAAGTAACAGTTCTTACCTTCTGGAAGTTATCTTTTAGTTTTAATACAGTATGGCACTTAACTAATATGTATAACGTTCGAAGTATAAGGACACCGCGCGGCACTTACGTCATTTTAAAGAAAATTATGTTTTTTTGTTATAACTCAAAAAAGGCTCGACCGATTTTATTCAATATATTTTTTCATTGAAAGTACATACAAGGCCTCATTTTCATGAACTTTTCCATAATTTTTTGACCCGTGGTTGAATAGTTAGAGGGGGGGACCACAATTTTTTTAATTTTCGGAGCGAATATTAACAAAACTGCTGACTATCAAAAAATAATGTTCGGAGACCCCTCTTATTTTTAAAAGACCTATTCAACTACACCCCACACACAAGTGTAGGAACGAAAAAAAATCATCACACTCACTTTAGGTGTACGGGAGGTACCCAAAAATAAGTATTTTTTTGTTTTTTTTTACCGTTCTGTCGGCGTGATACATACACATACTCATACCAAATTTCAGCTTTCTAGTACTAATGATCACGGATCTAAGCCGCGGACGGACAGACAGACAGACGGACGGACGGACATTGTGAAACTATAAGGGCTCCTAGTTGACTACGGAACTCTACACTTTTAATATGTTTTCTTGTAGAACTACGTATAGTTAAGTTCATATCATTGTAATAGTTAAGTACTTATGCTTTCTGAAAAAATGACTGACTGTTGAGTTTCTTTCGGCGTTTCTTCTCAACAGTGGTCTCCTCTTGTGAAATGCCGGTAGACTCAGACATGTAAAAGTGCCCTTGTGGCCTACTTGCAGAATAAAGTTCATTACAAAACCAAACTGGACCATTACTTACACCGGCGCCACATACTTACCATGTCTCGGCAAGGACGCAGTTGATAACATTTTAAATTTCTAAATAGTGGAAAATTTAAACCAATTTCATTGTTTTTATTGACATGGAACCCACAAATACTTTTATCATTTTTCATAGCAACTAGTTCTCGTTTATAGAGAGAAAGAATGACTACGATGATGATGATCGTAGATGTAATAGTGCACGACTAATTTCAACAGAACGTTTTTTTATAAGTATATGATAAGGATTAAAAAATTGCATCGTACCTTATCTTTAGCCCTGGGCTCCGCGTGCTTGGAGCGCTCCTTCTCCAGGTCGGTGTGCAGCGCCGCTATCTCGGCCGTCAGCTCGTGCTGCACTATGTATCGTACCTTATCTTTAGCCCTGGGCTCCGCGTGCTTGGAGCGCTCCTTCTCCAGGTCGGTGTGCAGCGCCGCTATCTCGGCCGTCAGCTCGTGCTGCACTATGTATCGTACCTTATCTTTAGCCCTGGGCTCCGCGTGCTTGGAGCGCTCCTTCTCCAGGTCGGTGTGCAGCGCCGCTATCTCGGCCGTCAGCTCGTGCTGCACTATGTATCGTACCTTATCTTTAGCCCTGGGCTCCGCGTGCTTGGAGCGCTCCTTCTCCAGGTCGGTGTGCAGCGCCGCTATCTCGGCCGTCAGCTCGTGCTGCACTATGTATCGTACCTTATCTTTAGCCCTGGGCTCCGCGTGCTTGGAGCGCTCCTTCTCCAGGTCGGTGTGCAGCGCCGCTATCTCGGCCGTCAGCTCGTGCTGCACTATGTATCGTACCTTATCTTTAGCCCTGGGCTCCGCGTGCTTGGAGCGCTCCTTCTCCAGGTCGGTGTGCAGCGCCGCTATCTCGGCCGTCAGCTCGTGCTGCACTATGTATCGTACCTTATCTTTAGCCCTGGGCTCCGCGTGCTTGGAGCGCTCCTTCTCCAGGTCGGTGTGCAGCGCCGCTATCTCGGCCGTCAGCTCGTGCTGCACTATGTATCGTACCTTATCTTTAGCCCTGGGCTCCGCGTGCTTGGAGCGCTCCTTCTCCAGGTCGGTGTGCAGCGCCGCTATCTCGGCCGTCAGCTCGTGCTGCACTATGTATCGTACCTTATCTTTAGCCCTGGGCTCCGCGTGCTTGGAGCGCTCCTTCTCCAGGTCGGTGTGCAGCGCCGCTATCTCGGCCGTCAGCTCGTGCTGCACTATGTATCGTACCTTATCTTTAGCCCTGGGCTCCGCGTGCTTGGAGCGCTCCTTCTCCAGGTCGGTGTGCAGCGCCGCTATCTCGGCCGTCAGCTCGTGCTGCACTATGTATCGTACCTTATCTTTAGCCCTGGGCTCCGCGTGCTTGGAGCGCTCCTTCTCCAGGTCGGTGTGCAGCGCCGCTATCTCGGCCGTCAGCTCGTGCTGCACTATGTATCGTACCTTATCTTTAGCCCTGGGCTCCGCGTGCTTGGAGCGCTCCTTCTCCAGGTCGGTGTGCAGCGCCGCTATCTCGGCCGTCAGCTCGTGCTGCACTATGTATCGTACCTTATCTTTAGCCCTGGGCTCCGCGTGCTTGGAGCGCTCCTTCTCCAGGTCGGTGTGCAGCGCCGCTATCTCGGCCGTCAGCTCGTGCTGCACTATGTATCGTACCTTATCTTTAGCCCTGGGCTCCGCGTGCTTGGAGCGCTCCTTCTCCAGGTCGGTGTGCAGCGCCGCTATCTCGGCCGTCAGCTCGTGCTGCACTATGTATCGTACCTTATCTTTAGCCCTGGGCTCCGCGTGCTTGGAGCGCTCCTTCTCCAGGTCGGTGTGCAGCGCCGCTATCTCGGCCGTCAGCTCGTGCTGCGGTATGTATCGTACCTTATCTTTAGCCCTGGGCTCCGCGTGCTTGGAGCGCTCCTTCTCCAGGTCGGTGTGCAGCGCCGCTATCTCGGCCGTCAGCTCGTGCTGCACTATGTATCGTACCTTATCTTTAGCCCTGGGCTCCGCGTGCTTGGAGCGCTCCTTCTCCAGGTCGGTGTGCAGCGCCGCTATCTCGGCCGTCAGCTCGTGCTGCACTATGTATCGTACCTTATCTTTAGCCCTGGGCTCCGCGTGCTTGGAGCGCTCCTTCTCCAGGTCGGTGTGCAGCGCCGCTATCTCGGCCGTCAGCTCGTGCTGCACTATGTATCGTACCTTATCTTTAGCCCTGGGCTCCGCGTGCTTGGAGCGCTCCTTCTCCAGGTCGGTGTGCAGCGCCGCTATCTCGGCCGTCAGCTCGTGCTGCACTATGTATCGTACCTTATCTTTAGCCCTGGGCTCCGCGTGCTTGGAGCGCTCCTTCTCCAGGTCGGTGTGCAGCGCCGCTATCTCGGCCGTCAGCTCGTGCTGCACTATGTATCGTACCTTATCTTTAGCCCTGGGCTCCGCGTGCTTGGAGCGCTCCTTCTCCAGGTCGGTGTGCAGCGCCGCTATCTCGGCCGTCAGCTCGTGCTGCACTATGTATCGTACCTTATCTTTAGCCCTGGGCTCCGCGTGCTTGGAGCGCTCCTTCTCCAGGTCGGTGTGCAGCGCCGCTATCTCGGCCGTCAGCTCGTGCTGCACTATGTATCGTACCTTATCTTTAGCCCTGGGCTCCGCGTGCTTGGAGCGCTCCTTCTCCAGGTCGGTGTGCAGCGCCGCTATCTCGGCCGTCAGCTCGTGCTGCACTATGTATCGTACCTTATCTTTAGCCCTGGGCTCCGCGTGCTTGGAGCGCTCCTTCTCCAGGTCGGTGTGCAGCGCCGCTATCTCGGCCGTCAGCTCGTGCTGCACTATGTATCGTACCTTATCTTTAGCCCTGGGCTCCGCGTGCTTGGAGCGCTCCTTCTCCAGGTCGGTGTGCAGCGCCGCTATCTCGGCCGTCAGCTCGTGCTGCACGGAGCGCAGCCTCTCCACCTCCACCAACACTTCGGCTTTGTCTTTCACTAGTAAAATTAAACAAGTCATTTAAACGACATTCAAACGTATACCAATCAACTAAACCAAACTATACCCTCAAAGTACAGCTTTTCTATTTAAAGCTACATATTTTTATGTAAAAATAAAATAAATTTCAAGTTCAATATTGCACACGAGAAGTTATGCTAGTCTTGGAAAAAAGTAAAGAAGTGGGCTCTACCTTTCCCTCTGGGAAAAGGACGCGATCAAAGTATCTACATAACTTACTTTCGCCTTGTCCTAGTATATTGCACAACTTCTTATTTCTAGACTTGACTGTTAGAAGCTCCTTTTTCAGATTCGTAACCTCCTCCCTGAGGGCATCAATTTCTTTATCCTTCCTCTCCAAGGCGTCTGCAAATTGCACCCTGTTTATGTCCGGCGTTAATTGTCGAGATTTCACCCTTTCGATTATTTTGTCTTTTAGTAATTCATTCTTAGTGTCCGTTTTCACTCTTTCAAAGAATTCTGTGTCTTCTTTAGGTTTTTCAACTTTTGATTCTGCGAATTTATCTTCTTCTTGGTTTGCTGGAAAAATAAAATTCAGTTACATTAGTGTTAGTAGTTAATTTTCGTCACAATTCCATAAATATTTAGCCCGGTTCTGTGTGTTTCTGCTGATATTATACCAGGTGTGGCCAGTTTATAAGAGCAATAAATTAAAAGAGATTCTACTCTTCAAGTTCTTCAACTGAACAATATTTGTCCAGAACTAAAAAATAATACAGTTTTAAGATGTTCATTATAATAGAGTTATTTTATTCATTAAAATAGTATTGTCCTTGGGTTATGTAATCTGGCAGTTGAGTTGGACTAATACTTCAGTGTACTTAATTAGGTCGCGTATGATAATTATAAAGCGCGGTCGTGAGACAACCGTGGGGCGAGTCGCGTGTTGGGCTTTCCTTGGGCACGCAAGGGAATCTCATTTGCATTTAGTTTTTATGAACTTACTTTTAGTTTCCTCCCCAGCGTTCACCATATCATTAAACTGTTCCAAACTCATTACATTCTTCTTTTTTTGCTGCTTCTTAGTGGATGTGGCCCGAGCTGCTGCCTCAGTCTTTTTTAAAATATCTGCCTCCTTTTTGAGCTGGTGATAGACGTCTTTCTTCTCTTCGTAGTCCAATTTGGAAAGCAGTATCGCCTGAAATTATTTACAGATATTCTTAGGTATTCGCAGATCTTAAAGTATGAAATTGCCGCATAGTTGGGACATTTCAAGGAAACAGATTTTACCATGGCACAATTTTTTACGAATATATCGCGAATGGCTTCTCCAAATTGCATAGTTTTATATAGGTATATATTACGTAACATTTGTGCACATTTTGGGGTGTTTAATAAAAAAAAGGAAAGCAGAAAAATGCTATAGAGTTTTACATTGAATTGCGATAAAAGAGCTATGTACGAGCCATGTTATAAGAAAATAAGGTATGGCACTCCGGCTAGCGAGACTTTCCGTGTCATTGATTAGTTGCCGCATTATGGTAACAAAATAGTAAGGAAAAAAATAGAGATAAAAATAGATTGTATATAATAAGATACAAGTACTAAAACTGAATATAACTACAATATCTGGAATACTTAGCTAGAAAATTGGCTGTGATCTTGTCACTTGTTCCCATAAAAGCTGAATATCTTGGAGCCCTAGCTAAGAAACATCACTAAGGCTTTTGAATTTTGATTAAAAACAACTGCAATGTCACAGACCAGACACACAGATACACATGTTAAACTTATAACACCCCTAATTTTTCGTCAGGGACTAAAAATAAATAAACATAAGTAAAGATGGAGACTGTTGCAGGCACCTGTTGCAGTTCCTCTTCGAAATTACCATCTACGAGTTGTTCGTCCTTCTGTTTCCACTGCTCCCACTGGTTCCCCGACGGCGCCGCCTGCTTGGGCTTCTTCTTCTTAGGAACCTGTTCATCAGGAGGTGTCTTTGAAGGACCTGCACAACTAGCACTTCTTATCCTTACTGCGACTTAGCATCACCCTCGCTCCTCTCCCTCCTTAGCAGATGGTTTTGTTAAGAAAGAGACAGGCAATGTTTTTCGGCAACAAAAAGACGCGTGTAGCAGATGAGATGCAGTAATTCCAGAACTAATATCTTTACCCTTAGTCACATTTCTGTCAGACTTTGTCAAGTTTTTCAGGAAATTAAATAAGACTTGACTTTATTCAAAAAGACTAACTTTTCATGTTTGACAATGAACATCCATAGTTTGTTAGTAAGGCTTGCAAATTAAGTTAGTAAACTAAACATTAGAATCACCCAGTACAGGTATATAGCTTCAAATAAAACATATTGGGCTACACCCTTAATCTGCATCATCCAGAATTTAAATAAATGGCAGTCATACCTCTCTGTTAATGACTCGAGGATGTGTTAAGGGTTGTACAGATCATTGTGGGTGTCACTATGCTTACCTACTTTTGCTGCTGACTGGTAGGTACATTGCATTAATTACATTAAAGTCAGATTTCTCTGTCTCTAGACTGAGTTATTCTATTCATTCTAATAATATTTTTACCATAAAAATTACACCATCAAATGTCTCATACCATGTTGTGTTAGATTGCCCGATTTCATGATTTAATATTTTGAAAAACCATATTACTATTTTCACAACCAACTCAACTGAAAAAACCATGAAGCACAACCACGGATTTTTGGTACCATTATTACTTCATATGAGTAATTTAGAGACTACCTGTGTATACTTAATTCTTAGTATGCACTTCCTAGAAAGAATCTATGTACCGATTTTCGCTGTTAGATTTTTAAACAAGGAGGTAATGTGTAACAACCATGTTTATGTACCCAATTTTTAAGTTTCCAGACGGTATTTAGCTTTAAATACATCAAAAATATGTTTTACCTTTTTTAGTACACTGCAATATATCGCGAAACATATTTTTAATTGTTTTCAATGAAGTCTGAAATTCTGGACCCAATTAGAGAATCACCTTTCAACAATATGTAGTTTATTTAGAGTATTTTCGTCTGTGTTATGGACATAAAACACATTTTTGAGTTAGTAATGTTTTTGTGATCATGTTCGTCGGATCATACTACAAAAAACAAGTCAATAACATACCTGAGTTTTAGTAGGAACTGGTTTTACTTTTTTGGAGGGTTCTACTTTTTTGGCAGAGTTGTTCTTATTTTTCTTCTTCTGGTTGTCAGAGGACGAAGAGAAATCTTCATCTTCCACCTGCAATCCGGCGAAGCGCGATTGAAGAACAAGTCCGGCCATTTTTCGGTATATAATCCTGAAGAATAATCAAATTTAAACTGTAATATAGTATAGTTTAAGGACCCAAATAAACATTATATTTAAAGGATTCATAATTACTTTAATTTCAAAATATTAATGAGAGGAACGATAGAATATACACAAAAAACACTAATTCTTATAAGAATATTCACTAAGTGCATATTCACAAATACCGCGGCTATTTACTGGATGGGGAAGGACTAATGTTAAAGAAAAACAAAATATGTTTTACCCGATATAATAAACTATTGTTTATTTGTTGTACTACTATAGGGGTGAAGTGAATTTAATTTCTAAAACAGTGCCGACAAACCGTAAAGCGTAAACCGTAGTCGCGACGCAAGATACGAACAGTTTAACGCAACTAGAAACAAATAAACTTTTGTATGGACTTTACATGGCAAACAATAGCCACCATACTCCATCAGTATAGTTCTTAATCTTATCTTAGTATCTAATCAATAAATCTGTGATCTAATCTGTGGTCATCCCTCGTCAGCCATATTGTTTTGTTGGACTTGGCGTTTCGTCTGTTTTGTTTGATTATTTTTGTGCATTTCTAATTGTTTTGGTCTTCATTTGTTATTGAAACTAGTGAAATGTGATCGAACACTGGTTAGTGAATATATTTTGTGACAATGCCACCGAAAAGACGGTTTATAACTTGTGAAATTTGTGTAAATCGAACTAGTCATGAAAATTTCAATAAACGGATGTTTATGGCGAAATTTCCCTCAGACGAAGACCGGTAAGTATTGATATAGCAATTTTTAGCCATATTTAAGTGCAGCAGGTTATAAACATACTAAATTAGATAAATTTTATTTCCATTTTTATTGTGTACTAGAGATGTACTGTATCTATCGATAACTATATGCAGGCTTATTTGTTTATCAGTGCAAATAATTGCGTAAAGTCGAATTGTGTGAGGACTAGCATGAAATATGACCACAAAAATACTGATTATTTTATGATGTCCATTCAGTTTATACCTGATGCGTGCAAATCAATGTCCACTTGTTTACAGTAATAAAAACAAATTGGCAGTTTTTAAACGAATTGTTATGAGTCTTTGATTTTAATCTTAGATATAAGAAATTATAACTCTGCTTTAATTATAAAATATTTTCAGATGCAGGCAGTGGGTCGAGTTAGTGGGAAAAGAAGACTTGATAATAAAATACAAATTTAAGAATGTGTAACAATAAATAATTAGTAAAAGTTTTTTATTTTATTTCGGGTCTACATTTAAGTCGAATCTTGTATTAGAATTAATATTATATCATTATTATTATCCACTGTACAACATACGACTTAAATGTGGAGTCAAAACTAACCTAATTTCGAGAAAAAAAAAGGGTTTACGTATTAGCCTTTATTTCAACCCTGTTCATTTTATCGATATCGATAAAAAACTGAGCGTATAGGCCGCTACACTATTTTAGTCTGTTAGGTTGGTACTACTGCTGTTTGTTGGTTCTTTGACGTACATTATGGTATATATGGTATCGGTTTGCCAAGCAAACAGATTCTTGACTGATTCTATTCGCTAGTATGAGAGTCCCGTCTCTTAAAACGTAGTGATTATATTCTCTTGCAAGTGTTACCATTTACTATTCATTTCCAAAAAAAATATTGGTAATCTATAGTAAGATATTCAAAATTTGTATGTGAAAATGCTTTAAAATTATTATTTATTTATTTATTGAAAAATATTAATCTGGTAATTTTCTGTTGAGTTATATAGCCATAAAACATTCAATAGTAAACTGTATGATATAGCACATAGTAACTTGTGTTACCACCTTTCCCTCGCTCAAAGAATCAGTATCAGTTTGGCGATTCAGCGAGAAAATGCCGCCAGCATCTTCGGCACTATGCCGCAGGAGCCATTTTTAGATTTAGTTTAATTTTAGTGTGTTCTTGTTTAGTTTAATTTTTAGGTTTAGTTTTACTGTAAGTACTTTAATCTACCTATGTATACATCTCATGATACATCTCAGTAATTCAATAAGTATTCAAATTAATATGGAATATTGCACCTTGTTTGCTACATAAGTTAGTAGGGATGTTTAATTCAGCATCGACACTATGCTGCAGGGGCCTTTTTAGTTTTATTTTTAGGTTTAGTTTTACTGTAAGTATTTTTTGTACAGTGCAACATAAAAGAGTAGAAAATAAATGAGGGCGCCACTTCCTTCGCAACTGCCACATTTTTGACGTAAAGTGCTTGAATATGGTAACAATTTTGTATGAAAAATTGTAGTTCCTTTATCATCCGTTTTCTACTCTTTTGTGTCGCACTGTACCACACCACAATTAAGTATTTTATTCAGGTGCCGGAATAACATTAAAAAAAATTACCGTTTAGCTGTCATTGCTATTGACACTGTCAGTGTCACTGTCTGCCAATTTTATTATTCATGTCATTCATGCCATGCCATTGCCGTTGGCGGCTTGGCGGGTAAAAAAAGGAAACATGAGTAAGAAGTGAAAAAGAAAAACATTGTGCACTCATAAAAATGAAACTGCAGTGCCAAGTTGAAGTTGTGAATAGATTACATAGTAATTTAAACTTAAGAACGAATGGAAGATACTTAAAATCAACTTTAGCCGTGGGCAAGGAACCGAAATCAGAAACAGAGTTTTTTATATTACATTTTTCATCGGTTAATAAAACTGGAACGAAGTATAGAGTGAAATGTATAAAGCAAGTATTTGTAAAATGTTTGAATGAAGGCAAAGCTACTATAAGGTTTGAGGAGCCTCCCCACGATTTATGTATAAAAAGTGAGACTATACAACTGAAGTGTTTTATGAGAGTTCTTAAATCGTGCTTAACGGGAGACGCAAAGGGTCTTCAACTGGGTACTTTGTCAAGCATTAGTGTGATTTCTAAGGATAATGCCCCTACAAAACTAGTTATACGTGATCGCAGTGAATTTCCTGTAAAAGGTCTCCCCAGGACTTTAGAATCTCTACATATCAATGGGCTTCGTTTATGCAATTTTAGGAGAGATATACTGTTGCTGAAGCTGCTCACAGTACTAGATTTAAGTAATAATGAAATAGAAAAGATGCCTCCTGAATTTGGTAAGTAATATTCTAATTTAACTTTGTGGGTACGGTGCAGGTGGCGCCAAGTGGATAATAATTGAAGTTGTTTAATAATGGTCACTGTTTCCAAAATTATCTGAGTGGAGATAAGAAACTAGAGTCTGGCTAGCCAAATAATGTTGACAGATATTTCCATTTAACTTTAGGTACACCTGTCAATTTTAAATTAACTGATCAGTTACAATAAATCAGGTGTACAAAGTTATTTATTCTTATAAACATCGCACACTAGGAAGTTCCATATGGTTATATTTCTTGTAAAGTACATATTTCCTTATATTACAGGTCGAATGCCTAACTTGAATGAGCTATACCTGAGCAGTAACAAATTAGGCACTCAAAAAGACGATTGGAGATGGTTATTAGGACCTCAGGTAAACACTTCACTAGGTACTCAAGCACTAGCTCCAAGTAGAAAAAAAAAACAGCTCAAAATCACTACAGGGGTGTTTAATAATTGCTTGGTGAAGAAGCAGACTATATGAAGCACATACTGTGTGGTTGTGTGGTCCCAAAGGAATTCCAGGCTCTACAATTGGGTTCCATCATCCTACTATAGAGGCGGTGGAGCAAGCCTTTGAGTAATTTGGTGAATCAACTTTTAAGTGCACCTTGTTGCTATGGTTATGCAAAATTTGTCCCTCGGACAACCTAAGCATTTTTTTATGAAACAGTATGAAGATGTCACATGGTCAACGGGGACAGAGTAAACAACAAAAAAAAAGTTGATTCACCCAATTGCAATAAGGTGTAACTAACTAACTACACAAAATATCCCAGTGACTAGAAATGTATTGGTTACGACCCCAACTCTGGCCTCACACATTGGTCATCACCAAGACATTTTTATGCAAGTTTCATCAACCACACCTCCAATTTCTTGTAATGTTCAAATGAAAATGGGCTAGGAAATATTCCTCTAAACTAAGCCCCCAGGTGCCCTGTAGATGCAACATAAATGTTCTCAAGTGGGCCCCCACTATGAACAGCAGCACGGCTAGAATAACTTTGACACGCGACTCTTTCTCGCGCGGGATATACTACCTGTCTCTATCTGTACAGTACTATGAGATAGTGACGGATGATGCTATCTCGCGCGACATGAGTCGCGTGTCAAAGTTACGCCAGACGTGCAGTTAGATATGCTGCATTGGCCATTGGTTTCAGACAATACATCAACTTTATGCAGTGGATCTATCCAACAACGTAATCTGACAATAATGTTTAAAGCCATCATGTAGAAAGCAAAATCACTTTAAACATATGTTCAGCGGGCCTATGATGGTCGATGTATACTGGTCAAAAAGTGAGGATGCTTTGACACATATGGATTGCTTGAAAAATGTGACCATCCAACAAACAAACTAACCACTAGCACATTTAATGAACATTTTACAAGCAACAAATACCTAGAAGACTTTTTTATTTTATTTATTTATTAAATGTGACCTGCCTGCAGGACAGCATCTTGTTCTTTCCAACCATTATCCATCTCCTCTCATATTATTTTTGTATTACCATCTTCTATCATTATTCTTCACACTGCAACATATTGGTTATAGATGATTGTTATTAATAACCAACTGCGCCGCGCGGTGTTGTTCGCTCATCCCACGGCAACACTAAATTTTTCGGGATAAAATGTAGCCTATGTGCTAATCCAGTGTAGAGGGTAGCTGACCTTCATACCGCTATTATACATGTAATAACCAAAAATGTACAAAAACAATGAATAAATGTCTTATTATTATTATTATTATACCAAAATCAAAATTGGTCCAGCCATTTGAGCGTGAAGAAGTAAGAAACATACACACAAACGCACTCACAAACTTTCGTCTGTATAATATTAGTGTGATAATTGTACTATAATTACAGATAACTAAAAAGCTGAAGCTGCTTGACCTCAGCTGCAACCAGCTGACCCAATTACCGAAGGCAATCTGGAAACTGCAGAAACTGGTTACTCTGAAACTGGACAACAATCTACTGCAGAGACTGCCGGCGCCCATCGGGCGTATTAGCTCGTTAAGGTACCATTACATATTGATATTTCTATTTTAGAATGACCATGACAATGTATGGCTACGAACGCTGCCTTCTCAGTATGCGGCCATCCATGTTTGGTGGTCACTAATATTTTATCGAAAAAACTTGTTTCCAAAAATCTAACACAGATTGGACTAAGACATATAGGGCTCAAACTCTTCCAAATAGTCACTGTGTCACCTCCTAAACTTCCTACATCATTATTCCGAAACACAGCATGGCACTGGTTTGCAAGTCCGAAAATTATTCCCCATTTTGGGGAAAGTGTCTTTCCGCTAGCAACATTATTGTGACGTAGACACGCACATAAAACCAAAAAAGGCTTCACTTTTCGCAGATGTATGAAGACCAAAGCATATAGTTACATATATTATAAAGGTCCTCGTTCTCGATTTATTCTAAGTCTGCCTATCAGAGGCGCCGCGTCCAAAGAACCAGAAGGGCCGAAGATAGAAATTTGTATCGTACCACCGCTTTCAATCTGGTGTCAAAAAATATTTGAATGAGCCTACGACCTATTATATACATATGTTTATAAATGTTTCAGGTATCTAACCATATCAAAAAACGCACTTATCTCATTGCCCTGCAGTTTAATGCAGTGCAATTTGGAATACTTGGATCTCTCGGCCAATAACTTCAATCATCACATAGAAAACCCGGAATGGAAGCAACACTCTCCTTGGGACTTTTACATAGGCAGCTTAGTACATATGGCCTCCAAGGTAGTTTTAAAAGATAAAATCTACTATGCCCCGAATATTATACCATGGACTTTGGTGGAGTTTCTAGATAATGCTAATATGTGCGTCTGTGGCCTACCAGTGGTTAATGACATGTATTTTAAGAACAAGGAATATGAATTGAAGGATTATTTTAGGGTTGTGGTTTTCGATAATAATAGAACAAGTACTGTAGCATTTGAATGTTATTATTGCTCTCCGAAGTGTTTTTGCAGATAGTGGACAATGTTATTTTATACTTATTTATTAAAAACATTTTGAATTGATGATAAAATATTATTTTTATCTGTACAACATACGTTCTTATTCCTACAACACTAATTTAAGCCATCTAGCTTCCAGCTTATGTCTTGAATTACAGGTGCTATCCTCATGTGTGGTTCTGAAATTAAATACAATCGTAATCAATAAAACTGATAAAAATTAAAGCAAGATCTCTACCGTGCTTCATATCATGTTGTTAAGTACGGTTATGTAGTCTGGCAATGCTACTATTTTGTACAGTGTTTTGGGTTTCTAAGTTTTCATCCATCGCTCGAAAAATAAATCCTGCTTTCAACTCGAACGGATCCTTAACCAAAGGGCGGGGCGAATCGTAATATGTTTCCCAGTGTCTATTGAAAAACAAGCATGCCAATTTGCTGATCCGTGTCAATAGAAAATGATGAATTGATGACTCATCAATGACAGCATAACTTAAAACCCTCAAAGGTCCACACTAAACAAGCAAATGTTCGAGGGACATGGCTAAGTGGAGTAACAGCGATGAGTGACCATTTTCTTACCTCGAATGCATTATAGGAATGTGAGTAATGCGAATGCATTATAGGTAGCTTCCAACCGGTATATATGGAAGTCCAAAGGGGAGGCCTATGTTCAGCAGTGGACGTCCTATGGCTGAGATGATGATGATGATGATGATGATGAGTTCTCGTGAGTTATTCCAAAACACTTACCAAGGGAGCCGATGCCCTGCGGCAACACGCTCGCTCCCTCCGGCACGTTGAGGGCGGCCATAGCCGCGTTAGTTGCTTGCAGTACGAGCTCGTTGGTCCAAATGTCCTTGAAGCTGTCCTTCATCTCTTTTAACAACTTTTCAAGACATGTCTGTAACAAAAATGGTTGCTACTGATAGTTCAAATTGCTATTTTACCTTAGACAAGCATGCCACATAGGCTTCATCGATATTACATCAGGTGAGTCAAGCACGTAGATATAGAAAGTGTAAGGAGGGAGATCCTAATCATAATAATACAAGTAGGTGAAACGCAAGCGCGAAATTTGTCGTTTATAGTTCCTTTTGAAAAATGGTCCATCATTGAACGATATTGACGCCTATCCGGTTTATAAAGCTGCGTTCTATTACTTAGCGTCAGCTCCGTCTGTCTTGTCTGTCCGTCTGTCACCAGGCTGTATCTCATGAATCGTGATAATAGCTAGACAATTGAAATTTTCACAGATCATGTATTTGTGTTGCCGCTAAAAATACTAAAAAACAGATAAAAATAAATATTTAAGTGGGCTCTCACACAACAAACGTGATCGGTTGCGTTAACTTTGTACCTCATTTGTATCTGGTGCCATACATACCAGGTGCAAACTTAACTTAACCCGGCCAGTTAAGAGGGGATAACTATATTTGTACGGAACCCTCGGTGCGCGAGTCAGGCTCGCATTTGGCCGGTTTTTTATATAGAACATGGTATAAGAAAATAATTATAGTGAAAAAAAAAATTGCCGCCAGTATTACAAAAAAAATATTACAGTTTATGTATTACAGTTCTATAAATGTTATTTTGTCGTAATAATTGGTTTAAAACACTCACGATTTCATGAGATTTATACAGGCAACAAGGGAATCGGGGAGTATTACGATACACCACTGGCAACACAGAGACGGATTGACAGAACCGTCCAACCAATCATAGCGTGAGTCTCGCCTGTCATTCCGGAATGCCAAGCATTATTTTCTTATATCCATACTAATATTATAAATGCGAAAGTGTGTCTGTCTGTCTGTTACCATTTCACGCTTAAACCGCTGAATCGATTTTGATGAAATTTGGCATGGAGATAGTTTAACCCGTCAAGCGTCCAGTAGACTAACGTTAGTCTGCAGCAATTTTGTGCCGGTAGCGTCCAGTAGACACACGCTAGTCTACAGCCCAAACCGCTCATTGGATCAATTTCTCTGCATCGATTCGTTATGGTGGCAGCTTGATAGATATTTTACTATCCAACAACAGCTATCAGAGCACACAAATTTGATTTTTAACCAATCAGAATCCTCAATAGTGACGTGTAAATAATTTTTTTTCTCTACATTGGCGGAATTCGTCCGCCATTTCGAAAATCACTTGCATTTGAGGTGTCGTGTCGTGAATAAATATGTCCAAATCTTTTAAACGGAAAGTGTTTATATTATGTATTATATATCAAATTACTGGCAATTAAATAAGGCTTTCGTTTTTAATGTTAAATTTAGTCGCAAGACATTGTTTCCTAGTGAAAAAAGTCCTCAAGTTTGAATGACGCAATAATTTTGCAATGATGGCCGTCGTAATTCATTTGTTTCCTAATTTTCAATTGTTTAAAACCTTACGAACAAATAATAGTTTTATAATACACTTTCTCAGGATTTCGTTTCATATATTAGATTGGTGTAAGGTCTTGGGAATTTTGATAGATTTATGATTTTGTTCAAACAGTGCTCAATTTCGCGGCAAATCCGCCATGACAGTTGCGATCGGGCGGCGCAAGTTTGTAGCGTGCGCGCACGTTCTCGTAAATAAATATTTGTTGTGAAGTAATTATTAGGTGTTTAGTAGTGAATTTATGTAAAATTGACGCATAAACTAGCCAGTATCACTTTAGTGTATGTAAAATGTGATATGTGGTTTTAAATTGAGTGTAAATTGTGAATGATTAGTGATGGATGTGACGGAAAGCGAACATCTTGGAATATAAATAAATCTACATCTCACTACAAGTAAGTGCGGCTATTATAACATATTGTGCCGAATTCCAAATTTATCTAGCTCTCTAACGATATATAACACATCTCATATAATTATTCTCGGGGTAGGTAAAATTCCCATCTTTAGCGGAAATTCAGCCGTTTCTTGTTTGTATGGGACATTTCGCGGTGTTTTTTTCTAGGGAGGTCTGACACTTGACGGGTTAAAATCCGAGGCAGAAGGACATAGGATAGTTTTCATCCTGGAAATTATCCCTAAAAAGATTGAAAAGTGAGTAAGTAATTCATGATGACATTGATGACCCTGTAGGAAATGTAATTATTAGACCTAAAGCACAATTGCTCTTACATTTGCTTAGGCGCTTTTAATAATCCCTTTTATATATCAAGGTGATTAGGTGGATATGGATATCTATCGTGTTGAACGAGGTTGCTTCCATACTTCCAAGTTCCAGGCGGACGTAGTCGCGGGCAATAGCTAGTATTAAATAAAAATGACCTGCAGTAAAAACGCCTCGCGGTCAAAGTCTACACAGCTCAGAGCAGTGTTGACCTCCCGGGCCTGTAGTCGAAGGTCGAAGGTGGTCGCGACCAGGCCGTGCAGCGCCATCACGAGAGCCACGTCCTCGTACTGGGAGCCCTGCTTCAGAGAGGCCACTTTCCGCTCGTGCTTTCTGCGATTCTTGCTCGACCGGAATGTACGACTGTAAAAGGAAATTAGTAGCTATAGGACCTCTTGTCCTATGTATAGTTCTATAGGTATGTAATCTGGGAGTTGGAATGATACTTCAAATATAAGTAGTTAAGGCGTGTATTACGGAACACGGTTGAGAGGCAACTAGCGAGCTAGTGCGCATGAGGCTTCCCGTAGGCGCGTCTGGAATGCTTACCATGCATAATGTCCCTATAGTGGCTTAGTTAGAGTAATCCTCCGGTTGGAGGCGATAGAGGCTCGACTCATTTCTGAACATTATCACATGGGAGCGCAGTTGAATAGTGTAACAGTACGGTATTTGATGATGGCTCAATTCAGCTACTCTTTATAAAATGTTAAAAACGATCTTTTATAAAATTCGAAACTCAATTTCTAATGACGACACTTTTTTTTGTTCCCCGTAACGACCATTTTTACTTTTATTGCTACACCGTGGTAGAGGGTGTCAGGGCGTGGAGGGAGCGGACCCGCTACCACGGTGTAGCAATAAAAGTAAAAGTGGTCGTTACGGGGAACAAAAAAAGTGTCGTCATTAGAAATTGAGTTTCATGGTAGGAGGAGTCATTGGTCGCTATTGCCAAGCTACGTGGCGTCGAGTATAGTATGAAGTTTCTATGAAGATATTGGCTTGTGACGTCATAAGAATCAGTAGTCAAAACACGTATTCTTTTTAGATTTTGTCAAATTAAAAATAGTAAAATGTCCAAAAATTTTTGGTAGTTTATTTTTTGGTCCCGTGTATTTTTGAATGTATAGTTTAGTGGTTTCAATTTCATAATTAATTTTCACTATTTAGTCCAATAGAGTATTAGGCGATTAAAGCATACTGAAATAGGACACTAGGAAGGAACCCAATGCGCTGAACTGACCAAACCCGCTACTACGCTCAACCAATAAAAAACACCAAAGGGTTCACGCTGCCAAAAATTGACACATAACGGCACGAAACACAAAGAGAATAATGAAGAATCAAGAATCAGTGAGTTCGTTAAACCACTTAAAACTTTATGAACGTATATCCAACGTGCTTAGTTAGAAATACACTTGTTACTGTTTTATTAGGGTTCCCTACCCAAAGGGAAAAACGGGACCCTATTACTGAGACTTCGCTGTCCGTCCGGCCGTCTGTCACCAGGCTGTATCTCAAGAACGGTGATACTAGACAGTTGAAATTTTCACAGATGATGTATTTCTATTGCCGCTATAACAACAAATACTAAAAATAAAATAAAATAAATATTTAAGGGGGGCTCCGATACAACAAACTTGTTATAGATTATGGTACGGAACCTTTCATGCGCGAGTCGGACTCGCACTTGCCAATTTTTTTTATTTAAATCAAGCGAGTAGTTTGAAGTTGATATTCTAAACGCATGGCGGCCTATATCAGTGTGACGTCATCCATCAGACTTAAGAAGCAGAGCTGAGATACAGATTTCAGCTCAGGTGATTGGTCTATTCCGCACGTCTCCACTTCACTTCAATGGAAACGCACCCTAAAGCTCATAGTGTCTTGAGCGAATCCATCGAGTGACGTCTATAGTTGTAAACCAGCGGCTTGTAAGCCGGTAGTAACCGAAAGCAGCGGCTAGAAACGAATAACCAGCCGCTTGATACCGGGTAGATACCCGACTTGAGCATCAAATAAAGAAATGATTTTTATTACATTTTTTTTTGTTAAACTCTTATTTTTGTTATACAGTAGCACTTATTATGTTCTTCTTTAAAAAAATAGACCCCGAAGACACCATTTGTACCTACTAATTTACTTAATTCAGATACGAAAAGTAAACTATGAAACAACGTTTGTGTTCAGGTGGCGGTGTATGAAAATTATAAGAATAAAGGTAGCTAAATCAGTTTATTTTGGATCTAATCATCATTGTAAACCAAACGCGGGAGTCTCGCGCGGCAGGATAAATGCGTGTGGGGGGCTGAGGGGTGCGCGGGGCATGCGGGGATGAGTGCGCGAGGCTCGTTGCGTTGGTGCATTATAGAAATACAACTAAATGCTTACTATTACTAGGTAACTGATAAATACCTATTTCCAATTCATCTCTCACAAATAAATTATTAAAATAGTCCTATTCCACTGCTCTTTCACATTTTCTAAGAGAATTTTGAGTTTTTAACTCTTAATACAGATGCAAATGTCATTGTTTATGTCTATTTATGTTAAATAGATCCTATAGTAAATAAATGAAAAGAAAAATAACAAAAACAAACATTGAATCATGTGAATATGTCAATGAAATGTAAGCAGCCGTTTCCAGCCGCTTGTTATCGCTAGAAATGATAATAAGCCAAATAAGCCGTTTCTAGCCGCTGGGCTAGAAATGTTAGCAACCAGCTTCGCATCTATAGTGACGTCACAGCCCCACTTAATATTTAAGAAACCAAGGCGTATCCAAAATATATCTTTTACTATTAATTTAGTTGACTGCAAATCAAAATTTGGTGATATTCTTCACTATGTTACCTTCCACCTGTTACTGACGACCGGCGACCCCACCTTAGCGAGACCTCTCTCCCATACATCTCGTGTCGTGCGTATTAGTCATTTTCAAAAAACATGTAAGTACATAGTTAAAGGCTTTTTTTTTTTATCTAGCCTGTTTTTTTCTGTTCTCAAATGCGTACAGGTCATCCCGCCATCTCCGTTTCGGTCTGCCTCTGCACCGGTACCCATCCTGCGGTATCCACTCAGTGGATAGTTTGGCCCAACGTTCCGGATGCATTCGGCAGATGGCTTAATAAAAACGAAATTACGATCGCTTCTTTTGTGTTACGAAAGTTACTCATACAAAATATATGGGTAATCAATTAAGTTTTGTTTTAATTTAAGCCAATGAGGGAATCAACTTAGTTTTGTTTTAATTAAAGCCCTTACATGTATTTTGAAAATGACTCATTACTGTTTAACACACTAGTGCCCTCTGGAGAAAGCTTCTACGTCAACAGATGAATGTATAGTTCGGACGACTGATCGAAGGTTTAAACGTAAAAAAAACTATTTAGAGAATTACCCGGAACTGCGCGAATGCGACGAAGCCACAGTGCTTCCAGCATCGGAGTACAGATCACTGTCCTTATTGGCGTACGAGAGATCCATTTCCGGTGCGTTCTTCTTGCTCTCCCGGACCACGAATAAGCGCTCCCTGTGCTTCGTAAACGTGCTCCAGTTGCTTTGGACCAGTTCTTGCAGATTTCTGTATTCCTCCATCAGTGCTGGCAGGAGCTGGTTATCTAACAAATCAAGGAAACAAATGACCTATATTAATAATAATAAGTAATAATAAATATCGGACAACCTCACACAAATCGATCTAGTCCCAAATTAAGCTCAAGAAGGCTTGTGTTATGGGTACTAGACGACGATATACGTACTTATATAGATAAATATATAATTAAATACATAGAACAACATGACCCAAGCACAAATATTCGTGTTCATCACACAAATATTTGCCCTGGCCGGGATTCGAACCCGGGAGCGTCGGCTCAGTAGGCAGTTGCTTAACCACTGCGCCAACCGCGTCGTCGCAATAAATCGAATCGAATATTATTATTGCTATCTATTATATTTCATTAATTTGGTCCACGTGGCAGAGTTGATTCATTCATTCATTTGTTTTGATAAAACATAATGAAATAATGAACTTTATTCTGCAAGTAGGCCACAAGGGCACTTTTACATGTCTGAGTCTACCGGCATTTCACAAGAGGAGACCACTGTTGAGAAGAAACGCCGATAGAAACTCAACAGTAAGTCATAGTTTTATATAACATATTATAGGACTAGCTGCGCCGCGCGGTTTCCGCTCATCGCACGGGAATACTACATGTTTACGGGATAAAAAGTAGCCTATGTGTTAATTCAGAGTATCAGCTACCTTCATACCAAAATTTATCAAAATTGGTCCAGCCGTTTGAGCATGAAGAAGTAACAAACATACTCACAAGGTTTCCCCTTTATATGTAATATTAGTGTAATTCTGATTATCTTCGTTCCTCCTTTGTCTTTTGAGAAGTAGGTATTTGTTAGGAATGAAAAGTGGTCTAATCACTACCTACCTTTATGCATAAATACAATAAACCTACTTATTTGGTGCTCGAAGGCAACTTCCTTTGCAACGGAGGGCGAGGGCGTAAGGACTCCTTAACACTGGTTTGCTTAAGCGAAGGTAAGAAATAGCATGAGGTATCTTCATCATATCATCATCATCATCATCAGATAGCCTACCAGTATTTAGGCGTGTCAAGATCGAAAGCATAACGAAATTCCGAACGATAGATTGCGCCATGATTAAATCATGATTCGGTTAAGGCTACCGGATTTTATGATATAATATACTTATAGATACATTTATAATAGAAGTTCGCACAAATAAACACCTTTAACTCCGCTAAGCTGGTACTGAGAGCAAAGTCGTAGAGCGCTTTTGAACTGGCGACCTTCAATAGCGTACTTGACTATTTCCTCCTTATTGTCACAGAACTGTTCTAGCAGTGTCACTCCTTCTTTGTAGCGTTTCTCATCTTTCAAACCGTTGGCCAACTCCCTACAAATATAAAAAAAAGACATTAATATACAATTATTGTATTTTATGAAATGGGAAACCCATTGTATGAAAGAAAATGTTATCTAGGTCCACTTTATCCACATCCCATTTCGACACCACATTCATAGTAATGAATAAAAGCTTTTTCTAAAATATCTGACTCTTTTTTTCTTGAATGAGGTTTGAATGTACCTACAAATGTCGATTCCGAGTCAAGTGAGCATAAAATTTACATTTTTAGAAAAAAGTTCCCGTATATAATTTTTGTTCCAACTGCTTTGTATCGCACAATCAAGCAATAAATGGTTTCTGTTTCTGAAAAACGCTCAGTTGATTGATTCAATAATCGGTCACTAATTAGGTAGTACGTTTGGAAACTTGTGGTCAGTGAACAGAAGCTTGTTTAGTACAAAGTTACAAAGCCATTGTGTTTCGTTGATGGGTTCAGGTCTAAAAATTAAGCCTGCAAACATCAATCCCCTTGGCCTTTTCCTTTGTGACTGATTCTTATAATTCAATACGTACCAGCATACTGAGGAATATTCTTCTTTTGGTTTATCACAGAGCAATTTAATTACTAGCTCCCATTCTAAAGCGTCTTTGTAACACTCAATAGCTTTATCAATCTTGCTTGCTCGTTCATAGATGATGCCCGCTTCTGTGAACTGCTTCTTTAATTTCAAGTGAAGACCAAAGTCATCTGCTATCTCCTTGTATATTTCATCTTCTGGAGTAAACAGTCTTAAAGCTTCTCTATACAGACTGTGATACTTGACAAACGTTCTCAACTCATCATATTTTTCTTTTCCACATTTCGCGAGACATTCCACTGCTCTGGAAAATCTTTTCAAGTGTTTATTGATGGAGAATTTTCTATAATTGTCTTCCATGGCATTGAAATCATTCAGCATCGGAACATACTCTTTAGGGTCTTTCTGAGATTTGTTAGCAACTAGAAGGACTAAATCGCAATCGTACATTCCCAGAGCTACATCGAAGAGATGGTTCACTTCCACCATGTACAGTAAATACTTGAGTGCTTCCTCGGAGCCCACGGGCAGCTTGGAGCCGGAGGACTCTTGTAGTTTAAGCTCCTTCACGACTGTTAAAGCTGATTCCAAATCTTCGACTGTATTTATTTTCACGAATGTCGTTAGTATAGGCAAAATCTTCATCAACCTATCTGGTCTTCTCGATAAATTGCATCTAATAGTCTCACATATTTTTTTTATTTTATTACTATTCTCTCTTTTGACGTTTTTCTTCTCGACGTAACTGCTTGAATACATTGATTTCGTGACGTCTGCATTTTCTAAGTCGGATAAAAATAAACTGAGCCATGTGTTATTTTGGATTGTCTCTAAGAATATGTCTATTGAATTTTCGAATTTTTCTGGGTCATGGTCGTATATTAGGTTTAAATTTATCCTCTGCTTTCTCATCAAGTCAAATGCGTCATAATACTTGCAGGCATCCAAATACTCCCCGATGATCTTTAAGGAAAGAGGCCTAGGTTGTATTCCTTCTAGATTGCCTCTTGGCATTTGGAAGACTGTTCTGGTATCATTGGGCACGGCTATCACTAATTTTGCGCCTCGCTCAATTTTTCTCTTATAAACATTAGTTGATTCATTTTTCTGGTATTCCTGAAGGGCATTAAGGCCAGCCGGTGTTAGCTCTACACACAGTAGGAGATGCTGGAGAGTTGTCAACAAAAGAAAATGTGTGTGAACATAGAAAGAACTCACATTGTTCAATATTTTCTCATCATCTAGATATAAAGTACCTTTATGTGACAAAGCTAAAAAGTTAATATTACCATCCACAGCTATTGCATCAAACACAGGGCATGGGACAGAAAATGAGGCATCTTGTGGTGTCATGGAACCACCCAAGTTGTATTGCATGATGTCACCATTTATAAGCTGAAGAAATGCAGCAGATTTTTCTGTTGGGTGCATCTGAATTCTTACCACAGGTTCTGGCAGAGACTCTGTATTTATTTTCGTAATTTCTTCCAACTTTATACTATATTCTGTCAGAAAATTATTATTGTTATTATCAATTTCAGAACAGATAACGGTGTCAGTGTTCAACCAGAACCAATTATAGTATTGGAATGGGAAGTTGTACTTGTCCAAAGTTAGAGTCTTGTACATTTCATATTTCAAAGGAAACTTATTGGTTTGCCTATAGAATACCAGATTACCATCTGTGGTACATGCAAAAAATGTATTAGGATCATGTCCATTTTGATCTTGTTTATCTGGAGCAAAATGTACAGAATTGACAAATGAGTCCAACTCTATCTCAAAGCTAGCCATCGGAGGAGGGACTACGGTTTGTCTGAATCCAGTAACCAAAACTTTTTTAGCATCAATAACGGTCACTACTGCATCATCATTGTGACTTTTCCCCCGGCTGTGGTTAATATTCCAAATCCAAGAATATGTGTAATGCTGCCCATTCCTCAACACTAGATGCAACTGTTTGTTGTTGGCAACATCAAAATCATTATCCCAAATCAACTTACTTATTTTCTGGTAACTATTGAATGAAAGAGTTTGTTTTAAATACCAATGGTAATTGCCAGTTGTGAACAAGAGCACACTATGGGAGTTGGTTGCAGTATTATAACATTGCAGGGCTACTATTTCCGAATCTGAACTCCAAGCCAGATCCTGCACTTCAGTTTGTGTGTCAACTGGTATTTCAAAGCCACCATGTTTCAAGCCATTCTTTTCAAAGAATGCTACCATATATTTGTCATTTACTTTTTGAGTTGTTGCGATAACATTTCCACTGGGACGCCATGAAAGATTAGACTCTAAACCTGGTTGCTTTTCACTAGTGTACTGCAGATGACCTTCTCTGTCAAAGACCTTGAATCGTCGGATGCCGTCCATTAAAAAACCAACTGCAAATAAGTTTCCATCTCCTCTCCAGGTGATTTTGACTGCATTATTGGCATCTGCATTAGAATCTGTAAAACAAGGAGAAGTTAGACACAATTAAACAGTTCCAACTGATTCAGAAGTTGCAATAAAAAACAACTGCGGTATCATTTAGTGATAGTGTGTTGGTTCAACAACACATTGAATACTCATCATCCTCCTAGCCTTTGTCCCATTTTTTGAGAATGAATTCTCAATCGGGGTCGGCTGCCTAAATCCCAAGATGTGGCGTAGGCACTAGTTTTTACGAAAGCGACTGCCATCTGACCTTCCAACCCAGAGGGGAAACTAGGGCCTTATTGGGCTTAGGTGGTTTCCTCACGATGTTTTCGTTCACCGAAAAGCGAGTGGTAAATATCAAATGACATTCCGTACATAAGTTCCGAAAAACTCATTGGTACAGGCCGGGTTCGAACCTGCGACCTCAGGATTGAAAGTCGCATGCGCTAACCACTAGGCTACCACCGCTTTACACATTGAATACTATGCTACTTTTATTGTAAATTGTTAATGTTTTTTTTTTGTATGTATTTTAGAATTTGACATGTAAGATCTCTTGTAGCCTCCTTGCAGAATAAAGTTTTGAATTTAGAATTTTGAACAACGGCTTACAACTTTGAATTCAATAGTAGCTTGCTTAGCCCATATTTAAATATATTTGTTATAAAAGATGTTCACTAAAGGTAAACATACCAGCACTAATTTCAGTTTTTAGTTTAGCAGCTTGTTTCCCTTCAGAGCCATGGAACTGGGTTTCCTTCTTGCCCCACCCGACGGTGATGAACTGCTGCTCCCCAAACTCTTGATCCAGAATGTTGGATTCATGAATTGGATCAAATGTGCACGACATCAAAATGGTCTTCATATCTTTTGTCACCAACACTAACAATTCTTGGTCTGGACTCCACTCCATGGCCTGTAAAAAGATACTTGTTAATTTATAGTGGAAAAATATCAAGTTCTGAATGTAAACAAAATATAATTTCAATCCTTTCAATTCTAGTTTAATAACTAGTTCTTTAGTTTTATAGATAGTTTTAGTCAGAGCAATATAGATAGAATGTGAATGTACCAATATTTGTACAGATCTATTAAATATTTCATTATATATCAAATGTTACATTATCAATTAGGACTTAGGTGATATCTATATGGACTGACAATATTTAAATGAAAAGGGTTGATTTTAAGAGAGACTGTGTAATATTTGACAACATTTTCTCAACACTTCAACATTTTTGCAATTGACATTTTGTGTTTTGAGTGAATACTACCTATCGTGTATGCCCTGGCAAAATTTATTAAAGACTTCGGTATCAAGCTCTAATTCCTCTCACTTTTTGATTCCGTTTATTAGTTTAAATGGTCGCGGTGTTTGGAGGTTTGACAACTTTGACAACCGATTACTTGTAGCTTCCAACCTTGATGCTGGCAGAATTGTCCCAATGGACAGTAGCCATTTATTTATAAAAATTGAATTGAATTGAATACTACCTAGCTGAATAAAGTAACTTATAATGTAATTTAATTGTGTGCAGAGTAGATGAGACTATATTCAACATTCATAGTTGACCAGTATTCAGAAGAAGTACAATTCTTATTGCACTTGTTTTTTACAATAGTTACGCGAATACTATCACCGTATAGTTCATACAAAATTTTTCATGTGAGATATTTTAAAGCAACGATCTTACCAGTAGTCCGGCCTGGCAGACGCCCGCAAGTTCGCAGCTGCTACCAAACTCTGATATTGTGAACAGCTCGCCATTAGCGAGCCCGACACACAGCGCATTGGAAAGGGACAAGTACGTTATATTCACTGGACTATTCTCCGGAGAGGCCACCTCAGTTAAATCCTTACTCCATTTCACTTCTCCATCTTCACCAAAGTTGCTCACTATAAGGTTATGCGAGCATGAGTACAATTCTCCTGTGAAATTGCCTTCGCCATGACCATAACAACATGTGGCAAGAAGATCCTCGCTGTTAGTAGTAAGGTTTCGTACGTTAACGTGCCAAAGTTCTAAATTTTTCATTATTTAAGTTTTACCGAAATATACACAAACATAACCCTTCTACACGTGCTGTCAGCTTGACGTTTGACGTTGACGCAACTGCGACTGCGCATAAAATGGGGGAAAGTTCCAAAACGCAACGATATATCTGTATAATAATATTATAATATATACATACGGACTATTTGCACCACTGAAAATCCGCAATATGGCGTGGGTTGTAAAACCCCTTGCAGGGCTATACAAATAAATAAATGTATGAAGCATGTAATGTCTCATTATTTTTAATGTGGGTACACCACATTTTCTTTTTCTTTATATTGAACCATTGATACAAAGATCAACCTGGCGGAAGAGACCGGGAATTGAAAGCGAACTCGGTACCTCTGGAATACCGGTCCAACGTGTTAGTGTTAAAAAGGTTGGTGGAAAGGTTAGCACGTTGGACCTGTAATCTAGAGGTACTTACATGCCTGCACCTCTAGCATAACTATGACACGCTTTCTCGCGCGGGAAATATTACCTATCTTGTTCTTCGTAGTACTGTGAGAGCGTGACGGGCGATGCTGTCGCGCGACATGTCGCGAAGCGTAGTTGTGCTAGGGGCTCTGGTCTCTTCCGCCAGGTTACGCATTTCAATTTTTCTTCGTGCTTTGATCTTTGTTTCAATATTCGCTTGATTTATATGAAATAAAAACAATAGGCTAGTTGACTCATGTCAAATTGTGATAAACTAATGTTTATTCCGTATAGTATTTAGCAAAGGAAACCTTAATATATATTTTACAATTCATAAAAGTGAAAGATGGCTGAAAAAATTGAATTTGAAAATTATTGTTTTTAATCTGTATTTTGAAATGCCTAAATCAAGCCTAAATCGCTGTTAACCATTTTCGCTTATGATAGTGACGTCATCGGTCTCCTGTAAAGAAAACTGAAGTCTACTTTGACGACTTCGAATAGTGCCGTCCCTCTCGATCTCCTGTCAATGTATATTGGAGTGAGCGGAATGGCACTATACGACAGTCGAATATTTAGACGTAATTCTACGTCATGCCACAGATTAGCAAAAGGCAAAAATGAAATTTCGAATTTTCAATTGATAATATCTAGCTTTCTAGCTTTCACAAAAATATAAGACATTTTTTTAGAGCTAGTCAGATCATTATTAACCATTTGCCTATTGTTTTTCTGATCTCATAGGCTAGGCTAGACTCCTAAAGTTTACTGCAGCACTGGTCCATCTCCACCACCCGAACTAGAATAGGTACCTTTCCAATTTTTCCTTTTGATCTTAATATATTTACTTATTTGGTTTAGAATGGGACGGGACCTCGAATCAAGGATACCAGTTTTCTAAATTCGCACATGTCACCATGCTGAATAAATAAATAAAATACTTATAAGACATTATATTTCTTTAGTAAAACCTAAACTAATATTCATTTAATTTATAAGGACAACGTAAAATGCCGATGAACCCAATATCTAGTACAATTATACGTCGGGATAGTAGGTTGTCTCGAACTTCTTTTTGCTCCTAGGATACGGCCTGAGAACCTTCGGGATATATGGAGGCAGATGTTCATTGAGCTTCCTCTTGAATGGGTCAATATCCAGCTCAAATGGTCTTCGCTTCTTCTCAAAGAATCTAGTATTAAATTGAATTTTATATACTCGCTCCCAAAGGTACGTCTCCGGTATCAATAAATGCCTGGGTCTGTTCGATACTAAATGCTTATACGTATTTTCAAGCCAACATCTTCTCTTGTCGTCTTCTATATCTGCAACCACCGATTCTTCCTTATCTAAATATGGCTTCATGTCATATTCGCGTTTTTCAGGTGTGTTCATGTAAAATTGAACTAGCATTTTCAAAACATTTTCATTTAAGCCTTTGACTTTTCCATCCTCTACAGTTTCAAAGAGTTTCATAGGCTGTGTGCCGAAGCAGATGTTGTGTTTGGGGTTTGTGTCGATATGTCCATGATGCATTTTAACAGTGTTCAGTTGGTATGCATACAAAGACCAGAGTTGTCCATTGGTGACAACCGTTTGGGTGGCAAGAGGATAAGTCAAGTCATTGAATGTTGTGAACCCCTGGTAGTTAGCCTGGGCAAGCAGCCAACCAAAACTGGACTTAATTGCCTGACAATGAAGAGCCTCCAAGTTGTCGTCAGGGCCGAAAGATTCTTTTCTTCCCAATATGTGACCACGGCCATGGATAGATAGCAGTCCAAATTCATCATAGTCGCCAGGCCAAAAACCTGTTAGTAAATAAAAGTTATGGTTAGAATGACTCTTGTCGCGATCACATGACAATAAAATCTATGACACTATGTTTCTAAAAACCCTTCTTGGACGGTTTACCTGGAATGTTGGTGGCATGTCTGTGCGTCGCAACGTATCCAACGTTTTGAGGCACATACGTGAATTTGGCCACGTTAAACTCTGGATTTGTGGCTTCACTGTATGGTATCAAAGGCTTTAAAGGCAAGTGCCCTCTGACTGCTAGCAGTGGTTTCCCTGAAACATACAGTACAATAAAAATTGGTTGTCTGTAAAGTCGGTTTACGGACGATGGTTTAACGTGACAGCGTCATAATAAAACATTGATGAAATGATTGCATACTTTAATGAATTAAATTGAATCATTTTTATTGAATTATCACTATTTTGTATGGATACAAAGGAGTGGAATGAAATCTACAATAATAATAATCTTAAATATTTTTCAACGTTGGTTAAAATTCTCCCACATTTTAAAGTTTGAGAATCTGTGAACAGCATGATGACGTAGGCTTGTGTCAGTCACGTGGTTCCCCTTCCCTTCCACGGCGCTACAACATTGCTACAATGAGTCATGTTTTTTCGTATGCGCGGCCGGCGTTCATCAATTTATTAGACGTTGTCACGTCAAAAACTCATTCTTCCTCCCATACATGGTCTATGGTGGCAACAATTTAATGGCGGACATACTCTCTATTTATACAATGGTTACTTTGAAAGTGCTTGCTCTGTGCTTCATAATCTTTAACTAGGTTTGGGTATGAGTGTAATGTATGGAGCTATGAAGAAGTACAATAAACTACTATAACACCACCCTGGTTAAATATTGTAACTTAGGAGGATGTGGTTGTCATTGTCTAAATAGGCTAGTTGACCCAGTTTAAAATACTAATATTTGAAATGGTTAATAATTATCTTACTAGCTCATCTCTTATATTTTTGTGAAAGCTAGAAAGCTAAATTTTATCAATTGAAAATTCGAAATTTCATGAACAGTGAAAACGCCGGCCGCCATTTTTGCCTTTTGCTAATCTGTGGCGTGACGTAGAATTACGTGTATATTCGAAATTCGACCGTCGTATAGTGCCATTCCGCTCACTCCAATATACTTTTGACAGGAGATCGAGAGGGACGGCACTATTCGAAGTCGTCAAAGTAGACTTTCAGTTTTCTTTACAGGACCGATGACGTCACTATCATAAGCGAAAATGGCGGACAGCGATTTAGGCATTTCAAAATACAGAATTTTTTCAGCCATCTCACTTTTATGAATTGAAAAATATATATGTAGGTTTCCTTTCCTAAATACTTTAGTAGACTTTAATAAGTTTTCGGTAGTTTTCTTGATTACTTTTTGCATCGCCTACTCATCCCATTTCATTTATATTAATCCGCTACCCAAAGGTTGTCTGGAAGAGATCACTTTTTTTTTAGCGATAAGATCGCCTATTGTTCTCTATATTTGAATTTATAGTTTAAAACATTCAATGCCCAACTGTTAAAATTAGAAGCCTGATTTCTTGGTAACTCCAGAGACATTCTGAGTAATGCCATAGAGTAAAAAATTGTGGTCAAAATATTAGTTTGTTCATAAGTGATTACCTAAAAATTGTACAGCTCTGTCTCTTGGTTCTGCTACTGTGTCCCTCAGCCATGGGACCTTGCCACGCCGGCGCATGACTTTTCTAGAAGGATCTATGCCTCCCACAAACCAAAATGCTTCATGTCGGGGATCATAGTCAACCTAAAACAAATATAAATTAAATACTGGCAAATACAATTTCATAAAAATAAGGTTGGGCAAAAAAGTTTCATAGAATTTACAACTTTAAAACTGTCCCTGCTCTCCCTGCTTCGAGTTAGGTATCATTAGTATTCTCTTTCTTACTTTTTATGATACAAACATAGCTCAACCAGAATAAATATACATACCTGTGCTGATAATATGTGGGGAACTTTTTCAGATAAGTTGTTGCTAATAATTCTATTCACTTGTCTGGCAATGTTTTGAGCTAAAGCATCTTCTTTTTGCCATTCAAGGGATTTATTTGGATTGGTAGGTGTGAAAGCATGTCTGTAAGTACATTTAAAAATGATTAGTTTCATATAACACTGTAGATTCCTACTCCTACTGTTGTGTTCTGAACTAATAATAACTCTTATCAGGTTAGTTTTGTTTCAGGAAGGCGTTTTGATTTGACAGTGAATATTTTAATAACATATAAATACGAAGGATAAATAAGAAGCCAAAATTGTATGCAATCCACTGGGGTGCCAGTGGGGATGGACCCCACATCCTCTGTTTTGTATTTATATATAAATAAGAATGTGGTATCTCCACATAAAATAGGATAAACTTTGACTCTGTTCAATATTATAATAATGCCAATCAACTTTGAAAGAAGTATCTTGTAAGCTGATAATATAAGGTTTCTGTTTTATATTATTTATGAGGCATCTACATTGATAAAGCACATTAACATAAAATCGGAATATAAATCTTCTTGTTCAATATACAGATTCAAAAAATAAATTGATTTTGTTAATGAGTCCAACTTACTGCAACCCTTCATATTCAATGGCAATGGCATCCTCCACTAATGACTTTATTTCTGTCACCACCGAGTCTGCGGCCGTGGCTACCTCGGAGTACAGGTCCGGGAGTTTCTCTTGAGGTATAAAATGAGTTCTTGTATAACACTGTACCAGAGGTAATGCATTATATGGTACTCTGTCGTCGGTTAGTGTTACACTTTCCCAACCGTAGTAGCGAGGCATGTTTAAGGCTATTTGTTTCTCCTCAACGGTTTTCAGGTTCTTTATTTTTTCTTCCACAGCTTCCCTCTTTCGTTGGAGTCTACCTTCAAAGGATACATCCACAATAGGTGGATATTCCGGTGTTTCAGTGTACTCATTTTCAAGTGCTGCTGCTTGTGAAGATCTCCTGAGCAACACATCTTTCAGTTTTGGAAATGTTCTGTGAACTTTTAATAAATTCATTTTAGATTACCATTTAGCAGTCCTAGTTTTATTTTTGATAACGTTTAGGTTATGTATTGAGATTGACGTCTAAGAGTCGTTTTTCTTTTGTGACTTATTAAACTTAATTTATTTTAATATTTTTTTCATTGCATATGATATCGTGTCGTGTCAAGTAAGCTTATTAAAAGTGCGCAATGAAAACAAACTACTCTTTTTGTTGAGATGTTGTCAGCACTGTCAAAAGCTGATGCAATTTGTGATAATTGTGATTTGACAGAAGCAACCTGCCAAGGCATTTATAACCAAGTTTCGTTTCGAGTTCAGGTTTAGTGTGTCTTATATTTTGTGAAATAATCATGGATGACGATATGGTATTCGATCCCTCTCTCAAGAAAAAGAAGAAGAAGAAGACTGGCTTCGATATGGACGCTGCACTCGCAGAACAGGGTGAGAGCACGAGCATGGAGACACCCGCTGAAACGGGTGACGTCGACGTGCCAGAGGACGATAACCTTGATTTAGACAACTTCGGTAAAAAGAAGAAAAAGAAAAAGAAGACGAAGACCTTTAACTTAGAAGAGATAGAGAACGCTCTGCCGGACGCGAGAGAAGAGAGGCCTCCGGCCGAGGAGCCCGAGCAGGAGGAGGACGTCGTGGATGACCTGGACCTCGATATAGACTTCACGGCCAAGAAAAAGAAGAAGAAGAAAAACGTTGATGAACTGATCGCCGAGGAGGATGGCCGCGATGATGAGAAGGAGAACGTGGAAGACGTGCACGGCGACTGGGTGGGCAGCGATCGTGATTACACGTACGACGAGCTGCTAGAACGCGTCTTCGACATCATGCGCGAAAAGAACCCCAGCATGGTCTCTGGCAAGAAGCAGAAGTTCATCATGCGACCCCCCCAAGTTGTCAGAATCGGCACAAAGAAAACCTCCTTTGCTAACTTCACTGAAATTTGCAAAACATTGCATCGTCAGCCTAAACATTTACTAGACTTTTTACTGGCCGAGTTAGGTACTAGCGGCTCTGTAGACGGCAACAGCCAGCTCATCATCAAGGGCCGCTTCCAGCAGAAACAAATAGAGAATGTTTTACGTCGGTATATCAAGGAATATGTCACATGCCATACCTGTCGCTCCCCTGATACCATTTTACAGAAAGATACTCGGTTGTTCTTCCTCCAATGTGAGACCTGTGGGTCACGTTGCTCCGTTGCTAGCATTAAGTCTGGTTTCCAGGCCGTCACAGGCAAGCGTGCGGCTATGCGTGCAAAGACTGCATAGAACATTAGTGCTTAGTGTTAAAACAAATAACAGTCAAGGATCTGGGGTACATGCAGCAATCAATCTTCCTATTCCCTGCTTCATTTCTATAAATCTGGTGCTGATCTTTGTAAATGAATGCCTGTGCAGTAAATTAAGTAGATATGAATAAATATTATGAAGATAATGTGTATCTTCAAATTTGTATTGTGATGATGAATATTAATATTTGGTTTCAAACAGTATTTGATTCTGAGCTCCCTAGATGCCATCCGCATCTAACAAATTTAATGGAGTGATGTAGGAAGGATGATGAAATGTAATTAATTCTAAATCAAAGTTGTGGAACATCTCATTGTAGCCTCACTGTATGTGCTCATATTAGTGTTAAGACCTTAAACTATAATTACTGATCTGGTTTTATCTGGATGTACCCTGTTCCAGCCCCTATATTTATGTATAGCTCACTTCTGTATTATTCTCATTACACAATGTTTATAAATATTTGTTTTATTTTTTTGAACATCTTTCATGTACTGGTGAGGAAAAAAAAATGCAGAATAAATGCTATATTATTATGTTAACAGTCAAGTATGAAATAGAGTTATCATACAAACATAAACAACAGTATAAAAATATAACAATAGAAAACGTAAATAAATTCTTGTGACTTGAGATAGCAAAAAATTACTAGTTATGAATAATTTGAGGTTCATAATCAGGCTTGATAGCCTTGGCCAGGCTCTCTGCATAGAGATCTAGACGTTGCGTCATTCTGAAGCCCCATTTATCTTTGATCTGGAAGTCAACTTGTGCAATGAGCAACCCATCATTAACTCTGGACAATCCTGGCGTCCTGGTTCCATCAGGTGCTGTCACATAGCTGGAACCATAGAAATGGCCAAAGTCTTTGTGAGCTGGTTTACCATCTCCAGAAGTAAACTCGTTCGGAAATTGCTCTGTTCCCACTCTGTTAATAGCAACTGTGAAGAAGCTGTTAGCAATAGCAGCATTACGAGCTTCTACTGCCCATAAATGTTCGCTCAGACCAGCCACAGTGGCAGACGGGTTAAACACAAGCTCTGCTCCATTGATACCAAACATAAGCCAGTTTTGAGGATGGTGACGGCCATAGCATATATTAATGGCAATTTTGCCATACTTGGTCTCAAATACAGGATGACCAGTGTTGCCTTCGTAGTAGTAAGTAGACTCATTGAAGTCACCGACTCTGGGAATGTGGTTCTTTCTATGCTTTCCAATTACTTTTCCCAGTTCATTGATAACTACAGCAGTATTCCAAATAGTCTCACCATGGGCATCATCTCTTTCTAGAATGGGTGACACGATGACCATGTTATAATTAACGGCCAGTTCTCTTAAAAATTGGGTGCTGGGGCCATCTTCTGCGGATTCCGCAAACTCGCACCAAGGTTGCTTTTCTCTGGTGCAGAAGGCGAACGGCATGCTCCATGCTTCTTGTAGACATAAGACATTAATTCCTTCTTCACCAGCAGCTGTGATCAGTTTCCTAATTTTGTTAAAGATAGCTTCTCTTTGGACCACTATAGGTTTATCGGTAGCGGTAGCGATTGAATTCTGAATAACACCTACTTTCACCAGTCTCGGGCTCCTAGTTTCTTCCGGTTTCGCAGGAAAGTCGTAGGCAGCGATATCGAAGGAATTCTCAGCACCGATTTTTACAGTGCTATTTTTTAGTTTCATCACATGATGGTCCGTTCTTCCATAGTGAATTCTATTGAATTCAGCCAAGGCGAGCCCTGACAATGAATTCGCTACTAGTTCATCAAGACTTACAAGCTCAGATGAGGCTGCCATTATTATTTGTTAGGAATGCGTTTGCGTAATGCGTATACAACAGGGGCAAAAATAAGAAAAGTTTTTAACAAACTATCTTGCGACCCCGACCCCTCCCCTATTATGGTGATAATGATAAGATTGATAAGAGACGAGATGAAAAAAAAAAAGAAGTCAAATACGATACCACATACGATACCGAGGCTATTTGAGTTAGAGTTAAAACATCTCATAATTGCAAGAAATCCAATATTTGCTTCTGGCAACTCTCGAAACCAGAGAAAGTTTTAAACGTCAAATTGACACAATATGATATGGTTTGTGTCTGCATTTATACTATTTAGCACTGCCATTCTTGGCTTAATAATAATAATACTATTTAGCATTGTGTGAAATACTATAAATAATAAATTGTATTGAAATAATTTATGAACATCGTGATTGTCAACTTTGTTTTCAATCATGAATATGAATACTCTACCAGCCCAACCTACGGGTATCCAAAGTACTGCAGGAGCTGTACCCATTCGCAATGAAAAAGGTATGTTTTCGATGCACTCACGCTTCTACTACTAAAATCGTAAAATTCCATGCTTGAACTATTATTTAATCGCTTTACTATATTATTCCTGAAAATTATTATTATTTACAGTAGTGAACAGTACTATAATGTTATAATTGCTTAATTTCCAGGTGAAATATCCATGCAAAAGGTGAAGGTACAGAGGTACATATCGGGTAAGAAGCCAGACTATGCCCAGGGGGCGTCGTCCTCGGGAGAGTCCGACACTGAAGATTTCATAGAGCAGCAGAGACCAGAGCGCAGGCAGCAGACTCTGCCACAAGTGATCAGTTGCAAAGATGATCAAAGTGATTCTGAAGGAGAGGTGTGTTTGGTGAAATAATTTCTAAACAATACAAAACTAGTCAAGTAATATGGGTGTAATGTAAAGATAAAATAATATTATTCTACTTGTTATCCATTTAAAAGTCACATAACAACAAAACACACAAATATGTACCAATTATAAGAAATTCAAAACAAATGTAGGTACCAGTACAAAAAATTACTTCGTTTAGTTTTCAAATGCACATATTTTTGATAAAGTTAATTACTTTTTGGCTTTTACTGTTCTATGAAAATGCAAAGAAGTATACATAAAGAAGGGGATGCAGGATTGCTATATAGAAACTATGATTAGTAATTAATTCTGAAATTAATATTTACGTAAAGTTGTTACCTGAACTGAGTTCTCTGATTTTAGTGTGCCTTTTAACCTATTGACTGCAAAGCGGTCTAGCAATTTACTGTGCCACTGACGCAGAGTAAAAAAAAAAGATGTGCCCCAAAATCAATAGGGATTGAAAAATACTTGTAGCGGTTAGAATTACAGTTATTGATAATTGAAATTTGGACGGCTGTGGCCGACGTGGCGTCAGGGGCACGATTTTTTGTTGACGGCCACAGCCGACTGTGGCGCTCAAAAGGTTAACATAGGCCCTCTTCAAAGACTTCCACCCCACTGGCTTCTATCATTTGCAACTCCTCTCCATTTTGCTCCTGTAGTCCACTTTAAACCATCTATAAATATATTGCGAGGTGTCGCCAATAGTGAGGGTTGTTAACAATCAAATAAATTAAGTATCTGCTCAAACTCGGCCGGTTTGTTATGGTTTTTATCACAATTGGATGGAACAGGCGGCCGACCCGCGGCTGCGGCGGCTGCGCGTGGCGGCGCGCTCGCCGGCGCGGCGCGAGCACCGGCCGGAGGTGATCGACGCGGAGCCCGCGCCCGCGCCCGCCGCCCCCGCGCCGCCCAGCGACGAGGAGGCCGAGCACACCTCCGAGAGCGAGGACGAGCTCGATGAGGAGGAGATCGAGAGGCGGCGACAGGCGCTTAAAGCTAAACTCGCTGCTAGGTTAGTATTACTATTAATTTGTGAGACATGTAATGTTTCATTATTTTTTTATATGGAAACATCCTTGTGGACAAGGTGGACTGATGACCTGGTGAAGGTCGCTGGAATCCGCTAGATGCGGGAGGCGCAGGACCGGTCATGGTGGCGTTCTGTGGGGGAGACCTATGTCCAGCAGTGGACGTCTTTTGGCTGATGAGGATGATGAGGATGATGATGATGATGATGATGATGATGATGATGATGATGATGATGATGATGATGATGATGATGATGATGATGATGATGATGATGATGATGATGATGATGATGATGATGATGATGATGATGATGATGATGATGATGATGATGATGATGATGATGATGATGATGATGATGATGATGATGATGATGATGATGATGATGATGATGATGATGATGATGATGATGATGATGATGATGATGATGATGATGATGATGATGATGATGATGATGATGATGATGATGATGATGATGATGATGATGATGATGATGATGATGATGATGATGATGATGATGATGATGATGATGATGATGATGATGATGATGATGATGATGATGATGATGATGATGATGATGATGATGATGATGATGATGATGATGATGATGATGATGATGATGATGATGATGATGATGATGATGATGATGATGATGATGATGATGATGATGATGATGATGATGATGATGATGATGATGATGATGATGATGATGATGATGATGATGATGATGATGATGATGATGATGATGATGATGATGATGATGATGATGATGATGATGATGATGATGATGATGATGATGATGATGATGATGATGATGATGATGATGATGATGATGATGATGATGATGATGATGATGATGATGATGATGATGATGATGATGATGATGATGATGATGATGATGATGATGATGATGATGATGATGATGATGATGATGATGATGATGATGATGATGATGATGATGATGATGATGATGATGATGATGATGATGATGATGATGATGATGATGATGATGATGATGATGATGATGATGATGATGATGATGATGATGATGATGATGATGATGATGATGATGATGATGATGATGATGATGATGATGATGATGATGATGATGATGATGATGATGATGATGATGATGATGATGATGATGATGATGATGATGATGATGATGATGATGATGATGATGATGATGATGATGATGATGATGATGATGATGATGATGATGATGATGATGATGATGATGATGATGATGATGATGATGATGATGATGATGATGATGATGATGATGATGATGATGATGATGATGATGATGATGATGATGATGATGATGATGATGATGATGATGATGATGATGATGATGATGATGATGATGATGATGATGATGATGATGATGATGATGATGATGATGATGATGATGATGATGATGATGATGATGATGATGATGATGATGATGATGATGATGATGATGATGATGATGATGATGATGATGATGATGATGATGATGATGATGATGATGATGATGATGATGATGATGATGATGATGATGATGATGATGATGATGATGATGATGATGATGATGATGATGATGATGATGATGATGATGATGATGATGATGATGATGATGATGATGATGATGATGATGATGATGATGATGATGATGATGATGATGATGATGATGATGATGATGATGATGATGATGATGATGATGATGATGATGATGATGATGATGATGATGATGATGATGATGATGATGATGATGATGATGATGATGATGATGATGATGATGATGATGATGATGATGATGATGATGATGATGATGATGATGATGATGATGATGATGATGATGATGATGATGATGATGATGATGATGATGATGATGATGATGATGATGATGATGATGATGATGATGATGATGATGATGATGATGATGATGATGATGATGATTATTTTGCTTTCAAGAAACATGAAATTTGTTAAGTTTCTCAATAAATGTAATTCGTAGGACTAAAGATAATAGAAGATAAGATAAAATTAAGAAAAAAGGTTTCATACAGATTTCAAACTCATCAGTAATTGGTTCTTTTTATTCACTGAATGTTGAACTCTGTGTATTACGTACAAATAATAAAAAACGACATCAGTACATCGTAGACCACGGCGCGGGTGTGTAACCCCGCCAAACGTTAGATTATGAAGGTAAATAAGTAATATCGCGATGGACACTTTATAATTTGTGTTAATTATGTGTATAAAACTGCGACAGTATAAAGTGTCATATAAAAAAAATGAAAACCATCGCATAAAGGTCGAGCACAAAATTATGTTATGCATTCAACAACAAAAAATGTATAATTATCCGACTTATTTACAGGGAAGCTGAGAGGGAAGTCCTCGGAAGGGAGGAGGAGGAGGAAATGCTGGAAGGTGACAAAGAAGAGAGCGGATCATCAGACACGGAATACACTGACAGCGAAGAAGACACTGGTAATGAGAATTATCATTATAGGGAGAGTTAACATGCAATACAATATTCTCCAGACAATATTCATCGGCTAGTACGCATAGTACAAGCTTTGCTTAGTTTGGGACTAGGTCAAATTGTGTAAGATTGTCCCTTAATGTTTAGCATTATTAAACGTCAGTAGCAATTTGTCATTAACCAAATGCATAACATTGTTTACCGAAATGCTGCTCAATCCTTTGTTCTTCTTGGGAAATAAATACTGAATCCTATTGAAAAAAATTGACTTTCCTCACTGTGGATAGTTTTGGCTTTATTATGCAAAAATTACTTAAATTGCCAAATCTTTAGTCCTATTTCCTTTTTGTTACATCAGTGACATTCACTGACTTTCAACGTCAGTCACCAAAAATGTGTCCTTACCAGTGCAATATATTAGTACCACTAAAAATGGGCTGAAAAACACCGAGTTGGGCTTTAGAAGATAAGATACAACATCGTATCGTGCTACGACGCGACAATGTCGCGGCGACATTGTGCCACTGAGACTTTCATAGTGAGATTGGAAACTTTGTTTTAATTTTGCATCTTGTTACATGAAGATAAAGCTGATTTTGGATGTATGTATTTCCACGACACGACGTCGCATCGTGGCACGATGTCGCGTCGTACCACGATGCGATACCCATCTAACTGTGTACTAAAAATACGTATTTATTAAACAAAAACCGGCCAAGTGCGAGTCGGACTCGCGCACCGAGGGTTCCGTACAAACACTTTCCATCCCTAAGTGGTTAAGTTAAGTTTGCACCTGGTATGTATAGCGCCCCATATAAATTAGGCGCAAAGTTAGGTATTACAAAAAAACTACTTACTAGATCTCGTTCAAAACAATTTTCGTTGGTAGTTTTTATAGTAATGTACATCATATGCTTTTTTTAGATTTTTCAATTTCTTATTTTAGAAGTTAGAGGGGGGGGACCAACTTTTTTCCACTTTGGAAGCGTCTGTCACGTAAACTATTCGGTTTAGAAAAAAATATATTTTAGAAACCTCGATAGCATATTTGAAGACCTATCCATAGACACGTATGTGATTGATGAAAAAAAAAATTTTGAGTTTCAGTTCTAAGTATGGGGAGCCCCCAATATTTATTATTATTTTTTTTATTTTTGCATCTAAATCTTAATGCGGCTCACAGAATACATCTACCTACCAAGTTTCAACAGTATAGCTCTTATAGTTTCGGAAAAAAATGGCTGTGACATACGGACGGACAGACATGACGAATCTATAAGGGTTCCGTTTTTTGCCATTTGGCTACGGAACCCTAAAAACTATATAAATTGCAGAAAATAATAATTACAGGTCCCCGAGTGAAGCCGGTGTTCGTCCGGGCTTCCGACAGAATGACCGTGGCGGAGCGAGAGCGCAAGGCCAAGCAGCAGAAGAAAGAGGAATCCGACGCGCGGAAAGAGAAGGAGGAACGGAGGAGGGAAGCTCTGAAACTGGTTGAAGACACCATTCGCTCCGAGCAAAGAAATACACAGGTACAGGACAGGTCCTATCTAGTAAAAAGAGTAGTGCCCATTGAGCAGTAGTCAGTATACTGCGGAATGAGTTTGATACCACTTTTTTACGTGAGATTAGCTATGGCTATTTTTTTTTTTTTTTAATTAATTAGAAGGGGGTTTTGTCACACAGTGACTATGTCACCCCCGTTGAGATAGCTATGTGAAACATTTTAAAAGATAATTTAACTGGTATCATTGACAAGTATTATATTTCAAACTTACAGGTTATCCCTGCAATTTTGTCACTGCAACGTAGTTTCAAGTCACAAATCTTATGCCCTGCTTTTTTACCAAAAAGCATTTTTCATAAGGGCCATACCTTGTGGATTAGGTACGGAAATGGTACGGTATGAAGGTACACCCTGTATGTCAGGCACATAGGCTACATTTTATCCCGAAAAATGTAGTGTTCCCGTGGGATGAGCGGGTAACACGGCGGAGCGCAGCTTTAAAATTCACTTTTCACTTTGTTGTCCGCCTGTCTGTCTGTCAGGACCCTTTTTCTTAGGAACGCGTGGAGGTATCAAGCTGAAATTCATATCAAATACTCAGGTCTACTGTCCCTTGGAGCTGTTTAAAAAATCAAACTTCTAAGCCAACGCAATCAAAAGATACAGCTATTTATGCTGCAAATTTTCGACACTCTCAAGGGAATCAAAACCTACAGGGCACTTCCCGTGAACTCAGAATCTTGAAATTTGGTAAGAAGCAACGTCTTATAGCACAGATAAAGGAAAAATTGCGAAAAGCATACATTTTTACTTATATACCTACAGGTTTGTACGGAACCCTAGGTGCGCGAGTCCGACTCGCACTTGGCCGGTTTTTTAAAGTAGTAACGTCTACTAGCGTAAACCAAATGTTTACAATGAAATGAAATGAAAATCTTTATGTGCTTTAAGTATAGTTACATTTGGCTGACATATTAATGGGCAAGCCATTTAGATCACACACTTAGCTTATCACAGTGTCTATTAGAAGCCCGAAGCCGAAGGAGAGGGCTTTAATGACACGAGTTTGGGATTCCTCTACCACCAGAGTCACGTACGACGTTTTTCACCACACTTTGGAGGAAATAAAACAAAAGTAATAAATAGTAGTCAATACCAAAATTACTTACCGCCCTAGGGCGTAATTTACGACTTACCGCCCGCTTTTCTAGCATGTAAACCTTTGTTTACAAGAAAGTGTGATGAAAATTATATTCTACCACATTTTTCCGTGAATAACATATTATACACCTGCCAAATTACAGCTTAGTATTAGTACTAAGCGTGTACTGTGTGAAATAGTACGGATGGACGAAAGGACCCTAAAAAAGAAAATCAAGACATAAACGGCAGCGGTAACGAACAACAAAACGCCTATCGAACGCGTGAAGCGGTTTTTAGGGTTCCGTACTCAAAGGGTAAAAACGGGACCCTATTACTGAGACTTCGCTGTCCGTCCGTCCGTCCGTCCGCCCGTCCGTCCGTCCGACCGTCCGTCCGTCCGTCCGTCCGTCTGTCACCAGGCTGTATCTCAATAACGGTGACAGCTAGACAGTTGAAATTTTCACAGATGTATTTCTATTCCCGCTATGACAACAAATACTAAAAATAAAATAAAATAAATATTTAAGGGGGGCTCCCATACAACAAACTTGTTATAGATTATATATATGTATAGGTCCGGAACCCTTCATGCGCGAGTCGGGCTCGCACTTGCCCAATTTTTCTGTTAATTAATTTATAATCTGACGAAAGCAAGACGGTTCATTTTTACACCTAATATTTTCTAATATTTCAATTCTTGTCACGCACATCCCCGCCAATTCCTACTATTTCCACCGACCGAAGATGCGCTGGGAGGGGATTGAAAAAATGCAATACAAATTAAAATTCCCGCCCCGTCTCGTCTCTCCACGCCTCGCCTCTCCTCTTCCCGCTTCGCCGGTGGAAAAATCAGATTTAATCTCTACCCTACATTAAAAGCAATAAGATTAATTTTTACACAAACATATATTTCAATTCAAGCCCCGCACATCTGCGTCTCTCCTTACTATTTCCGTGTTACTATACCGTGTTGGGCCGGAAAGCCGTCGCAGACGCGCGCAGATTAATTGTAAACATTGGGAATAATGGCTTTTTGCCGGTCGTTGTCCCAGGCGGAGCAGAAAGAGGGCAGCATCAACGACGTGTGCACGGACGACGAGAACGACGAGCTGGAGTACGAGGCGTGGAAGCTGCGCGAGATGATGCGCGTCAAGCGGGACAAGGAGGAGCGCGAGGCGTGAGTACAGCTTACAATCATTCAGGAGGAGGGCAACATCAACGACGTGTGCACGGACGACGAGAACGACGAGCTGGAGTACGAGGCGTGGAAGCTGCGCGAGATGATGCGCGTCAAGCGGGACAAGGAGGAGCGCGAGGCGTGAGTACAGCTTACAATCATTCAGGAGGAGGGCAGCATCAACGACGTGTGCACGGACGACGAGAACGACGAGCTGGAGTACGAGGCGTGGAAGCTGCGCGAGATGATGCGCGTCAAGCGGGACAAGGAGGAGCGCGAGGCGTGAGTACAGCTTACAATCATTCAGGAGGAGGGCAACATCAACGACGTGTGCACGGACGACGAGAACGACGAGCTGGAGTACGAGGCGTGGAAGCTGCGCGAGATGATGCGCGTCAAGCGGGACAAGGAGGAGCGCGAGGCGTGAGTACAGCTTACAATCATTCAGGAGGAGGGCAACATCAACGACGTGTGCACGGACGACGAGAACGACGAGCTGGAGTACGAGGCGTGGAAGCTGCGCGAGATGATGCGCGTCAAGCGGGACAAGGAGGAGCGCGAGGCGTGAGTACAGCTTACAATCATTCAGGAGGAGGGCAGCATCAACGACGTGTGCACGGACGACGAGAACGACGAGCTGGAGTACGAGGCGTGGAAGCTGCGCGAGATGATGCGCGTCAAGCGGGACAAGGAGGAGCGCGAGGCGTGAGTACAGCTTACAATCATTCAGGAGGAGGGCAACATCAACGACGTGTGCACGGACGACGAGAACGACGAGCTGGAGTACGAGGCGTGGAAGCTGCGCGAGATGATGCGCGTCAAGCGGGACAAGGAGGAGCGCGAGGCGTGAGTACAGCTTACAATCATTCAGGAGGAGGGCAGCATCAACGACGTGTGCACGGACGACGAGAACGACGAGCTGGAGTACGAGGCGTGGAAGCTGCGCGAGATGATGCGCGTCAAGCGGGACAAGGAGGAGCGCGAGGCGTGAGTACAGCTTACAATCATTCAGGAGGAGGGCAGCATCAACGACGTGTGCACGGACGACGAGAACGACGAGCTGGAGTACGAGGCGTGGAAGCTGCGCGAGATGATGCGCGTCAAGCGGGACAAGGAGGAGCGCGAGGCGTGAGTACAGCTTACAATCATTCAGGAGGAGGGCAGCATCAACGACGTGTGCACGGACGACGAGAACGACGAGCTGGAGTACGAGGCGTGGAAGCTGCGCGAGATGATGCGCGTCAAGCGGGACAAGGAGGAGCGCGAGGCGTGAGTACAGCTTACAATCATTCAGGAGGAGGGCAACATCAACGACGTGTGCACGGACGACGAGAACGACGAGCTGGAGTACGAGGCGTGGAAGCTGCGCGAGATGATGCGCGTCAAGCGGGACAAGGAGGAGCGCGAGGCGTGAGTACAGCTTACAATCATTCAGGAGGAGGGCAGCATCAACGACGTGTGCACGGACGACGAGAACGACGAGCTGGAGTACGAGGCGTGGAAGCTGCGCGAGATGATGCGCGTCAAGCGGGACAAGGAGGAGCGCGAGGCGTGAGTACAGCTTACAATCATTCAGGAGGAGGGCAGCATCAACGACGTGTGCACGGACGACGAGAACGACGAGCTGGAGTACGAGGCGTGGAAGCTGCGCGAGATGATGCGCGTCAAGCGGGACAAGGAGGAGCGCGAGGCGTGAGTACAGCTTACAATCATTCAGGAGGAGGGCAGCATCAACGACGTGTGCACGGACGACGAGAACGACGAGCTGGAGTACGAGGCGTGGAAGCTGCGCGAGATGATGCGCGTCAAGCGGGACAAGGAGGAGCGCGAGGCGTGAGTACAGCTTACAATCATTCAGGAGGAGGGCAGCATCAACGACGTGTGCACGGACGACGAGAACGACGAGCTGGAGTACGAGGCGTGGAAGCTGCGCGAGATGATGCGCGTCAAGCGGGACAAGGAGGAGCGCGAGGCGTGAGTACAGCTTACAATCATTCATTGTTTTTTTTATTTTTTATTTATTATTATTCCTATATGTCGCACCCGCTCACGGGACAATAGTGTCCCGGACCTTTGGGAGGCGTGCGCGGAGCCAAAGCCAATGCGTAGAGGCCCTTTCGACAATTTAATGAGATGTAATGTGTACATCGAGCGGATGCTGTCCCTATCCGTGTCATGGACGCACACAGAGACAGCACCCGCTTGTTGCAAGAACTATTTATGAATATATGGAATCTAAATACAAATCGGGCTATGGGGATGAAATGAAGGACTGGGTAATTGGGCTATTGTTTGAGACAGCCGGACGTCTACCAAGAAAAGTGTCTCATAGCAAAAAAACTTATTATTATTATTATTGTTTTTTTTTTATGAAACAGTACAATGCACTTCCTGAGTATCTGCCAAACTGCACGGCAGTTTGTTGGCAGGAAAACAGTGCCCTCCACCATTGTACATTTTACTATTGAGTAATATCGCGTTTTAACTTACAAACTATAAAAAGTACACTATAAAATCGGGCGTTACTATGCGGAAATCCATATTAAATAGAATAATAATACTGCTTTGCCAATCCGCGATATAATAACGTGCCTTCTGATTTTTTTTTCTTTGACGTTCGTTATTTTTTGTAAAACAGTTATTACTACGTTGTACTATAGGTTTCCACGCCAGGACGATGTATCGTTGCAACTCGTTTTAACGTGCCGTAGAAGTACGGCCCTTACACTATACTGCCGTCTGACGGCAAAATAACTTAACCTTTAAACGGCTATTTGGAGAAGAAACGGTTTTTGTTTTTGCTGTCTTTATTTTTTGTTTATATTGTCTACTAACATATATAGAAATATTTCTAAGGTAACGTTGTTTCTAACTTCGTAAATATAACCGAAAAAAAAAAAACATATTTTAGATGGTCTACGTGGTAGATGCCACTTAGTAATCGATTAAGCTCAGTTACGACACAATAACGTAACCCAGATTACCAGAGGCAGTATGTACACTGCAGGGTTAACATCCTAAACCGTCACACTCCAAGGTACAAAGGAGGAAAAGCTCACGGCAGTGCCTTTGTGCCGAATGGATGCCGATGCTACAGAAAATATATATGTCTATTCCCAGACCATAGACAGCGGCTGCACGCTCAGTCTGGCGTCAGTTCACTCCATCAATCTGGTCAGATCGTGTGACTCGGACTGACGGTCCGGGAGTGAATGACGGTATGCTGACTGTCCAGAATGACGGACTGACGACGCCAGAATGAGCGTGAACCCGATGTCATACAATGCTTACGTTATTAGTTATACGAGTATATGTGTTAAGTGCAGGGTATATTTTAGTCATTTAATTTAAACGAATGTAAATTTATTTTTAAAGGTTTTATAAACAAACGCTCAGGTAATTAAAATATTTATTTGTCATAAGTAATCAGAGTTGTATCTAAGGAAAATTTATATTTTACAAATACGCAAGATTTATTTTAGTAGAAGTGGTGGGACCTATAGGACCGAATACTACACGCCATTTATAGCAGCCGTTGACACCGTTATTGCCGCTCTAGGCGGGTGAATATTCAGCGTTTGTAAGGGTTTTTTTTCGTCATTCCCATTTCTGTTAATATTATATCAAAATAGATGATTGTTGAATGTCGATTTTTATGAAGAAGCCACTTCCGAGTGCGATCCTAGTTAGATGATAATTAAAACAACTGGATCTTCCGTTGTGGTAATAATCATGACGCTAGAACGGCGTGGTTAGAACGTTAGAAGATTTACACAGGCACACATTTTGGGATATACATTTGATTTTCATTGCTATCAATTTATCCAGATCGACTAGTATTTATAAATTCCGAAATATCGTATTATGAGTTAAGTAAATATTTCTCACTGATGAAACCTAATCGAATCTAAAGGCCCCCATACATGACCAGGTTTACCTTCAGTTCCATCTGATCGGACTTAAATCCGTACCGTGTATGAATGAAACGGCCTTAAGGTCACCACGCTTTACGGCGGCCGGATGGACTGAAGCGATTCAATCACATCGGCCTGATCAGTTTTGCCTTCCCATGTATGGTGACCTTAACCCATTCACGGCCAAGCGCCGTCGACCGTACACTATACGCCAGGCCACCATACAACCATTTTTTTGCTAAAACAAGTGACTCGACGTATTGGTCATGACCCCGGCTCGAACGATAAATAGACTGCCGCTTCTGAAGCCAGGTAGCTATTATACTAATACTATTAAGTCATAGTAAGATTCCTTTTTTTAAAATTTGGATTTTGTCATGACTCACATGCGAGTCACTGGCCCTGCGCGACTGTTTGAGCATGACCCATACGCTGAGTCACTGGCCCTGGATGGATTAAGCGGCCTAATGAAGTGTAATGTAATCGTAATCGTGTGGGCAGCGTGGAGAAGGAGTTGCTGGCGATCGAGCGCCTGCGCAGCATGACGGAGGAGGAGCGGCGCGTGGAGCAGCGCGTCAACCCCAAGCTCGTCACCAACAAGTCCGCCAAGGGCAAATACAAGTTCCTGCAGAAGTACTACCACAGGTACCCTCACTATCTTATTGTTCATTTGCGTGAACAAAGGTTATGATAAACAGATCCCATTGCTTGTTCATACATTAAATTTACAATATATTATTTTTATTAAAATTCATATCTGTCATGGTATCAGCTTTATTCGTCCCATCCGCTTTTCGTTCAATTCTTATTTCGTCTCATTCTGCATTTGTAACTCATTCTTGTTTCGTCGTGTTCGCTATCTGTCCCTATCTTTCTAAGTCCAAATCAGTAACATGTCTCATTCTTATTAAGTCTTATTCGTTGTTCGTCACCGTCATCCTTGGACTCATTCTTCATTCTTCCTTTTAGATTTTTGTCTCATTCACTTATTTGCCGCAATTTTTCCAGAACGTTCGACGTTAGTCACATTTGTTATTAGTCTCTTTTTCGTTTTTAGTCCAATTCTAAGTTCGTTACTTTCGTTTTTCGTCACCATCGATATTTTCTATCTTAGCGAATAAAACGTGTATCTTACGAGACGAGTAGCGAACGTACCCAAAAAAGAACAAGACGATTTGCCAGTAACTCCAAAATAAGAGAGAGACGAATAACGAATGTGACTAAAGATAAAGTGTGATATTTTTAACATTCTGTATCCATTTTCATTGAGCTTCAAATAATAACTTCAAACAATAACAAAACATGTCATGTTATATTCAGTCATAACTTGCCGAGTTAATACTAACAAGACGAGAATGAGAAATGTATCCATTTTACCATGATCAGGAAAATATAATCGAAATGCTTATGCTGTCTATAAAAATATATTAATTTATGTGTTCTTTACACAGAGGTGCCTTCTATTTGGACAAAGAAGAAGAAGTATTCAAACAAGACTTTTCGGGACCAACGTTGGATGACCACTTCGACAAGACTGTTCTTCCCAAGGCAAGTTACAAGCAATGTTTTACTTTAGGAATTAGATATACATTTTCTCGTTATTTTTTTGTGCAACTGTCAGTAAGTGTCTGCTATAAATAGGAATACTGTGGGACTCAGACATATTTCAATTATAGAACGAGTAGAAATGCTCACGTCGTCAGAGTATGTCATTAAATGGGTAATAGTAGATTGTATAACAAGAGCATAAAACGAGCCATTATAGCCGAGACGCTCATATAGCCAGCCCGTTTCGGCGAGGACAAAGGATATTATGAAAACTACAAAAAGCCCATACAAAACAAATGACGATCCTGCATCACGCTATTAAGATTTTTCCTGAAATCAAGACCATAAAAAAATTATTTTCAGTACAAACCTAGAATTTTAGCATAGTATAGATATAGATGTGGCTGTAAGGCCTAATTGCCTTAGTCTTAAAAGAAATTTCTTTTTGCACAAGAGCATTTATAGTAATTTTATGCTGCCTTCTCTCGATATAAATACCAATTTTACGAGAATGATGTGAAATAGTACTTTACGGCCGCGAAATAAGGGATTTAGTGTGCGGTTAGATATACAGCATTTGATGCTCAGAAGGTTCCCTATGGCAGGGTGAACCTTCTCAACCTTAAGAATATTTTAAGAAGGAAAGCTATCTCGAGTTATATGACGTCGTCTTTTTTTTGTATGGTATTTTGACATTTTGTGTTCTGAATCCTATCATGTGGGGTATCTAATAAAAGGGCTTCATGAGCTGATTCGAAATATACACTGGCTGCATTATTGCGTACATTACCTACTACCACTAGTTTGGAAAAAAAACTGAAACCTATTTCGAGACAAATGAAAGTTATTAGGGCTCTTGCAGGTAGGATACGGCTGAATGATTTTTTATGAAACATATACCAAATAACCTGTAAATACGTACTCATATCTAACAGCAAGGAAGGAATTTTGGAAATATTAAAATTTATCATAATCCAATTTTTTGTGAGTGTCAGCATGGTGGGTGTACATCAACGAATAGAGCTGCAGTATACGTCAGGAGTTAGTGCTAGCAATGTGCTAAATGTGCGCCCTTCAGTAGGCAGCCATTAGCTAGAACTGAAAATGCGCCCTGACGTCAGGATGGCGGGCGTCCTTTATTTTTTAAGTAAATATCTCTGGAGGTTAAAGAGCACATTGCTCCAATTTTGGCACACATTTAGCACATTGCTAGCACTAACTCCTGACGTATACCGCAGCTCCATTACGCCATTCCACTCACTGTTCGGTTCCAATCGACCTTACTTTGCATATAACGGAACGCACCCGAGCCGTCACTTTGACACTATGATTTTGGAGGTTACTTTTTACTTGACTTCCGGTCCGTGACTTAAGATGGCCGCATGCGTTTAAGTTTCGTTGTTCATTATTTATCGATTTTTTCAACTCACCGTACAACGTGGTATCAATCCTCTATCTAGTCGCCTAGTGCGATTGGCAACGAGACATTGGCAGTAATGGTCGCTTAACTGTGACCGGTTGCCATTTAAAAAAAATAGAATAGAATAGAACGTTTGACATGGCGATTTGAAGACACGTTTTTCGGTGTACGGTTTGTTGGAAAACGAGTAGTTTTGTTTGCCTAAGGCACTTCGTTAATACCTGGTTATATACTTTGGTTCTTAATTACTGTGAATATTGTGACTTGGACGGGGCTGGTGTTTCAAAGTTTTTGACCTAACCTACCGGCGTAACAGTATTATATCAATGGAATTATATCAGTTATTTTACTACTAATGAAGTGTTTTCTCGGTGTAATAATGTCATCACAGTAAAAATACCTCGTAACTACTCTAATATCAAATATTAGCTTCTTCGGGTTCCCACGTCCTCCGCCTGAAAGCTGATCTCTCTCGCCACAAGGTCGCCGTCGCGTATTAACCAGTCACGTGACAATCCGTCCGCAGGTGATGCAAGTGAAGAAGTTCGGTCGGTCCGGGCGCACCAAGTACACGCACCTGGTGGACCAGGACACGACGGAGTTCGACTCCGCGTGGAGCCACGAGCGCGCCGCCGCGAGAGCCGCGCGCCAGCTGTTCGAGCGGCCCGGCGCCCGCCGCGCGCGCGCCCCGCTCCAGTAGTAGCCCACGAGATCGACTCCGCGTGGAGCCACGAGCGCGCCGCCGCGAGAGCCGCGCGCCAGCTGTTCGAGCGGCCCGGCGCCCGCCGCGCGCGCGCCCCGCTCCAGTAGTAGCCCACGAGATCGACTCCGCGTGGAGCCACGAGCGCGCCGCCGCGAGAGCCGCGCGCCAGCTGTTCGAGCGGCCCGGCGCCCGCCGCGCGCGCGCCCCGCTCCAGTAGTAGCCCACGAGATCGACTCCGCGTGGAGCCACGAGCGCGCCGCCGCGAGAGCCGCGCGCCAGCTGTTCGAGCGGCCCAGCGCCCGCCGCGCGCGCGCGCCGCAGTAGCCTGACCTCACCTCATTCACTTCCATACGTTTGCTCGTTTGCCCCCTATGACATAAAAAAAAAAAAAAAAAAAAAAAAAAAGAATACTCGTCATTGGCGTAACTAACATTATTTTTCAGTCGGGGCCCGGCCATGGCTTATGAGCTGAAGCCATAGATTTCTATCGGAAATCCAAAATGCTGGGGTGGGCACTAGACTAGAGATGCGCAGAATGTGTCACTAAAGTGAAAAGAGTGATATGTGTCTTTACCGAGATATGTATCACTCATTTAGCTCATTTAGCTCAGTAGATCTTTAGACTATATCGTTCACGAGTGAATAGGGAACTAGAGACAATCTAGATTTAAAAGACGAAACAACGAGAAAAACGCGAGGGCGAGTGAGTAATACTAAAATGATAGATGAGATACTGAGCTACTTGCATCTTCAGTGAGCGAAAGAGCTAGTGAGCTAAACCAAATGATATAGCTCTTTTGAATCACTCACTCGCGAGCTACACATCTCTACACTAGACCATATTGGGATGGGCACGGACCACCCGACCATCCTAAATTCGCCTATGATGCTCGTTCAATCTAATGACTCACGTGAAATTACGGCGGCCTTATTTTGTTGGTCCGACCTGTCCCTATTAAAACTTTTGACGCCTGGGACGAATATATCCGCACCGTCGATTCGACGCTGTCGACGAACACCCCGCTCCACCTATAGCCTATTCGTTCTTACTTATCTAATTTGGTAAACAAGATTCTAACCTCAAAGTACGCCTTTTTATCGAAAACAGTTTTTCTCGTAAATGAAGTAACCCATACTAGGTTGCCAGTGTTATAAACGAAATTGCTTTATTTACGGTTGTGCCAAAACCAGCTATTTTCAATTACCAAGGAGTTGTTTTATGTAATTTTTTCAGATTAGAATCTTGTTTAAAATCCTGAAGATGTATGAACCAACCTCGTCAAAATTTAAATGTGTTCCTGTTAAGGTTACCTCCCCCGAGATAAGCTGTGTATGTTCGTTGTTCCGGTAATGGTGAAGGAAGATATTTTTTTAGATCTTATTCCATATGGATCAGCGGTGAGACCTGGCTCACGGTGTTTTTAAATTTGAACGGAAGATCAGGTAAATTGATGGTATGTAGTTATTATAATTTTTTTCCAATAGTTTGACACTGATATCTTGGTATGAATTGTAAATAATTGCTACGGTTAGCATCAAACGAAAGTAGCTGTCAATTTTACTAATGGCTTAATGTGAAATTGCATACAAAAATTGTCAGCGTCAGTGCGTGAAACCGTGAAGGACAAGGAATTATAATTTATTCGATAGGACACTGTATTTACCTCTTATATTATGTAATTGTAAGTAGAATTATTGTCTAGTATAATATTTTTATAATTAAAGGTTGAATTCAATGACTTGTTTTTAATTGGATCCCGACATACGACAGCAGCAGGTACGGTCATCATTAAATAGTGAGTTGATCAAAGTAACCAAATATATTCGAACAGTTTTATATGCATGACAGTAAACTGGAGTGACTGGGGGGTTTTGTCTCTGACTTTTGATCAGATGAACCAAATAAAAAATCTAGCTAATGGCTGGCCCCGGAGCCTGAATAGACTATAATTACAGTAATAATATGTACCAGATCGGAAATCGTATGTATGCTAAATCGTATACTTACTTCCGTAGTTTGGAAGATATTATTTATTAAAGATGGCCTGGCAGATGCGGCTCCTCAGCCGGATCCGCTGATATCCACCGCTTTAAGATATGATATCAATGAAAAAATAACCTACCTATCATGTACCTTACAAATAAACCTTTTTTAGGGTTCCGTAGTCAACTAGGAACCCTTATAGTTTCGCCATGTCCGTCTGTCCGTCCGTCCGCGGCTTAGCTCCGTGATCATTAGTACCAGAAAGCTGAAATTTGTTATGGGTATGTGTATGTATCACGCCGACAAAACGGTAAAATAAATCCCAAAAAAATATTTTTTTCGGGGCCTCCCGAACACCTAAAGTGGGGGTGTTTTTTTTTTCGTTTCAGCCCTAGTGTGTGGGGTGTCGTTGAATAGGTCTGTTAAAAATAATAGGGGTATTCAAACATTACTTTTTGATAAAGTCAGTAGTTTTGTAAATATTCGCAACGAAAATAAAAAAAAACAGTGTCCCCCCCCTCTAACTTTTCAACCACGGGTCAAAAAATATGGAAAAAATTATGAAAATGAGGCCTTATATGAAAACTATATTCATTAAAATAGGTCCATCCGTTTTGGCGTTTACGACCTTTTTATAGAACTTGAAATCTTTCTCTTAACTTAAATCTCGGGCTTAAAACCGTCTCTTGTAAAGGATGAGCAACTACGGAACCCGACACTGAGCGTGGCCCGACATGCTCTTGGCCGGTTTTTGTGGATTGGCTTCACAAATAAATAATTTTCAGACATTAATCTTTTTGCGTACAAGCGCCTGTGAAAAAATAATAGCAACGTATATGGCGTTTCACCAGCGTGCGCCGCCATGTGCTCTTGGAGTAGATACCTCAGGAGTTGGACAGCAGTTCTCTGAGTAGAAAATGGAAAAATTGGGCAAGTGCGAGTCCGACTCGCGCATGAAGGGTTCCGTACCATAAAACAAGTTTGTTGTATGGGAGCCCCCCTTAAATTTATTATATTTTATTTTTAGTATTTGTTGTTATAGCGGCAATAGAAATACATCATCTGTGAAAATTTCAACTGTCTAGCTATCACCGTTCTTGAGATACAGCCTGGTGACAGAAGGACGGACGGACGGACAGCGAAGTCTCAGTAATAGGGTCCCGTTTTTACCCTTTGGGTACGGAACCCTAAAAACTGACAGCGCGATGCAGCAGCGTGGCGCCAGCGGTACAGCGGCATCTGTAGAGGTACATTTTTCTCTGTCCTCTCGTGTCATCATGCCGAAACGGCTCAAATTTCACCAATTTTAGTACAGGGATAGCTGGGCATTCAAAGATGGTTACAGGATACTTTTTTCCTATGGTTAAGAAAAAAATCCGGAAAAGTGCGAGGGACACGCGCACCGAGGGTACCGTACGAACTATGAAAGCACTGCATTGCTCTAACGAAAAGATTTAACTATACTCAGCGACAAATTTAACTTGCTGGGGAAACCATTTACGTTACCTACTTTAAAATTAAGACTTAATTACAAATGAATAGTAGGTATTCGGATTTTTTTCCCTGTACTTGTAGTATAAGACGGTGTAGTGTTCACTAGGGTTTCCTATTGGGATACTTCAATAAACACATTAATCGGGCTTTCAGTAAACCTGCAGGGCGTCCGCCACCGGTGACGTCTGTCACTGTAATGACCGGTAGCTGGCGGATCGAGGGTACATTTATAATCTATAAATGTCTATATACCACATCTCTCCCTTTTTTTTACCAATTAGGAATTGCTTGGAATTAGGTAGTTACAAGTATTACAAGCCTTTAGTAGACTTACTTATACTTACTGCCTCGCCCAAGTGCCATCTAATTATGTTTAGGGACCACTTCCAGGCGCCCTACACCAGACAGCTATGACAAGCACCAACACACAAAATGCTCGCTCAAAGATCTCGAGGACCAACAACACAACGCTCTTTACACTATGTCGATTACGACGTCTCGATAACAACCAAAGCTGTTTTGTATTATGATTTTATAATCCTCTATTTACTTAGTTTTCCTCAAGTTAATACAATTAGTAGTCAACATGAACAATTTGGTCTTCCATACTTATTTATTTTAATCATACCCACTATTTTCCTATATCCAATGGAAACTTCTATGCCGCCCTCCATATCCCGTTGACAACTTTTTTTTGCGTTTATTTTTAATATTTATTTCAATTTTTTGTTACTTTTATTTACTGTCTAGTTAATTTATAGTTTTCCCATCTCACACAAAGATATTTATTAAGTATTTACTCATGTGCTAGCTAGAAAGCTATTTATATTTGAAAATTTACAATATCTACCAGCGCTTCTAAACAAGGCTTCCTGTGAGAAAGAAGCGCCTCAGAGCATTTCTCAAAAAGTTTGTACATTTACTTTACGTCTTTGTCCGGGCCGGTTCGAAGCTTGTAATAAATTAAGAGACGATATCTAATATAATCTGACCTTGAAAACTTAAAAATAAGTTAAGTATCTCTAAGATAATATTATTGTCTGAAATCATAATGCATAATATAATTTTATAAAAATATTTTAAAATATTTGGTAGGTCTCATTTGTATGGCAATGCAAATGTCCCCTTAACAAAATTGTAGTTAAATTATCGATTTTCTGTAACAAAACTTAGTGTTTCGGGTTGAGTGTTATGTTTCATTACAAAAGAGATATCTCAGAATTCATAAAAAATAAGTATTGTTGTCGTTATTTAACGTATATATTTATAATAAAAGATAATAATTTGTCCTAGAAATAGTTCCAATTTTGTTTCCGGTGTTTGTTACGCTATTTTCATAGAATTCTGGGGTTTTGTTAATTCAATTGTAGTTTTATACGAAAGTGGTAACACTAGGGATATTTTTAAGAGTGGCCATCTTGGCATGTTGACAGTCTATCAAACGCAGCGGTAGAAACACGCTCGCCGTTGGTGGCAACCGAAAATTTGAACTCCTTGTTTGTTACGGGATAACTTGGTAAGTTTCACTTTTTCTTCAGTTTTGTTTCAACTCATCACTTAATCATATTATTACGACTAAGATACAGTACATACAATATTCGAGTTATTCATTAAATTCGGTTAAAATATTTTTTAAAACGTCCGAGCATCACTTCGTTACTTTCTTTTTTGTTACTTTTGAATCGTTTCGTATGACTAGGAAGTGAAGGTAACAAAAAAGAAAGTCTAAGGAGTAGTATAGACTATAGAGAATGACGTAGATAATACAATTTATATTATATTTCTCTTTAAAAAAAATTAATAAATATATTTTCAAGTTTAATAAAAACATATATTATAAAGCAAAAGTTTCTGATTTTGAGTTAAATAATATTATTGATTTCTTTTCTAGCTGAAGAAAAAAATGAGGCTTTTTTTACGTTTTATTTTTTATTTTTATACTGTACAAACGATATGTTTATTATCATTGGTAATTGTAAATATTAATTGTTAAATAAAACCACTTACGTCACCCTTGACCGTAAAGCGGGATTTACTCCCGCTTCGCGGGACGAAAATCCCACATCCCGGCCAAGGCAAGACGTAAAACTTTAGACAAACCACGGGCGGTAATTCGTTAAGCCCCAGATTGCATATTTATTAGGGTGGGTCATTTTTTTTCTTTTTTAATTTCTAACGGGCACAGTTGAAAAAAGGTGCCATTTAGTGTCATTAATGGATACAATATTGTTATTTATTTTTATATTTCCGTTTTATTGCCTCCAGATTACTCCAGAAAAAAGTTCCTAATGTATGGAGCACTAAAAAAAAGTGGCCTTGTATGTTTTTTTTTGTTGTATTTTGTTTTGTGATGCCCTACTTATTATACTCAGAATAAAAATACATTTAAATATTGGGCCAAATTTAAAATAATAAAACCAGACTTCATAACGCTCATTTAATATGGTCATTTCTATACTAACTTAAAAAGATTGCCGTGTAGGTACTGTAATACTCTGATTTTACTGTACTTTTTGATGTTTAATTTTATTATTATTTGGATTCTTTATGGTGATCTGATCACGTCTACAAGTAGTCAAAACTGCATTTTGTGATTTATTGTATTGTTCCTATAAACAATACTCTTGAATAATAACAGAAGATCTCATGTCAATTCTGCTTGAATTGGCACATTATTTAAGCACTAATTAATCTGTATGATTATTTTTTTGTGATACAAAACTAATAATGATATAGTAAGAAATGTAATTACTACTAAAGTGAGTTGTTAAGCATCTAATTAATATTGTAAGTGTACTAATTGTACACTATGCTTAATAGTTCCGATTTTGTTACTAAGGGTCCTATTATTGTTACTGTCCCTTGAAAATATTAGAGGTTTTTGTTGTTTTTTGTTAATTATTTGTTTAATAACATACATTTAATACATGTTTAAAATATAATTTAGATGGTCTAATAAATGGTTCTTCAAAGATATTTTAAATAACTCAATTTAATACGCGTGATATTGTAATTTCAAACCTGAGTTTTGACTAAATGGTAACGTACAAGAGTAGTTACCATTATATCTTTAACTTATCGGAATATAGTAAGCAATTTTTATGAAAAAATATACGCGTATTGGTTATTACTATGTTAACTAATAAATAAATTCAATGTAATTCGTATGTGTTTACTTTATTTCCCGTTTGAATGAAAGTAACAAAACCGGAAATTTTGATTGCCTAGGCTCAATTAAATAAACTTTACAGTTAAAATTACCGATCTAATCTCTGTCAAAAATTAATAAACTGAATCCTTACATATCAATATATATTATTATAGGTTTTTAGTAGATTTTAATAATTTTACAGTAGTTTTCTTGATTACTTTTTGCATCGCCTACTCATCTCATTTCATTTATATTAATCCGCTACCCAAAGGTTGTCTGGAAGAGATCGCTTTTTAGCGATAAGATAGCCTATTGTTTGCCTCTATTGTAATGTTAAGTGTCATTTGTATTTGTATTTCTTTCTTCTTGAGGTGTGCAATAAAGAGTATTCTATAACAGTTAAATAATAAGCAACAACAAAATCATTAAAATGTGATATTTTTTCTTTGTTACGACAATCCGAGAAATGTACAAACTTTTTGAGAAATGCTCCTCAATAAAACTCATAGATTGCCATGAATACAAAGATCAAAGCTTAAAGAAAACCGGGTTCGATTCCCGGTCCCTTCCACCAGGTAGCTCCTTTTTCAATTTTTCTTTAAGCTTTGATCTTTGTATTCATGGTTTAAATTAAAATTGTGGTGTACCTACCCACATAAAAAATGAGACATTACATGTTTCATAAATTCATAGATTGCCTTTTTAATATTTCTATCAAGCCTGTCAGCAAAAGATATAAATTAGTTCAAAGATTTTAATGAATGTTTTTCCGAGCTTACTTTCCTTATCGTAAAGTGCCGTTAGTATTGTATACTTCTAAACCAGTGATAGTTCTCGACATTAGTGACTTGAATTGAAACAACATTCCTGAGAACATACTTGAAAATAATATTCTGAAATCAAGTCAAATTTAAAATTTAATTCGTTTTACACACAACCCTTTATTTAATTTCGCTACCCAAAGGTTGTCTGGAAGAGATCGCTCTTTAGCGATAAGACCGCCTGTTGTTTACCTCTATTGAATGTTACTTGTAATCTGATTTTCTTTGTATTTATTTCCTGTTGAGGTGTGCAATAAAGAATATTCTATTCTATTCTATTCTATTATCTTCCCTTTAGAACTAGTTCTGCAATATAAACTTGCCCTGAACCTTGTTTCATACATAACGGTATAGAGGATGCACAAAGGATACTGTATCGAAGTCGCGTCTGCGTGCAATATGCTGTGTAGTCGCCGGTCAGTCTGTCGCAGCTAACCGGTCCGGCGGTCCCCGTACGGGTTTGCGATTAGGAAGAGTTCTCCTATACCAACGTGGATAGGGAGGGAGTCACACTGGCGGAAAGGAAGGGCAAGGCGCGCATGGTGCCCCGCAAGACTATGTGGCACAGGCGAGCCGGTTATTTCAGTTCTTGGCATTGCACCGTGCCCGACAAGGACATGAAAGTGTACCATTTCAGACCTGTCACTACGTGCAATTTAGCTCGTTTGAGCTACGCGTGTCCCAGCCGCTACAGGCTGCTACTATCTGTCTAATCCTACGCCAGCCTATCTAGCACAACTATGCTTCGCGACTCTTGTCGCGCGGCATAGCGTTAACCGTCACTCCCTCACATTACTGCACAGCAAGAGACAGGCAAATATATCGCGCGAGAAATAGTCGCATATGAATATGACAGTTATGCCAGAGGTGCGGGTCAAACAACGCATCGGAGCCACGCCGCCGTTACGTCGCTTAAGCCATTAAGGCACTTATTTAATTAAATTTAACTAGTTTTAAGTTTGGTCTGCATGTAGTTCTGTAGTTTCAAAGCATGTAGGTTTTATTACTGTAATATTGTGTAACTTATTTGAAAAATAAATGAATTATAAAAACAAAGGTATACACTTGATTCCAGAAATTTTAAGAATTGTGACATAGGTGTTAGTCCATTGAATGAGTCCCTCCAAGGGGGGTCTAGAGTGCGTGAGTTAGTAACGTAAGATGTTTCTTCGGAAACATGTCAAGAGTCCCTAGGTAATAAACATACTAAAACCCCGGGACACTAGGAGGAGCCCCGGAGTGGGGGGAGGGGGGGAAAGGGTCCATTTTTTCACTTTTCGCTTAAATCTCAAAAACGGTACATGTTAGAGAAAAACTTTCAAGGAAAAGTTGAAAGGCCATAAAATTATCTACAAATTGTACCTAAATATTTTTTTTCTATTCGCAGCCGTTTTCGAACTACATCCCATGGAAGAAAAAAATAAAAAGGTCAAGTTGCGTAACTACTCTAATATAATATTTTGACAATCAATTCCTCCTAAAGGCTTCCATGGAGGAATGTGTTTTTTTTACCAATGATAGAATAAAAAGTTCAAGTATCGTAACTACCCTAATAAAATTCAATTCCCCGTAAACGCCTCCGTGGTGGAATCTGGTATTTTTATCAATGATAGACCTAATTATGAGCAATCTATCTGTACCGGTCACAAGTTGCACTTTTGAGTTTTTTTGGAAGGAAAAATAAAAAGATCAAGTTCAAACAACGCATCGATTCCTCCTAAAGGCTTCCATGGAGGAATGTGTTTACTTTACCAATTATAGACCTAATTAAGAGCAATCTTTCAGTACCGGTCACAAGTTGCACATTTGAGTTTTTTAAAGATAAAGATAAAGATAAAGATAAATTTATTTTGTGAAACATAGGTAGGTAACATGGAAAATATATTACATGAGTTGTATCACTATGTTTTACCCGTAGGCGTACAAAATTTTTAATCATAATTATAATGAGTTAAGCATTTATTTATTCTACACGACTTACTTTAACATAATTACAATTATGAGTCGTATCAGTTAAATTTAAAATATATAATATGTCTAATTGAGAACATTAATGGTCATTATTTTGATATCAATTTAATTAAATGTAATTTTAATTCTTATTCGTAGGTATACATTGGCAAACATAATCTAGGTATTAACAGAATAATAAACTTTGAGTCCTATCATTGTCTTAGATTTACATCATTAAGATAATCTTGGACGGAATAATAACATTTCTCCAACAATAATCCGGTGAGTCTACTTTTAAACATAGGCATTCTTAAGCATTTAATGTCATTCGGTATTTTATTAAAAATTATAGGTGCCATACCAATAAAGCTTTTCCGATAAAGAGCCGTTTTGCTCGACTTTATGCGTAGTTTATGTTGGTAGGCTGACCTGATTGGCCTTGTTCGATCAAATTGACAATATTCTGTGAATAGGTGTGGATTCGTCTTTACAAATACTGACAATTCTAAAATGTACAAAGATGGCAGAGTTAATATTTTAAGTGATTTGAAAGAAGGCACACAGCTCTCACTTGTATTCAGGCCACACATAGCACGAATACATCTCTTCTGGGATCTAAATATCATTTCCCTATCAGTACAATTTCCCCAAAAGATAATGCCATATCTAAGTTTCGATGCTACTAAGCCGTGGTAGGCAGTCAATAGAGCTTCGCGATTTACAACCCTTGACAAGATACGAAGAGCATAGGCTGACTTATTAATATTTTTGCATATGTCGTTACTTTGGTATTTCCAATTCAAGTTCTTGTCTATTTTGATTCCTAAAAATATTGTGTCTTCGACTTCCGTTATGGGTGCTCCATTATATTGTATATTGATCGCGTTTGAATTATGTCTGTGACAAAAATGCATTATGTGCGTTTTATTTAAATTTATTTTTAGGTTATTTTTATTAAGCCATGTTATTATTTCATTAAGAACTTCATTAATGTCATTTTGGTATCTATTTATGTCAACATCGCGGCGCTTTATTATAGCTGTACTATCGTCCGCGAATAATACCATAGGATGATGAACTTCTTTAGGCAGGTCGTTTATGTACACTAAAAATAATAGTGGGCCCAGTACACTGCCTTGCGGTACACCACATTTCATCACTCTTTCATCGGATCTATACGTCCTTTCATGTTTACTTTTTAGACAGATTCTGGATATTTCCGTATATTGTTTCCTATTACTGAGATAGGATTCAATTAAGTTAAGGACATTTCCCCTTATCCCATATGTATTAAGCTTGTGAAGTAATATTTTGTGGTCGACGTAATCGAATGCCTTTGTCATATCTGTGTATATAGCACAGACAGGCGTTCTATTGTCTATACTATGTATTATACTTTGAAGAAGATCAGCAATAGCCATGTTTATAGTTTTATTTTTCCTAAATCCTTTTTGTTCATCGCAAAGTATGTTATATTTTTGTAAGAAATTATATAAGCGCGTGTATATAACCTTTTCGAATATTTTGGAAAATACAGGAAGTAATGCGACAGGTCTGTAATTCTTCATATCTTCTTTATTATCTTTTTTGAAAAGGGGCTTAATAATAGTTTGCTTGAGACTTTCAGGGTAAATGCCAGAATTCAAAGATAGGTTAATTATGTATGCAAGGGGTTTGGCTATAACGACGCGGACATGCTTAATTACTTTTGTGGCAATATTATCATATCCAACGCTTTCTGTGTTTTTGAGATTTGCGATAATTTTCTCAATTTCCTGGAAGGATGTTGGATAAAGAAACAGTGAATTTGGGTTCATTTGGATTTGGTCTAAATAGGTTAGGTTCTTAGGAGACAGATCAGCTTGGTCTACGTAATAGTCATTAAAAGCGTCGGCGATGTGTTTCGGGTTTGTTAATAGCTGATTTTGTTCTGTTTTTATTTTTTGTATGGGTTCTTTGGGACAATTCATTCTTGTGTTATTGATAATTTGCCACGCAGCTTTATTTTTATTTTGTGCTGTATTAATTTTGTAATTATTTTGAGCTTTTTGAGTAAGTCGTATGATTTTTTTATATATTTTAGAGTAGTTAGTGAATTTGGCTTTGTTGGCTAGAGTTGGTGATGTTCTATATCGCCAAAGGAGATGTCTTTGTTTTTTGCTACATATCCTTATTCCCTTTGATAGCCATTTTACTTTTCTAAATGTTTTTATACAAGTAACAATCTTAGGAAAGCATAGATCGTATAGCATAGTGAATGTCTCAAGGAATGTGTCGTAAGCTGTGTTTGGGTCTTCAGCCTTGTAGGTCTCGGAGAAAGATAGGCTCTCTAAATGTGATCTAAAATTATTTAAATTCTCTTTACTGTAGTCCCGTTTTTTCTTTCTCCAAGAGTCTAGTATGCATGTTTTCTTTACTGGGATTTTCAATATTTGTGCAGTATGGTCTGATAGCCCGAAATCCAATATTTCGGCGGTACAACCGCGTTTTATATTATGGGCAAAATTGTCGATACACGTTTTACTTGCAGGCCTGGTTGCAGTTTTAATTTCTAATTTAAGGTTATGGCTGAGAAGGAAGTATTCAAATTCCTTAGTTAAGTTATTATTTTTTAACATATCTATGTTAAAGTCCCCATTTATGACTAATTTTATGTATGATCTTGATCTATTTAATTTATTTAAAATGATATTAATTTTTTTGTAAAAAATGTCTATATTTTGGAGATTCGGTGGTCTATATATACATGCAATGACTACTTGTAAATTAACTAATTCTATTGCACAACACTCAACTATGCCCGACACTGAGCATCTTGCAATTTCAGGGAGATCGATGTATTTAAGAGTATTTTTTACCAGTATACAAGCTCCACCTCGTTTTATATTTTGCCTGCAGTAAATACTAGCTAGCTTAAAATTGGGAATAGACAGCAGATCCTCATATCCTGCCATTATAAAATGCTCTGTAATACACAAAACGTCCACATCAATTTTTTTCAACTTAAGATCATTTAGTTTAACAATAAGGAGGTCGGTTTTGTTTACAAGTCCCGCAATATTTTGATGCATCACATATATATGTTTATAATCGAAAAAACTCTAATTCTGTCTGCGTGCCTATTTCTGTGTTATTTGTCTCCGTAGAGATGTGAGGGCCACATGTTTTTTGAGGCTGTTCTACGTCGGGGTTGACAATACTTTCAGATACGGAATAGTTTTGATGGCATATGAACACAATTGTCTTATGAATTCCCTGAAAAATTTGTTTGATTCCCCTGTTGTTAATAACACCGGAGCTTCTATGAAACATTGTACCATCATATGTTAGCTCCATATTTGAGTCTACCAGGTAAGAGTACTCATGACTCAGATTATCTAAGTAGAGTAGATTATTAAAAGTCTCAACTCTTGAATTAAACATAACACCTGTATCAATACATTTGAACGTTGGCAAACATATAATTACATTTGTATGTTGTAATGTTAAAAGTCTCTCTCTAATTATATTTACAAGTTCACAATAATTTTTTGTTACCATAAAATCTTCTTCGCTAATCAGGATAACACAATAATCAGCTAACGTAAATTCTTTTGTTTTTAAATGAATGTCTTGTAATAACTGTTTAATTCCGGATTTTGGGATTAAATAGTGACATATCTGAAAATTGTCAGGAAATTCGCTCAGCGCTATGTTAATTATCTTATTTCTTTTATGGCTGCTTATTATACATAGTTTACTGGGTCTTTGGAATTTTATTTTTTCATCTTGGATGAGGTTTGAGGTCAAAATCGATGCGGTTTTCGCCTTTGTAGAAGTATCCCTCTGCTGTATTTTGTCGGAACGTGCAGCGGTTTTCACTAACTCTATATTGGCTGAGCACTCTAATTTTTGCATCAGAATCTCTATTTGTTTTACCAAATCTTCAATTTCATGTGTTGCGTCTTTCAATTGCTGTTCCAGAAGCATAATTTGGCGTTGAAAATGTAAAACTTTTTCATTTTGATCTGGATATTTGGATGCCTCTGTTGGTGTGTGAGCGGAGCTGGTAGAGGGCGTTGAGGACCCAATTGGGAGTATAAGTGAGTGTCGCTGCTCATGCTTTTTATTTTTATTTTTACGTTTTTGTCTGTCTACTGTTGACGAATAACACAAAGACTGTAAGGTGTTTTTCTCCATATTTAGTTTGTGAATTTTATTTTTTAATTCATTATTTTCTAAGACTACGTTCTCCAGTTCATTCTGTGTAGCCTCTAGTGCAGATGTGAGCTGACTAATTGTCTCCTTCATGTCCAATAGAGTATGCGATGTATATAATGTCCCATCTGCACTTTTTGACAGCAAGGTTGATCTTAATAAAGTAGGAGAGGAGAGCGACTCGTCAAAAGTGTCCCTCTCACTGAGTACGTGTGAGTGGTCAGAGCCCATTATCTGAGAGGTTTGTGTGCTATTCTCCTCCGGTGCATTCAGATTTTTTTCCTGGGTGTCTCCTATTTCAGGATGTTTAGGGGGGCTTTTCTGTTTTGGAAGACATTGTTTTTTCCTCAAAGTAATGTTGGTATGTGCATTTTTCGTTGTATCGGCGTTGTCTAGATTAGTACATATTTTACATTTCCAATTTTTTCTCGATTCTACAGTTTTTAAATAATGCAGCTTCTCTGAGACGCCTGCGCAACTAAATTCATAGTGATGTTTGCATACGGCACATATTATTCCATTTTTTGCATCTATTGCTTTCTTGCATTTGAAGCATGATACCGGTGTCGCCACCTTCCGGCCACTAGTGGTTGCTTTGTTGACTACACTGGACATGATTGATTATCACACAACTTTATCAATAGTATTTGAGTTTATCAAGAGATGTCGCTAGTGTGGCGCCAATGATGTGTTAATATAATCTTGTGGCAACACTGACATAGTTATTGTTATGTTGTCACTCCTAGGTATCTGTCAATGTCAGTTTAGTATCCAATCAGATGTTTAACGGACTGTGTTGTTGTGAATGAACTTGAATTATAGTTGCCGTTAGAATACAACTTAATAGTGATATTTAAAGTTCAACGGTTAAGTAATATTCTCACCGTGTTGATATATCTGCCAGTTTCCTCTTCATTTGGATGTCTTAAACTTATATCCCCGCGTAAGTTTGTAGGTTATGTTTATAAGCACTCAAAATGAAAAACTCGATTATAATTTACTATTTTTCAGAATTAAAAAGTCGCAAGTCTGTTAAGTAGCACTTTCCTTGGCTAGGGTTGCCAGAATCTTTTTGGGAGAAAGAAATATTTTTTGATCGATTGATGTGATAAACATGGGTATGTAGTATGGGGAAATTGTTTGAGCCAAAATCATTTTTTACTGCGTGTAACTCAGAAACGGTAGGATATAGGAAAAAATTATTTAGGTACAACTTGTAGATAATTTTATGGCCTTTCAACTTTTCCTTGAAAGTTTTTCTCTAACATGTACCGTTTTTGAGATTTAAGCGAAAAATGAAAAAATTGACCCTTTCCCCCCCTCCCCCCACTCCGGGGCTCCTCCTAGTGTCCCGGGGTTTTAGTATGTTTATTACCTAGGGACTCTTGACATGTTTCCGAAGAAACATCTTACGTTACTAACTCACGCACTCTAGAACTTTTTATTCAATGGACTATGTAGCCTTATCTGTATAATTATTTCACAACAACCATCTTGTCAAGCGCTTAAGGACTATTGCTTGATGCTCTTTTCCCCCTTTTACCATCTTAAATTATTTCAAATGAAACTGAAACTGAAAGTAGCTAACTTGCTTGACACGTCATCGTGTACTCTAGTTCAATATTCTCACTAAGGCCATATTTTATAATTTGTCATCTGAAATTCCGATATACCATTCAAAAGAATATGAGAATCCAAAAAAAAATTCGAAATTGCAACTAAAGTCCAATTGAATTGAGATGTTGAAACTGCGTCTTTCCGTATTGGATCTAGATTTTAAATCAAAGATAAACAAATTCCAATTTAATTGCGGCACTCATTTAGAATACCAGACCATTCTCAATGTAAGGTTGATAACCGATTCCAATTTAATGGAGCCATTCATTTGAAATATAGGACTATTGACAATTTAATTAATGTTGTCTAACGATTCCTATTTAATGAAGGCACTTATTTGAAATATTAAACTAAATTGCAATTATAGTCCAATTGAATTGAGATCTTGAAACCGCAACATTTCTAATTGGATCGAGGTTTTAAATCACAGTGATATGCCAATTCCAATTTAATTCCGGCATTCATCTGTAATACCTGACCATTCTCAATTGAAGGTTGATAAACAATTCCTATTTAATGGAGACATTCGTTTGAAATACCGGACTATTGTCAATTTAATTAATGTTTTCAGATGATTCGAACTTAAGGGAAGCTCTTATTCTAAATACTAAACTATTGTCATTATAATGGAGGTTGTTACACAATTCCAACGTAATAGGTATAGGCATTCGTTTGAAATACCGGACTATTGTTAATTTAATTAACGTTGTCAAACGATCTGAACTTAATGTAAGCTCTTATTCTAAATACTAACTTTTGTCAATATAATGTAGGTTGTTAAACAATCCCAACCTAATATAGGCATTCATTTTAAATGCCAAACTTTTGTCAATTTAAAATTATTCTTAAACAATTATAGTTTTATCCAGTCATTCATTTGAAGTACCAAACTATTGTTAATTCAATGAAGGTTGTCAATCAATTCCAATTCACTGGAGGCTTTCAGATCTCTAGTATCCCAATTGAATGGGAGTCAAAACCAAGTCATATTCCCATGTTACGGACCCTCTGATACCTCAGATATTCCAATTTAATGAAAGTCTTAAAACAACAGCCGTTTTCAATTGAATGAAAGTTTTAAAGCACAGCATATTTCAATTTAATCGAGGCGTCGAAGCCATCGATATTCAAATTTTAATGGAAGTCTCAAAAACACATACTCCAGTTTATGGACGCTTTGAGACCTTAGATTCAGGTTCATTACAAATTCGAATTTCAAGTCTCAAAACTACTATTATATTTCCCAATTCAAAAGAAGCTTTAATACATGTAATATGGTATTCAAATTTAATAATATGGTATTTGAAATTGAGCTTCCAGCACGAACGCGGCACTTTACATACCGCTTATAATATTTATATGGTCTATCAAATTTACCTTCCATGCAATTATATTTGCTTCGCTTTTAAGCCTTACGATATCTTTCTTACGAATACTTTGGTTCCCATGGTCTATTAACGTTTCAAAATGCATTTCGCTTACTTTAACAATCCTCTTAGCCTATCATATTGGCAATCCAGCGTGGTCTATCAAATTGACCTCTCATACAGTCTTTAGCCTATCATATTGGCAATCCAGCATGGTCTATCAAATTGACCTCTCATATGGCCTTAGCCTATCATATTGGCAATCCAGCATGGTCTATCAAATTGACCTCTCATACGGCCTTAGCCTATCATATTGACAATCCAGCATGGTCTATCAAATTGACCTCTCATACGGCCTTAGCCTATCATATTGGCAATCCAGCATGGTCTATCAAATTGACCTCTCATACGGCCTTAGCCTATCATATTGGCAATCCAGCATGGTCTATCAAATTGACCTCTCATACGGCCTTCCGTTTTCCGTAACCATACAGTCATAGCCTATCATATTGACCTTCAACTTAAAAGTCTTCCATATCACTTTTAAATTCAACTTGGTCTATCATATTGACCTTCCTTATAGATATACCTATTTTCTATAACAATCCAGTCATAGCCTATCATATTGACTTCCACTGTATACTAAGTCAGTAACATATTAATTAAAAGTAATAAACTCCTCAATAATACAAATAACTTTACCATGTAGAAGAGTGCTGCCTCTTAGCACAAGTATTAAATACTTAAGAGATACTAAACTGTTTGTATACTGGATTACGGTGTTACTGAACAAATACATTTATAATTTAACTTAAAATTATTTTCCAAATAAAAGTCTTCCATATCACTTTTAATCCGTCTTGGTATATAATGATAATGACCGCTCAACACTCTCAAATAGCTTATAATTACAACGAAATTCCCACAGATGTATGGCTCTCTTGCTTCTTTATATTTCGTTGTTCTATACCTTACAAGACGCTGGTCTGTAATTCTATAAAAATATCTGCTGGTATGTAATTACTGATTTTGTTATACCAAATTGATTACATGTGACATATGCACCTATGTGTGTTATGTGTACAAATACATGACCCTTGAGCTGGATGTTCATATGGTTTATCAACTATACAAGATACTCTGGATAATTATTCCAAAAAACATTTTCAACATAAGACAAGTAAGCTTATCACACTATAATATTTAACCCATCAATATTTTTTGGAATTCAGAACAATCAAGCCCACTCCATAGGAAAGTATTAAGTAGCGTATTAATTAAGTACGCACGCACAAATGAACAGTCGTATAAATTAAATAGACGCCTAGCAGTCCAATCGTTTTCCCAATCTGTTCATAATTATTATATTGTGATTCGTCATCCACCTGCGCCACTGCGCAGTCGAAGATTAGTAACACGACCAATTCGAGAATTACGCTTAACTGCTAAATATTTATATTCCTCGAGTGCACAACTACAAATTAATATTCAAAATAATACACTTCGCCTGTGTTCCTATTTATTTTAGCAACTTTCCACAAGGTGGTGCTTTGTGGGTAGGCCTCAGCCTCATGTCGTGGGTGGGTAGGCCTCAGCAAGAATTCCGTGACTAATAATCACTACCCAAAATGAAATTATCCTACATTTAGCAACCGAAAACTTGTGTTAATAGTCTTATCACCCCCAAAGAAACCGCATCTACTTTTCCAATGCCCTTGTCGTCCCTTTTTATTTTCCAAGAAAATACTGTCAAGGACGTCGGTAATTACGTCAATGATTTTTAAGTCAAATTTAACTCACGCTTTTATTCCGTTGCTTTATACTCGTCGCCATTGTAGTGTTCACTAGGGTTTCCTATTGGGATACTTCAATAAACACATTAATCGGGCTTTCAGTAAACCTGCAGGGCGTCCGCCACCGGTGACGTCTGTCACTGTAATGACCGGTAGCTGGCGGATCGAGGGTACATTTATAATCTATAAATGTCTATATACCACAGACGGTATTACTTTCCAAATTTCGTATTAAATTTATAGATCAACGGAAAATACCCTATCAATTTTAATTCCCATGAGGGTCGCAATATACGTTTTCACCTCACTCGCTCGGAAAACCTCCGTTTATAGGGCGAACTCTGCGTGCAAAAGTCTATTTTATCCGCTAGCGTGCAAAAGTCATTTGAATTTCGAACACGACGATTTTGGTTCTCTGTGGCGCATGTAACTTTTTAGGGTTCCGTACCCAAAGGGTAAAAACGGGACCCTATTACTGAGACTTCGCTGTCCGTCCGTCCGTCCGTCCGTCCGTCCGTCTGTCACCAGGCTGTATCTCAAGAACGGTGATAGCTAGACAGTTGAAATTTTCACAGATGATGTAATTCTATTGCCGCTATAACAACAAATACTAAAAATATTATAAAATAAATATTTAAGGGGGGCTCCCATACAACAAACGGGTTGGTTGCGTTAACTTTGCACCTCATTTGTATGGGGCGCTATACATACCAGGTGCAAACTTAACTTAACCACTTAAGGATGAAGTGTTTGTACGGAACCCTCGGTGCGCGAGTCCGACTCGCACTTGCCCAATTTTTTATATTTAAGACTCCTTCAACACGTGACTGATTTCATCAGTCGATAAATCTTCGAATAACCAATCAACGCACGCTAATAAAGGGCGATCTGGTCAGGCCGGTTAAAATCATAAATGTACGTTTGAATACTTCTTTAAAAAAAAAATACACCTACAATATCACGTCATGAAACCTGGTTTGTGTTTACAGATTTTTAAGTTTTTAGTTTTTCTACACTTTATTTTATGTTGAATAGTAGGGATTTCAGTTTCATTTACATATTTTGACTAGTAAATATATTAAATATAACACAAATTTTAATATTTATTTGTTATAAAAGTTGGAACATAAAAGAAGTAATTTCTGAACGCACCCGAGAAAAAAAATAATAATTAAAAAGTTGGAAGTTTTCACAATTCACGTAAACAACGTAAATTTGTTCTGTGAAGAATACATACATGTTGTCTTACTTTATAGAAATACCGAAAACAAGAAAGTTAAGCCCAATTTGGAGTATTTATTCAATGCTAAAAGCCTGCATTAAAACAAAAAAGGATTTGTTACAAATATTAGAGACGATAAGTAATTTACCGAAACTATTGGCGTTTTGAAAGAAGATAAAGCCGAAATAATCTTGTTCGGATGGTATTCCCTTGATTTGTCTAATTTTTTTTTGTCTAATTTCAGTTTGTCTAACAACTTTTACCATAATGAACATTTTGTCTAAAGTCATTATGTATAATATCATTTCTCATTATTATTATTTTGTCGAAACTCGTTTTGCCTAAATGATCATTTTCATAACTCTTGTTTTGTCGAATATTATTTTATCTAAAACTCACTTTGTCGATTCTTATTTTAACTAATCATTACATAGCCGAATAACGTTTTAACTAAAAAGTTTTTGTCTAATTCTGAATTATCATAATATTAACCTTGTCGATTTTTATTTTGTCTAATCAATACATAGCTGAAAGTTAAGCAAAACGAAATTAGGCAAAATGTTGTTAGGCAAAACAATGTACAGTCGCCATCAGATATATCGCAGCATATAAGGCGTTCATAAATATCTGAACATGTACTATAACGCCTACTACTAGCTTGTTTATTCAACTATTAGCGTCAGAATGCTTTCTTCCATGGAAGTATATTCAAATTTAGCAGTTAGTAGGTTAGGTTAAAGATCGAAAACTGTAGGTTAGGTTAGGTTTGTTTTATGACCATGGATAGCGGAGCGAGCCGCGCAGGTCCGACTTGGCTTACGATTCCTAACATTACCAATTTCACCTTAAGGCAGATCCGACTTGGCTTAGGTTAGGTACGACGACGAGCGAAGCGAGGAGGAGTGTGTTAGGTTGAACTGCGACCCTAACGAGCGAGCGAAGCGAGCGAGCCGCGCAGGTCCGACTTGGCTTACAATTCCTAACATTACCTATTTCACCTTAAGGCAGATCCAACTTGGCTTAGGTTAGGTACGATGACGAGCGAAGCGAGGAGGAGTGTTAGGTTGAACTATGACCCTAACGAGCGAGCGAAGCGAGCGAGCCGCGCAGGTCCGACTCAGGCTTACGATTCCTAACATTACCTATTTCACATTAAGGCAGGTCCGAAAACTGTAGTTTAGGTTAGGTTTGTTTTATGACCATGGATAGCGGAGCGAGCGAAACGAGCGGAGCGTCAGAATGCTTGCTTGCATGGAAGTATATTGAAATTTAGCAGTTAGTAGGTTAGACTAAACACCGAAAACTGTAGGTTAGGTTAGGTTTGTTTTATGACGATGCAATAATTAAATTAGACAAAATAAGATTATGTAAAATAAGTATTATACGAAACGAATATTAGTCTAAACAAAAATTCGGCAAAACGAAATTAGGCCAAAAAATTGTTAGGCAAAATATGTTTATACGAATTAAAAATTAGGCCAAATAAAATTAGACGAAATAAGATTATGTGAAATGAGTATTATACGAAACGACTGTCACTCAAATGAAAATTAGGCAAAGTGAAAAGTTATGCTAAATAATATTAGTTTAAATGAAATTAGGCAAACCGAAATTAGGCAAAAAGTTGTTAGGCAAAACAAGGTACAACCTGTTCGGATCCCATCGTCCAATAACTTCCAAAGCAAGTGTTATGGAAAATACTTCCAAGTGGCCAACTAATCCTTCCCAGAATGCCATTCTCCCACATTCACAACGAATATGGAAAGTAGTTTCAAATACAAATATAATATAACAGTGCTTAAGAAAAACTCAACGATAAAATATACACGACGATAATACAGATTACGGCCATATTAGTTTTAATTTTTAATATGTGTGCTTCTCTCGTATTTAGTTTGGTTTGGATTTGAGTGTGTTATGTTTTAAATTTGATGTGTAATAGAAGGCAAAATTAAATATGATTGTTTTTATGTTTTTCTTGAATCTTGCATTTTCCTCGCTGTAGTGAGGTGAAAAGTTGTGTGTTCCGCATGGCAGCAAAATTATTTAGCTTCTCGTGTCTTGAAAGCCTCGCTACGCTCAGGAATCTATCTTTGAACCATTCGCTTCGCTCATGGTTCAATCTTAGATTCCTTCGCTCGCTCAGCTTTCAATTTCAACACTCGCGCCAAATAACAACTTTGCAGTCTAGCATAACAAATAACTATTTTTGCGGCATAAATGGCGGTATCTTTTTAGGGTTACGTAGTCAACCTTTATAGTTTCGCCATGTCCGTCTGTCCGTCCGTCCGCGGCTTAGCTCCGTGATCATTAGTACTAGAAAGCAAAAATTTTTGGTATGAGTATGTGTATGTATCACACCGACAAAACGGTAAAATAAAAAGTGAAAAAAATATTTTTTTCGGATAGGTACCTAAAGTGGGGTTGATTTTATTTTTCATTCCAACACTAGTGTGTGAGGTGTCGATCAATTGGTCTTTTAAAAATAATAGGGGTCTCCAAACATTATTTTTCAGCATTTTTGTAAATATTCGCTCCGAAAATCCAAAAAATAGCGTCCCGCCCCCCTAGAAAATACGCGCACCAAGTTGTGTTACTATACCTACGTAATAACGGACACACAACATTGCAAGCTAAATAAAATCTTGTAAATTGAACCTAACAGCTATTGTTCACCGCAGTTCAGCGTGAGCTCCAGATTCATCACTGGAGCCGCGAACTAGTGACTCCAAGCGGCTTAGAGTTAGATCTGGCAACTTTTATCGTTAGGAACTTTTATATTTTACGGCGCGCCGGGATTTAACTTGATTTATGTGGCGCAGCCATCCCCGGAGCAGGATCACGCGCGGATCTTAACGAATATAAGCAGATATGTGGTGAACAAAGGCTTTATGTATCTCTGGGGTTAGATAGAACTCGCACTGCGCGGCTTCTAGCCCCCGACCACAGAATAAAATATTAGACATGCTTTTGTATTTTGATCTGCAAAAAGTCGCCCGGAACTACTTACAGGTTGTTTGTGAAGAATTTGACGCAATTAGTTCGTGAGGCGTGGGTACGCCACTTACTGGCGCGCGACACTGACTAAAAATTTGCACCGAAAAAGCGGAAGGTAGAGTTGGTGTACTGGTGGGCGCAGGCTCATGGTAGTGCAGTTTGGTTTCGGCTCGTGGCGCGTAGTGATCCCGCTTTGTCCCCACGTGTGATATTTATATGAAACAGCCTTGTTTTTGGCTGTTTCATATAAATATCAATGGTTATTGAGATCATAGGTAAAAAAAACTTAGGTAAACAATTTAATATTGCATTGTTCCTGTGTCGTCCCAAAATCACTGTCGGAGCCGATGATGTTCAGGTACAGCTCAGCTGAGGGGTTCTTTATAAAGTAAACTCCTGCTTCAAGATACTTATGTTTTAATGCAAACTCCTTACAATATTAATGTGAATGTATGTACGGCGCGGTGGTTGATGGCCGTGTGTCGGTGCGCGGCGGTGACCGCTGTTACGTCATCGGCTCTCCGCAGCCCTCTCCCCGCTAGAACTGGTTGACGCAGTGGCTGCGCCAACATCCTGCCCCCCTTGACAGCTCCGGCTTTCAGGCTCCTCTGTGCAGGGTAGAGGACACACTCGGTTGAGTGCTCTTCTGACTGCACCTCTCTGCGTGGAAAAATCCGCCACCCTGCAGACTCCATCAGCCCCAGGATGTAGTTGAAGGACTCTCCCGAGCCTCCATTTAAGTGGTGGTGTGTTCTCCTCTTTCAACACCACCAAGTCTCCAATCTTCAGCTCCTTCTGCCTCTGGCGCCACTTGGCGCGTTGTTGTAATTCTGCCAGGTATTCGTTACGCCGTCTCTGCCAGAAATGCTGTCTCAGCTGCTCGATCCTCTGATATCTGTCAGGGTTTTTAAGAACAATGGGGGGTGACGGCAGTGAGGTCATGGGCCGCCCCACCAGAAAGTGCCCTGGAGTCAGAGGGGAAAGATCATTAGGGTCCGACGAGTAAGGAGTGAGGGGTCGGGAATTGAGGATTGCCTCAATTTGTGTAAATAAAGTGCTCAACTCCTCAAATGTCAGACTAGTATTACCCATAATCCGTTTTAAGTGGAACTTGGCCGATTTTACGACAGCTTCCCAAATTCCGCCGAAAGTTGGGGAATAGGGAGGAGAAAAGACAAATTTTATATGCTCATCATTGCCAAACTCGTAAATTGAATTCTGAGCGGATCTTAGCAATCTACCCAACTCGTTATTTGCCCCAACAAAATTAGTGCCATTGTCACAATAGATTGTATGTGGTCTACATCTGCGCCCTACGAAACGACGTAAGCTCAAAATGAAGGCATTTGTGCTAAGATCGCTGACTGCTTCCAAATGTACGGCCTTGGATGCGAAACAAACAAATATATTTAGGTAACATTTTGTGATAAGGTTACCCTTTCCTTTTTTGCTGGAGATCATGAAGGGTCCTGCAAAATCAAGGCCGCACACCTGGAAGGGATAAAATGGTGTAACCCTATCTGCAGGCAGATTGCCCATCAGTGGCTCCAAAGCTTTGCCACGGAGTCGCGTGCATGTAACGCATTTACGAACGACACCGCGAGCTAGCGTTCACGGTCGCCAATTGTCGGAGCCGATGATGTTCAGGTACAGCTCAGCTGAGGGGTTCTTTATAAAGTAAACTCCTGCTTCAAGATACTTATGTTTTAATGCAAACTACTTACAATATTAATGTGAATGTATGTACGGCGCGGTGGTTGATGGCCGTGTGTCGGTGCGCGGCGGTGACCGCTGTTACGTCATCGGCTCTCCGCAGCCCTCGCCCCGCTAGAACTGGTTGACGCAGTGGCTGCGCCAACAATCACAAACCTTCTGAATGAAATCCTGTACCTCCTGAAATTCTATTTAATCAAAATCTAGATAATTTTTCATAAGTAATTTTAGTTTTATTAGGATTGTCATAAAACCTTAACTAAAAGCTATAGACAGGATAACTATAAAATCTATATTTTCTAAACGCTGAAAGTTACAAATCTGTTTTTCTAACAAGCGTGGGTAAATCAGGCTTTAGAAACATATATATTCAAAGCCTCCCTTGGTGCTTAATGTTTAAAAAACTTATCACAAAATTACACTTTTTGTTCCACATTCCAGTTTGTTCACTTTGTTCTCTCAACTTGGATTTACTCACTGAAACTGTTGTTACGTTGGAACTTTAAATCTCGTGCTCTCAATGTGGTGGCACGACCCTGAACACATTAAACAGCGTACATTCGTACGTAAAATATTTACGCTGTGTGTTATTAACCTACATTTCTGTGAACACTGAACTTAGGAACTATTCATGAAGTTGTCATAGTTAGTTGTTAGTTCTTGTGTTATGGTGCTGTCAAATTGAAGTAATTTTAAATTAGGTATTTTACTAATATTAAGACATTTTATCATTAAGAGTTTTTTTTTAAAGTTGGTTTTTCTATGATTATGCATTTGGTACTTAATGGGAACTGGATTAAATAAAATAAAAAAAACTTGATTTGTTGTTTATAGGTAGGAATAATCCCACCTCATTCCTAGAAAAAAGTACAAATTTTGTTGTACTTAGTTTTTTTTGCCTTGTACGGGCGTCGTACGGTGACCTAATCGAGGTGCTATTTTTTTTCATTTGGCAGAGGTGCTGCCGTGCTCCTAGATAATTTTAAATTGCAATTACTAAGCTACTTTTACTTTTCATATCATTTTCCTTAATTAGGTAATTATACCTACTACCTAAATATGTATGCAACTACGAAAATACAAAAAAAGTCAACAGTTTCACATACCATGTCGGGTAATCAGAATAATACTGAGTACCTAACCACAGCAACCAACGCAAAAAGTGTGAATCACCGTAGGTCAAAGTATTCGTATCACAAAATTTTGTTACCAATTGTTAAAGCCGTTACGACATTAATGCGGGCTGTAATGGCTTGTTCGCGACCTCACACAAAACGAATGGGGATTATAAAAACGTTTATACGTGATAGCGTTTTAAACGACACCCTAATTGTTATTTACGGCAATGAAAAGGATCACAGCAGCTGTGTTCGAAATCGTTCATGAATTCATGATTCGGAAAGATTTGGAAAGAGTTTTATTAATTTAATATTGCATATTTAGAGACATAACTACTTACTTAGGTATAATTTAATTACGAGAAATGGAACAAAATATTTGCATAAAATATTAACCAAACGTACCTAGCGTTCAGTGTGACATTCGAATAACCAATCGGAGTGCACTTTGTTTTTTTTTAAGAATACAAATTAAAAAAAACGTTTTTTTTATATTTCAAGTTACAGCAACCAGGTTTAGTTTAGAACGTCGTACCAGTATTTATATTATAATATTTACCTAATTCATATTTATTCATTGGATTTTAATTAAATATCAACCATAACAATAAGTAGGGCTTTTTTTATTTCGTGGCTGTACGAGTTAATTCCATTGCCTTGTAGCGCATTTGATTCGCTATGTAAAATTGAGTTACCGTTAAACTACCCAACTATAGTCCAATCACTTGGACCATGGTCCAAAACAAAACTCATTAATGACTAGGTAACAATATCCATATTTTATGTTTCTATCATCAGTGTTATCGTGTTAATTTGGAACTAGCTGTGTGGACTGGACTATATGTAGTTTTACGGTACTTTTTTTCGGTCGAAATTATTCAATTTCATAAATAAATATTTAGTGTCTAGGGGTCATATGAGGTCAGCTCTGTGCGCAGCGCGGGGTCACGATTTGTGAATACGATAGCAACCAAAGCCAAGTGTAATTAAGCCCCAGAGTTACCGGGAACCTCGAGATCTCTATCACGTTGCCCAAAAGCAATCAAATGAATAAAGCCTGTCGAATGAAGGATAGATAAAAACGACGGCGCTTAATTACGAAGATACCATCGCTGCAACGACTTAATTGCTCAGGGTTCACGAACTGTCTACAGCGCGACAAAGTTATTGGCGCTGAGAGACAAACGGAGGCCTAATTTACAAGTTTTCATAATTACAAACTAATTAGTTTCACCTGTTTACCTATCTGAGACGCTAATTTTTGTTTCCCATCTGTAACGTTTCGCCAAATTTTCATTTGTCCGAAACCATTTTTTTCCAAAACTTAATGTTTCAGAATAATTAATAAAACAAACCTAACCTAACCTAATGGGTTCTTTAAAACGATGTTTATGAAATCCTGAAAATATTACGGGTTCCAGGAAAAAAATACTTTCGGGCAAATGAAAATTTGGCGAAACGTCACAGATGGGGAACAATGTTTTGGAGTTGATATAGGTACCGTCTGCATTAGCCTGTTTGTGCACGTGTATTGTAATTTGTAATGGAATTTTGCAAGTTACGTTTGGGATTTTGCATATACTTATGTAGTTATATAGGAACATATAAATGAAATGAGAATGCAATAATATTATGCGAGTGTCATAAACTTATCTCACGATGGAGCCATGAGGTGGGCATAGGAACTCTGTAACATTTAGGTATTTACGAGTATGGCCTTGTCTAATATGACCTAGCACTGATTATTCAGGTACTAAACTCCATTAAAAGCTATAATACGTGATGCGCAGCATATTGATGCTAGCGGCACCAGCGACTGAAAACGTAACTTGGCACCGTAGTGAGTTTGGACTGAAATGAAAGTTTTAAGCGCCCGCAACGCTGTAGGGTAGATGATAAAAGTTTTGTTCCCCCGTGGACATTACACGATGTTTGTTGGGACGGGGCCCGCGTATCTAACGCCCGCTACCTACAATATAATTACGCAATTGTTCTGGACAATATTGTACAATAATATCTGCTAACTAGTCTCGTACCTAACCTAGGTTTTTAAAACGTTAAATTAGAATAAAATATAATAAAGTGTAGCGTAGGGTAGGGTAGGGTAAGGTAGGGTAGGGTAGGGTGCATTCAATAGAGGTAAACAACGCGCTAAAGAGCGATCTCTTCCACACAACCTTTGGGTAGCGAAATTAAATAGTTATTTTTGATTGTACATTTTTGCATTCGACACGGTCATCTTGCAACTACCCAGTGTGTAGCAATGTGTTAGCTAAACGTTTCTACCTAAACAATCGTCTTGACACAAGTATATCGGTAAAACTGAACCCCTATTGCACCAGAATTCAAACCAAATACATACTGTTGGCTGTCTGATATCACGTTGCCAATACGAATGCTCAATTATATTGTAGACAAACAGCGGTCGATCCTCTAAGCCCGGTTAAGTTGCTGGTTTTATTACCTGGGTCTAATGTTGCGTAAAGTTTGTTCTAATAACTAGAGTTGTTAAGCGACGATAGCTTGCAATTTCTAAACCCTTTAACTGGAGGTGTAAGTCCAAGTTTCCTCATAATAATGGGGCTAAGTTTGCGTTATGTCCACATTAACTTTAGTCTGTGACTTTTTTCTAACAATTTTATTAAAATTTTACTACTTAATGGTCCATTAGTCTATTTGCTTACTTTAACACCAAACGATAAAATATAGTTATTAATTTTATGAAATTTACCAAAAATTGGAAATTCCGTAGGTATTACCTACTTTTTATGAAATCTTGAAACGCCCACCTACCTTTTACCTAGTTTTTCGTAGAGACAGACAGACGGTGTCCTATTGTTACTTATTTTACCGACACAACAAATTCTATAGTCCTGAATTTCCTGCTGTCCTGGAATGCTATGAAAATGAGACGAAATCACATCTGAACTGGCGGGAGAAACAAGATGTTGGGTTGTTTTTTAGGGTTCCGTACCTCAAAAGGAAAAAACGGAACCCTTATAGGATCACTTTGTTGTCCGTCTGTCCGTCCGTCTGTCAAGACCCTTTTTCTCAGGAACGCGTGGACGTATGAAGCTGAAATTTATATCAATTACTCAGGTCTACTGTCCCTTGAAGCTGTGAAAAAATCAAACTTCTAAGCCAACGCAATCAAAAGATACAGCCGTTTATGCCGCAAATTTTCGACACTTGCAAGGGAATCAAAACCTACAGGGTGCTTCCCGTGAACTCAGAATCTTGAAATTTGGTACGAAGCAACGTCTTATAGCATAGATAAAGGAATAATTACGAAAACCATATTTTTTTTTTTTAATACCTAACTTTGCACCTAATTTGCATATTTTCGACACTTGCAAGGGAATCAAAACCTACAGGGTGCTTCCCGTGAACTCAGAATCTTGAAATTTGGTACAAAGCAACGTCTTATAGCATAGATAAAGGAATAATTACGAAAACCATAAAAAAAAATTTTAATACCTAACTTTGCACCTAATTTATATGGGGCGCTATACATACCAGGTGCAAACTTAACTTAACCACTTAGGGATGGAAAGTGTTTGTACGGAACCCTCGGTGCGCGAGTCCGACTCGCACTTGGCCGGTTTTTTTCTTTTGGTAAAACGAAAGTCGCGTCGACTTATGAACACTATATTTATATTTATGTATAATCTATTCTATATTAATTTACAATCGTATTACTTATATTACACATTAACATTTACATTGGAAATATTTATATTAATTAAATATCGTACTTATATGTATAATGATATTGAATCAAGTTTGGGTGCCCAGGTTTAAGATTTGATACATCATTTTATTTTCAAAGTATCTGAGAGATGAATTAGGGAAATTTGCAACATATCTTAAATATTTTTGATCGCAACGGGGCTTATTAATACTTTTAGAATAGTGTCAATTTCAAAGAGTTTGATAGGGATTGTGACACTAGTCAAGAAAAATGTTTTAATACCTACATCATTGTAAATAAGTACTTATATATCACTTGAACAGCAGTATCACTCTGCATACATAGGCAAACTTGTATATAATCTGTGACATAGGTCAAGTGACTGACCATTAAGTGATGTAGCTTTTCTAAAACATGTATCTCTCTCAGAAAGTGTTACTTTTATTACTCCCATTACTATTTATTGACCTGATATGATTACATGTGTCGGTTACAAAGGTTATTCTTATTTACTCATATCTGGCGCTAGCGCGGGTGTTCTAAACAATAAACTGAACTCATCCGACAGCTCTCTCATTCTCCGCATCCAATGGGAAGTGCACCGGAGTCCCATCTCCTAATCTCTTGGCTATAGAATTGATCATCTCAGGCGTCGCCTGTCGGAGGTCATAAGCCAGGCCAAGTTTCTCGAACAGCCTGATGAAAGTGGTGCCGAAGTTGAAAAAGTCGAAGTGTTCAGCTGCTTTGTAGTCGAATGGGAAGGCGTGGTGGTAGTTGTGCCAGCCTTCCCCGAGGGATACTGTGGCGACGAAGCGGTTCTCTGCTGGTTTTAGATCCCTGAAAACAGTTGAATGAAGGAGTTCAGAAATTATTTTTCACAATAGTAGCGCAGAGTTGTAACTCTTACGGAACGTGGTTATTAATAATTTGAAGAGATTAAAATGGTTAAGTTCAGTGTCCTAAACCTGATCAACTATATGTTTTTTCAGTCTTATCGCAATTATCGCCAAGCCCAAGGACTTAAACACATTTTTTTTTGTATGTTGGTTACATCAGAATTTCCGTCATTTATAAAATATTTGTTTTGTTCGAGAGGAGGCATCTCCTAATAGGTCCCATACATTTTGATGTGAAGATCTGAGGACGAGATCCATGAGGAATCGATGGAACTCCTCAAATAGTATCTTTTTAATGTAACTCGTTCAGTTCTTCTCGGAAATACGCTCAAATATATTTCTGCTCGTGGTTTTAATTTATGAACAAGTGATTATTTAAATTTAAGTTTTAATTAATTTATTAGCATTTCATATACTTTCGCAGTTTTTAAACTAAAGAAGCATTTCATACATTTTGTAGCAAACTATATAAAATTTTAAACATTCCGTAATTCGCAAATTGTACCTCGGCAGACATGACTTTTTTTAAATGAATGCGTTTGTGTTTCATCTCAACTGGAAAGTGAAGACAAGGTCTATGGTGAAGCGCGTTTATAACTTTAGTTGTAATAAAACCGGCCACGAGCATGTCGGGCCACGCTTAGTGTAGGGTTCCGTAGTTGCCCATCCTTCACAATAGACGGGCTTAAAACAGCGGTTTTAGGCCCGAGGTTCAAATTACGAGAAAGATTTCAAGCTCTATAAAAAGTTCGTAAATTCCAAAGTAACTGTTATTACTTATTACCTTCTGGAAGTTATCGATTATACCCGCCAGATTGAGCGGAATGTTTTAATGCAGTATGGTACGTAACTAATGTGTGTAACGTTCGAAGTATAAGGACACCGCGCGGCACTTCCGTCATTATAAAATAATGATAAAATTATGCGATTACTGAAAAACAGCTCGACAGATTTTATTCAATATAGTTTTTATTGAAATTACTTATAAGGCCTCATTTTCATGAATTTTTCCATAGATTTTTTTTACCCATGGTTGAAAAGTTATAGGAGCGGGAGGGGGGGCGGGGGACGCTATTTTATGGATTTCCGGAGCGAATATTTACAAAACTGCTGACTATACTAGTGTTGCAACGAAAACAAAAATTCACCCCCACTTTAGGTGTACGAGAGGTACCCGAATTTTTTTTTGTTTTCATTTTACTGTTTGACGGTGTGATACATACACATGCTCATTATACCGAATTTCAGCTTTCTAGTACTGATCACGGAACTAAGCCGCGGACAGACAGACGAACAGACGGACATGGCGAAACTATAAGGGTTCCTAGTTGACTACGGAACCGTAAAAATGGGAACAAAGACCTGAAAATAATAGATAGATAGTAGTCGTTTTTGGTTTTGGCTTACCTGTTATACGGTTTGTATCCAAAAGCGTGAGCTAAGCTGTTGACCGTGAGCTCGCTGTGGAAAGTGGTGATGTATCTGATGCAGCACTGCCACGCCACCGCCGTCCGCCAGTCCTCGCCCCAGCACCACACGTTGATCATCGTGGGCAGGTAGTAGCAGAACAGCAGTTTGAACCATTGGAAGTATCTACAACACGTTTATTTCGTAATGGGTAGTGGTCTTCAAAATGTTGAATAAAATGTTTTTGTGATATAGTTAGCGGCTATGTAGGTAGCTCTGCTAATCTGATATAAGCTGTTAGTGTGTGCGTGGCCACATATGAAGTATGTACGAAAAACATTTTTGGCATCATTAAACCGTTGGCGATTGCTACAACGACAAGAGCGCAGCTCTTAAATTGAAGAAGAAAGAGATACATAGATTTTTGCAGTGAGATCATCTGATTTACGTGAAAACGAAACGTTACCGACGGTTTCATTTTCAATCATAAGAGAAACAGCCAACAATCTCACCCGTAGATATACTGTAAAAGTATGTGCATACCTACTCAAGCGATTAATTAGGTTATTCCCTACCCTGTTACTTTATTGCAATTCTCAATATCTGTGTTCCAGTGTGTTTCAGGAGTGCATAAGAGTATTTATATTGTATTAAATATTAAGCTCACTACAAGTAGATTCAGCAGTCGAGTAGGGAAGTCTACGGTTGATTCGATCATAATTTTACTCACTTTTCATGGAACCGTAGCAACGGGTCGTTCTCAATATCGCTCAAGTCCATCTGTTTGCCACGCTTGATGACTTCGTCATTCTTCTTGAGCATGAGCCAGCCGATGTGGGAGAAGAACAGTCCTCGGTTGGCGTTGTGCGGGTCGGCGTAGGTGTCACTGAACTTGTGGTGCACGCGGTGGTCTCGGACCCAGTTGAGGAGGGAATTCTACAAAATATAACAAAATATGCCATGCACACGTTCAAATTGTCCTTAAGACTCAGGTAACGTGGGCCTCGCCATGTAAAAATGCTGGAGAGAGCTACTGCATACCATCCTACTTCATGGCCACACGGTTCATCTTTCTTTTCATAACTCCAAAAATTGAATCTACAATGATCAATGCTCTTTTCGCTCTCATGTAGTTTACTGAAGCGGTTATTATTATAATTTTCTACCACCTGCTAACCACGACTGAAAACTGCGAGCGTAAGTAATTTGCGTAAAATTGATATCGAATTTTGTCTGGCGGTTTCCCGCGGTGAGCGTGTGTATCATGAAGGTCACGAATTAGTTGTTGGCATTTTTTTCGAATACCCTTCAGTTCGGTTCAGTTCCACAACTACTTATCAATCAACGATTTAAAACAAAAACTTGAACAACATTAATGTTTGTCATTTTATTTTTTCAACTTAATAATAAGACTTGCTGTCCTTGCTGATTGTAAAACCAAGAATTATAAATTGAAGAAATCACTATAACAAATGCGTTCTTTCTCTCATTTTATTGAGTTCCTCAATAAAACGTTGCCTAAGAAGTTAGACACGAGTTAGGTGTCTAGATCCAATATGGCCAAAATTCCAAGGAATTGAACAAAAAGTGTCTTTAAGTTGGGAAGTCCACTTTTGATTAACTTCAACCTTCAAGTGCCGTTACTTATTTGCGCTTCGTAGAACTTGCTGATTAGAATTCTATAAGTACTTTGATGAAAACAAAAAGAGAATGATACTTAACCGGTACAGAATGTATTAATATATTATGATTTTTATTGCATTCGTTGTTTGGCATAAGTAGCATACTATATGCAGAATAAAGAATGGAATGCACAAGTGCTGAAAATTCTAAATGGACGACTTAACTAAATCGTCGTCATTCGTGAATATGATGAGTTAGTGGTGGAGATCTTAGCGAAAGTTGCCCTTCAGAGTGCAGAAAATAGCTAACTACGCGAAATCAAGCAATCTTTGCATACATTGCGGCGCTCAAAAAGTGAGCATTTGTAGATTACGCGCCGCATCTGTCGGTACCTATTGAGTTCCTTTTCGTTTTCATTTAAGTACCTTTTCGAACCGTACCTGTCCAGCGCTAGAATAGAGAACCAACATGAAGATCTTGAGCGGCAACGTCGCTTTGTATGCTTTGTGGGTCCACAGGCGGTGCGCCCCGCCCGTCACGCCGAAACCGCTCGCCACGTACATGATCGCCGCTGGAAATCAAAATTCCAAGATTATGTTACACGTACATTTCTAAATTGCGATTTCTGATTTGTACCAACTTCTAGTATCTCTGTTTGGCCCTATGGTTGACTGGTAGAGAATGCCATTTGGCATTAAGTCCGCCATTTGTACTGGCTTTTGTTTTGTGCAATGAAGTTTAAATAAATAAAATACATGTCACAATTCATGTACTTTTATTGATACCTAAATGTAATCTTTAATAATAGGTAAAATTATGCAAGTCAATTTTCACTAAGGCTCCGCGCATGATGAATAATAAAGCAATCACCAAACTTGTTCAATAAAATACCGATTTGGTACATAATTATCTCTTCAATTTTGTAGAATCTGATTCCTTTTTAACTCTATTTGTGTCAGTAATGAAACACCGATTCAAATTAAATAAATTCTCTTAAAATTTTATCTCACGCCCAAAAAAAGGCATGTTAAAAATAAATCCTTAATCGCAATCCTTCCCTTCAATCATATTTACCGAGTCTGTGAGGACAGGGACACCTTTTATTTATTGATAGGTATTTATTGTTTTGTAATATGTAATTATATACATCGTTTATATTTTAGTTTCTAGGTGACGATAATGAGATAGTTGATAGTGACCGGTAAAGGGAAGCCAAAGATTGGGTTCAATAATATGCCATAGTGATACATGACTGAAGTAAGCTGATGACGATATCTGTTGATGATGACCATGATAGTTATTTATTATTAATTAAAATAACTTACCGAACACGACTGTCTGCCATTTTACAGGCAATGCGTAATGGTATGGCCAGTACACAAATAGAATATGATAAATGGTAATTAATATAACGTTGACCCATTTAATTTCATTTTGAAAGCCTAGATTTTTTTCAAACTTTCGAAACCAAGACTGTGATTTTTTTTCTTCATTCTTTTCCATAATATTGTACTTGTATGAAAGTCCTAAATGCACCACCGATTCGTAAAGTACCGAGGAGTCGTTTGATGAAACTATTTTAAACTAATTGTAATTAAGTATGCACATACGAGTATAATATCATTGTGTAAGTTAGAGTTCCGTAGAATATTGAAAACGCGGTCGATTTTCACCTTACTTATTAATTACGTTAACAAAGCAGTAAATTAAACCATTCATAGTTCCCAATTGCTCAGTTGTCAAAATGGCTTCACAGTGCTGTAATACAGCCGTATTATGACCAGTATATTGCTCAAAGGGCTAAAGTGTAGACTGGTGAATATTACCTACGACATGTGTAGTAGGGCTTCCGGGATTGGCCATAAAAGGAATTCCGGATTGGAAGCCTTAATGTGTAGGTATGGCTGACTCTATTAATGCTTTTGGAATTCCTAACGTTAATATTGACTGAGATCCGGTCACTTGTTCCACTAAAAGCTGAATATCTTGTAGACGAGAGCTCCGATTTTCATCAAACAAAGCTAAGAACCATCTCGAAAAACCAGGCTTTCGATTTAAAGAAACCGCACTCAAATCGGTCCGACCGTATGCCCATAGACAAGGATGCCACAGACAGACACACAGATACACAGCTACACAGATATCTAAATATGTTAAACTTATAACACCCCTCTTTATTCGTCGGGGGTGAATTGTGAACAAATGTCGAAACTTATCTGAACATTGATATTCATCTTGGCGAAGCCGGCGGAGGCACCACCGTGCCCGGGCCCCGGATAATCAGTTCTTATTCTTCCTAAGTTACTTTTTTACCACTCCGAGATCTTGTTTACTGTACCATCACCATACATTTCGCACATAGGCGGTACAATCATTTATTGACACACTTCTTCGGGAATTCGTGTTAAGAGTTTTCCCGGAGGGAAATCTTTATTACATTAGTACAGAACCTTTTATTTTTCAATTCACGCCTTGTATAACGCGCTCCCTAATTGATACATTACGAACAATAGGCTGCCCCATTACATAAATTCAAAGGGTAGGTACAACGTTTTCAATATTTATGTGAGTAAATTATACATATATACGAGTATTTGTATCCATTTGGTTCACTTTATTTGCTACGATGTATGTACAATTTAAAATGATTTTGTGATTGCGGCGCCGTTAGCATCGATGTATAGTAGGAATATTTTTTGTAGGCCGAGTCTATACCTTTGTTACCTGCAAACTATGCCATAATCTCTGCAGAATTGTCAAAAAAAGTGCAGACACCTTATACATGAAATGCGACTTTAAGTTGCAGGAAATAGGGTTCACATTGAAATGAAGTGCATTATAGATTTAAGACATTATAACAGCAGTGAGCGTGACAGAGTAGATAAATGGCATTGTTCTCGGGTAACAAACGTAAATAGATTGGGACTCCAAAAGTAATTCTTACCATAGAAGCTGGTAGGTACAGGAGAGAAATTTACAAATTACATATATGTATAGCCGCGTTGATTTTGTCTCGGACACGCAAAGTAGTGGTACGTATTTTTAATCACAGGTGAAGACACACTGGCCCGTCAAACAAATTGTGAATTTGACATTTATGTAACCGATGGCGAGATCTACGATGTAAAAATTACATAATATTCATCATCATAGGGAGACAACAATGAACTTAACGTTACATTTAATGATTTTTAATTTTGGGAAAAGTAGGCTTATACAGAAATAAATACCCATATATCAAGTTGTGATTATGTTTTTGCTAATTACTTACGAATAAGTATGTTTTTTTCCTTTTCAAATCTTTGATCGTTTTTTTAAATCCACATCTTATTACTTCATCATAGATTTATGCTGATTTTCGAAGTAGATTTTATAAAACTTTAGTGATATGACTCGCCATTCAATTTTACGTCTATGTAAATAGAGCAGTATTCATCTCGATAAGAGAAAAATATATAAGTAGTGGGATGATCTCGGATAGGGGTGTAGTGTAATGAAATAATTGATATAACAGATTTAGATGATTCGATATACTCTATGTTTAGATCTATCCGTTGTATAGTTACTCGTATATTGACCAATAAAATAACAAAGGTTGTTATAGCAACCGCTTAGAGTAAGGAAAATGTAATAGAGTATTAGTAACTTAGTAGAATCCTACGACTGTATTGCATTTGTAAAGCACGTCAAAGTTCCGCAAGAAAAAGCGAGGAGACAGTAGTATATTAGTCAACACGCCATTTTAAACTTTACGTCAGAGCAATATTCATTGATTTTATCAAAACATGCAAATCCTTCAATACGTGAGTCCGACTCGCACTTGACCGGCATTTTTCTTAGTCTGTCTTTCAGTTACAAAGTCCATTGAAAAAAAAGCGAACTTCATTTGACCGTCTAAAGGTCAATGGGTTGATTAGTAAACCTCATTGTATAATTAATTACCTTAAGTAGTAACAGTATACAAATACTACTACACAAATAAATTTATATTACGCTGCGCTGGCATGAACAACGGTTCAGGCAGTGTTCGAACCTGCATCTCCAACGGCTTTCCGGACCAACACGGGCGTTCTACCAACTGGACCACCGAACCCGATGCGACAGTCATTGAATTTTTCAACCAGTTGCCTCTACATGCCTTAGGGTGGCATCGTAGCACATATAGCTAAGAAGCACTACAAGGAAAACAGCTAATTGCATGAATAAAAAGCTGAAAAAATTAAACTGAATTGCATCACACGTTTGAGAGTCACGGCATCGGTAAACTTAGATATTACACTCCCTTTTCCCTTCAACTGGGATTAAAGCACATTAAAGTAAGATTTTCACATCGTATAAAATGCACACCCAATAAATTCTGTGCCAACAATTAAGTACCTACTATGTACATAAGTAATTCCTTTAAAATGTGGCCTACTCGTATCTATCCTGTAATCCTCAAAAGTAAGATGGGTAGGTACATTATAAATCCTAAAAAATCTTCATTCGTTTCAGCTTCCAGAAAAAAGGCTTATGATACTTTATGGTTCAACTGGTGTCTCAATAGAAAATAATGCCCAGAGAGAAAAGAAAATAGTTATCATTATTTTCTTGAGCTTTGTAACTTGAATCGAGGTTGGGGTTTTTATTTGAGTTCTTTGTCATTGTCCGTTGCTTTTATATTAGTCCTAAGGCGCTGTCGACTTCAGAACTCAGAAATTAATGATACTTCGGACTCGGGCTGACGTGAAAGGGTAAACTGCACTAATTTCCCGTTTGAGTTTTCAAAACATTATTAATGCGCCATTAATTACTTTGAGTTTGTAACTTATTGCCCGGGTTTATTAAAAGAAACGGGATTTACTCTCTCGAGATCCTCTAAGGACCTATTACCGGGAAATCGCTTCAGAATAAATTTGTTTTACGTTTGATTAATAAAATTATATGTATTATATTTTGTTGAGAACATTGGTTAATGTTAACTAGTTAATAAACCCACATTTTTAGGGTTCCGTACCCAAAGGGTAAAAAACCGGCCAAGTGCGAGTCGGACTCGCGCACCGAGGGTTCCGTACAAACACTTTCCATTCCTAAGTGTTTAAGTTAAGTTTGCACCTGGTATGTATAGCGCCCCATATAAATTAGGTGCAAACTTGCAAAGTTAGGTATTAAAAAAAAACTACTTACTAGATCTCGTTCAAAACAATTTTCGTTGGTAGTTTTTATAGTAATGTACATCATATGTTTTTTTTAGATTTTTCATTTTCTTATTTTAGAAGTTAGAGGGGGGGGGACCAACTTTTTTCCACTTTGGAAGCGTCTGTCACGCAAACTATTCGGTTTAGAAAAAAAATGTTTTAGAAACCTCGATATCATTTTTGAAGACCTATCCATAGATACCCCACACGTATGTGTTTGATGAAAAAAAAAATTTTGAGTTTCAGTTCTAAGTATGGGGAGCCCCCAATATTTATTATTATTTTTTTATTTTTGCATCAAAATCTTAATGCGGTTCACAGAATACATCTACCTACCAAGTTTCAACAGTATAGCTCTTATAGTTTCGGAAAAAAATGGCTGTGACATACGGACGGACAGACGGACAGACGGACAGACAGACAGACATGACGAATCTATAAGGGTTCCGTTTTTTGCCATTTGGCTACGGAACCCTAAAAAACGGGACCCCATTACTGAGACTTCGCTGTCCGTCCGTCCGTCCGTCTGTCACCAGGCTGTATCTCAAGAACGGTGATAGCTAGACAGTTGAAATTTTCACAGATGATGTATTTCTATTGCCGCTATAACAACAAATACTAAAAATAAAATAAAATAAATATTTAAGGGGGGCTCCCATATAACAAACTTGTTATAGATTATGGTACGGAACCCTTCATGCGCGAGTCGGACTCGCACTTGCCCAAGTTTTTAAGGCAGATAAGAAGATCGCGAACACGTGTAGCTCCAGAACATAAGTTCTCTACATTATTACTTATAACAAAACGGCACCTAATTGACCTAATTGCGTTCACTAAGGTGTTTATTTAATAACACCGACGTCTTAGACGTCGTCGAAGGAGGACGGTTTCAACCTTTCGAATTCGTGGAATCCAGTGATCAGCAAAATGTAAATCATATAAAAAGGGTCGTTTATACATAATTATATCGTAAATATTGTGTGTCAGTCGAGTGACAACGGCAGTGAGCAAATTGAAAATAAAGATCAAGTACGGGTAGTTCGAAGTACCTACTCGTGCGACAAGAAGATCCTTTTGCCCCGCCTTTTCAGTTCCTTCCAAAAAATGGACGTAAAATTACGTCTGAAAATCGAGGTAAAAATAGACATATTTTTGAATGGGTTTAAGTCCCGGTTTTAGTTTGGAGCGCCGGGAACAAATGTATCGGCGAGCAGGAATGATGCCATGACTTCAGAGCGGCGCTTGCGGTGGTTCGCGCCGACGGATCGCGTAGTGTACAGTCCGACCAAAAAGAGTAGAAATTAAAAAGTAGCAATACTGTAGTGTCCTCCCTTTCTAATCAATATAAGAAAACGGGGACGACACTACAGTATTGCCACTTTTTAATTTCTACTCTTTTTGGTCGGACTGTACGTGGCATGCTTGCCGCACCGCGCGCGCCGCCCGCCACGCCGCTTTGCTAAGTCGCGGCTGGTCAGTTACGGACTCGACGGAGCCGGTACTTCCATTTTCCACCAAAAAAAAGTATTTATGTATACGTTTAACTCACAGCATCAGGGCGAGGTAGATTTCGTTTACTTTTGTTTCAGTAACAATAAAGAATGATAATGCTCAACCGTCCTGAAGTGGTTAAGCCGGTGAGAATCGGGTACTATGGCACAGCATTGACGTACATATTCTTCTTTAACACTGTACTCTGGTCGATCGAGTGTAATACTTACTACTACGATGTTATTAGGTCACGTAAGACACGCTATGATGATCCCTTCCCATTATCGCTTGATAAAATACCCAACCTAAATTAATACGAGGGAAACAAAAGAAGCACGTTTCCCAACAATATGTTGCTTTCGTAACTTGAGTTGCTCTACTAGATCACCTCTGAGCTTGTATTTATTACACTCATAGTCTTTTGTGAGTACGAGCGTTATTATTAAATAAGGAAACGCATTTCGCAAAGGATCGGCTCGAAGAAAAGGAATAGGTATGTTATCGTCATCATAACAACATTTGACGTTCCTTACATTAGGTGACATAAAAATACCCAAATTTATAAGTAAACTTAGTAAAGGACTATAACTGAAGTTCTTGACGCTCAGCGGAAAAAACAAAACTATTGTTTTGTCTCAATGTCAAAAAACATGCTATGAATCATTAGAGAACTGTGTAGGGATGTAAACAATTTATTTTTTGGATGTTATGTTTTTATTATCCTTATAAATAGCTTATTCGGTAAAACTACGGTTCGTAAATAATGGTTTTTAATTTTATGTTATTTGAAGTTGTGACGATTCTTCCTTTGGCGAAGTAGGTCACAATCACATTGAACACTGATTGTTTAAACAAGGATACTCATATAAAGTAAAGTCTGGGGAACGCTGTGACCATGATTACTTAAATCCCGTAGGTACCTAGTATGGCAAATAAATATTTTACGACTAGACGCTCAGCGTCAAGAATCTAAATTAGCATTCAGTAGTAAATATATTGCGAGAGAATTGAATATTTCAATCTTTATGAATTGCATTTTGTGGGATTCATAAGCCAATGTTCTGAAAGGGGGGATTTCTTTGACGAAAAACTAAGTAACTAATATCTGTTACTGACTTGGATTTGTTAAGCTCGGATTTGCCTTTAATAACGTTAAAGTGGGTTTTCTGAGTGAATTTGTTATGAAAAGCCTAGAAATGAATTTGTGTAATATTCTATTTGTTACGAGACGTAATTGGGTTTTCTGTAAAATGTGGCAAGTATATCCAGTCCCGTCTAAGGCGGCCCACTCACCATCATCGTGTAATTGTGCTTACCCTCTTCTCTGTCACACATACCCATACGAGGTGTTAAGTTCGTCAATTTCAAGCACCGAGGGGTTTGATGTTTCTGATTACATCAGCCTAAAATCTCACCGCTATCTTTACTTTAGAAATAGGTTTGTTTTATTTACCCTTAAAGGTAATAACATTTTGTAAGTGTGTCTAAAAGCAGGTCAAATCGTAATAATTGATATGTATTGTGTAGGTCATATTGCGGCGATGTTGATACGATGATGTCCAACGCATCCATTTAATGGCCAATTGGCTATTAATTAATGTCAATCGAATTTCGCCCCAAGCTCTGCCCTTGTAGTTTAGGAGACACACTGTTGAGCTTAATTTGGGACTAGATCGATTTGTGTGAGGTTGTCTGATATTTATTTATTTATTTACCGTTAATAACCTCACTGACTATACCTATGCTCAGAAACTTACATTCGACCACATATAGCGACGAGCGAAATTTAAACAACTGTAGCCAAGTAGGTGTCAAAAATATTGGAAAATAGAAACTAGTAATTGTCCATGTTCGGTCCATGGTGAAGATGCAAGATTATAACTAGCACATTAGGGCCTACACTGGAAAAAAGATGTCTTAACTATTTATATGTGTTGTCAATAGATACTATCTTTTGAATAAAATATCATAATCATAATATATTAAATGGTTTTAATGGTATAATTTGAGGCCCTAAACGTATATAAGGAGAAGGCATGGTTCAATAAGATTGCGCTGATTGCGCAATGTTATTGTAAGCGAGTGGGCCGCCTAAGCTTTCCACACATTTCAGAGCGTTTTAATTTAGCGATGTTTTAGCGAGCATGGCTCAGTAATGGATTTGAATTCTCTTCTACTCTCTTTGAAAGTCTACGTACATACACGACAAAGCAGAAACTTTTATGCTTTTCCAATATTATCGGTTTCACATTTGAAAACGGCAAACAAGAATTCAAGGAATCCCATAAATCAAAGTATTTCGATAAAGAAATGATGACGTTATTCAGAAAGGTTTCAGAAGTTGGGATTTAGGTTTAAAATTGAAGCATTTTGTTGGTTTATTATACAAATCCATACTATCCATACTCATATTATAAATGCGAAAGTGTGTCTGTCTGTCCTCTTCACGCTTAAACCGCTGAATCGATTTTGATGAAATTTGGCAGAGAGATAGTTTAAGATACGAGGAAGGAGATAGGATAGTTTTTATCCTGGAAGTTATACCTAAAAAGATTGATACTTGAAAAGTGAGCGAACATTTCTGTTGGGGTGCGGTGACCCTGTAGGAAATGTAATTATTAGACCAAAAGCACAATTGCTCTTACATTTGCTTAGGCGCTTTTAATAATCCCTTTTATCAAGTTCCACGCGTACGTAGTCGCGGGCAAAAGCTAGAACTTATAAAAATCTTGTAAAAAACTTAGTTGATATTTGTTGGAATTAGGATTAGGATCCGCGGGATCTGCGGGATTATGAAGACAATTATGATAATCACGAGCATGTCAGTAACGAACAATATAGTTATTTCCACGAATATGAGCAAAATTTGTATCAAGAACATGAAATAAAATATTAATTTATGAAACATGTAATGTCTTATTTTTTTATCATATTGCTACGTCAATCACACCAAATCCTTGTTTTTTTTGTAAATGTGCGATAGACAAACATTTGACTTCGAACGTACCTGATGTTAAGTAACGATGAGGCCTAAGATGAAGCATGCTTGTCTAGAAGATGCCTATTCACTCTCGACTTAAAAAGATCTGAGTTATATTTTTCAGGGAAAAGGTGCGCAGGAAGAGAGTTCCACTCCTTTGCTGTCCTGATAAGAAAAGTAGACGCAAAGCGTTTTGTACGAATCAATGGAATATCAACAACATATGTATCAACGCCGAGTACCCTAATTCACAATTCTACATTCTACGCTACTGGAGCGCCCTCTGCGTAATATGTGTTTAAATGTCCATACGCATTAGCCGTACCCTAGGATGTGCGTTGACCCGCACGATCCCCAGTCCCCATTGCTTTACAGCAAGTGCAAGGACTGCGAGAGAGATGGCGCTTTTCTCAACGTTTTTTTTCATAGAATCTTTTTATCGATTTTGGACTATTATACCACATTTTTATTATGACACTTTATACTCTCGCGGTTTGTACACATAATCAACACAAATTATAACGGGTCTAACGCGATATTTCTTATTTACCTTCATAATCTAACGTTTCGGCGGGATTGCACACGCCGTGGTCTCAGATGTACTGGTCTATGTCTTAACGTAGTGTTATATTCTCTTTGGTACTGGTGAAACAGCGAGTTGTTACTGGAGCTGTCAGCCAAATGTAGTACTACCCGACGAAATTGTCTAATAAAATGGACGGGTTCGACTACCACCCATTTATTTACTAATTATTGTCACCGGTCCGACACACAACACTCACAACATCCGCGCACAGATTCGAAGATATATCCCGCGGTTTAAACTGTTTTAATCACTGGTCCCCAAGTGTGCGATTTAAATTAAAACCATCTTCGCGGTTGAAATTATTTGGGTGTTTTTTGATTTCAATTGCTTCCCTTACCATCCGTGGATAATAGATAATAGATAAATTCATGTATGATAGACTAGACTATTGATAAAATTGCACAAAGGGTTTTGTGAGGTTACTAAATAAAGTATTTCTTTTTTAGTTTATTGTATGTAAGTTAAGTATGGGCTTTTGAGGCTTCATTACGCCTAAATAGTAGAAATTTGGTCTTGCTATTTATGCGTATCCAATCATGGAACCAACTAACTTGCAGTAGTGTAACATGCCACAGATTTTGGAAGGTAGGGCGTTGATGGCATCACACCATACCAGCCTAAAAGTTGCAAAGACCACTGTCTATCAAAAATAGGGGAGAAAGCAGATGATAATAACACCATTGACAATTCTTTTCAATTTAGTCGCATTAAGTCCACTATATTATGCTACCATATAATTATACTAGGTCGATGCAGAGTCAGTCACCGGCTAAGCTTGCACCATAGATTGGAGCGGTTTTTTTTAGGGTTCCGTAGTCAACTAGGAACCCTTATAGTTTCGCCATGTCCGTCTGTCCGTCTGTCCGTCCGTCCGTCCGTCCGTCCGCGGCTTAGCTCCGTGACCATTAGTACTAGAAAGCTGAAATTTGGTATGAGTATGTGTATGTATAACGCCGACAGAACGGTAAAATAAAATTTAAAAAAAAATTTTTTTTTCGGGTACCTCTCGAACACCTAAAGTGGGGGTGATTTTTTTTTTCTTTTCAACACTGGTGTGTTGGGTATCGTTGAATAGGTCTTGTAAAAATAATAGGGGTCCTTTAACATTATTTTTTGATAAAGTCAGCAGTTTTGTAAATATTCGCTCCAAAAACAAAAAAATTAGTGTCCCCCCCCCCTCTAACTTTTCAACCACGGGTCAAAAAAAATCGGAAAAATTCATGTTAATGAGGCCTTATAAGTACTTTCAATGAAAACTATATTGAACAAAATCGGTCAAGCCGTTTTTGAGTTATCGCCAAATTTCATATTTTTTCTTTAAAAGGTCGTAAGTTGACATCCAGAAGGTAATAAGTGATTACAGTTTCTAGGACGTGTACGACCTTTTTATAGAGCTTAAAATCTTTCTTAACTTAAAACTCGGGTTTAAAACAGCAGTTTATTGTGAAGGATGAGCAACTACGGAACCCTACACTGAGCGTGGCCCGACATGCTCTTAGCCGGTTTTTTTTTTTTCTAAATTTTCTCTTCGTCACGACCTAGCGAAATTTAATTTGTGCATTTTAAAACAAAAATGTCTAAAATCGGTTGAGAACTCGCTGAGATCTGCGCATTGTTACGAAGTCCATTCGAGTCGATTCATGGGAGCTTCGCTCGCTCCGCTCCCACTAGGTCGATGCAGAGTCAGCCACCGGCTAAGCTTTCACCATAGTTGGAGCGGAGTTTTTTTTTTTTTTTTTTTTTCGAAATTTTCTCTTCGTCACGACCTAGCGAAATTTAATTTGTGCATTTTAAAACAAAAATTTCTAAAATCGGTTGAGAACTCGCTGAGATCTGCGCATTGTTACGAAGTCCATTCGAGTCGATTCATGGGAGCTTCGCTCGCTCCGCTCCAACTAGGTCGATGCAGAGTCAGCCACCGGCTAACCTTGCACCATAGTTGGAGCGGTTTTTTTTTTTTTTTCGAAATTTTCTCTTCGTCACAACCTAGCGAAATTTAATTTGTGCATTTTAAAACAAAAATTTCTAAAATTGGTTGAGAACTCGCTGAGATCTGCGCATTGTTACAAAGTCCATTCGAGTCGATCCATGGGAGCTTCGCTCGCTCCGCTCCAAACTAGGTCGATGCAGAGTCAGCCACCGGCTAAGCTTGCACCATAGATTGGAGCGGTTTTTTTTTTTTTTCGAAATTTTCTCTTCGTCACGACCTAGCAAAATTTAATTTGTGCATTTTAAAACAAAAAATTCCAAAATCGGTTGAGAACTCGCTGAGATCTGCGCATTGTTACAAAGTCCATTCGAGTCGATCCATGGGAGCTTCGCTCGCTCCGCTCCAAATAAAGTAGGGGAGTAAGTAACTTACTAGTTCTGTGGATCCTGATGGGTTACTCTTTTAAGTATAAATCCGAACGTAAGTGGTCAACTATTTAATCACGTTATATTATAATAGTATTTTATGCAATCGTTGCACAATGGAGGTTCTTAAAGTCGAGTACCGCGTTTAGGTCACGAGGCTTGCCGAGTGGCCTATGTAAGGTACGAGACTTTAAGACCTAATTGTGTAACTAGCATACAATACTTCATCATTCTCCAATACGATTTTTTTATTTTTGATGTAACCTTTTTCGTTCAACTAAAACTGACCTATTAAAAAAAAACATGATCGCGATGGCCATGGCGGGTGCCTCGTGATTGGTGAATTTATTTGACAAGTAATTTCAACCAATCAGTGCGCATCAAATAAGCTTATGTTCTCTTTTTGAAATTATTAGAGTTGTGTAGAGAGATGTCTTATGAATATTAAAGTTCTGTAGCGGGTACCATAGAGTATAGAATTATGTTACAGGATTAAAAAGTGCGTTATTGTGATTTTGTCTGTGAAATTATAATTGACAGATTAAAGTCTGCGAGTATAAAAAAACACTTAAAGTCGCTTCACCGCCATTTTGCATCGTTCAGTGTTGCGTGACATTTCTTCGAAAAATGGCAAATTGTCCATTTTCTTGTAAAATGCGATCTGACAGCCCAAATTTGCAACAAGTATTGTATTGAAGTACAATCTCCATTAAAAAAAACCGCTGCGATACTTAAACCACAGAGAAATGTAAACATGTATATAATGGTAGTTTTATCGATATCGGTAAATTTATTTGGGCAACACTAAGAACAAAAATTTTACACAATTGATCTAAGTGCGTCCTTGTAGTTGACCTGTTAACAAATATACTGTCGTCTCGTTTTTTCTTGCGGATACTTGACGTGCTTTACAGACATAGCAATACAGTGGTAAATTTCTACTAAGTTACAATAACTTAGAAAACTAAAACAAAAACTTATTAAAACAGTAAGACTAACTATTTTAAGTAATATACTACTGGTAGCTAGTTGTGTCCTCGATTGAATATGGAATCCTTTTCGTCCAACTTTAGTTCGTGCATTAAGCAAAGAATGAAGATTGTTTTTTAAATGAAAAAGAAATTATACGTAAGTACGGAACACCTGCTGTATCGTCAAGACTGGTCCCCACACTAATCCTTACAACATGTTGCATCCTACACAAGTAATATCTCGCTTGAAATAGTTATGTTGCGAATTCATTAATACAAAATATGACTTCTTTGCATAAATACACATCAGTAATTCTTCAATCAAAGGTCTTACGAAAAGTTCGAGAAGACTCATACGAATTAAAATAAAGGTTGTATTGTTGGGGCCAAATCGTAGACAATGTAGACAATTATCCTCATGAACTCAAATTTGACAAGTCAACATGTCATATTTCGGCCAAATAATATAAAAATCTTCAAGTGGGTAAAACATATTTAATTAAATTAGTTAAAATGGTAATAGGAGTAATATTCGCCACGTGTGCTTCATTCACGGCTGGCCTCCTGTTAGTGCATGTCGCAGTGTTGCCATTGGTCTTCAAATATAGCAAGTGCATCCATAGAAAGATTGTGTTTTCAAACTGTGTTAACTATCCAAGGAATCTTGATTACGAGAATCCATCAAAGTGCGATGTAGTTGGCGGAAGAAATTTCCATGTCGAATTCCAATCCGTAGCAGCGAAATGTCCTATTAAGATCGGAGCTTGGCACATGATTCCATGTTCTTTGTGCCAAGAACAAACAGACCCAACTCATGATAAAAAGCATGTATGCTCACCTGATGTCTTAAAGAAAACACAGCACCCTGTTGTACTATATTGTCACGGTAACTCCAACCATAGAGCGTCTCCACACAGGTTAGTTTTGTACAAAGTATTCCAAAGACTGAATTTCCATGTAATCACCTTCGACTATCGAGGTTATGGTGACTCAACACGTGTAAGACCGACCGAAGCTGGTGTAGTAGAAGACGCCTTCCACATGTACTCGTGGATTATAGACAATGTGGATTCAGAAAGTAGACCGAAAGTGCTGATCTGGGGACACTCATTAGGGACAGCTGTGGCTTCGAATCTGGTCGCGAATCTGTCATCTCTCAGCAAGGTTTTTGGAAAGAATCACATGCCGCCACCAGACGCATTGATTTTGGAGTCTGCTTTCAATAACTTATGCGAGGAAATTGAACAGCATCCACTGTCGAAACTGGTTTCGTGGCTGCCGTATTACAAAGGAACATTTGTTAAACCATTTACGGTATCGTCAGAGTATGCGTTTCAGACGGATAAGCATTTGACTTCGATGTCAGAGCTACCGATTTTGATGGTACACTCCAAAGGCGATAAGATAGTTCCATACGCCTTAGCAGTAAAATTGTATAGTGATGTGGTGAAGTCCCGGGACGGGGGAGGTGCACCCATCGTACTTCACCCCTTTAACCGCGGGCAAGGATTGGGCCATAATAACATATGTGAAGCTGATAGTTTACCAAGTGTCGTCACGGAGTTCATTGCGTTGGTTGAAAATTATAAGTCTGTTTAAGTATTATGAGTTTTGTACACTGTATTATGGTATTGTTCGATTGGGGTTTAATAAACTGTCCAAAAAAAGTGCAATTAATATTGATCATTGTAGACAATGCTGCCATATCACTAGAGCCCAATCATGTTAAGCCTGCGGTCCCATATATATTATCTTCATGTTATCCATCGTGTTTTTGACGGTTATTGTAATGTTGCCGGATGGCGATGTTTATACTATTACAAAACTGTAAAACATGAAAATCTTTTGAATATATTTAACAAGAACTAGTGAATAGAGTAAGGTAATGCATTATATTTTTAAAAATGTTTGTATTGTATTGTATCTGTGTCTGCGGCTCATGAAGTCAAAAAGTTTCAATTAACTAATTGCTTATATGATAATACCATATTTTTTATAAATACAGCAAATAGGTACAATGGTATACTCGTATGTACAATACAAACGTATAAAAAAGGGGTTTTCGACGTGGTGACCTCCGAATCCAAATGGCATATTTCACTTACTTTTTGTAAAATATTTTCAATGTGTGTGTGTAATGACATGTTATTTTACAATTTTGTAATTGTTTAGAACATAAATAACATGTTATGAAAGTCATGAGACTAAAGTAGTTTTTGGGTTCCGAAACTCAGCCGGCAAAAACCTTATAGGGTCACCGTGTTGTCCATCCGCCAACCCTCTTTTATCACATACGCGTGATGATATCAACCTGAAATTAATATTAAATACTCAACTTTACTACCCAGCGTAGCCCTGAAAAAACAAACTTAAAAAGTCAATACAATCAAAAGATATGAGCCTTTATGCTGTAGGTATTTGTAGACTTGCAAAGGGTATCAACACATATAGGGTGCTCCTGTGGATAGCAGCCCCTTCCTGTTTATTATGGCTTTATAGAGTAATAATCGTCACAAAAGTAGTGGTAAATGTCAAATTAAGGTGTCAGAAAGGAACTATGAATGAACATTCAAAATCGACTTAAAGCCTTTCCCCGAAAGTTCTGCAGTTATATTTTGGCCACCCTGAATATATTTTCCTGTATTCATTTTACAAGAATATTTTACATTCATAGTTGATTGACAATGGCGATAGGGAATTATTTGTTTTAAAAGAAACATTGTGATTTAAAGAGTCAAAATCCCCATGTAATGTATTTCCGCATGATACATCTTCACGCTTACACCGCCGGACGGATTTGCATGAAATTTGGAATATACATTGTTTATACCGTGCTCAAGCTCAAGTGGGACTGGGCAGGACACGTCTGCCGAATGCATCCGGAACGTTGGGCCAAACTATCCACTGAGTGGATACCGCAGGATGGGTACCGGTGCAGAGGCAGACCCAAACGAAGATGGCGGGATGACCTGTACGCATTTGAGAACGTTTGGGAGGAACTTGCTCTTCAGCGAGACGACTGGAGAGAAAGAGGGGAGGCCTTTGCCCAGCAGTGGGACACACACAAACACTAAACAGGCTAGATAAAAAAAAAAAAAATACCGTAACCCAACACATGGGCTACTTTTTATCCCGAAAAAACATGGTTCCTGTAGGATAGTGTACCATGCCTTCCATACGAGCGAAGCAGCATGCGTATGCTAGTTTACAATAAAAAAAACTTAAGTACATAGGTAAAAGCGACGCAACGACCTGAAACTGACGACATATCTCCTCCACGACTCTATTAAAACTCTATTATTCTCATTTAACCTAACTAAATATTGAATTTTATAGTGACATTATTTTACTTCCAATTTTTTCATCTGTTTCTTGAATAGTTTACTGAAATTAAAGCAAATTTAAAGAAACATTCATGTTAAAGATTAAAAGATCGGTTTGCCTTTCACTCCAAGCTTATATGTCGGTACCTATGCCGGTTTCATATTTAATCCAATTTGCTAACAAACGTCAGTGGCCTGATCAGAAAATTTAATAACACACCCATATAGGCATCGTAATCGACTCTAACTCGACTAATCATCGAAAGCCCGCGGTAGGGTCGTATAGACGAGTAATGAGTTGCGACGTCAATTTATGTGTCGACCCTAGCACCGATGAAGATATAAACGGCGGTTATGAAGGCCCCTGCTGATAATATAGTTTACTTACTTACCGAACATCCCACTAGTGACTTTTCCACACTTGTAATATAAACAGTATTTTCCCGACATAAGGTTGCTGCTTCGATGGTCTGTGTGAGTAAGTTAGCAGGTTTGCGCAGTAAGTAATGAATATTCCGCTGTTATTGTTTTCGATCGTGTTTACGGGCTAGACCTGTTTCTAAAGCGCAGCTTTACTCCACACGTTTTAGATTGAGTGGATAGGAAATTGTTTAGCAAGTTTACATGTCAACGTGCTATGTTTGCTAGATTTAACATTATAATAGCAGATTACACATCTAAACATGTAAAGCAAATAATGTCTCTGATACAACTATTTGAAATTGTGTTTGTTTTGAGACGTATTTAAATTGTTATAGAAACTTTACGACAAATGTAAAAATATTCACAAGAGTAGCCTGGAGGCTCAGACTGCAGGACGAGTTTTTTTGTTTCCTGAAATGTCTGCTTCTCAAACTGGTCTTCTTCCAAATGTGTCTTTCCTGTAATGTCTATCTGCAAATAGTTTCCTATGATGCCAGTGTCCGAAAATATTCGTTTCTTATTATGTCCGCTCCGAAAATTGTCTTGCTTCCTATATTATATGCAATAATTTCCATCTTATATGCCTTTTTCTTATAATGTACGTTTCCCATATTGTCCGCTATTTGCATTTTAAGGAGCGTTAGTAATGTCCTCTCCTGTTTCGTCATGTCAGTAACATATTTAAGTAAATATATATGCTAGCGATACTATATAATATGGAAGAAAGAAACATTATAAGCAGCAGGCATTTTAGGAAGCAGTCACAATAGAAAACAGCAGACAATATAGGAAACTAACAAATATGCGACACAGACGTACGCAGATGAAATATGGCAAAGTAGAATATATACATTATATAACGATACAGATACTAATTATGAGAAGCAGGCATTATAGTGACAATTATAATAAATAAATGATTTATTACGAAATATACGGGAAACTGACGGGGCGGAAAGACATTTTAGCAAACGGACAGGACAAGCTGTTCCAGCCTGAGAACTGTATCCTATTGATATTTTGTGTAAAATACGACGCAATCTATCGTGGGACTGACAGAGTCGTGTGCGTCACTATGAATGGCTATGAAATTAATGGTGCCCGACAAAACGCGAAAGGCGGCGTCGAGCATTATCATGGTGTGCCCCGATGTGACGCTATTACGGAGATGCCACGACTGCATGACCAGCGGCGCGGCGAGCGGTTGAGCGAGAGATCCGAGCGTGGCGGCCATACCAGTGAGCGAGACACACGTACCGCGCACCGCTGCCGCTGCCGCGCAAAGTCCGGGAATCTCCGTTAGCTTGGCTTGCGGCGTGAAGTGCCTGCCTTGTATCTAAGCGTCTGTTGTAATTTTGAAATTACAATTAAATGTCTTTACAAAAGCGACAATTTAAATATTCTTTATTAATTTATGAAACATGTAACGTCTCTAAGTACCTATTTTAATCCATACTATCCATACTAATATTATAAATGCGAAAGTGTGTCTGTCTGTCTGTCTGTCTGTCTGTTACCTCTTCACGCTTAAACCGCTGAATCGATTTCGATGAAATTTGGCATGGAGATAGTTTAAGATCCGAGGAAGGACATAGGATAGTTTTCATCCTGGAAATTATACCTTAAAAAGATTGAAAAGTGAGTAAGTAACTCATGATGACATTGATGACCCTGTAGAAAATGTAACGATTAGACCAAAAGCACAATTGCTGTTACATTTGCTTAGGCGCCCCCTTTTATTAATTAAGGTGATTAGGTGGATATCTATCGTGTTGTACGAGGTTGCTTCCATACTTCCAAGTTCCACGCGGACGACGTCGCGGGCAAAAGCTAGTAATATTATAAATGTGAAAGTGTGTCTGTCTGTCTGTTACCTCTTCAAGCTTAAACCGCTGAATCGATTTTGATGAAATTTGGCATAGAGATAGTTTAAGATCCGAGGAAGGACATAGGATAGTTTTCATTCTGGAAATTATACCTAAAAAGATTGATAAGTGAGTGAACATTTCTGTTGGGGTGCGGTGACCCTGTATGAAATGTAACTATTAAACCAAAAGCACAATTGCTCTTACGTTTGCTTGGGCGCTTTTAATAATCCCTTTTATCAAGTCACGCGTACGTAGTCGCGGGCAAAAGCTAGTATAACATAACACCACAATTTTATTTAAACCATTGATACAAAGATCAGAGTTTACAGAAAAATTTAAAAAGGAGTTACTTGGTGGAAGAAACCGGGAATAGAACCCGGTACCTCTGGATTGCCGGTCCAGCGCGTTAACCACTTCGCTACCCTAACACCAATACCAATATTCTTGTCAGAGTCAAGTCATTTATTTTAGTCCACTAAACGTTACTAGATCATAACCCCTTAATGGATAACACACAGACATGACTTACGAACACCGAAACATAATATACCGACCAATTTCACTAATTCGTACCCTCTTCCAGTAATACGGATACCGTGACTTGACGAAACCTAATACAAATGGTCGGTAAAAGGCTTCTTAGGCTGCCCGCCCACAGAGCCTTCATCATTCAAAAAGGTCTCAAGTTCATAAAAGCTCCATGAGATTGACATTTATTTATTCCTGACTTTCCAGAGCTTGGTTATGTGATGGAAAATGATAATGTAGGTACCTACAAATAGCGCGGTCGGTATTTTGTTTGGTCTGGAAGCCATAAATGAATATACTGTGTGATACAATGTCCTGGAAAGCTTGAATCTCCGACGGTCCAAGTCTAACTAAGCAACTTTCTATATATACGCGACGGTGTCATTTAGAGAAAGAGTAGTTAGAAGAAAGAAAAGTTCTTCATTGTTGGAGTTGGAAAGATGCATACTTACACAATATAAAACAGTCGCTTGCTGTCTGTCTGTCCCTGTATACTTAGATCTTTAAAACTACGCAACGGATTTTGATATGGAACGGATATGACGGTGTATAACACATGCATAATATAGCATTACACCCGTGAGAAGCCAGGGCGGGTCGCTAGTATATAATAAAATAAAATAATTTTCTTAATAAATGAAAACAGACATTGGTGAAATAATATCTCATTATGATGAGCTGATGATGGAAGGTAACTCCTTAAATGGTTGGGAGTTAGGGGATAATTCGTAGGTTAAGACCGTTAGTTGTATTATAGGTATTATAGTAACTCGTTCTGATGTTTTCGTACCCTTGTAAATAAAGTTGATACTTCGTAGTACGAGCGCGCCGAATCAACCATGTACCTCGGTAACCGTGAGCACAGCTCGTAAAGCCGTTTTTGTTTCCGACGAAAGGTGTTTTATACTTCCTCGTAAAACACACGTGATTCCATACCAGCCTCTGGGGAACGTTTGACGGAATTAATACAATTGCAAAGTTGAAATTGGTTTTACTTTTCTGTAAAACGTTTTGGATTATGTTGCGAACTCACGGCACGAGCGGTAATTTAAAAAATAATGTAAATGATTTAGTTGAACTTTTACGGCCCCAGCCGCCAAGGTTTTCGATTTCAAAATAATGATAGGATCAATAATATCAGTTTCGGCCCTAGAGTGTGACAAAGTTTAGTAAAGTTAAACGTAATTAAATAATCGTTATAAGCAATAAGTACCTACCGTTTTTATTGAGATATAAGCGAATATTCTGTAATTTTACTACATCAATGTCAGTCAGAAACAGTGAATAGCCATTGTTTACTTTTTTGATCTGGTATTTTGTAATAATATTGCGTCAGATTGATCGTTAATTTTGTTGGAAATAAAGTAGTTTCACCAGAATATATAGAATTTATAAATAGGGAATGCATGCTAGCTTCTTAGTTGACTAGTAAATAATAAATGTAAGTTCAATTGAATATATGACAGTTAAAAATACGATGGTTATAAAAACATTACAATATAAAGTTTAAACTTTCTCTTTATTTTTTCACAATGTAACAGAACATTATAACATCGCGATGTAGGAATTTTCTATAGTGCTCGGACAGAAGTCAATCCTGAAAGCTGTCATTTAATAGTTTTGTTTTTAATATTAATATTAATATGTTGTTTTTAATAGTAGTTTATGCAACTGATACATAATAAGGAGTGTGGTTTTATGAAACGAGCGTTAGCGAGTTTCATAATAGGATCACACGAGTGTTTTAAGGCCTAATTATGTACAGTTGTATACACTACTTTATCTAAACACATATCATAAGTACTCTAAGATGGGTTCAGAAGCCATAAGGAAATGACCGTCACCACTAGTGCTACCTGTAAAATATCTAAAAACGACATTTACTAATGCAGTAAGAAATAAATCTGAACAAATACATAAACAGATTATTTATTGTAATAGTTGTAATTTACATTTAAATTGAAACAATATTTTCAACTAAAATGTGAATAACAATAAACTTTTCGCAATTCTACTTTCGTAACAGCAAAGAACCAACAAACAAATGACAACAATAATGGCAGCAATTCGAACCTCCGTCAAGACGAATGTATTTTTAGGGTTCCGTAGCCAAATGGCAAAAAACGGAACCCTTATAGATTCGTCATGTCTGTCTGTCCGTCTGTCCGTCTGTCCGTCTGTCCGTCTGTCTGTCCGTCCGTATGTCACAGCCATTTTTTTCCGAAACTATAAGAGCTATACTGTTGAAACTTGGTAGGTAGATGTATTCTGTGAACCGCATTAAGATTTTGATGCAAAAATAAAATATAAATAATAAATATTGGGGGCTCCCCATACTTAGAACAGACACTCAAAAATTTTTTTTTCATCAAACACATACGTGTGGGGTATCTATGGATAGGTCTTCAAAAATGATATCGAGGTTTCTAAAACATTTTTTTTCTAAACCGAATAGTTTGCGTGACAGACGCCTCCAAAGTGGAAAAAAGTTGGTCCCCCCCCCTCTAACTTCTAAAATAAGAAAATTAAAAATCTAAAAAAAACATATGATGTACATTACTATAAAAACTACCAACGAAAATTGTTTTGAACGAGATCTAGTAAGTAGTTTTTTTAATACCTAACTTTGCACCTAATTTATATGGGGCGCTATACATACCAGGTGCAAACTTAACTTAACCACTTAGGGATGGAAAGTGTTTGTACGGAACCCTCGGTGCGCGAGTCCGACTCGCACTTGGCCGGTTTTTTTTTAAATCATATACAAACGAATGTATCCATATTCTCATGTCACTCGAGATCAAATGTCGTGCGGTTTTTATAAAAAAACATACTGAATTGACGTTTCGTATCGATAACAATATTAATATCTATGGATACTAGAATAGAGACCATCTTGTGTTTTGACAGCTGTTCCTAATTTAAACTCGTAACCTTACAAAAATCGGTACTGTAATAACATTACAGTACAGATTTTACCTACTACCACAGACAAAAAAATCTCATAGTTGGAGCGGAGCGAGCGAAGCTCCCATGGATCGACTCGAATGGACTTTGTAACAATGCGCAGATCTCAGCGAGAAATTTTTGTTTTAAAATGCACAAATTAAATTTCGCTAGGTCGTGACGAAGAGAAAATTTCGAAAAAAAAAAAAAAAAAACTCCGCTCCAATCTGTGGTGCAAGCTTAGCCGGTGGCTGAGTCTGCATCGACCTAGTAAAATTGGTTGTAATAATGCTGGTCATTTCCTACGATTTCTGAACGCATTTTAGAGCACTAATGATATGTGCGTAGATAAATACATATTTATAACCAGAGATCGGACAGATGTGCGTCATTATCAGGATTGATTTCTTATTGGTCACTGTAGAAAAAACACCATCTGTACAAATAATTCTAGAACCGTTGCTGTAAATCTAGCAAAATGTAAAGCTTATTAATATCACAGGCAATATTCCGTTTCCTTCGCATCTTATTCAACAAAATACAACATTATTAATAATAACAGGAATTGCCATAAACGTGGGGACGGGAACTCTTCTCGTAAAATGTTTATTGACGCGACAGATGTTTGTGAAATGTAAAAAAAAAAACTTACACCAAAATGTGCGACACTTACCTAAACGTAAATTGACTGGTGAATGTGATGTGTATTTACGGCTCTAGGATCTTAAATTGATATATAGGTGTTCGAAACCTAAATTAATCTGAGCGTGATAACAGGAACGTCTGCCAGACATTAATTTGACGACGCGTTTGACGCAGTTTGTAGACATCTGCCTACTGAACCTGCGGTCCCGGGTTCGAATCCCGGCCAGGGCAAATATTTGTGTGATGAACTCGAATATTTGTGCTTGGGTCATGGTTGTTCTATGTATTTAAGTATATATTTATATAAGTACGAGTATGTATATCGTCGTCTAGTACCCAAAACAAGCCTTCTTAAGCTTAATTTGGGACTAGATCGATTTGTGTGGGGTTGTCCGATATTTATTTTATTATTTATTAATTGCCATTCCAAGCCATTCTATTGCGGAATTCTCTTCTGCTGGATCTGAGAAAGGCTGGATTATTATCTGTATATTAAATTAATTTAAAAGATCCGTATTCGTCCCTCCCATAGCTTATTCTATTATTTGTTTATTCATTTAAACTTTATTGCACAATACAAAAAGCTAATACTAATGGCGGACTCTCTACCAGTCAACCACTGGGTTAAACAAAAATATGTAGTCGGTATTATGTGCTATTGGTATATTTTTTCCAAGCTAAGTCTGGTGTTGTAGTTTTTTATTCTTCATTTGTATGTTTGCCTCCTCTTTTATGGTATGTATATTTATATCTAAAGATCTAAGGATGTGTAAGTATGACTTTTATGTTATTTATGTTGTCGATTTTTTACTACACCACCTACTCGTTATTGTTTATTTTTTGCACATTCCTCTAGCTAACGGTTGTCTGGAAGACATTTCTCTTTAGCGATAAGACCACCAACTGTCTATCATTTTTAATTCCAGGTTTCAACTGTATTTTTTTTTATTGGTGTGCAATAAAAAAAAAATGTTTTGTAATTTAGGACGTACGTTCGTTTAACAGGCTTAAAAAAAAGTTAACCAATTAGATTAGGGCGCTATTTCTACTTACGATATTTTCGATTTAGCAGTAACTGGGTTTTTCCGGAAATGATTATTGATATACTACATCCCGATGAGAACGAAAATGTCACTACCGTATCGACCGACCAACAAGATCTCGGACATAATTATGTGAGTGTCGTCGAGGCCCGATACAAGAGTATACATAATCAATTAATTATATTCCTTATTTACCTTCACGTGTCACGCGTACCAAGGAAATATCGCGATATACCCGTTATAATTTGTGTTAATTATTTATGTGTACAAACCGCGAAAGTACAAATAAAATGTCATACTATACATAATTGTATCAAAATGTTATAACCATACATAGAAGTGTTAGTGACACGAATAAAATTTTGCTAGGGAGAACCACACGATATTATTACATCGATAAGTTGTACTTTCTTATGACAGTAGTTACGTTTTGACTATGAGATAACGTATATTATGAATAATATACCGTATATGATGTTTTTGTGAATATGCAAGTGCACCTCTTCGTTACATGTCATAAAATTAACCTAAATTGGCCTTTGTTGCAAGGTACTCTTGGTTTCAGTTTACTTTGCATGGAAATCTATTGAATATAAAAAAAAGGACGGGTTGCACTCCGGGAGTGCCGACAGAAGTGAAAACCTAAACATCAACGTTGTGCATTTTTCAATATTTTGGAACGTTTAGGGAATAATCTCGCACAAATTGTAAGTACCTAAGTAAGTAAGTAAACACTTTATTGTACACAAAAACAGTTAAAAAAACCGGCCAAGTGCGAGTCGGACTCGCGCACCAAGGGTTCCGTACAAACACTTTCCATCCCTAAGTGGTTAAGTTAAGTTTGCACCTGGTATGTATAGCGCCCCATATAAATTAGGTGCAAAGTTAGGTATTAAAAAAACTACTTACTAGATCTCGTTCAAAACAATTTTCGTTGGTAGTTTTTATAGTAATGTACATCATATGTTTTGTTTAGATTTTTCATTTTCTTATTTTAGAAGTTAGAGGGGGGGGGACCAACTTTTTTCCACTTTGGAAGCGTCTGTCACGCAAACTATTCGGTTTAGAAAAAAAATATTTTAGAAACCTCGATATCATTTTTGAAGACCTATCCATAGATACCCCACACGTATGTGTTTGATGAAAAAAAAATTTTTGAGTTTCAGTTCTAAGTATGGGGAGCCCCCAATATTTATTATATTTTTTTTATTTTTGCATCAAAATCTTAATGCGGTTCACAGAATACATCTACCTACCAAGTTTCAACAGTATAGCTCTTATAGTTTCGGAAAAAAATGGCTGTGACATACGGACGGACAGACAGACGGACAGACGGACAGACGGACAGACGGACAGACAGACATGACGAATCTATAAGGGTTCCGTTTTTTGCCATTTGGCTACGGAACCCTAAAAATACATCTATTACAAATAACATATAGGTACAAAGGCGAACTTGTAAGTAAGTAAGTAAACGCTTCATTGTACACAAAAACAGTAAAAAAATATATCTATTACAAATAACATGGTACAAACTCTCACCACCTACTATTTTCTGTTTAAATTTGTTTTCTCCGCTACCCAAAGGTTGTCTGGAAGAGATCGCTCTTTAGCGATAAGACCGCCTATTGTCTACCATTGTTTAATTTAAGATTTCTCATGTAATATTTTTCTTGTTGGTGTGCAAAAAAAGTATTGTTGTATTGTATTGTATTGTACAAAGGCGAACTTATCCCTATAATGGATCTCTTCCAGTTAACCTTTGAGCAATTGAGTGAGTACTGTGAGTACGAGAAGAAGATAGACAAACTAACACCGTGTACATATATATCTGCTTTGCTCAAAGGTTGACTGGTATATTGATGCCCAATGGCATTAAGTCCGCCTTGTGTGCGTTTGAACTATCCGATTATATTATGAATAAAACATTGTTATTATTATGTTTTAAAATTTAATTAATTATTTTTTTAATATTAACACCATTATTATTATTGTTGTTATTTTTTCATTGGACTTGACAATGTTGACATCGATTTATTGTGTTACTTAAGTGCAGTTATTTTATTTCATTTGTATAAACCTTAGGCTAATTATAGATTAGTGTATGTAAGTTTGCATGCCATACTGTGGCGGACCATGCATTTATGTAATTTATTCATTTTATGTATGTTCAAGCAAATAAATAAATTGAAATTGAATTGAAATTCTATCTCACTGACACTTGATTTCTATTTTAATCTGTATTTCTTACTAATGTAAGTTTATGATTACGCTTCACCATCTGTCACTTACAACATTTTGTTGTTCGAAGGCCCCCTTTCTTTGAAACAGACATGGTTGCTAGGTTACCAATTGTTTATACATTATTTAAAAATTAAAATGTCACAATGAATAAAAAGTGGTGTTTTGTATGGTTTTCCATTTATTGTTAAATAAACCCTTATGAATGAATGCCCTCAAAATTTGTAGCCTATGTCCTATTCAGTGAACTTAATAGCTACTATGAAATGTCATTTCGGAATCAGTTATCGATAAACTTATTATCGGAAGGATGTCCCTAGTTAATTTACGTTATTGCCACGAACACTTCTCTCTGGTTATAATAATTCGTATACTTTTAAAGCTGTCTATTAGTGGAACTCCTTGCCTGTAAGCGTAAGGTGCGCTAAATCTCTGTTTCTTTCAAGGCTCATCTGAAAGAGCATTATCTATCCCTATCATAATTCGTAGTTTATTCAACTGGTCCTATTATCTGGCTGAATGTAGGTATGTATCTATGTATGTAGTTATTTATGTATACCTACAATATTATTTTTTTCTGATTTTTACACCACCGTGCAATAACAAAAATAATTTAATAAAAACGCCGAATGTCAAGTTCTCCACTACCCAAAGGTTGTCTGGAAGAGATAGCTCTTTAGCGATAAGATCGTCTGTTGTTGTGTGTTTTTGTGTTTCTCCTGTAGGTATGTTTTATGGGGTGTGCAATAAAGAGTATTTACCTACTTGTATTGTATTGTTGGAATTACTCCATATTCGTATTATGTTAACATTCATATTTAAAGTCTCGAGCATACGAGTTACGTACATTCAGTGAATTTCATTAATTTCCTTCTCCAATAATGAGACCTGGGGAATCATACACTTTACGCTCTGAAACACTTAACAATCCAGCGAAAAAGGATGCATTGTGCCACAGAAAATCTTTGTAATTGTCCTTATTTAATTAAAACATTTGTGAATCCTTTGTTGTCGAGATGTAACAAATGGACAGACATGAATAAGCAGCCGGAGGTCGGAGCTAGTGTTGTGCCGACGACAATTCCTATTTGACTTTTCAAAATTCAAAACTTTGTTCTATAAATTTAAAATTGGCATTTCTACATAAAAAAAAAAACAATTTGTCTTTCACAACTAAAATAAGTATGTAACAGTTGCATCAACTACTAATTACTGCATATGCGATACCAATAATATCTTACATAGAACACGAGGTACGTTCGAATTGCAAAAAATTGGGATGATATCAGGCATTACTAAGGTACATAGTATAAAACAAAGTCGCTTCTGCTGTCTGTCCCTATGTATGCTTAGATCTTTAAAACTACGTAACGGATTTTGATGCGGTTTTTTTAATAGAGGAAGTTTTATATATACATGCATAATTTATCAGTATTGCATCCGTGCGAGTCCAGGGCGGGTCGCTTAGTAAATTAATAAAATTCCGAGAGTGGGAACAGCACGCCGTTCAGTCGATCGTTAGTAAAATGACACAATTTATCGGAGTCTCAGCGGCTTATAAGTCTTTTTATTACCTCCATGCTACCTTCAGTGCACAAAAGAACGTAACCGTAACGCACACTCTAATGAATTATACCATTTTGCGTACACTGGACTGTTTTATTCGACTGTTTCGGTCATGCAAACCCTTTCGATCATTCTTCCTTAATTAATGAGGCTCAGCCCGGCATGTAAATAATTTTCAATGATTTTGTTTGCATAATTGGACTTCAGTTGAACAATAGGATTCAAGGCGTCCTCTTTTAAGTACATTGTTTGACAAGGCGTATGAAAGTAAGCTATTATGATACTGAAACACTAATACTTAACCCTGCCATGCATACATAACGTATCACTTCAGTAGCTCGCCACAAAGTGTGCCCGACCATTGCGACTTTAACTGTGCAAGAACACTCTTAACGCTCCTGTGGGCAATGTCGGCTACCTTAGTTTTTCTGCGGATTTTTCTATTCCAGGATTCTATTACGCAAAGAAACTCCGAGCATAGTCCTTTCCAATCCACATTGCGTGACTCTAAGTTACTTTGAGTCCATGGTATTATACCATACATGGTAATATACTCCGCCTTGAGTCCCATTGTGTCATTGTGCCATGTCTCATTTAAATAGGGTAGTCGGAAACCGAAGAAAAAGTTATGGCCATGTGTCAGTCCCGTAAGTCATCACTCATCACTGGCAACACGCATTGTTCGCAGACTAGAGACTACGCTGACTATTAGAGTCAAAATACGCTACCTCTTTCAAGCAAATGAACTGTCAAACCATACAATGTGAGTCAGTTTGTATGGTTTAGTTTATTTGCTTGGAAGTGTTAGCGTGGTCTGACTCTAGCTCTCAGTTACCGTTGAGAAACATTTACAATTTATATTCGAAATAAAATAAAAGTAAACTTGAAACACTTTATGAAAGGAAATCGGTAAAAGGTCACGAACTTCCCCACACTAAATAATGTTAGGGACGTTTTATACGCCCTTTATTGGAGCGATGGTATGCTAAACAGATTTGATATACGATTGTCCTGGTTTTATCCCCCGGTTTTATTTTCTTCACTTTATGTCGAGGTCTGATATAAGAATTCGTAGTTAAAGTGACCGCACAAAATGACAAGTTCGCTAACGCCGTAAAATTTCCAATCTCTTCTTTTCGCAGTGTCGGTAGGTAGCAACGGGTATAAATTTGATTTGTTTAGGTCAGCTTTGTTTGTACGAGTTCTGGAATATTTTAAAATTGAAAACTAAATCATATTATTATTGTACAGTAAGTATGCAGCTTAAATCATGACACGTACGTTGTCTGACTTGGGTTTCCTTCCACTGGAATTTTGTATAGTGTAATAAATAATCCATACTAATATTATAAATGCGAAAGTGTGTCTGTCTGTCTGTCTGTCTGTCTGTCTGTCTGTCTGTCTGTCTGTTACCTCTTCACGCTTAAACCGCTGAACCGATTTAGATGAAATTTGGTATATAGATAGTTTCAGTCCCGGGGAAGGACATAGGATACTTTTCATCCCGAATATCCCTTTTAGGGACGAAGAACGGGATTAAACTTTGTATGGAGAGCAAATCATTGTAGTTGAAACAACTCCCTACATGTCATCGTTTTGACGTAAACTAATCTACCTACGATAGACCTTGACGAAACGCATACCAAACTATTCTTTGTAAAAAAACATTAAATTCTGATATGGGAACATGTATCCGCAAAATTCGAACAATCGCGTAATTTCAAGAATCATATACCTACATTAAATTTTACAAATTTGAATCAATCACATTTGATTTGACAAACATCACACACCCATCTGGCAAGACATGTCAAACCAGTGATAGCAGAAGGGCTACTCCGATGTTCAAAATTCGACTGTCGAATAGTGCCATCCCTCTCGATCTCCTGTCAAGGTATATTTGAGTGAATGGAATAGCACTATACGAAAGTAAAATTTCGAACATCGGAGTAGCCCTTCAGGTAGCTATCACGCTCCGATACGCACATCATCTGAAAAAAGTGCCTAAGAGCTTTGATTATGTACCTCCGCTTGGTAACTGAGTATAAATAAAGTAGTAAATAACTCAGTATGCAAAGATAGGATACCTACTTAACATTAACAATATTATAAACGTGAAAGTATTTACGTTTGTTCCTCTTAATTTTAAACGATGATTGATGGACGGTCGCCAGTGTTCGGAAATCGTCGCAAACAGCCAATTGTTGATTTGCCTCTTTCTAACCCTTAATTTGGCGTGTATGGCAGGGTGAACAAATTCTTTGACCATCTTTTTCCATATATTTTTTTCGAACCAGAATATTTTGCTCTATTTTACCATAACGAGACTTGAAACAGCGACCTTCATCATCTTTTGTCAAATTAAGGGCTACCGATGTGCAATATTTATCGCCGAGTACAGTATTAGTGCATAAAGTTTTTGTATTTTTCGGATCTTAGACTCGGACACTCGACAAGACCCGAATTGTCAATCAACTATTATGCTACATAATCGACGTGCTTAAGTCAAGGGCCTGACACGCGTTGATGGAGAAGGATAGCCTTATTACGATACTTATAAGAGGAAATAGAAAAAAGTGCCATTTTTTTGCTCTATCACCGACCGAGCATTTTTTCATGGTCGGTTTATAGGCACACTTATATTCATGACAAAAACTGGCTATGTGAAAGAACCATATTGGCACCAAAAATGATATTGTTTTCAAAATCAACAAAAAAAGTACCAGTTTTGTTAATGCGCAACTTAGACGCACCCAAATTTGGCAACGGCGCTAGATTGAGAATCACCTAATTAGGGAAATACATTGTGAAGGGCACGATTTTAACGGGAGAAGCCAAGGGACAAAGTGCACTTATACCACGTGTTCCAATTATACCGTATAGTTTCCCATTTAATTTTAAACGTCTACAGTTTCCATTAAAAGTTTTTAGTATTTTCTATGACTATTAATAAATTACAGGGGCAAACGTTAAAAGTAGCAGCAATATATTTGGGCACGAAATGTTTTTCTCATGAACAGTATGTAGCTTATAAATTTATGAAACATGTAATGTCTCTTTTTTAATGTGGGTACACCACAATTTTATTTAAACCATGAATACAAAGATCAAAGCTATGAGTATGTAGCTTGCTCATGTCTCCAAATCAAAAAAATTACCTGTTTTTACTGACCGAAATAAATCATTTAGGATAATTTATTGAACTATACTTCAATAAACTAAGTTGTAAAAACCAAGTTAGAAAAATAATAGTACCTAATAATTATTTCGTCCCATTTTCATAATGTGACAAAATTCTTTGGTGAATAGAACCATACCTTCTTCGTCAGTTGATTATGGACCGTCACCATCTCGAGCCATTTCTGAGCATAGCTTATGGAATCGAATGGGACTTAGCCTCGGATAACTTATTGAATCGAATGGAACTTAGCCTCGGATAACTTATTGAATCGAATGGGACTTAGCCTTGCAACTCCAAAAAGATTCAAAAAAAGGATGTTTTGCATTTTGTCCCTGACTTTCACCCAAAAGCCCAGAACTAAACTACTAACTAGATTCCATTCGAGTATTGAATACCTGAAACCTTTTTTTTAAATTGTCAATATCAATTAACGAGTTCTACGCGTACGAAGTCGCGGGCAAAAGCTAGTAAGCAAATAAATGATTTATGATTTATGTAATACGTACCGGATCTTACAATACAGTATATTTATGCTATACAAGCAATGCCCGCGACTTCGCTCGCGTGGAATTTCTGTCTTGGGAACCAATATTGATTTATAGCCGTTTAAAAATATTCCAAATCAATTAAGTAGCTACCTGTGTAGGTAGGTGTTTGAAAGCAAGTACCCATAGCTCAAGTTGCTACTCGTCGGCTGACTTTAATTGTTAACTTATTTCAAAAAAGGAGGGGGTTCTCAGATCGTCCGTATTTTTTAATTTTTATGTTTGTGACTTCAAAACTACGACATTTTTGAACAGACTTAAAAAAAATTGAAAGGAATATGATAACAATTTGGTCCCATTGCGACAAAATCATGATCTGAAGATAGCATCGCAGAGGAATTGAGAAAATTCTTCGAATAATACAGGTCCACCTTTCGTGATTTGGGTATCTTGTATGTAAGAATGAGATTTGCTAACCATAATCACTTAAAGAAGAGGTTTTTAATTCAGTTTCTCGTTGAAGTCGCTTTTTCACAAAAAATAAATTTCTCAGAAAATAAACTTTTTCGAAGAAATTATTTTCAAACATATTCAAACTTCTCTATTCGTTCATTAGTCTGTGAATGCAATAACCGGTAAAATTTCACGATTGGATTATCGGTCGGTTATATTCAAAATCAAAAATAATCGAAAAGCGGTCAAAAACGGGTTTTTTGGAATTTCCCAGAAATCATACATACATTAAAGACTATAAATGGCTGTTTAATGGTGTCTTTAGCAAATTTTTTTTAGCATGTGGTAGTATAAAGATTCTAATCAAGTGCGAGTCAGAGTCGCGCACCGAAAGTTCCGTACGAATTATGATAGTGCTGCATGTTACTCTAACGAAAAGATAAACTGTACTGAGCTACAAATAACTTGGGAAAGTTTTTCTTGGCTGTACTAACGACAGATTTCCAACGAGAGTTCCAATTTTTTGGCTGACTGTACACTAAATAAAGTTTTTTTTTAAATAATTTAATTACAAATGCATAGTTTTCAGATTTTTGTCCCATACTTGTAGAATACAATACAAGTACCTACTCTTTATTTCACACCATATACCTGTACCATACAGTAGAATAATACATATTTTTCTATAGCAAAATCACTCAGATAATAGATAAATGCGTTCCAATTAAAAAGCGAAAGCCTGTAAGCTCTCGGTATTCATACCCGGAGTGGTACACGGCTCAAATAATTCGCGACATTAAAATAAAATATGCTCTTCATAAGAAATATAAGGCAACAAAATCTAATGAGGATTACGAAGCGTTCTCTAGGTATCGGGCACAATTGAAAATTGATATCGCAACTGCTCATGACCATTATCAGGACCGAGTCCAAAAACAATTGGCGTTGGATCCAAAGTCTTTTTGGCAATTTGTAAAATCTAAAAGATCCAGTGGCTCTGCTCAGAAGCTGGTAAAGGACGGGCGTATTTTAGGGGAACAGGAATGTGCCGACGAGTTCGCAAAGTTTTTTTATTCCGTCTTTAGTCAGGTGCCGGCTGAATTAGACTGGGTTAAAGCGGATGCTACGGCGGGGGCGAGCAGTGCAAGAGTTCACATTGAACGTCTGGACGTAAGCGAGATACAGCAGGCCCTGGCTCGGCTTCCGGCAAAGCGTTCTGCTGGTCCAGATGGAATACCACCTTTCCTCTTGAAGGACTGCCGTTCGACACTAGCCGAACCTCTGTGCCACATATTCAACGTCTGCCTGACGTCTAAGGTGTATCCTGAGACGTGGAAGGTGACCAGGGTGGTACCTGTGCCGAAGGGTGGCGGTGGGCCAGTGCCCAGTGATTACAGGCCAGTAGCTGTATTGAATGCACCTGCTAAGGTCTTCGAGTCGGCTTTACATAAGACCTCGCAGTCTCAGGTGAGTGCTCAACTTTCCGATGCGCAATATGGGTTCCGAGCAGAGCGTAGCACTACTGGAAACCTCCTGCATCTAATGACCTTAATTGTCCCAGCCTTGGATGCCGGTAGACAAGTAGACGTTGCATACTTTGACTTCCGAAAGGCATTCGATACGGTGGACAACGACATATTATTGATGAAGTTTGCGAGGGCTGGTTGCACGCCACACACTTTAGAATTCTTCGCTAGCTATTTGCGCGATAGGCAGCAGTATGTGGATTGTGCGGGCAGCAAATCTCAACCATACTACGTCAGGTCCGGAGTGAGTCAAGGCAGTAATTTAGGGCCGTTGGGATTCATCCTCATGATCAACGATCTCCCTGACGTGGTGAAGGATTCTACGTGCCTTTTATTTGCTGACGATTTGAAACTAGTCCGAGTAATCGATGATGTCTCGGATTGCCATAAGTTGCAGGAGGATATCGACAGGGTTGTGTGCTGGAGTGTGTGTAACAAGCTGTACTTCAATGAGTCTAAATGCAGTATAGTTTCAATCAGCCGTGCACGCAGCCCAGTGCATCATCGATACGATGTCGGTGGAAAGCCAATGCAGCGAGTGTCGGAGGTACGTGATCTTGGTGTGGGCATAACAGCCAATTGGTCATTTCGTGAGCATATCGGTAGGATCTGCAAAAAGGCATTTAGAAATCTTGGTTTTGTAATGCGTCTAGCAAAGGACTTTACAAATATCTCTGCGATACGAACCGTGTACGAAGCTCTAGTTAAAAGTCCCCTCGAAAGTAACGCAGTAATCTGGAGTCCACATGAAGCTAAATACAAGCTAATGTTGAAACGTATCCAAAATAAGTATGTTAGGCTCCTTTATTTAAAACAATATGGTGTATATCCTGGATACCCATTGTTGTATCCCCGGCTATTTGTACTAGGAATGGTGGGGTACAACAGACTAGAGGTGAGGCGAGAACTGGCCCTCGCTTCATATATATGGAAGGTGTTGAGAGGGAAGTTATGCAACCCCGGGGTCCTGTGCGCCTTGTCGCTGTGCGTCCCGGAGCGGTACGTGTGGCGCCGGCGCCGGCCGCCGCTGCTGGCCGAGCCCGTCGCTCGCACGAAGCTGCTGCGGGAGGCACCGCTAACGAGGGCTATTCGCACTATCAACAAAATCGCGATACAGTTGGATTTATTTACATGCTCCCTGAACGAATTTACAAAGGCAACTATGTTCTTACTAAGTGATTTACACTAAATGTCATTTTGTTATTTTATTTCTTATTAATTAAATTGACGTCGTATTGATCTGTATTATTAACTTATTTGACATTGTTTTTTATGCTAGCTTTAATTTTGTATTATTAAGTTTTTATTTTTTGTTTTTCGTTGTATAAGATCATATTGACATTGTATATTTTTAACCTCGACATTTATTATTTTAACTTTGTAACAATTTTTATTTGTATCTCTTTTTTATCTAATGACTTTATTACTATTTTTTTCTTTTCGTGTTATTTTTAATTGAAAATTTGTGTTAATGCCTATTTAGCTTATCTATCGCATTGGGGCTGCCTGTAATGATAGATTTAAGTTATTGATTATAGAAATAAAAATAATAATAATAATAATTACTTGCTAAATTTCATAGTTCTAGGTTAACGGAAAATATAATAATACCCTATAAAAATGATTCTTTGGAGTGCGTATAAACGGCCGTATCTCTATTTGACGTTAATTTAGAAGTTTGATTTTTTCACAGTTTCAAGTGACTGTAGACCTGAGTATGTATTTTCGATTTTCGACTTTAACTCGATACTTCCACGCGTCCCCTGATAAAGGGTCTTGACAAACAAACGTACGGCCGGCCGGACGGACGGACGGACGGACGGACGGACAATAAAGTGATCATCTAAAGGGTATCGTTTATTTCCTTTTGAGGTTCTGAACCCTAAAAATAGTAAAACTGGCAACTTTTATAATCCGATGTAATAGCAACATAACCTAGATTCATACAAGCTCTAACTTTTGTCCACACGGAGGGACGACTTTTGTTTTTTGAACTGACAAGATTTTGTTTTTTGAACCGATTATGCTTTGACTAATCGAAACAGAACAATCTATACTCATTAATGTAACAAAATTTCGCGTCCTTAAACACGTTTTAACGGCTTTGTAACAACCACGATAAATTAGAATGGGCGTGTGATCAGTCTGCGATAGATAAAGTTTGATCGACAAAGTTTAGGGGCGACTTGCCGGTGTTCTGGCATGTCCTATGTGTTCCCATGTACGCGTAAATAGTGGGGTAGTAGCTATAGTTATATAGTTAGATTAAAACGACTTCTTAATTTAAAAAAAAATCTTTATTTTAGTGTAAAAAAAATTCAATTATCTAGACTTAAAAACCTATCCTATATTTCTACTAAATAATATCCTCGTCCTGCCCAAGCATTTTTCGATAGTCATCCCGTTTCTGCCCAATGTTCTTAATTAAGTACATTCTAATTTATATGGGTTCTGCCCAACACCTTTTTTATTGAAATTGTTGTGTTAAAGGTAAGCCAGATTTTTTTATTATTTTTTAGGTTATAATGGGTATGTATTTGATAGACTGAGCCAGTTTAGGAGTCTATATCTTTTGTTCTTTTTTAAGAACATTGGGCAGAATTGCCTGCATAGTATATTGTTTTTTGTCATTTATTAAGAACATTGGGCATAAAAATCTTGATTATAACTTACTCTTTATTTAGCAGTTGCGAGATAATAAATTAAGCAGATTTACATTTTATAGTATTTTAATAGTAAAAAAAGGGTTGAGATCAATGAAAATAACAACTGACGACTTGTTAATGGCATCTAATGGGCATAATTTCTAACAAAACATCATATAAATTCCCTATTTTAACAACAAAACTTAAAAACTTAACGACGCACGGGTTAGTTGAGCTTGGAGTCCTCTGCCTTCACTGCATCTCCCACCACTTTGTCCACTACGTATCCCCACGTCGACGACCACGTCTGCGACCGCGTCCGCCACTGCCACATCTACCTGCTTCATAGATTGACCTCAGCGAAAATGGTATAGGTACTTCATCAGTCTCAGCTGCTGTATCTGTACTGGTCTCACTAGGGTTTATTGGGGGACGACGCGGCGGCGGCGTATAATGTGTATCTTCTTAACCGTCGTCAGTGATCTTCATCATCTTTAATTGCTATTGGCATAACATTTCTGATTATCTGACTTAACACACCTTCAATCCCTCGACTCGATCAATCAGTGCTATAACAAAAAACAGTAGTCAGTTCTGCCCAATGATCTCAATAAATCACACATTTCGTAAAATGGACTTGAAAAATCGAAAAAAACCTAAATTACAAAAATAAACTATTAATTATAAATTAGAACTATTCGGGCTTAAATGAATCTGGTATTTATTGAAAAAACATGCACGATTACTAAGATAAGTATGGATCAAACTTACCTCTTCAGCGAAGATGTGGCATCCTGGACGCTTGGCGTGACACTGATCGTGGAGTTCAAAGAACTTCGATGCAAGGCCTTGACCAAGTATTAGCCAATACTCTTACCAATCAGAAACAAGCAAATAAAACCGCAAATCACGAAAATTTTAGATTCCAGGCGCCAAATTTGAATATGTGATTAATTGAGAACGTTGGGCAGAATCCTGAAGTATAAACACTGGTGACCCGAAATACAGGTATCCCCTAGTTCAGGCACCAGGCTCCACTGCATTAGCTGTACACCTAACAACTGCCATACTATATAATTGTAAGTACCATTCATAGTGTATACTTTGTGGTGGAGTGAATAAATGATTTATTATTAAATGATTTATTATTATAAATAAAAAACCTTGGGCAGGAACCACTAAGTCAAATGTGTTCTTTATTGAGAACACTGGGCAGGACGAGGATTATAAACTAGAAGGTGCCCGCAGTTTATATATTTTTTCCTGCACAAATCAGGCCTGAACTCTCGAGATACAAGGAACATTCACCAGCAACTAGCTCTTCAATACGCACTTGTGATCACGACGAGACTAAGTATCGAAGGCCACATTCAGAAGGCGATAATCCCGGACACTATGCGCATAATGTTATTAAAACTATCGTGAGACATCTTTGATAATTATAAAAACGGTTTAAACTCACGTAAAAATTATCAGGAACGGCCCGACATGTTTCGAACTCATTTGGAGCTCTTCATCAGGGATAGCTATCCGTGTTGCTACGCGACTCACGACCTATAGCTACCCCTGATGAAGAGCTCCAAATGAGTTCGAAACATGTCGGGCCGTTCCTGACAATTTGTACGTGTGTTTAAACCGTTTTTATAATCACTATGCGCATCTTCAGGAGGTAGCTCTAACCACCGTTAGACTGGGCACGTATTTATATTTTATAATTTACTTATTGTATTCTACTTGTTATATACATATATTGTAAAATTATTAACCTACCAGGGCCCAGGCTACCGGTGCGCTGGTTAGGACTGTAGGGAGAGGAGCCTCCTGACGATGTGCGCCGTATCCAGGAATACCGCATTCTGAATCTAACCCTTTCAGCCATCTATCGAGAGTCTCTTAAGCTGTTTATCGGGACTCTTCGCTATAAGACCGTGCGGCGAATCGACTATCGGGACAATGATCGTCGAATCAACGTCCCACATGGCGGTCACCTCGCAAGCCAAGTCAAGGTACTTGCTGAGATTGTCCTTCTCGGCCTTAAGGAGGTTCTCGTCATATGGAATGGTGATGTTGACGACCACTGCCTGGCGCTTGGATCGATCTAGCAACGCGATATCAGGCTTATTGGCTACAATAAGAGTCCTGTCCGTGATGCTGGCAAGGAGAGGATCCGATCACTCGGCAATTGGCCCAGATCCTATGCTGCTCCCCTTGGCGTTTAACCAGCTGCGTACATAGCTTCGTCATAGAACACGAGCACAACACGCCGATCAATGGGTAGAAACCAGTACACGTAGGCAGACCCGGGAAACAGTCCCATGCCCGGACACACGCCTGGCAAAGCGCCTATTATCGCTAAGGGGGCCCGCCCGCCGAGTAGTAGTAGGCACTATCACTGGACACAGCACACTTAACAAACACTTATATGTGCTAGGAATGACCGATAGCCCCCTGTGTAGGGGATGCCTTGCCTGTCGGCCGAAGAAACAGCTACCCACGTGATCCTGGAATGCGTTGCCGTAGCTAAACAACGGGGTGAAATCATCAAAGCACCGAGGTCACTTCGAGAAGCCTGCGGAGACACCAGGAGAATCCTGCGGTCATCCCAGTAGAATTCTGCGCTTCTGGACGGAGTTAGGCTGACTAGACCCTTATCTGGTAAATCTGTTCGCACAACGGCCCGAATATACACGGGCTAAGTGTGAAAAACGGAGCCCATAACCATAACCATAACCTGTCCGTGATGATAGAGCGTAGCACGACAATTCTCGAGAACTGGCATCGGTGCGTACTTATAATACCGCACCTCAGACCCCACAAGACTGTATTGAAGAGCAAGTTGTTCGTGACTGATCTTGTAAGATGGAAACAACCGGATGCCTGAGTGACTCACCGTGACCAGCAGCATGCCTGACGAATGTCGACCGTACCGTCCTTCAGGATAAATTTATGATAATACATATTGTGTATGAGTTTGGATATTATTACTTAATAAAGGAATATGGCTAAGGGTAAAGGGTTATATTATATAGGTAAAGATAGCCATTATCGTTAAAAGTTGTATGGACAATATGGACATGAATTATAGCTGGTACATTATTGCCATATGAAAGCTGTTTGCAGCGCCACTATCCTAGGGTTAAACCGCAACTTGTCAGGATATACTAGCGCCAAGAGGCAGTTTGTGTGTAACAAAGCGTGTAAACTGTTAGTATTATGAGTTAACTTTGAATCGGTTAGCAAATAATATTTAGGCCTTAATTCGGTGAGCCTTTGCGCTATCTTCAATTCAGCAATAGCTTGACCTTATCACGGCCAAATAATGGACATGTGTCCTAAGTATTTATTTCGCGAAAAAGTGTAGCGATTTTGCAAAAACCCAGATAATTGGACAATAGTGATGACATTTCTCAATCTGAACGAAAAAAATATTTTGCAATAACACGAATTCTTTTAGTAACATTGAAATATCCTTAACTCTTTATAGGATCACTTTGTTGTCCGTCCGTTTGTCTGTCAAGACCCTTTATCTCGAGAACACGTAAAGGTATCGAGTTGAAATTAACACCATATACTCAATATTTGTATATAATCTTTTTATCGATTCATATTTTTTATGTGGTAATACCACATTTTTATTTTTATAAATAATGACACAAAGGTAAATTAAGAAAGAAAAATTGAATGCGATCTACTGCAATCGAAGCGGGATTTGAACCCGCGACCTCTGCGTTTCCGGCGCATTGCTCTTCCAACTGAGCTATCCGACCGCTACGTCAATCGCACGAAATCTTTCATCCCTTAATTCTTTACGCTACTGGAGCGCCCTCTGTGTCATATATGTTTTTGAAATGCTAATGCGCATTAGCCATACCCTAGGATGTGCGTTTTACACGCACGATCACCAATCCCCATTGCTTTACAGATATTTAGAACAGCGCCATCTCTCTCGCAGTCTTCGCACTTGCTGTAAAGCAATGGGGATTGGTGATCGTGCGTGTAAAACGCACATCCTAGGGTATGGCTAATGCGCATTAGCATTTCAAAAACATATATGACACAGAGGGCGCTCCAGTAGCGTAAAGAATTAAGGGATGAAAGATTTCGTGCGATTGACGTAGCGGTCGGATAGCTCAGTTGGAAGAGCAATGCGCCGGAAACGCAGAGGTCGCGGGTTCAAATCCCGCTTCGATTGCAGTAGATCGCATTCAATTTTTCTTTCTTAATTTACCTTTGTGTCATTATTTATACCATATACTCAAGTCTACGGTCCCTTGAAGCTGTGAATAAATCAAACTTCTACGTTAACGTAAAAAAAGATACAGCCGTTTATATCGCAAATAACGTACCTACATTTCGACACTCTCAAGGGAATCGGTACTTCCCGATGACCTAGAACTATGAAATTTGGCAAGTAATATTGTCACGTACTACAAATACTTATAAAAATCTGAAAACTATACATTTGTAATAAAATCATAAAATAAATATATAGTCCTTTTCAAACATCATATTTGGAGAACTCGGTTGCGTTAAGTTAAGCGGCGGCATACATTTCATGTGCAAACTTAACTCAACCAGGCCAATTAAGATGGGATAAGTGAAAGTTCGCACGGAACCCTCGGTGCGCAAGTCAGACTCGCACTTGGCTGGTTTTTTTTTATTCTCTCAACTCTCTCCGCCAACTCTTATTTATATTTTCACTGCAGAGTAGACAATTAAAGTATACATAATGGTGACTATCGGATATTGGAGTTAGGTATATATCACAGAATATGTGCGTTAAACATGGGGGACCCCACGGTACCTACCTACTTACAAAAGGCTCCTTCTCAGCTTTCAAGAGGTTCTCGTAATGGCTGGCTCATAATATCGCGGCTCAGAAACGGAACCACATAAGGTGTCATTTCTACGTTAGCGATGTGATTTAGCATCTTGGCGCACTATCAAAATAGAGCGTAAAGGTCTCAATTAGAAAAAGATGTCCTCGATATATAGGACATATTTATATTCTCTGAAACGTCGAATTTAGCCCCATTTGTAGAGTTCGTTGTAGAAATTTGATTACGGCCGGACTTTAATGAAAGGGTTTGTACTTTGTAGCTATCTTAACGAGACAAAATAGATTAGCCACCACCTTATTGTGACGAAAGGTTTACGAAGATGAAGGGCTCAGAGGAAAAACTGGCTAAGTCACATTTGCAAAATTTTACTTGTGATTTGTGATATCAGATCACCTTATGGTTGTATGCCTTAAAGGGAGTCATCCATCCGTTCAAAATGCTGATTGATTTAGACATTTTTCTCTGTGATCAAACATGTTACTTAACATTTTATCAATGTAACTACTTAGAACAGGGCTATTGAGTTTTATTAGTATATATTTGAAAGGTCCAGTTTTCATTAATAATTTTAGTTTTTTTTATTTAAATCTACTCGAAATTTACAAAATTCACGCAGAAAACTTTCAATTTATTTTCGATTTCAGGCAATGAAAGCATAAAATAGCTATGTTACTTTCTAGAACTCAGGGAAAAGTATTATTCACTTCCAAAAGTTGGTTGAAACTATCAGTATAGGTACTCGTATTTATCATAATATGAAAAAAATAAAATCGGGACACAGCGAGTTTTACCCCTGTTTTAGATAGTCATATGATGAACAGAGAAATGTGGAGGGACTAGACTAACCTTTTATGAAAAAAAAATCCCTTCGGATATTTCTTAGCCCGACGCCGACGTCGACGGATAGTAAAATATGGAATTGCTTTAATTCTTTGTGAACGATAACGACAAAATGGACTGTATAATTAAAAGAGAGTCCACACAACTACCGTGATTTTACATGCATGAATTTATTGTGTTACGGCTTTATGATGAGATTGCGTTCCGGCTTACCTGGAGATCTCTTAGGCGGAGCTCAGCGTCTGGAGAAGGCAGTTCCTTGGGCTTACCCAGTGCTGGATCCAGATACGGTCTTACCCTCAGTCCTACCACTAAGACGCACATACAGGTGAACAGAAGCCGAGTCGCAATCGTAACAGCTTTTAGATGGAAATTAGATGACTTGATGCACTGCCTTGGCTCGCGAAGCCCGAATTATCGATAAATCTTGGGCTACTTTTCAAAAGTTCAACGTGCTCGAATTGCACGGAACGACAGACTCTCTGGGTTGCCCCACTAACTCGATAGTGATGTGACAACCAGTGTTGCTAGACTAATAATTAAATTCTACCATAAATCGGCAATATTCAACATACCGCCCACCTAAATGCGACGGCATACTCAAGAATGCCGCGGTATTTAATGCGATAATACTTAAACTACGAAAAGGTGCTGTTATGAACAGTACTTTAACTAAAATACGACTACAACGAAAACTTAAAACTACTACAATTTTAAAATTACCTAAGCGTTATGCGCCACTGGCAGGGGACAAATCTTGACGACTGGTCTTTTGTACTGGCCAGCGGCAGTTTTAACCGTAACCACTCTACATACACCGTCTGCACCAGGGTGCAGTGCAACAATACGCCCTAACGGCCATTTAAGGGGATCTAGCGATTCACCAGCTATGAGCACCATAGATTCCACGGTGATGTTAGAATGAGCCTTGTCCCACTTTGCCCTTTGTTGGAGTGTGTGTAGGTACTCAGTTTGCCATCGGTGCCAAAAGGCTTGGTGTATTTGTTGAATGAGCTTCCACCGCTGCAGGACGCTAATTTTTAAATCTACCAATTTTTCCTCGGGCATAATCGACAGAGGTTCTAGTGTTAGGAAATGACCCGGGGTTAAAGCAACGAGATCATTGGCATCTGAGCTATGAGGCGTCAAGGGACGCGAATTTAACATTGCCTCTACTTGTGTAAGCACGGTGTAAAATTCCTCGAACGTCAATCTTTGTGCACCGACAGCACGAGCTATGTGCGTTTTTACCGACTTGATTCCCGCTTCTGCTAGACCATTAAAATGGGGACTCCCAGGAGGACTAAACGAAAACTAAATTTCTTGGGACTCCGCAGCCTTTTGCATGATAGAACCAAGATAGTTACTGGCACCGATAAAATTTCTTCCCTGGTCGGAAACAAGATGGCTACACCGGCCACGACGGGCGATAAAGCGTCGCAAGGCGGCCAAAAAGGCCTCCGTGGACAACTCGGATGCAAGTTCGATATGTATAGCTTTCGTGGAGGTACACACGAAGACACAAATGTACCCTTTGAAAGTTCTGGCACCGCGACCTCGTCCGAAAGCTATGTTGAAGGGTCCACCGTAATCGACAACTGAATTCGAAAAACATTTAAGTTGGTTTACACGATACGATGGATAATTGCCCATAAACGGGGCAGGGGCAAGTTGGGGACGAACACGAAAACATTTAACACAACCAGAGATTACCGATCGAATGGCACGTTTACACGACAATATCCAAAAATGTTGTGCAATGAGATTTTGGAGAGTTTGCGCACCAGGATGCATAAAACGAATATGATATTCCTGTATGATTAGAGACGTGAGGCGGTGGGAGCGGGGTAATAGAAGAGGGTGCTTTGTTTCAAAGCAGGTCTTGGCATTAGCCAAGCGACCGCCCACCCTGAGAAGACCCGCCTCGTCAACGAAAGGCGACAATTTGCGAAAACTCTTAGGAAGCGAGTTTGACGAACCCTTTTTAAGAAGTTCGAACTCCGACGAAAACACATTCTCTTGCACAATTTTCACCAAAAAGATGAGTGCCTTGTGAATCTCTGTTGGTTGTAAAGACCCAACGATACGATGTCCGACAGTTAATTTGCAGTTCTCCGAAAAACGAAAGCAATAAGCTAATACATGTTGTAGCTTTTTTAATGACGAGAACCTTTCGAGAAGAGTGTCTACTAGCTCAACCATGTTAGACACTAAGAGAACGGTAATTTTTTGTTCTTCATGGAGAACGTCATTATCTATTGATAATGCCGATTTCGGCCAATTTGCACTGGGATACCTAAGCCAAGAGGGCCCGTCCCACCAGCAAGCTTGGTTAACCAAGTCTTGAGGTAGTAACCCACGTGATCCACAATCTGATGGATTATCTGTGGTTCTGACATGATGCCAGGAGTCAGGAGGAACTATTTCTTGGATGTGGCTAACACGATTAGCCACAAACGTTTTCCACTTTGAAGGACATGACTTAATCCAAGTCAACGCGACACTTGAGTCCGACCAAGCGAAGACCTCACTTACAGAGTGAAAAGGTTTCAGAGCATCCACGACTGACGCTATCAAATCCGATAACAGAACCGCAGCAACCAGTTCAAGACGTGGCACCGATAATTTACGCAGGGGAGCGACTTTGGACCTGCCACAGGCTAATTGGACGGCGATATCACCGTTCTTACCTGTCGTACGACAGTAGGCGACGGCACAAAAGCCTCGTTCTGACGCATCACAAAAAGCATGGAGCTCTAGTATGTCAAACTCCATAACAATACGACGAGGAATAGCCATAGAGCTCAGCGACGGAAGCTGAGCTATGAGTGCTTGCCATTCAAGCCTGATGTTTTCTGGAATATCGTCATCCCATGAAACACCAGAAACCCAGAGCAACTGCATCAAATACTTGGCGAGAAAAGTTACAGGCGAAATAAAGCCCAATGGATCATGGATCCTGGCTATCTCCGAAAGAATGGTGCGCTTCGTGCATCGACCGTGATGAGAAGCTGCAATACGAAAACGAAAGGAATCTGATTGGGGTTGCCATAACAATCCCAATATCTTGAGCGAAATGTCAGACGTTTCATCGAAATGTTTAAAATCCTGTGAGTACAGGTCCGAGGATGGAAGGTTGTCCAGGAACTCACTACTGTTAGAGGTCCACTTCCTCAGATGGAAACCACCCGACGACAATATTTTTGTAAGTTCCATCTGAAGTGAGGGGCCTGCTCAACAGAATTCGCCCCAGTGACGACGTCATCTATGTAAATATCGCGAGCGAGGACAGCTGAACCAGCCGGATGTTCTTCTGCAGCGTCACTGGCCAGCTGAGCCATTGTACGAAGAGCTTGGAATGGCGCAGCCGAGACTCCATATGTTACCGTTTTTAAACGATAGTCACGAACAGGACCGGAATCCGAGGGGCGCCACAGAATACGCTGGAATTCAGCGTCTTCTCTAAAGACCAGAATCTGCCTATATATCTGCTTAACGTCGCCGGTGAATACGACGGCGTGCCAACGAAAGCGTATAAGCAGGTCGAAAATATTTGTCTGAAGTTTCGGCCCAGCGAGGAGGGTGGAGTTTAAAGAAACTCCTCTAGAGTCCTTAGCGCTGGCGTCGAAGACGACACGAAGTGGAGTGGTTACTGAGTCACGCAGTATACCGTGGTGAGGAATGTAATAAAACTGGCCCTCATTTGTGGAAGGAGGATCTGCTTCTTCTAAATGACCACTCGACGCATAGTCATCCATGAATTCGACATACGACTTTTTATAGTCAGGGTTGCTATTTAACTTGCGTTCCAACGACTGAAATCGTTTAAGAGCGATTTCGCGCGAATTGAGGAAGGTAGGTTTATTCGTAGGATCGACGAAAGTTATGGGACTACGAATCTGCCTTCTTCATCGCGGCAGTATTTAGCACGAAACTAATCTTCGCAGCGTTGGTCCTCCTGGTCCAGGTTTAATTGGAGGACTAACATTTTCCAATTCCCAAAATTTCTTAATGGAATCATCAAGCGACAAGGTTTGCGAAGAATTCGACACGAAAAAACAATGTTTGTTATTGTTACGACGAGAAACGAGAGCATTTGTTGGGAGTTGACTTTTGTCACACCCTCCCATTACCACCCATCCATAGACAGTATGTAAAAGAGTGGGTTGTCCGGGCTCCCCTCGCTGTATGCCAGGTAACAACGATGAAGCGAAAATGTCTGCATTGAGCAGCATGTCCACTGGCGCCGGGCGAGCGAAGTCAGGATCAGCAAGCGATAAATTCTTTATGTGTGACCACCTTGACGGATCGACAGGTTGTGTAGGTTGGTCGGCACATATCGACGACAAAACGAGAGCTTCGAATTTAATATTCGACGACAAGGTTGTATTACCGAACGGCTTAATTTCGCACGATAGCGAACCGAGCGGTTGAGCGACAGAATTGCCAATGCCGTAAACGGCGTGTTGGCCACGAGAAATGTTAAATCCTAGCTTTTTCACGCAGGATTTCGATATAAAATTACAAGCACTAGCGCAATCGAGAAGCGCGCGCACTGGTCGGAATTGACCCAAACTATCCCGAATTAAAACTTTTATAGTCGAAAATAAAATAGTACTTTCCCCAGTAAATGTAGTTAAAACCGTTTTGCTATTATTATTGCTACTGGGATTACTAGGCGAAGCGTTATCAGCCACCATGGTCTCGGGCGATTGTATATTTTGAGTGAAATGTAACAAAGTGTGATGCGAACGGCTACACACACTCCAACGAGAAGCACGACAAGTTTTCACCCTATGAGCGTTCGAAAAACATAAAATACACAATCCCTTTTCCTTCACAAAATTAAAACGACCATGGTTATCAAGTTTTAAAAATTCACTACATTTGGCAAGACCGTGCTGACCAGTACAAAAACCACAAGTTGGACTTGAAACTACAAATGCTGTTTTATTTTTAGTCAACGGCTTAATATTTGGAACCTTTATGCTTGAATTTTCTAATGCTTTGCTTCGCTTCTCAATAAAGCTTTTTAAATCATCAAAGTTTGGAATACCAACGTATGAAGTAAGCTGTAGTTCAAATGCTTCACGAGTAGCGACATCTAACTTCGACCACAACAAATAATACAGCATAAAGTTCCGGTCAGGAAGGTCAAATTTTGATAAGATATTTAAGTTCTCATTAAATGTTCGAAAAACCCTTTCTAAATCATTCTTGTTTTTAACTATTTCACAATTCAACATCTTTTCATAATAAATAACAGCAATTTGTCTTTTCCTGTCATAATAACTGGACAGCGTCTCATAAGCGTTAACATAATTGTCACCGGACAAAGGGAAACTTTTTATTAATTCATAGGCGGAACCCTGTACACTCGATAAAAGGTAATGTAATTTTTCAACATTACTAATAGTGTTCCGATTATGTATTAGCGAGTCAAAAAGATCTTTGAAGGACACCCAGTTCTCCAATTTTCCATCGAAAGGTTTAATTGATATCTTAGGCAATTTGGCTAAGTTATTTTCTAATATTAAAGGTTTAATTTCCATTTGATCACTTGGAGCACTTGGTGTACTTTGCCTCAATCTACTTTTCACTAATTTTAGACGATTTTCAAATTCTCGTGTAATATTGTATTCGATAAGACGTTGTTCACTTGACAGCGGCCGTAAAATTCGGATTTGCGCTTCATGAAAATCTTTTTCTATGTCTTTAAAGTACGATTCATTATAACCGTGCAAATCTGAACTTTCGATATGTTCTAAACGCATAATACAATAATCCCGTGCGACACGGTAAGCATCCACAGTTGCCGGTTCTAATTCACTATTATTGTGTTCATCCATTTTGTTTTAAATACAAACCAAGACACTAAACAAGCAAATATCATACAACACCGCGTAACAGAAACAACAATATATAACCTACAAACTCCAAACGTCAATGCCAATCGAAAGTCGAACTGACGTTTAAGGTTAAGGTTGTACAGATAAGGCTATTTTCACGAAAAACGTTCCGTTGTACGCTTAAAATATATTGAGTCTATGAGTAGGAAATTGTACTGCCAACATAAACGAACGAAAGCGACAAAAGATGGCGTACAATTAACACGACAAATTATTAGCCAAGGCAATTTCTCAAGTACCTACGAAAGTTAAAAATAATCAAATTATTTTATAAAATCACGGAAAATTGCATGAAAACTCGCGACAAAAGGTACTTTTCAATAATATCCGGCTCGAAGGACCAAAAAATGAACGATAACGACAAAATGGACTGTATAATTAAAAGAGAGTCCACACAACTACCGTGATTTTACATGCATGAATTTATTGTGTTACGGCTTTATGATGAGATTGCGTTCCGGCTTACCTGGAGATCTCTTAGGCGGAGCTCAGCGTCTGGAGAAGGCAGTTCCTTGGGCTTACCCAGTGCTGGATCCAGATACGGTCTTACCCTCAGTCCTACCACTAAGACGCACATACAGGTGAACAGAAGCCGAGTCGCAATCGTAACAGCTTTTAGATGGAAATTAGATGACTTGATGCACTGCCTTGGCTCGCGAAGCCCGAATTATCGATAAATCTTGGGCTACTTTTCAAAAGTTCAACGTGCTCGAATCGCACGGAACGACAGACTCTCTGGGTTGCCCCACTAACTCGATAGTGATGTGACAACCAGTGTTGCTAGACTAATAATTAAATTCTACCATAAATCGGCAATATTCAACACTTTGTATTTATAACTCTGCAAACATTAGTACTGAGGTGGCAAACGTATATACGGCTTTTACTATTATCTATTCTGTGATACGGCTAACCTGATGCGAAACTGTCACAGTGGGTTGTTAAATGCCGCCTACCTGAAACAAAATCTATAAAGATAATTACAATACGGGTGCCCGACGTTTCATATAACTTCACTTAATCTATTTTGGTTTGATATACCATTGCTTTGTATAGTGTAACGAATGGTATAATATTGTTTTAGATAATTTTCAAATGATCTAATGTAACAATTGATATAATGGTTTATAGGTATAATTACTTTTAGTATAATGTACAATTACTATATTTATTACTTGGTATAAAACGTATTTATCATAATGACTTACTTGATATAATTCGTCAATGATATAAACTACAGAAGATATAAGTTGATTTTACTATAACCAAAAAAGGTGGTTCCGACTATATTAGGCTGTCACCCCCTATATCACCTTAAGCAGGTCCGACCTGGCTTAGGTACGACGACGAGCGAAGCGAGGAGTGTTAGGTTGAACTGCGACCCTAACGAGCGTGCGAAGTGAGCGAGCCGCGCAGGTCCGACTTGGCTTATGATTCCTAACATTACCTATTACACCATAAGGCAGGTCCGACTTGGCTTAGGTTAGGTACGACGACGAGCGTAGCGAGGAGGAGTGTTAGGTGGAACTGCGACCCTAACGAGCGAGCGAGCCGCGCAGGTCCGACTTGGCTTACGATTCCTTAACATTACCTATTTCACCTTAAGGCAGTATTTATATGAAAACTCTATTATTCTAATTAGTATGTATGCTAAACAAATTTATGTGATAAATATGTTATACAAAAGTATAATTATGCACATTGTCAATTATGTCATTTAGCCTATTATATCAATCGGTAATTAGAGAAAAGCAAAATATAGGAAAAAACCATTATATGAAACGTTACATTACATGAAACAACTTTATATCAATCGATTGTATATCAAGTGTATGTTATTTTATGTGACATTATATGAAACATTACGGACCCTTACAATACTGCTGTTACCAACTGTATTGTTTTTTTGCAATTTCTTTGTGTTATCTTTATTTCTATTTTGAGGTGCACAATAAAGAGTATTATTATTATGAATATTTTTCAAGCTAAATCTCCATTGGCAAAATCATTCCAAATCGAATGAAGAAAAAAAATATTTAATCACTGGTTCGGAGACAACCCTTGTAGAGAATTGAGTTCTTTTATTAAATTGGACTTCATAAAGTTTTGCAAAGTTAAACCATTGATAAAAAGATCAAAGCTTAAAGAAAAATTAAAAAAAAGGAGTTACTTGGTGGAAGAAACCTTTGCAGAGTTGTTAAAAACAAATGAAAGAAAAGCCTCACACTTCATAAAAAACAAAATAGGTACCAAAGATGAAAAATCTAAAACTGAAATCATAATGATAATACTGTCAGGTTAATTAGTGGTTAGTCAAAGAGAAAGTTTATGCAAATACCTCTCAAACCTGTCGCGTTTTATTTGAAAATGAAATTACCGACGGTCCCTGTCTGGCATTGTTTCGACTTTATTTACGCCTTGATAGAAGGACGTAACTTGTGTACCTACTGAAAACTCATTTTCCCATGAACTGGTTAAGTTTGCATCTCGAGTGTACGCAGTGTCGTAGACATCAGGTGCAGTTTTAGCTTAGCTGGAGTGTGGGAACTGTTCGCCGGTTATGTCATTTTGTAGGCGGAAGGCAGACTTGCTCGAACTCCCTGCGATTGAGTTGTCATTAGTTTAGTGCTAAATGTTTCAAACGAAATTGAGTTGAATAAGTTCAGTAGTGTATTATTTTAAACGTATTACGTTTTGTTCCCTGACACAGAAAAGACACAGTTGAGCTGACAAATATAATCAATATTTTTATAAATTATATGGTAGAGGTAAGCTAATTTTAAAATGAATGCGTTCGCAGGCTAAGACAACTAATTATTCATTTTGCATAAAGATGTTGGAGGCACGTCATTTGCATAGTATTCGTGAGGCGAACCGTCAATTGCGATTGAAAATTTGTAAAATCACCTAAGCGTGACCTTTAGACATAATACAATAATAGAATTAAAACATCAATTACATTTTCTTATCATACATTATCGATAAATAATAAATATAAGGTCAGTGAGGACCCACCATAAAAATATCGAAACGTACTTTGTATCTTACAACCAGGCAACTACAGTTAGTTGCGCGCATACTCATACTCAATATTATACTCATTTATTAATAAAATGTCAACATTTTACAAGTCAACAGATTATAAAAACATCATTTCTATTACATCTGCATCATGCATCTTATGGCGTTAGTAGAATTTTGCTGTGTGCAATGAGTTTGATCCGACCAATTTTAGAGATATAATGGAGATCTCTCCTTTTCATCGCCATCCGTCACTTTTGACGTGTGCCTACTTGACAAGTGGCGATATCGCAACTTCGTCAATTCGGACGCGCAAAATTTTCGTTTCCTTTGTATGTGACGGTATAAATAACAGGCGCATACTTTAAATTGACCGCGTAGTACGTAACATTAGTCCGTTACGTTTCGTTCAAAACAGAAATTTATATACAATGAATAACATTTTTGACAATCATTATCGCCTTCGTATTTCCAAAATTGAGATGAGATATGTCACTTTTAAGCTCATCGCATTTAAATGACAGTTCAATGGCGATATAACTGTTATCTAATAGAGATTTGACGTTTGGCGATCACTCAAATGTCAATCTCGAATTAGGTCCCGGTTCCTTAATACATATTTCAAATATGGGTGAATAAAAAATGTCTGACCAGACCACATCATCTAATATGGAACGAACGCAAAAAACAAGTCGTTTGACTACAAACAATTTTACATTATAATATTGTGTCTCCGGCCCCGGTTTCTAATGCACCTTCAGCATTATCTAAATTTTATTCTGAGTCGGACGTTCCGTATAATTCACGAGGCTCAACTAAGTCCCTGCAATGCTAAGATGAGCTGCCATTCAAGTCAATATTAATATTCATTCCTCCCATTATTTGCATGACGGTGCTATTAAAATCCGAAGACGAATTTTCCCGTCCTATTAAAGACATGTCTGAAGTAAATTTCATTAATTCAGTCCCGTTATGCTAAGCGCTGGATGGTTAGCAGTATTAATTATCTTAATGGTAAGTAGGCAGTCCATTTGCACTCATATTTCGTTGATAATAGCATGATTTATATGTACTTTTAACGGCATAATCTCCCTGGTATATGGCAGCCGGCAAGCGCGCCGTACTAACAATGACAGGTAACAGTTCAATGTTGATTTGCCAACTCCTGTGTATATTTATCTCTAAAAGGAAATAAGTTACAGTAAATATTGTACCTATAGTATTCAGACATTTGACCGTAACAATTATACATTGATGCTGAAATTGACAATTCCTACAATTTGTTTTGAATTCGGAGGAATTTGAATGTCCAATCATTCTCTTGCGTTATGAATTGCTCGATACTACTGACGAATATCATTAATTTATGTTATACCTCTATGTGGTAGTTACAGGGAGGCCTCTCTTTGTCTCGCCACTGGATTTGTACTGGCTCACAGGATTATTGGAAATTCCAAATTAGTAGACTTTTGTAAACTTTAACAAAGAGGTTGGTGACTATAGTGGAAAATAAACCTAAATACTAATTTCCATCTCCCGCATCACGTGTTACGGTATAACGTTTTAAAATTGGGGTTCTTAATTACCAGGATTTAATAGCACAAGTTTGACGTGCGTATGGTTTAATTATAACAAGTGAAGTGAACGAAGTAGCTTTTATTTCCATCAACTCTTGTCTCCTCGCGCGACTTCCCTCGAGGATGAATCTAAACGGATGAAAAACTGAAAACCAAGTGTATTTGGACCAAAAATTTAATATAATTATAACATCCATATATTTTAGATACTTAACTTTCTTTGGACCAATGTGTCCAAAGAAAGTTAAGTATCTAAAATATATGGACAATGAATGTGCTACTCCAGCTACTGTTCAAAATTGCTACTTTATTTCGTCCCTTATCACATTTCAAACTCTTGCATTGCTATAATACGATATACTTCAGTGATAAAGGAACTGTTATCACCTATTTTCAACATAGATTATATAGCGCCGTCGGTAGGATCGGTACATAAAACAGTCCCAGCATTATATCTCAGAATAGTACGCAATGTGCGACATCGTAATCTATTTAGTGGTCCAGGAAGTTGTGGGCCACAGGCGGACGAAGTTGGGCACTTCGATCACAGTTCGGGCTCCTGTGAGAATTTTCAGCTGTAAGCGATCTGGCCCCCAGGCACCGCATACAACCGTATCTGTTTTGACAAAACGCTCAGAGCACTTTTGCTTATTTACGACGTCATATACACGGACGATATTGCTTTTGAGGGTTCGCGTCTTTATGGAGATTAAGGTTTTTAAGTTTAGCAGTTTATACAGTCAAATCAGAGTATATACTTACGAGCTGACTGTGCGTTGTTTGCTGTCACCAGATACAACTAACGATTTGTGCGGCTTGTAATTTGTACTTCCGTGTGGTTTGCTTGCTTGACGTAAATATGTTATTATAAGAATATTTTACAAATAAGAGGTTGCACTAGCGTTGACGAAAACTGTTAAGTGTTTAGTTTCCGCGAAACGATATGTGTTATACACATTTAAGCTAATTTTCGGTATAAAGAAATGTATAAAAAATACAAATGTTTTTTTCCAATTCAATCCCGCATTGAATAACCGGCTAAGAGCATGTCTGGCCATGATTAGGTGTAAGGGTTGCGTAGCCGTCATTACAAACATATCATTAAAAGTTCGTAATTCCGTGGTTGGTATATGTCGTTTTAATTATTGTATATGTTACGAGTATATGTATATGTTTGTTTTAGTGCAGGGGCACCACCCCCCGAACCCTCCAATTCAGAGATTCTTTCGTGACTTCAAAACTACAAATTTTCGTTGTTTCATTGAAATAATGGATGAGGTCTATTGTTAAGTCATGCATGGGGCTACGAGACGGCGCTACCTTTTGAACAAAGGTGTAGGGATAGTCAGGACTTAGGGGTTTGACTTTTCCTGGGAGCTGATAACGAGTTTTACAGCGAGAATTACGAAAATGTCCTACGAAAATAATTGTGTAATGGCTGTGTTAATATTTCAGTACGCTAAACTATACCTATTTAGAACTCAAAGCGAAGCAGTAAGAGTATTGGGAAAAAATTGGTAAAAACTAATATAAATTCAGCCGCAAAATCTGAGGAATTCCTTTGCTTTGTGAAAACTGCCATATCACTCGATTTATGTAGAGCTCGACACATGCCGCATGGTTTTAATCACAACGTCTATTTATGTACGCGACTTCGTCAGTGCCAAGGAAAAACACTTAATACCTATGTGAACTTGGCCACCGACCTTGAATTTTTTTTTGTTTTATTTTTTTTTCTGATAGTGTTTTGTTTGTAGTTGATTGTAGTAAAACGATTTTTGTTTGTAGTTGCGCGAAAAAAAAAATAGGGGGCCCAAAAAAAAGCCAGCCCCCGGTTTACAAAAATCAAACTTTCAAGCAAAGTATACGGTGCAGAATTGTTTGTAGTTGATTGTAGTTCAATTTTTTTCGTTTGTAGTTACGTGGAAAAAAAATAAAAAAATAAAAATGAAAATCGCTATCAATTAAATTGCTCACTAGCCCGTTTAAGTCTTTTTAACCTACTACTAAAAAGGTGGTTTACCAGTTTTATAACCCAATGAGCAAGATCGCTCTTACACAATTTTTAATTTCTTACAAAATAGGAACACAATTAAGTGATAGACATAAATCAAAAGGTTTTCTGTCAAAAATATATTAAATTTCTATAATAACTGACGAATAAAAACTCTACAAGTAACTACGTTGTTTGTTCTCTCTTTAAAATCGAAGCCAACAGAGCACACAACAGAAACCATATTAAATAGAAGACAAAAGCGTAATAACATTTGTCGTGAAACAATTTTCGTTTGTAGTTGGACCATTTTTAAATTGCTCCTACATAAACTCAAAAATGTGTAGAGTCAGATCCGTAATTTCTTATAAAAGCTCAAAATTTATTGGAATTCGGTAAAAACTATTTCAAATCGAAAACATGACGGTGTTTTCGTTTGTAGTAAAAAGAAATTCGTTTGTAGTTGGATATTTTTTTAAGAACGACCACAAATAGCAAAAAAATGTATCAAATAAGAACCGTACTCTATTGTAGGAGCTCAAAATTGATTGGACTTCGGTGAAAACTATTTCAAATGGAAGACATGACATTGTTTTCGTTTGTAGTGAAAAGAAATTCGTTTGTAGTTGGACAATTTTTAAATTGCTCCTACATAAACTCAAAAATGTGTAGAGTCAGATCCGTACTTTCTTGTAAAAGCTCAAAATTGATTGGAATTAGGTCAAAACTGTTTCAAATCGAAGACATGACAGTGTTTTCGTTTGTAGTGAAAAGAAATTCGTTTGTAGTTGGACAATTTTTTGTGAACGACCACAAATAGCAAAAAAATGTATCAAATAAGAACCGTACTCTGTTGTATGAGCTCAAAATTGATTGGATTTCGGTGAAAACTATTTCAAATGGAAGACATGACATTGTTTTCGTTTGTAGTGAAAAGAAATTCGTTTGTAGTTGGACAATTTTTAAATTGCTCCTACATAAACTCAAAAATGTGTAGAGCCAGATCCGTACTTTCTTGGAAAAGCTCAAAATTGATTGGATTTCGGTGAAAACTATTTCAAATGGAAGACATAACATTGTTTTCGTTTGTAGTGAAAAGAAATTCGTTTGTAGTTGGACAGTTTTTTGAGAACGACCACAAATAGCAAAAAAATGAATCAAATACGAACCGTACTCTATTGTATGAGCTCAAAACTGATTGGACTTCGGTGAAAACTATGTCAAATGGAAGACATGACATTGTTTTCGTTTGTAGTGAAAAAAATTCGTTTATAGTTGGACAGTTTTTTGAGAACGACCACAAATAGCAAAAAAATGAGTCAAATACGAACCGTACTCTATTGTATGAGCTCAAAACTGATTGGACTTCGGTGAAAACTATGTCAAATGGAAGACATGACATTGTTTTCGTTTGTAGTGAAAAGAAATTCGTTTGTAGTTGGACAGTTTTTTGAGAAAGACCACAAATAGCAAAAAAATGTATAAAATAGGAACCGTACTCTGTTGTATGAGCTCAAAATTGATTGGATTTCGGTGAAAACTATTTCAAATGGAAGACATGACATTGTTTTCGTTTGTAGTGAAAAGAAATTCGTTTTTAGTTGGACAGTTTTTTGAGAACGACCACAAATAGCAAAAAAATGTATCAAATAAGAACCGTACTCTATTGTATGAGCTCAAAACTGATTGGACTTCGGTAAAAACTATGTCAAATAGAAGACATGACATTGTTTTCGTTTGTAGTGAAAAGAAATTCGTTTGTAGTTGGACAGTTTTTTTAGAACGACCACAAATAGCAAAAAAATGAATCAAATACGAACCGTACTCTATTGTATGAGCTCAAAACTGATTGGACTTCAGTGAAAACTATGTCAAATGGAAGACATGACATTGTTTTCGTTTTTAGTGAAAAGAAATTCGTTTGTAGTTGGACAGTTTTTTGAGAACGACCACAAATAGCAAAAAAATGAATCAAATACGAACCGTACTCTGTTGTATGAGCTCACAATTGATTGGACTTCGGTGAAAACTATTTCAAATGGAAGACATGACATTGTTTTCGTTTGTAGTGAAAAGAAATTCGTTTGTAGTTGGACAGTTTTTTGAGAAAGACCACAAATAGCAAAAAAAATGTATCAAATAAGAACCGTACTCTATTGTATGAGCTCAAAACTGATTGGACTTTGGTAAAAACTATTTCAAATGGAAAACATGACATTCTTTTCGTTTGTAGTGAAAAGAAATTCGTTTTTAGTTGGACAGTTTTTTGAGAACGACCACAAATAGCAAAAAAATGTATCAAATAAGAACCGTACTCTATTGTATGAGCTCAAAACTGATTGGACTTCGGTAAAAACTATGTCAAATGGAAGACATGACATTGTTTTCGTTTGTAGTGAAAAGAAATTCGTTTGTAGTTGGACAGTTTTTTGAGAACGACCACAAATAGCAAAAAATGTATAAAATAAGAACCGTACTCTGTTGTATGAGCTCAAAATTGATTGGACTTCGGTGAAAACTATGTCAAATGGAAGACATGACATTGTTTTCGTTTGTAGTGAAAAGAAATTCGTTTGTAGTTGGACAGTTTTTTGAGAACGACCACAAATAGCAAAAAAATGAATCAAATACGAACCGTACTCTATTGTATGAGCTCAAAACTGATTAGACTTCGGTGAAAACTATGTCAAATGGAAGACATGACATTGTTTTCGTTTGTAGTGAAAAGAAATTCGTTTTTAGTTGGACAGTTTTTTGAGAACGACCACAAATAGCAAAAAAATGTATCAAATAAGAACCGTACTCTATTGTATGAGCTCAAAACTGATTGGACTTCGGTAAAAACTATGTCAAATGGAAGACATGACATTGTTTTCGTTTGTAGTGAAAAGAAATTCGTTTGTAGTTGGACAGTTTTTTTAGAACGACCACAAATAGCAAAAAAATGAATCAAATACGAACCGTACTCTATTGTATGAGCTCAAAACTGATTGGACTTCAGTGAAAACTATGTCAAATGGAAGACATGACATTGTTTTCGTTTGTAGTGAAAAGAAATTCGTTTGTAGTTGGACAGTTTTTTGAGAACGACCACAAATAGCAAAAAAATGAATCAAATACGAACCGTACTCTGTTGTATGAGCTCACAATTGATTGGACTTCGGTGAAAACTATTTCAAATGGAAGACATGACATTGTTTTCGTTTGTAGTGAAAAGAAATTCGTTTGTAGTTGGACAGTTTTTTGAGAAAGACCACAAATAGCAAAAAAATGTATCAAATAAGAACCGTACTCTATTGTATGAGCTCAAAACTGATTGGACTTTGGTAAAAACTATTTCAAATGGAAAACATGACATTCTTTTCGTTTGTAGTGAAAAGAAATTCGTTTTTAGTTGGACAGTTTTTTGAGAACGACCACAAATAGCAAAAAAATGTATCAAATAAGAACCGTACTCTATTGTATGAGCGCAGTCTCGGCGCAAGCGCTCAGCGTACGGACGTGTGTATGCGCTTCTAAGAGAAAAGACGTACTACTATTATAAATACTAAATAGACTACAAGGTGGCTGTGAAGGATACTGAAGATGGTGAACTGTAAAAAGTGCAAACTGTTTGTGTCCGTAAAAAAGGACGATCTATTACGATGTGAAGGACGGTGTGAAGGAGTATACCACAAAAAATGTGTACAAAGCAATAGCCAGTTTTTACAAAGTAAAATCTGTGATGTGTGTGCCCGAGGGGAAAGTAGTCCAAAACAAGAGCCCCCGAAGGTTGTCATCGATGTGGGCAAGGCGACGGTGGAATCAGTCCTCAGTGAGGTGAATAAAAAACTGGGAATAATATTTAACCTAAAGACTCAGGTGGAGGAGATGCGAGAGATAGTCGATTTCTACTCAGAGCAATACCAACAAATGTCTGAATTTAAGGATAGTGCTCAGAAAAAGATCGCATCCTTAGAAAGTAAAAATACATACCTGCAAAAAGTAAATGAAACCTTAGAAGAGCGAATCGCACAACTAGAAGTAAAAGAAGTCGAGAAAGAGATTGAAATAGTAGGCCTATGCCAAGTAGAAAACGAAGACACCAAAAAAACCGTAATGGAAATAGCAGAAAAACTTAAATTAAATCCTAAACATATTGAAAGCGCACGGAGGGTAGGTCGAGAAAAAGTGAATGAAGACGGGCATCCGCGGGCGCGCCCCATCGTAGTCAGACTTGTATCCAAATACGCGAGAAGTGAGTGGCTTATGCAACGGAAAACGAAGAGAACAAACAAAGATTTACTATCCCTTGAGAATGAACAAGCCGTTTACATTAACGAAAACCTTACGCCGCAGATGCGTCAACTACGCTGGAATGCTTAAACTACGCTTAAAGGAATATATAAACATATATGGGTGCAGGATCACAGGCTACTAGCGAAAAGGGACGATAATGCAAAAATACAGCGCATAAAAAATGATGCGGAGATTGGCAAACTATTAGCTGCCGCGCAGCGCGCTGATTCATAGTTAAGCTGCAGAATGGCGAGTGTAAACACACTACACGGTTTTTTAACGCCTAAAATTCGACGATATTCTAGATAGTATCAGTGAATGCACAACGAAATATAAAGAATTTGATGATATAACTAACTGGAGCACATATATAAAGAGTACGAAACAGGAGTTACAAATAATACACGTAAACATCAGGAGTTTGAGAAAAAACTTTGAGCAAATACAATGCCTACTGAAAAACTGTAACGACGTTATAGAAATTATTGTATTAAGCGAAATCAACATTAAAAAGGAAGAAATATGTATGTACAATATGGAAGGATACAACATGCACTCGCGTACACGGGAGAATAGAAGAGGAGGCGGGATATTAATTTACACCAAGAGCGAATTGAAAATAGAAGAAGTAAACAAGTATGGACATGCATCAGAAATTCTACATATAGAAACTAAAAACTCTAAGAGGTCTTTCCATATATTTGCTATATATCGACCGCCTAGTAATAATGAACACAGTTTTATACAAGAATTAAAGGAGATACTGAAAAACATTCCACTCACCGAGACCATAGTAATTATAGGTGATATTAACATAAACTTGATGATAAGCAATAATATTACGGAGAGTTACAAAAACACCTTGTGTGATCGAGGCCTAGAGTGCGCTATCACCGAATGCACGCGGGAGGAGATACTGGACGGGAAGCTCGTGACGTCATGCCTTGACCATGTGTGGATACGCGCGGGCGCCGACTCAGGGATGCGCGCAGCAGCCGCACACATGCTCAAGTCCAAGGTGGCGGACCATTATCTAGTCGGTGTCAGCTTCACGACGGCGGTCGGTGACACGCGCGGCAATTGTCAACAAAGAAGTGAAGTGCACGGAATTAGCGATAGGTTAGTGAAAACAGAGCTAGAAAAAATAGACTGGTCGGAAATATATAGCATTGAATGTCCTAAAGATATGTACGGAAGGCTATATTCCATTTTCAGCAACATATACATGAAGTCAAAAATCACGAAAACGTTTAAAAACAATAGAGTAACACAACCATGGATAAATGCTAATTTGATTAATATGTTGACGCGGAGAGATGAGTTGATTAGAAGATGGAAAGCTTCTCCTAAAAACGCAATTTATAGGTTAGATTATACTAGATTTAGGAATGTAACAAATAAATGTATATATTGGGCGAAACAAGACTACAAACAAAAAGAAATTAGGAATTGTGAAAGTGATTTGAGAAAGTTGTGGGCAACAATTAATAGCTGGCTTGGAAATGTCAAACCAAACTTGGACGATGTAATAGTAAAATACCTGGGTAAAAACACGTCGTTGCAGACGGTGTGCACAAATTTTGCCAAAACATTTACAATGGAAATTCAAAATATAAAACATAGATGCAATGTAAAATTCCTAAGTCGCGAGTCATATGTAAAACATACTGATGTATCTTTTCGGTATCAAAAAGTTACACACACGGATATTGAAAAAATAATAGATAAATTGAGTATCAGAAAGTCTCCAGGAATGGACGGCATAAGATGTAAGGACATAAAGCTTATCAAAACAAATATAAGTCCGTTTTTGGCTAAGTTTGTGAATAACTGCGCGGCGACTGGTGTTTACCCGGATTTGTTAAAAAATGCAATAATTAGACCTATATACAAGCAAGGAAACCACTTAGATTATACCAACTATAGACCAGTAGCTATACTATCAGTAGTGAATAAAATTGTAGAAAAAGTTATCACATCGCAAATTAGTAATTATTTAGAGAAAAATAATATAATATCAGATACCCAGCATGGTTTCCGACGAGGGCGCAGCACCGCTACCGCTCTGGCCCAATTTACGGATGAGGTAAATGAGCATTTAAATAATAAAAAGTACGTACTGACTTTATACATAGACTTCAAAAAAGCATTTGACACGCTGTGCCACGAACAGCTCATTACTGCTATGCAAGAATGTGGTGTCCGTGGTCCCGTGGTCGAGTGGATTAGAAACTACTTAAGCAATAGAAAAATAACCACTGTTATCAACGGCCAGAGCGGCGAGGAGGCCAATGTCGTATACGGGGTGCCGACCGGCTCGGTTTTCGGGCCATTGGGTTATATAATGCATGTAAACAGTATGATTAACGTCGTTGAGAATTGCTCAACTTATATGTATGCCGATGATACATGTCTACTGTACGCTGATAAGGATATTAAAACTGTGGTAAAAAATATACAGACAGACTTTATAAACATAATAAAATGGTCGCACGATAACGGTATAATTCTTAACTTAGAAAAAACCAAATGTATGTTAATTAAGTCACCATACCTACAGGAACCATGTGAAAATATAAGTATCATAGGGCACACATACGACTGTCTACATAATAACGAAAATCAAAAATATTGTAATTGTAGTAGTATACAAGTTGTAGATAAATATAAGTATTTAGGCTTAACTATAGACACTAAATTTAACTGGGGAGTTCATATAGAATTAGTATGTAATAAACTCCGCGCAATTATGGCAAAATTAATAGGTTTAAAAAATATAGTGAGTAGAAAATTAATGCACACACTTTATCACTCGTTAGCCGAGTCTGTAATTTCTTATGGATTAATTGCATATGGACGTACATTTAAAACTTACCTTGATAAAATTTTTAATCTCCAGACTAGAATAGTAAAAAATGTACTAGTAGATAAAAAAACTAAAAACAACTATAATCAAAATTACAAACGACTGTATAAAATGTTAAAAATCTTACCAGTGCATGAGAAAGTTAGGTACTTAATTTGTATGGACGATTACGACCAGGATAAATTCAAAAAGCGTAGACTACTGTTGCGTAACCTCAGAGCAAGCACACAAAAAACATACGTAGAATACAAGGCCAACAACTACTACGGCAAAAGAACGCGTAAATATATGACTCCTAAGATACATAACAAAATAAGAACATCAGTAGATAAGTGCAGTAGTAAACAAGTATTTAAGAAAAAACTGCAAGCAGAACTCCTAAACCTGTTTGATGAAAGTATTCATTAGTTAATGTTATTGTAGTGTAGTAATTAGTAATAGATAAGGGTATTATATGGCCGCCCATCTGCGTCAGCGCTGCGGCTCGGGATGCTGCGCGGTGCGACTTTGGACCTTAGTAACTACTACTAGGGTGCGACTCGCGCAGCGTGGTGCCGCGGGGCGCGGCGTTGTTGTTGATGGGTAGCAGTAAAATTAGTGCAGTTATAAGTTATACGTAATAATTTAAGTAAGTAATTTATAAGTGGTAGCACACGAAAATGTTTGTGAGCGCTTTATCCGCCAACAAACTGTCCTCAGTTTGGCGGAATATAAATGTTATACATACCACATAAGTTTTTTTATGATAAATAAATTAAAAAAAAAAAAAAAAACTGATTGGACTTCGGTAAAAACTATGTCAAATGGAAGACATGACATTGTTTTCGTTTGTAGTGAAAAGAAATTCGTTTGTAGTTGGACAGTTTTTTGAGAACGACCACAAATAGCAAAAAATGTATAAAATAAGAACCGTACTCTGTTGTATGAGCTCAAAATTGATTGGACTTCGGTGAAAACTATTTGAAATGGAAGACATGACATTGTTTTCGTTTGTAGTGAAAAGAAATTCGTTTGTAGTTGGATAATTTTTAAGAACGACCACAAATAGCAAAAAAATGTATCAAATAAGAACCGTACTCTATTGTATGAGCTCAAAACTGATTGGACTTCGGTGAAAACTATTTCAAAAGGAAGACATGACATAGTTTTCGTTTGTAGTGAAAAGAAATTCGTTTGTAGTTGGACAATTTTTAAATTGCTCCTACATAAATTCAAAAATGTGTAGAGTCAGATCCGTACTTTCTTGTAAAAGCTCAAAATTGATTGGAATTAGGTCAAAACTGTTTCAAATCGAAGACATGACAGTGTTTTCGTTTGTAGTGAAAAGAAATTCGTTTGTAGTTGGACAATTTTTTGTGAACGACCACAAATAGCAAAAAAATGTATCAAATAAGAACCGTACTCTGTTGTATGAGCTCAAAATTGATTGGATTTCGGTGAAAACTATTTCAAATGGAAGACATGACATTGTTTTCGTTTGTAGTGAAAAGAAATTCGTTTGTAGTTGGACAATTTTTAAATTGCTCCTACATAAATTCAAAAATGTGTAGAGTCATATCCGTACTTTCTTGTAAAAGCTCAAAATTGATTGGAATTAGGTCAAAACTGTTTCAAATCGAAGACATGACAGTGTTTTCGTTTGTAGTGAAAAGAAATTCGTTTGTAGTTGGACAATTTTTTGTGAACGACCACAAATAGCAAAAAAATGTATCAAATAAGAACCGTACTCTGTTGTATGAGCTCAAAATTGATTGGATTTCGGTGAAAACTATTTCAAATGGAAGACATGACATTGTTTTCGTTTGTAGTGAAAAGAAATTCGTTTGTAGTTGGACAATTTTTAAATTGCTCCTAGATAAACTCAAAAATGTGTAGAGTCAGATCCGTACTTTCTTGAAAAAGCTCAAAATTGATTGGATTTCGGTGAAAACTATTTCAAATGGAAGACATAACATTGATTTCGTTTGTAGTGAAAAGAAATTCGTTTGTAGTTGGACAGTTTTTTGAGAACGACCACAAATAGCGAAAAAATTAATCAAATACGAACCGTACTCTATTGTATGAGCTCAAAACTGATTGGACTTCGGTGAAAACTATGTCAAATGGAAGACATGACATTGTTTTCGTTTGTAGTGAAAAGAAATTCGTTTGTAGTTGGACAGTTTTTTGAGAACGACCACAAATAGCAAAAAAATGAATCAAATACGAACCGTACTCTATTGTATGAGCTCAAAACTGATTAGACTTCGGTGAAAACTATGTCAAATGGAAGACATGACATTGTTTTCGATTGTAGTGAAAAGAAATTCGTTTGTAGTTGGACAGTTTTTTTAGAACGACCACAAATAGCAAAAAAATGAATCAAATACGAACCGTACTCTATTGTATGAGCTCAAAACTAATTGGACTTCAGTGAAAACTATGTCAAATGGAAGACATGACATTGTTTTCGTTTGTAGTGAAAAGAAATTCGTTTGTAGTTGGACAGTTTTTTGAGAACGACCACAAATAGCAAAAAAAATGTATCAAATAAGAACCGTACTCTATTGTATGAGCTCAAAACTGATTGGACTTCGGTGAAAACTATTTCAAATGGAAGACATGACATTGTTTTCGTTTGTAGTGAAAAGAAATTCGTTTGTAGTTGGACAGTTTTTTTAAGAAAGACCACAAATAGCAAAAAAAATGTATCAAATAAGAACCGTACTCTATTGTATGAGCTCAAAACTAATTGGACTTCAGTGAAAACTATGTCAAATGGAAGACATGACATTGTTTTCGTTTGTAGTGAAAAGAAATTCGTTTGTAGTTGGACAGTTTTTTGAGAACGACCACAAATAGCAAAAAAATGAATCAAATACGAACCGTACTCTATTGTATGAGCTCAAAACTGATTGGACTTCGGTGAAAACTATGTCAAATGGAAGACATGACATTGTTTTCGTTTGTAGTGAAAAGAAATTCGTTTGTAGTTGGACAGTTTTTTGAGAACGACCACAAATAGCAAAAAAATGAATCAAATACGAACCGTACTCTATTGTATGAGCTCAAAACTGATTAGACTTCGGTGAAAACTATGTCAAATGGAAGACATGACATTGTTTTTGTTTGTAGTGAAAAGAAATTCGTTTTTAGTTGGACAGTTTTTTGAGAACGACCACAAATAGCAAAAAAATGTATCAAATAAGAACCGTACTCTATTGTATGAGCTCAAAACTGATTGGACTTCGGTAAAAACTATGTCAAATGGAAGACATGACATTGTTTTCGATTGTAGTGAAAAGAAATTCGTTTGTAGTTGGACAGTTTTTTTAGAACGACCACAAATAGCAAAAAAATGAATCAAATACGAACCGTACTCTATTGTATGAGCTCAAAACTAATTGGACTTCAGTGAAAACTATGTCAAATGGAAGACATGACATTGTTTTCGTTTGTAGTGAAAAGAAATTCGTTTGTAGTTGGACAGTTTTTTGAGAACGACCACAAATAGCAAAAAAATGTATAAAATAAGAACCGTACTCTATTGTATGAGCTCAAAATTGATTGGATTTTGGTGAAAACTATTTCAAATGGAAGACATGACATTGTTTTCGTTTGTAGTGAAAAGAAATTCGTTTTTAGTTGGACAGTTTTTTGAAAACGACCACAAATAGCAAAAAAATGTATCAAATAAGAACCGTACTCTATTGTATGAGCTCAAAACTGATTGGATTTCGGTGAAAACTATTTCAAATGGAAGACATGACATTGTTTTCGTTTGTAGTGAAAAGAAATTCGTTTGTAGTTGGACAGTTTTTTTAAGAAAGACCACAAATAGCAAAAAAAATGTATCAAATAAGAACCGTACTCTATTGTATGAGCTCAAAACTGATTGGACTTTGGTAAAAACTATTTCAAAAGGAAGACATGACATTGTTTTCGTTTGTAGTGAAAAGAAATTCGTTTGTAGTTGGACAGTTTTTTGAGAACGACCACAAATAGCAAAAAAATGAATCAAATACGAACCGTACTCTATTGTATGAGCTCAAAACTGATTGAACTTCAGTGAAAACTAAGTCAAATGGAAGACATGACATTGTTTTCGTTTGTAGTGAAAAGAAATTCGTTTGTAGTTGGACAGTTTTTTGAGAACGACCACAAATAGCAAAAAAATGTATAAAATAAGAACCGTACTCTGTTGTATGAGCTCAAAATTGATTGGATTTCGGTGAAAACTATTTCAAATGGAAGACATGACATTGTTTTCGTTTGTAGTGAAAAGAAATTCGTTTTTAGTTGGACAGTTTTTTGAAAACGACCACAAATAGCAAAAAAATGTATCAAATAAGAACCGTACTCTATTGTATGAGCTCAAAACTGATTGGACTTCGGTAAAAAATATGTCAAATGGAAGACATGACATTGTTTTCGTTTGTAGTGAAAAGAAATTCGTTTGTAGTTGGACAGTTTTTTTAGAACGACCACAAATAGCAAAAAAATGAATCAAATACGAACCGTACTCTATTGTATGAGCTCAAAACTGATTGGACTTCAGTGAAAACTATGTCAAATGGAAGACATGACATTGTTTTCGTTTGTAGTGAAAAGAAATTCGTTTGTAGTTGGACAGTTTTTTTAGAACGACCACAAATAGCAAAAAAATGTATAAAATAAGAACCGTACTCTATTGTATGAGCTCAAAACTGATTGGACTTCGGTAAAAAATATGTCAAATGGAAGACATGACATTGTTTTCGTTTGTAGTGAAAAGAAATTCGTTTGTAGTTGGACAGTTTTTTGAGAACGACCACAAATAGCAAAAAAATGTATAAAATAAGAACCGTACTCTGTTGTATGAGCTCAAAATTGATTGGATTTCGGTGAAAACTATTTCAAATGGAAGACATGACATAGTTTTCGTTTGTAGTGAAAAGAAATTCGTTTGTAGTTGGACAGTTTTTTGAGAACGACCACAAATAGCAAAAAAATGTATAAAATAAGAACCGTACTCTGTTGTATGAGCTCAAAATTGATTGGATTTCGGTGAAAACTATTTCAAATGGAAGACATGACATAGTTTTCGTTTGTAGTGAAAAGAAGTTCTTTTGTAGTTAGACAGTTTTTTGAGAACGACCACAAATAGCAAAAAAATGTATCAAATAAGAACCGTACTCTGTTGTATGAGCTCAAAATTGATTGGATTTCGGTGAAAACTATTTCAAATGGAAGACATGACATTGTTTTCGTTTGTAGTGAAAAGAAATTCGTTTGTAGTTGGACAATTTTTAAATTGCTCCTAGATAAACTCAAAAATGTGTAGAGTCAGATCCGTACTTTCTTGGAAAAGCTCAAAACTTATTGGACTTCGGTGAATACTATGTCAAATGGAAGACATGACATTGTTTTCGTTTGTAGTGAAAAGAAATTCGTTTGTAGTTGGACAGTTTTTTGAGAACGACCACAAATAGCAAAAAAATTAATCAAATACGAACCGTACTCTATTGTATGAGCTCAAAACTGATTGGACTTCGGTGAAAACTATGTCAAATGGAAGACATGACATTGTTTTCGTTTGTAGTGAAAAGAAATTCGTTTGTAGTTGGACAATTTTTTGTGAACGACCACAAATAGCAAAAAAATGTATCAAATAAGAACCGTACTCTGTTGTATGAGCTCAAAATTGATTGGATTTCGGTGAAAACTATTTCAAATGGAAGACATGACATTGTTTTCGTTTGTAGTGAAAAGAAATTCGTTTGTAGTTGGACAATTTTTAAATTGCTCCTAGATAAACTCAAAAATGTGTAGAGTCAGATCCGTACTTTCTTGAAAAAGCTCAAAATTGATTGGATTTCGGTGAAAACTATTTCAAATGGAAGACATAACATTGTTTTCGTTTGTAGTGAAAAGAAATTCGTTTGTAGTTGGACAGTTTTTTGAGAACGACCACAAATAGCAAAAAAATGAATCAAATACGAACCGTACTCTATTGTATGAGCTCAAAACTGATTGGACTTCGGTGAAAACTATGTCAAATGGAAGACATGACATTGTTTTCGTTTGTAGTGAAAAGAAATTCGTTTGTAGTTGGACAGTTTTTTGAGAACGACCACAAATAGCAAAAAAATGTATAAAATAAGAACCGTACTCTGTTGTATGAGCTCAAAATTGATTGGATTTCGGTGAAAACTATTTCAAATGGAAGACATGACATAGTTTTCGTTTGTAGTGAAAAGAAATTCGTTTGTAGTTGGACAGTTTTTTGAGAACGACCACAAATAGCAAAAAAATGTATAAAATAAGAACCGTACTCTGTTGTATGAGCTCAAAATTGATTGGATTTCGGTGAAAACTATTTCAAATGGAAGACATGACATAGTTTTCGTTTGTAGTGAAAAGAAGTTCTTTTGTAGTTAGACAGTTTTTTGAGAACGACCAAAAATAGCAAAAAAATGTATCAAATAAGAACCGTACTCTGTTGTATGAGCTCAAAATTGATTGGATTTCGGTGAAAACTATTTCAAATGGAAGACATGACATTGTTTTCGTTTGTAGTGAAAAGAAATTCGTTTGTAGTTGGACAATTTTTAAATTGCTCCTAGATAAACTCAAAAATGTGTAGAGTCAGATCCGTACTTTCTTGGAAAAGCTCAAAACTTATTGGACTTCGGTGAATACTATGTCAAATGGAAGACATGACATTGTTTTCGTTTGTAGTGAAAAGAAATTCGTTTGTAGTTGGACAGTTTTTTGAGAACGACCACAAATAGCAAAAAAATTAATCAAATACGAACCGTACTCTATTGTATGAGCTCAAAACTGATTGGACTTCGGTGAAAACTATGTCAAATGGAAGACATGACATTGTTTTCGTTTGTAGTGAAAAGAAATTCGTTTGTAGTTGGACAGTTTTTTGAGAACGACCACAAATAGCAAAACAATTTTTTTTTTTTGTTTTTTTTTAATTTATTTAACTTTAAACAATAACATTTAACAATGTAATATTACTCGCCAAACTGTGACGTTTAATGGCGAGAGGCGCTCAGTTTTAATAAATATAATAACTACTTAGTATGCCTAAATTAAATTATGTTAATAATAGGTACAAATACAATAAACGGTTATTAGTACAATCTGCATACGTATCGTATTTACTATGCGGGTACTTCGCCCTCGACGACAGCGCGTGTCAGCGTGTTTACGGTGACACTGGCTTATCGTCGAGAAGTAAGTCCTTTAGTTTTGATTTTAACACTGTTTTACTTATTTTACTATCTTGTCTAAGTAAATTAATCTTATTAAAAATATTTGGTACTAAATATTTAGAGGTCCTTTTACCATAATAGTTTTGTACACTTGGCTGAATTAGTTTTCCCTGTGTAACACTTCTAGTCTTAATCCTATTATTCTTAGGTACTTTGTGCTCATCACGATAAAAATACTCTAAACCTATCAGATATTTAACTTTTTTATCAACGGGTAGAATTTTACATAACGGAAATAACTTTTCATATTCTCTATTACACTTGTTTTTAACATTTTTACTTACGAGGAACTTTATCAGTCTTATCTGTATATTTTTTACATCTTTTATATAAGTAGCGAACGTTCTCCCATACACAATAAGTCCATAACTAAGTAGTGAGTCAGCAAGCGCATAATACACGACTCGCAGTGTTTTCCTATTTAACACTGCATTGAGTTGGTAGAACTTCCCCAGCACACATCTTAACCTATTACAGACATCACTTACATGCGGTTTCCAGTTAAATTTATTATCAATAATTAGGCCTAAATACTTAAAAGTCTCAACATACTCTAATTTCGTACATTTACAGTTAATTTTGTTTACATGTGAGCAGTCATACGTGTGTCCTACTATGTCTAAGTTTTCCTGTTGAACCGTTTTTGCTTGCTGGTTGTATGGAGAATGTATGTGCATGCATCTAGTTTTTGCGAAGTTCAGGATGATACCGTTATCATGTGCCCATTTTGTGATACTCTCAAAATCTTGTTGCACGCATGTTTGCATTTCTTTTATGTCCTTTAACGCATAAACCATACACATATCATCCGCATACATAAATACTCTACAGTGTTTAACAACATTCGATACACTGTTCACGTGCATTATATATCCTAGAGGACCATACACGGAGCCGGTCGGCACCCCGAGGTCCACGTTCGCCTCCTCCCCCGTGAACCCCGCGATACTCGTGCTTATCTTTCTTCCTGTCAGAAATGAATCAAATACGAACCGTACTCTATTGTATGAGCTCAAAACTGATTGGACTTCGGTGAAAACTATGTCAAATGGAAGACATGACTTTGTTTTCGTTTGTAGTGAAAAGAAATTCGTTTGTAGTTGGACAGTTTTTTGAGAAAGACCGCAAATAGCAAAAAAATTTATAAAATAAGAACCGTACTCTATTGTAGGAGCTCAAAATTGATGATTGGACTTCGGTGAAAACTATTTCAAATGGAAGACATGACATTGTTTTCGTTTGTAGTGAAAAGAAATTCGTTTGTAGGTGGATAATTTTTTAAGAACGACCACAAATAGCAAAAAAATGTATCAAATAAGAACCGTACTCTATTGTATGAGCTCAAAACTGATTGGACTTCGGTCAAAACTATTTCAAAAGGAAGACATGACATAGTTTTCGTTTGTAGTGAAAAGAAATTCGTTTCTAGTTGGACAATTTTTAAATTGCTCCTACATAAACTCATAACTGTGTAGAGTCAGATCCGTACTTTCTCGTAAAAGCTCAAAATTGATTGGAATTAGGTAAAAAATATTTCAAATCGAAGAAATGACAGTGTTTTCGTTTGTAGTGTAAAAAAATTCGTTTGTAGTTGGACAATTTTTGGAGGACGACCACGAATGGCAAAAAAATTATCAAATAAGAACCGTACTCTATTGTAGGAGCTCAAAATTGATTGCACCTCGGTGAAATTTATTTCAAATGGAAGACATGACATCTCCCTAATGCGTATACAGACCCACAATTTTTCTGAACATGCCAGGACTTCGGCGTCAAGCAGCAGGAGCGTCCGGTTGAGTAAAGTCCGAGAGCGAAGTCGTTCGAGTGAGCGAGACACGCGTATGGCCGTTGCGCGTCGTTGCCGCTTGCCGCCTAAGTTGTGGCATGTTCTATAGTGAGCTTCTGCGGCGCACTATAAACTTTGTAATGCTAACACTTGGTTGTAGTCCAACGAACATGGATTATATAGTTTTATTTAGTACTTGGTGCCCGCAACTTCATACGTGTATTTTTTATACCCTAGTTGGGTAAAAAGTATCCTAGGTGTAACTAGAGATTTATTAATTCAATGCTTTACTTCGAATTCATCTAATGGTATAATTTCATCAGAATGGCGCGAAATCTTCACAGATGTGTTTCTCTTCGGTACTTCGCCGTCGCCTGAACTGAGTGTGTGAGGTAGAGTCTGTCAAACGAGTAGAGTCCCTTGAAAGACGCGGTAAATTCAAAAACCTAACGAATATCAAATTAACATTCAACACTCAACACTCTATTAATAGATACGAGTTATAAAAAAGATTTTTTGAGTTTGTGTTGATATTAGTGTTGAGTGTTGACTGTTGATACTGAGAGGGAGTGAGAACCGAAAACTAGCGAATGATGATAACAGCAGTGGCATGACGTTCATAGAACGCGATTCCCACCGGCTTGCAAATTGACAGAAGTGATGTCGTCAAGGGCAGTAGCAAGGATTGTGAACTTTGATGACAGAGTGGTGTTACTTGTTTGGAAAAGGCCTTCGACTATATCACTACAGGAAAGTACAAGCACTGATAACTAGTGATGAGCTAGCCGGGGTATAATAAACCAGAAGCTCCTAGAAGATACGTATTTTATCATGAAAGTATATATTTTATTAAGTAAGACAAGGAGGGATGTAGTAATTTCTCATTATTATGTCGTCAAAGTATAGATACCGATTAACTCTATGTAACTAAACGTCAATTCGCCCCCTGCCTGCTATTATGCCTTATGCCACATCTCAAAAAAAAATTTTTTTCGGATTATTGCAGATTCGTAGTCAGAATAGGTTAATTTACGACCTTATTTCGAGAGCCATAAGAAAAAGTGTCCTTAAGAGCCTTTTTCCACAAGTGGCCTTATGGATCTGACCAAAAATTGACAGTTGACTCCCTGCAAGACAGCCACTTTTCAGTTGTGGCTGTATAGCATAAATTTATAATATTTTTTTTGAGTTGCGTCCCATAGAAATAACGTATATATTCTAGTATTATTACGATGAATCCCTTTAAATATAAGCGAAATAAACGCCATTGTGCGCTGTTGAGCCAAACTGGCGCTCAATAGTCTGCCTTGGAGTAAACAAGGCTAAGGCTGGTAGTGCGTAGCACATCAGTTGTTGCTCCCCAAGTAATTCCCCTTAGTCTGTGGAGTATGTTATTCGGTGTCTGTAGCTTCTTCGTATAGGTAAGACTGCGGTCTAGCTAGAGTGACGCAAGTACTTTGGTGTAGGATTTAATTTAAGTCAGTCTGAAGCATATATTTGGCTCAAATTTTTGCTTCTTTGTTGCAAGGATGGAATGTCGCAACTTCTGTTTTACTAGCATTGGGGTAGCCCAATCAGAAATGTCATTCCAGATTGCGAGTAAGAGCTTCCTTCGAAGATTTCAATTTGGCATGCTGGTTTGTGATGGCGATTTCAGATCTCTGTTTTCGGAATCGGTCCTGACCCACTCCTGTTAACCTATACACACACGATATGGGTTAAACAGGAGCAGGGCCAGGACCGATCCTTGAGGTAGTCCATTGTTCAGCTTTCTGACTTTGCTCGGAGTGCTTCCGAGGTAGACGATAAATTATTCCCTATTGCTGAGCATAGAGTTGATTAGTCCCACCATCTGCACCACGGTCATGAGCTTATAGATAAGCTCCTGTCTACATACGCTATCGAATGCAGCTGAGAGGTCGAAAATACTGACACGGTTTTCTCTCTCTTTTGAAACTCAGCCTCTATGTGCGTTGTGATTGATTTTTTAATACAAAATACGAATAATTTCGAGTTTATCAAGTTACAGGTATGATCTGCTGAGAGATTTCCAGGAGTTCTAGGCCAGTGTGTGACCTGAAACGATAGCTATGACTCTAAATTAAAAAAAAACTTAAGAGTTCTACCTACTGCTGAAACTTGGAAGTCATGAATGATTTTTTAATACAAAATACTAATAATTTCGAGTTTACCAAGCTACAGGTATGATCTGCTGAGAGATTTCCAAGAGTTCTAGGACTGTGTGTGGCCTTAAAGAATAGCTATGACTCATATCTATAGAAAATTGAAGAGTTCTCCCAACTGCTGGAATTCGAAACTCATGAATGATTTTTTTACTACAAAGTACTTGAAAATTTGAGCTTATCAAGGTACAGGTATGATCTGCTGACAGATTTCCAACAGTTCTAGGCCAATGTGTGACCTCAAACGATAGCTACAACTCTAAACTAATAAAAGCTGAAGAGTTTTCCCTACTGCTGGAACTTGGAACTCATGAATGATTTTTTACTTCAAACTACGTAAAAAATCTATTTAACAAAGAGACAGGTGTGATCTGCTGAGAGATTTCCAGGAGTTCTAGGCCAATGTGTGGCCTAAACCGATAGCTATGACTCCGATCTACTGAAAATTGAAGAGTTCTCCCTACTACTGAAATTCGATACTCATGATTGATTTTTTTACTACAAAGTACTTGAAAATTTGAGCTTATCAAGGTACAGGTATGATCTGCTGAAAGATTTCCAAGAGTTCTAGGCCAATGTGTGACCTCAAACGATAGCTACAACCCTAAACCAATAAAAGCTGAAGAGTTCTTCCTACTGCTGGAACTTGGAAGTCATGAATGATTTTTTAATACAAAATACGAATAATTTCGAGTTTACCAAACTACAGGTATGATCTGCTGAGAGATTTCCAAGAGTTCTAGGACAGTGTGGGGCCTTAAAAGATAACTATGACTCATATCTATAGAAAATTGAAGAGTTCTCCCAACTGCTGGAATTCGAAACTCATGATTTTTAGGGTTCCGTAGTCAACTAGGAACCCTTATAGTTTCGCCATGTCCGTCTGTCCGTCTGTCCGTCCGCGGCTTAGCTCCGTGATCACTAGAAAGCTGAAATTTGGTACGAGTATGTGTTTGTATTACGCCGACAAATCGGTAAAATAAAATCCCCCACCTAAAGTGGGGGTTAATTTTTTTTCTGTTCCGTTCCACACTAGTGTGTGGGGTGTCGTTGAATAGATCTTAAAAAAATAATAGGGGTCTCTAAACATTATTTTTTGATACAGTCAGCAGTTTTGTAAATATTCGCTCCGAAAATAAAAAAAATAGTGCCCCCCCCCCCCCCCTATAACTTTTCAACACCGGGTCAAAAAATTATGGAAAAATTCACGAAAATGAGGCCTTATAAGTACTTTCCATGAAAACTATATTGAACAAAATCGGTTGAGCCGTTTTTGAGTTATCGCAAAATTTCATAATTTTCTTTAAAAGGACGTAAGTTGACTTCCAGAAGGTAATAAGTAATTAAAGTTACATTGGCGTTTACGACCTTTTTATAGAGCTTGAAATCTTAGTCGTAACTTAAACCTCGCTCGTCTATTGTAAAGGATGAGCAACTACGGAACCCTACATAAGTTTCGAATTCCAGCAGTAGAGTGAACTCTTAATTTTTTTATAGATCAAAGTCATAGCTATCGTTTAAGGGCACACAATTTCCTAGAACTCTTGGAAATCTCTCAGCAGATCATACCTGTCTCTTTGTGAAATTGATTTTTTACGTAGTTTGAAGTAAAAAATCATTCATGAGTTCCATGTTCCAGCAGTAGGGAAAACTCTTCAGCTTTTATTAGTTTAGAGTCATAGCTATCGTTTGAAGCCACACACTGGCCTAGTACTTCTAGAAATCTCTGAGCAGATCGCACCTATACTTAAATAAAGTAGTTTTATTTTATTTTAAGAAAGATACGTTTTATTTTTATTAAACAACGTGAACAATTTTTTTATTATAGTATAAGGAACTCTAAAATAGTACCTCCAATTTGACATTATAGCATTGTTGGCTTGTTTTGGAGGAAATTGATCTGCTACGTGAAGTTAGCAGATCATTTGGTTGAAAACTGTTATGGGCTCTATTTTCGTTACTACAACAGAACTATTTCTAAAAAGTATCAGGAACTATAGAACTATGTTGCAAGCGAATAGAACTCCAATAATTTTGTGATATGCTGGAACTAGACTTGCCAACTTCACGGACATTATAGCAGGCAGGGGGCGAATTGTCTAATCATAATCACAAGATCGTGTTGCGACTTTACGACTACGATACGTTACGATATCAAAATCAGCTGTATTCACCGTTACGTCTTTTGCCAAGACAATTCCCATATTTCAATCTCACAACACCGGATTGACCGCATGCATAATAAGATAATAACGTATGGGTGGCCCAGTATAAGCGTTAATAATGCTAGAAACCGTACAGGTATAACGAACGCTTTTTGGATTTTCATTCGAGTTGGAAGTGAGTTTCGCGACGAAGGTATCGCTCGGACCCGTAGTAACACTGCGCTCAACCGACCATCACGCTGTGGCGGCGCAGGCGAGAGCCTTACCACGATCTCTTAACGCGACTCACTTTAGGCCCTAAACTGAACTGTACCATCGCTATTTCATACCACGACATTGTATTCACGACTTTGACAGGGTAGGCAGAATTTTTTTATTTTTTCTACCATACAAAAAAATTATAAACTAGATAAGGTAGCTTTGTTTTATTAAAGAGCATGAAACGCTTTTGGCTTGTATCTCCGATATAGAAGGAAGAAAACGGCAAGATGAAAATAATAAACGAAATTCATTACACAAAACATGACATGTCAATCGTAAATCATGTGAAAAAACACGAACATCATAAAACAAGAAGTAGATTCAAAAGAATCTTATTTTAAAATAAAAAATAAAAAGTAGTTAATAAAACGAAAAAAAAAAGCAAATTTACGTGTTCACTTCCACAGATTTGAACTTGATACCTCGCTCTTCAAAAATACTGAGTACCTGTGATGAGCCATTGCTTGACGAGAACATCTATAAAAATACCCCAGACGTAACATTAAAATTAAGCAAAATAAAGGAGCACACAATGGGCAAAATTGTTAGTAACATCAATGAAAAAAAAAGTGCCGGATATGACAACATTAGAGCAAGGGACATAAAACTTATACAAAACGAAATGATACCAGTACTTACACACCTAGTCAACCAGTGCATAAAACACAAAACATACCCAGATAAACTAAAAATTGGATTAATCCGGCCAATTCACAAGAAAGGAAATTGCACAGACACAAATAATTACAGACCTATCACTATCTTACCAGTTATTGACAAAATTGTAGAAAAATATATAGGAAACAACTTAAATAACTTCTTCTCAAGCAATGACATCATACATAGAAGGCAGTATGGGTTCCAAAAAGGCAAAAGTGCACCTCAGTTGCTAGCACAATTCTCTGATGAACTAAAAATGCATTTAAATGATAAGAAACATGTCTTTCTGGTACTGATTGACTTCAGCAAGGCATTCGACACCTTAAATCATAAAAAGCTTTATGAAAAGCTCCAGTAGAATGGTATACAGGAATGGCTTGAGGACTACCATACAAACAGAATGAATACAGTCAGCATTGCAGGAGAAAAAAGTGAACTGCGGCACTCGCTACAGGGCACTGCTCAAGGTTCTATAATCGGACCTACGGAGTACCTTATTTATGTTAACGACATGTGCAACATATTCGGGGAGGCCTCGGTGTACCAATTTGCTGATGATACATGTTTACTGATAGCAGATAAGGATGAGTGTTTAGCAGAACCCTTATTCTTTTTTCCTCGCTGTAGTGAGGTGAAAAGTTTTGTGTTATACACGGGCGAAAAGTTATTTTACGTCTCGTGTATTGAAACACTCGCTACGCTCAGGATTCTATTTTGAACCACTCGCTTCGCTCGTGGTCAATCATAGGATCCTTTCGCTAGCTCGTGTTTCAAATAAACACTCGCGGGTAAAATACAACTTTCCCTCCTTGTATAACAAATAACTATTAGTGAAATAAACAGCTGATTTTTTTTTTTTTAGACCAACTAAACGCTTGGCGAAGCTGCAAATTTACGCATCACAAGCCCAGAGCGGAATGAAACAGTCGCTTTTCAATAAGCAGTGCCTAACTGAATGCAAACATGCGTGATTTTTCTCATTGTGTGCCACGTATTTACAGCAACGCACACTATTTCGCGTCTGTGTCTGCACAATGCTACACCCTTATTTGTGTGCCATTATATATTAGGCAGTTTAGTTTGTGCCTTTCCCACCGTTGCGCTAGTGCAGCGCGACCGATTCAGTTTTGAGTTGTTGAGCTTTGTTGGTAACGCTAATCCGATAGATGGCGCAGATCGCTGAATTGTGAAATTATTGATTAATGAATATACTTCTTATGTAATGGGAATTGTGGGTACGTTTGTAATATAATATAATATGACATAAATATTGGATACATAAATAAATACAGGATAATCGAGTTTAATCGTAGGGTAAGCACTGCTTTTTAACCGACTTCAAAAAAGGAGGAGGTTCTCAATTCGAACTAATGTTTTTTTTTTTTTGTGTTTGTTACTCGATATCTCCGAGAACCGTGAACCGATTTTCAATTTTTTTTTTTGCCTACCTATATGACGTGCACGCCACTGTTCACGAGTCAGTACAGATGCAGTTCAATAACAGCGTGTTAACTATTTCATTCACTCATTTCAAGTGCTTTTCGTACCACGATGTGTCACTTGAGACGAAACTGAATCGCGCGAATGTCAAATTTTGCGACTTAAATAGTTCCTCATTGAATTTATTGTTCTGGATAGTTTTGTGAGGAAATCTATTACATAATAGAAATATTGTGTTTTAACGGCCTAGGAATTTCAGTGATATTTCTGTTTCATTTGTAAATACTTTATTATTATTATTATTTGTGGTTTTAATGTTTAATATTTACGACGAAGGGTTTGGCTCGGTTTGTAAACACTTGCCTACTGAGCCGGCGGTCCCGGGTTCGAATCCCGGCCAGGGCAAATATTTGTGTGATGAACTCGAATATTTGTGCTTGGGTCATGGTTGTTCTATGTATTTAAGTATATATTTATCTATATAAGTATGTATATCGTCGTCTAGTACCCATAACACAAGCCTTCTTGAGCTTAATTTGGGACTAGATCGATTTGTGTGATGTTGTCCGATATTTATTTATTTATTTGTAATATGAAACTTGATCTCTTAGAAATCTTTATACCTACTTTAAAGTTCATAATGGTGCTGGTTTTTCAGATGTCGGACGAGTTAATTTCATTTGAGTTAGAATACGATCTCTTGGAGAATGCAACGCGAAAAAAGAAAAGATTCTCAATGCGTACAGAAAATTATCCATTTGAATTTTGGCTCCAATCAGTCCAGTATATGAATAGACATTCATTTGTTTTCAAAATCAAGAACAAGATATATAATTTTAAATAAGAGTGTTTAACTTGCCCAACATTTTACTTAATTTCGGATCTGTGCATAACATAACGATGCCGACTCTATACAATCTTTGCTCTTTGTGGTCATGTAAACGTCCACCCTTTAAAGAACGCTACCTCCTCTCTCTTCATCTTATCTTCTAATCTAAGACTGGAAGTGAAAAGTTAGTACCTGGAAAAGAAAATAGAAAATCAAGCATACCCCATCATTTGAAACCTGCCTTTAGCCTGACAAGTGTCGGTCCGGCCCAGGGATAGTGGCGCTACAATGAGCTTTAATATGGCAATAATGTGCATGTACGTCATATTCGCATTATACGTTATTCAATTATTAATCGTTAATGGGTCGTTCTCAAAATATTTGCACCGCTGCGTTAATTTTGCATTTTTTTTTAAAGTTGCGATTTCTTCTTTTATTTTTCATAGGATCGCTAGAAATATATTCAGACAATTGATATCACGTCGAGGGAAGTAGTTAAATTGAATATCTTAGAAGATATAGGTGTTTAAAATTTTAGGTCGACAGGTGGAAGACATCGATGTCAGGTAAACGACATTTGTTACCAGGTTATCGACAATGGGTGCAGGTTTGCGACAAATATGTTCCAACTTAACTGAATTTGTTAGCAGGTTAACGACGACGATTGCAGGTAAATGACATTTTAAATAAAACCTACGTTGAACTGTCAACTAGTGCTTTTTTGATTGTTTTTTATTTATATTTTTTGCCTTATGTTAGTAATTTGCATAAAGAAAACAAGCATTTAATTCTCATCTCATAGGACATTTCTCAGGTGGTTTTTTGAAGCCTGTACAATCCAGAAAGGTCATAACCGGCAAATGATGCAAAACTCAAGCATACCCACGTGATTTTTTAAATTTCTTATGAAGGTTCAACAGCGAATCATTTAAATAACATTTCTGCATCCTAATACTGCCTCTTTTGAGATATTGTTTCTTGCCCCCTGAGTTACCTACTGCTGTTTTCGTCATCTTCGAGGAATTCCTTCACATCTGATTACCAGAAAGCCTCCGGCTGCTTTAGGTGGGGTAAGCTATGGGAGGTATTGTCTGAAGCTGCCAGCACATCTGGTAACACTTTATAAAGCCTTTACGAGTCTGGATACGGAATGGTGACGGTAGGAGATGTCACATACAAGAACTTTAAGTTCCGGAAAGGCGTACGACAGGGATGCATCATATCCCCAATAGTATTTAACAGATATGGAGCCCTTGAAGGTACGTGGTAGACATCGCCTATTTTGCATCACCCGAAGCAGAAGTGGCCCAACTTTTGGAATGAGTCAAAACAACCAGCCTCAGAATGGGTCTCGATATTAATAAAAAAAAGACCAAGCTGATGATAGTCGACCATTTACTAGTCGACACAGACTAACCTGCTTCAAGAGTTCGAAACTGTTGATCACTTCCAGTACCTTGGCTCCATTATCCCAAGTAGGGGCACATGTAAACCAGAGATTCACAGACGAATCGGAATGGCCAAAACAGCGATGAACCAACTCGGCCAAAATATAGAAAAATAGAAATCCCCAACCGGAACCATCCCTAACTGGACTAACATGCACCTCGTCTGTGCACTTGCCTTCTCCATATTTCTTTATGGGGCTGAGACCTGGACGCTCAAAGCCGCTGACAGGCAGAGGATATGCTTTCGAAATCTGGAGCGAGCGTCGCCTGCTAACGATTCCTAAGACAGCTTGAAAGTAAAATGGAATACTCAAACTAAGCTATTTCGGTAATATATATGTTTTTATAACAACGAAACATGAGTTGAGACACGGCGAGTGACCGATAAAACCTGGTTTTTAAATAATTTTGTATAAGTGTTTAAATAATTGTCGTTCGCCTGCCGTATGTGTCGTTCACCTGTTTTTTTATAGACAAGTGAACGACATACAGGAGATGGACAAAATGACAGTTAAGTCATCAAAACAAATAAAGTATTTCGTTGATGAACTGCATATTTATACACATAAAAGTAGACCATACTTTACGCGTTATAAGTTAAAATAAATGCAATAGTACACACGTCAACCAAAATATGGAAGGCAGAATATAGACTACATACCCATTACAAACTCCCGCTCGCGTAAGTGTATGTATCATATTTTTTTAGTGGAGCACACTGACGACGTGTCACTCGGGACAGTGTTAGGTGGCAACTGAAGGTCTCGATTTATGCGGGGTGAGGCAGGGGAAACGAAATAGTAGTCGCATAATTGTAATGTTTGTCTCATGACAAGTGAACGACAAAAAGTAGCGTGGACAAACTTAAATTGCAAATAATTCACAACATAAGCATAGTATTATTATTCGATATGGTAGTATTCAATCCTCATCATATATGAAAATAAAATGGAGTACTGAACTTAAGCTAAGTCGGTAATGTATATGTTTTTATTACAACGAAACATTAGTACCTCGCGTTGGGACACGGCAAGTGACCGACAAAACCTAGTTTTAAATCGTTTTTTTGTCTACTATTATACTTTAGTTTTAATTAAAAGCATTTGGCCTCTAAGTAAAAAGTGTCTATCGATATGTGTTGATAATTGGATAATTAAAATAATGCGGTGTAAAAAACTTCTTCTAAGACAAACCTGTTGACAGGTGGCGGTGCAAATATTTTGAGAACGACCCTAATAGTGATTTGTCAAATATTTGTCACTAACCAAATTCAAAACATTGTTTACCACAATGGTGCTCAATCCTTCGTTCTTCTTACGAAATAAATACTGAATCCTATTGAATTTGGACACACTCTCTTTAATTGTTACTTTTACATACATAGGTACACCAGGGTGATGCTTTTCAGTAAGAGTATCGATTTTGTAGTAGTCACTATTTGTACTTAGTCACTATTACTACCGATCATAACTCCGAAACATTTAAAATCATAACGTCAATAATTATCATAAATATCAAAACAAAAAACAAAATAACAAAATATATAAAGCGGACACAACTCGTGCAAAAACAATAATCACGCTTCAATGACAGTTAATACAGATAGGTATATTACGTTAAAAAACGAAATGTCATTCCAAATCTGACATAATGGAATATACTTATGCAAAGTACTGTAGAGCGACAGAGAGCACCACACTTAAATCATTCATCATTTTATTCTATCACATTTGATTGGATATGAATAGATTAAATGAATGTTACATTAACCTCGGGTTAGTTAACTCAGACTTAACTTCTACTGGTGCATCGAAAAGTATGAGTAAAAATTTAACATTTTAACCACGAGTTAAAAAAAATTGTGAAAAATTGAATCTATCACTCAACCAGTGATATTACCATAAACAATTACCTGGTATGCACTTGGCTTCGGTCCGTGCATAACAGAACACCGGTGAAAGCCGAGAAAAAAATAAAAAAGAACAAAATAATAATACTTAATAATTTTTATTTTAAGTAACTATAACTCATTTTGTTAGAAGAACAATTTTGTCTTACAAACAAATTTCTTTTCACTACAAACGAAAAAACTGTCATGTCTTCGATTTGAAATATTTTTTACCTAATTCCAATCAATTTTGAGCTTGTACGAGAAAGTACGGATCTGACTCTACACAGTTATGAGTTTATGTAGGAGCAATTTAAAAATTGTCCAACTAGAAACGAATTTCTTTTCACTACAAACGAAAACTATGTCATGTCTTCCTTTTGAAATAGTTTTGACCGAAGTCCAATCAGTTTTGAGCTCATACAATAGAGTACGGTTCTTATTTGATACATTTTTTTGCTATTTGTGGTCGTTCTTAAAAAATTATCCAACTACAAACGAATTTCTTTTCACTACAAACGAAAACAATGTCATGTCTTCCATTTGAAATAGTTTTCACCGAAGTCCAATCATCAATTTTGAGCTCCTACAATAGAGTACGGTTCTTATTTTATAAATTTTATTGCTATTTGCGGTCTTTCTCAAAAAACTGTCCAACTACAAACGAATTTCTTTTCACTACAAACGAAAACAAAGTCATGTCTTCCATTTGACATAGTTTTCACCGAAGTCCAATCAGTTTTGAGCTCATACAATAGAGTACGGTTCGTATTTGATTCATTTCTGACAGGAAGAAAGATAAGCACGAGTATCGCGGGGTTCACGGGGGAGGAGGCGAACGTGGACCTCGGGGTGCCGACCGGCTCCGTGTATGGTCCTCTAGGATATATAATGCACGTGAACAGTGTATCGAATGTTGTTAAACACTGTAGAGTATTTATGTATGTGGGCACATGATAACGGTATCATCCTGAACTTCGCAAAAACTAGATGCATGCACATACATTCTCCATACAACCAGCAAGCAAAAACGGTTCAACAGGAAAACTTAGACATAGTAGGACACACGTATGACTGCTCACATGTAAACAAAATTAACTGTAAATGTACGAAATTAGAGTATGTTGAGACTTTTAAGTATTTAGGCCTAATTATTGATAATAAATTTAACTGGAAACCGCATGTAAGTGATGTCTGTAATAGGTTAAGATGTGTGCTGGGGAAGTTCTACCAACTCAATGCAGTGTTAAATAGGAAAACACTGCGAGTCGTGTATTATGCGCTTGCTGACTCACTACTTAGTTATGGACTTATTGTGTATGGGAGAACGTTCGCTACTTATATAAAAGATGTAAAAAATATACAGATAAGACTGATAAAGTTCCTCGTAAGTAAAAATGTTAAAAACAAGTGTAATAGAGAATATGAAAAGTTATTTCCGTTATGTAAAATTCTACCCGTTGATAAAAAAGTTAAATATCTGATAGGTTTAGAGTATTTTTATCGTGATGAGCACAAAGTACCTAAGAATAATAGGATTAAGACTAGAAGTGTTACACAGGGAAAACTAATTCAGCCAAGTGTACAAAACTATTATGGTAAAAGGACCTCTAAATATTTAGTACCAAATATTTTTAATAAGATTAATTTACTTAGACAAGATAGTAAAATAAGTAAAACAGTGTTAAAATCAAAACTAAAGGACTTACTTCTCGACGATAAGCCAGTGTCACCGTAAACACGCTGACACGCGCTGTCGTCGAGGGCGAAGTACCCGCATAGTAAATACGATACGTATGCAGATTGTACTAATAACCGTTTATTGTATTTGTACCTATTATTAACATAATTTAATTTAGGCATACTAAGTAGTTATTATATTTATTAAAACTGAGCGCCTCTCGCCATTAAACGTCACAGTTTGGCGAGTAATATTACATTGTTAAATGTTATTGTTTAAAGTTAAATAAATTAAAAAAAACAAAAAAAAAAAATTTTTTTGCTATTTGTGGTCGTTCTCAAAAAACTGTCCAACTACAAACTAATTTCTTTTCACTACAAACGAAAACAATGTCATGTCTTCCATTTGACATAGTTTTCACCGAAGTCCAATCAGTTTTGAGCTCATACAATAGAGTACGGTTCGTATTTGATTAATTTTTTTGCTATTTGTGGTCGTTCTCAAAAAACTGTCCAACTACAAACGAATTTCTTTTCACTACAAACGAAAACAATGTCATGTCTTCCATTTGACATAGTATTCACCGAAGTCCAATAAGTTTTGAGCTTTTCCAAGAAAGTACGGATCTGACTCTACACATTTTTGAGTTTATCTAGGAGCAATTTAAAAATTGTCCAACTACAAACGAATTTCTTTTCACTACAAACGAAAACAATGTCATGTCTTCCATTTGAAATAGTTTTCAGCGAAATCCAATCAATTTTGAGCTCATACAACAGAGTACGGTTCTTATTTTATACATTTTTTTGCTATTTGTGGTCTTTCTCAAAAAACTGTCCAACTACAAACGAATTTCTTTTCACTACAAACGAAAACAATGTCATGTCTTCCATTTGACATAGTTTTCACCGAAGTCCAATCAGTTTTGAGCTCATACAATAGAGTACGGTTCGTATTTGATTCATTTTTTTGCTATTTGTGGTCGTTATCAAAAAACTGTCCAACTACAAACGAATTTCTTTTCACTACAAACGAAAACAATGTCATGTCTTCCATTTGACTTAGTTTTCACCGAAGTCCAATCAGTTTTGAGCTCATACAATAGAGTACGGTTCGTATTTGATTCATTTTTTTGCTATTTGTGGTCGTTCTCAAAAAACTGTCCAACTACAAACGAATTTCTTTTCACTACAAACGAAAACACTGTCATGTCTTCGATTTGAAACATATTTGACCTAATTCCAATCAATTTTGAGCTTTTACAAGAAAGTACGGATCTGACTCTACACATTTTTGAGTTTATGTAGGAGCAATTTAAAAATTGTCCAACTACAAACGAATTTCTTTTCACTACAAACGAAAACTATGTCATGTCTTCCTTTTGAAATAGTTTTCACCAAAGTCCAATCAGTTTTGAGCTCATACAATAGAGTACGGTTCTTATTTGATACATTTTTTTGCTATTTGTGGTCGTTCTTAAAAAATTATCCAACTACAAACGAATTTCTTTTCACTACAAACGAAAACAATGTCATGTCTTCCATTTGACATAGTTTTCACTGAAGTCCAATCAGTTTTGAGCTCATACAATAGAGTACGGTTCGTATTTGATTCATTTTTTTGCTATTTGTGGTCGTTCTAAAAAAACTGTCCAACTACAAACGAATTTCTTTTCACTACAAACGAAAACAATGTCATGTCTTCCATTTGACATAGTTTTCACTGAAGTCCAATCAGTTTTGAGCTCATACAATAGAGTACGGTTCGTATTTGATTCATTTTTTTGCTATTTGTGGTCGTTCTAAAAAAACTGTCCAACTACAAACGAATTTCTTTTCACTACAAACGAAAACAATGTCATGTCTTCCATTTGATATAGTTTTCACTGAAGTCCAATCAGTTTTGAGCTCATACAATAGAGTACGGTTCGTATTTGATTAATTTTTTTGCTATTTGTGGTCGTTCTAAAAAAACTGTCCAACTACAAACGAATTTCTTTTCACTACAAACGAAAAAAATGTCATGTCTTCCATGTGACATAGTTTTTACCGAAGTCCAATCAGTTTTGAGCTCATACAATAGAGTACGGTTCTTATTTGATACATTTTTTTGCTATTTGTGGTCGTTCTCAAAAAACTGTCCAACTAAAAACGAATTTCTTTTCACTACAAACGAAAACAATGTCATGTCTTCCATTTGAAATAGTTTTCACCGAAATCCAATCAATTTTGAGCTCATACAACAGAGTACGGTTCTTATTTTATACATTTTTTTGCTATTTGTGGTCTTTCTCAAAAAACTGTCCAACTACAAACGAATTTCTTTTCACTACAAACGAAAACAATGTCATGTCTTCCATTTGACATAGTTTTCACCGAAGTCCAATCAGTTTTGAGCTCATACAATAGAGTACGGTTCGTATTTGATTCATTTTTTTGCTATTTGTGGTCGTTATCAAAAAACTGTCCAACTACAAACGAATTTCTTTTCACTACAAACGAAAACAATGTCATGTCTTCCATTTGACTTAGTTTTCACCGAAGTCCAATCAGTTTTGAGCTCATACAATAGAGTACGGTTCGTATTTGATTCATTTTTTTGCTATTTGTGGTCGTTCTCAAAAAACTGTCCAACTACAAACGAATTTCTTTTCACTACAAACGAAAACACTGTCATGTCTTCGATTTGAAACAGTTTTGACCTAATTCCAATCAATTTTGAGCTTTTACAAGAAAGTACGGATCTGACTCTACACATTTTTGAGTTTATGTAGGAGCAATTTAAAAATTGTCCAACTACAAACGAATTTCTTTTCACTACAAACGAAAACTATGTCATGTCTTCCTTTTGAAATAGTTTTCACCAAAGTCCAATCAGTTTTGAGCTCATACAATAGAGTACGGTTCTTATTTGATACATTTTTTTGCTATTTGTGGTCGTTCTTAAAAAATTATCCAACTACAAACGAATTTCTTTTCACTACAAACGAAAACAATGTCATGTCTTCCATTTGACATAGTTTTCACTGAAGTCCAATCAGTTTTGAGCTCATACAATAGAGTACGGTTCGTATTTGATTCATTTTTTTGCTATTTGTGGTCGTTCTAAAAAAACTGTCCAACTACAAACGAATTTCTTTTCACTACAAACGAAAACAATGTCATGTCTTCCATTTGACATTTTTTTTACCGAAGTCCAATCAGTTTTGAGCTCATACAATAGAGTACGGTTCTTATTTGATACATTTTTTTGCTATTTGTGGTCGTTTTCAAAAAACTGTCCAACTAAAAACGAATTTCTTTTCACTACAAACGAAAACAATGTCATGTCTTCCATTTGAAATAGTTTTCACCGAAATCCAATCAATTTTGAGCTCATACAACAGAGTACGGTTCTTATTTTATACATTTTTTTGCTATTTGTGGTCGTTCTCAAAAAACTGTCCAACTACAAACGAATTTCTTTTCACTACAAACGAAAACAATGTCATGTCTTCCATTTGACTTAGTTTTCACTGAAGTTCAATCAGTTTTGAGCTCATACAATAGAGTACGGTTCGTATTTGATTCATTTTTTTGCTATTTGTGGTCGTTCTCAAAAAACTGTCCAACTACAAACGAATTTCTTTTCACTACAAACGAAAACAATGTCATGTCTTCCTTTTGAAATAGTTTTTACCAAAGTCCAATCAGTTTTGAGCTCATACAATAGAGTACGGTTCTTATTTGATACATTTTTTTTTGCTATTTGTGGTCTTTCTCAAAAAACTGTCCAACTACAAACGAATTTCTTTTCACTACAAACGAAAACAATGTCATGTCTTCCATTTGACATAGTTTTCACTGAAGTCCAATTAGTTTTGAGCTCATACAATAGAGTACGGTTCGTATTTGATTCATTTTTTTGCTATTTGTGGTCGTTCTAAAAAAACTGTCCAACTACAAACGAATTTCTTTTCACTACAAACGAAAACAATGTCATGTCTTCCATTTGACATAATTTTTACCGAAGTCCAATCAGTTTTGAGCTCATACAATAGAGTACGGTTCTTATTTGATACATTTTTTTGCTATTTGTGGTCGTTCTCAAAAAACTGTCCAACTAAAAACGAATTTCTTTTCACTACAAACGCAAACAATGTCATGTCTTCCATTTGACATAGTTTTCACCGAAGTCTAATCAGTTTTGAGCTCATACAATAGAGTACGGTTCGTATTTGATTCATTTTTTTGCTATTTGTGGTCGTTCTCAAAAAACTGTCCAACTAAAAACGAATTTCTTTTCACTACAAACGAAAACAATGTCATGTCTTCCATTTGACATAGTTTTCACCGAAGTCCAATCAGTTTTGAGCTCATACAATAGAGTACGGTTCGTATTTGATTCATTTTTTTGCTATTTGTGGTCGTTCTCAAAAAACTGTCCAACTACAAACGAATTTCTTTTCACTACAAACGAAAACAATGTTATGTCTTCCATTTGAAATAGTTTTCACCGAAATCCAATCAATTTTGAGCTTTTCCAAGAAAGTACGGATCTGACTCTACACATTTTTGAGTTTATCTAGGAGCAATTTAAAAATTGTCCAACTACAAACGAATTTCTTTTCACTACAAACGAAAACAATGTCATGTCTTCCATTTGAAATAGTTTTCACCGAAATCCAATCAATTTTGAGCTCATACAACAGAGTACGGTTCTTATTTGATACATTTTTTTGCTATTTGTGGTCGTTCACAAAAAATTGTTCAACTACAAACGAATTTCTTTTCACTACAAACGAAAACACTGTCATGTCTTCGATTTGAAACAGTTTTGACCTAATTCCAATCAATTTTGAGCTTTTACAAGAAAGTACGGATCTGACTCTACACATTTTTGAATTTATGTAGGAGCAATTTAAAATTTGTCCAACTACAAACGAATTTCTTTTCACTACAAACGAAAACAATGTCATGTCTTCCATTTGAAATAGTTTTCACCGAAATCCAATCAATTTTGAGCTCATACAACAGAGTACGGTTCTTATTTGATACATTTTGTTGCTATTTGTGGTCGTTCACAAAAAATTGTCCAACTACAAACGAATTTCTTTTCACTACAAACGAAAACACTGTCATGTCTTTGATTTGAAACAGTTTTGACCTAATTCCAATCAATTTTGAGCTTTTACAAGAAAGTACGGATCTGACTCTACACATTTTTGAATTTATGTAGGAGCAATTTAAAAATTGTCCAACTACAAACGAATTTCTTTTCACTACAAACGAAAACTATGTCATGTCTTCCTTTTGAAATAGTTTTCACCGAAGTCCAATCAGCTTTGAGCTCATACAATAGAGTACGGTTCTTATTTGATACATTTTTTTGCTATTTGTGGTCGTTCTTAAAAATTATCCAACTACAAACGAATTTCTTTTCACTACAAACGAAAACAATGTCATGTCTTCCATTTCAAATAGTTTTCACCGAAGTCCAATCAATTTTGAGCTCATACAACAAAGTACGGTTCTTATTTTATACATTTTTTGCTATTTGTGGTCGTTCTCAAAAAACTGTCCAACTACAAACGAATTTCTTTTCACTACAAACGAAAACAATGTCATGTCTTCCATTTGACATAGTTTTTACCGAAGTCCAATCAGTTTTGAGCTCATACAATAGAGTACGGTTCTTATTTGATACATTTTTTTGCTATTTGTGGTCGTTCTCAAAAAACTGTCCAACTAAAAACGAATTTCTTTTCACTACAAACGAAAAGAATGTCATGTTTTCCATTTGAAATAGTTTTTACCAAAGTCCAATCAGTTTTGAGCTCATACAATAGAGTACGGTTCTTATTTGATACATTTTTTTTGCTATTTGTGGTCTTTCTCAAAAAACTGTCCAACTACAAACGAATTTCTTTTCACTACAAACGAAAACAATGTCATGTCTTCCATTTGAAATAGTTTTCACCGAAGTCCAATCAATTGTGAGCTCATACAACAGAGTACGGTTCGTATTTGATTCATTTTTTTGCTATTTGTGGTCGTTCTAAAAAAACTGTCCAACTACAAACGAATTTCTTTTCACTACAAACGAAAACAATGTCATGTCTTCCATTTGACATAGTTTTCACTGAAGTCCAATCAGTTTTGAGCTCATACAATAGAGTACGGTTCGTATTTGATTCATTTTTTTGCTATTTGTGGTCGTTCTAAAAAAACTGTCCAACTACAAACGAATTTCTTTTCACTACAAACGAAAACAATGTCATGTCTTCCATTTGACATAGTTTTTACCGAAGTCCAATCAGTTTTGAGCTCATACAATAGAGTACGGTTCTTATTTGATACATTTTTTTGCTATTTGTGGTCGTTCTAAAAAAACTGTCCAACTACAAACGAATTTCTTTTCACTACAAACGAAAACAATGTCATGTCTTCCATTTGACATAGTTTTTACCGAAGTCCAATCAGTTTTGAGCTCATACAATAGAGTACGGTTCGTATTTGATTAATTTTTTGCTATTTGTGGTCGTTCTCAAAAAACTGTCCAACTACAAACGAATTTCTTTTCACTACAAACGAAAACAATGTTATGTCTTCCATTTGAAATAGTTTTCACCGAAATCCAATCAATTTTGAGCTTTTCCAAGAAAGTACGGATCTGACTCTACACATTTTTGAGTTTATCTAGGAGCAATTTAAAAATTGTCCAACTACAAACGAATTTCTTTTCACTACAAACGAAAACAATGTCATGTCTTCCATTTGAAATAGTTTTCACCGAAATCCAATCAATTTTGAGCTCATACAACAGAGTACGGTTCTTATTTGATACATTTTTTTGCTATTTGTGGTCGTTCTAAAAAAACTGTCCAACTACAAACGAATTTCTTTTCACTACAAACGAAAACAATGTCATGTCTTCCATTTGACATTTTTTTTACCGAAGTCCAATCAGTTTTGAGCTCATACAATAGAGTACGGTTCTTATTTGATACATTTTTTTGCTATTTGTGGTCGTTTTCAAAAAACTGTCCAACTAAAAACGAATTTCTTTTCACTACAAACGAAAACAATGTCATGTCTTCCATTTGAAATAGTTTTCACCGAAATCCAATCAATTTTGAGCTCATACAACAGAGTACGGTTCTTATTTTATACATTTTTTTGCTATTTGTGGTCGTTCTCAAAAAACTGTCCAACTACAAACGAATTTCTTTTCACTACAAACGAAAACAATGTCATGTCTTCCATTTGAAATAGTTTTCACTGAAGTCCAATCAGTTTTGAGCTCATACAATAGAGAACGGTTCGTATTTGATTCATTTTTTTGCTATTTGTGGTCGTTCTAAAAAAACTGTCCAACTACAAACGAATTTCTTTTCACTACAAACGAAAACAATGTCATGTCTTCCATTTGACATTTTTTTTACCGAAGTCCAATCAGTTTTGAGCTCATACAATAGAGTACGGTTCTTATTTGATACATTTTTTTGCTATTTGTGGTCGTTTTCAAAAAACTGTCCAACTAAAAACGAATTTCTTTTCACTACAAACGAAAACAATGTCATGTCTTCCATTTGAAATAGTTTTCACCGAAATCCAATCAATTTTGAGCTCATACAACAGAGTACGGTTCTTATTTTATACATTTTTTTGCTATTTGTGGTCGTTCTCAAAAAACTGTCCAACTACAAACGAATTTCTTTTCACTACAAACGAAAACAATGTCATGTCTTCCATTTGACTTAGTTTTCACTGAAGTTCAATCAGTTTTGAGCTCATACAATAGAGTACGGTTCGTATTTGATTCATTTTTTTGCTATTTGTGGTCGTTCTCAAAAAACTGTCCAACTACAAACGAATTTCTTTTCACTACAAACGAAAACAATGTCATGTCTTCCTTTTGAAATAGTTTTTACCAAAGTCCAATCAGTTTTGAGCTCATACAATAGAGTACGGTTCTTATTTGATACATTTTTTTTGCTATTTGTGGTCTTTCTCAAAAAACTGTCCAACTACAAACGAATTTCTTTTCACTACAAACGAAAACAATGTCATGTCTTCCATTTGACATAGTTTTCACTGAAGTCCAATTAGTTTTGAGCTCATACAATAGAGTACGGTTCGTATTTGATTCATTTTTTTGCTATTTGTGGTCGTTCTAAAAAAACTGTCCAACTACAAACGAGTTTCTTTTCACTACAAACGAAAACAATGTCATGTCTTCCATTTGACATAGTTTTTACCGAAGTCCAATCAGTTTTGAGCTCATACAATAGAGTACGGTTCTTATTTGATACATTTTTTTGCTATTTGTGGTCGTTCTCAAAAAACTGTCCAACTAAAAACGAATTTCTTTTCACTACAAACGCAAACAATGTCATGTCTTCCATTTGACATAGTTTTCACCGAAGTCTAATCAGTTTTGAGCTCATACAATAGAGTACGGTTCGTATTTGATTCATTTTTTTGCTATTTGTGGTCGTTCTCAAAAAACTGTCCAACTACAAACGAATTTCTTTTCACTACAAACGAAAACAATGTCATGTCTTCCATTTGACATAGTTTTCACTGAAGTCCAATCAGTTTTGAGCTCATACAATAGAGAACGGTTCGTATTTGATTCATTTTTTTGCTATTTGTGGTCGTTCTAAAAAAACTGTCCAACTACAAACGAATTTCTTTTCACTACAAACGAAAACAATGTCATGTCTTCCATTTGACATTTTTTTTACCGAAGTCCAATCAGTTTTGAGCTCATACAATAGAGTACGGTTCTTATTTGATACATTTTTTTGCTATTTGTGGTCGTTTTCAAAAAACTGTCCAACTAAAAACGAATTTCTTTTCACTACAAACGAAAACAATGTCATGTCTTCCATTTGAAATAGTTTTCACCGAAATCCAATCAATTTTGAGCTCATACAACAGAGTACGGTTCTTATTTTATACATTTTTTTGCTATTTGTGGTCGTTCTCAAAAAACTGTCCAACTACAAACGAATTTCTTTTCACTACAAACGAAAACAATGTCATGTCTTCCATTTGACTTAGTTTTCACTGAAGTTCAATCAGTTTTGAGCTCATACAATAGAGTACGGTTCGTATTTGATTCATTTTTTTGCTATTTGTGGTCGTTCTCAAAAAACTGTCCAACTACAAACGAATTTCTTTTCACTACAAACGAAAACAATGTCATGTCTTCCTTTTGAAATAGTTTTTACCAAAGTCCAATCAGTTTTGAGCTCATACAATAGAGTACGGTTCTTATTTGATACATTTTTTTTGCTATTTGTGGTCTTTCTCAAAAAACTGTCCAACTACAAACGAATTTCTTTTCACTACAAACGAAAACAATGTCATGTCTTCCATTTGACATAGTTTTCACTGAAGTCCAATTAGTTTTGAGCTCATACAATAGAGTACGGTTCGTATTTGATTCATTTTTTTGCTATTTGTGGTCGTTCTAAAAAAACTGTCCAACTACAAACGAGTTTCTTTTCACTACAAACGAAAACAATGTCATGTCTTCCATTTGACATAGTTTTTACCGAAGTCCAATCAGTTTTGAGCTCATACAATAGAGTACGGTTCTTATTTGATACATTTTTTTGCTATTTGTGGTCGTTCTCAAAAAACTGTCCAACTAAAAACGAATTTCTTTTCACTACAAACGCAAACAATGTCATGTCTTCCATTTGACATAGTTTTCACCGAAGTCTAATCAGTTTTGAGCTCATACAATAGAGTACGGTTCGTATTTGATTCATTTTTTTGCTATTTGTGGTCGTTCTCAAAAAACTGTCCAACTACAAACGAATTTCTTTTCACTACAAACGAAAACAATGTCATGTCTTCCATTTGACATAGTTTTCACCGAAGTCCAATCAGTTTTGAGCTCATACAATAGAGTACGGTTCGTATTTGATTCATTTTTTTGCTATTTGTGGTCGTTCTCAAAAAACTGTCCAACTACAAACGAATTTCTTTTCACTACAAACGAAAACAATGTTATGTCTTCCATTTGAAATAGTTTTCACCGAAATCCAATCAATTTTGAGCTTTTCCAAGAAAGTACGGATCTGACTCTACACATTTTTGAGTTTATCTAGGAGCAATTTAAAAATTGTCCAACTACAAACGAATTTCTTTTCACTACAAACGAAAACAATGTCATGTCTTCCATTTGAAATAGTTTTCACCGAAATCCAATCAATTTTGAGCTCATACAACAGAGTACGGTTCTTATTTGATACATTTTTTTGCTATTTGGGGTTGTTCACAAAAAATTGTTCAACTACAAACGAATTTCTTTTCACTACAAACGAAAACACTGTCATGTCTTCGATTTGAAACAGTTTTGACCTAATTCCAATCAATTTTGAGCTTTTACAAGAAAGTACGGATCTGACTCTACACATTTTTGAATTTATGTAGGAGCAATTTAAAAATTGTCCAACTACAAACGAATTTCTTTTCACTACAAACGAAAACAATGTCATGTCTTCCATTTGAAATAGTTTTCACCGAAATCCAATCAATTTTGAGCTCATACAACAGAGTACGGTTCTTATTTGATACATTTTGTTGCTATTTGTGGTCGTTCACAAAAAATTGTCCAACTACAAACGAATTTCTTTTCACTACAAACGAAAACACTGTCATGTCTTCGATTTGAAACAGTTTTGACCTAATTCCAATCAATTTTGAGCTTTTACAAGAAAGTACGGATCTGACTCTACACATTTTTGAATTTATGTAGGAGCAATTTAAAAATTGTCCAACTACAAACGAATTTCTTTTCACTACAAACGAAAACTATGTCATGTCTTCCTTTTGAAATAGTTTTCACCGAAGTCCAATCAGCTTTGAGCTCATACAATAGAGTACGGTTCTTATTTGATACATTTTTTTGCTATTTGTGGTCGTTCTTAAAAATTATCCAACTACAAACGAATTTCTTTTTACTACAAACGAAAACAATGTCATGTCTTCCATTTCAAATAGTTTTCACCGAAGTCCAATCAATTTTGAGCTCATACAACAGAGTACGGTTCTTATTTTATACATTTTTTGCTATTTGTGGTCGTTCTCAAAAAACTGTCCAACTACAAACGAATTTCTTTTCACTACTAACGAAAACAATGTCATGTCTTCCATTTGACATAGTTTTTACCGAAGTCCAATCAGTTTTGAGCTCATACAATAGAGTACGGTTCTTATTTGATACATTTTTTTGCTATTTGTGGTCGTTCTCAAAAAACTGTCCAACTAAAAACGAATTTCTTTTCACTACAAACGAAAAGAATGTCATGTTTTCCATTTGAAATAGTTTTTACCAAAGTCCAATCAGTTTTGAGCTCATACAATAGAGTACGGTTCTTATTTGATACATTTTTTTTGCTATTTGTGGTCTTTCTCAAAAAACTGTCCAACTACAAACGAATTTCTTTTCACTACAAACGAAAACAATGTCATGTCTTCCATTTGAAATAGTTTTCACCGAAGTCCAATCAATTGTGAGCTCATACAACAGAGTACGGTTCGTATTTGATTCATTTTTTTGCTATTTGTGGTCGTTCTCAAAAAACTGTCCAACTACAAACGAATTTCTTTTCACTACAAACGAAAACAATGTCATGTCTTCCATTTGACATAGTTTTCACTGAAGTCCAATCAGTTTTGAGCTCATACAATAGAGTACGGTTCGTATTTGATTCATTTTTTTGCTATTTGTGGTCGTTCTAAAAAAACTGTCCAACTACAAACGAATTTCTTTTCACTACAAACGAAAACAATGTCATGTCTTCCATTTGACATAGTTTTTACCGAAGTCCAATCAGTTTTGAGCTCATACAATAGAGTACGGTTCTTATTTGATACATTTTTTTGCTATTTGTGGTCGTTCTCAAAAAACTGTCCAACTAAAAACGAATTTCTTTTCACTACAAACGAAAACAATGTCATGTCTTCCATTTGACATAGTTTTCACCGAAGTCTAATCAGTTTTGAGCTCATACAATGGAGTACGGTTCGTATTTGATTCATTTTTTTGCTATTTGTGGTCGTTCTTAAAAAACTGTCCAACTACAAACGAATTTCTTTTCACTACAAACGAAAACTATGTCATGTCTTCCATTTGACATAGTTTTCACCGAAGTCCAATCAGTTTTGAGCTCATACAATAGAGTACGGTTCGTATTTGATTCATTTTTTTGCTATTTGTGGTCGTTCTCAAAAAACTGTCCAACTACAAACGAATTTCTTTTCACTACAAACGAAAACAATGTTATGTCTTCCATTTGAAATAGTTTTCACCGAAATCCAATCAATTTTGAGCTTTTCCAAGAAAGTACGGATCTGACTCTACACATTTTTGAGTTTATCTAGGAGCAATTTAAAAATTGTCCAACTACAAACGAATTTATTTTCACTACAAACGAAAACAATGTCATGTCTTCCATTTGAAATAGTTTTCACCGAAATCCAATCAATTTTGAGCTCATACAACAGAGTACGGTTCTTATTTGATACATTTTTTTGCTATTTGTGGTCGTTCACAAAAAATTGTTCAACTACAAACGAATTTCTTTTCACTACAAACGAAAACACTGTCATGTCTTCGATTTGAAACAGTTTTGACCTAATTCCAATCAATTTTGAGCTTTTACAAGAAAGTTCGGATCTGACTCTACACATTTTTGAATTTATGTAGGAGCAATTTAAAAATTGTCCAACTACAAACGAATTTCTTTTCACTACAAACGAAAACAATGTCATGTCTTCCATTTGAAATAGTTTTCACCGAAATCCAATCAATTTTGAGCTCATACAACAGAGTACGGTTCTTATTTGATACATTTTTTTGCTATTTGTGGTCGTTCACAAAAAATTGTCCAACTACAAACGAATTTCTTTTCACTACAAACGAAAACACTGTCATGTCTTCGATTTGAAACAGTTTTGACCTAATTCCAATCAATTTTGAGCTTTTACAAGAAATTACGGATCTGACTCTACTCATTTTTGAATTTATGTAGGAGCAATTTAAAAATTGTCCAACTACAAACGAATTTCTTTTCACTACAAACGAAAACTATGTCATGTCTTCCTTTTGAAATAGTTTTCACCGAAGTCCAATCAGTTTTGAGCTCATACAATAGAGTACGGTTCGTATTTGATTCATTTTTTTGCTATTTGTGATCGTTCTCAAAAAACTATCCAACTACAAACGAATTTCTTTTCACTACAAACGAAAACAATGTTATGTCTTCCATTTGAAATAGTTTTCACCGAAATCCAATCAATTTTGAGCTTTTCCAAGAAAGTACGGATCTGACTCTACACATTTTTGAGTTTATCTAGGAGCAATTTAAAAATTGTCCAACTACAAACGAATTTCTTTTCACTACAAACGAAAACAATGTCATGTCTTCCATTTGAAATAGTTTTCACCGAAATCCAATCAATTTTGAGCTCATACAACAGAGTACGGTTCTTATTTGATACATTTTTTTGCTATTTGTGGTCGTTCACAAAAAATTGTCCAACTACAAACGAATTTCTTTTCACTACAAACGAAAACACTGTCATGTCTTCGATTTGAAACAGTTTTGACCTAATTCCAATCAATTTTGAGCTTTTACAAGAAAGTACGGATCTGACTCTACACATTTTTGAGTTTATGTAGGAGCAATTTAAAAATTGTCCAACTACAAACGAATTTCTTTTCACTACAAACGAAAACAATGTCATGTCTTCCATTTGAAATAGTTTTCACCGAAGTCCAATCAATTTTGAGCTCCTACAATAGAGTACGGTTCTTATTTGATACATTTTTTTGCTATTTGTGGTCGTTCTTAAAAAAATATCCAACTACAAACGAATTTCTTTTTACTACAAACGAAAACACCGTCATGTTTTCGATTTGAAATAGTTTTTACCGAATTCCAATAAATTTTGAGCTTTTATAAGAAATTACGGATCTGACTCTACACATTTTTGAGTTTATGTAGGAGCAATTTAAAAATGGTCCAACTACAAACGAAAATTGTTTCACGACAAATGTTATTACGCTTTTGTCTTCTATTTAATATGGTTTCTGTTGTGTGCTCTGTTGGCTTCGATTTTAAAGAGAGAACAAACAACGTAGTTACTTGTAGAGTTTTTATTCGTCAGTTATTATAGAAATTTAATATATTTTTGACAGAAAACCTTTTGATTTATGTCTATCACTTAATTGTGTTCCTATTTTGTAAGAAATTAAAAATTGTGTAAGAGCGATCTTGCTCATTGGGTTATAAAACTGGTAAACCACCTTTTTAGTAGTAGGTTAAAAAGACTTAAACGGGCTAGTGAGCAATTTAATTGATAGCGATTTTCATTTTTATTTTTTTATTTTTTTTCCACGTAACTACAAACGAAAAAAATTGAACTACAATCAACTACAAACAATTCTGCACCGTATACTTTGCTTGAAAGTTTGATTTTTGTAAACCGGGGGCTGGCTTTTTTTTGGGCCCCCTATTTTTTTTTTCGCGCAACTACAAACAAAAATCGTTTTACTACAAACAACTACAAACAAAACACTATCAGAAAAAAAAATAAAACAAAAAAAAATTCAAGGTCGGTGGCCAAGTTCACATAGGTACACTTAATCCCTTTTTTTACTCTATCGTATCGTGGTAGGGTGAAAGATGGGAGTATTTCACTTCCTTGAATTTCATTTTTCATAAATTGTTGTGTAGTGAGGTTAGGATGTTTTTAAATTATGAAAAGATCACAACAATTACCCTTATTATACTTACTGAAGATAAATTTTGCTCGGACAATCACAGACGGCGGAGTTGAACCTTTAGATCAAGGACCGTACTGCTGTGGAGTGTTTGTCAGGGATAATATAATAGAAATATATGCTGACCATTACATACATGTGTATTCAAGGTTCTTCAGACACGATAAATATTGCAAAGCACAGCTTAACCTACGCGCGAGACGATGCGACCGATGTGCACGTTAATAAGGCCTGTACGAGAGTCATACGGTAGGCGCCTACCTTACCCCTCTGTGGTTTCTAACGTCGACTCGCAGCGTGGACGGACGCGCCGTTGAAGAAGTCGCCGGGCGGTTAAAAGTCGCCGGGCGAACCGCCGAGAAGGCAGCGCTGGTGGTCGGTGGCGGCCCCGTCTAGCGGGGGCTAGACGAGGTGGCTGGATGGCGCTGAGCACGGCCGTCAACCGTGCTACGCATAGCGCGGCGAGACCGCGCTCAGGGTGGCTAGCTTCTCGGTGGAGAGGCCAGTGAAGCCCCTTGGCATCGGAGCCGGCGCGGACGCCGGCGCCACGAAAGCTGGCCTCTTCGACTTTCGGCCTACGGGGGTGAAGAAGCGCGTTCTACGCGCGCCGACAGCACATGCTGTCGCCGAAGACTCCGCCGGCTAACAGCCAGGCAAAGGCAGAAGCAAAAGTCGGTATCACACGGTCACTGACGCGACACTGCACTGAACCGAAAATTCCTTTCGCACTCGCGACACGGGTTTAATACGGACGTGACATTGTAATGAATATTTTCCTCGACAAAACGTCTGCGTTCACGAATGCCGACGTCGTAAGGCGACGCGGCCTAACTCTGAGACGAGCGGTTCCAGACTCACTGTCGATTTGGACAGATAAATCTCAGCTGGTCACACGCACCGCATTGCGCTAACGTGGCTTAGCTGTCAAAAATTGAAATGGACTGAAATATTCCAAACCAGTTGCATGAATACGGATAAAGTTGCATTTTATGTTACTTATGCGTTTACAGCTCGAAGTAATCAAAATTAATGTTTTTATTAATATTTGTAATTAAACATCAACATATTAACCACCTTGCGCTGCGTTCGACGAACGCCGCGGACACAATTAGGACCTGTCAAATTCAAACGTCAAATGGACTGTCACAAGTTTATTCGAATCAGTACCCCTCAATGATACAAATTAATTTCTCAGTTTTGGTTTAGTGTTAGATTTCTAAAACGGCTAGACTTCATCTTATGAGTGTTAAATTAAAATGCGCCGTAGTTTGGCGGTTCAGAATCACCTTACTCGGCCTAGTTCTGTTCAGGATAAAGCTCGCTAAGGCAGCCTGAAGTTTCGTATGACCAGTGTCAGTTTTCGTGTTATTTTGGACTACACAGGAGTCCCTGTGCCATGAATGCTATCAAAGTTTGCTGTCGAGAATGTAAGTAATCTATTTCAATAGCCAGTTTCAAGGAGAACATGTTAGTTATTCAGAAAACAACAAGTCAAAATGACAGGTTAGTCGCGAGTTTATACCTATGTTATGTAGTATCACTTGCCATAATTTTCATTTATCATTAACCTTTTATTTCATAAATCATAAACTCTTCGGGATTTCTTGAATACTATTTATGGAGAAATCATTAGGTTAGGTTGGGTTTTTTTTTATAAAAATCCCGAAAAGTTTCAGCTTACAGAGAAAAAAATATGGCAAATGAATATTATGGCAAATGATAGAGAACCGTGAAAAATATCACAGCCGTGGATACACAAGTAACAGGAATAGTGAGTAATTAAGCATATTCTTCGGAAAATCTTTACCTGATCACGTGATAAGGGACGCCTTTATAATTTCTCTCGTACAATTTATGTCGCAAAATCTTTGTGTTATTGTCTCTTCAAATCAGCTCTATAGATTTAACTATTCTTGCTGTAGGGGTGCACACACGCACACTTGCTTCGAATTTTGTGTTGCACTCTAATCTAATCACTCTATTTATATAATATAGCTAGCTTTTGCTCGCGGCTTCGCTCGCACAGGTCTGGAAACGCGTCTGTGTACTTTACATTGTTACCTACTTGAAAGAAGGACAACGTTGGCACCTGTCACAAATTCCCTTGTAGGCCTAGTCTCGTTCGTTCATATATACTCGTTGTCTAATCTATAGAGACTCATATAAAATGCCAGAACTACCCCAATGATGGTTCCAAGGTTACCACTGAATTTAAAACAAGGTGAACCAAGAAACCGTGTTCCGATTACCTACTTGTAGTCTGCTTATCCGAATAGGTAATCTGACGAGGGTTGCGCGTCCCGGAATATAAAACCTTATTCCCGCCCTGTTCCGCGGTAGGTGTGCATTGGCCCGGCGGGGCTCGTAAACAGAAACGTAACACCCATACGCGTTACGGGTAAATGTAAATGACATTGATTATGATGTACATTTAAGTGCTTTTGTGTATTTTACACGACTACGTAAGAAATGGTATCCTATCACAAACTCCGAAACATTGTTTCCCATCTGTAACGTGTCTGAAAGTATTTTTTTCCTGAAACCTAATAATATTTTCGCGTTGTAAAGAGCCCATTAGGTTAGGTTCCCGTTACAAATAAAATAACCCATTAGGTTAGGTTAGGTGTGTTTTCAAATTATTCTGACATAATATTATGAACAGTTCCGGAAAAAATGGCTTTCGGACAAATAAAAATTTGGCGATACGTTGGTAATCAATAATTCGGACTTACGATAGGTAAAAAATTAGGGATTTGTATTTCTTCAAGAGAAGGGTCCTAATTGAATAAGGCTGAGAGTGACCGTGTTCTGCTTGAGCGACTTGCGCGGGTGTCATTGACATGTTGGATAGCTTTTTATGATTAAAACTGTGAGACAAGAATTTGACAAAAACTGCAATTATAAATAATAAATAAATATAAAGAAAACAAATCCTAGGAATACAGTCGTAGAATCTCAAGCAACTCTCCTACAAAATCGGTTGGTACAGTTTTGCATGATATTGATTATTTTTAATTAAATAAAAGAATACTCGTATCTCGGACTTAGGTAAAGAGAAGTTTTTATGAATAATGTTCCACCATGTACCTAAGAGTGATCATTATTTAATGACATGCTTAATTAATCTAAAAAATGCCTTATTTTATGGATTTGTCGCGGCCATTATCAGATAGTTTTTTTGGTTATCGAGCTAAGTTGCATTTGACAACTTAACATTTCAATGTAGATATGGCTCAATAATTATATTCAAAATTAATTGCACGAGTCTGTTGGCACTTTAACGACATGACTTTTTATCTTGATTTATACGTATTTACCATAACATATTCATATAGTTTTGTAAATAATAGTTGATAATAGTAAAGGTAACATCAAAATAGGGAGTAGAAACTAATTTTCAAATCCCAAATTACATATTCTTCCTTATTTAGGGTCATATTGTAATACAATAAGAAGTTCAAGATTGGCATCATAAATTACGGAGCGTTTATTATTTTTTTGAGCAGAGTACATTTAAGAATGAAGCAAATCTCTTAAGTAAGAAACGTTTAATTTAGCTCAAGTTACAGGAATTAACGAATCCGGTCATGTTTTCTTTAAGAACAGTACCTAAGTTTAGGCGGTGGAAGTAACGTTGTCACATACGGTGTGTCGTAATTTTGTATTTGTATAGAAACTAGGGCGCTTATTCGAGCGATAAAGAGCTAAATTGTGCGATATCTCCAATGTAATCTCTCGGATATATCCACGATATTGCTCTTAACTGTCATTATATCACAACGTATGCTTCAAAGAAAATATGGGTCAAATATCAATTTTCGAGACATAATTTATCAAGAATGCTATCCAAGCAACTAGTCGCGCTTGAATAAACGATTGCTTTTTACTGTATAGCTCTAGGGTTGTAAGTCTAGAAATTTGATGCATATCCATCACTCGGCGTTTTCGGGTGAAAAGTCACGTACGGCGGTCATGACCCTGGCTGAGTTTTTCTGCGCAAATTCACAAGTTCATTAGAGAAGCATTTTATTTCAAAATGAAACGAGTAACGTTGTCCGACATTCTGTCTCGCGCGAAGGTACTGGAGTGACTGAGGCATGATTCTATGAATTGTGCAGCCGCGGCATGCCGCCGCGCTTGGAACGCGACTGCAGGCAGCACTGCGGTCGACCGCAGCCGCCAGCCGCGATGTCGCCTGCGGTTGCAGTCTGCAGCCCATCGCGGAATGGTACCTTTAAGCTTTCGATACTCTATGCACCGTAGAAACACCGTAAAAAAATGGAGACATTTTATAATTTCTCCATTGTTTTTTTGAACGCGTTCGCTGAACACGAAACCCTCTAGAACTAAATGTAACTGTATCCAACTTCACTGTATTTTTCAATTTGATGTTAATTAGATTTTTTATCTTGTAGTCACCGAACCTGTAAAATAAATCAAATCCAAGTAAAATACTAGATCTAAATTTGAATAGCATATTGCAAATATTGCAATAATAATCTTATTAAAAGAATCGTGATACATTTGTCAAATAATAATTGATGTTTTACACTTTCACGTGAGTGTAAACCGCTTAATACATTTATTGGAAGAAAATTTTAATATTAAGAAAAAAAAGGATATAAAGTACGTTTATTGTAATCAAACATCCGTATCTTTGAGTCATAAATATTAAAGAGAATTTCAGTTTCTTACAAATACGATACGAATTATGAAAATTTAAAGCGACAAATATATATTTTTGAGTTAACCGTGTAACTTGTTTTCACGAACATTCTAAATTCTCGACTTCACTCTGCAAATAGGCCACACGGGTACTTTTACAAGTCCAAGTTTAGCACGAAAAATATGAATATGACATCTAAAATTTCTTAGAGAAGCAATACCTACTGCAAGTTCCTTTTATTTTTGTTATAAAAACCGGCCAAAGGCGAGTCAAATTCGCGCAGCGAGGATTCCGCCACAGCAACGTTGGTCATATCCAGACTTCCTAAATAGAAGTTTAGAAAATACTAAGAAAAATCTCCCCGAATTCGTACTACAAAATTTACATCTTGCCGTATTTCATGATTCTAGGTAAACGGGAAGCAGGTAGTTACTACATAATTTTCGATTGCTTTGTCTTAACAGACATATAGACGTACAACGAAGTGATCTTACACCAAAAGGGATAACAGTTATTTATTGCACCCGGAGGTTTGTCCGCATTAGGTACCTCCCTACCTAGGTATTTTCATCGTTCCATTGTTTCATCGAGTACACAAGTTTTTTTGGAAATATGGATACAGAAGTTAAATATAAATAGTTTTTTTTTAGATGGGGATCGAACCCACGATCTCTGCTCATCCGCAGCTGAGTAGTGCTCCGACCCCTGAGCTACCTCGACGTCACGATGGAGTACTTATCAAACTTCTATATGTATTGAGCAAGTGAGAGATTTTTTATATACTACGGAAGTAGCAAACAATTGTACGGCCCGCCTGATGGGAACCGGTTACCGCAGCCTATATGGACGCTTGCAACGCGTGCTCGTGTTGCCGAACCCTTAAAAATCTGTACACTCCTTTTTTGAATTTTTAGAAGCCCAAGTGGCTAAGCGTAAAAAATACATGTTTCGACCATTTTAAACGGGCTCACGAGGTCTACAGCTCAAAGAGCCCTTAGTAATATTTTAGTTAAAATAGTTTCATAAGCTCAATCTTATTGTCCTCTGTCAATGAAGCTCCTGAGAGTCCGTTCCATACATGGTTCGGGGAAGACCTATCCTATGTCCTGCAGTGTACCTACTGACGTCTTTTAATTAGATGATAATAATTCGTTGCCTTAATCTGCGTTTGCATGGTGTTTAATATTTTAGTGAATAGTGGAACATTATTCATTAGTTGAAGTCAATCCAACAAACACACTAACATTATTACTTAGATCAAGAATAAATTGTTTTTGTCATCAAATCTAGCTCATCCATAATTCAATGAACTGTGCACCAGATAATTTACTCGTAAAACGAAGGTTAGAGTTACTCGTACCTAGGAGTCTAGGTACCAGTCTTGACTTTTAATGCAACCCTAGGACATTCTCTATAGTGAAAGCACATTTCAACAAAGTATTATGTATTCCACTGAAGCAGATGAATCAATCAGGCTGCGTCTTTGTGAATGATGAATGATGATGGCTCTCGTTGGCATGGAATTGTTCTGTCATGACAAAAATGCCAATACGTATTGTAGGTACTTTTAATTTTAGCTGAATATAGCCACGTTTCTTATAAATGAGTAAAAAACATAAATTATGGGTCAAAAATAAAACATAAAAAAATAACAAATTTATGGGATTAAAACTAAAAATTAAACTAAGATTAATAGTAGATTGTTAACCAAGGGTAGAAAGTGACCCATTGCACCCGAGATATTTCTGGCGCTCGAACGAAGTGAGAGCGCCAATAGTTCGAGGGTGAAATGGGTAATTTCACCCGAGTTAAACACTCTACTTTTCATTTCGACTGCGAGGAAAATAAAATACTACACGCACATGTCATGAGTGTGTTAAATTAATTTCCATGCCATTTTTAATCAATAATTAATAAAAGACACGGTATTTATATTTAATCTCGTGTTCCCGCTTTTTCTATTGCAAACTTTCATTATTACCTATTATTTTTAATGAAAAAAAAAACTATTTGAAGAGTTAACCTTTTAACACCTATATCGGACCATCCCCGACATATACGTACCTACCACCAACATTTAAAAAAAAACAAATCCAATGGTTTCTATTTTGTTTTTTATCTAAATGTACGATTCTATCAATAAATCAGGGACAGAATTATATATATGTATTATGAATATAATCAAATATAATGCATATTTATATTTAATAACTAGATGTAAATAAATGTAGCTTGCATATATCTAACTTTTGGAGACATTTTTTCAATGGCCATTTACCACGGCCGACTAGATTGTACCTAATTGAGTTGGTCACGACGTGCATCTAGATGGCACTTATCTTTGACTCCGTGGCGATTAAAAAAAATTGTTTTCCACCCTAGGGATGGAAAAGCTATTTTCCACCCGGCTATCTACTTATGAAAATTACACTTTCCGAACAGGAGAGATGAAAAATATACTTATTTATAAAACTAAGACCTCTAGGTAGGGTGCCCCTGACGCAGGCATCATTCCGACGCTGTATGGCTATGGAAAGCCTTTGCGCGAGAAAAGTGCCCGCGCGTAGGTCCCCTGTTGCCTCCCACGGGCGCTTACTGAGCTCCCTGTGGAGTCCACGTGCACCCTGGCCACGGACCAAGTGTCTCGACGCCAAAAGCGATGAAATCATATTGGGCGCTGAGGCAGCTGTATTTACTGATTTTGATCCGCTTCGTTTCTTATGCTTATTGTCTCTATTTTGTATCAAATTTATCAGACAGAGTACCTCCAAGGGGACCGGCTGTCGTGGGTTGCGTGCTGCATACTACTTCAGACCTCGTTTGGGCAAGATAGTCACGTGCCAGCGACGCAACTGCCAGAGTGATGTAAACGAAGGACCCGTCTAGGCGAGCGACTATTACTATCCACGAGCCATCATCAGGAAGCTCTGGAGATGTTGACCATCTGGCGGTCACCCGAAATATCTATATTCCCACAATGCAGTAATTCAATAGAAATTTCACAAAAGAACGACGCTTTAATCTGTTACTTAATACCACAACTGAAAGGCTGACTTTGCTTTGCAAAGACCAATTTACAATTCACCGTAGGATCTTCGAGGATCGCGTTGCAGCAGCCATAAAAGCAGCGGAACTTTACATCTTAGTTTGTGGAGCGCGGAACTTCTTACAAACATTGGCTTCACGCCAGCCAGAAACTTGCCGTACCTGTGCCATTAGAACATGTATCTAACGGTTTTGTGTATAGTTTGTGCATTTTTCTACGGAAGACTGAATATGCAATGAGCACGTGTAGTTAAATTATCAATTTGTCCCGAACATGGCTGGGTACAAATACAAAACACCGAGAAAATGTTGAGGTTAGATTGCAATTTCATATTTAAACGTATCGTTTCATTGGAGTTTTCTCAGGTAAAACGCATTAGCCTTACGATATTCAACCCTTATCCGTAATATGAATGCGATACTATCTATGCATTATGTTGTTTATTGGTTTGTCATTTTTTTATTCAACAACAGAGCAACGGATTTGTGATTTTTGCACACTGAATGAATACGAGCTTTGTACTTAATTCGACGTTTTTAATGACGACTGTCTGAGATATTGCCAATCTACTTTATCAATGATTCGAAATATTATTGGAAGTAAATATTTTCTTCCACATTGAGATAAATATACTCTGCGTTGATAGACGCAAAATTAAAGATGGCATTATTAGAGAATCGAAAGCGTATCTACTTTTTATGCCACTGCAACGCGGGCAGAACAATTGTATGTATGTTTAAAAAAAATCATGCATTAAATGCATAATAACAAGTCCCAAATAGGTAGAATGCATGTATGTTTTAATATACAAAGTATGTAGGCTGTCATTTACACTAACTTCTTAATTTCCTTTGAGTGATGGAACTTCTTTTCTTTACACTACTTTAAGTAAACTCCACTTGTCAATTCAAGAATAAAGTACTGCAAAGCCGTAATAAGCTATAGCTCACTATAGTACAATTTTTTTACCTGCATTCACAATGGCATTGTATCTAATACAATCCTATCTGCTTTTGTTCTCGTAAGCGCCAACCAGTTACTTACAAAAAAAAGGTTAGAACTACATTGCGTGGATATTGAATTTTCAACCGTATTCCTTGCAGAATAGGTTTAAAATGGTTGATGATGAGAGTTCATTTTTCAAGAGAATACGTTCTTGTGGAGAGTCGGGCGGTTGTAAAATTCCGAAAAAGTTATGATCACCATTATTCTGTTAGTGTATTTTGTAGTCTAATATCCAAGGAAGTAGAGTCGATAATCTATATTAACCTTCCAAGGTGGTTACAATCTGCTTTTACTACGAGCTCGCTATCTCACTTTGTGGTTTACCACTCAATGGTATTCAGTTATTAAGTGGATTAGCTTAGCTTAGAAAATTTGTACTATACCATGCCTCGTCGAATAAGGGCTTAAAGAGGGTCAGATGTTGCATTTTATTTCGAAAAAAAGCACGGTTATCGGAGCGCAAATATTATTTGTTTGCATAGCGATTACATCACTTTTTGGAATGCATATTCGTAGTTATATGCCCTTCTAAAGGCCCTAAAGCGACGCATTTACCAGACGCCATTTTCCAAAACAAAATAGATTCAACACTCCTGAAACACGTTTATTCCCACTAGCATTTTAAAATGGTTTTCTTTTATAAAATGGCATTTACAAAATGTTTTTCATGAATAAAACAGCATTGAAAAATTATGGCATCTTTTTCGGTAATTTCGACTAACAAGGAATCATTACTAACCCTTGACTCTGACAATTTATAAGGAACTCGGCTGTGAATTATTTACGATGACTAAATTTTGTATTCAATTTCCTTTCTATTAAGAACGTTTGTGAGTTATTGCCAATGGAAGGTACCTTTGGCGATGTAGATTAGTATTGAAATTGCAACTTTTGATAAACGGCCTAAAACAATATTTGTTAGATGGTATTATTTCACACCATGTAAACAGTTCGGTTTCAATGCCTACAGACGAGTACTGTTTGGAGTTTTATTAATACAAAACCAAGATTAAAAATATTCCAACCTAAGAAATGAAATAAAAGATTTATGTTTCGTTGCATTGGTTATTTCTCTTATATTTATTTCTAGTATCTGGTATCATCGTAAATACGTGTTTTGTATTTATTAAAAATGAAAGTTTTTGTCCCCGTTTTATGCGATAAATTATATCTGAAGATGACTTGCTAGTAATTAAATTCATCTGTGAAATTCACGGGATTCGCAATCTTAATATTGAAGTTAACACTGTCCCTGCCTTGGGCGCCGCTGGCGACCCCAGCTGACCTTGCACAGCACGTCAGGCCAGTATTTTAAGTTTTTCATCAGGAGGCCATGTGTACGTTTAGGCTTGCGACTCCCAAACTTTTTATTTTGGCGGGCCATGACGTGGAGTTACACAAAACTTGGGATTTGCCACAGGACCCCTTGGCCTGTTGAAGTAGAACCGCTTGATATGTGGTATGGAGAGCAAATAAAGTAGGTATAGGTCACCAAGAAGAAAACCAAGCTAAATGATTCCTCACATAACCAATAAACCGTGCAAAGCTGAGTTCCAAACTGAATAATTGGCACGGATTTAGTGGTCATGTTATAATTAACGGACTCTAACTGTATCAGTCACGGCTGTGAGGACACACATTTTGTAAATACGATAGCTCACCTAAAGTGATGGTGATGGAACTTGATATTATACACACATGACATGATGTTACTTGATGTTATTCACACTCATACGGTTTGATCACCGATCGAAATGTGCAGTCTATTTGTTGGACCTGCACCGAATAACGCCGTTCACAACGCTCTAAGCCATTAATTCAATTTTCCTTTGTACCACTCAGGAATACCGGGACACTCACAGTTTTCAAAGCATAGTTAAATTCTCTGAGCTCAAGGTAGAATATCTTAACCGCCTTCGTTATAAAACTTACTTAAGCCTTTCTCGTTATTTCATTTCAGGACTTTAGTTAAACTGCTTGTCAAGCGCACTGTGCAGTGCATGTTAATAGGTCGTAACTGTATATCCAGGTTAAGTTACGTTTGCACTCCGTTTGTATGCAACGTGGTAGACATCGGGTGCAAACTAAACTCAGCTGGTTAGAAAGAATAAGAGACAAATACCTGTACAATCGTACCGGTTTACAGGATATGGAGATCAGAAGCACAGAGGAGAACTTTCAAGGTTGAAAACTTTATAGCTCCTTGAAATTGCTTTGTGAGAAAGTAAAGGGAATTAAAACACGAACCTTTGCCTTCTTTGCACGTCACAACGACAATAAGAGTTAACAACTTCACCTTTTCGCTCTATGAACCTTCTTGTTTAACCGATATCGATACCATGTCATGTATATCCAGGTCTTGTACCACTAGAGATTTTTTGTATTATTTGTATGGGTATTCCCGGGATTCGGGGATCGTCCATACAAATAATCGCGGGATTGGAAGCAACAAGTACGCTGTAGTTCTATTAGCAACTGAGCGAGCGAAGCGATCCAAGTATATCTGTTTCAGCTTGGCCTAAAATTATTATCTGTGCGAATTTGTGTTTCTTTTTTTTATAACTCTATAACAAAGTTTGAGAACCTATGCTTTATAGGAAATATAAAAATATGTTAAGTTTTTGTGTGTGGGTCCGTTCAGGAAGTACAAGAAATATAGATGGTGAAAACTATGCTAATCGTTTTATTTAATTATATAGAAAATACGCTAGACAGAATTTGATATGTTTTTTTTTGACAACACATTAAAACGTCTTCTACTTCAATATTCAAGTTTGTCGCTGGGCTTCCAATGATAGACGTATTGGTGGCCAGTGCATACTTCACATCCTCGGTAGTTTTTAAGAATTTTGGGATAAATTCTTCAGTCCCATTCTTGAGCTTAAGTCAGAGAGTCTGGGCCCGAATAGTGGCTTGGTCAACATATCGGCCAATTGAATTTCCGAGGGAACTTGTTTGACGCTCAGGTCTCCATTACTAACACATTCTCGAACAAAGAAGTGTTTCAGTTTTATATGTTTGGTGCGCTTATGACATTCGTATTTAGGGTTATGTGCAAGATAGACAGCAGACTCATTGTCCAGGTGTAACACCGGTTTCTCAGTTAGGGTCAGGTCACTGAATAGTCTGTTCAGCCATAAAATTTCTTGTGCAGACTCGCTCGCTGCTATGATCTCCGCTTCTGTTGAAGAGATAGATACAGTTGTCTGCTTTTGGCTTCTCCAGCTTACAGCGGCGCCAGAAAATAAGCACACCATACCAGATGTTGATCTTCCAGTATCCTGATCTCCCCCAAGATCTGCGTCACTGTAGCAGACTAAGTGTGAAGGTGACATTTTTCTGAATGTCAAGCCATTCTCTTGCGTGCCTTTTAAATAGCGAAAGATGCGCTTCACTAAAATAACATTTTCCTTTGTAGGTGCTCCAAGGTTTCTTGAAGCGACACCTACGGCATATGAGATATCAGGCCTTGTGCCTACTGATAAATATGCCAAGGCACCCACAGCTTGCCTGTATGGGAAGTTGGGCTCTGCGCCTTGATCCTCTCCCGTTTCATAATCTTTGATTATAGGCGTTGGAGCTGAGTTGCAATTTAACATTCCGAATTTTTCTAATACTTTCTTTGTATAAGCCTTTTGACATAAAGATATGGAGTTGTCCCTTCGCTTGTTTATTTTCATACCAAGAAAATAGTATGCAGGTTTGGTTGTAATTTTGAACTTCGCTCTTAACTCTTTCAAAAACTCGTCACCTGCTGTAGTTGTATTGTGTGCTACTAGCCCGTCGTCGACATATAGAGCTATAATAACTTTGGATTGGCCTTTGTTTCGCACGTACAAGCATGGATCCGCTTCGCTCTGTTTGAACCCAGTTTTTAGTAAGAACTCGGCGATGCAGGTGTTCCAGCAGCGTGGCGCTTGCTTCAATCCATAGAGGCTGCGTTTCAGTTTACAGACTCGTTTTGTTCCATCTCCATAACCTTCGGGTTGTTTCATGTAAATTTCTTCATGTACAGTACCATTTAGGAAGGCTGTCGACACGTCAAACTGACTCAGTTTGAGATTTTCTCGAGCAGCTATAGCAAGTAGTGATCGTACAGTGCTCAGACGAACCACTGGACTGAACGTCTTATCGTAGTCCACTCCAGGTATCTGGGAATAGCCTTTTATAACCATTCTGGCCTTATACCTCTCGACGGAACCATCAGGGTTCATTTTTACTTTATAGACCCATTTGCTTGGTAAGGCTTTACGTCCTTTAGGTAGATTAACCAGATCCCAGGTTTGGTTGTCCTCAAGAGATGTCATCTCATTTTTCATGGCCTCTTGCCATTTTTCTTTGTCAATTGATTGTAACGCTTCTTTGGAAGTCACAGGTTCTTTTGGTTTGTGAAGATTTTCGATTTCTTCAACAGCAGCCAGAATAAAATCGTCGTATCGCTTAGGAGCTGTGATATTTGACCTGTGTCTCAAAGTACGTGTTTGATTAGTGGCATTTTGTTCAGCTTCAGTGTTCTGTTCCGTTTCTTCATCATCGACTGTGTTGTTAGAACCGAAAAGAGATTCGTATTCACTTTCATAATTTGATGGTTCCGCTTGTTGAACATCTTCGGTGATGGATGGACGACGTACATTTTGTTGCAACGGATTGTCGACAACTTCAGTCGTTTCACTGTCGCTGTCAAATGGTGTGTCATTTCCTTCTTCATCGTCAAGCAGGATAGTCACTTGTTTATTTGATGATTGTTGTTGTGACGTATTTAAATTTTGTTTGCTTGGAAGTTCTACATCGTTAAAAGGTTCGATGGGACTGTCTTTGTTGGCTTGAGTATAGAACATTGACGTCATTGCTCGAATGTCCTTTGATGTAATAACTTTGTTTTTCGAAGGAAGAAAGATTCTGAAAGCTTTGGATGTTTCTGAGTATCCTGTGAACATACCGGGAATCGCTTTTGGTGCAAATTTGTGACCGTTGGTGCCTTTTATTAATACAAACATTTTGCAGCCAAATATGTACAGATGATTAATGCATGGTTTTCTTCCAACCCATAGTTCGAAAGGCGTTTTATTTTGTACGGCGCTATTTGGACTCCTGTTTGATAGGTAGTTGGCAGTCATCACTGCTTCGCCCCAACAATGTAATGGTGCCTTCGCATCAATCATCATGGCTCTCGCTTTCTCCACGAGGGTGCGTTTTTTTCGTTCGGCAGTTCCGTTTTGGTGCGGGGTGTAGGGTGCAGTAAGCCTCCGCTGTATTCCGCAACGTTTCAGGTAAGTGTTCATGTCTTGGTTTACATATTCTTTACCGTTATCAGTTTGTAAGAACTTTATTTTGTTTCCAGTTTGTGTTTCCGCTAACTCTTTGAACTCTTTAAATTTTTCTAAGACGTCATTCTTGTTCTTCATCATGTAGACTCGACTGTATCGGCTGTAGTCATCAATGAACGTAACAAAGTACTTGTTTCCGCTTATTGTGGGTGTACGAATTGGACCACAAACGTCACTATGGACAATTTCTAAGCGTTCGGATGTTCGTTGAGTCGATTTCTCACGGGGAGCAGGAACTCGATGCATTTTTGCTTGAACGCAGGTTTCGCAGTCTGCCAAGGTTTCGGAAACATCAAAGTTCAAACCAAGTAAACTTTCTTCTTTAAGTGCCAGTTTCATATCTTTGGCGTTCATGTGCCCAAGTTTTCGGTGCCATTCTTCGATGTTTGATGAGCCTGTTTTGTTTGTAGGTGTTGAAACTTCTTCATCGTTATCGTTGGCCAAGTTGTTGCGCTCATGCTTGGTTGGTTTGAAGTAATAAAGACCATCTTCTTGTTTAAGTGCAGTGAGAGTTATTCCAGCTTTTGAGTTGTTGACTGTCGCTTTAGTTTTGGTGAAGAGGACAGAGCAGCCAGCATCGGTCATCTTACTGACAGACAATAGGTTAGTGCACAGACTGGGAACGTACAGCGTGTCCTTAAGGTGGGTGAGGGCTTTCCCATCGCTATTTTCAGATATAAAGGAGACGGTACCTTTTCCTTTAATCTCAGCACTATGTTCATCAGTTGCGAATGATAGTCTTCTGGATGTTTTCTCAATCGTCTTAAATAAGTCTCGTTGATAGGTCATGTGAGACGTACAACCGCTGTCCAAGACCCAAATGCTATCTTGAGTGTTCTTGTTGTTTGTAAAAAGGCACTGCATAGCAAAATGGTTCTTATGAAAATCGTAGTCTTGTTTCTTGGACTTCTCATTGTTTTTCTTCCAGCAGTTGACGCATATTTTGTGATTCTTGCGTTTGAAGATGTTACCTCTTCGTTTGCAAACTTTACAGGACGCGTACAGGGCTTCTTCTTGCAATATGGATTCAGGTTCGTCGTTATTGGTCATATTTTGGCTATGACGTGCTTCAAATTCTTCAATAATTTTTGTTTTAAGCTCGTCGGGCTTCGGAAGAGTGTCTCGCGATTCTATAGCGACTCTGAAGTTCTCATATTCAGGGGAAAGACTGTATAACATCATTATTGTTAACAGATCCTCGTTGATAGCCACGTCCATATCGGCCAGCTTGTCCACTATATCCAGGAACTTGTTGAGGTGACCTCGTACATCGTTTCCTTCTAGCTTAGTCAGTATAAGCTGTTTCAAAAGGGATGCTTTACGTGCAGGTCCTTTACTGGCATAAGTTAGTTTTAATTTGTCCCATAACTCTTTGGCGGTGCTGCAGTGTTTAATTTGTTTCAGCTCAGACGGGGCGATAATAAGAATTAGTTCCGATTTCGCAAGTTTATCATTTTGTATCTCGTCTGTAGTTGAGGCAGGAGTCAAGGGAGTCTCAACGTATTTCCATAGTTTATGGCGAACTAGCACGGCTTCAGCTTGGATTACCCATGTGTCGTAATTATCTCTTGTGAGAGGTTCATTTTTTGCAGACGACATTTTTGATTTTGGTACTCACTTTTTTAAATATTTCTTCGTAACTTCAATTTAATATTACGCTCTGCTACCATGTTAAGTTTTTGTGTGTGGGTCCGTTCAGGAAGTACAAGAAATATAGATGGTGAAAACTATGCTAATCGTTTTATTTAATTATATAGAAAATACGCTAGACAGAATTTGATATGCTTTTTTTTGACAACACATGAAAACGTCTTCTACTTCAATATTCAAGTTTGTCGCTGGGCTTCCAATCATAGACGTATTGGTGGCCAGTGCATACTTCACAAAATACAAAACTGGTTTACTCACGTCGTATTTTCGAATCGGTATGCGATTCATCATCAGGAGAGCCGATCAGTCGCGGCGGCGGCCAACCGAGCATACAAGAGAGCGATATTTAACTTCTGCGATGTGAGTAAATCCGGTTTGTATTTTAATATGCCTGAGACTCACGGTAGTTTTCTATGTAAAATAGCGAATCTTTATAGGAACGTTGGAAAACCGTTGCTCAATTCGTATGAACTTCCCTAAGTTTAAATACCGCTACTATATAGGAAAGTTAAAAAATCGTTAAAATATAGGACAGTTTGAGAAGTACTCCTCTATAACATATTAATAGAAGCAAAAAGCACTAGATATTGGATAACAATATATTTTAGTATTGAACAATCATCGATCGTATTAAGAATCTATTCTAATTTTAAAATATGGCTTCCATCAGGTTAATGATGATTTCGCCAATTTCAAGTTTGCTCGTAGAGCATGCCGTTGTTCGGTGAGGTTTTGCTTTTTGTAAATTGATAGCGATTTACAAAAAACCACGCGGTCTACCGGGCCTTGTCCCAAGAAGGGCTATGTACGCTTCAAGTTGAATTCTTCATTAACCATTCACTCATACGTTAGTTCACTGCACAATAGGCTATCAATACTACACATTGAACAACCAACATGAATAAATAACGAACAACTAAACTTAAAGGCATGCGGCCATCTTAAGTCACAAACCGGAAGTCTAAGAATCTATGACGCAACGCTGCCAATACGCGGCTATAACGCTGTCAGTGTCTTGGGTTGCCAGCGCTATCAAGTACGTTCCGAAATAACGCGAACAATGTTTTGTGACCCGCTACTATATAGTAAAGTTTGAGCTTTTGAGGACCGCTATTAAGTATATAGGGAAAAGAACCAGAAGAACCAGAGTTTTAAAGGAATATTTGACAATCGCTACTATATAGGAAAGTTTGAAAACAATGTTCTGTAGCAAAGTTTAGAAAACTGCTACTATAATAGGAAAGTTTAAGAACCACTACTATGTAGGAAAGTTTGAGATCCACTGCTCTATAGGAAATTTAAAAACGCTAAACATGACCATGCTTCATTTAACTATAAGGCATTTATTTTTCTTAAAAGCATTATATCCGCATACGCTGATATTTTCCAATAATATGGAGGGTGAAAGACAACGATCGATATCTCATATAGAATAATATTAGAAAAAGTGTTAAGCGGTAAGCAGTAAATAAGTTCCTACGACATCCGCATTAGCGTTCGCATTACTTTGTAACTAACAAAACATGTTATCTGTAGGTCAAATAAAAATTATATATTTTATTTATTTTCATTGACGCATTAAAACCTTTAAAGCAATTCCTACTTAGTTCCTTTACATACAGGAAAAACGCATTATTTAGTTCTCGCTGACTTTTATAAAAAAAAACAAACCGTTGCTAAACAACGCAACTATATATTCGGCCTCAGGAGAGCCACCAATTTAACACCTTTCAGCATATACTTTTTTATGTATAGAGATAATACTTCTACCCTCCATACTAAGCTACATAAAACGCCTCATTGTTTAAATTATAATTAGTACTGGTCACTAAGAACAAATTAATTTAAAAAAGATATTTAAAAAATAAATATAGGCTGGTAAACGCAAATTAACCTAGCGCGAAAAACCTGGCCGGTTAAAATTGGAACACTTTTTGAAATTAAATAAAAGAAAAACAAATGACAGTCGCTCAATGACCGCCGCGCCGCAGAATTATGCGTTATGTTAATTGCCGCTTATGTTTTTATATTGTGAAACTGTGAAAGCTTATAAATGTAAAATGTATTATAATTAGAACTTATTATATTATATTTCAATGTTGTTGTGTAATATTGTTTTTGTTGTGTAGTGCATTTTATGTGAACATACTAGTGGAAGAAGTGAGTGCGTCGAAGTTCAGGCGAAGTTACGGTAAGCTCTTTATTTTTTTATTTAATCTTTATTGCACAAAAGAAAACTTATCGGACAAAAGGCGGACTTAATGCCATGAGGCATTATCTACCAGTCAATCTTAGGGCGCTTTCACAGAATATGAATTGTTTCCAAATTATAAACTTGTTCCATTTATCCAAGTCATATAAAAGACACCGCCAAATAAATCGCCAGATATTGTAAATATAGTCTCAGTTACTAAATGCTCTGATCTAGTTTTTTTGTGTATAATTTAGCTTTAAATTCCCAATGTTTAAGTTTATTTATGTGTATATTCAATAATGGCTTATTATTTTCGCGGCGACAGAAAAATTAAAGAGCAGCAAACTATTTGCAACTAAAATAATAACTTGTCAGCGATTAAATATTTTGGCAATCATTTATATTAAATGAGCTTTAAACTAAGGATATTTTAAAATTCAAATAATGGCAGCTACTTTAAGGTAGCAGAAATAATAAACAAGATTACTGAAATCATAGGCGAGGTACTATAAATAATGACTTGGCGACTAATATTAGCAGAAAATCCGACTCGGCCGGGTTAGGTTAGGTTGGTTTTTTTTTTATATCCCTAAAAGCACTCCTTTTATTTTTTTTATGACCTTGATTTATTTTATTTGCAATCTCCATTGAACAATTAGAGTAGGCCATTTTCAACTTTTTATCCGCTGTCATGTTTCCGCTTATTAGTTAATTCAGTCGCCAAAACTCGATGCTAGTTTATATTGAAACAAAGCCGAAAATTGATTACTTAGCTGCTACTTTTTACTTTATTAGTCTCCGCAATTAGTCGCCAACTTATTATTTTTGCTACCCCCTTTAATTTTTTATAAATCCCTAAATCAGATTAATTTGTCGCCGCGTTAAATACATGCCTTCAATAATTACTTAAGTACGGTCTACCGTGACAGAAAATCACGCACGGCTTGATTTTGATGCTCGCTTCTTTAGTTCCTGAAGACGAGATAGGCAGAACGTTTAAAACCTTGAGGTATTTTAATAAATTATTTTCATAGCGATTGGGGTGTAACGATAATATTTAAATTTATTTGAAGTTAATTATTAAGTATTTTTAATCATTGTTTTACAGGTAAGGGACATCTAGGCAGACTGGCACAAAGGTAAGTTGACATAGGTTAGAGGGCTTATTCCTTTTAATTTTTTTTTTCATATTATGTAAACCTATTGATGATAATTTCATCCAAATTTTTTAGTGAATAATACTTTTCCCTGAGTTCTAGAAAGTAACATATGTAGGTAGCTATTTCATGCTTTCATTGCGTGCTGTCGAAAATACTTAAGTTGGAAAAACCCAGTTTCCTACGTGAATTTAGTCAATTTCGAGTAATTTTTGAAACAAAAATTATCAATGAAAAATTCAAACTGTTTCAAATATAAATCGCAATGGCCCTGATAATATGTTAGGACTAAAAAAATCAGCATATTTGAACTGATAAGGAGCTTTAACTCAAAAGACATCAAGGCTACTCTGTACCTGTTCTTTACGGTTAACGTCTCTTGTCAGGCAGGTTTCCAGATATGCCGATCGCGGATCGATCTTTTCATTCATGAAAAACGTTGCTTCACAGAGTGAAGATCAGAAATCGTTTAATAATAGAATTTCAAGTCTACCTATTAAGGTTGGAAAAGGATACAGTTCCAGCCCTGTGACAGATGGACGAACAGACGGACGGATAGACACTTGAGGCTTAGTAATAGGGTTCCGAGCCTTTGGGTACGGAACCAAGGACACGATGAAACTATAAGGGTTGCTTATTGGGAAAATGAAAAGCTGTTCTTAAGTAATGAGGCATTTTGGGAAAAAGAAATAATTTCTCAGAATTTACACTATCACGACTAGTGATGGGTCGCGGGAATATTCCCGGAAATTTCCTTTGTTCCCGGGAATATTCCCCAAAATGGGGAACATTGAACATTTATTAGTACTAGAGAAACTCTTAGTACCAGAAAGTTATAATTTGGCATGGTGATACATATTAGTCATGTTGACAAATTGGTAGAACAAATTCTTGGAAAAATACTTTTTTACTGTACCTCCCCCTATACTAAAGTGGGGATGTCTTTTTTTCTAGTCTACCCCATGTCGTTGGATAGGCCTTTCAAAATGTTGTAGGTTTGTTGCAACAATTTTCCGATTTAAAGATCTGTTTGTGAAATGTCAAACTTTAAATTGCAAATTTTGGTAGTACTTGGGTATTGGCTATACAGGGTGGAACGTGACGAGGATCCTTTACGGAACTGCCAGATAGTTCTACCTTAGCACTATATTTCCCCATAGAAACTATGGAAATATATGTTACCGTTTTCAAGTTATACCCTTTGAAACATTCATACCAAAACCTACTTTGTGCCAACCCTAATCAGGTGGCTGGGTCAATGAACTTACTTGTAAGCAATCCTTAGACGTTAGGATATTACGTTAATATGTTGCTTTTTTTCATTCTTAGTTCTGCGTGAAACGCTAAAAAAAACATTGCATGATTTGCAGAGGTGATTGTCTCTGTTATTCTACTTAGTTATGAAATTTTCTAGTGGAGTATTTATGTAATTTGTTAGTTAATAATTTTAATCCCAACAATAACTCACATGCATGGACCAAGTACTCACATGACATGACTTGACACTGACAACCACTCGAATGTAATCATCATAAACAATTAAAGATGTTGTAACCTCTTTCATCGTAAATAAAACGTCTCTGTTTACCTACCTAAACCATTTAAACTGATAATAAAAAGGTTTTAGTTCGTTAACACGCTTTATAATATTATTTTCGAGTAAATTGAAATTGTTCCCTGTTTGATCTGCAATTCATACAATAGGCCGTCCTTGTTATTTATTTTATTTTGGTTATCGTCAAATATCGTCGTTTGGATATTGCACTAAAGTAACACGGCTCTTCATTCGCCGACGACGCAAGATAGAATTAACGCATTTTTTACAACTATCGAACCTCTTTGCACGATTTAACATCGATCATAAATATGATGTTTGAAATGAAATTGACATTTAAGTTAATTTCAATTTGCTTTACCATTAAATGAAAATGGGGGCTTCCGGTTCGTGACTTAAGATGGCCGCATGCGTTTAAGTTTCGCTCTTCATTATTTATTCATTTTTGTTGTTCAATGTGTAGTATTGATAGCGTATTGTGCAGTGATCTAACGTATGAGTGAATAGCTAATGAAGAATTCAACTTGAAGCGTTCATAGCCCTTCCTGGGTCAAGGCCCGATAGTCCGTGTGGTTTTTTGTAAATCGCTATCACTTTACAAGAAGCTCAAGTCACCGTACAACGTTCTTACAACCTTGACATTGGCAAAATTGTTCCAATGGACAGACGCCATTTTTTTTAATATAAAAATAGAATAGAATAGAATAAATGAAAATGCCTTTGTTAAAAGCAGGTGGATATTTATATTTGCTCATGTTATGCGCGAGGTACAATTATAATGCGGCTGAAGCTTTACGACGATACAGTGAAACATATCCACCACCACACCCAACAGGTCGTTGGACAATTTTACGTGCTTTTGATCGTGTTGCCAACAATCAGCCCGTTGTACCACGAACAACTTAGAACGATCAACGTTGGGGACCCGTTCAGAGGGTTCAAGCTTTATTTCCTAGAGACTGCCCTATCCGTGAAGCCGGTGGCTATTGCAAAAAACAGTGGAAGAACGTGATTTTATCAGGCATGTTATTTGAAGCGATGAAAGCTTGTTTACTCGCAACGGTATGTGGTGTGGAATAGACGGAAGGAACAGGTGTATTTGCCGAAGACAATCGTGTCGCCTACCGATTTACAGCACACCAGTGTCGTTGGTCAGTTAACGATTCACGGGGAAACAATTATAGGACCAGTGTTTCTGCCTCCAACTCAAAACAGAAGCAGCGTGCTGCAGCGTGCTGCAGCGTGTATTGTGAGACACGGAGGAACATTTGAACACCTTATGTAACAATTGTAATAAAGTAACTGATATTCATATTTTCGCATTTTATTTGGTTAATTTGTCATTTATGTGTCATTCTTACATCAGTAGGTACGATGACAACAACTCACGGAAATAAACGTAATATCTCGATTTTTCCCGACGGCGATTCCTTAATCTAGCCACCTTGCCGCGATGTGCAGATGCAATATAGGGTTATCACCACAGTTGAAAATGGGCAAAATTTGAATTTTTTTTTTTTACTTCGTTTAAGTTTCTAAACATTATAAATGGACTGTGTATCACTTAAATGATGCTATATTTCCGCAAAGGATCCTCGTGCCAATCCACCCGGTATAAACGAATTCACTATAGTGTTAGGTATATCTACCAAAATTAAAAGGAAATTATATAAATAATCACTGCTAAGGTAGGCTTTACAAGTTTACGAGTAATAATAGTCAACCAACTCATAAAGAGTACTTAGAGAAGTAAAACTTCAATTGAAAATTGCTTGTATGACTTTCTTAGCAGAAAAAGTTCATTAACACTGATGCGCTGCCACAAAACAATTCATCTGGCCCAGCATTACAATATATTTTATGAATCTACAATCAGATTGGTTACGTGTACGTCTCCATTTTGCGGTAGTATGATCTAGTGTTTTTGTTGGTAGGTTAATTCAGAAGCCTAGCTACCCCCTACTCCAATAACACCATGCTGCAGAAATAATTCTAAGAGCTGAAAATCTCTTGAACACAGCTTATCTTCCCGCAAACTCATTTCAGAAATGACACTGTTGTAGCACACACATAATCATAGACTGCGCAAAATCTAAATCTGAAGCAGACACATATTGATGTTGAGGAAGCAGTTTTCCAAATCGAAGACGTGTTATCTTCCCGCAAACTCATTTGAGAAATGACACTGTTGTAGCACACATAATCATAGACTGCGCAAAAACTAAACCTGAAGCAGACACATATTGACGTTGAGGAAGCAGTTTTCCAAATCGAGGACGTGTACCACATAGCGCAACAACTTCGACCAAGATGATATATCCGTTTAGCTATTACAAGGAAGAGCGGTAATTCAATTAATGGATTTGAAATCAATGCATGTGTCTTCTCTTGGGCTGGTTTTGAAACTACTGACGCATCAAACGAGGTTACCGACCAGTCGGTAGGATCTTGCTGCATTTAAGAAGATCTTTGAAACCAGAAGTTAGCCTGGAATCTTTAAAGACGTCAAGCCACGCGAAGGACAGTCAGCATGATTTTCCGCTACAGAGACATGGCAGAAATAATCCACTGAAAGTGCGCCAAATATGCGCCTCATTGATGGGGCGAATAACGTTTCCAGCAAAAAGTTACCGTTGAATCCGAAAATGACAAGATAGTATTAGTCTTCTGATTCTGTAAAATCTAGTGAGGAGTCGAAGACTATTAAATACGGGGGGCATAGGAGAGAAACTGAACAGAAGGGAAACAAGATAGTTAGTCTTTTGATTATTTTAAGCCAACTTCGGAAACGATGACTATAAGATATAACTTTGAAGTCACAAAGTGGAGCTATGACAAGCGGCAGCGGCACTAAAATCAAAGCCACTAATAAGAACAGAAACAAGATAGCTAAAATCCAAAGTGATGAGACGATGACTACAAGAGACACTCTAGGAGGCAGAGCCCCCGTATTTAGATAATAAACACAACTTTGAACTTTCAAGTCACGAGTAGATTTACGAGGAACGTAGAAACGAGGGCTCGGGGGGATGAGCCCCCCGCACCAAAACAAGAGTTCTCTTCTTGATCTTGTAATATTTTTGTGATAACGGCTATGGAACCCTGCCTGGAGCATCAACATTGGCTAGGATCCAACTGACTAAAGAAAAATAATTTTATCAAATATTGCAAAAGATTAAATGCTGATATATATTTTTATTAAATTTAATGTTCCTGGCGGGGTAATTAATTAATGAATTATGGCATGCCTGTCTTTAGTACTACATACTATACACTACCTATTTAAAATACTAGTAAAATAATGAAATAAATAAATACATAAAAACGATAAAAACTAAACAAAATACAATTATTTTGCTAATTGCGTTGAAACTTGAGCTTTATGTTAGGATTATTTTTTTCACAACACACGTGTTGTCTCTATTTCTTTTCTATCAGAAATTAACTTGCTCGTCTCACTAGTATTTTACCATGTTATTCCTGAGAGCAATTTAAAAACTTGCGGAATATTCCTCGGGAACAATGAGAATATTCCCGGGAACATTGGGAATATTCCCGGGGAACAATGGGAATATTCCCGGGAGCAAAGGGAATTTACATTTACAGCTGACTTTTTTTATTTTTTTCTACTGAATTGTTAACCTATTAAATAGATAAACATTTACTTATATAGAGAATGTCATAAAATATATGTTATTCATATACAAAACCTAAATTCCCCTATATTCCCCTCATGGGGAATGTTCCCGGGAACGGCCCATCACTAATCACGACCAAATACCCGCCTATCGGGCGCTAATACTCATAGGCTATGAGAGCTAGCGCTCGCTAGGCGGGTATTGCTATGAGTCATAGCAACTTTTTCGCTATATACGTATTTTCAAAAATAAAATATGAGGAATATCAATGACATGGCTCCTAAAAACAGATCTTTATAAGTCTTACTTTCAAACTTGCCCATACTGACACTCTAAATGCCCACCTTGTAATATAAAATGTAAAAATTAAATGTCTACGCATCCACAAATATTCTTATAGGATACTTTTTTATCCGACTGCGGAACCACAAAAGCGTATGACTTTTCTGCTACTCGGGTGAAGTTCGTGGTTACCGTCTACCTAGTAGGTTATAAAAAACTGATCATAAAGGATCTCATTCCCCGGTTGCACCGGTCTGTAGTATTATCAAATGCAAACTGCCTGGCATTGCATTGCATTGCATGCAACAATGCAACGCACTAGACAACCGGGCTTGCTGATTATGCCCTCAGGAGGAGGAGGCTTATATACAGGAGCAGTATACATATAACTCATACCTCTAATTTTACCTACATGTTTAGAACGTTGTGATCACAATCTAAATCTGCTACTTTATTAAATACTAGCTGCGCCGTGCAGTGTTACCCGCTCATCTCATCCCACGGAAAAACTACACTTTTTGGGATGAAAGTAGCCTATGTGTTAATCCAGGGTGTCAGCTACCTTCATACCAACATTTATCAAAATTGGTCCAACCGTTTGAGCGTGAAGAAGTAACAAACATACACACAAACACACTCACAAACTTTCGCCTTTATAATGTTAGTGTGATTCTGGTGTTTTCCCGTGAGTTTGCTTACTGCCGTGTAGGCTTTTACTGGGAATCTCTCTTTCATCATTAATTTTTTTTTATAATTTCTATATGATTTAATGTATGAGGTTGTAGAAACGATTGTACTCGAGCAAACGTGACACTGTAAATTTTTTGTTTTCCAAATTATCGCTTTTGCAATCATGTTCAAACTTGAAGTTGCCGAAGGGTGACGCTGTGTGACGTAGACCAATGACGGCGTGTGACGGAGCTCGGCGACGACATATGTGACGTAGGCTGACATAAGCGCAGTGCAGCCTGGAGGTCTGACATAATTGAGTATGACGTCATGCCTAACACGGTGCCTATTTCATGAAGTACCTATAGTGGCCAGGAATAAAGCGCGTTCCTTTGGAGGGTAGCGTTTTAAGTCGATTCTGAACACCCCTACAAAGGTCCCCCATGTCATACTCTAATATTTCTAGCAGTGATAAAAAAAATGAAATTACGAAACTGGCTCGGTGTAAAGGCAGCATAGCCGGTGTGTGCGTATTAAATGTCAATCTAATAGTAACAAACGTCAAACACCTTCATTCATGGAATCCTATAGTGACCTGAAGTTAGCGCAGGTCCGCGACGATGTTTCGTGGGAAATTTTGATTTTAAAAGGTTAAAACACCTACAAAGAAATAAAGTGCGTATTTGAAAATGCCACGAGATCGTTTTTCATATCAAATAGTCATTGAATGAGTATCACGCGTCCTATGTTGTGTTGTTAGATTAAAGTGAGGTTATGTGTCTGTGCGGGTTCCAGCCCTCCCGATGACTCGCACTCGCACCTTTTATTAATATTTTCGGGATATTTTAATTATTTTTGAGGAGACGGAATGACACACCATGTTGGCTTTTTTATTCATTGTATTACTTTTTTCAGTGTTGCTACATATTAATAATAATGACGGCTGTACACTTCGTACGTGATGTCAAGCTAAATATGTTACACACTCTCGTTTCTTAACATCCTCCACGGCCAAAAAGAATGAATGAATTACAATTTTTATTTACGACTGTAAATTATACCTCTCAAAACTAAGATATTATTATTTGAGATGAACATATCTAACTGCAAAGACTACATATGTATAACACATTATAATTCTTACCTAAAAGGTACATATGACAAAATATTATACATAGAAACGCATTGTCATTAAACAAAATATTATTTTATGACATTAACCATATTAAAGTATAAGAATCCACACAAAGTGAAATAAAGTTAACAGAATTTTTAATTATCAATAGCAATGTTCTTGTCTGTTGACAATCAAAACTTACTATTTACTATTATGTCAAACATATAGGTATATAAATTTAAGAAACATAACGTAACGTCTCATTATTTTGTATCAATGGTACAAAGGTATATGTTTAGAAATATAATCACACAAATATATTCAGATTAGATTATACAATAAACAAAATTGTGGTGACGGACAGGGAGAGCACAGAAACATGACATTTTAGGCTGAAAATAACATCCTTTTAAAAATTAAACATTATATTTAATTGGCATTTTAATTACTCTACCTCTGCGTGTTAATTTGTTTACTGCTGCCGGCTCGACTGCGGTAGTTGGCTCCCGTCCTTCTTGCACCTGGGTAGTACTGCTAGGGTTAATTATAATTCGAAATTTCTTACCAATCGGATCGTTTGTGCTACTGTCCTGTTGTCCCTCCACCTCGTAAGAAGAAAGAGCCAACTTGTACAAACGTTGGATTGGGCGAGTCTTGTATCCTGTTGCAGTTTTTACCATAGCTGTTCACCATCATTTCCAGTGAATGCTGTTTCGATGACTAATCCCAATGGCCACTTGACTCTTCTCTCTTCGCTTTCTATTAGGACTATGTCACCTACTTTTATAGAGTCGTGCTGCCTTGTGCCTCTCTGTACCAGTGTAGTTAAATATTCATTTTTAAATCTTTGTCTAAAATCTTCTCGGAGCTTATGTAGGTATCTTAAACGTTGATTAATACTTGTTTTATCAATTTGATCTAAGTCAGTTACATCAGACGTATGAATTTGTAAGAAGCAGGATGGTGTCAATGGTTCAAGTGAGTTGGCAGTATCATCTCCAACATAAGTCAGCGGTCGGTTGTTGATTACTGCTTCACAATCGCATATCAGCGTTTCCATTTCTTCGTATGATACTGTGGACATTCCAAGAACTCTTCTTAATAATCCTTTCAATATTTTTATTAGGCGTTCGAAAAATCCGCCCCACCAGGCTGCTGTAGGTGTATTCATCTTCCATTTTATGCGTTGTATGGTTGATTGTCGTTGTACCTCGTCCCAATCTATGTCATTTAAAAGATTCTTTGTGCCTGAGAAATTCGTACCATGATCTGATATCATCACACTAACTCGCCCTCGGCGTGCTATGAAGCGGCGGAAAGTTCTCAGGAATGCCTCTGTTGATAAAGACTTGGTCAACTCTAAATGTACCGCACGGTACACAGCGCATGTACACATAGCACGATCCAACATTTCTCACCGTCACGTAAGTAGAGAGGTCCCGCTAAATCTACACCTGTCATCGCGAAGGGAGCAGTCAACTGCACACGTTCTATAGGCAGTGGTGCTGTCGGTGCTTGTGTAGCTCGGGATCTGTGCCTTTTGCAAACAATACATTTATTTATTACAGATTTTACCAGAAGCCGGACTCTTATAATCCAGTATCTTTTCCTTAGGTCTGTAATCATCGTATTGGTACCTGCATGCAAAAGATGTAAGTGACGTTGCTCTACCATTCTTCGTATTATAATATTCTTGGCAGGAACAATCGTAGGTGACTTTGTGCATTCTGGTAAATCAGTAAGTAGTAATTTTGTATTTACTTTCATTAATTTATCTGTCTCATCATACTGAACTTGTATTGTTTTCCCACATTTTTCCTCTATCATCTGTTTATTTTCATGTTGGATAATCATAATTATTTTTCTTTCAGCTTCATCACATTCGTCAAAGGTAAGTTCACCATTTCTCTTATTATACCTGTGACGACTGTTAAAAAGAAATCTTAACATCCATGCTGCCATTCTTACTATCTTTGTGTATTTAGAGAAGTATTTCGACAGACATTGAGTCATATTTTCTTCACAACATGCATTAACATTACATACCGATTTTTTCAGCTCTTTATTGGCGATTTTCTCATCCACAACCAATGCAGATCGCGGCCACGATTCTTGTGGTAGTAGCAGCCAGGGCGGGCCTTCCCACCATCGCACTTCGAGCAGCTGACGCGCGCTACAACCTCTAGACGCAAGATCTGCCCAGTTATTTGTGCCAGAGATGTAATGCCAATTGTTCATGTTAGTATTATCTCTTATTTCTTTAACGCGGTTTCCCACGTAGGTATTCCAAGGTAACTCTCTCTTAATCCAACATAATGCAACTCCAGAATCACTCCAACAAAATTCCTGGCAGTCTCTTAGCTCTAGGTTATTTCTCGCTTCCTTTATTAACCGTGATCCAATAAGAGCTGCTAAGAGTTCGGAGCGTGGTATTGTAATTTTCTCAGGAGGCGAAATTCTTGATTTGGCAGAGACTAATCGAACAGACACTTGCCGTCTGTATTCAGATCTCAAGAAAACGCAGGCAGCATAGCCGTCCTTACTAGCGTCGCAAAACATGTGCAGACTGGCGTTACATTCGTGAAGTGGCTCTGCTGACAGTCTTCGAGGTAACCTACAATCATTCAAACAATTAAGATCTTCATACCAATTTTTAAATTGATTTAAAATATCTTTAGGTAGGTCTTCGTCCCATGTGATATTCCTGTTCCAAACTTGTTGCAATATTAATCTTGGAACCAGAGATACTGCGCAAGTGAAACCGATTGGGTCAAATAGTTTTTGTGTCAAAGACAAAAGGTTCCTTTTAGTAATTTTGTCTATTTCATTATATGGTGTCATAGCATATAAATTACAACTGAGTTCATCAGAGTCAGTGTCCCACTGTAGCCCTAACACCGATATTACTTTATTTTTGGTTTCATTAATTTGCCAAGGGGCTGTGACCCACTGCCTCAGATCAAACTTTGCATCATTCATTATGCGTTTAGCTTGTTCTATGAACTCCTGAGTATGTTCCGTAGAATCTAAGCTTGTTACTAGATTATCTACATATAAAGATTTGGCTAGAATATCTGCTGTCAACTTGTAATCTGTAACTTGATTAAAGTGGTGTGATATTGTTGCAGACAACAAGAATGGGCTTGCAGTCAATCCAAAAACGACTCTGCAGTGTCTATACACCTTAATCACATCACAAGATTCATCTTTCCACCAAACAAATCTCAGATAATCTCTATCTTGTGGTGTCACTGATATCTGTAGAAATGCCTTTGCAATATCGGCAGTAATACCAATACGTTCTTTTCGGAATCCAGTTAGTAACTTGGGAATTTTATCTAGAAAATTAATTCCTTTATCTAGACATGAGTTTAATGACATACCATTTTTATCTTTAGCAGATGCGTCATACACAGGCCGGAGCTTTGTGGTAAGGCTGGCCTCTTTGACTACAGCTCGGTGAGGTAAATAATGGACTTTAATCCAATCTTTCTCGGGTTCAGGTACCTCTTCTATAATGCCTGCCTGCTCCCATTCGCTTAAAATATTATTATAGTCATGAAACTTACCACATGATTTTAATCTTCTTGTTACAGATTCAAGTCTGCGGATGGCGAGCTGCTGGTTGTCCTGAAGATCATCATGACCCGTCTTCCAAGGGAGATGTACCTCGTACCTGCCCTCTGTGTTAAACTGGATATTGTCCTCGAAGTTCATCATCACCTCCTCTTCTTTTTGTTGCTTAGACTGCACCTGTGTGGGGTCATTAATGCCTAGCACTTCTAAGTCCCAGAAGTTGCTTATACTTTGTGAACAGAATAAGGATGTGACAGTGTTGCTGTTAACCACAGATATCTTACCCTGTAAGGTCCATCCCAATTTTGTTTTGATAGCAGTTAAGCCATTTTCAAGATTGACAAACATGTTGGTTAACAACAACCCTGAATAATCAGCTCCTATTAAAAGCCCTATCTCAGTGCTCTCACCGTCCGTCAAACTTATGTTATGCTTATTCAACAGTCTGAATATTGATTCCTGTGATTCATCCACTTTGGGAACATTTTTACATATGCAAGATTGCTCTAAAGCTGACATGTTGAATTTAAAAGACTCATCAAGGCTTTGTACATCAAATGTGTATAGGTTATATTGCTTAAAGGATACAGAGACACCGCCGAACAGCGAATGACTTAACTCTTCTTTCGCAGCCACTGGTAAGCCGAGCTGCTCTGCAACCTCTTTGCTGATGTAGGACCTCTGAGACCCGCTGTCGAATAAAGCTCGTACCGTTGCCACCTTCTTGCCTTGACAAATTTTGACGTTGACTGTCTGCAGTAGAGTTGTCGTAGCTGATGTAGTATTCTGGGCAAAGTTTTGTAATGTTGTTTCAGTTTTATTCTTCTCAGGCTTTGCAGGTACTCTTGATTCAGGCGCCTTAGTTCCGGTACACATAATAGGTGAATGTCGCTGTCCGCAAACATAGCATTTAATAAATGCCCTGCATACTTTTGCATGGTGCCCTATCTTGAGGCATAACGCACAGGCCCTTTTCTTTTTTAAGAGTTCTCGCCTTTCGTCTAACGACATTTTCGAAACTTTGTAGCATTCCATACTATTATGGCTCTTCTCACACCATATACACTTAATATTTAGATTTACTTTATGTTCTGAAGAATGTACAGTAAAACAAGCGGCTGTTGCTTCATGTTTAGAGCTATCTGCGTTAAATGCTGCTTTTGCCATAGTTATGCGTTGGTCGCTCTCAACTTCCTTCTTGATGAAATTGAGTAATGCATTTAGCATACTGTCAGGGTCTTCTGGTCTTACTCGTTCCCATGCTTTTAAAGTTTCTGTAGGTAACGCGGATTCTACCATTGGCAGTAAAAAGGCGCTAAACTTGTCCTTAGTGACGCCTAAAATTTCTAACGCCCGCAGTTGACTGTTAAGTTGGTCGTATAACTTTGTCAGCTCATTGTTAGCATCTTTATTTGAAATTAACGTGAGCAATTCTCTAACATATACTTGTATTAGCAGGTCTTCTCTCGCGTAACGTGATCGTAGTTCTGTAAGACACTGCTCGTAACTAGATTTTGATAACGGGAAGCTGTCCACAAATCGTTTCACCTCCGTGCCATCCTCCATCGCCTGCGAAAGATATTGCAGCTTGTCGATTTCGTCGATTTGCTGGTCTGCATCAATTTTTTTGAATGAACCCCAAAAGGTAAGCCATGTCTTAATATTGCCGTCGAATTTTTTTAGTTCCAATATGGGGAGCTTCATTCTGCCATTGTTGTTAGAATTCGCGATATTCGCATCTTTTTTCTCTAATCGCATAGATTCCAATCGTGCCGTCAAGATGGCGAACTGCGTGTCGTATTTTTCGGCATTTTCGATCTCTGAATCGAGCTCTTGTTCGGTCCAATTTTCCTTCGCTAATACCATAGTATTTATATCGTTGTTGAGCTCGGTTAGTTTTGCATAAGAGCTTTTAAGTAAGTTGAACGAGGCAATTAGCTCTACTTCTGGACCATTGTTGTTCATGATGGCCTCCATGGCGTTCGCGAGGCGCGTAAAGTGGCGTCGCGCGACCCCGCGTTCTTTCCGTTTGCTTTCCATATTTCGCTCACCTCTTTGTCACGGTCGCCAGATGTGCGGGTTCCAGCCCTCCCGATGACTCGCACTCGCACCTTTTATTAATATTTTCGGGATATTTTAATTATTTTTGAGGAGACGGAATGACACACCATGTTGGCTTTTTTATTCATTGTATTACTTTTTTCAGTGTTGCTACATATTAATAATAATGACGGCTGTACACTTCGTACGTGATGTCAAGCTAAATATGTTACACACTCTCGTTTCTTAACAGTGTCTATTTACCTTGAATAATCTGGCTTTCATGACCCGAATATCACAATAAATCACAGATTAGAACAAAGCACAAAGTCTCACTGCGCTCTCGCACAAAACACAAAACAAACACAATAAAAGCACATCGCTTTTCACTGGCTTTATTATTGAAGAAACACGAAAAAACCAACCGGTTGTTTTCTTGTAAACTGATCACAAGAATTCGCAGAATATTATTACAGTTGCACAAAATAAACACCAAATTACATCAACGTTGCACTAAAAACACTGTATTCGCATTTTTTTAAGCAATAACATAATAAATATTAGTTTGTGTCTTTCGATACCGCGAAAACACAAAGCCAAACTAAACTAACCATAGATACAGACACACACGAGCGCTCGTTCATATCCCAATGAGTTGAGGCGTTTTTCCACACATTTCACCCTCAACCTGTTCATGTAACAGAGCAGTGCGGTTCAGGGCGCGTTTACCTTTAGATTTTTTTTGTGATAATGATGATAAATAACGAAATAAATGGTCATTGCGAAAACTTTATGGATTTCGAGATTGCGAATCAGAGGATGGTCGTGGATGTGATGATGAAGGGATGACATGTTTTGAAAAAGAAACATAGTCCGTTTACGGCTTTAAATTGTTTTATGATTAATGGCGTTACTTTAAAAAGATATCCTTCTACTTTACTTTCAAATCATTTATTTACACTGCGTTGACAATTAATTTCCTATTTTACATAATAGATGGCATAACTAGCAGTCATAGAGCAGATATTAAATATTTTTTTTGTGTCAACATTATTATTTATTTATTGATTTATTTGAATATTTGTGTTCATGGTAAGACATTAAAATCTCTGGCTTTAAATAGTATGCATCTCATCTTCTTATGTTCAGTTTCCATTGAGGTGTGCAAAAAAGAATATCCTATTCTATTCTGATTATGTGAGTCCATTTTGGCGCATGGTAATTTTAACAATAAATAAATATTATTATTATTTTGATTATTCAAATATTCAGGAAGCTGGCGCCCGAATGGGTGGATAAGGGTATTGTTGTTGATGTGACGCGATTAACAAATCTGCGTTTCGCCGACGACATTGTCCTGTTCTCAACATCAGCTACGGAACTCGGTGTCATGCTACAAGACCTAAGCAGAGCAAGCCTTGAGGTTGGACTAATGATGAACATGTCAAAGACTAAACTCATGACCAACAGCTCCCAGAGAAGAGTAGAAGCGGATGGTGGAAGAATGGAATATGTCCATGAGTACATTTACCTGGGCCAAATAGTTTCCTCATGAAACTCATGGACATGTGCATTCTTCCAATCCTGACCTACGCAGCACAGACTTGGTCTTTGACAAAAGTTCAGAAGTCCACCTTCAAGGTTTGTCAAAGAGCCATGGAACGCAGTATTCTTGGCGTAAAACTAACTGACAGAATCAAGAACACAGTACTGCGTTCCAAAACGCTGGTAGCTGATGTAGCCCAAGCGGCCGCAAAGCTTAAATGGGACTGGGCCGGACACGTATCTCGCATGCCGGACGACCTGTGGGCTAAAGTTACCACCGAGTGGGTCCCACAAAACAGCATCCAGCGTCGTGGTAGACCTCGAAGGAGATGGCGAGACGAACTTGACGCCTTTCACCGAGACTAGTGGGAGATTGCTCGGGACAGGGACGCATGGAAGAATGATAGGGAGGCCTTTGCCCAGCAGTGGGACAATATTGGCTCTTAATAATAATAATATTCTTTATTGTGCACCACATGAAAAAGATTAATAACAAAGAAATAAGGCAACGTTAAATAGGGTAACAATGTGGAGTAATTAAAAAAATCTGTTGATTCAGTAAAAATGGATTACTTGATGTCGTCATTAAGACATTGGCGAGATTAACACCATCTATTTTATTATTCTCATATTTTCTAAATTTATTTATTAGAATCAGCGGTGCCCTAGAGTCCGCCCAGCTCCGATGTTGACATGCCGCCAACGTCTTGTTAGTGCTCGCACGGTCGTTCTTCTGCATACTTCTAGACTCTGGGCTTTGACGGAACTCAGGGAGCACGAGTGCGTTGGCGGCGCCGCAGGACGACGACGACGTACCCGATCTTTGTGTCTGCATTGTGAGAATGGTTGCGGTCGTCATCTTCGTGTATAGCGGCGCGATCCCTGGGAGTTGTTCGTGGCGTCACGGTCCGCGCGGTCGAACATGACACTCGCCGCCGCATGACACTAGCCGGTTGATGAACTTTTTCAGGGGGCGCCACTTGAGGTCGCGCTCGACGATGTCGTTATGATAGTGAGCAACGATCGGCTTTCGCCACCACCACGCGGGAGCTGGCAGATGCTAGTATGTGGTCTCTCTAAAAGATCCTGCTTGCATTGCAGTAGATTGATTACATTACACTCGTCTGTGGTAAGTAACCTTTGTATCATTATTTGCAAATATTTTATTCAGTAATAATTATAAAAACGGTTTAAACTCACGTAAAAATTCTCAGGAACGGCCCGACATGTTTCGAACTCATTTGGAGCTCTTCATCAGGGGTAGCTATCCGTGTTGCTACGCGACTCGCGACCCACTCAGTAGCTACCCCTGATGAAGAGCTCCAATAGAAGAGTTCGAAAGAATATGAAGAGTTCGAAACATGTCGGGTCGTTCCTGACAATTTTTACGTGAGTTTAAACCGTTTTTTTATATTTATTAAAGATATCTGACGATAGTTTTAATAACATTATTTTATTAAGTGTAAAATAATATCATGTCTTTAGTAGTATCTACTGCTAACGTAAATTAAAGTATGTTATCTTCTCCGATCCTTTGTACTTCATTTCTTCGAGCTGTGAGTGTCACGGCGACGGTAGCGTGGGTAGGTACATCTGTTGATTTAAACAAGTTAAAACAAGTGCGAGTCCGACTCGCGCATGAAGGGTTCCGTACCTATACATATATATAATCTATAACAAGTTTGTTGTATGGGAGCCCCCCTTAAATATTTATTTTATTTTATTTTTAGTATTTGTTGTTATAGCGGCAATAGAAATACATCATCTGTGAAAATTTCAACTGTCTAGCTATCACCGTTGTTGAGATACAGGCTGGTGACAGACGGACGGACGGACGGACGGACGGACGGACGGACGGACGGACAGCGAAGTCTCAGTAATAGGGTCCCGTTTTTACCCTTTGGGTACGGAACCCTAAAAACTGTTAATATGACAAGTTAAGATTACAGTAACCCGTAGCATTATGGCAGTAACAAATACGAATATCCTGGCAAATAAAATGACAGTGATTAAAAGTACCCGAGATGCCACGACTTTGCGCGTCCAGCGGCGCGGCGAGCGGTTGCGCGAGATCCGAGCGCGGAGGCCATACAAGCGAGACACGTGCCGCGCACCGCTACCGCATAGTCGTGGCATATCGGTTCGAAGATTTAAAATTCAAAACATCCTTATCATGGGACGCACACTGGGATAGCACCGCTAAGATGCAAGAACTACTGTTATAGTTGAATGGAATATTTAATTTGAGACACCCGGCCGTATGTCTACCAGCGGGCTTAGCATATCTTGTGGCGACATCGCTTGTCACACGATTCTGCGTTATCTGTCTTACTCGCACAATATTGGCAGGAAAGTGTTATCATAAGCAGAGAAGATACCTACAGTCAAACTGTGAATACAGTATTGTAGGAACTTTCTTGTATGTAAGTTTTTATACCCTATATAATATTAATCAATAAATAAATAAATAGATAAACAATAAAATGAAATTGATTTAATTGCGCGAAAAAGCCAACTTTGGTATTAAATGTCAATTTTGAGTCAGAATCTTGTTAACTAACTATGTAGTCGGTCCTAGAGTTCTGTTAAAAATGAAAATAATGATTAAAAAAAAAATAACCAATAATTTTTTAATTAATTATATACCAATTTAAAGTAAGTATGAAAGAAAAACAATTATTCGGGGACAAACACAATTACGCAGATAAATCTATAATTATATTATAAAATCTATCATTCTGTTTATTGTACTTCTCTTCCATATCGAAAATCTTTTTGTCTGTAGAGAATCCTGTGTCGATTTTTCGCGTACCGCTTTAACAACTTCCGGGATCTTTCAAGCCTTATTGTTTTTAGACGGGCATTAAGTAAGTGCCCACTCTTTTTTTTGTATGCTCGTAGACTAAGATCTTCTTGTAAAACCTTTTTGACGGTTTTTCTACTGACACCCATCTGCAAAGCCATCAACTTCTATTTTCGGACATGATTTCTTGCTATGCGCGCCTTGATCGCTTTGATCACTGCTGGTGATCGTACGGAGCGAGGCCGGCCAATTCTTTTATTGTCCTCAACACTGGATACTTCATTGTACCTATCAATAGTACGGTACACAAACCGAAGCGTTATATTTAAATTTTTGAGCAACTTGAAAATGGTACTTGGCGAGTGCCAACAGCGGTGTAATGCTAAAACAGCTATTCGGTTTTCTTTCAATGTCCACTCCATTGTTTTTTGTTTTAAAATAATTGTCAAACAATCAAAAATGGAATTCAATAAAATTTTCTTGAAATCATGTTCTAAATTTAAAAATAATGTGCCAGTGACAGAACTTTGGGACCGACTACGTAAATATGACAAGTAAAAACGAATCGACTGTATAAATAAAGGATAACAGTATCTGACAATTTGTTAACAATATAAATTGTATAAGTAAACAAAGATTCTGCAAATAAATGGCAGCCATTTCTAACGAGCGACGTCAATACCATTCGTTAGTTACAGGGTATTTTATGTTTCGACAAATACGTAATAGTACATTACATCAGAGGCCGGGAAAATGAGGATTTCCGGCCAAGTAGGTATATACGGCCGAGCGAGCGTGCGAGCGAGGCCGGATAGTGATACGAGGCCGGGAATCCGTTTTCACGACGAGGCATGTATAGTGCTTTTCTCAAACATACAATGAAATAAAAAAAATTACTTCAAAGAATAACACTTAATATTGTTTGTCCGATATTTTCCGAATTTGACCGAATTTTAAAAATCCGATTTCAGATTCTGACTTAGGAGCCCCAAAAACCCCCGGATACCGAATTTCAGCCTCCTAGGACCAATTTGAAATTTTCTCCATACAAATCGTTTTTTTTTTCGATATTTTCCGAATTTGACCGAATTTTCGGACAAGATTTCAGATTCATATTTTTGAGCCCCGAGAGCCCCCCGATACCGAATTTGACCGAATTTAAAAAATCCGATTTCAGATTCTGACTCAGGAGCCCCAAAAACCCCCGGATACCGAATTTCAGCCTCCTAGGACCAATTTGAAATTTTCTCCATACAAATCGTTTTTTTTCGACATTTTCCGAATTTGACCGAATTTTCGGACAAGATTTCAGATTCATATTTTTGAGCCCCGAGAGCCCCCGAATTCGAATTTGACCGAATTTTAAAAATCCGATTTCAGATTCTGACTCAGGAGCCCCAAAAACCCCCGGATACCGAATTTCAGCCTCCTAGGACCAATTTGAAATTTTCTCCACACAAATCGTTTTTTTTTTTTTCGATATTTTCCGAATTTGACCGAATTTTCGGACAAGATTTCAGATTCATATTTTTGAGCCCCGAGAGCGCCCCGATACCGAAATTGACCGAATTTAAAAAATCCGATTTCAGATTCTGACTCAGGAGCCCCAAAAACCCCCGGATACCGAATTTCAGCCTCCTAGGACCAATTTGAAATTTTCTCCATACAAATCATTTTTTTTCGACATTTTCCGAATTTGACCGAATTTTCGGACAAGATTTCAGATTCATATTTTTGAGCCCCGAGAGCCCCCGAATCCGATTTGACCGAATTTTAAAAATCCGATTTCAGATTCAGACTCAGGAGCCCCAAAACCCCCGGATACCGAGTTTTAGCCGCCTAGACCCAATTTGAAATTTTGAAAAAAAAAAGTCGCCATCTTGATTTTTTTTTCCACAAGTGTCTAGTCTAACAACCAACCTTTAAAAACAAAACCTGCTTTTTGTCAAACCAGCCAGCTGTGTGAATGACCTTGTTGTTGAAACAAAAAAAAGTTACTTTGCAGGCCTAGGCCTGAAAAGCAGTATGAAATCCCTTTACAGTCCTCTCGAGTTGTTGCGCCCAAAAACCGATACTTCCGAGCCTATTATAAGGAACGCAAAGACAATATTTCATTGCATGTTTGAGAAAAAGTTATTAATAAATTGGTCGATACCCTGAAGTGTCGATCTCAGCGATAAGGCTTTTTATTGTATTACTCTCCCACTCATTTTTTACGTAAATTTATTCGAAAACAATGACTTAAGTCCAGTGGGCGGGCGAAAAATAAAAATAAAATACATTTTTTAATACAGTTGCTCAAAAAGTGGTACTTTTTGTGGCTGCGTAGCGTGCGAGAAGCTCATTTTCTCGAACTAGTGCTTTTTACTTTTTAGTTCCAAACTATACTTTCGAAACGCAGTAACAGAGTTTCGAATGTCAGTGATGATGATGACGATGACGATGACGATGACGATGACGATGGCGATGGCGATGACGATGACGATGGCGATGACGATGACGATGACGATGACGATGACGATGACGATGACGATGGCGATGGTGATGCCGATGACGATGACGATGACGATGACGATGACGATGACGATGACGATGACGATGACGATGACGATGACGATGGCGATGGCGATGGCGATGGCGATGGCGATGGCGATGGCGATGGCGATGGCGATGACGATGGCGATGGCGATGACGATGACGATGACGATGACGATGACGATGGCGATGGCGATGGCGATGACGATGACGATGACGATGACGATGGCGATGGCGATGGCGATGACGATGATGATGATGATGATGATGATGATGATCATGGTCTTAATGTACCATGTCATTTGTAAAGTATGGGTTCGTTCAAAAATAACTTCGAAGCAAGCATATTTTATCGCAATGATATATTAATATATTATTTTTTCGCAATTGCATTAAAAAACGTCGTTTACAACACGTGTGAAATGTCTTTTTACTACTCGTACCGAGTCTTGCCACTCGCTTTCAGCTCGTGGCAAGATACCTCGGTACTAGTGGTAAAAAGACATTCTTTTCACACTAGTTGTAAAATGTACTATTCTCAAACATGCAATGAAATATTGTCTTTACGTTCCTTATAATAATAGGCTCGGAAGTATCGCTTTTTGGGCGCAACAACTCGAGAGGACTGTAAACGGATTTCATACTGCTTTTCAGGCCTAGGCCTGCAGGGTAACTTTTTTTTGGTTTCAACAACAAGGTCATTCACACAGCTGGCTGGTTTGACAAAAAGCAGGTTTTGTTTTTAAAGGTTAGGTGTTAGACTAAAATGTTCTATTTGTCAATTAATAAAATGTTGTTCTTTGAAGTATTTTTTTTTATTTCATTGTGTGTTTGAGAAAAGCACTATACATGCCTCGTCGTGAAAACGGATTCCCGGCCTCGTATCACTATCCGGTATATACCTACTTGGCCGGAAATCCTAATTTTCCCGGCCTCTGATGTAATGTACTATTACAATATGAGTAAGGTATACATTTATTTATTTTATTTTTATTTATTGGAGATCAAACAGAAATAAGTACAGGATAGTCTTACAATCTATATACAATTAAACAGTAACCATGCACTTATTACCTAAACAGCTCTCACTAAAACACATTTTGATGAATATATTCTTAACCTACGATACATTCTAGGTACACTGTGCCAATAACAATTCGTAACTTAGCGTGAACCATTTAAGTAACACGAAATAAATAAGCAAGAATAAACAAAAACAAAGAAAGCCAAAAGCATAAGAGGCCTTATTCCTTTTTTTTCTATTATGTGTAAAATGTACCATCTTGTAATTTACCTATGAAGGCAATAAATAAACTGAAACTGAAACACAATTATATTGACAATTTCAACCAACTTTTTGAAGTGAATAATACTTTTCCCTGATTTCTAGTTAGTAGCTATTTCATGTTTTCATTGCGCGCAGTCATAAATAAGTTAAAAGAAAAACCGTTTCCTACGTGAAGTATTCTGTGCTGTTGTACTGTGTGTGTGTGTGTGTGTGTGTACGTGTATGAATTTAGATGTCTACATAGATCCACAAGGCTCAACGAAGCGTTGTATCAATCATGAGCCCGGGCTCAATAGGTGTGTCGCTCCGGGAGCGGTCAATTTGCAACACTGCTGTCCGCGTGTCTGCTTACCGTGAATTAGCAAAGTGACTCCTCGAATGCCAGGGAAATCATGGGATATTCATGCTTCGTATGTAAGGCTTTGAGTGGCGCAGCGTGGAACGGTCCCCATCCAATTTCTTTTTCAATCGGGCAGAAATTGGACGAGGGCGGCGCAAGACCAATCGTTGTGGAGAACTTTGAGGGAGGCGGTGATGATGATAATGATGATGATGATGAATATCAAGGATGTATATGTATATAGAGGGTGGAACATTTCTAAAGACTGGGCTGACAGGATGAGTGATCTAAAATCGACCTGTTATAATAATTGTAAAGCTGGATTTAAAAGTAAAAAAAGTCATCAACATAACATACTCGTATTTTAATATCAGTGAACCCTACTAATTCAAAAGTTTTATTTACATTTTAAATTGACACCTGTCTTTAACAGCGATATTCAAAAGATACTAGGGTTGATAGGTGCAGATTATTACACAAATATTTAACAAACTGTATCTCAAGAATGGATAGAAATATTAATATAGTTCCTTAAAAAAATAAGTACTCAGTCTGAACAATTCCCTGCTTGCTTAAAAGTCCCTTGATCTGTTCCACCCTGTTTACACATTGTTGTACACAGCAACTGGTTATAAATACATTCATAACAAATAAAACATGTACAAAGGCGAGCTTATCCCTATTAGGGATCTCTTCCAGTTAGCCTTTGAGCAATCGAACGAATAGGTATCAATTTGTAAATCATACAGTTCGCTAGTGGGGTTATGAGACAAACCAATTCCACTTTTATAGTCTTCAAGGGATAGCTTGAACGTTGCAATTAAGAATTATGCATCCAACTCACTAGATCTACGCGAGCGTACACAAAACAAGGGTCAACGAAGCGTTGTTATCAATCACGAGGCCAGGCTGAATTGCGGCGAGTCGCTCTGGGAGCGGTCAATTTGTGTCCGTGCTGTGCTCGTATCTGCTTAACCGTGGATTAGCGGGCTCATAGAATGTTCATGCTTCGTATAAATATCATGTATCAACTGTAAAGGAAGTTCTTAAGCGCGTTTTAGCCGTTATCATTTTCATGTTGTATATATTGAAGAAACTAAATAACTACATTACAGTAGTAACTTTCTCTTCGTAATAGACAATAATTAACAAATTGGGATTTTGACAGAAAGATAAGATTAGATTTGTTTATTTCATAATATAAACTACGCTAAGTCAAATTACATGCTCGTATACTTCACATCCATTAATTTACTACTAATACTAATAGATAATCTGTGACGATAATAAAAACAGCGAAATTTATTATGAAACAGATAAAATAATTAAATGTCAAAATTTAAACAAATTGCACAAACACAGCAAAGCAAGCACAGTATAAAAGTAGTTTTATTAAACATTTTAGGCTAATAGCTCATTTCTTAGGTTCCTTACTTCAAAAGGAAAAAGCGAAACCCTTGGGATCGCTTTGTTGTCTATCCGTTTGTTCGTCCGTCTGTCAATACTATTTATCTCGCGAACGAGTGGAAGTATCGAGTTTAAATTAAAACCATATACTTAGGTCTACCTACAGTCCGCTGAATCTGTGAAAAAAACAAACTTCTCGGTTAAGTTCTACGTGACAATTCTTTCAACCTCTCCACTTAGATAGTTAGCAGTCCACAACTGTGCATTTTTCTAGAAACTTCCTGCCTCGCACGACTGCATTGTGGAATGAATTGTCGCTTGCGTTATTTCCGCACCGATACGACCTTCAAACAAGAAGAGCATACTCTCACCTGAAAAGCCGGCAACGCACTTGTGACTCCTCTGGTGTTTCAGGTGTCTATGGGCGACGGTAATCGCTTTCTATCAGGCGATCCGTTTGCTTGTTTGCCCTCTATGACATAGAAGAAAAGATATGGCAGTTTCTGCCGCAAAAACTTTTATTTTAGTACTCTCAACCCGGTGTTGCCAGCTCATCCCATGGGAACACTAAATGTTTTCGGGATTAAAACTAACCTACTTATGTGTTAACCCAGGGTGTCAGCTACCTTCATACCAATATTAATTAAAATTAGTCCAGCAGTTTGAGCGTGAAGAAGTAACAAACTTACACATAAACACACTCACGAAGTTCACCTTTATAATATTAGTGCGATATTTCTCATTAGTTTTAATAATATAATATAATATAGATACTGTAAAATACGTTTTTATTCCACGTTTACAGTCTTTATCAAGGCATACTTAGTGTAGGTACATTATTATACAATGTTGACATAATATATAGGTACTGTAAGAACACATAACAGTACAGTCATCAAGGCACAGTTAGTTTCAGCGATCCAGGGGGAAAAGTGTACATTAAATATAATGTGTTACCGCCATGTATGCTTTTCTTAAAGTAGAGTAAAGTTACATAGATATTTAACTTATCCATGACCTTAATTTAATTAATTAACTGAAATTCAGGCTTTATTAACTTTCTAACAAAAAAATTAATTGCCAGTAATGTACAGTAAAGTAAATTGACAAGTGAGTGTTAAATGACAGCGTGATATGAGTAGCGACAATTACGCTGTACACCCACTACATTGAATGTGCGGATTTAAAAAAATTAATTGTGCAGTTAATTTACATAATTATGATTAGCTAATACATGCAAACAATTACTAATGGATCATATTATTATCAGTTTTAATAAATGCCTGCATGCCGTTAACAGGCTGTATATTGTTATACCATGTTGTTAGATTTAAGAATTATGTATATCTACTCACTAGATACGTATGCGAACATTCATAAGGCTTAACGAAGCGTTGTATCAATCATGATGCCGGGCTCAATTGCTTCGAGTCGCTAGGGGCAGTCGATTTGCGTTCGTGCTGTGCTCATTCATATCTGCTTAGCAAAGTTACTTGGTTTCATGGGATATTCATCTATAAGTTGTAAGTGGTTTTGTGGAATACAGAGATATTAACCCTTTTCAACGTTGTTGCTAAATTGTTATATTATGGATGAGTTTTCGTGTTGATCGAGATAAAACTGGGTCGTTTATTTCAAAAGCTCAACTTGTTAGAGTCACTTTGGAGCTCAGTGCACTTTAATTAAGAATAAATTTCATGGAATTTGAAGCAAAGTTAGTTGCGAAAATATTCTAAAATAGTCGATAATAAGTTTCTGTCAAAAATGACATTTTAGTGGCAAGATTTTATAGCCGACTGTACTTTTCTTTGGATATCCGTCAAATGCTCACTGAGACGATTCTAAAGAGCCCAAGCTCGGTAGGATTGCTTTTTCTATTATAGAGTTCCTATGGCCACCTTTCGGCTCCATCATCAGATCTGCCCCATGGTACCATATTATTGTATGTATTGTCATCAAAGTTAAGTAAGTATGCAAAATTTCAGCTCAATCGGTTGACGATATCTGCTTCAAAATTGAGTTGCAAGATTTCACCCGAACAAACATACTTAGATACATACATACATACATACATACATACATACATACATTGCAAGTTAAATAAAAGCTTTTAAAATGGGTAAGTTATTCGTTATTTTGTTGTTACCAGCTGATTCTAACTAAGTCGCAAGAATGAAAATTATGTGACATTAGAGATAATAATTTAAATGAAAAACAGGCCAAGTGCGAGTCTGACTCGCGCACCGAGGGTTCCGTACACGTACACACATACGTATCCCATCTTAAATGGCCAGGATTAAGAATGGCGTCAGATACAATTGAGGTGCAAGTTAACGCAACCGATCACGTTTGTTGTATGGGAGCCCCACTTAAATATTTATTTCATTCTGTTTTCAGTATTGTTGTTATAGCATAATATACATTAACATAACGGACAAAGTTTTTCAGTATCTTTAAAGTGGCGTAAACTACTAGAGACTGCTAACATGCACTCTAGTTTTGGCTTCTATTTTGTATGCAAATATTCATTGTCGATTAAATTTTTATACAAAAAATCTTTTGGCTTAAAGAGGAATAGTATCTAAATTTACTCGGGCTATGTTCCACCCTAACCTTACCAGAATGTTATAAGTATCGTTATATGGAGAGATAGATAAGAAGGCCAGAGTAACGTTACATTCATACTATGGTTATGGTTATGGGCTCCGCTTTCCGCACTTAGCCCGTGTATGTTCGGGCCATTGTGCGTACAGATTTGCCGGCTAATAGTCTAGCCAGCCTAACTCCGTCCAGAAGCGCAGGATTCTCCTGGTGTCTCCACAGGCTTCACGAAGTGACCTCGGTGCTTTGAGGATTTCAGCCCGTTGCTTAGCTACGGCAGTGCATTCCAGGATCACGTGGGTAGCTGTTTCTTCGGCCGACAGGCATCCCCTACACAGGGGGCTATCGGTCATTCCTAGAACATATAAATGCTTGTTAAGTGTGCAGTGTCCAGTGATAGTGCCTACTACTACTCGCAGAGCGGGCCTGCTTAGCGATAACAGGCGCTTTGTCAGGCGTGTGTCTGGGTATGGGACTGTTTCCCGGGACTGCCTGCATGTACTGGTTTCTGCCCATTGATCGGCGTGTTGTGATCGTGCTCTGTGACGAAGCCATGTACGCAGCTGATTAAACGCCAAGGGGAGCATAGGATCTGGGCCAATTGCCAAGTCATCGGATCCTCTCCTAGCCAGCTGGTCGGCTGCATCGTTACCTAGAGAGCCACTGTGCCCTTTAATCCATTGCAACGTGATCCGATTATTCATGCCGATCGTTTGCAATGCTGAGTGACACTCTAGTATGTGTTGTTCTCATGCAGCCCGTCGTTGCTACACAAGCAAGTCTTTGAAATTGCTGCAGTTTATGTTTGGCTGTTGTCAGTTTGGTTCTGGGCCACCAAACCACAGCGCCGTAGGTGATAATAGGTCTTATCACCGCAGTGTAAAGCCACATTGTACATTCATACTACACGTTTATAAAATTGTAAAATGCAGTTGCTTCGCCTTGTCATGGTTCCAAGAAATAAAAAGATTTTTATAATTTTGTATAGGATTCTTTTTACTTGAGCTACCGCAATGATGTGCAAATCGTGTCAAATTAGGCATTATATTATGCAAAAGCGCCCTTTGTGCCACTTCAATAAAATAATTCCAACGCATTGTTGCTCAAGATCGCTTCATATTTATCCACTATTGTCTAACATTGCAATGCAAATTTTGAATGAATCCGCTGGCTCGCGTATCACGTCTGAAAGCAATCCACTATGCAAATCACGTAACGTTATTAGAGACAGATATGTCACAGCATTTGTTTTCATTTACATTTAGAGTTTAATGACATAGCGTGACAAGTTAATATTTATTGAAATGCATATTAATAAGCTGAGCTAGGAAAGTCGCATACGAGCAGAATTTCCATATGTTTTGAAAGTAGGTCGGGATGATTTTATATTCATTTGTCAAAAGATTTTAGAAATTCTACAACTCGTAGTGCCAGTGATCCGTATGAAAATTGGGAAAACGGAACTGGAACGGAATCGGGAAAATGAAATACTTTCTTTGATATTTTCTGTTTGTGTGGTTGTGCCCAACATAACCGAGGACTTCAATGCAGAAGAAAACATGGGAATGTCATATTAGTTAGATATTTACAGGTCAGAGGCCAATGTCGCTTTAAAGAGGGTAGATTGTGTGACTCTATGAAAATTGTAACACCTTCACCAATCGCTCGTGATACGGCAACATATCTGTGGAAGTCGACTTTTATCTTCGCAAAACTGCCACTCTACACCCGAACATTTCTCATAGTTATACAAGGGGAAATTGTAGCGTTTTTGGAATGACGCAATTTTTGTAAATGGTCCTTCCGTCGTCGTGTTAATTGGCATTTACCGTAATAACATATTCTTTCTCATTTAGAAAATATATTATATATATGTATTAACAGAACAGTTTCAACTTGTTAATGATTTGCCACTCAATGTAGTTCCAATAGCAGAGAGATATTGTTTCCGATATTTAATCGAAATATTGTAAACTGAAGATATCGCAAAGCTCTATCCAATTAGCGTCCAGCCTGGAAGGAGATTGTGGTTCAGGGTACAACTTCCAGCACAGGATCGAAGCAATCTAATACATTTACTGAGAGCCGATAAGCCTTAGATAAATTAAAAATCATCTGCTACGACAGTGACGGGTGCTTTACGAGTATATCATATATCTATAGGATGCTAAAAGCAACTGGCTCGCTGAAGAGGGATAACAGTACACCACCATCATTAGCTGCAAAAATGTTATGAAGTTTAACTGGTTGTTTGTCATGTTAAAATAGTTGCAGTTTTCACCTTCTTTACGATTAAATTATATTACCTGCTTCCCACGGTGTTACCCGTCACGTTCTCGTTCTCGATTATAAGTAGCCTTTGTGTTTATACAGGGTGTCTGATAGCTGCGTACCGAATTTTATCAAAATTGGTCCGCCCTATAAGCGCGAAGACACACTCACATACTGTCGCCTTTATAATATTAGTGTCATTACAACGATAGGAATTTTCGTAAATAGTATTATGGACTAACACACTGTAACTATTACAGAACCACTGGGTCGTGATCAAGACTAGTCTTGGCATTTCTCTCGGTCGGTTTCTAGGCAACGCTCTAACTATGACAAATAGCAGCTGCATTAAATCGTTATCAAAGCGCATTGGCTCCCGTACATTAGACACTAAGCTTGTCGTCGACAGCGATCTGCATTTATCAGAAAAGGCCTAACTGTGTGTCAGATCAGTCGCACTTAAGTCATTTCATAATAGAGCATTGCATCTGCATTAGTAGCCGACGAGGGCGCTCTCACAATACTCGACGTTTATAATTTAAGAGACGTAAGAGCCAAGGATCTTTTAAATGTAAACGTAATAGCCATGTCAGAAGTTCGTATAAATATGTCGTCTTATGTTTTATAAAGGGTACGTCATTTGCGACTTTTAGAAATGGGTGTGGATGTTCTGGAAATTTACGTAAGTACATCGTTTGGCGGTAATTATAATGACGCAACGCTTGATAAACTGGCGGAGATTTTCTTAAATTACGCCCCGAGCCTGCTAAGAGATGGTAACGACGCGAGTACCGCTTCTGTAGAATTGTGATAGGTAAATGTATGTAATGTTCTCATTAATAGGTACATCTTTACTGTATACAGGGTGGCCAAAAAATAACCACCCGTTATGTATGTTATTGCTGTTGTCATTTGTTTTTCCTTTTTGTCGTAACCTTTATCGAGTGATAATCACTGATATTCCTTTGCTATTTCGCGAAATAGGGTCCACCTTACATAGGTCATGTAGTCTATTTATAACAACAATTTGCCCACCCTCCCCACAAAGATAGATCAACTTAGATAGGTCTTTTCACCTTTCACGTGCACTTTGGCAGTTGATGTCTACCACGTGTCTACTTAATGTCAGTCTATGTGATAGAGACCGAATGGAGCACTAAGATTTTGTTTAAAAAAATATGGGTCTGCTGAATATGGATAGTAAAGGTACTCACAATCTCGTGCGAAAAGAAGAACTATCTAAGTTTCTATAGTTTCTGTACTTTATTAACATATTTATGCAAAATTTAATGCTTACTTTGGTATAAAAAATAGTTGCTGGGCGTTTTTCATCAGTTATGATGTTTACCTAGAGCCAAGGTAGAGGTAGCGATAGATCGCAAGATAGATGAATGACAAACACTCATCGTTTTGCGGCCAGAATGTAAGTGTAGGAATGGCGGTTGCCTTTGGATAATTCAAGGCCCACATATCATTTCAGATGCACTGGTAGTATCACACATGTAAAATAGGAATTACAAATGAAAATTTAGAATTATCATCCTCGCGTTATGAGGTAGTATAATTGGGTTTTCGTTGTTTATACCACATACTTATTAAATGAATATGCAACCACTTCTCACTTAGTTGTAACAGAATTGACCGCACGCCTGTCCACGCCCTAAATGAATAAATCTCTCACATGGAGCCATCCCGGTGACAGGCGGCAAATGTGTTTGGCGTGAAACGTTATAGATGACCTCTCTATGTGACGCTGTCTAAAACTGCCCTTGTGTCCGCCATTCCCGCCCCTTGGCCACGTAGCTGCGTTGATGCACACTTTGGTACCTACTGGAACATTTCAGAATAATACGTAATGATGGAAGGACACGCTTTTATTATTTAATTAACAAAGAAATTTATAGTTTTAGATGTCTTTATTTTCTTTTTCTTGATAGACACGGGACAGGATCCTACTCCGTTTTATTTTGACTAACAAAGTAGTTACACAGCACTATATCATTTGCTATACTTACACATAGTTTTGTGAGCTATGAAAAGCAAAAGTACCAATAAATCTAAAAATTACGAGCACGCTCAGCAGTAGTGGTAGGCAAGCGGCAACGACTCATAATATAGGTACGAGTATTACGTCCAGAGTTTCAAAACTTTTGCAGTTCACAGCACACCATATTTATTATATTGTCACGGCGACCTATCGGAAGGCGGTTTTAAACCCTTAGAATGATCTCTAATTATAATTTCCAGAGGGGATTAGAAAGGAATGCCTCACATCTCTACTTTCTACGGCGCACCTGAGCATCTCAGCGCACACTTTGAGAACCCCTGGTCTAAACTATAGCGTTTACGGCTTTCACACCGGTGCAAAATTGAGTTTTATAGCCATTAATAACTTACGATTAAGCCCATAAAAAGAACGGGCCGAGGTTTTCTGAAACAACAAAAACGATAATATTCAATTGGCCATTACGAAAAAGCAATTTGTTTGGCGGATTGCCTTTGTTCACAATATTGAATAATGGAAGATTTAATGCATTGTTTACTATACGATTCATTTGAGATCAATATTTCGGGTTCGTTAAGCATACATGTTTTTCATAAATGTAACAACATTTTCAGTAACAAAATTCTACAAATACTTTATACAGCAATGATCTGATGCCTTCAAAACTTAAAATTCAAAACTACCGGACCGTTTGTAAGGTCAAACTCCTTTATTCACTGGATTACAGTGCATCATTGTGATTCTTTAAATTAAACTGTTTAAATGAGTACATATTAAGATTTGCACATTTGCCTTAGAAGTAACCTAAATCGGAGGCACCAAGGTAAAATATATTTCTTTCCTGCAAGTTTGAGCTTAGTTAATGTTCTGAAAGAAATCTTCGACTCGCTAACTCACAGCAAAAATAAAAAGACTTTCCAGGCTTCCGCCCGTCTGTCTAACGACAGATCACTGGAAATAAGCGCTTTCAGTCTTCCTATGTGTTAGGAACTCATACATTAAAAGTACAAAGAATATTTCGAACATCTTATTCAAGGTAAAGAATTTATCCGGCGAATTTACACTCTGTTGAGTGTGTTCCATTTCTCTTGATCCTACTTCGAGTTCGAAGTGAAGTATTTCCGGAATGGGAAAGATTAAAAAGGTCCCATACCCTTTGTAAAATTTTGCATGATACAATGCTCAGGTAGCTCATGCGATATATTCGTACAACTTGATAATTCGTACATACAAAATACAAGTGTTACCCGTGGCTTGTTTGCGTTGTGTTCATATTACAGGACCAAACTTACTTTACTACAATATGTTATTTATAACATGTTTATTAAGTATATCATAAATAAAATTTACCGGATTCCAACATAATAAAATCAAGTGGAAGGTCATACAAAATCACAATTCCCAATCACCATTATACCGGGTGGGCCCTGTAACAGGAGCAATACATTCGTCCCTTGAAAGTAAACAAAATTTGTTAAGCAACTTCTGAAAATAACGTGTATTAAATGACATTTTGTAGAATAAAGTTTAGACAAAGAAGCAATGTATTGCGAAATGTCCGATATTAGTAGAGTGAAAGCTATGTCAATTCTTAGGAAATGTCAACGTTGGATACATACATTGAAAATACTATTTAATTTGTTTGAAATAATAAAATTTAGAAAACTGACTTTAATTTTTTGCTTATGTTACAGGACCCACATTGTATATGTATTATCTATTCATACTTTCGGTTTTAAGCTTTCCAGATGACAAATTTCGTCAAAATCGTTTCCAAAAAGTTCAGCCTTGAAAAAAGTAACACCGATTGGGGCATTTTACATACATTTACATTGGTACATAATTACGAAATATATTATAATATACCTAAGTATTGGATAAGTATACACCCAAATATCAAACGTTCTAAATACTTGTATTTTAAAATTAATTCAATCAGATTACGTTAATTTAACTAATTGAGCGAGTGAGCGAAGTTATTCCGTTTTGGCTTGTCCAAAAATTATTTCGTATGTCCGGATGTGTTCACGCAGCAGCGTTCATCATTAAAATATAGACTTTAGGTACACACTACAATATATATTATTAAGGTTTTAGTAGATTTTAATAATTTTTCAGTAGTTTTCTTGATTACTTTTTGCATCGCCTACTCATCTCATTTCATTTATATTAATCCGCTACCCAAAGGTTGTCTGGAAGAGATCGCTTTTTAGCGATAAGATCGGGTTACCCTCATCTGGCAGAATAATATTGGTCAGAAATACACTTCGCATAACACGTTTCGCAGAAACACTTTCGGTCGAATGGTAAGATGGCATAAAGGTAGAATATCTCTTTGGCCGACTTTGGTTTAGCATAATTTTATGTACCATAATAATCCTATACTTAGCGTACTATTACAATAGCATAATTATTTTCTACTAGCAGAAAAGTGCGTTGAGTAAACTTTACATAGTAGAATGTACGTACCGTTAGGTACGACGACGAGCGGTTCGAGGAGCAGTGTTAGATATCTTGCCGCCGCGGGGCAACTGCCACTAAATTTTTAATCACAACAATTGTAATGCATAAATTAGGTCCTGATTCCACCTTAGGGCAGGTCCGACTCGGATTAGGTTAGGTACGACGACGAGCGAAGCGAGGAGGAGTGTTAGGTTGAACTGAGACCCTAACGAGCGAGCGAAGCGAGCGAGCCGCGCGGCATTGGACAAAATCTTGTTTCTTCTTGAGGTGTGCAATAAAGAGTATTCTATTCTATTCTATTCTACATATGACACATATTGAACTGTATCGAGCCGCTTCCAATCATAACTCTTATATATCGCGTCATATTGTAAACAACCAATCACAGCCGTTCATACAGTCGCGATACATTCTGGAGCCTTCCGCTCGCTCACTTGCATTTCTTTCGCCCATCGATACACACTTACAAAAATATTGTATAAAAACTGTGAACAGTAATTTTTGAAGATTTGGTTTCTTTCCAATTTTCCTTGTTCCCATAAGGAACAAAGTGGCGACCGTGACAGGACCTGCAGCTATTTACGAGACGAAGAAGTCGCGTTGTAGCCTTTGTCTTCTGAGCAACTACACGAGGTCATCGCCGAAAGTACGCCGTCCAGCGCCTAGATTCCTGGGCTACTACCAAGGCATCAGCTGCGCCTACATCGTGCATCGTGCAGCCAGACCCGATCGCTCCAGAGCGTCACAGAGACGCGCCCCACGACGGACCACACCTACTTCGCAGCAGCCAGCGACACGTGCTACGTGCCACACCGCGCACGAGCCCAGTTTCTCGAATTTTCTAGACAAAATCGGGTTCAAGTACTTAAATACCTACTTCTTGCTATAGTTTTTCGCACCTGCCTATCATAATTTATTTCAAATTCTTCAAATGCAGTCTTTGTGAGTATTAATCTATTTTCTTTTTTCTCGTACATGCATAGTAAAGTGTTGTACGAAACTCGTGTGTAAGATGATTTCCGACTAGTGTTTGTTTACTCAATAAATCAAATAAAAATCACACTCGTCTAAAATCCCTACCTAACACACTTGTATCGTAAATAACTATTTAAGGCGCTGAAATGCGGTCTAAGCCAGTTCGCTGAAGACGAGTAAATTATTAAATTTGTTTCTTCAGCGAACTGTCTTGAAAAAGGAAACCACATAAATGTATTGTTCTGAGGACTATTTGTCTTAAATTGAGTTCATTGGGTGTGACAATTATTTTTAACCCCCGACGAAAAAGAGGGGTGTTATAAGTTTAACATGTGTATCTGTGTATCTGTGTATCTGTGTGTCTGTCTGTGGCATCGTAGCGCCCAAGCGGATGGACCAATTTAAGTGCGGTTTTTTTTAATCGAAATAATTTTCCGTCGAGATGGTTCTTAGCTATGTTTGGTGGAAATAGGAACAGTAGTTTCCAAGATATTCAGCTTTAATTGGAACAAGTGACGAGATCTCAGCCAATAATTAAGTGAATAATTCGAAATATTGGCTAAATGTTAAGTTTTATTAGCATTCTCTATATGACTCACTAATTGAGGGTCTCATGATGACCAGGTAGTTGTTAATGGATCTCAGCCAATATTGAAGCTAAGGATTCCAAATTTTGGTTAAATGTTAAGTTGTATTAGCATTTTCTATATCACTCAATAAATGAAGGTCTCATGATGACCAGCTAGTTGTTAATGGATCTCAGCCTATATTGAAGCCAAGAATTCCAAACTTTGGATAAATGATAAGTTTTATTAGCATTTTCTATATCACTCAATAAATGAAGGTCTCATGATTACCAGCTAGTTGTTAATGGATTTCAGCTAATATTGAAGCAAAGAATTCCAAATTTTTGGTTTAATATTAAGTATTATTAGCATTTTCTATATGGCTTACTAAATGAAGGTCTCATGATGACCAGGTAGTTGTTGATGGATCTCAGCTCATATTGAAATTAAGGATTCCAAATTTTGGTTAAATGTTAAGTATTATTAGCATTTTCTATATCACTCAATATAATATTATAAATGCGAAAGCGTGTCTGTCTGTCTGTTACCTCTTCACGCTTAAACCGCTGAATCGATTTTGATGAAATTTGGCATAGAGATAGTTTAAGATACGAGGAAGGACATAGGATAGTTTTCATCCTGGAAATTATACCTAAAAAGATTGAAAAGTGAGTGAACATTTCTGTTAAGATGCGGTGACCCCGTAGAAAATGTAGTTATTAGACTTTAATAATTCCTTTATCAAGTTCCACGCGTACGTAGTCGCGGGAAAAAGCTAGTCACTCAATAAATGAAGGTCTCATGATGACCAGCTAGTTGTTAATGGATTTCAGCCAATATTGAAGCCAAGCATTCCAAAGTTTTGGTAAAATTTTGAGTATTATTAGCATTTTCTATATCACTCAATAAATGAAGGTCAGCCAAGAATTTCTAATGTTGGTTAAATGTTAAGTTTTATTAGCGTTATCAACAGATTAATACATTTTTGACAATACAATAATTTGGTACCTTGGAGCTGAAGATTGCCGTAGGAACTTATAAACAGCACAAGATAAATCCATGGTGTTTGGGCTCGTCTGATTGTTTTTGATGAGCAACTAACAATTTTGTAAGAAAGTACAGTCAATAATAAAACCGAGTCCCAAAAAAACTTTTTTGACAAAAAAAACTCCTTATTATTTCTGTCACAGTACTGGGTCACTGTTTTTAAGTTTCGGAATTCTGAAAGGTGAATTGTTATTAGGACTATTGAACAGGTTCCTTTGATTGAGGTCACAAATAGCAACACCCTGCAAGATTTTAACGCGACTAAATGACCCGTAAGCTTTAGCAAAAGTACTCTTGCCTAAGTCAATAACAACTTTTTAGGATTTTGTAGTTTGTGTCAGTCTGTCCACAGCTTAGCTCAGAGACATAGTGGTTGAATACATTTTTAAAAACATTTTTTGTGTACGTTCCCTATACGTAACAAAAGTGGGGATGTTTATCCTATGGTGTGGGGAATCGATGATTAGGTCTCTCAAAACTAAGTCAAGTTACCTAGCACCAACTGCAATTTTTATGGAGCTAAGTAAGCCAACCGTACTGGGTTCCTGTAAAAAAGAAACCTGGTTTTTTTCTAGGCCATAAGTAGCAGGTTCTTGCGACTCACACAGCGCATTTAAAGTATATATTTTGATTGTCTTGGCTAATAACTTCGCCATTTTGCCATTATAAGCATTAACTAGTCTGACTTTAACGATTTTTTCCCAGGATGTTGCTTAACCCTTTACCGCATATAGAAAAAAAATAGTTGTTTGAATTTGAACCTTGACCTGTGCCAATAAGGTCCAAGTTCATATCTGCCATATATGGCTTCGTATGCGGTAAAGGATTAAGGCTATTGAAATCAAAATATATCCTAACTTCAATCTTAAAGAAGACGGCAGTCATTACCACTAGCTTGGGATCCTGTTGTACCTACATATAGTCAAGGATCAAGCTCGACGAAAGGTTGGAAACCCTGGACCTTAAACTAAAATAGTGTCAAAGAAGAAAATTCCGGGACGAAACTTCTGTTTGTTTAAAAAATATGAAATAAAAATAAAATTTAAAATTTAAAAAACCCCCGACATGGCAACCAATAAAAAGAAAGAAATAAAATCTACGAACGGTGCCTATACAATGAACAGTAGAAAAAGAATCCAAGCTTCGTTGCGTCGGGGGACCGCTAAGCAAATGAAATGCAATGTACTGAAAATCGTAAAGTGGGAAGCCCAAATGCATACATGCAATTTTGCGTTGAAAAATATATTTCATTTCATTTAGGTACTTAGCGGTCCCCCGAACGCAACGAAGCTTGGATTATTTTTAACCGACTTCAAAAAAAGGAGGAGGTTCTCTATTCGAACTAATTTTTTTTTTTTTTTTTTTTTGTGTGTATGTTACTCGATATCTCCGAGAACCGTGATCCGATTTTCAATTTTTTTTTTTTAATCGAAAGGGTATAACTCCTAGTTGGTCCCGTTGGCACTAAGTCGGGATCTGATGATGGAATCTTGGAGAAATCGAGGGAACTCTTCAAATGTTATAGGGACATGTACGGCGCTTTCGGTAATTTATTGATAAAGTCAAGAATTTACATTCAGTAAATAGGATTTGGCCACTAAAACTTTTATATGAATCACTAAAAAGCAAAAAAAAAAAAAATTTTTTAACAAAAAAAAAGAACCGACTTCAGTAAAACTAAAAAACCAAAAATAACCCGTACAAGTACAGATTACATTTGACTCACCCTTCGAAGTCGGTGCCAAACCTCACGTAAACTATAATATAACTATAAATATAAGAACTGAGTGGTTTGGGATCGACTTCGAAGGGTGAGTCAAATGTAATCTGTACTTGTACGGGTTATTTTTGGTTTTTTAGTTTTACTGAAGTCGGTTCTTTTTTTTTGTTATTCTACTGTTCATTGTGCACATTTCGTAGATTTTATTTCTTTCTTTTTATTGGTTGTCATGTCGGGGGTTTTTTAAATTTTAAATTTTATATTTTAAACGAACGCCTTTTATTATTGGTTGTCATGTCGAGGGTATTTTAAATTTTATATTTTAAACGAACGCCTTTTATTTTATTAATCTATTAGGAATATCATAGAAAAGACTCTAAAAATGTACATTAACATATCTAGTTTAGGGTCGTTCTCAAAATATTTGCACCGCCACCTGTCAACAGGTTTGTCTTAGAAGAAGTTTTTTACACAGCATTATTTTAAATATTCAATTATCATCACATATCTAAAGACACTTTTTACATAGAGGCCAAATGCTTTTAATTAAAAGTAAAGTATATTAATAGACAAAAAAACGATTCGGAACTAGGTTTTGTCGGTCACTTGCCGTGTCCCAACGCGAGGTACTCATGTTTCGTTGTAATAAAAACATATACATTACCGACTTAGCTTAAGTTCAGTACTCCATTTTATTTTCATATATGATGAAGATTGAATACTACCATATCGAATAATAATGCTATGCTTATTTTGCGAATTATTTGCAATTTAAGTTTGTCCACGCCATTTTTTGTCGTCCACTTGTCATGAGACAAACATTACAATTGTGTGACTACTATTTCGTTTCCCCTGCCTCACCCCGCTTAAATCGAGACCTTCAGTTGCCACCTAACACTGTTCCGAGTAACACGTCGTCAGTGTGCTGCACTAAAAAAATATGATACATACACTTACGCGAGCGGGAGTTTGTAATGGGTATGTAGTCTATATTCTGCCTTCCATATTTTGGTTGACGTGTGTCCTATTGCATTCATTTTAATTTATAACGCGTAAAGTATGGTCTACTTTTATGTGTATAAATATGCAGTTCATCAACGAAATACTTTATTTGTTTTGATGACATAACTGTCATTTTGTCCATCACCTGTATGTCGATCACTTGTCTATATAAAAACAGGTGAACGACACATACGGCAGGTGAACGACAATTATTTAAACACTTATACAAAATTATTTAAAAACCAGGTTTTACCGGTCACTCGCCGTGTCTCAACTCATGTTTCGTTGTTATAAAAACAATATATTACCGAAGTAGCTTAGTTTGAGTATTCCATTTTACTTTCAAGCTGTCTTAGGAATCCTTAGCAGGCGGCGCCCGCACCAGATTTCGAAAGCATCAATCCTCTGCCTGTCAGCGGCTTTGAGTGTCCAGGTCTCTGCCCCATAAACAGATATGGAGAAGACAAGTCCACAGACGAGGTGCATGTTAGTCCGGTTAGGGATGTGTCTATCTTTCCATATTTTGCCGCGTTGGGTCATCGCTGTTTTGGCCATTCCGATTCGCCTGTGAATCTCTGGTTTCCATGTGCCTCTATTTGTGACAATGGAGCCAAGGTACTGGAGCTGATCAACAGTTTCGAACTCTTGAAGCAGGTTACTACTTTGTCGACTAGTAATGGTCAACTATCATCAGCTCGGTCTTATTTTTATTAATATCGAGACCCATTCTGAGGCTGGTTGTTTGAGTCATTCCAAAAGTTGGGCCACTGCTTCGGGTGATGCAAAATAGGCGATGTGAACCACGTACCTTCAAGGGCTCCATATCTGTTAAATAGTATTGGGATATTGTGCATCCCTGTCGTACACCTTTCCGGAACTTAAAGTTCTTGTATGTGACATCTCCTACCGACACCATTCTGTATCCAGACTCGTAAAGGCTTTATAAAGTGTTACCAGATGTGCTGGCAGCTTCAGACAATACCTCGCATAGCTTATCCCACCTAACGCAGCCGAAGGCTTTCTGGTTATCAGATGTGAAGGAATTCCTCGAAGATGACGAAAACAGCAGTAGGTTACTCAGCGGGTAAGAAAGAATATGTCAAAAGAGGCAGCATTAGGATGCAGAAACGTTATTTAAATGATTTGCTGTTGAACCTTCATAAGAAATTTATAAAATCACGTGGGTAGGCTTGAGTTTTGCATCTTTTTGCGGGTTATGACCTTTCTGGATAGTACAGGCTTCAAAAAACCTCCTGAGAAATGTCCTATGAGATGAGAAGAAGTTAAATGCTTGTTTTTTTTATGCAAATTACTGACATAAGGAAAAAAGAAAAACAAAAACAATCAAAAAAGCACTATTTGACAGTTCAAAGTAGGTTTTATTTAAAATGTCACTTACCTGCAACCGTCGTCGTTAACCTGCTAACAAATTCAGTCAAGTTGGAAAATATTTGTCGCAAACCTGCACCCCTTGTCGATAACTTGGTAACAAATGTCGTTTACCTGACATCGATGTCTTTCACCTGTCGACCTAAAATTTCAAACACCTATATCTTCTAAGATATTAAATTTAACTACTTCCCTCGACGTGATATCAATTGTCTGAATATATTTCTAGCGATCCTATGAAAAATAAAAAAAGAAATCGCAACTTTAAAAAAAAATGCAAAATTAACGCAGCGGTGCAAATATTTTGAGAACGACCCAGTAGATACTTCCTGACACTTAATGCTTTAAAAATATGTTGAATAATTGAAAAAGCGATTACATAAAGGTTGGTTTATAAACACAACGAAATGATTTTCACTAGTTACTGATGTTAAACAATGGAACGTTTCACGCTACGTACCTAAATATTAAAAACCTCGACAAAATGTAGTTTTCGAAGCCTTCCAATTACACTCGGTTGCGAGTGTTGCGACAGTAATGGGTAATAAGAGACGCCTTTGCTTTGAATTGCTCGCAGAAAGTTTCTTTTATCGTGGAATAATTAGGACGAGAATATTCCATTACGTGGTCATTGGGGTACGTGTGAGTAAGCCCGTAATTGCCAAGTTCATGCGTGCCGTGCTTTTATGAGCTGACTACAACTTTGAGTGGACAAAATGTCTTAAGTGACGATAGTTCTTCACTAAGTTACGCTCTTTTTGGTAGTAACGGTATTAGTGTCGCGGATAGATCCTTTGGGCTTAACTGGCGACACAAACGCTTACCTACTAAAATTTCTACTTTCTTTTTTATTAAACGCAACTGCCAATTTGTAGCGTAATGTGTAGGTATTATATTACACGCGGTAAGATGTCTAAATTTTTTTTTTGTAGGAAAGTGCAAACTCTTTTTCCTAATAATTAAAACTTATTGAACCGGGTAATTCGTAATATTTTTGATGTAACTTCATTGCCTGACGTAAATGATCATACGTACTCTCCCGCGGTACGCTTTTCAGTTCCCTTTACTGTACATTGTTTTTCTTATTCAAGCATTATCATTTAGAGGCAGTATTTACATAAAATAAAATCATTTAAATGTGATAGTAAAAGAACTCTCGTCCAACGGTTTCTTGCAATCCTGATTAGATTGTTGATCTACTTTGTAAACCGTTGGCGAGGACAGCGCATGGTTAGTGTTTTGTCCAGAAACACTGCTTTCGGCTAAAATTATGAAGAAGTTACGTTTGTTTTCGTTGACTTTTAAGCGTGTATTAGGTAGGAACCTTTACCTACTACCTTAACGTAACCCCTAAACCAAGCCCCTGTATTGCAAAATGTGGACTCGTGTTAAAGAGTGATGTTGTGATAACAGTGGATCAAAAGTGGACATGTGAGGAGTACTGAAGAAATGGGAAGAAGATTAGGATTTGAAGTCCTGCGATGTCCGCGTAGACAATGAGATTCGAGTGGCCGGGTCTTTAAAGACGAAACGACAAAGTGACGAGAGGGGCTAAAAATAGAAAGAGAAGAAAGCATTTCGAAGACCCCTATGTCCGTAGATGGACACTCGAAAGGCTTAGTTAGTTAGATAGATATGTACATTTAACTTAGATAATGTTATCTCTATCTATCAGTCGAGCCTAGCTAGAGTCAAACACATACAAGTTTTCATGAAAAAATCTGAAGTTGTCTTCATGTGTCGTTGTTGTGGTTTTTGCACTGAGCTAATGTGAAAACGCTGTTAGGCCTAAGTAGGGTCATTTACAGTTTTCTAGGCGAGTGCCGCGCGTTACGTGGGGTGGGATCTGTGGTCGTACGTATGACATAAGAACGTCTATATCTCTACACAATAACTCGTAACCTGAAGTGATATTTGATCGTATGCAAATCAGAGCCTGTTCCTACAGTACATGACTATTTGACTAACTGCTCTGAATTATTTTGCCACCTCACCCGCTACGATATAGTCTTATCCATACAATTTATTGACTCAAGAGATGGACGGACGTGGCGAAACTAATAACTACTACGGAACTTACTTTTAAAAAAAAAATCAAAATCAAAAAAATCTAAAATATTTATTAGGTTTAAAAGTTTATGTTACAACATGAAGTGTTGGGACATTCCTTTAAGCACAGTTTGCTTGTATCGGAACGACCCGCTCTTCCATCACTCGGAGGTTTGCAGTAAACCAAATAAATACAAAATTACTTAGGTGCTATTTACTATATCTACTTAACTAGAATGTATATACAAGAGTGTGTGAATATGCATGAGTGAGTGCTTGTTTTTATTATTACATTTAGACAGTTTGACTATGTTAATATATTTTAAATTCATTACATTAGATTTATTATATTTATATATACGTTATTTACGAGAGATGTTTTAGGAGTGCCTCTGTTTCCTCGTAATTTAAATTCATGATCCACAAGGTAACTGCTTTTTTACAATTGTGAAGTTGCATTGCTCGTTTGCCCCCTATGACATAAAAAAATGCCACATGCAAGATGCAACTGGTTGAAAAATTCAATGGCTCTCGCTTCGGTTCGTTGGTCCAATAGGTAGGACGCCCGTGTTGGCCCGGAAAGCCGTTGGAAACGTGGGTTCGTACGCCGCCTGAACTATATATTTTTTTAAATTTTCCCTTTAATGTAAACATTTGGTTTACGCTAGCAGACGCAACTGCTTTAATAAAAACTAATTGCATGAAAGGTATATTTATGAAACGTGTACTGTTAACGTGTATACCTAATTAAGTTGAAGTTACGGTTTGTTCACGTTTGCCGGCAGAATCCAGTAAATTGGTGTTTCCCAAATGGCCATGTTTGCTGTGTGGAGTAAACAGCATGCGCAGAATGCTCAAGTGATGCTGTTGTAGCTAATTTTGCGTCAAATTTTATTGGTATTATACATATGAGTTTGCGTTGAGTTCCATGACGTAGCTGGGAAATAGAGTAATGAAGTAAATAGGTTATATATCGATGGCAAAAAGCGAGAACGTAGTAACCGCCACTTGGTCAAAAAATTTTTTTTTGCATATTCGGAATCAGCGAATTTTTCTGCGTCGACTGGTCTGGGTCCCATGGCTCTACGACGCTTAGAAAAAACTGGACTACGTTGCAAGACGAATGTATTTTTTTGACGATGCCCACATCTAATTGCTGTAAACACCCAAATAGTAGCAATTTTCTAAACGAGTACATTTACGCTAATTTTGTTCTTTCATAAATCAAAGGGTGTGCCGGTTACAGCGTTGCCGAAATTTTGTTCCGTGGCGGTTGCAGCATTTATGCATGTAGTGAAAAAATTACGAACCAAGCTTACTGCAATTATCCTAAAATAAATTATCTATGATTGACGCGTACAACATTTCATTCGAAAATGAATTAACAGCAAGCTACAGTAGCGACATTTGAAACACAACGTGAAGTGGGTAGTGCTTGAAGATACAGCAATAAAAATGTGCGCTCGCGGCGATGTGGCTCCTGAATACGACCTGTGATTTAGTCTATCGGCGATCGCCGGAGCGAGTGGGTGTGCGTAGTCTGTGTACATGCCTTTTTTTGGATGTAAAATATGTTGCGGGTTTAATGGAAAATATGAATATTGGGAAAACATAACTAGCATATTTATTTGCTTTATTAATATTGAAAGGACAGCAAAAATGTTTTTATTACATTTTGTTGGAAGAAAATAACGATGTTGGGGCGCGGGACGCGGCAGCTTTGAGAGTTCCGTGCCTCAATCGCCAAAAACTAAACTTAAATAGGATCACTTTTGTGCCTGTCTATCTATTTGTCGAGACCTTTTTCTCAGGAACGCGTGGAGGTATAAAGCTGGAATTAACATCAAATATCATCAAAGGTCTGCTTATCTTCAGCTTAAAGGCAATCAAAAGATACGAGCAAACGCTCGCATGATGATTAAAAAAAATGAAAAAATATTTACTTTTTTTCGGCTTTCTTCTCGACAGCGGCCTCCTCTTGTGAAATGCCGATAAATTCAGATTCAGACATGTAAAGTGGCCTACTTAGAGAATAGGTATACATTTCAATTTTGATTTCGATTTAAAATAATGATTTTTTTTAATTAGTATAATATGTATATCTAGTTTACGGTTGTAATCGCTAGAAGAAAGTTTTGCTGTAATCTACTACGTTTCACTACAACCATTAAGAGTTAATTGGTCTAACCCCTAAAAAGCTGACTCAAGCCGGATCAAACTAGTTTGGGGTGTCACGTCCGCATCTTTATTGTCCAAGGGCTAGAATCAGATAAGCACTAAATTTGTTGAGCTGCGGTCTACGATGATACTAGGTCGATGCAGAGTCAGCCACCGGCTAAGCTTGCACCATAGATTGGAGCGGAGTTTTTTTTTTTTTTGAATTTTTTAATTAAGAACAATTTCGAAATTTTCTCTTCGTCACGACCTAGCGAAATTTATTTTTTGCATTTAAAAACAAAAATTTCTAAAATCGGTTGAGAACTCGCTGAGATCTGCGCATTGTTACAAAGTCCATTCGAGTCGATCCATGGGAGCTTTTTGTTTTTTTATCAGAACTTTTTAATTAAGAACAATTTCGAAATTTTCTCTTCGTCACAACCTAGCGAAATTTAATTTGTGCATTTTAAAACAAACATTTCCAAAGTCGGTTGAGAACTCGCTGAGATCTGCGCATTGTTACAAAGTCCATTCGAGTCGATCCATGGGAGCTTCGCTCGCTTCGCTCGCTCCGCTCCAAAAAAACTGTACATTATTTAAAATTTACCGGTTAACTGGTGCCTGATTCGATTAATATTTTCACAATAACCATACGCATGGCATAAATGAATAAAAAGAAATATATCGGGCAACCTCACACAAATTAATCAAGCTCTAGGAGGCTTGTGTTCTGGACACAAGTGAACATACTGGTAAAGATAAATACATACTTAAATACAAATAACATCCATGACCCAGGCACAAATATATTATTCGACAAATATTCGAGTTCATCACACAAATATTTGCCCTTGCCGGGATTCGAACCCAGGACCGTCGGCTCAGTAGGCAGCTGCTTAAACCACTGCGACAACTGTCGTCATTCGTTTTATCACGGACATAATATACAGCTTTGCGGCTGCTTGAGCTACATCAGCTACCAGCGTTTTGGAACGCAGTACTGTGTTCATAATTCTGTCAGTTAGTTTTACGCCCAGAATACTGCGTTCCATGGCTCTTTGACAAACCTTGAGGGTGGACTTCTGAACTTTTGTCAAAGACCAAGTCTGCGCTCCGTAGGTCAGGATTGGAAGAATGCACATGTCCATCAGTCACTATTGCACTAATTTTCATTACTTTAGAGGGGCGATTTTTGAGTTAATTATAACAAACATTTTGAGGAGTGTTATTATAAAACAATGGAATTTTTAGTATTTTTTTAAGAACAGTTATTTTAATTATGTTATTATGAAAACGAATTCCATTGGAATGCAATTTTTAGGTTCCTATTTTAATGTCAATTGATATTCTGCCTAAGAAAAATGACTCCAATTTTACGATCTTGGTGCAAATTAACTTGGGTAACTCCCAACGTTTCATTAGACTGAATGTCTAATGATAAAAAGCGAAATAAAAAAATAACAATTTTAATTTGTACGGTACCATAGTAATAAAACAATCAATTGTTCAAACAATTGTTTAAGAATTATGTTGAAAACTTATATAATAAATAATACTTACATTCAAAACATCTTTTATAGTTAGTGGGTTTAATAGGTAGTGAGTTTTATATCGATGAAAGTTACTTAAAAGACAATTTAATGCCAAAACTGAAGATAAAATGTAGAGAGTTTTAAAGTTTTCACGGGAATATTAAACCTCATTACCTATAATATTTAGTTTTAGTGGATAACAATATTATAGTCTGATTAACCCTAAGAATATTTATGTTTGTTTTTAGCACGATAAGTACAAGGTTGTGATTTTATAATATGAGAGATTTTATTAGCCTTTTGAAATGTTATAAGCAACGGAGGTTTTAAGTAACTTTCGTAATGTTTTTATACAGAGAAATTGAGACTAGATAGTATTTGATATGTTAAGACGGTAATTGTTGCTTCTGAGCTTTTAATTTGTAAGAAACCTGCATTTAAAATTTGGAAACATTTTAAAAAAGTATGTTGATAAAAGTTGATTGATACTTAAGTCGTTTTATTTTCACAGTTTCTTTTTGCCGGTGGACACTTACCACATTTCAGTTAGTCCTATAAAGAACGTAATGACATTTACGTCAAAATTATTGAATCTTAAAATAAATATGCATCTGGTTACAGCATTTATGCTTTATGGAAATAATACTCGTTTCACCATTTTAGTACATTTACTTCTAGCGTTTACAGCGTTTTCGCGTAACGAAAAAAAGAGTTCAATTGTCGTAACCGCCACTAAGTCGTAAACCAGTCTTTTTTGTTAAATATTAAATATGCCAGTTGAAAGAAAACCATAAGCTATGAATTAGATCCAAATATCAAGCATTTTCGTTCATAAATGAAAGAGATCGTTTCGTTTCGTTTCGTTTCGGTGACTACACCCAGCCAGCAGTTCTGCTGCAAGGACGCGGAGGCGTTGAGCATGCAAGAGAGGGAAAGACAAAGAAGCTCAACGAAATGACTCAGAAGCGCATACTGGCACAATACCGGAAGTCGTTCAGGGTAGTATAGAAACCTTAACATTCCCTGGCCGGAGCTTTCGGTTCTGAGACGGGGCACGCATCCGGGTCCTCTCGTGTTCCCCTCCGTCTTTTGCCGCTCCGGTAAGATCAACTGGCCCTCCTATCCGAGGCACCGGGGAGCCAAAAGTTTACAGGTTGGGAGTGTAGGTTATTTTGCAGTCAGGATGAGGACCGACGGGAGAGATCCGACAAGAATACCAGCATCGAGCCAGAAAGGAAATAGACAGATAGTTGTGTAAATATATACAGGGAAGGATAGTGGACTGCGTCTCGTCGTCCAAAGTTTCCGGTTACCACGTAGGATAAGTTCTTGTGTTGTAGGTTGATGTCGCTGAGCCGTCGCTTTTTGTATGTAATTGTCCTCCGGTTTTGATTCCGTGTCTGTTTCTATCTATTTTAGATTTTCTGGCTGATTACTCTAGTGAATAAAATTTGCTTGGGCTTGCTTTCCTTCGACTTCAGTTGAGATAATATTGCGTGTGTGTGGACGTCTTTATAGGTAACTTCTTGAAGTTTCTTTAGTGATAATTGAAAATTGGAAGGCGGTCGCGATCCAAATCAAGTTCTATGGCGGGGTCATTTTGATGTCTGTATGAGATCTCGTTGGATTCGCCCCATGTTGGGTTCTTATTAGACACATTCTTCTTCACCTTGTGACATCGTGGTTATGGCCGTTTGATGACGGTTAACTTCCTTTTGATATTTCTTTACCATAGCTGTTATTGTGAGGTAGCGTGATAGCATGCGTTTTTAGTTTATTTTAGGTTGTGCGTCAATTAATCGGTAGCTGCGCATTACATCGGTCGTGGTTTGGTCGTGGTTTGGCTGGATTGTTGAATCAGTGATGCTTCAGTGTCAGGACTGTTGAAGTGGACGGAGCTCCGCAAAATCGTAGAAGACACGAAGATTTGGCATTGCGGTATTCGTAGGTATATGGGGTGTCCTATATTGTAGTGATCGCTGGTGATTCATATGCACATAGATAGTTACCGTAGAGCAACTCACGGCGGCAAATATAATCATATTTTCTCCACCCTGAAAACCGTTTCTAAACTAGTTCCGAATGTGTTATCAATTTGTTCCGCGAAGGGAGAAGCATTCTAACCGGGAGACATTAAGTCTGAAGCACTGCCATTAATGTCTAATTGGATTTGACTGTAATTTTTCTCGTCGGACAAGTGATTAGCGAGCAATCCTCGAACCTCCATCGATGGTCGAAATTGGTATCAACACGATTTTCAACTGGTTCGCCATCGCCCTTATAGGTACAGACAATTAATTGCCTCCCTTGGGAATTGGTAAAATTTCTATCGTGATAAATGAAGACAGTCGAGTTTAATGTTATGGATGAGCCGGCGAGGCACTTATGTTTATGTTAGTCCCTTTCTTTTTGAAAATGGCTAATTGTTGCTAGCTAGCGGTGTCCGCACGTGTTTGGGACAAAGTGACCTGGCCTTTAAGGGCAATGAAAAAAGGGACCTCTTTGTTCTAGGAAGTTATTGCTTGCAAGCTGTTGCATTTCTTGATTTCGTAGCCTCTAACGTAATTATTACTGTTGAACGGTTAATATATATTTGTAAGTTACCCAAACTATGCCATTTGAGTCCTACGGCAAAAAATATAGATGTGTATCATACACCACACTTGGTTAATATTCGGTTTAAGGCAGGACTCTTAGTATAGTTTTGGTATTACATAATGTAACGAGCATAATTATAGTGTAGTAATATACAAAAAAAGACACTAAAACGAAAATATAATCGAATAATTATTTAGCTGGCCGTTCACCTCTTCGTCCCTTACAGAGAGCTTTCTTACTTAAACAAAATTACGAGTATAAGGCATTAATCACACCATCGAACCGAAGTAGGTTATATCAGCAGGAAGCACGCGCACGCCGAAATCTTTCGATTATGGTTGTAAAACATAAAAGGATAAAAAACGTACAGCAACTATGACTATATACCATCCGTTTTAAATCTAAACAGTGACTGACGGATAGGTTAGGTTAGTTTATCATTTCACTAGATGAATTACAAACTGTCCACAATCATCTACTAAACCTAATATAATTAAATTACGGTTAGAAATATAAGTTTTATGGGAAAGTAGTACAAGTACTGAAGTGAGGGAAAGTCCCTCGGGTAGGAAAAGTAATGAAAATTACAGTGGATAAAGCCTAAAACTACATTAATACTAACGATTCCAATAAATAAAGCCTGGATTTTAAACTAACTGGCCTATTTATTTAAATTATTACTAATATTTTATTGAATGTTTGCTAGTAATAAAATGTATTAAATGACAAATATTGTTTGTATATTTTTCAACAACTCCTGATGTTGTTGCGGGTGCCGTTTATTTGCAACTTAAAATACCTAAAGATATAATTGTTCTGACGAATACCGTGAGACGGCTGGGTCGTACTATATTCCGTTGGTCCACAGGTAGAGGTTGATGAAGTGTGGCCTGATTTCCAAGAAAAGGTGCATAATTGACGTTAGTTAAAGAGTGTTACTATACGGGCCGTGCTTCGCCCTATGTCCATCTAAACTTGGTACTGGTTTTAGCTTAAACTCTTAAACCGTAACCTTTGGGCTCGCTTAGCTTTTCTTGTGGCGGGCCTTCATAGCCGTAGACAAGGAGTATAATATTATTGCAATTGGCATTAGAAAATGGAACGGTCTCACCAAATTAAGCTGCTGTGGTGTGGCCGGCGCGGCGGAGGAGTACTGCAGACTCGGAATTGCACACACTTGATCAACACTCACGGATAGGCCGAGTAATATAGACGCACCAAACACTAGGCTATCTACTTAGTAACTAAATATTTGAAAGAAAGACAGAAGGAAAGATATAACGCGTTGAATTCGTTTACACGCGGTAAGAAATTAACAGGCAACCATGCAAACATCTGGTCGAGCCTTGTTTTTGTCTCGTGACTCTATTGTTTTGCCCGGGTTTTTACGATGCCAATACAGAGCGGCAGAGGCTAAGAAAACGCGTCCGCTCCGTATGGTGTCCCAAACGGTTCTCCTTTTCGTTCATAAATGAAAGAGATATGATTTTTTTCTCGAAATCGAAAAGTTTTTTGGCTCTGGTGTAAAGTTTGCATTTTGGCGGTTACTACGTTCTCGCTTTTTGCCATCGATATGTCTATAATACTATTATAAAATTCTAAATGCGTACTGATAATCAGTTTCTTATGGAAAGGAGTCGTAATTTCAAGAAAAATCTAAACAGCTCGATGCAGGATTCGTACGGGCGCGCTGCACCAGCCGTATAGCGCCATCTGATGGTAAAAAATATTAGTCCTCTCATCACGCCGACACGCAGCGTTACAGGGATAGCTGGACATCCAATACCGGTTATATGACACGTTTAAGCCCACTACGGTAAATAATATAAAAATAACGCGGACGAAAATAGGGGTGCTATCTGGTGAGAAATAAAATGATTTTTTAAGACGTATGGCGCACTCCGCATTCAATGGGTTAACGCGCGTAGTCCACGCGCAGCCGAGGGGTTAGGTGGGGCGCGGCGGCCATCTTGCGGTTGCTATCCGCTGCGCAGCGCGCGCGCGCTCAGGCAGTCGGCTCCGATCATTGCGACGATCACATGTACTTGAGAATCCTCCCCGCGTCTCGCTCGCTCGTCGCGCATATGTGTACCGTGTTGACTGTTAAATGTACTTAAACTGTGTTGAGTAACCTGTAAACAGTGTAAACATAATAATAAACTATAGTGTCTGTCGCCAAGCCCTTGTTTCCTTCGCTATTCACCCAACGAGCTAACCTACAGTGGCCGCCCAACTAAATGGCCTTGAACGAACCCTGTGCCCACAGATATCATGCCACCAAAGGGTCCGAAGACACGAGCGGGTCAAGCGGCAGTGGACCAACAGCGGGACAGACGAGGAAGCGACGATTACTCAAGCGACGAGGACCGCGACTCTGTGGTGGGCTTAAATATGCGCGCTAGCGACGACGCCGGCCCAGCCCCCACGCGCGAGAACACTCACGAACCACACGACCAGCAGGGCATCGCTCGCGACGACGGCGGCGGCAGCCGCGCCGGCAGTAGCGGCGCCGGCGCACCCGCCTTCGACACCGAGCGGCTGCTAGCTACGATGATGGAGGCGTTCGCTCGAACGCAGGCGGAGACTAACCGCACGCTAATGGAAACCCTGCGATCGCTTCACCACGGCGGCCCGCGGAGCCCGAACCCGGCATCGCCTACGACGAACGGGTCAACGACCGGGAACTTCGCGAAGTGCACCGCTCGATTCGACGGACAATCACGCGACCCCGAAGTGCTGGAGGCGTTTCTCGACGCAGTGGAAGTGTATAAGGAGTGCGCTGACGTGACCGACGAACACGCGCTACGTGGTCTTCCCATGTTGCTGTGTGGCGAGGTGGCGGTGTGGTGGCGCGGCGCCCGCGCGAGCATCGCGACGTGGCCCGGCGCGCTAGCGCGCCTGCGCGCCACCTACGGCGTTCAGAAGCCTGCATACCGCGTGCTACGAGAGGTATTCGCATCCGAACAAAGTGAGTGTGAGCGTGCCGAGGTATTTATATCAAAAGTGCGATCCCTATTAGTGAAATTGCCCTACGTTGTACCTAAAGTTATGCAAGTAGATTTTATTTACGGTTTACTTCACCGCCGTATTCGTAAACGGTTGTCTCGCGATAATTGTTTAGATGTGGATAATTTGTTAGAGAGAGCGAGACTCGTGGAAGACACGATAAACGAAATAAATAATAAAGCATCGATCATCCCCGCGCCTGTCGCGACGAGTTTACCTACGAAGGGCCAAAGCGCGAGCGCGGCGCTCGATCGCGGGGTTACCATGAGTGCGAGTGCTACTACGGGTTCGAAACTCACCTCTAACTCGGATGAGATTTCTAAGCGTATTCGCGTCAAATGTTCGTACTGTAAATCATTCGGCCATACTGTTAACGAATGTCGAAAATATAATAATAAACCCGGCGATGATAAAGTAGGCGTAAGCGCTCAGTTATTACGGTGCTATGGATGCGGCCAGCCCGGGGTAGTTCGGTCGAAATGCGATATATGTGCAAAGAAGTCGGCACCGTCTAGACCGTCCGACTTCAACGTCGTAGGCAGTGACTATTTTACCACAACGTCGCACCCATTAATATCTATAGGCGTAGTCGGCAAACAAGGGGTTGCAATAGTCGATACCGGGGCTACACATAGCGTGGCCAGCCCGTTACTGTACCGCTTGTTCGTGGATAGCGGCGTGTGTTTCCAGGAAACTGAACGCGTTATCGGCCTCGCCGACGGTTCGCGACACACGAAATTAGTTAAGATGGCCACGGTGGCGGTTACCGTAGGTGGACGCGTGATCGACACCGAATTTTGGGTATTCCCGGGTGACGACACCCGAACACTCCTTGGTCGTGATTTTATCATTAGTGCGGGTATAGTTTTAGACATAGCTCAGGAGACCTGGCACTTTGCAAATAACCCCGAGGAGAGATTCTCTTTCGAGTACTCTTACGTACTCAACGAACCGGCCGTGTTGGACACTCTGACCGATGACTGCGACGTATCGTTGCGTCCGGACGAAGGTACAGTGTTATCGTCTCAGCAGAGAGCTGCACTCAACGGGCTCCTACACAAAAGGGCCAGCCAGTTCGCCGCAGAGGGGCCTCCTACCGATTTTGCGGTCCATAAAATTAAGGTAAGTGACACGCAGGAGCCTCTCGCGACGCCTCCCTATAGCCTCTCACCACCCAAGAAGGAGGCGCTTGAGAAGGAGCTGCACAAGCTGGTCAGCACCGACGTCATAGAGGAGTGCGAATCGCCGTGGGCGTCGAATGTGGTCCTTGTGAAGAAAAAGGATGACAGCTACAGGTTATGTATAGATTACCGCAAATTAAACGCGGTAACGGAACCGGACCGCTACCCTCTCCCGAGGATTGAAGACATCTTGCACGCCGCGAAGACTGCTAAATACATGACCACTCTCGATCTCCGAGCCGGCTATTTTCAGGTGAGCGTAGACCCTAGTGACAGGGACAAGACGGCGTTCAACACACCGCTCGGCACGTTCAGGTTTAAACGCATGCCCATGGGCCTGCGCAACTCAGGGGCAACATTTCAGAGGCTCATTGATAGATTCAAGTCCAATTTACCCGGGGTTACCCTTTTAGCTTACCTGGATGACCTGCTGGTGCTGTCCGATCATTCCTTTGAGAAACACCTCGCCGACCTTGAATCTGTTTTTGACCGACTCGCAATGTTCAACCTGCGAGTTAATCGCGAGAAAAGTCACTTCGCCAGGGAGTCCGTGAAGTTTTTAGGTCACATTATATTACCGGGCGGCATACACGTGGATCCTGAGAAGACAGCAGCGATTGCCGACATGCCGACACCTAGGAACGTAAAGCACCTAAAATGCTTCTTGCAGACCTCCAGTTGGTTTAGGCGGTTCGTTCCGAATTACGCTGAAATTGCCAAACCATTGACGACGCTCCTGAAAAAGGCAAGTGCTTGGCAGTGGGGTTCGGAACAGCAGGCCGCTTTCGAGCACATCAAACAGCTGCTGGTGTCGGCACCAATACTCCGTCAGGCCGATGCGACGCTGCCTTTCGTACTCAGGACCGACAGTAGTGGTTACGCCCTCAGGGCGGCTCTCCTTCAGGGGGAGGGAGCTGATGAACGTCCCGTGGAATATGCCAGCCGCCTTTTGACTCCAGCAGAACGGAATTACAGCACGACGGAGAGGGAGGCCTTGGCCGTCGTCTGGGCCGTTTCAAAGTTCAGGGGGTATATAGACGGAGCTGACGTCGTCGTAAAATCCGATCACCAACCGCTCAGGTGGTTGATGAACATGAAGACTCCAAGCGGCCGGCTGGCAAGGTGGGTTCTTAGCTTGCACGAATATAACCTGAAAATCGAATATACGCCAGGTAAGGCAAACGTCATAGCCGATACGTTGTCGCGCCCAGCATGCATCGAAGACGCTGATTGCGACCTATGTTGCGCCACTGCCGATATGCCCTCTCGCAGTCTGAAAGACGTGCGCGAGGGTCAGCTGAAGGACCCAGAAGTGAACAAAATCATAGAGGCGTTGGAGGCGAACCCGGTCGAACGTAAGAACCGGGACATGAAGCCGCAGCTGGCGATCTTAGTAGGTAGAGATCACGACACGTGGGATAGGCACTTACCTGCAATCCGGTTCGCGATGAACTCGGCAATTTCGTCGGGCACCGGTTACTCGCCCTCCTACCTCAGCTTCGCACGAGAGATGCGAGCGCCAGCGGACGTGCTGTCCGAGATGCGGGAAGTCATCGAGAAGGAGAATCACGTAGGTGAGATCACAACTTACCTCAAACGGATGTCCGTAGTACTCGTGAATGCACGCGACATTCACGAAACCGCGCAAGCCGCGCGCAAACAATATGCCGACGAGCATCGTCGTCCGGCGCCGGACTACCAGGTTGGTAACCTGGTGCTGCTGAAAACCCAGGGACTTAACGACACGGCGAAGGGACAAACGGCCAAGTTCATACCTCGCCGTGACGGACCTTACAAGATTAAAAGCATTGTCAGCGCCACGACGTACATTCTAGAGCGGTTGAGCGACGGCGTAGTGCTCGGGAAATATCACAGCTCGACATTGACACCCTTCGTTGGGCGCATCCAAGCACCAGTACAGGAGAAGCGAAAGAGAGGTAGGCCTCGCAAGAACTAACCCGATCGCGGGGACGTTCGTTCGGGTTAGAGGGGGAGGCTATGGCGCACTCCGCATTCAATGGGTTAACGCGCGTAGTCCACGCGCAGCCGAGGGGTTAGGTGGGGCGCGGCGGCCATCTTGCGGTTGCTATCCGCTGCGCAGCGCGCGCGCGCTCAGGCAGTCGGCTCCGATCATTGCGACGATCACATGTACTTGAGAATCCTCCCCGCGTCTCGCTCGCTCGTCGCGCATATGTGTACCGTGTTGACTGTTAAATGTACTTAAACTGTGTTGAGTAACCTGTAAACAGTGTAAACATAATAATAAACTATAGTGTCTGTCGCCAAGCCCTTGTTTCCTTCGCTATTCACCCAACGAGCTAACCTACAGACGTTAAAATTTCGACCGCATGACAGCCAGCGAGACACATAATAGGGATGGCGATTGGCGACTGATGTTATTGCGACAAGATGACATAATGAGCTAATTTTATTCATATAATAAATAAAATTAGTTCAATATGTCATGAAACGAAGAAAAATAAACAAATAAAACCCAGGATACCAAGGACACTTCGATGTGCTATTTTAGCGACATTTTGATGCGTAGATCCTAAACTTACCCTAACTTAATGAATAAACTCAATTTTCCAAGAGTATTCAAATTACCAGCAATGTACAGTACCTAAAGTAAATTGACAAGTAAAAACGACAGTCCTTCTTACCTATTTTTTGATTGATTTTCTCTTGTATTTGGCAACTGAATAGGGCACGGTTACATATTTGTTGCTTTTCCGCATTTATTTGCAAATGGGTTAAACATTAAATTTCTATAGTGTGTGTTCAGATGGCACTATTTTGATTTTATGCCATATTTTAACATTTTAAAACAGAAAAGTTACTCGTGCTGGAGGAGAAACCAAAAAAATGCGTATTGAATTATTCAATAAATTGTTAATTCATTTCTTGCCTGTTTTTATAACAATGTTATTTTTATAAATTTATGAAACATGTAATGACTTATTTTTTTAATGTGGGTACACCACAATTTTTTAATTGAAGCGAAGTGGCTAACGCGCTGGACCGGTAATCCAGAGGTACCGGGTTCGATTCCCGGTCCCTTCCACCAGGTAGCTCCTTTTTTTCAATTTTTCTTTAAGCTTTGATCTTTGTATTCAGGGTTTAATATTTTAATATTATTTTTTTTAGAAAAAACAGAGAATAGTAAAAATCGTTAGTAGAAATTCAGGCCCCGTCCGCAATATTGATCACAGTACCTAGCAAATGACACAAAAAGGAAAAGACAGATTTTCTATTTTAGCCTCATAATTTATTAACGTAAGAGATTTTTCTTTTACCCCATTTAGTAAAACCTTGAGGAGACGACACTAGTGCTAAATAAATAAAACGTGACAAGTATGAGGTGTCTACTTACATTAGGTTGGGACATTGCATACCAGTAATGCGTAGCAGTATTGGCTAACTTTTCTTCTTTTTTTGGAAAACCTTTAATACGACGACGACTGAAGATTGGCCAAGAAATGTTTAAACATTGACGATTATTTTTTAGAGCAGTCTAAGTGTAGGTAGTTAGTCCCATGTAGACATTTTGATTCCAATAAAACAGAGAATCGATTGACATACTCAAAAAAAATCGTCTTGATGAATATCGAAAACTCGTCATGATTCATAATAAATGTGCGACAACTCAGGAACCAGGAACCGCTCATTTTATTAAGATATTACCCAGTTCTTGAATAATCAGATTATTTTGATCAATAATTATCTTTTATTATATAATAATCTAATAATCACTAACGGAACCGTAGATACTTCGTGTTAATCGTCCATTTTCTATTTTCCATCATAATCTAAGCCATATCAGGTAGTCATTTGTCGGGCCACGTACACCATAGCTACTTCCTCAAAAATCTGTCAGAGAAAAATGTATTACATTTCTGTGTTTGAACCGGCGATAATCCTAGTATCTGGGCACTCGTTGGTGATTTGGACGATTCACAAAACATTTTTATAAAACTTTTTTTTCTCTTCTTTTCTTTTCTGTTCTCCATAAATCCCTGTAAGGCATTATGTAAGTATAATATCATTAATATCATTGGTAAGCATAAGCTATGGGTAGTTGTCTTTTGGTAATCAGGCGTTTTAGTGTACTTTTTAGTTTTTACCCTACTACGCTGGAGCAAATAATTAATTATATTTTAATTATACTTTCTTCCAAAGTTTAGGTCCATCACATCATAATTATCAGCCGATAGACGTCCACTGCTGGACAAAGGCCTTCCCCAAAGTTATCTACAACGATAGCTCTTTCGCCGCCTTCATCCAATTTCTGCCCGCGATCCTAACCAGTTCATCGGTCCACCTTGTTGGGCCCTCCCACGCTGTGTATTCCGGTTCGACGTAGTCACTCAGGAACCTTTCTGCCCCATCGGACATCACTGCCACTTAAGGTCTGTTACGGATGAATATATTCGCAGGAAAAGGATCTACGCGAAGTCATAGCACCATACATCGATGAAACTCTGAAAACACCGAAGAAAGTTGGTTTTCATTTAGGCGTGAAATGTATCGATATTTGCATAAATTCAAACAAGTTTTTAGAAATTAGGACGAAACGGTTTTGCCGGAAGTGCACTTATGTGCACCCGGGCACCATTAATTGGCTAACTCAATAATGAATCGTTTTAATGCAGCCAAATCCCTGAGGCCGTTTGTCGTATTATATAGGTACCTAATAGGCATATAACTAAAAAAAATTGGGCAAGAGCGAGTCGGACTCGCGCACCGAGGGTTCCGTACAAACACTTTTCATCCTTAAGTGGTTAAGTTAAGTTTGCACCTGGTATGTATAGCGCCCGATACAAATGAGGTGCAAAGTTAACGCAACCAACCCGTTTGTTGTATGGAAGCCCTCCTTAAATATTTATTTTATTTTATTTTTAGTATTTGTTGTTATAGCGGCAACAGAAATACATCATCTGTGAAAATTTCAACTGTCTAGCTATCACCGTTCTTGAGATACAGCCTGGTGACAGACGGACGGACGGACGGACGGACGGACAGCGAAGTCTCAGTAATAGGGTCCCGTTTTTGTTTTTACCCTTTGGGTACGGAACCCTAAAAAACAGGTTAAATGCCGTATCAGGCCATGATCAGTGTAGGAATTCGTTATTACAAGAGTATTACTATATACCCATAAAAAACACAGGTTTCTGTATATTGTACGATATTTATTTATTTTTGTGGTAATTTTTATTGATTTTGACATTTTGGCTTTTAGGGATAAGGGAAGGATGCACTCTAACAAAATACCAAATGGTACACTAGATAAGTACAAGTTCTCAATGTTTTTAAAATACCTATTGTAGAGTAAATGTCAAAATAGCGCGTCGGGTGGAACTATTAATGAAATTTTGATTATTACTTTTGTGGCAATTGTCTTCACATCAGAGACAGTATAGTTATTACTTTTTTATCAATGTGCTGAAAATAAAATAGTTGGACGGAAATCGTTATAGGCGAGTTAAAAATCGACTTAAATGACTGCCCCCGAAAGCGCCATACTTACGAGTATGTTTTGGGCTGATTGAACTTCGCAGGGATAACGAGTACCTTCAGGCCAAAGAATTAAGTCCATCTATGGTTTGCTATTGCATACAGACGTCAAACGTTATAAATGTCCCACATGAATACCTACTGCTTCGTGGATAACCGTTCGGTTGCGAAACAGATCGATACTCTGTATGTTCGTGCTGTGTACCCAGTAATGTCCGTGTCATCGCAACGCGTCCGACACGTAAGAGATCCTTACATAACTATTTTATACTTTGTGCCTTCTTAACATTCAACATTGTGTACTTCACGGCCGGTTTCGGTCAAGACATGCTGTCAACTCCGCTCTTGTCGTTGGTGAGCTCGCGTGTTGCACGTAGCCTATCTTATTGATGACATTTCATGTCATGAACACTGCAGACATAATTATATCACTGCCACAGGTGGTTTAAAATTATCTTAATAGCATTAAACTTGCCAAAACTTTCAAATGAATTTGTGTCAATCCTCTTTCTTTTTAATGTCTTGAACGTCTTCAAATTGGTCCTAATAAAATATTTGCCTAATGTCTTTACGTCCTCGAGTTCCAATGCGCAATGATTTAACAACCTTATTTGAATATCCACTTTTCCTCTTACTGAATATACAATGATAAACTTCGCTTACCTGCGTGTGTAAAAAGAAAATAAACAGAAGGAATAAAAGTGCCGCGAGCTAGTGATGCCAAATCCGTAAACCTTGCAGACAAACAAACTAATATTTGCATTTACGCAATGAATGATCAAACCTTTCACCATGTTTTTTTTCTACCTTGATAACAATGTTAATAATATATTTTTTTAAATTCTTCATCAGACATCTTCCAAATATCGTCACTATAGGTATAATATCATGTTTACTTTATTGATGTAACAAGATACGACAATGTCACTGCTTGAATAACTATCCTCAAGCATTATATTATATCCCTGATATGACCGACACATTGCTCATCGGCCATGGCAACTAGAATGTTTTATTAACAAGTAGTGTATAATTACATTCTTTATTGTAAGATTATTGCACATATGATATTTGGACGAAATTAGTCCTTACCTATAGTGTATCTGTGCATACTAACTGCAGGTTCGTTTGTCTATCTTTTTGGATATTCCACTATTCTCTCATTAAATTTGTTCAAAGGTTAATTGGAAGAAATCCCTTAAAGGGATAAGTTCGCCTTTGTACATATCTATACATACACATACATTATTCTCACTTGGTGAACATTTTCGACAACGGCACATCACTACTCGTAACGGCTTGCAAGGAACTTGTAAAAACTCCGCTTGTATGAATCTGTTTTACTGTTATCCCTGCCCGTTTTCATTTAGACTATAATGTATTTCCGCTGTCGCAGAATTTTGAAATGTCCTTGTTTTGGCACCTTTGTTTGTTAGAACTTTCGCTATTTAGAGATCCAGTTCTAAGATTATGTTTTATGAATTTTAGATAAAGATATTTCGAGTCACAGATTTGGGTGTTTTGTTTTATTTATAAAAATAAAAACGTGGTATTTCCACATAAAAAATAGAATCGATAAAAAAGATTCTATAAAAATATTTAGGTAGTATACCTCAGTTTTTTTTTGGTTCTCCAGTGGTTAAAATTGGTTAGTTCGTTTTGATCAGGAGCATCAGTCATAGCCACTGTCAACCAATGACCACGGCAGTGTGTCTGCCAAGTTCGCGAAACAGAAAACGAGATACCGGTTTTGGGTTATACTACACGAACCGTTTCGGCCCACTTTTGACACCTCGATTTTAGGTTATTGCCTAAAATCGATTTAGCCTACACACACTTACTAACACCTAATTTTGAAACTCTTGTTAGACCATCAACTAATTAACGAATGCAAAATTTCTGTAAAAAATCTCGTACCGTTCGGACACAGTTACCTACTTACTCATACAAAATGTTTGATAAATGTTTTTTTTTTCAGTCCATCTAAACATTTTTAATTCGGCAACCAACTAGGTTTACATAAAAGAAAGAAATCTGAAAACAGTGAATTTAACATTTTGAGTTTACCTACACGTACATACAAATAATAAAAATTCACTGCTGTACTATTTATTAACAGCCAGTACCACATTTCAAACTCTTATATAATTACTGAAGAAATACCAACATCTTTTTAAATTATAAATGTGAAAGGGGAAGAGGGTAAATGTGAAAGGGTGTAAATATCAAAAGGGTGAAATTGAGAGACAGTGAGAGAGAGAGAAGTAGTGAAAGGAGGAAAGAAGGATGTAGGAGGGGGAAGGGTAGGGGGATTGGGGAGAACATGAGAAAGGGAGAACGAGTGAAGGAGAGAAGTGAAAGAGGGAAAGGAGGGAAGAGGGATAGGTGAAAGTGTGAAAAAATATGCTCTGTTTTGAATCTGCATAGATGTACATAAACGAGCAACTGCACTTTCACTGATTGATTCAGCGTTGCTAGAAATGCGCGGCTGTTTTACGTGACAACGTGTTTAAGAAGAGTGGATCGCGGCTGAATGAATTCGGCATCGCGATTGTATCGATGCTGTATCACGATAGTAGCTATGCAGAATCTTGTTTACGTGTGGGAGGGTACATAACCAGCTACCGTGTCGCAACTGTAAAAAGTATTTAATATTTTGAATATTTCAAAGACTACTGCTGCTAGCATTTTTCCGACCATTAAGCTCGTAATGTCAGCGGCTGAGAGTGCTCATGATTAAAGTCTTCACAATGGGTCGAAACATATTGAGAAATAAGCGCTTTAACAATGTCGTACCTAATACATATTTCCATAGCGCTTCGTATTCACCTTGTAACTTGTAACCCGTGTACAAACTTGTGTTAATATTTCAGCAAGCAAACTCTTTAAGACCGTTTATTTGTTCAAGCTCCCAAATTAACTAACGAACTCCATATTTCAAACAACAGCAAACTGAAGTTGCAAAATCTCATTTCAGTTCGAATGCGGGGCCGTAAATTTTTGCCACATTTCCATTGTATACGTAACCCAAAACGGCTTCTTAACCTCGCTTAATTCGCGGGCAAGCCTGCCTGGAGTCCATTTTACACGCGATAAACTCGGAAAAGGATTTTTGTCCGCGGAGCCTCTGCTGCGTAGGGCTATTCTCCTTTTAGGGACCGGACGAAAAATCTACGTAAAATATATACTCGTAAATGCTTTAAAGTTCGATTCTTAGTTTTAAAGCGTTCTATTTGGGGTTACCCTCTTAAGTCTGTCAAATTTTGTCAAAATGATTTATTGTTAAAAAATTGGTGCTTCAAGATTATATTTTGTCATTGTCAGTATTGTGTCTGAGGTCGATTTTGATTTTTAGGTTGGTAAAGTAAGAACAACATAATTACAGGGCATCCGTGTTCATTTTTTGCCATAAATCGGAGATATATGCGTAATGTGCTTTGAATTGTTCATTGAATGTCGGTTATCGATTTAAAAGACAAAAGTGGCACTCTGAAAGTAGAATGGCCCAGGTACTCGCCCGCTCCGCGGAATCATAAATCTGTCGGCAATTTATCGTATTTGATCCACTTTATGGACAGACTTTTTAACGACTCAGATAAAGTGGAATTTTACGTCATGTCAGCAACTCGAATTAGCAGTTATGTAAATGAGGCTTACTGATGTTAGCAAAAAAACGAAAAAGTCTAACAATAACAGTAAAACATGCTTTATTGTTGGTTACTGGCCAATTATGCAAATTTAATGAATCTATGGTATGTTGGAAATATTTAATTCGTGCAATCGTGAGTGTACGCTTGAGAGCTATGGACGGGAGTACTCGTACGTAAGGCCACTCGGGATCGGGTTAAAGGTATAATAATGGGTATATGAAATAAAAGCTTCTTTAGATGATGACGTAAAATCTCAACACTTTATAAGTAAAAACTATCGCAGCTTTCTACTTTATTACCAATTATTTTAAAAGTAACTAAGTAGGTAACTTGTCTGCTATTGTAGACCAAATGTTTACAATAAAGCGAAAAATTGATAAAGGTCCTGGCGGGGTTCGAACCCGCGTCTCCAACGGCTTTCCGAGCCAACACGGGCGTCCTACCTATTGGACCATTGAGCCTGATGGATGCTTTAACCCAAACTCTTCTCGAAACGTTACTTTGCCATCAATCATAATAAAAAACAATAGTAGATTGTACGACAAGTGCATAAAACGCATCATTTTACACGAGACGTTTATCCATCCGAGCGAGCTTGCGAGCGAGGATGAATATAAAGTCGAGTGTAAATTGCGTTTTATGGACGAGTTGCACACTCTACTTTTCACTTCGATTGCGAGGAAATGAAACTGTATCATGTAAATAACATATATACACATATCATGTATACCTACTTAAAAACTAATTAAAATTTAAAGTTACTTTAAATGTTTCTCATGGCTCTAATAGCAATGAGAAATATTTAAAGTAATAGTTTAAAAAGTAATAAATGATAGTAGGGACAGTTGGGGTACAATGGAACGAAAAAAATATTTACATTTTAAAAAAAATCAATGGTCTATTTTTGGATTATTTTCGTTTTGAACAACCAACAACAGTTCTTAAACTATCGATTAACAACAAAATCGGGGTTCAAAATTTCCCTTAAACCTACAAATTATTATTTTTTGCACTGCACCTCTTTTGTTCCATTGTACCCCAGGTCTGGCGCTTTGTTGTACCTGCCAAGCATGGAATTGGCAGCACCAGTTCCATATTCTGAATTGACACCATTTCCATATCTGGTTCCAGTGGAAAATAGAAGCTGTTATAAATTTTCGCGCTCCGACGCATATAATTAATCTCATATTCGTTGTTCTCGTCAATTCAATATCTGTTAATATTTCACCAACAAAATATTTTATTTGTTTCTGGGGAAATTTCACCAAGAAAAACCACTGTTCCATAGAACCCCATTCCATTGTGCCCCATGGGGTGTTGCAAATTTCTAACAAGTGCTTAAAAATCCAAGTAACGTTTTTCTCTTCACACATAATCGCATTTAATAGCTAAACTGATTAAGATTTATGAAAAAAAATAACACATACATGCTAGCACTCCTTTAGTTGTAAAAAAGAAAGTTCTTCTGTACGAAATTCTAGCTTTTTACTGCTCAAAACTATTTTTTTCACCGCAAATCTCTGCTGTTGCCGGCCGGCCATACTTCACTGCGTCAACATGTGACGTATGAAGCGGTCTTATTGGCCGAACCGTAAGCGCGCGAAATTTTTCGAAATTCGAATAGATATCGGCCTTGTTCCATTGTACCCCTTGTTCCAATGTGCCCCCACTGTCCCTACATAAAAGTTACAAGTTTATTTCAAGAAGTTTTATTGTGTACTTTGGCTGTTGGTATATTTGCCTTGGTCTTAGAATACTAACAAAACGAAATAAAATAAAGAGTTAAAACCCGTTCCAGACCTTCCGATCCGATCCGATTTATCGGAAGAAATCGGATAATGTGTAGTGCAATTGTTAGGATCTTATACACTACACATTATCCGATTTCTCCCAGTAATCGGATCGGATCGGAAGGTCTGGAACGGGTTTTATTGTATGAAGTTTTATGTTTTTTTTTTAACTGTTTATTAAAGAACCTTTTTCGTGTGGCTGTTGGACCGATCGCCTTGGTCTTCGACGACGATTTTACTTTATGCTCTAGAGCATAAAAAGCGACGTTATGTCGCCTACGCACAGCATAAAGTCGAACTTTTAGAGCGAGAGAAGTGAAAACATAATTTTCGTTCGATTCTCATCTGTAAGTAAATACAGTACAGTACTTTTATCTCACGAGCGCGGGTGAGCCATGTTTGAGATGTACATGCACATTGGCTCTGTGTGGGTGAGCCGGCACTGAGCGCTCCCGAGCTCACCCACACAGAGCCAATGTGCATGTACACTACTCACACAAACATGGCTCACCCGCGCTCGTGAGATAAAAGTACTGTACCTATTGAATTATTTCTATTGCAATATAATATTAAATACCTATAATATCAAACATAATTTACTCACGAATTTGAAGTCGAATATTCGAGTTTGAGTTTGGCCCACCGATCGTAGCTCATGATTGTGAATCGCGAATTGATTGGAAACATGTCTAGCGATATTCTACTTGAACGTGACGTGAGTAAACCAGTTTCCTATGTATTTTTAAGATGCCCGCGACTCGCGGGAGTTTTCTATGTAAAATACCTATCTAAATGATGATAAGGGGTAGTGTTCCGAAAGAGAATAACAATATATTTGCCATGACGGCGTTTAAGCCACTGGTTAATTGGGATTTTTTTACCTACATAGCTTATCTAAGGAGTTATTCCATTGCGTATTCGATCGTGTTGCTTTATTTCAGTTAGGTACCTACTTTGTATTCCATTGATGCACTGGGCTTGTCTTGCTCGAACGAGTCTTGGTTTTAAGAGGAAATGTTACGGTTTTCCTTACCGTTCCGCGGGCGGGTGTGTGTCGTGGTAGCCCTGTGCTGTCTTGATAAGAAAGTGTTATTGCTATGGCTGACGGCTCTCCCCGGGGACTTCGTGCGTAACAACATGGAGGGAAGCGTTTTTCCCGACGCGCTTTTAATGTTTGTCCGACTTTATTGCGAACCACAAGACTTTGTGAGAGGTTTGAGGAAATATGTACTGATGTGAACTTATGACATCAGTGACAAAGAAAGCTAAGGAGCGAAGACGTTCTCTTATCAGAATTATGGTTGAGAAAATCCATGCGTAAAACGTTTGTGTTTCACCGGTTTTTTCAATCTCTAGTTCAGGGGCTTAATTTGATTATCATTAACTTCCAACTTACAGCCATTTGATTGTACCGGGATATGATCGATATATAGATTTTTGCTATACGAGCTACATTCAGTGACAATTGCAAGTTATTATCTAAAGTGAAATAGACATATTATAACAAAAGTAGATAATAATTTCGTAAACAAATGCGATAAACATGTTTGAAGAAGGATTAATATAGTGTATATTTAATCTTGCCTTGTCACCTTTGCAAATTAAAATAAGTAAAAATTTGTCCATACCCTAAGGGAGTCATCACGAAAAAAATACGTTGAACCGAGTGCCAGCAACTACTACGGTAAACGGACGAGGTCATACTTGATACCGAGGATCTTCAATAGTATTCCCCCGGAGAATGATTTTACTAGTCAACGATGTTTCCAAACTAAATTAAAACAATGTTAAAAGGAAATTTTTGTAGCGAGAGTTAATTGTATCATTGATGACAGTGTTGTCTATGCATTTGTAAACGAATATAAACTTTATTACAACGATAAGACTTTATGGCTCAGCATAATTATATTTATTAACTAGTTTTCGCCCGCGACTACATCCGCGTGGAACTTGGAAGTATGGAAGCAACCTCGTACAACACGATAGATATCCATCTAATCACATTAATTAATAAAAGGGATTATTAAAAGCGCCTAAGCAAATGTAAGAGCAATTGTGCTTTTGGTCTCATCATTACATTTCCTGCAGGGTCATCAATATCATCATGAATTACTTACTCACTTTTCAATCTTTTTAGGGATCATTTCCAGGATGAAAACTATCCTAAATGTCCTTCCTCGTATTTTAAACTATCTCTATGCCAAATTTTATCAAAATCGATTCAGCGGTTTAAGCGTGAAGAGGTAACAGACACACAGACACATTTTCGCATTTATAATATTATAGTATGGATTAGTATGGATTATGCTGCTCAGCTGTGTGTAGTGTAGGTAGATTAATTAGTAGTTAGTGAGTTAGGCAGTGTAACAGAAAAACAAAGAAGAGTGTATATATTCGCTAACAAACTGTTATGCAGTTTGGCGAAAATTTAACTGTTGGTATAAGCGCTGTGTGTACGTTTGTAATAATATTAAATAAATAAAAAATACGTTAGTGTTGCTTCTGAAAATTAAATAAACGTTTACTTTCCTTCACATCTTTGAATTTCACGCACTTCAATCCTGAGGAAACTACAAATGTCCATAAAATGTGAGTAGTTTATAAGGGGACTCTGCATCGCCAATTTTGTGATTTCTTCTGTTGAGCCCGACGTAAATCAGCTTGAATAAGCGACTCTTTTAAGGATTTGGTCCGGCATAAAGTGCACTTTACTGAATTGCTCTAAAAATATTTCTTAAGACTTTTATTAAGTATACCTTTATCTTTTTATTTTAAAGGCACTCGGGAGCAGCAGACAATAGTGATAAAATGCAGCTAGATTTATTCAATAATTGAGTGTTGTAAAAGTCTGGAGTAATTTACTAGTGTCTACTTATTACCTACTTTGAAGAGCGATCGCTTGGGTGAATACGAACTTTTTTAAAAGATGCCATAATGATTATTATGTAGTGTAAAATATTTCATAGACGTAAATCAGATTTGAATCTCCATCTAGTGTAAAATGGGCACACTACGCATTGCGAGCCAATAGCCTAGCGTGCAATGGTGCACCAACTCCGCCTTCCAGTTAGTTCGGGCAATCTAATCTCGTATAGTATATGGTGTGCTCAACACTCGTGTCTCATATTTGCATTACTTTTCTTCAATACTGGTTATACTTGTTTATAGAACGTTTATATAATATTATTCAAAGGGATTCCTACCTTTGAATATATTTGAGCCAAAAGATGAAAGGGAACGTTAATGGATACTTTGAGTAAATAATCGTACTTTATAATTTATAACAATGTAATATTTATAACCTTAACAATAACGTCTATTATAGCTTTAATGAATTTTATTTTCTTAAAAAAATTTAACATTTCTCTTAATGAGAAATTACAGTATAATAGTGTAACAGTGCGCATCAAGGACCAATTTATTTACACCATATGACGCCACTTACGTAGAAATTAACCACTTAAATCATACTATTAATATCTACCTACTATCTAGGTGACTTATGATTTACACGTAGAATCGATGAATATTGAATACAAAACCATACCGGTACTCATATAAATTTACAAGTTTTTGTAAGCCCAAATACAAATTTACAATGAAATAAACAAAAGAGTACTTTTCGTTTCAAGGGTATGGGGTATTTTGCGTGCCTAATATAAACTAAGTGTAAGTAAATCGGAAATAAAACAAAAAAAATATATAAAAATAAAATATTTGGGGTTACGTAGAGAGCGGTTTCCCTGTACAAGTTTAGTCTTAAAGGATACTAATTCAGAGACTATTTAGGTAGGTAGTTTAGTTAACATATTGTAGGTAATTAACACAGATATAACGGGTCTCGCGATATTTCTTATTTAACATACGAGGGTTGTTTGATAAATACCCGTGTTTAGAAAAAAACAACAAAGGTTTGTATACGTGTATATTTATTTTTCTACTTAGTCACCTTCCTACTCTATACACTTGTTCCAACGGTGTTCTAGCTTTAATAAGCCGTCTAAAAAATAAGATTTCGGAAAGTCGTGAAAATAGGCCTCCGTGCTCCGTGGCGGCAATGACCTCTTCATTGGACGAAAATTTCTTTCCACCGAGACATTTTTTTAAATTTGGGAATAGGAAGAAGTCACAGGGAGCCAGGTCTGGGGAATAGGGCGGATGAGGCAGCAATTCATAATGTAATTGCTTTAATTTGGAGTCTGCGATTCTTGAGGAGTGAGCTGGTGCATTATCATGATGAAAGAGAACTTTTTTCTTATTTAGATGTGGTCTCTTTTTTTTTCAAAATGGTATCAAATTCTTGCAATAAATTAGCGTAATATGGCCCGGTTATCGTTCTTCCTTTTTGTAAATAATCAGTATGGATGATTCCCTGCGAGTCCCAAAAAACAGTCGCCATGACCTTTCCGACCGATGTCTTCGCCTTCTTTGGAGCTGATTCCCCCGGCAAAATCCACTGTTTAGACTGTTCTTTACTTTCTGGGGTATAGTGGTGTATCCACGTTTCATCAACAGTCACAAAACGCCGAAGGAACTCACCCGGACTACTTTCGTACTTATCTAAACAGTGCCTTGAAATTTGCTTCCGGGTGAGCTTTTGTTCCTCGGTGAGCAAACGCGGCACCCACCTCGCCGAAACCTTCTTCATGCCTAATTTGTGTTCTAAAATGTGCTGCACGCGTTTAATCGAAACATTTACAATGTCGACAATTTCTCTAAGTTTTATTCGGCGATCGCTTAATACAATATTCTCGATTTTTTTCACCATATCACCTGTGGTTACCTCAACAGGACGTCCTGGGCGATCTTCATCAAAGATGGACGTTCTGCCTCGTTTAAATTCATTGTACCAATATCTAATGGTTGTCATAGAAGGAGTATGATCATTGTAAACAGCATGCATGCGTACTTTTATTTCATCACAAGAATTTCCTTCCAAAAACAGAAAACGAATTACAGAACGATACTGCTCTTTCTCCATTATTGCAATAACAACGCGAACTCCGTCGTAAAAAGCCGTTAAAAGAAAAAAAAACAAAAGAACGCTGTATTTTTTTTTTAATTTTCTAGTCTATAAAGGATGCCTAAAAAGTTCGTATACATAATTTCAGCCAGTAACAAGAATAACTTTTTAAAACGTGTATTTATCAAACAACCCTCGTACATGCCATAGACCTTGGCGTCTGCAACTGCGCAAAAACGTTAGATTATGAAGGTAAATATTATAATTATGATAATATATAGATGTACTATAAATATGGCAAATATGGCAAAGCAAATAAATAATGATTCTGATTCTGATACGGTGAATAAGAAATATCGCGATATATAATTTGTGTTAATTATGTGCACAAACCGCGAGAGTATTAAAGTGTCTTATATTGTAGGTAGGAGTATCGACAATCGATATTACAAAATCGGGATCAGTAAGAACCGACAATGTTGGATATTGAACCTAGGCCCTAATTCCATACGAAGCTCTCAGATATCACGGGAAGATCTCCACAGCAGTGGCGATATACTTAGTATCAGTTAGTATATTGCCACTTAACCAACCCAGTGACGATGATGTTAAGTTGATGACGCTTAATTTCTGTGCCACGCCATAGATATCTGTAGCAAGCTTAACTTGACCGGCAGTAATGTGAAATGTCACTTTATAATTCAGTAAATAAAGGAGTTTGACCTTAAAAACGGTCCGGTAGTTTTGAATTTTTTATATGTTGTCTAGGATGGTTAGTCAGTGTTTAAAATGTAAAATGCACAATTCCCCCCCTCCGCGCCCGCCGCCATATTGAAAAAACCGGCACGTTCTTCATATTTTTGCTCATATCTTCCTTTAGGAGCATTTTAGCTAGAAGAAAGCTTTGGCAATGTTATAGAGAAATAAATTTACTACATTCTCCTTTTTATATTTTGTTTCTACGACAGATAGTTACGGAGATATGCACATTTAAAAAAACGTAAAAATCGCAATTTTTAACTCAAAAACAAACTTCTGGATTATATCTTCGTTTAGGAGCATTTTAGCTAGAACAGTGCTTGACCAATGTTGTAGAATTAAATTTACTATAATTTAAATTTCAGATTTTTGTTTCTAGGACAGATAATTACGGAGATATGTAAAAAATAAAGTCACATTTTCCGAAAATGTGTGTAAAAATGGACATGAGTTTTATAAGCAATTATATTTACAACATGTTTTAATTTGTCCTAGACTAGTCCGTAACTGAATGACAGCTTTCTGAACCAAGAATTTTTAGAAATTTCTTGAAAATTCGACTTTTCCAGTTCTTTTTAATGTGCATATCTCCGTAACTAACCGTCCTTGAAACGAAATTTGAAATGTAAATTATAGTAAATTGAATTCTCTACAACATTGCCCAAGCACTGTTCTAGCTAAAATGCTCCTAAACGAAGATATTATAATCCAGAAGTTTGTTTTTGATTTGGAAATTGCGAATTTTTACGTTTTTTTAAATGTGCATATCTCCGTAACTATCTGTCCTAGAAACAAAATATAAAATGAAGAATGTAGTAAATTTAACTTTCTATAACATTGCCTAAGCTTTCTTCTACCTAAAATGCTCCTAAAGGAAGATATGAGCAAAAATATGAAGAACGTGCTGGTTTTTCCAATATGGCGGCGGGCGCGGAGGGGGGGGGTATTGTGCATTTTACATTTTAAACACTGACTAACCATCCTAGACAACATATAAAAAATTCAAAACTACCGGACCGTTTGTAAGGTCACACATAGTACTTTAGTCTCTATTCACCGAATTATTATGCAGCTCGAATTGTGTTTTAATGACAGTTTAAGGAGATATCTGAAATTTCGTTTACTTTATGATATTGATATATTAAGAGAACTCGAATTAGTGCCCTGGTCTTCTAAAAACGCTAAAATATTCGTAATTGTTTATTAGCGATGTTGCGTTACATTACTAACATATAAACTACCGGCGTTCATAATCTTATGTAACCGTTAGATTATTGAATGAGTTGTTTTATTGCTTCGCACCCTATTAAGTTAAAATTAACAAACTAACATACCCCAACTTTTAAAAATATGCATATGACTTTCGATGCTGAAAGTAACGGGCAAACAGCCGACTGGTAAATATTCATTTATTCCAAAACATACCATTAATCTAACCTTATATAACATGCCAACATTGAACAGGATGAAATTAAATGTCAACAAAGGTTATAAATATCAAGTCACACAAAAAGACCACGTTAACGGCCACACACGATTTTTTGAATCGATTTAGTCGTGTGTCTGGACAGTGACTGTATCGTTATAGTAGCGATGCAGAATCGTGTTTACGTGTTTGAGGGTAACTATATGACCTGCGACTGCCTCGCGACTCTATCGTCAGACCGCCAATCGCAGCGAAAAATTGCCGATGCGACCCCTCTTACACTACGCAATGTGTATTTTTATATTCCATAAAATTGTGAAAGCGAATATAAAACTACTAAGATGTTAAAGGGGTGCGCCAAAGTTCACATAATTTTTCAACCCCGATTATTGGAACTCCGAAAATGTTACTCATACAATTTTTCATCATAATAGTCACTATTTATACTTAGTCACTAATACTACCGATCATAACTCCGAACCATTTAAAATCATAATGTCAATTATCATAAACATCTCTAAGTAGTAGGGATTCGCCGATTCTAGACACTGGGCGGACGGGCCTGATGGGCGGCATCCAGGGCGGATTTGGCGGACCACCAAACCTAAAAAAAAAAAAAAAAAAAAATAGCCCCCTACTTACAGCGTTTGGAATAGGTCCCAGGACGCTCAGACAGCTCTGTCAGGACTTACAGAACGCCCTACGCTAACAATGCAACACCTTCCCCGACCCATCGACCCTTTTCTATTGTCTACCCGAGCTCGGGTTTTATTGCCCTCTCGGACGCCGAGCTCACTTTTATTACGGTCTACTATTGTTTCCCTCTTTTATATTTCTCTTTGGCTACAACTGTCTACAACTTCCTTTGCAAACGGTATACATCTTTTAAGAACATTCTTTAGGTAAAGCTGGACAAATACCTAAACATCTCATACCTAAACTATCAGACTAGGTCCGCCACCTTGGTTCTTATTGGAATCGCTGTTTCAACCCAGCCTGTCTCACATCGTCTCTTTACTCCAAGGTTTCTTACTACGTGATGTGTGCTACGGTGTACGTATCACTAATCTAAGCTAACCTATGCTAGATCACAATTCTAACCTAACCTAACCTAAGCCACAGGACTACGCCCAGCTAACGCAGGATACGTTACCTGACTACTTAACTTCAGGTAGCCTTGCGACGCCCGTAGAGGCGCGCAACGACCTGACCCGCAACTCGCACCGCTGGGCGTCAACGGGCGCCGCGCGCGCGGGGTGCAGCCAGCCGCCGGAGCGCGTCATCACCGCCCGCGCACCGACGGAATAAAAGCCGCGACTCAACAGACCGGGCAGCATTCGGAGGTTAGCGTCGGTGCCGTACGGAGCTCTAAAAGGTTTCCGAATAGCAAGACTCTGATCTCTGAATGTCCCTGAGGTAGGAGCGGTGCGCTGTCTCAGCATCTTGCTCTCCTCAGGACTCCGGGCCACGTCTGAGTGCGGTACGAGCCTGTATCATAACAGCACCGGACGGGCACCTTAGGGCAAGTCTAGGCGCGGTGCGTTCAGCATCGCACTGACTTGAATCCAGGGCTTTAGTATCTCGGAAGCGGTACGACTCTGTATCGCGCCAGTTACCAAAGCTCACCCGCTACCGTTACCGCGAATCCGAAATCCTACGGGAACCGCCGTTAGTATATTTAAAAGGCCCGCGAGCCTATAGCCAGCCGCGAGTGATCATTAGGTTTAGGTTTTAATTGTAAATAAATAGTATTTATTAAGGTACTCCGTTTGTATTACTTACTCACCTCTAACTAAAGCCCCTCTGTTTGAAAGTCCCACCACTGAAAGCTAGCTAGGAAACCCTCTGCGGTCTAGACTTGTCTAGGTCGTCGCGGGATATATGGTGTGGTCTAAACCATCACATCACATTTGGCGCCCAACGTAAATAGCTCACAGGAGAGTCTTACACTCGGGATAAACAAGGGATAGAGGTTGAGTCCTAGAATCACCGCGAGTTAGAGCGTAATTATAGTACGCGTTTCACCGCATCCGTAAGAGTCCGACGCGACTAAAATAAGGTATAGATATCAACCGACAGGAAATACAGATTTTGAAAGAGTAATCTAGAGTTCAATTAGGCACCCTAGAATCCGTTTAGTCGTCTGTAGAGTCCTTATATCCGTATATAGTACGTTATTTCTACGTTACCGTCCTGTATAAAAAGCACCGTTGTATCAAAACGTTTTGCTTATAAACGTAGCAACGCCGAAAGCTCACTCACGCCGACTTCGTGGATCTATCAGCTGAAGAAGGAACAACTGGTAGAGGAAGCCGCACGGAGAGAAATAGCAACAGAGGGCCAAACCGTCGAACAGATTAGAAAACTTGTTGCGGCAAGCGTAAAGGAAACCGAGGAGTTTCAAACCCCGAATAAGAAAGAGGCGGCGACCATGGCCGACACCGAACAGGATAGGAGGTCCAGCAGGATCTCTAAATTAGTCAAGGAGTGGAACATCACTTTTCGAGTCACCGACAGCGCCGTGGAGTTCGTGGAAAGGATAAACGAGCTTATCGAGGCGAGTGACGCGTCATGGGACGAGGTCCTACTTTTACTGCCGAGAATCCTGCAGGGCAAGGCATTGCTGTGGTACCGAAATAATGTAAGTTCATGGGAATCCTGGGAAGACGTCTTAGAGCTCTTCAAACTTTATTATTTCCCATGTAACTACGAGGAGGATTTGATCGTGCAAATAGTTGCACGAAAGCAAAAGTTTCGAGAGAAATTCTTCGAGTACGTCACGGATCTACAAACGCTGATGAGAAGATACGGCAAGCTGTCGGAAGCTGAAAAGTTACATCGCATACACGAGAATATGCTACGCGAATATAAGTTGTATATACAGAAACAGGATTATAAAAATTTGGCCGGTTTGTTGAAATTGGCATCCGAATACGAGGGGATAGTAGCGCCGACGGCCACTCCGCAAAGCTGGAATGGGCAGCGTGGCGACGCCAGAGCTTACACAGATACTAGTAAAAGTTGGCAGCTGCGGCCTGGCGAGTATGAACAGCCGGGAACAAGCCGGGCGCACCCTACAGGAAAACAAGATCCTTTCACAAGGCACGTCGAGAGTAAATCACAACCGGGGAGAATACATCCGAAGTATGACTCCAAGACATGCTGCTGGTCTTGTGGGAAACCAGGGCATGACACAAGGGCGTGCCGAGGTGGCAAGAAGCTTTTTTGTAGTACATGCGGAAGACTAGGGGTACTTACCAGGAACTGCTGCATGAAAGAAAGGTGGGGGAAACGGGAATCGCTCGGGTCGGCGAATGAACAGTGTAGGGAAGATAACCGAACGTTTATAGACGTATCCGTCATGGGAGAGAAGTACAGTTGTTTGGTCGACACGGGTTCCACGAATACCTACATCAGCGAGAGCGTGTACGCGAAATGCCTACAGAACGGGGCGGTGACCGCGGATAAACCAAGGAAAGTAACCTTAGCGGACGGTTCCACATCACAGATCGTGAAGAGCGCGCTAGTACAGTTACAGGCAAAACAAGCCAGAATAAAACACTGGGTACGAGTGCTGCCGACCGCGTCTTGTATAATCCTAGGAATGGATGTGCTACGAAGAATAGGCATGAAGATCGTCTGGAATGGCGAAGAACAGAGCTCAATATCAGAGCCTACCGGGGCAATAAAAAGCCAGGAGGTAACCGCAACGAACCAGGGCACATCGAGGCATGAAATTCAGGTTGGGGTAGGACCAACCGACATGCAAAAGGTGACGCTAGGGGAAGCAGTGAACGAGCTATCATGGAACCCCATTTGCGCATCGAAAACACAAGATTGGTATGAAGAAACCGTACAGAGGGCGCAGTCGGACAGTTCACAGCAAGACTTCTGCATAAAGGACGGCAAGCTTTATAAGAGGGCGAGCGCGTCGGCAGACCAGTCATACACAGATCCAGCGACAAACTGGAAGTTATGCGTACCACCTAATGAAAGAGAGAAACTCATAAGTGAAAATCACGATGTACCGAGCGCAGGTCACCTAGGGGTGGCGAAGACATTTAAGAAAATATCTCAAAGGTATTACTGGCCGGGAATGCGCGCAGAAGTAGCAGAGTATATAAGGAAATGCGAGGCATGCCAAACCCATAAAACATCACAGCAGAAAAAACCCGGATTAATGCACATAAATAACGCACAATTCCCGTGGGAGACAGTGACGACCGATTTGATCGGCCCACTACCGAGATCGTCAAAAGGCTATTTACGGATAATAGTATTTCACGACAAGTTCACTAAATGGACCGAGATAAAACCGTTACGGACCGCAACAGCAAATGCGGTCACAAGAGCCTTTGAAGAATGCGTTGCGTTGCGACACGGCGCACCGCAGACGCTTACCTCGGACAACGGTAAGCAGTTTCGCAGTAAACTGTTCACAGAAACACTAGAAAGATACGGTACGAAACATCGGTTAACGGCACCGTATTCGCCACAGTGCAATCCGACCGAACGAGTGAATAGAACCCTAGAAACAATGATATCAACATTTATTGAAGAAAACCATAAGAAATGGGATCAATATTTACCGGAATTCAATTTCGCAATAAATACGTCAGTGCAAGAATCAACTAAATACTCACCTGCTTTCCTATTATATGGAAGGGAGTTACGACAACCCGGAGATAAAAACAGTTTCCCGACACCGCAGTTGAAAGAAATCAAGAAATTGGATGAAATATATAAATTGGTACGGAGGCAACAGAATAAAGCTTCACAGAACCAGAAGAGCCACTATGATAAGCAGCGAAGACACTGGATGCCAGAAATAGGCGATCAGGTACTGGTAAAAAAACCATGTTTTGTCCGACGCCAGCAAGAACTTCTGCGCAAAACTCGCACCTAAGTACAAAGGACCTTTCCATATAGTACAACAGAAATCGCCAGTGATATACCTACTACAAGCAACAACCGGAAATAAACCAATTATAACAGCGCACATAAAAGATTTGAAACAATATAAACAATAACAAACACGCGCCGTATAAAGTATAGGCGGAAACCGGCGCATTAAGCAGATAATACAGGGCGATAATCACCTCGCACCGTCAACAATGAAGCACGAACGAGGGCCATAAACCATAACAATGAACCATAAGAAAAAACCCGACATGCAGACAGGTGCAGCTTATAAAAACAGCAGGTACAGAGATAACGCTAATGACCTCAACCGCCGTGCCTACAACAGGTGAACGCCATGCAACGAGTGCGACAAGGACGCATAGATGCACGCAGCGCGCCGGCGCTGAGAGATAGAAATACAGATAGGCATCCGTAGACGTAAATATCGTAAAATAGCAATGAATCAGTGTTGCATACCGGAAAAAATTAATAAAAAGTAAAACTGAGTAAAATTAAGCTGCGGGAGGGCAAACGTCGCATCACCGAGGAGGTACACAGAGGCATACCTACACATTCATACGGACCGCTATACAGGTGCGCACCGGGCGGACGCCAGGCGCAGACTGAAGCGACGAGTCGAGACCAAGCCAAGCGGCGACACACCGGTTTGTTTACATACGAAAGGTATGAGACGCATGCGCAATACGAAAGGTACGATGCACATGCGCGACCGAGCGGTAGACGATAAAATGGAATAGGAACCTACCGACTAAAATGTACCAAAAAAAGAAATGAAACAAGTATAAATAGAAGTAAAAATCCGGAGAGAATTAGAATGATTCTTGGAGCATACCAGCATAATAGTCATTATATCGAGAGTGTGCGGACACTCTCGCATTATTAACAATGTTTTCTCACAGTGATTTCTCCCCCAGGTCCAAATCTCCGCGCGTAGGAGGAGTATGCGACGCCCGTAGAGGCGCGCAACGACCTGACCCGCAACTCGCACCGCTGGGCGTCAACGGGCGCCGCGCGCGCGGGGTGCAGCCAGCCGCCGGAGCGCGTCATCACCGCCCGCGCACCGACGGAATAAAAGCCGCGACTCAACAGACCGGGCAGCATTCGGAGGTTAGCGTCGGTGCCGTACGGAGCTCTAAAAGGTTTCCGAATAGCAAGACTCTGATCTCTGAATGTCCCTGAGGTAGGAGCGGTGCGCTGTCTCAGCATCTTGCTCTCCTCAGGACTCCGGGCCACGTCTGAGTGCGGTACGAGCCTGTATCATAACAGCACCGGACGGGCACCTTAGGGCAAGTCTAGGCGCGGTGCGTTCAGCATCGCACTGACTTGAATCCAGGGCTTTAGTATCTCGGAAGCGGTACGACTCTGTATCGCGCCAGTTACCAAAGCTCACCCGCTACCGTTACCGCGAATCCGAAATCCTACGGGAACCGCCGTTAGTATATTTAAAAGGCCCGCGAGCCTATAGCCAGCCGCGAGTGATCATTAGGTTTAGGTTTTAATTGTAAATAAATAGTATTTATTAAGGTACTCCGTTTGTATTACTTACTCACCTCTAACTAAAGCCCCTCTGTTTGAAAGTCCCACCACTGAAAGCTAGCTAGGAAACCCTCTGCGGTCTAGACTTGTCTAGGTCGTCGCGGGATATATGGTGTGGTCTAAACCATCACATCACAGCCTTACTTCAAAGTATATCTTTTGTTACTCACTACATATGCTGCATTTGGAACGTTGTTCTATTTATATATTTTATCTTGTTCAACTTAACATTACTTCTAACCTAACCTAACCTAACTTCGAAAACTAATTTTGAAGAACTGCTTTATATACTTACCTACTTAAAACTAGCTACGAGCACAGCACAGTTGTTTTGGTCTTAAGAACGCTGTTCTAACCTAACCTAACCTTGCATAAATTTGACTACGTACTCAATGTTACTTTCATCTCTTTTTTGTAATAACCGACTTCAAAAAGGAGGAAGTTCTATGTAAAAATATAGCATGTAGCATAAGGATAATACGAATCTAATCTTACAATAGTAATGCGGTATTTTATACAGTAATAACTGAATCAAAACTATACTAACTTATTTTAGCTGTAAGTTAAAAATACGAGTTCTATTTTAGCATATTTATTTATTTCGCCAAATATTATGTTCTTGAATAGATCCTTAAGAAAATACCTGAATAAACTTTGTAACTTGTACTAACGTGTATTTGTAGTAGGCTGAACTAAACTCGTTGATTTTTTAATTTGTTTGTTGGGTCCATATTGTTTGTAAAGATTTATGACAGGTTTCTTCTCCGAATCATCAAAAGATTCGAAAGTCTATTATAAATTTTATTACTGTTTGTTGGTGGCTGTTGGGCGCGGTACAAACTAGTCGAAACGCGATTTTAACGGTAATCTATTGTCACATCCTTATAAAAGCCGATGGACAGTGACGATCAATAAGTATTCCGAGCCGAGTCGTGCTTGTTACTAGAGCTCTCTCAGTGTACAGTGACATAGTGTTGAATCGTGAAAAATGGCAAATGTAAGTATGTACTATTTTTTATAAAATATGTATGTAGTATTTTTATGTACTATTTGTTTAACAGTGTTTTTTTCTGTAACTTGTGTTCATTGTGTTACTTGTGATGTGTGTTAATCGGATGTATAACTTATTGTTGAATATTGTTTCAGTTCACGGAAAACACTCAAGAATTTTTATTACCCTGAACCTGAACATGATGATTCAGGGAGTGATGAAGAAGGCACCCTCGGTTTCAAAGTGAAGCAAGCCATCGCGAAGAAACGTCCTGCAAACAGTATCGAGAGTTTCTTTGAAAAGCCGCAGAAAAAAGTGAAACCAGTGAAGAGATCTTCCAGTGTGTCGCAAAGTTCCCATACCGGTGTTGCTTACCTATCTTCGGGTAAAGACGATGCTGCGTATGCATCACACCTTATTAAAATAGAAATATACGATCTTGAAAAAGTAAGGAACATCGCACCAGAAGAGCACTGGAAGCACGCCGATGTGAGATTAAAATCTTACATCTCAACTGAGCAAGATACACAGCTTGAGACTGTCCGTGATGTTATATGCAACATGACGAAAGACATAGCTTCAAAGGACACGTGCGTGAAATATTTTATAAACAATACGAAAAAGTAAACTAAGTGTTTGTGTAGTTTTAATACTAGGTTAAAGCTGTATTTATTATATAAGACATTAGATAATATTTAAAACATACCCTTGTGTACTACTAGTATTATATATTTCTTACTGCTTAAACAACAACTTTTTGTTATTCAAAATTGTTAAAACTCGTTTTATAACCACATGTTGTAATTTGTTTTGTAGTCTACCCAAGTAGCACAATTGGGTCTAAATAGCTCGTATATCATATCTAATTAGATGCTTAAGTGAAATTTACCACCATGACTAAGTGCTATATAGGTGGCAAGAACCCTTACGCCACCAGTATAGAACCAAAAGGAGAAAAATTGCAGCCTATTTTTGGTGCTAAATAGATTCCATAAGAGATCTCACAATAACCTTAAGTGGAAATTAGAACTATGGGTGAAAGTTATGCGTCCATAAGAGATCTCACAATAACCTTAAGTGGCAATTAGAACTAAGGGTAAAAGTTATGCGCAGTGAACGAATGAAAACATTTCAGTTCGGTCAATGAGTGATAAATGAGTCGCCAAAATTATCTTTGAGTGGCGAGGCAACTGTCAAATTGAAGTAATACGTGATCTGCCATATTCATTTTGGATTTATATGTCTGTTTGATGAGTGATTAAAACTTTACGTTATACAAGCATCGAAATAAGCACGAAATTCTTGCGAATTTTTTTTTACTGTGAAACTATAGTATGTTTTCTTTGTAAATTTCGACGCGCCCTTCATTTGATCAGGAATATTAAAAAAGAGAGTGCTAAATTAAATAAGGAATAGATACTGATAAGAAATAAAACTGTTAAAAACCTGACCTAATGATTGTAGGTTACGTACAATGTTAAAGTAACATCGTCACAACTATCAAAAGTCTGTGATTATGCGTCAGTGTGATAAAATTCTGGTTAAAATAATCAATTTTCATAGGCTTCCATTTGTAAACATGGCGAAACAAAAACCGTCCAAGAGCATGTCGGGCCACGCTCAGTGTAGGGTTCCGTAGTTGGCCATCCTTCACAATAGACAATAAAATCGAATTTAAATTACGAGAAAGATTTCAAGCTCTATAAAAGGTCGTAAACGCCAAAGTAACTGTAATTACTTATTACCTTCTAGAAGTTATCGATTATACGCACCAAATTGAGCGAAATGTTTTAATGCAGTATGGCACTTAACTAATATGTGTAACGTTCGTAGTATAAGAACACCGCGGGGCACTTACGTTATTTAAAAGAAAATTATGAATTTTTGCGATAACTCAAAAACGGCTCGACCGATTTTATTCAATATAGTTTTCATTGAAAGTACTAATAGGGCCTTATTTTCATGAATTTTTCCATAATATCTACTACACTATTTTTTGGATTTACCGAGCGAATATTTACAAAACTGCTGACTTTATCAAAAAATGATCTTTGAAGGCCCCTATTGTTTTTAAAAGACCTATTCAACGACACCCCACACGCTAGTGTTAGAACGAAAAAAAAAAATCACCCCCACTTTAGGTGTATGGGAGGTACCCGAAAAAAAGTTATTTTTTTAGTTTTTATTTTACCGTTATGTCGGCGTGATACATACACATACCAAATTTCAGCTTTCTAGCACTTATGATCACGGAGCTAAGCCGCGGACGGACAGACGGACAGACGGACATGGCGAAACTATAAGGGTTCCTAGTTGACTACGGAACCCTAAAAAAGATCCTACAGTGTTTATTTTCACTTATTTGTTCCTTATTTGGAACTATCAAGTCTAATAATCACTTATTTGTATCTTGCGAGTGGCAAAGCAGTGAATGATATTACCAATAGTAATTATTTGCTCTTTTGTAGACTATTAAACAAGCAAGACTATTAAATATATTTTGACAAGGCGCAAATAGGAACAATAATAGAACTTTTAGTTCGTTAGTGGTTCGAAATAAGTGAAAATAACTGCTTTTGGTTCCAAGAACCTCCTACTGACACCTATTTATGCGTTGGAGTGGCAATAAGGTACTTCTTAGGCCTTAAAGTTGCAATATTTTTTGGTTCCAAAAGAGCCGTAAAATTATCCCTTTAGCCACTATTGGTGATATAATTCGCTATTGTACTAGTCATTTGGAACTTTTAGTTCCAAATAAGGGTATGTTCCCACTTATATGTAAAAGTTGCTTATAAGTGATTTTAAGGCCTTATATAGCACTATTGCTTCTTATTGAGTGACAATTTGAACCTGCATGCAACTTTAAGTAGCAAAATCGACTTTATCCCACCATAAGTAATAAAGTAGAAACAAAAAACGTTCCTATGCAACTACAAGTGATAGGATGAACTCATATACAGTTTTGAGTGGTGTTTAAAGCTATAAGTTGTATCAAACACTGTTAAACCACTCATTTAGAACTTAAAGCTATAAGATAAACTGCAAAATTCACTAATGTGCTGCTTGGGTAATCATATTGATCTATTTCCCTTTGCAAATGTATAAAAAGTCTCTACCCTTTAATATAAAATTACTAAGCTACGTTTGTTATTTTAAGGAGAAAATTTGTTGTAATGTAATCAATTACTATTTTTAGGTAAATAAGGTATAATTAAGGTATTATTTATAAATAAAAAATCAGTTAAGTATATATATTGTTTTATTTCATAAAAATTGACTTAAACATATTTCTTAAAATTAAATCGTTACAAAGAGAATTCTCAGAAAACAAACTCAATAAATCGCTCATAGTTTTTCCTTGATACTTAAAATATAAATACACTAAACAATATTCGCCACAAACTGAAGTAAAATGATTTTGAAGTGGTCTTTGGTTATAAAACCACCGTTTGGCATTTCTATTCAAAAATAACTTATGATAACCAGTAGGTTTCCGACCAAATGAGTCAAAGTATTCCCCTACACCTTTAGCATCAATATGCATTGCAACCCAGTGGGAAGCTGGTTTCGAATCAGGATCCAAATTGCTTACAATAAAAACTGGACGAGCAACCCAAATAGGGATTCGGTTAACAGCAAAAACATTTGATTTAAATCTAGGATTAATTTTTTTCATACATTATTGAATTTCATTAGTATCCATAATAAATAAAACATGTATACATTCATCGATGATGTTACAAACACAGATTAAGAAGAAATGAGATAAATTATTAATTTCACTGTATTTATATTTATTTTAACTGTTGTAATCTACAGATACATCACGATTTTTGTTTATTTCAATAACATTATCAAATTCAGCATACACAATACAGTTAATAGTAGTGCTCAAGGCATTATCAAAACGAACTTCTATCCGAACACTCCCGTGTCTTACAAGGTTCCAGAGTGAGGTAGAACTGGCTGACAGGTCAGGCGTCAAATCAAAACATAACAAACAGTAACCTTCCCCGTAATCGGTTCTGCTTATTGCATTACCTTCATTGTGGAAGTGAATACCAGTCCCAGAAAATAGAGTATGATATGTTGATGCTATTAAACCAGAACTAAATGATGGTTGTAATGTTCTAGAAGGAATTTCATGACCATCTACAAATAAACTAAAAGAGTTCATATTATAATTTTGAAAATTGAAAGGGTTCAATGCAAAATTACCATTAAACGATGAATTTGATACAAAACCAATTATACATCTTTTAGGTACTTGTCCAAGAAATATGTTATCTAAAGTTTTACCCTGTATTCCTGACGGTATTGTAAGTACCTTTACTTCTGCTCTTGTGATAGGGTATTTTGCAGTTGTTGATGCTAGCACTTTCTGATGAGCTAACAAAACACTTGGACTGATTCTAGCTCTTCTTATTCATATCATATCATATCATTTATTCATGAACAATTTACATTGTGTTTGAATTTTAAAATCACATTATAAAAATTACACAGTATTAAATTACACAGTACATAATAGTTGATAAAAGTAATTGTCAAAAATAATATTACCTAGTTTAAGTTTTCAAATTAAATGTCAGGGCAGTTTATATAAACATGCATTATATTATAATTATTGATAATTATAATTGGATACAATGACAAGTATATGTGCTAAAGTTAAAATTGATCATTGATAAAGTCCTCAACTGAGTAGTACGATTTTTCTAACAGAAACTTCTTAAGCCTTGCATTGAAAGTCTTACTATTTGCTATCGTTTTGAGCTCAGACGGCAATTTATTATATAGAAGCACCGATTGAAAATACGCCGCGTGTCTGACTACGTTAAGCTTCGGGACAATATTGCAAGCTATATCCTTTCGTCTTGTTGCCCATCTTTTTTCTCTGTCTTTTATGCTTTCCCATTTATTAAGGTGCTTTATTAAATCTGTGAGTAGCACGAGGATATAGAGGCATGGCACAGGTAAGATTTTGAGATTTAAAAAGTGATCTCTGCAAGATTCGCTCTGAGGGATGCGTACAATAGTGCGAATAGCCCTTTTTTGCATTTTAAAAATAGCGTCCACATTGTATTTATAGCTATTTCCCCATAATTTGATACTATAGCGCAGCTTGGATTCTACTAGAGCATGATATACCATTTTAAGTTGCTGAATTTGTATCACATCTCTTAGGCTACGAAGAGCATAGCAAGCAGCTCCTATTGAGTTGGTCAAAGCCTGTATTTCAGGTTTCCAATTCAAAAGCGCATCAATATGGATCCCTAGGAATTTCACTACTTCAGTTTGCAGAATTTTAACCCCATTTAATTGTATATCTAAAGAATCTGAATTTTTTGTGGTAGCCTTGAACAACATGACACTAGTTTTACTAGGGTTCAGTTTCAAATTATTAACCGCAAACCATCTGTTAAATAGCAATAGAGCAGTATTAACTCTGTCATTTAGTTCTGTCATATTTTCTGCTGAAATAACAGCATTAGTATCGTCAGCAAACACAATTAAGTTGGTATTTGGTACTGAGTTGGAGATGTGGGGTATGAGGTCATTCAGAAATACTATAAAAAATAACGGGCCTAAAATCGAACCCTGAGGGACACCTCGATTTATAGTAACCATTTTAGATTGGACTACTCTTTCAGTACCATCTACCACGGATTTCAGTTCAACGTACTGTTTTCTGTTTGTGAGATAAGACTTAAATAATTTTAGTTCCTTGTTATGAATTCCATAATGCTCTAGTTTACTCAACAAAATATTATGATCAACCGTGTCGAAAGCCGAACTGAGATCTAAGAACACGCCAGCAACTTTTTTCTTATCATTCATTTGAGTAACAACATCATGAATCAGAGTATTAATTGCTTCACTTGTACCAATACTTTTTTGATACCCGAATTGGCGGTTATTGAGGACATTATTACGAACAAGATGTCTCTGTAGTCGTACTTTTATTAATTTTTCGAATACCTTAGATAGGACTGGTAGCAAGGATATAGGTCTGTAATTCAAAGGATCACTTCCTTTGCCTTTCTTAAACACAGGCAATATTCTTGCAACTTTTAACTGTTCTGGAAACATATTTAATTCGAAGCAATTATTGTAATAACTCGCCAGTGGTTCGGATAGCAGATCTAAATTATCCTTAATAACGGATATAGGTATCTCATCATAACCTACCGATGATTTCGGTTCCATAGCTCTCACAAGATTGTAAATTTCAAGTGCAGTAACACACTCAAACACCATAGACCGACCAACCCTCTGAGTGTTGTTTTTAAGTAACTCTGTCGACGTTAAAGTGTCACTCGAGATTGCTACGCTACCAATATCAAAAACGCTGGAAAATACATCCGCCTGTTCTTGTGGATCATGTACAAGTTTGTCAGTTTTAAGGATCAAGCTGGTCCCTACTTTAGGCTGTGACTTATTTCTATGGGTATTTACTACTTTCCAAATTTGCTTTGAGGATTTGTAAGCCTTATTAATTTCTAATTGTACAGCAAACCTTTTTGCATATCTTATAACGCGTTTGTAAATTGATATATACTCTTTACTATACTTTTCTACTGATTTGTCACAATTTATTTTATCTCTAGTATTTAAAAACCTATTCATTTTACTAGCAACTTTGATTCCTTTAGTGATCCAAGGAATCTTGGGATTGCTTAAAGTCACCTTCTGTTTCTTTTTTTTAAAACAGTTCTTAAATAACTCGCTTATTTTCCTTAGAAAGGTGTTAATGCCAATATTGTTGAAATTTTCTTTAAGCAGACCTTGTCTAAAAGCTAATTTATTGGCGGGACTCATCACGCGACGCTCCGTGACTAGCACAGGTTTATCATTTCTAACTTCAACCCTTTCTAAGACCGTTTCACAGACTAACCCTGCATGTCCATCCGCTAAACCATTATGATCCACTAAGGTGTCCAATATACACTCCTGAGATAGATTACAAATAATATTGTCAATGCAAGACTCAGATTCATTTCGTCTGAAAGTTGAGACGTTTATAAGTGGCTTGAAATTAAAACATTGCAACAGAGATAAAAATTCATTCGATTTCCTATCACAATTTAATAAGTTAATATTAAAGTCACCGCATATTATGCACTTTTTATTGAATGTATATTCTAGTAACAGTTCTAACCTTTCTAGAAATTCATTTAAATTACTATCCGCGGGACAACGGTAGCAGCAAATTATGTAAGCATGTGTTTCACAGTCTTTGACTCCACAAACTTCAAAACAATCTGCATTGTATAAAGTTTTACAAAGAGGAATTTCTTCTGTTTTCCTATCTGAGCGTACTAATATAAGACTGCCACCTCTTTTTTTACTAGTTCGCACGTTACAAGAAGCCATAGTGTATAAGGTCATGCTGAAAAGAGGTGCTGTCACCTTATTTAAGAAATGTTCACTAATGCAGACATAATGGAGGTCTTTAGTAGCATTGCTTAAATATATCAGTAACTCATCTTTTTTATTCGATATGCCACATACATTTTGATGGAAGATGTTGAGGTAGGCTAAGTTCCCCACCTCCCTCGAGGAGAGAGGGATGGCACTCAACCTTGAATCAGGCCTAAAAAATCATCATTGGATCCAGTTTTTTCAGAGAACTGTAATTCCGTCGGTGCGAACACTCTGCTATTAATTTCTGGCAGGTATGTTTTTAAGTTATTGAGAATCTGAGTTAGACCAATGTTATTAACTAAGCCTGACCGCCTCCAAAACATCGTATTGGAATATTCTAAGCTTTTATTCGAGTCTAATAGAAACGCATATTCATGTTGCAAAATATCTTCATACAAGATTGAATTGAATATTTCAATTCGTTTGTTAAATAAGTGACTATATCTATTCAATTTGAAGGTTGGAGTACATATGATAATATTGGTGTTTGTAATAATACTAAGCTTGTTCCTAATTAAATTGACAGTTTTTTTGTAGTCATTTGTCTGGCGAAAGTCGCTATGGCCAATCAGAATGATACATAAATCATCCATGGTAAAATCCTGTAGTTTTTGATCAATTCCTTCTAATAGCTGGTGAATACCTCCATGAGAATACAGATGATGACAAATCTGATATGATGTAAAAATGTTTTGAGCCTTTTTGAGCACTGCATTATGGTTGTTGTTGCTCAATAAACATAATTTGCGCGGAATTTCAGATTTACTTCTCTTTTGCTGTTCTGATAGCGGACTTGACCTGAGTGACTCATTGGCTCCAGACTTAAAATCTCCAAGTTTTTTTGGAGTAGACGAACTCGTCGGTATCTTTGGAAGAAGTATAATTGTGTCGTTGTCGATATCACTGTTCTGCAGCAACGAAAAGGCGGCATTTTCATTAGGTAAACTCGATGTTCTTGTATTTTCCAATATCCGACATACAACATTGGAACGCTGTGCACTAGAAGTTTTTAAATGACACAATTGGTTGATTCTCCTGTATGTTGGAGTGCATGACATTCTTGAGAACACTTTCGTAGTATGTTGATTCTGTTTGATGATATCTGTAGATGTCACAGTCTTAAATAGGGCAATTTTTTTCCTGTAATCATCATTTGAGTGCCTTAGTTCTATGATTTCCAAGGAAAGTTTAGCAATTTCATCGTTTGCAGAGTTTAATTCAGTCTGCAAGGTGCCAACTTGGTTTTTGAGGTCCTTTAAAAGAGATATTTCTCCCGATGATGCATTTGGCAGGCTATTTTGACTGCAATTTAATTTACTTAGAGAGCATAGTAACATGTCATCTGAAAAATTGAACCTGTTTCTGCGTGTTCGTACCGTAACATTCTCATATAAAGACATATTTATCACGCGAAAAATGTTTAGCGCAAATTGTAATAATCAGCGTAGGCCTATTTTCTATTGTTCTTCATTTGCCGTCGGAAGGATGATGCACCGGTGGGCGGAGCCTGTTACGTTCTCGTTAGAATAGTAGCTGTCTCACTTGCACCTTGCACTTAAAATGCATGCGCGGGAGTCAACAGCAATCTATTTTACTTTATCACTCCCGGGAAGTAACTGCTTCACGTCACTAGATGGCGTTGTCAGGAGGATATTTGTATTATCACTTTATATTATTTATTATAGTTTTTATAAGATTTCAGCTTAGTGCCACTTTTGTTGTGAACATTACACTTTATGAGACTAGCGTCCATTATTTGTACCTTAAATTTCTTATCTTGGTGACAAATAAGATTAAACGATTCTTTTGATCTTACTAACTTAACACGCATTTCTACACCATTCACTAGAAACTTCTCTTGGTTAAACATATCACCATGTAAATATCCAATCATTTCAACTTGTTTACTATCTGTAACAAATTCCATCCTTTTGTGAAATCCTTTGTTATTTGCGTCAACGGTGTCCATGTAATGTGCTGTATCTTCATACCATAACCCACAAATAAGGTGAGTTTTTTTAGCGGCTGGTCCATAGTTAAGTAGATTTTCCATGTAAGCACGGTAAGCATATGTGTTGTTTGGTGGCGAGATTAGTTTTTGATTTAAATATACGTCAAGTTGATTAAAAAGGGAGTGCAACCAATTATTAACGGGGGCAACTTGAGTATCAGGCTTTAACTTTGTACCATCCTGGTTTAATATTTTGGCGTTTATATGTAATAATGTATGTGATAAGTCAATGTAGTCATCACCTGAACCGAGGACTTGAAACTCAATAGGACCATCATCACTTAAAGATGAAATTGGTTTATAATGAACCCACTGTCCGCTCTCAATACTTGTCTGTGTCGAAGGCAGGGCAAATATATCTAACTCAGATTTTGCACATTCACACGAATGATTGTGTAGGAATGACATGATTTACTTTGAAAATATATCGTCACTATATTTATTTCTCTTAGCTCCTCTTCGGCGCGATGCTTTCAAGGTAATGAGAGGTTCCCGTCTTTTAGTTGACATTTTATACCCAGATCCCGACATCAGAGAATCGATCTTTTCATCAGCTTTTCTTTTTAAGTTAGCACTAGCTTCTTTAAATCGAGACCTAACTGAACTATCTATAGGGCGTGAATTTACCATATCAGATAACAAACCAACCCCCGCATCTAACGCTTCTTTTCCAACAGTTTTAAAACCACTAGAAAACAAAGGAATTACTGACCTAAGCAGCCCCCCCAAAAAACTTCCAATCCCATGCCCTCGCTGAAACGGAACACCTTTATAGACAATTCCTATACCAGAACCAGCTTGATGGGTATAATAATGATCGTAGGGACAAGAGTGAGATGATCTTTTATAATTCATCTTAGCCGTTGAAAGTGTAGTTTCACGCAGGAAATTCCGAATTGAAATGGCACTCTTGCACCGGTAGTTGTTCTTATATCTATTTCCATAGTATCAAATTCTCTACGTAAAACAGGTACATAATGAGCGGGTGAGAAAATGTGTGTTTTATATGCTCCATAATGGAATTCTGTTGGATCTAATGGTATTATTCTAAGCAACGTAGTTATAACATCACCAACTACCTGTGGTTGTATGATGTCTGTATAAACAAATAATTGTGATGGTAAGCCCAAATACAAATTAACAGGATTTTTACCAAATGAAACTTGCCGTAAATTTGTTTTCGGTATAAAACCTAACTGTAGACTTAGTATTGGGGTTGTTATAAGAGAAGTTATATCGTTATTAATTGTTGCTACCCCAACCATTTTGGTTAGATTATCATATCTAAACTTTACATTATTTTTCAGTTGTGGGTTGTCATTAAAAGCTTGAATAAAATGGTCAACGTTGTCATATGTAGTTGCTGGTATATGAGTTTTTATATCTACAATTTTGGCTATCTTGTCAGTGGGTGACACTACTTTCTTTTTTAAATAAATCATATTTTCATGATCTTGAACATTGTACATTGAACAAGGGTATTGAAATTCTACTAAGCCAACTACCCATTCTCCTTCCAACTTTATACTCCTGGGTAATTTGGTTAAGAAGTGTGCAGTCGTATTATCGGTATAGTAGTCCGAGGAACTGTTACTTAACAATGTAATATAAAAGCTGTTTTCACTCATATTTTTTTTAAGCTTGAAGCGAGTATCCAAGAATTAAATTTGTTAGGATAACCTCGCCACTTCACTAGTACTTCTTTTCTGGCACCAACCCCACGTGAGCGTATTATTTTATCAATTTTATAATCAATGGAGGGGAGATAAGTCACTTTTTGTAATTCCTTAGAATAAAATGTACCAACGATAGGCTCACCTTCTAAATCTCTTAACGTATACACAACTCGTGGAAAGCGGTTTATTATTGAATCAATTCTAAATATTTCGTCACTCCAATTAGTTTCGTAACCCTTTTGAAATATATGTTTATATTTAGTAATTCTAACATGATCACCAACATTTAGTTTTGTGATTTCCAAAGTAAGTTGTCTATCCTTTTTTCTGTTATACAAATTACACCAAACAGTCATGATATTATCAAAATTTACATCGATAGGGCGCATTTTAATACTAGAATGATAACTGTGATTATAAGAATAAAGAAGTTCTTGCAAAATATCTATATATTTGTATGTATTCCTATGAGTAAAGTAACGCCACATTTTCATTTTAAGAGTTCTTTGAAACCTTTCTACTATACTTGCTTTAATGTCAGGATTGTTAGTAGTATAGTAGTTAATGTTTTTGCTCCTAAAGTAATCCCTTGCTGCCTTTGAAACAAATTCAGTGCCTTTATCAGATTGGATGTGACGAGGAGTAGAATTGGCTTCAGTAAATATGCTTTCAAAACTATTTATAACGGTTGTGGCATCTTTCTTTTTCATAGCTCTCGCAAAAGCATATTTACTGAACACATCAATAACACACAGAATATATTTGTATCCATCATTATATTGACTGTAAGTACCCATATCACTCAGATCAGCTTGCCAGAGTTCATTTAAGTTAGATAAGACGTATCTATTTCTTGTGAATCGCCTTTGAACCGGTTTATGCAGTGTGTACGTTTCTTGAGATTGTAACCAGTTCTTTACTTCGTCTTTGTTCATTCGTCCTTTCATTTGTTTACTTAATTTATTTAAACTACTGTAGCCTGCTGGATTAGATACATCGTAGTATATTGCATGAATGTCTAATAAGGGCTCCATCTTTCCCAATCTAATTTCTTTTTGTTTGCCTTGAGCAGTACACTTGAAAGAGGTGTACTGGCGCTTGTGTCTTTAAATGACGATGACGATCGAGCACTTGACGGAGCAGATGATGCGTGAGGTTCACTCGATTGAGGTTTATTTATAAATTCTAGATTAGTAGGATTACCTATACAAGACGTAGGAACTTTTATATCTCTTAAAAATAAAGCAAACTCTTCCCATCCTGTTGGCTTAGGGCGTTTAAGAGATCTAACCGTATCGCTTACCAGATCGAGAATATTGCTGTTTGGAATAGTTCGATTGTGTATTACAACTTCACCATTTGTTTTCCACCATATTTTTGGTCTGCTTGACACAATACAATTCAATAATGTTCTGGTTTTTTTCTCATATGATTTTGGTAAATTATCTACAATACGAGATGTACTGAATAGTACAGTTTCTGGATTTTTTGTACCAGACGGTGTAGCTGCAGTAACTGCAGAAACATCACCATCTGGTAGTGTTTTATTTGCAACTGATTCATAATTTTCATCCTCCTCCTTTTTGTTTACTTTTAAGTTTAAATCCTTACTTTCATCGTTGAGTTGATCAAACCCCTCCATCACTATTGGTATTTTAAATGGTTTTCGATCTGATTCAATAAAGTGCAAAAATCGTTGTAGTGCTTGAGAATATAATGCCCACTTTTCACGATCATTAATTTTACTCTTCAGGATTTTTTGCATCTCTCCGTCTAGGCGAGATGATACATTTTCGGGTTGGCTATCATTTCGTTTGAGTCTTTCAATAAGTCTGGTTCAACTAACAACATTTTTTTTGTGTTTTCCATTTTATTTTATGTTATGGAGCTTACTAAGGCACTTAAAACTGCACCTAATATAATAGGTAGAAATGCACCTCCTTTTTGAATAATAACAGTTTTCCTCAATTTGTGTTTCCCTTTCGAAACTAGTTTTCGTAATGTGTCTTTATATTTGTTTAGTTTTGATTTATCTTTTGATTCCAGTGGTATTTTCCCTTTTAAAACGTTATAAATACACTCACAAATAATATTAATTTCTTCATCTTCACAAGATTTTAGCAACGCTGTGCGATACTTTGGTTTAAGTAACTGCAGTGCTTCAAGTAAATGTTTATATGTGTGTACTCTTGGATGCATTATTTGGAACTGATTAAAACGTGTTGATTCTTGTCGTATTTAAACCCTTTCTTGGGAACATATACGGTACAATGCCCATCAAAAGGAAATATTTTAGTTTTAAAACGACATGTCATCGGTATTTTGCTTCAGATCAATCATAAGGTAACCATGAGCATCTTTAGTGGCATCTTTGTAGGCTTCATCTACAAATTTTGGGTTCTCCGGATAAACTTGTCGTGACAAGTAGTGAATTTGTGTTTTATCCCTCGGGTTTTTGAAGTATACAATATAGCTGGTATTCAATGAAATATCACGTTGTCCTTTGCCTTGATGAAATATGTTTTGAGTAATATAAAAAACACTTAAGTTTCTATGGTGACTTCCTTTTGTAAAAATATCAACGATTCGTCCATCCGATTCTCTCATCAAGTCATCAATTATGAGAAGCTTGGGCTTTTTTCCATCAAATAAAGAAAAATCTGGTATTCCTTGGCTATAATTTACATTTTCCAGATTGTACAAAGGTTGCATTTCATCATAACACCAAATAATTTCATCAAATTCAACATTACATACTTCTTTTGCATTGTTTAAAAAATTGGTAACAAACTGAGTTTTACCACATCCACTTGGACCCGCTACTATTGTAGTGAAAGGGTGGTTAAAATGAATCATTATAAATTTTCAAATATGTGTGTTCATATGTTAACGGATTGACTTCAAATGAGAAATTTTCTAGACCATAGCTTTTTAAATAAATTTGGTAAAAAAAATGGGGTAACAAATAAAAAAAAAAAACAAAAATTTTGCTAAATATTTTTTAATATTTATATTATTCTAGATAAATCACATAAAAATTTACAAAAACATATTTTTTGCCAATAATTTTATTGCCAACTTAAAAAATAAAAAAAAAACCTTAAAATACAATATTATGTACAAAAAATAAATATGAAAATTGAATGTTCCGTGTATTTATTTATTTTTTAAGAATTATGAGGTATTTTATAATGACCCCACGCAAGAGTATCCGAAGTGTTTTTCAATAAATATCGTTTTGTGTCGTTGTAAGATAATTATATTTTATTGACATTTTGCGTAAATAAAACATGCTTTATTGATCGGAATCGTAACATTTGAGCATGTTGTATATTTCTATCAAATAAACAACTTTTATAGTCGTTAAGGGTTAATTTTTTGGTAACACACTTGTTTATTCCTTTAGCTTTGGATATAATACCACTATTTTGAACATCTAAGGCATACATTTTTGATCTAAGACCAACAAACTCTTTCAAAATTTTGCCATTATTTTCGTCTTTAAAAAAACCTAACCTCTTTTTATTTAGTAATGGTAAACCATATGCATTGTTGGGTGGGTAATCAGATGTATCATAATACAAGTTCAGGTCAGATTTAATGTCCTCATAAAAGTTAGCAGTGTTTATTTCATATATTAAGCTATCAGTATCCGTGTAAAGGAGCTTGAGATTTTCCGTATATTTGTATTTCATATAATTGTAGTGGAATTCGTACATTAAAGTTTTCGATAGATCTAAAATGCAGAATCCAAGGTAAATTGGTTTGTTATAAAAGATTTTTGTTTTTTTCAATTGCACAGCAGCATTCTCAGAAAATATTGATAAACTATGAAATTCAGGTTTAGATATTAAGGACTGTACCCCTTGGGATTTTCCGCGATTTTCCCAGTGACTTAATAATTTAACATTCACACGTTTCGTGACATTTTCCATTGTTTTACCAAAAACAGAATTATTCATAAGTTTAAAGAAATCTTTTTCAAAATCAGACGTCGCCAGCGAACGCATTCGGGTATTCAAATCTATGTAACTTTTTAACCAAGTAGATTGTTTGAACTTCAACACACGATGGATTTTCACTAAACGCAACCCATTTTTTAAACATTGTTTAAGATTTCTGTAATGTAATACATAATTATATTTATTATTTAAATTGGGAATCAACTTTTTTTCTTTAGAATCACCTAGACATACATTTTCTGGACCGAACGGCAAATGTGAATGAGAGTCATGTAATTCCTTGGGGTACTCTAGATCAACTTCTAATATAAACCCATATTCAGCATCGTCTGAAACATTGAAATCGGTATCTTTATTTACCCATTCAAATTTGCCAGACGGAAGACATTGTGACATAGCCCACCCATAGAGATTATTTGCGTCTAAGTACATGAGAAAAGATGAAGGAATATTTGGATCATAGTCTTCCATAAATTTATTATTTGCTTTTGCATGCCTGTTGCTACATTGGGAAATCCCTCCTCGAATGTTTTTCGCTATAAAAGCTATTTTGTCGACATCTGTTAAAAGTTCTAAACTTATTTTGGTAGTCCTCAACATCGAATCAAAGGAAATTCCAGGCGCGGTATAATAATGGGCGGGATCTAAACCATATGTCTTAAGACACACATTTCTAAAATTTTCAAATATGTTAGTTAGTAATAAAACATCTGTTTTCAGATAAAGATTGGAATAATCCCCCATATTTTTGCATCGGAAATGAGACCAAATATCTTGAGCATGTAGGAAATCGTTTTCGGAAATGTGTCTGTCAGTGAGAGAACTATAGAATTGATCCTGTGTAGGAAGCGAAGTTAATTTCAGTGAATCATACGAAGTCATGTACTCATATGGATAGACACCCTTCCGTATTAGACGTTTAAAGTCTTCTTCACGAGGAAAGTTCAATTTCAATTCGGAAAATTGGTCAGTTGTCAAGTTTTTAGCTAATTTATCCAAGCTACTCGACATGAATTTAAGAGAATCGACAAATCTCAATTTTACAACACGATTATTCACTTGTAAAGACTTAGAAAACGAAATGTACTTTTCTTTATTTTGTGGGATTAGTTCTATGTCACCATCTTCAAGACCAAGTCCATGTACAATAAAATGACTATCGTAATTGCTCAAATTATGGAAAAATACAGGTACAAAATTGGGTGGTTTGAATTTTTCAGAACAAAATTTATGTGCAACGCCTTCGTAAAGTCCAGTATGATAATTATAAGACACGGTTGAGTTATCATTCAAATTTCTATCACAAATATAACAAACATGGCTTTGCATAATGTCTACCTTATTAGCATCTGTTAGAGGCAAAGAAGTTTTAGCAAACGCATTACTTTTACAAATAGTTTCTAAATCTTCTTTTATGACTTTCATAAATGTTTTTGCACAGTCTTCTCCTGTATATGTTCTGTACACAGATAACTTGTCATTATAAGAACACTTAATATAGTAACCGAAGCTATAAACTTCATGTTTTTGAATATTGGTAGTAGAAGATGTACTGGGGTTGTTAGAACAGGATTGAATTGGATTTAAAAATGCCTCAAAATCAGCGTATACAACAAAAGGTACTCTTAATTTTCGTTCATAATTATTAAAAGTAACTTGATTCGATGGAACATATTCGTTAAACCAATTTCTTGTGTCTTCTATTTCGGATGGTAAGTTTGTGCATACGTGGAAGCAGTCGTTTTTTTGATGTTGGTTTAGTCTCTCGTGTGATGTAAAATTAATTAAGCAACCATCACAAATATGAACAGCATGTTGTGCATTTGATAATTGCTTAGACACTAACCTCGATAAATTTTTGATAAAACAATAATGTCCTTGGTTATCTTTAGTTATATACAACAAGTTTAAGTGATTAGACTTTTTTAATTTAGTTAAGTGTAGTGGGCCTATAACATCGTGTTTCTTGTTTTGAGAGTTGTACTCGAGACCAAATACATTAATGCTAATATCATTATTTTTTTCAAATTTATGGATATCCCCCAGTTTAAATGGAAAAGTTAAATTTTCAAAGTTCAATTTATTCTTATGTAATATCATACATATTACAACTGACCATATTTGAATGACTTTTGGGTTCGTATAAACCAGACAATACAGCCCATCGAAAACACTCATGGTCATTGTTTTTTACATTAATAACCGCTTTTTTATTCTTTATATCACGAGGTAATTCGATAAAAGAAGAGCCGCGTAATGGATTATATTTGTTAATATTGAGATCGATATGATTAAATGTTACTAAACTCCACCCACTATCTTTTCTTTCAAAGTTTGACAACCTTATCACAATTTCATTTACTAGGGACGTAAAAACAGCAGCTTTATCAGTGCTGATATCAACAATATTATTACTTAATTGGAAATCAAATGTATTATTTAATTGTTAGGTATCTTGTGTAAAAGGATGATCGGACAAAATGGTCCAAGAACCAATAGCGACGTGACACATATCATTGGAAAGGTGTTTCAATATACTACAATAGTTACTATGGAAGCTCATTTCAAATCACTGTGTGAAAAAAGTTATGGCGATATAAAAAACTTATTTTCATAGACGATTTTAAGCAATAAAAATGAATTATTTCGTATTCCATGACGTTACAGGGCTAGTTAAAACGTGTTTGAGTGTTGTTTGGGGTGTGAGCGAGATCGCTTCCTAGCGTAGGTAGCTGAGGATAACCCTCGAGGACCTAAAAACCCGCAAGGGATAAAACCAGCTACCAACGGAGCACCCTGGGTGACATTGCTAGTAATATGCTGTATCTGACAACATTTTGCTAGCCAAGTTGGCTAAGATCTGCTGAGTGCCGTACGCAGGAATGAAGGAGTCCTGGGGGTTTCAGGCTAAACGGTGGCCCTGCAGCTAGCCACTGCAGGGAAACGGACACGTGTACCGTATGGATGATGAGGATACGGTCCGCAGGCGAGACGCTGGGGGGGGGGGGGGGGGGGGGTCCTCCGGGAGGACATTGGGGCTCGGCCATGCTGACGGTGCGAGGGCGTGTGGAGCAAGTGGGGGAACTTGGATCGTTTTCCCCAGCCACACTGCCTGCAGCCGTGAGACCCAACCAACTACGTCTATATCTCTCGGGTAGTTCTGGTGTTCAAGGAACATCCCCAAAGGTGCGGGCTCCACGGCGGGTGGGAAGCTCGAGAGATGAAGACTAATACACAAGATCATGGATCCAAAACCCCACTGGTGCCGGAGGGGAAACCCGAAGGCGCCCCTACATCAGGTGCCGGTGCGGCCGATGCTGTGCCTGAATCACACCGGGCGGACGTTGCTGTTTTTGCAGTGCTACCCACCACTGCACGTGCCTTTAAGGACGCAAAACCGACCCAGACATGCACCACAACACCACACGGCGGTGCTGGTAACACAGTGCCCCCCCCACACACCACACACTGCGGCGGTGCTGTTCCCACAGCGCCCACACACAAGACACGCCGTGGCGGTGCTGTTTCCACAGCGCTGTCATGGAAGAAGCAGTCCGCGCAGGGTGGAAAGGCCGCTGGGAAACCGACGGCTTTGAAACCAGGCGCGTCGACAAAACCGACAGACTAGGCGCAGGCGCAAGGCCGTACCCAGCCCAAAAAACATAGCCAAGGGAATGACGCCAAGGGGGTCGTTTCGGCAACGGAGAAATCCGTAGCTCCGGAGCAGACACCAATGGTAGAACTCCCCACAAACGCGACGCCGCGCAGCTCGACGCTGGCTAGACGCTGCAAGTGAGTGCTAAGAGGGGAAGGGTGAAACCCGACTCGGCTTCATGCTGGGCTCGGTATACGTGAAGTTCCAGTGACCACGAGGTACCTAGGTTTTCGCTTCTCTCAAGACGACAAGGAGGCGACAAAATCCGAGACCATGGACACTGCCGCGGAGACCGAGGCATCCGCTGACGTAGTCGCGGAGAAGACCGGATACACAAACCCCAGAGCAGACTGCCCTGGTCTTCGAGAAGGACGTAGAAGACCGTGCCCTTCAGGGCACCGGCAGGCAATCTTTTTGATGTGTCTTTTTGAGACGACATTGTGTAAAATAAAACAATATGAACAACAAATATATGTAAAATTAAACTATACATTAATAATAACTTTTTTTACATTCTGGTAGAGCGTGACCCTCACCTTGCACTTTGCAGCCTCCAGAACTACTCACAAACACATTTTAACTAGCACTGCAATGTCATGGAAAACGAAATGATTCATTTTATTGCTTAAAATCGTCTATGAAAATAAGTTTTTTATATCGCCATTACTTTTTTCACACAGAGATTTGAAATGAGCTCCCAAAGTAACTATTGTAGTATATTGAAGCACCTTTCTAAAGATATATGTCACGTCGCTATTGGTTCTTGGACCAGCCTCCATACACTTTTGCCGGTCCTCCTTTGCATTAAGAATATACTTTTAAAGCGTGATGTTTGTTAAGTGAACGATCTAATAATGTAAAGATCTTATCTTTGTGTTTTTGTAAAATAGTTTCGGGATCAAGAGGTTGGTGATCCATTTCATTAAATAATATTCTGTAAGTAGCGACTCTGTTTTTGAATGCATTTTCAATTAATTGGACATTAACATATTCACTATCGGATCTCAACACATTATTTTTGTGAATATTACTATTTAAATGGTTACCAAAATATCTTTTTGACACGAACTTTTTACACACCGAACATTCAATTTCAGAATTATTTTTTGTACTTACATTGACATCGGATAATGGTTCTTCGCTTGAGGATGTAGACATATCACGACTGTTGGAAGGGTAGTTTCTCTTCACTGGTACTTCTGCACCCGTACTTGCAGCTGTCCTTTTTCTCCCCCATCCTACTTGGTTAGATCTGTAATAGAAAAAGTAAAACGTTAGTATTTAATACAATATTTAAAACTTCAATACAATGATTAAATTATTATCATTATACTAACTTAAGTTTTTTCGACATTGCTGGCAATATGCCTGCATTGTTAAAACCCCATCAATGACATCTGATGACAAATTATGCATCGACTTATTGATATGCCCATCACATGGTGTGTAATAGGGTATAATATCTTCATCTTCCAAAAGCGCCTGAGGTAATTGATTGTCAATATACCACAATCTTATGTTTCTATGAAATACTTTTAAAATGAATCCTTTGCTTGAAACTGCAATTTTGTCGTGGGTTAAACTAGTTCCCATATGAAAGTATCCAAGCACCATTTTTAAAACAGTATTTTGTACAATACACAGACACAGTACTAGCACAAACACAGTAACTGGAACAATGAATGATTTCTACACCAGAGACGTCGCTTATAAAGAACCTTCCAGGATCCCCACCCAACAGAGAACAATGAAACTGAGCCATAAAAAGGCAACAACTCAATGACACTGGTCAATGGTTTTGTACAAGTTTGAACAAGAATAAACTGTTTAAATTGCATGTCTAAATATACAAGTACAATATCAATAAACAATATAACAGGTTGGAACAAGAGTACTCACCCTTGACTATGCAGCTGGCTTAGTAATTACCCGATCTCATACATTTCTTGATCATTTTCAATTTCTTCGCATAGCCTGACGAGCTCGGAATCGTAAACATCACAGCTTAAACAGTCCATCGTGAGATGTGTCTAAGAAAATAGTGATTACATTACAACAAATTTTCTCCTTAAAATAACAAACGTAGCTTAGTAATTTTATATTAAAGGGTAGAGACTTTTTATACATTTGCAAAGGGAAATAGATCAATATGATTAGACTACAAAACAAATTACAACATGTGGTTATAAAACGAGTCTTAACAATTTTGAATAACAAAAAGTTGTTGTTTAAGCAGTAAGAAATATATAATACTAGTAGTACACAAGGGTATGTTATAAAATATTATCTAATGTCTTATATAATAAATACAGCTTTAACCTAGTATTAAAACTACACAAACACTTAGTTTACTTTTTCGTATTGTTTATAAAATATTTCACGCACGTGTCCTTTGAAGCTATGTCTTTCGTCATGTTGTATATAACATCACGGACAGTCTCAAGCTGTGGATCGTGCTCAGTTGAGATGTAAGATTTTAATCTCACATCGGCGTGCTTCCAGTGCTCTTCTGGTGCGATGTTCCTTACTTTTTCAAGATCGTATATTTCTATTTTAATAAGGTGTGATGCATACGCAGCATCGTCTTTACCCGAAGATAGGTAAGCAACACCGGTATGGGAACTTTGCGACTTTGGAAGATCTCTTCACTGGTTTCACTTTTTTCTGCGGCTTTTCAAAGAAACTCTCGATACTGTTTGCAGGACGTTTCTTCGCGATGGCTTGCTTCACTTTGAAACCGAGGGTGCCTTCTTCATCACTCCCTGAATCATCATGTTCAGGTTCAGGGTAATAAAAATTCTTGAAAGTGTTTTCCGTGAACTGAAACAATATTCAACAATAAGTTATACATCCGATTAACACACATCACAAGTAACACAATGAACACAAGTTACAGAAAAAAACACTGTTAAACAAATAGTACATAAAAATACTACATACATATTTTATAAAAAATAGTACATACTTACATTTGCCATTTTTCACGATTCAACACTATGTCACTGTACACTGAGAGAGCTCTAGTAACAAGCACGACTCGGCTTGGAATACTTATTGATCGTCACTGTCCATCGGCTTTTATAAGGATGTGACAATAGATTACCGTTAAAATCGCGTTTCGACTAGTTTGTACCGCGCCCAACAGCCACCAACAAACAGTAATAAAATTTATAATAGACTTTCGAATCTTTTGATGATTCGGAGAAGAAACCTGTCATAAATCTTTACAAACAATATGGACCCAACAAACAAATTAAAAAATCAACGAGTTTAGTCCAGCCTACTACAAATACACGTTAGTACAAGTAACAAAGTTTATTCAGGTATTTTCTTAAGCATCTATTCAAGAACATAATATTTGGCGAAATAAATAAATATGCAAAAATAGAACTCGTATTTTTAACTTACAGCTAAAATAAGTTAGTATAGTTTTGATTCAGTTATTACTGTATAAAATACCGCATTACTATTGTAAGATTAGATTCGTATTATCCTTATGCTACATGCAATATTTTTACATAGATGTTCCTCCTTTTTGAAGTCGGTTATTACAAAAAAGAGATAAAAGTAACATTGAGTACGTAGTCAAATTTATGCAAGGTTAGGTTAGGTTAGAACAGCGTTCTTAAGACCCCATTTCACCCCAACAGGGGAGATGGTAACTCACGTCTGCCACGTTGGATTTTAAAATCGTTGCGATTTTTGTAATCAGCGACCCGATAAACCATAAAAACAATACCCATGCTGATTTTCAGACTTTGTCACCACATTTCTCCCTTTTTGGGGTTGAATTTTCAAAAAACCTGAAACACGTGTTTACTCATTTATCGTTAGGAATACTCTTGTGAAGTTTCGAATAAAATAGTCTAACTAATCTTGTTTCCCCATACAAACTTTGGGCCCCCATTTCACCCCTTTAGGGGGTGAGTTTTGAAAAATCCTTTCTTAACGGATGCTTACGTCATAACATCTACCTGCATGCTAAATTTCAGCCCGATCGGTCCAGTGGTTTGGGCTGTGCGTTGATAGATCACTATGTCAGTCAGTCAGTCACCTTTGAGTTTTATATATATAGATAGATCAAGATCATAGATCATGTTTTCTGCCACATTAACATTTGGTCTGTTATATGACTATCAAAGTTGTGCCAAATAGAGGGAACCCATTGAGTTAATTGCAAACATACGGACAGAGAGACAGAGGCGGCGGAGACTTTGCTTTATACGAGGGCGGTTTGATAAGTCAGTGACTTTAAGTAAAAAAAAAAACTTTTTCATAATCGAACCTTTTTATTCTAATTCTTAACTCTTTGGTTACTGGCTGTCATAATTTTTTTCTTATATTGCGAAAATTCAAAAAAGAAATCGAGGCATATGTCAGATAAATGGACGTGGACAGAGTAACAATACGGCGAAACCAGAATCTGATGCCAAATGACCCTGAATACCTAAGCCGAACTTTGGACGACTCCATGCAAATGGAGAACATACGCGGAGTAATAAGAGATGAGCTGAACCTGGTCATAAATAAACGCTTGGGTTATTTGATTGGCAGTGCAATTCAAGAGCAGCTGGGACCTTTAATAGCTACAGTAGCAAATTTAAGCACTCGCATGACGGCACTAGAAAATAAGCTGTCCCAGCTTCAGGAGCCCACAGCCCGAGTAGCCCCAACGCCAACTGATCCGACGAGCTCTACCTCTACTGGGCGGAAACGAACGGGAAACGTCAAGAAACAGGCAAAACCTGCGCAAAACAATGTTCCTGCGCCAATACAAGCACAGGACGAGGAAGTGCTAGCATCCAGTCAGCAAATTCCGTTGTCTCCAGAGTTGGGACCAAATGGCGCTACTGCGGAGGCCGTTCAAACGCGTGGACGCAAGTCGTCCGGAGTGATGCGCGGGACTGCGGCTCCAGGTACAACGCAGCTGGAAGCGGCTGAGCGACGCCAATACATCCACGTATACTACCTTAAAGTGGGTACTACCGTTGAGCAAGTTAGCGCCCATTTGCAGTCGATTTTGTGCGTGGATGTTTGCATCGTCGAAGCATTAAAAGCCAGAGGTGACTACGCGTCATTCAAGCTCAGCGTCCCGTCTAACCTAGTGGAGCGAGTTATGGACCCTGCCAACTGGGCGAAAGATGTTTGTGTTAAGCCGTGGCGGCAGGCGTTTCGTTCGCAAGCAAAAAACTAAGCGTATGCAACCGCTAAATCTCTACTACCAGAATGTTAGAGGGCTGCGGACGAAAACAGCCATTTTTCGAAAAAACGTAGAAACCCATCGTCCTGACGTCATAGCTCTTACTGAAACCTTTCTGAACAGCTCAGTGAATAGTGGAGAGTTGTTTCCTCCAGGTTATGTTGTGATACGGAAAGACCGAGCCGGCGATGCCGGGTGGGGTGGTGTTTTGCTAGCGGTAAGAGATGCTTACAATATTCGGCTAATAAGCAATATTGATGGAATTACGGATGACAAAGAGATTTTATTTGTTAGTATCTCGAAAAACGACGTCAAGCTAATATTATGTGTCGTTTATCTCCCACCGAACTATAATGCAGAGCAGTACCTTAAAGTTCTAGAATGTATTGAAAATGCTATGTGTGTGTTCAGTTCTTTAAAAACTGTAGTTATAGGGGATTTTAATCTAAATTCTTTTAATTCAAACGTGCATGACCAATTCGAATGTTCTATGCAATTCTGTAATCTGCGTCAATTTAATAGCATTAAAAACTCACATGGGGGCATCCTAGATCTCGTTCTAACCAATATGAGTGCTTATGATATTGATGTGCAATGCTGTGACGATTTGTTGGTACCTGCGGATGCCTACCATCCGCCTCTTAATGTAAACCTATCGTTTAATTATGAGCAGGATAGTACTAGTATTGATCCTAATCTTGTAACAAATTCTCCTACTGTACAAAGTCGACGTTGGTGTTTTAAGAAAGCGGATTTGTCCTCAGTATATATAGAGGTAGCTGGCATCGATTGGTTGTCTCTATATGACGAAGTATGTGTTAACGATGCAGTTGATATTTTATATGCTAATTTGTATAATGTATTCAATCAAACTGTTCCCATCTACAAGCCTGCAGTGAGTGGCTCACGTCAGCACTGTGACTATCCGGTTTGGTTCACAGCCGAAATTATAAAATACATTAAGTTAAAAAACTTTAATCACAAGAAATTTAAAATTAAGGGACTACCTTTTAATGAGGAGCTGTTTAGGTACTACCGTAGTCTAGTTAAACAGTTAATAGCTTCGGCACATAGACAATATTTACTGGAAACGGAGAACTCAATTGGCCTGGACCCCGCTCACTTCTGGAGGCATGTCAGTGACAGGCGCAGTAATAGGCGGCCAGTCTCCTATACGGCTGGAAGTGATAGCTTGACGGAGCAGGACGCAGTGCATGCATTCGCTACACATTTCAGCTCTATATTCCACCCCAATACTCCCCTGCTGAACGTTGACGCAGCCTCTCAAAATAATGTCGACGAGAGGGACTCTACTTGTATTAGTTTACAGAGTGTTACTTCACGGGAATTGCGTCGCACTATTAGAAAAATGAAAACTTCTTCTGCGCCTGGCCCCGACGGCGTCCCCGTTTTCCTGGTCAAAGACTGCATATCAGTATTGGAGGAGCCTCTGTTGTTCGTTTTTAACCTCTCTATTAAGCAGGGCATCTACCCAGATCTTTGGAAGATATCAAGAGTTACGCCTGTCCCGAAGGAAGCTTCTGCTTCCGATATTAGCAACTTTCGACCAGTTGCCGTTCTTTCCGTTTTTGGTAAGATTTTTGAGGGAGTAATTAACGAATCTCTTGCGCCTCTTATCTCAAATCGTCTTTCAGATGCCCAGCACGGTTTTCGTAGAGGCAGGTCCACCACTACTAATAATATCAACTTTGTAGACTATGCACTTCTCCATATGGACCAATCCCGGCAGGTGGACGCTGCCTACTTTGATTTCCAGAAGGCATTTGACCTAGTCGATAACGATATACTTCTGAATAAGTTATCTATGTTTGGGTTTTCTCCGAATTTGCTGAATCTATTCGCAAGCTATTTGAAGGATCGGAGACAGTTTGTACAGTTGTCGGGCTATCGATCGAACGAGTATTTCACCAGATCTGGAGTGAGCCAAGGAAGTACGCTTGGACCCACCCTATTTTTGGTGATGATCAATGACTTGCCTGCGGTGGTCAGCGGCGTCAAGTGCCTACTGTTCGCTGATGATTTAAAGCTGTTCTATGCCATTGATACAACTTATGATTGTAATGTACTGCAGCGCAACATAGATGCCGTTTTGAATTGGAGCCTAACCAATAGACTGTATTTCAATGGGAAGAAATGTAAAATCATTACGTTTAGTAGAAGCAAGTCTCCTCTGGAGTTTACATATCACCTCGACAACGAGGCTATTGTTCGCGTCCAGAATATCCGTGATTTGGGTCTCGAGCTTGATGTTAAGTTAGATTTCCATAGCCACATTCGCTCAGTAGTAAAAAGCGCGAACAAAACGCTAGGTTTTGTAATGCGTATGGCACCACAATTTACCAGCACGACTGTTCCAATTATATTGTATAACGCATACGTACGTAGTAAGTTGGAGTTTAACTCTGTAATATGGGATCCTGTCGAGGAGACTTACAAACTCATGCTCGAAAGAGTCCAGCGAAAGTTTGCGCGTCACATCTATAAGAAACAGTATGGATATTATCCATTTTTATTTCCATCACTTTTTGTGGCGGGCATGGTCGGGCTCGACACTCTCAATTATAGACGGAAAGTCCATCTCGCCGTGCATTACTGTCTTTTGTTACGAGGGAAAATCGATAACCCGATAGCCTTAGAAAATATTCGTTTATTCGTCCCTGAGCAATACGGGCGCGCGGGCCGGCGCCGCCGCCCACTGTTCGCTGCGCCGGAGCGGGCGGCGGCGGGGATGCGCACGCGCCGAGCTAAGAACGCGCCCGGCGCACGAGCGCCCGTGCTGCTCAACGAGCTGGTACTGGAGCAAGATGCCGACCTGTTTGCCGACAGCTGGCATGCGCTGCTCGCTAAAATAAGTACAATGTGCAACTCTTACTTCTAAAAAAAAAAATGTTATGTTTATACCTTCTAAAAAAAATTGTTATGTCATTAGTTTGTAGTGCTTACCGTTTAAAGGTTTATGTATTGTGAAGTCTAGCATTGTAGGCGCTTGGTAAAAACTGTAAGCCTGCCATGTATTTATTTAAATAAATAAAAAAAAAAAAAAAAAAAAAAAGCGGGAAATTGACGGAAAATGGAGAAAAGTGAATTTCGTGTGCTAATTAAGCATTACTTTTTACGTGGTAAAGCTATCAAAGAGACTGAAGACCGGTTAAAAAAATATTATGGGGAATCTGCTCCATCGCATGGAATGGTACACAAGTAGTTTACAGAATTTCGTTGTGGACGTATCACCACCAATGACGCAGTACGGTCTGGAAGGCCGATTGAAGTGACCACTGATGACATGGTGAATAAAGTCCACGATATTGTTTTGGATGACCGTCGCATGAAGATACGTGTGATAGCCGAGATTGTACACATTTCATCTGAACGAGTTTTTCATATCTTACATAACATTTTAAGTATGAAAAAACTTTCCGCAAGATGGGTGCCGCGCTTGCTGACAGCCGACCAAAAACGAATTCGCGTAAGAACTTCCGAGCAATGTTTAGCCAAATTGAAACATAATCCTAATGAATTTTTTCGTCGATTCGTGACGGTGGACGAAACATGGATTCACCATTATACGCCAGAGACGAAAAATCAGTCAAAACAGTGGACTTCTGCTAGCGAACGGGCCCCGAAGAAAGCGAAAAGCGTTAATTCGGCTGGAAAGGTAATGGCCACTGTCTTTTGGGACACCCAAGGTATTATTTATCTAGACACGCGGCAGCGTGTCCAGCCAAGTTCACCGCAGGAACTGGCGAGCAGCAGCCGTGTGTTATATTACACGAACCGTTTGGAGCCACTTTTGACCCCCCAATAACTCCAAATCTATTTAACATAAAAAAATGAAATTTGGCTTATGTATTAAGATCCTTTAGAACAAGTAGAACCCCAAATTTCATTAATATAGGTTAAATAGTTATTGAGATATTAAAGTCCAAAAAACGGTATTTTTATCACTGACTGACTGACTGACTGACTGACTGACTGACTGACTAGTAATCAAAAACCTAACCCACTTCCAGGTGACCTAGAAAGGTGAAATTTGGCATCCAGCTTAGTAATTGTGTGTGTATACATATAAAAATCTAAAACAGTGATTTTTTTATGTTTTTTATTATTATTATTATTATTGATGGTTGTTGCCTCAGAACTCTGTCATTTATAAACCGATTTGGAAAATTCTTTTTTTGTTTGAAAGATATACTAGAATAGCATATACTTACACTCACACGCACACACTTACACATACATGCACATAAAAATCCAATACGTACTAACCGTTTTGGAAAATTCTTTGTTTGTTCAAAACTTTCAAAAGATGTACTAGAATAGCACACAGAACTAATTAACAAATAATAATTAAGTAATTTACACATCATAATAAATTCTGTACAAAAAGTAATGATATCCCATCAAAAACATAAATGTAAAATGAGAGCCAAGTTCAATATCGCGTGCACTTCGCCGACAAAAGAATTGAGATCTGCAAGGGTGCCAAGTTCTTTGCTCTAAAATTTTTAGATACAAGGACATGCGACATACTCAATGCATTTATTTTACTTGGGGTGTAATTCAATATCAAGACGTGACTTGGCTAGTTTTAAAATATAAATTTATATTATAAATCAAAATCAATCAAATCATTAACCTATTTTCGTAAAGGTAAGTACGCAAGTTAGTGTACGTCTTGTTACTTATACTGTTAGCTTGATAATGAACTATGACTATGAATATGTTACTTTTATAAAATTTAGTTAGTTTATGAAAACTAGCCAAGTCAAATCTTGATATTGAATTACTCCCCAAGTAAAATAAATGCATTGAGTATGTCGCATGTCCTTGTATCTAAAAATTTTAGAGCAAAGAACTTGGCACCCTTGCAGATCTCAATTCTTTTGTCGGCGAAGTGCACGCGATATTGAACTTGGCTCTCATTTTACATTTATGTTTTTGATGGGATATCGATTACTTGGAGAAAGGTCAAACAATAACTGGCGTTTATTATGCTGCTTTGTTGGAGAAATTTAACGCAGAAGTTGTGAAAAAACGGCCACATCTGTCAAAGAAGAAAATACTGTTTCATTTATTCATTTATTTCATTTATTCATTTAGTAATTACATGCAAATTTACAGTTCACATGACCAAAACATTTGCACGGTAAACACATGGAACACAGAAACACAATTAAGTAAACATAAAAGCAAAAAACAGTAAGACTAACACATAGAACAACAAACATTAAAAATAAAAGACAGCAATAATAAAAACAAGAAAAACAAGCTACATTCTGTACAAAAAGAAAAAACAACTATTTACAACTACTTCTAATAAATAAAGGTAAACGTATATCAACTTGTGTAGAGCTTAAGTAGGCAAAGATTTTTCTGCAAAATACACCAAGACTGTCAGCAAACATGTCAACGTCAGCTTCGAGTGCAACGCGGTTTAAAATAGTAATCGCTCTCGCCGTTGGGGCGTTGGCGCCGCGGTGGGTGCGCGTGGCGGGGCCCGCCAGCAGCCGGCGGGGCCTCCGCGCCGCCACCGCGCCGCCCGCGCCGCATGCTCGCGGTACCAGCAATCCAATACGTTGCAGGACAGATGGATTATCCACTTTATTATTGAGGAGACAATAATAATGAACTATAAGCAACATTTTACGTCTCAACTCGAGAGTGTGAATCCCGATCATACCCGTCACAAAGAGACTTGGGTATAAGAATGGATAATACCCATACAGCCGCCTATATACGTATCTGGCGAATTTCTTCTGTATTTTTTCCACCATAAGGACATATTTATCCTCATGGGGATCCCATACCACCGCTCCAAATTCCAGCCTGCTACGAATCTGTTTAATCACGACAACGCCCCTGCACACTCGTCGGCAGTCGCAACAGCCAAATTAGTAGAATTACGTTAAGAAATACTGCCGCACCCACCCTATTCTCCAGATTTGGCACCGTGTGATTTCTTTTTATTTCCAAACATGAAGAAATGGCTCGGCGGGAAAAGATTTTCATCGAATGAGGAAGTCATGGCTGAAACTGAAGCCTATTTTTCAGGGTTTGACAAAAAGTATTTTTTCGAGGGGATACAAAAGCTGGAGCATCGTTGGACGAAATGTATCGAATTGGAAGGAGATTATGTAGAGAAATAAAATAAAAAAATTTGAAAAAGTTTTTTTTTTTACTAAAAGTCACTGACTTATCAAACCGCCCTGTAGTGAAATGTAGTATTCATGAGACAGACATCATACTACTTTTATTGGATTCCCGTAGGATAATCTGGGCTGCGTAGGGCTTAATTTGATTGGCAAATAGCCATCTGAGCAAAAAAGTGACAATGTCATGGACGCACATCGACATGATATATGTTTGCTATTCAACCAAATTAAGTGTTAGTGTATCAATTTAAAATGAACGGTCGTACTTAAAAAAAAAGATTCTGAAGTGTCTTATAAATAAATAACGTGTTTATTCATTTTGGTAAAAAGAAGCGTACCAGACTAGAAGTATCTATATAAAACTATCGGAAATTGTAGACATTCGACGACTAGCTCTCCCGACCGGCATTATATTAGGATTTACGTGTAGAAAGGCTGAGTAATTTCACGGTTCACTTTTCATTGCGTTGGTAGGGTAAGAATCAGTATTTTATTTCTTTTATTTTTTGGTAAGCTATTGTCATTTAATCTATCGGTACAGAATAGAATCAGACAGAATACGGATACGCAGAGGCTCCAAAGATCGCACTAGACAGATTGTCATCAGTTTTCTATGTCATTCTATTGAATGGCATAGTTCCGATAGGGTCTATTGAATTATATTGATAAAATCTTAAAGCTCCATTTCCTTACGCTCCATAGATTTTTCAGTAACAACAATAGGCTGTATCGGTCCCCTAAATTGAATAAGAGGTCCTGTGAAATAATGTATACATATTATAAAACACTTGCGTTACTTACCGACTGACAGACAGCGAACAGCCTTAATCGCTAAACAGCTTCTTTACAGTACGTGGAGGTGTGCTAAGAAATGATTTTTCGAAATTGAAAGGGGGAGAAATAGGGGTTGAACCGTTGTACGAAAATCGTTCATTTGGAAAGTTATACTTGAATCATTGTATGAAGGATTCTTTCTAAACAGCAAAACAAATGATTAAGCGTAGTTACAAAAAATCGTCCCCTATTATTAAAGAAAGAGTTGGAAGTTTGTGTGGGAAACATGTCGTTTTTAAAGTTATACGTTGTAACTGCAGTCACAAGCCCTTAATGAACAGTCAAAAACTTTGATAAGGGCATTTTTTCTAATTCATCCCTTGAAGGGGTTAAAACAGGGGTTGGAAGTTCACATAAGTAATGTACGATTTTTTATTATAAACTGTGGCTAGAGAAATGACAAGACAACAGGTTTTTTATAATATGTAGATCTGTCCACATATATTTATTTTAAACTTGCCCCCTCAAGAGAAAAGTGAAATAACGAAGTTGATTGAGCGACGAGCTTTTATATTCTCGAGATCCTTAGTTTTGTGGTTATTTTTGTCGAACATCGGATTTTTTTATAGAAGAAATTCTTGCTATTAATTTTTATTTAGAAGACCGTCAGACATGACATGACTAATTGAGTATTTTCAATAATTACAATTTATAACGAAATAATGAACTTTATTCTGTAAGTAGGCCAGAGGGGCACATGTCATTTACAGATCTGAGTCTACCGGCATTTCACAAGAGGAGACCACCATTGAAAATAAAAGGCCGAAAAAACTCAACAGTCAGTCTTTATTTGATAAATTATACTTAACTGTTACATTACTTCATATGAACTCAACCTAATATATTTTTTGGAATCGGATCGTTCATGATGATCATAAATAACATATTATGCTTCCTACGAAATGATCTTTCGGAGAAATGAAACATTCCATGAAAAATAATTCTAGGAGTCAATCAATATACGAGTATACCCGCTGTGACCCTTAGCTACCGCCACGTTACGCACACACATTGCGTGAAATTAAGCATTATATTTCGCAAAAACGATTATTGCATTCTGTTTTTTCATGCAGCTTCTTGAATAGCAATCATTGAAATGAATTGACCATGTCCCTTATGACCCAGGTCCAGCTTTAACAATTATGTTATTAATACTTTTGTGAAATATAGTGCGATGTGTATCGTCCGGTAGCTCAGGAGCCACAGCACTGCTTCGGATAAGCAGAGGTTGTGGGTTCAATCCCCACCTGCAATGTAATGGATAACGTAAAATTTTGTATTTATAGTGTCCGTAGTCGTAAAAATATATAGCACTTTTCAAGTTAGTTCAGTCAGTCATTAGATAGAATTAGGTGGACCTACACACATAAAAGACAACATCATTTGGCCACTGTGATAAAGCATTGTATAGAGATATAAAGAGATATCTATGTCCGCGTACTGAATACGATATCAGACGAGCCAAGTCTCACGTAGCACAAGAATGGAAATGACGTTTTATTTCAGGGAAATCCGCACATGTGGAAAGATACTTCTTGTGTGAAGATTTCCATTAACATTGGCTTTAAATGGGAAATCCTTTTTATTTGCTGTGACTGTAGCCTTTAATGTCTTTATATTGATTACAAATATTATTGCAATGCCGCAATGCGTGTGATTGGCGATGAACGCGGGCTAAATCTAAAGTACCTGAACAAAACTGGAAGACAGAGCCATGACCCATAAATCACGCTGCGCTGGCGCATCTATAATGAACTAGCGACCCGCCCCGGCTTCGCACGGGTGAAATGCTGATAAATTATGCATGTATTATACATAATAAACCTTCCTCTTGAATCACTATATCTAATAAAAAACCCGCATCAAAATATGTTGCGTAGTTTTAAAGATCTAAGCATATTTAGGGACAGACAGCAAGACGCGACTTTGTTTTATACTACGTAGTGATGCGGATCGGCTAGTGCTTAATCTTTGGAATGCTATGCAATAAAGCAATTCAGCACACCCCTGACGCTACAGCAAAGAAAAAGTGCTCAAAAATTGTCAGTTTCGATTAGTGACATTTGGACGGCTGTGGCCGACGTTGACGTCAGTTGAGCAATTTTCTGTTCAAAATTCAAAACTTTATTCTGCAAGTAGGCCACAAGAGCACTTTTACATGTCAGATTCTAAAATACATAATAATAAAAAAGTGAAACATTTACAATTTACAATAATAATCATAGTAGTAATGCAACAGACAAATCACTGGGCGTATGTACGTACGGCCACAGCCGTCTTTGGCGTGGCGTTCGAAAGGTGAATCCCCGTCAACGCGGACAGAGTAGTAAGCACGTTTTATAATAAACTAGCTGTGCCCCGCGGTGTTACCCGCTCATCCCACGGGAACACTACATTTATTCGGGATGAAAAGTATCCTATGTCCTTCCCCGGGACTGAAACTATCTATATACCAAATTTCATCTAAATCGGTTCAGCGGTTTAAGCGTGAAGAGGTAACAGACAGACAGACAGACATACAGACAGACACACTTTCGCATTTATAATATTAGTATGGATTCATCTAGAATCTTTAATTCATGACGTATTGAGGACATTTATTATTACAACTCTGCTTAATCACGACCAATCGGATTGCATTCAAGATGATGAACGAGATTTTGGATCTGTTCCAGAAAGTCTATAGTGGGGCCAAAATGGGCGGTTAGCGACATTTCCCTAATAAATGAGCCCGCTTTACTGTTTCTTTATCTTTATGCCCCAATCACTTCCGCTGCGGATGGCGGAAGTTTTTATAGAAACATAAATATTTATGGTTGCTGGATTAAGAAAAAAAATGTCGAAGTTTTTCCGGAAATGATAGCCAGTTGTGTCTTCCTCGGTGCGGATTCGTCACATTGAATAAAGTAAAGAAGCAGCAACATTAAAACTGAATTAAAATCTCACGTCGCTAAGAGCTTGTTTAAAAAAACCTGTATATTACTTTTTCTTCCGGCCGCTAGCGTACCTGTTTCACAACTAGTTACGCTTAACGCCTCGTATGCGGCGACCAATTCAGAATTTGACACCTCGGTGCGGCCGCGTTACGTCATTGTATGCTGCCCGCTAGAACTTATCCGTGCTTAGGCAGTTCATGAACTGCCACGGATACGCGTCTAAGCATACGAGGGGTTAAGCCAGAATAGATGCCGAATATATATTCGCAACTAGACTCGGGAACAAGACAATTACGCAAACACTGGCGACAGAATAATCACATAGCTGTCCTTATCAGTTATAAAAACAATCTATGTCGGTTTTAATTAATCCGAGATTAAATTCGACGTTGTTCGTGAATATTCTTTATTTGAATCGGCCTGAAATTAAGGCAAAAATTACTGGTGCAAAAAGTATTATTTATTTGTCCATATAGGAAATTTATTACACACCCCATTTCTAGCCGTGATAGCAATGCCACGTCGAATTTACACCTTGGAATTGGTATCCATTAGAAGGCACCTTCGTCAATTTCGTCCGCATATTTCTTTTCTTTACCATAGTAGTGTAAAAAATGGGTTAAGAGTATCTTATAATTTATCCACATATAAAAATTTTGATAGCACTTTTGCTGGCTGCTATGTTAGTGAAATAGAACACAGGTCCCACTTTTATACTTTTAAGTTTTTCAGTGCTTCACCCAAGCAGACGGCACAAAAACGATTCGCTCATAAATAGTGGCACATGCGTGGCACGCTTCTCTACTCATAACACGTACTCCCTTGTCAGGTTTTATAACCGCCCGACCATATGTGGCATGAACATTTTAAAGACAGCCGGAAATGTAAGCGGTTGGGATTTCAACTGGCTCTCAATAGCAGCAGTTTTTTTGTGGACCTGATCTATCTGATATAGTAACAGACATTCGGTATAAGTGTATAAACGTTCTTTTTACTAATCCTGCGCAAAAAGTACGTCATTTTAGCTTCGCGAAGGGGGACTAAAGTGCATGGTTCCTATAGCAACTAGGGTTTAAATGATAAGCATATCTGGGGGCACGGCAGTGCCCCCGCCAAGTCGAGCAAACGCGCTTCCCGGCACGCCGTAACATCCTTTTCTCGAAGCCACATCCTTTTCTCGAAGCCATTCAGACCATTTTCAAACTCCCAGTATTTCATTACGGACAAAGCTAGAAGCCTGAATTTTTAATGACCAGGAGAGCATGATATAACCTAGGCATATTCCAAATTTCATTCAATTTGAACCAGTAGTTTAGAAATTATTGCCAGTCAAAGTTCCTTAATTTTGTCACTCACTGATTCACTCACTGACTCACTCATGATCATACGAATTCTAAGTTACTTCTAGAAGACACACAAACTTGAAATTTCGTGCTCTATTACGGTTTGGTGTACAAATCATTAAAAAAACCTAAACATTACAAAATTTCCGTGTAGTTTTCCAGTTATGCGAGCTGCATAGATAAATTTGTATTTCCTTATGAACCCTATAAAAAATACACGATTACAAAGTTAACTTTGCGGTTCATATAACCTTCGGTTTAGATACCTCAGGCACAGAATACTTATTAGCTTATTACCTAATACATACAGAATGGACACGCTCATCGCCGTACCGAATTGAGTTACCTCACCCCGCAGGGGCAGTGAGTTGGAATCGTGATGGTAGCGATGATTATGATGATGATGATGGTGGTAACTGGTGGCGGTGATGGGGGTGCTGGTGATGATGATGATGATGATGAAGCTGGGGACTGGTGTTGGTAATGAGGGTGTTGGATTGTTCAGATGATGATGGTGACTGGTGGTGGCGATGGGCGTGTTGGTGATGATAATTATGATGGTGGTGGTGGTGACTGATTCTGATGAAGGTGGTATTGGTGATGATGATGATTATGATGACGACGATGGTGGTGACTGTTGGTGATGATGATGATGGTGGAGTGGAGGTGACCGGTGGTGATGATGGGGGTATTGATGGTAATGAAGATGGTGGTGACTGGTGGTGGTGAGGGAGGTGTTGGTAATGATGATGATGATGATGATGGTGGTGATTGGTGATGATGATAATTATGATGACGACGATGGTGGTGACTGTTGGTGATGATGGTGGAGTGGAGGTGACCGGTGGTGATGATGGGGGTATTGATAGTAATGAAGATGGTGGTGACTGGTGGTGGTGAGGGAGGTGTTGGTAATGATGATGATGATGATGATGGTGGTGATTGGTGATGATGATGATGGTTTTGTTGTAGATAATTAATGATGATAATGATGATGACGATGATGATGCCGATGAAGGTGATTAGGTATGATGATGGGGGTGTTGATTCAGATGGTGATGGTCATAGTGGTTATGGTGATGACGATGGTTATAAAATCAACATCCTCACCACATTACCACCACGACCATTACCACAACCACATCCCCAACACAATAACCACTACCATTACCACTACCACCATCATCGCCGCCATCATCACCACCCTCATCATCACCATCGTCATGAGAGGAATCATGAGAAGGATCATTATCTATAATGAGAGGGGTCATTATGGATCATGAGAGGGAGTGACAAGTCTGTGTGGTTTACATTTAGTTAATGTCAACTTCGGTAGTGTTAAAGTGCAAAACTCCGCAATTTCGGAGTATAATAGACTAAGAAGTAATTACCGTCCTGGCTTGTCAAAAATCGCTTCATAAAAACTTTCGAGAAAAGCCCACAGAGACAGAGAGTGGGCTTTAAGAAAGACAGTTGCGGATACACAGCTAGTAGTCCTTAAAGGAAAAATAAGGAGGACCACTTACAAAAAGAAATGAGATCCCATCAAAAACATTACATGTAAAAAAATTGCAAGTCTCGCAACCTTCTACCGAAAAAAGTTGTGAGATACAATATAAAACCAAGTCGGTTAATTTATTCAGTACCTATCAAAGTGACCCTTCGCCTATATGACAACTTTGACATACATTTTCACCGGATTACATAACTAAAAACATATTACCATGACCGTGTTAGTACCCGCATTAATATTAAACATATTTATCTTTATCATAAATGTAATGACTTGGCCATCGCACACGATCTAGACACGCGGCAGCGTGTCCAGCCAAGTTCACCCCAAGAACTGGCGAGCAGCAGCCGTGTGTTATATTACACGAACCGTTTGGAGCCACTTTTGACCCCTCAATAACTCCAAATCTATTTAACATAAAAACATGAAATTTGGCTCATGTATTAGGATCCTTTAGAACAACTAGAACCCCAAATTTCATAAATATAGGTGAAATAGGTATTGAGATATTAAAGTCCAAAAAACGGTATTTTTATCACTGACTGACTGACTGACTGACTGACTGACTGACTGACTAGTAATCAAAAACCTAACCCACTTCCAGGTGACCTAGAAAGGTGAAATTTGGCATTCAGCTTGGTAATTGTGTGTGTACACATAAAAAAATCGAAAACAGTGATTTTTTTACTTTTTTAATTATTATTATTATTTATGCTTCTTGCCTCAGAACTCCGTCATTTATTAACCGATTTGGAAAATTCTTTCTTTGTTTTAAAGATGTATTAGCATAGCTCACACTCTTGCTCTCTCTCTCTCTTACACACACACACACACACACACAAGAATCCAACACGTACTAACCGATTTGGAAAATTCTTTGTTTGTTTAAAAGATGTACTAGAATAGCACACACACAAGTAATTAACAATTAATTATTAAATAATTCACACATCATAATAATTTCTGTACAAAAAGTAATGAGATCCCATCAAAAACATAAATGTTAAATTAGAGCCAAGTTCTCGCATGCAACGTTGTCGACTTCGCCGACAAAAGAATTGAGATCTATATGGGCGCCAAGTTCTTTGCCCTAAATTTTTTAAATACATGGACATGCGACATACTCAATGCATTTATTTTACTTGGGGTGTAATTCAATATCAAGATTTGACTTGGCTAGTTTTCACAAACTGACTTAATTTTATCAAAGTAACATAGTATTATTATCAAGCTAACAGTATAAGTAACAGGGACGTACACTAACTTGCGTACATACCTTTACGAAAATAGATTAATGATTAGACAAATATAATATAAATTTATATGTAAAAACTAGCCAAGTCCAGTCTTGATATTGAATTACACCCCAAGTAAAATAAATGCATTGAGTATGTCGCATGTCCATGTATTTAAAAAATTTAGGGCAAAGAACTTGGCGCCCATATAGATCTCAATTCTTTTGTCGGCGAAGTCGACAACGTTGCATGCGAGAACTTGGCTCTAATTTAACATTTATGTTTTTGATGGGATAATACCTTCTACATTATAATGATAATAAAATCTACCAAATTTTATTAACGCTTTGAATGTCACGCAATAAAAACATAAATTCCTACTCATTGTTTCATCTTGGCCGTCCTTAAATAAAAGATGGATCTGGCCCGACCGGCAAAAGAGGACGGCAGAAGAAAATATAGGCAGACGAGATAGTAAAAAACAGCTGAAAAGAACTGGATACCGATCTATTGGTATGGATAAATAAAGCAAAAAATATAATAATCACTTTAATAAAATGAGATTTATTCGTATTATTATATACTTATGTTGTCGTGCGATGGCCAAGTCATTACATTTATGATAAAGATAAATATGTTTAATATTAATGCGGGTACTAACACGGTCATGGTAATATGTTTTTAGTTATGTAATCCGGTGAAAATGTATGTCAAAGTTGTCATATAGGCGAAGGGTCACTTTGATAGGTACTGAATAAATTAACCGACTTGGTTTTATATTGTATCTCACAACTTTTTTCGGTAGAAGGTTGCGAGACTTGCAATTTTTTTACATGTAATATTTTTGATGGGATAATAATTTACATGTTAATAAAAAACTTGTTAGCGGCCAGCTACATATGCTAGATGATACAACGGATAATTAAAAATAAACCAAAATAATCAGATCACCGATAATTTCTGGTCATCTGGCAGCTGGTGGTATAAAAATGGAAGAATTCCTTATTAATTTGGGCGCTCTTAGGTGTTTTTCTGATGTTACAAGTGGTATTCTATACCCGCGCGCCATAGTTAACATTTTTGCACATGATGAAATAGCAAATGAATTTTTTAAATGTTTTTATTTTCTCGCAGTCAAAGTCAAAAGCAGAGTATTTAATATGTGGCTAAAACCCATTATGACATTTCGTGTCACCACTGTTATGAATTGGTATATATCGATTTCTCATAACATAAACTGTAAGCCAACACAACGAAAGCAAACCTATATGCGATGAATGCGTCTCATTTTATACGCCTCTTGTATGTATACTTCCCGTGTTCTTCAATAAAATCCATGGTGTGCAAGCGTATTTGAAACATTTAAAAAGTCACAGTTTACTCATAAACTTACGTATTTTTTAAAAAAACTTCGTATAACTGGTCCAAGGATTAGTAAGCAATTTATCGTATAAAGCCCATTTCTTGGGCGGAAGCAAAGAAAAGTATTCCAGTGAATGGAGGATTAAAAGGCCCTGAAATGAATCTGGGGGTGACCTCTTCGTTAATAAAGATTACAAAGGGCCGGTGGCAAATATTAGTCGAGGCACGTTTAAGAATAAGAGAGTTCCGCAGTTTAATAACGTTTGTGAAATATAATTATGAAAGATCAGATACCTATTTTGGATTAGATAAGTATTAATATTATTAAAACTATCGTGAGACATCTTTACTAATTATAAAAACGGTATAAACTCACGTAAAAATTGTCAGGAACGGCCCGACATGTTTCGAACTCATTTGGAGCTCTTCATCAGGGGTAGCTATCCGTGCTGCTACGCGACTCGCGACCCACTGCACTTTTAATCGCTCTTCTTGCCGCCCTCTGCGCACGCGCAGATAGCGCGGCGCGGGGAGGGCAGGGCTCTTGCGCTGTCACCACTGGACTGTCTGTCACTGCATTTTCACTATTACCCACTGATACCACGCACACTTGACTTATTGTATCAACGACATTGTCTGAACGCGAGATGTTTTTTAACGCCGGAATCACAGGTTTCCATGCTGGAGGTAGAGCCCAACCACCGTTTCGGTTGAAATTCGGGCGCCGTCCGTCGTGGGTTTCGGGGGTCGTAGTGAAAATGCAGTGACAGACAGTCCAGTGGTGACAGCGCAAGAGCCCTGCCCTCCCCGCGCCGCGCTATCTGCGCGTGCGCAGAGGGCGGCAAGAAGAGCGATTAAAAGTGCAGTGGGTCGCGAGTCGGGTAGCAGCACGGATAGCTACCCCTGATGAAGAGCTCCAAATGAGTTCGAAACATGTCGGGCCGTTCCTGACAATTTTTACGTGAGTTTATACCGTTTTTATAATTAGATAAGTATTCTTAAAATTAAGTTGCTTTTATTTTGTCCTAATTTTTACTAAACGGTATATAATATTAAAGTTTGGAAAATATGGCAATACGCATTTTTAAGTTTTTATACGGTAAGTCTTTAAGTAGCTCTTTAAGCATCTGCAGAAAGATGAACTCGAATAATCCATCCATCATCCCATTCAGACACATTTTGTTTATAATAGTTGTACCCTTTTTTATACATAAATATAAATTATGGGTACAGTTTATTATATGCAATGTTCAAGTTCAACATTTCTGTATATGCAGTAATTATATATATTATAGACATAACCTGCGTTTCAATTGCTCTCATGTATAATGACATTTCTGGCCTCCATTTTTACTATACATATATGTACTTATATTTAGCCTTATATGGTTGACCACTACAGCGAGATGCCATTTGGCACTAAATCCCCCATTTGTGCCGACTTTTGTTTCGTGCAATGAAGTTTCAATTTATAAAATAAATAAATATTGAAGTAGAAAATATTGGAACATGTGAGCCCTTTTCTTAGCTTAGATGCTTCAGAAATATAATGAGCGGTTTGAAGCGTGTCAATGCATGCATGAGAGGCGGCGGCATGCCCAATAAAAAGAAAAACTACGCTTAGGAATACTGGGGCAGCCGACCGTCTTCACAAGCATAAATATATATTTGAAATTTTTAATTGAACTGTAAAATGTAAATATATGAACTCGTTGTAGTGGAATGAAAAAACAAGAAATAAGTATACTTACGGAATACGTTTGTGAGCATTATAATCACAATCAGAGATCAGATGGGTTTCCATCATTACAAACAATAACGTGGCAGCCAAACATATATCGCTACAGTCTGGCAAAAAAGAGTAGAAATTAAATCGTGGCAATACTGTAGTGCCGTCCCCTTTTCCTTAGATGGATTAGAAAGGGACGTCACTACGGTATTGCCACTTTTTAATTTCTACTCTTTTTTGCCAGACTATATGCGAGCGAGCGACATTCGACTTGTACGACGTGAATAAACCCGTGGCAATAAATTGATTGCTTGGTGTTCTGTTATAATTAAATTAATTATTTGAATTAATTCTTGGTAATTTTCGGAGAGGAAACAATTACTTTACTAATATGTTGCGTGAAATGAAGCCAATTTGCCCGACCTCTGGTTATAATTACTCTTCCGTTGTTACTTAAATATTGCGGGAAAGCGGTAATATCAACATTAGGCAAAAAACATTAATACAGTCGGGCAAAAAAGAATAGAAATTAAAAAGTGGCAATACTGTAGTGTCGTCCTGGTTTTCCTAGATTGATTAGAAAGGGAAGACACTACAGTATTGCCACTTTTTAATTTCTATTTTTTTTTGTCAGTCTATATAGGTAGTTTCATTCGTTACGCAAAGATATTGTGGTATTGTAGAATGTTACTGAGAATAAGAAGTTTTCCCGTTATTCGTCAAGGAACATTTACTATTTATTAACGAGTTTTTACTACAGAAGTACTTTATTTATTTCGAAGTTAATATATGGTGAAGGGTAGGTGCGCTACAAAATGAGTTAAGGATACCAGATAGAATGAGAGAACTTTAGAAAATTAAACATAGGTACACGATAAGGATCCAACCCAACATAAATTCGAACTAAGTATTCCTAAAAAAATAAAAGGCAAAAACTTCAACAGTAACTTTACGTAGAATTTCCGCCTTTTCCGTAACTTTCTTCAATTATAAAAACATTGAATTTGGTTTATATATATCCTTTAGAACAACTTGAACCCCAAATTTCATAAATATAGGTGAAATAATTATTGAGTTATTAAAGTCCAAAAAACGCCATTTTTACCACTGACTGACTGACTAGTAATCAAAAACCTAATCCACTTCCAGGTGACCTAGAAAGGTGAAATTTGGCATTCAGGTTGATAATTGTGTGTGTACACATAAAAAATCGAAAACAGTGTTTTCGATTTTTTTTTCGCAGCGTGGTGTTCCGGACGTGATCCGTTCTTTTCACGCCTAAAATGCTGCACTCCATGGCTTGTTGGCAAACCTTCAATTTGAACTTTTGGCCCTCAGTAAGCGACCATTTCTAATTAAATATAATTATTATTTATGCTTTTTGCCTTAGAACTCCGTCATTTATTAAACGATTTGGAAAATTCTTTCTTTGTTTTAAAGATGTACTAAAATAGCACACACATACTCCTACACACACAAGAATCCAACATGTATTAACCGATTTGGAAAAATCTTTGTTTGTTTAAAAGATCATCTTTTAAAGTCTAGAATAGCACACACACAAGTAATTAACAAATAATAATTAAGTAATTTACACATCATAATAATTTCTGTACAAAAAGTAATGTTATCCCATCAAAAACAAATGTTAAATAAGAGCCAAGTTCAATATCGCGTGCAACTTTGTCGACTTCGCCGACAAAAGAATTGAGATCGGGATCACCTCTAGTGGAATAAAAATTCTTGTCATAAATTTGATTGTCATAACTCATTTCGCATAATGGCTTTCCTCATACATGTTATTAGTCATAAATTATTATTTGCATAACATTTTATATGTCATAATTGTTGTTTGGCAGGCTTTTCATAAGCATAATTTAGTATGGCACAAAATTTCAAGTAATATTATTGAATGTCATAATAATTGATAGTACGAAGAAGAACAACGCATAACTTATGGTTTTCATCATTAATGGCAACAGAAATTATATAGTATAAGTTATATCACATGTACCAATACTTTATAATGTTTGAAATAATGATACAAAAGTAACATGAGCACAAAAACAAAAAGGGGCCACGAGGGGGCAAAGCGGGCACGGGGGGGGGGGGGGGGGGGGGGTGAAGCCCCCCACAAGGGGGCTTGGGGGGGCAATCCTTCTCCACACTGACCTCTTTGTTGTAGGTTAGGTTAGGTTAGAATTGTGAACCTACAAATACGAACATTGGCCAGAAAAGTAGGTTAGGTTAGGTTTGAAAGAACTGCGACCCCCTCAGAAATGAGCTGCTGCCAGAAAACCAGGCTGATGTTGAAATAAAAAATTAGGAGCTTGATATTTATGTTCTTCAGTATTATGCGCCAATGCACGATATGCATAAGAACATTATGACGATTAATGATTATGATTCAGGTTGATATGCTACAAAATTATATGACATTCCGTACTTATGCGTAAATACATTATGGTCATAAAATTTATGCGGATCAATTAATGACTATGCACCTTATGCGCAAGGACTATTATGACAAAAGTGGTTATGCGCACCGACATTATGGCTTTAAAATTTTTGCAACCCAATATGGAACCATTGAGATCTATATGGGTGCCAAGTTCTTTGCCCTAATTTTTTTAGATACAAGGGCATGCGACATACTCAATGCACTTATTTTACTTGGGGTGTAATTCAATATCAAGATTTGACTTGGCTAGTTTTCACTAAGTAAATTTTATAAAAGTTACATAGTAATTATTATCAAGCCAACAGTATAAGTAATAGGACGTACACGAACTTGCGTAACTTAACGAAAATAGGTTAATGATTAGACAAATATAATACTTTGTATATAAAAACTAGCTAAGTAAAGTCTTGATATTGAATTACCAAGTAAAATAAGTGCATTGAGTATGTCGCATGCCTTTGTATCTAAAAATATTAGGGCAAAGAACTTGGCACCCATATACAGGGTGTCCCTAAAACCAACGCCGAAATGAAGAGGGGTGATAGAACAGCTCATAAGCAACCATATTAAGTTAATTTGATCTTAATAAAAAGTTCATGGTTTTCGAGATATTTGCATTTAAAAAAAACTCGTGACTTTTGATGCCCTGCGTCAGTATGTCGATTGCCACCACTGCAAATTTAGGTATTTTTTAAATCTGTTTTTTGCAGGATGTTACTAAAAACATATCCTATCGAATGTAATTTCAATTTATTACATATCATGATGCTTTGTCGGTAAAAATAATAAAAAAAACGAATTATAGCAATTTATTAAATTTAGCCAGCGGTTTTGATCGAGTTTCCTTTATAAAAAGTATTGTAAACTAACATGGCACACAACATAAAAAGATAGTAAATTTATTGTAGTTTTCAAAAAGGTACAGCATTTTCTAATTTACGCAGCAGTTTACGAGATATTGATATTTTACACTAAAAGGAGCTCATACTGCAGTTATTACATAGTATGGAACCAGAGCCCCTACTAGGCTCAGAGTTTGAATTTCGAACAAAAAATAGATTCAAAGAATACACAATTTGAAATTGGAACACAATTTGAAATTCGAATTCAAGTCGGCTTTCTGATTAAAGAGTATTTTAGTAATTTTAGGACACTTCGTCAATTCGTTTGATGTTCTTTATTTAGTTTGGTTTCTTATTTTCTTAAATAGACTTGATTTACCAATAGAACTCGTGTTTGCCTTGTGATTTGGATTTTTGGTACAATTTAACTTTGCTTTGTGCATCTTGGACTCGAGTTCTGCCTATTGATTTTAACTTCGATTTACTTGCTCTATGGCTCTGTTAACATTAATTGTAGTGCGTTTGTTACAAATATGCCAGAGAATTATACTCCTCAAGAATATGCCAACATGCATTTTGTCTATGGGGAATGTCAGGGTAACTCTTGTGCTGCAGCTAGACTCTATCGGGAAAGATATCCAAATTTAGTAGATCTCAATTCTTTTGTCGGCGGCGTAGTCGACAACGTTGCACGCGATATTGAACTTGGCTCTTATTTGACATTTATGTTTTTGATGGGATTAATGCTTACTTCTCTCATTTATCAAGTCTTTATAATGAACATTAAACCTAAAGCCCAAAGCAAATGTCTCACTCGAGGGTTAATGGCAATTTTTTCTAACGCTGGTTTAATAACGCACCTCCGTGTAACCGGACCCGAGTTAATGCCTCGGCACACGAGAAAAGCCTCTTTTTTAGCCATGCGGGTGTCCGCGACGCGTGTTAGTTCCGACAAGATTACGTGGCACATTCATCTATATACATTAATGAATCCGCTTTGATTTTAAGTTTTTACATGCCTATACTATGTTTAGAGAAAAAAATCCAAGTGGATGGATTGTTGACGATTTTCCACGTTCGAAGTTACTAATTCAACGCTTAGTCGTATCGGACAAAGCGATGTAGAATTAAGTAAGTTTGGACACAGTGTGGCTAATACCAATACATTGCAACGCAAGTGGCCAATACGCACCATGCCATATTGTATATGAGTAAATACTTTACATAGGCGGGAAACTGTGCGGTCACCTACTGGAAACATCTGCTTTTATTCTATAAAGGCTGGACATACGGCAGAGTATACTCGTATCTATATACGTACCAATTAAGTACGGAATCAGCCCGAGAGGGTAGCAAAGTTCGAATTTCGACACGACGCGAGTTTTGATTCGTTCTTGTTAAGAGTGCCGACAGATAAACTAACAATAGAAGAACTTTAAAAAAACTGGCCAAGTTCGGGTTGGACTCGCGCACCGAGGGTTCCGTATAAACACTTCCCATCTTAACTGACCGGATTAAGTTAAGTTTGCACCTGGTATGTATGGCGCCACATACGAATGAGGTGCAAAGTTAACGCAACCGATAACGTTTGCTATATGGGAGCCCCACTTAAATATATATTTTATTCCGTTTTTAGTATTTGATGTTATAGCGGCACCAGAAATACATCATCTAGATGTGAAAATTTCAACTGTCTAGCTATCGCGGTTCATTAGATACAGAGCCTGGTGACAGACGGACAGACGGACGGACGAATAGCATAGTCTTAGTAATAACTAATAGGGTCCCGTTTTTTACCCTTTGGGTACAGAACCCGAAAAAGATGCCATATTTCGACGTTTTCGCGGTCAACGGATATCTTGAAATAATATCATACTCTATGTATTAAAATGTCATGATAATAATAACATTAAGAACAGTCCTTTTGGCACACATTTCATAGAGCTTACATTAATAATTCAATCGGAAAGTATCATCAGAACCTGTGACGCTCCATCATGGGATCGAATTCGTGTAATTGCTGTTCGTGTGCAATTTGCAGTTTTTGTAAAATCGTTTGTACACTTACTTCTGTTAATCAAAGCGCCGGGCTCCGGTCTCCCTTGTAATTAATGAGAGATTATGACGTTTCGATTCGACGTGTTACTTTCTCGGTAAACATGAAACATGCTTGAAATAATTAAGTCTTTATTATTTTAATTAAAAATATAATAAATATGGGCAAATATTAAAGTAAACTTGTATAATGTTCGTAAGGGATCACTTCTATTTACATTTTGAGCCAAAATAACTCACCAAGCGCTTAGAACTATTATAAATCACTACTCGCCTAGCTCATCAATGGACACTGCCTTCCGGACATGCCACGACTTTGGAGGCAAGTGACAGCGGTGAGCGGTTGAGTGAGAGGTCCGAGGGCAGTGATAAAACGAGTGAACGAGACACACGTACCGCTCACTGTTTATTTATATAGTATATATTATTATAAATGAAACACGAACCTTACGAATCGCCATCTTTTATTCAAGTGTCCACAGATACCACCCCATACAGATATCTCGCCCTGGCATCCATCATACAGATTACATAAATACAGATACACGTAACATTCCCCTTCTTGTTTAATATTTAATCCTCTATAAATCTTGCTGGCGGTCTCACTGTTCGACCAGATCTTGTTACATACAAGTCATTTTGTATTTGCACATTATCATTATTATTAATGACTTTACTGCTACCGTGACATACAATATTTTTATCACCAAGATTTTGATTATAGTCATTTTCCACTGTGCCATCAAATGATACATCATCATCATAATTAATAACATTTGGATCAACATTATGCTGTACTACTTGAGCACCATTATTTATACGCAAATGCTGCCTATTCCTTCTATATTTGTTACCATAGTTATCTTCAACAATATATGAACGGGGTAAACTGGCTTTACTTACAATTTTTCCTCTCTGCCAGTTTTGATCAGTAAATTTTTTTTTGAAAATTATGTCTTGGCCTGTATTAAGTTCTTTCAGTACTTTAGCATCTTTATTATAGTTGTGTTCTATTCTACCTTGTTGTTTCTTATCTATAATAGGATCTCGGGAGTAAATTTGTGGTTTAAGATAGTTGGCAGACACAGGACATCGATTGTTCAAGTTACGATTAAACAGGAGATTAGCAGGTGATGGGCTATTTTCTTTCGGGCTACTTCTAAAATTTAACAAGGCAATGTATGGGTCAGTATTATCCTGTTTGCATTTCCTGAATAGTGATTTAATAACTTTAACTGTAGATTCGGCAAGGCCATTTGATTTTGGATAATCAGGTGATGAGGTTGTGTGCTTAAAGCCAAATGTATTAGCAAATTCCTTAAATTCTTTACTACAGTACTGTGGACCATTGTCACTAACGATTTCTAAGGGATATCCATGTCTGGCTATCATAGACTTAATGTGATTTATCACTGATTTTGAAGATAAGTCATTTAGTTGTACTACTTCAAAAAATTTACTATAGTAATCTACAACAACTAAATAATACTGCTTATTAAATTCAAAAAGATCAGTGCCTAATTTTAACCATGGTAACTTAGGTACATCATCAAATTGGATTGGTTCTTTTGTGTTATTTTTGCTAAACATTGCACATATTTGACAATTATTACAGAGTTCTTTTATTTGAGATGACATTCCAGGCCAAAACATTATATTTTTTGCTCTTCTAAGACATGTATTTAATCCTAGGTGCCCTTCATGAATTATTTCCAACATCATTTTTTGTAATGAATTTGGAATAACAATTAAATTATTTCTTAAAATTATATGGTCTATAATAGTCAACTCGTTGCGAAAACTCCAAAAACTTTTTACTAGGTCATCAATATTGTCCTTAGAACTAGGCCAGCCATTATGGATGTATTTTTTTACAACTGATAGAATAGCATCTTCGTTAGTTTTCATACCAATTAGTTGTCTTTTACTACTGGAAATGGGCAATGAATCTAGAGCAACCTCAACATGACAAACAATTTCTTTGTTAAATTCATGGTCAAACTGGTTGGTTTCATCATTTTTATTAGGTAAATACGAGCGGCTCAGAAAATCAGATATGTACATCTCTTTTCCAGGTACATACTTAACGACAATGTCATATCCTTGTACTTTAAGCATCATTCTTTGAAGCCTAACGGGAACTAAACTTAGTGGTTTTTTGAATAAAATTTCCAATGCTGAATGATCTGTCTCAACTAAAACTTGTTTTCCTAAAATGTACTTATGGAACTTAATACAACCAAAAACTATTGCAAACATTTCTCGTTCTACCTGAGCATAGCCTTTTTGACATTCAGTAAGCGCTTTAGATGCATATGCAATTGGTTGTCGATCTTGCAAAAGACAAGCACCGACACCTTCAGAGCTACAGTCTACGGATACAACAATATTTTTATTACTGTCAAACAATTTTAATGTAGGTGCATTTGTTAAGGCTTCTTTTAGTTTAGTAAAGGCAATTTCATGAGCAGGAAGCCATTCAAAGAGTATATCTTTTTTAAGAAGCTCCCGCAGAGGACTTGTAATAGTCGAGTAATTACAAATGAACTTAGACAAATAATTGGTCATTCCTAAAAAACGTTCCAACTCCTTTCTATCATGAATGTGTTTTATTTCTGAAATCGCAATTATCTTAAGAGGGTCTGGTCTTATTCCTTGGTCATTCACAATCATGCCTAGAAAAGAGATTTCCTTCTTTAACACTTGCGACTTTTCCTTATTAAATTTTACATTATGTTCTTGTGCTCTTTTAAGGACCTTTAATAATATATCATTGTGTTGTTCTATAGTGTTAGCATATATAATTAAATCGTCACAGTAAAATTCTACATTGTCAATATCTTTAAATGTTTCTTCCATGCGTTCCTGAAATGCCTCTGTTGATACAGAAAGACCAAACGGCAATCTTTTATATGAATAATTTCCAAATGGTGTGGAAAATGTGCACAGTTTTGAACTTTCAGGATCAAGAGGGACTGTCCAAAACCCACTATTACAATCAAACTTAGTAAAATATTTAGAGCCTGCTAATTTATCTAATATGTCATCAACTGTTGGTAATTGTTTATGTGTACGTATAATAAATTTGTTTAAACAACGAGGATCAATACATACACGGATCTTATTGTTCTTTTTTTTAGTTATGACCACAGAGTTAACCCACTCGACGGGATCCTCATTTTTTGTAATAATATTCTGCTTCACCATATTGTCCAATTCCTTTTTAAGGCTTTCTTTAAGTGCTATTGGGACCCGGCGAGGTGGATCGGCTCTGGGAACTGCGGTTTCCTGCAAAATAATTTTAAAAGGTTTCTTAAAACATCCAATACCATCAAACAGATCCTTATATGTGTCTATAATCGTATGAGTTTCTGTAATATTTAAATTTTTTATAGTATGAATTGTATTCCTTGCGACCAATTTGAGTTTTATACATGATGGAAGACCAAGAATAGTCATACAATCAGAATTGACAATAACAAATTCAACATTGTCATATTTCCCATTATTCAGGTAAGTTTTTATATTACAAACACCCCTCACTGGTATGTTTTTATCATTGAGTGTCACTAATTTGATAGGCTTTCTAACAATATACTTTTCACTAAGGTTAAGCATTTTGTAAGTTGTATAGGACATACAGTTCACCTGAGCACCAGTGTCTAATTTAACTTCTACAGTTGTATTATTGATAACTACTTTTTCAACCCACTCACATTCCAACTTGTTGACAGCACCAATGAAGAAGCTCTCCTCAGTGTCTTGTTCTACTGTGTCTTCTTTTAAGGTAGCCACTAGTTGCTTATTTCTGCATACTTTAGCATAATGGTTTCGGATTCCACATTTTTGACATTTAGCACCTATTGCTGGACATCTGTGTGTGGGATCCCACTTGAACCCGCATCGATAACAATTTTTCGCCTTCGTATTATTTATTTTGTTAACATTGAGCACTGACGAAGGTGTGTCACCAGTAGTTAGCTCCGTCACCTGCCTTAGAGACAGCTCAGCAGCCTTGCACATATTAATAGTTTTTTCCAATGTGAGGTCTTCTGTTCTCAACAGTCTTTCCTTCATGTTTATATTGTTGAGCCCAATGACAAGGAAATCACGGATTAGTTGCTCCCGCATGTCTTTAAATTCGCATGTCATACTTTTATTTTGTAGGTCAGTTAAAAAGCTATCGAAAGCTTCAGAGGGTCCCTGAACCCGCGTGAAGAATTTATGCCTCTCCATTGTTATGTTTATTTTAGGGATGAAATGGTTGTTGAATTTCTTGATGACGTCCTTGTATTTTTCATCTTTTTCCCCACTTGTAAATGAATTGTATATTTCCACACCCTTTTCGCCCATATTGTGCAGCAGTAGCGCAATTTTTCTCCGATCCGGTGCATCTTCGAGATCCTCCGCAAGTAAGAAAATTTCGAATTTTTGAAGCCACATCTTCCAATTGGTTTCCATGCAGCCCACGAAGGCTAATTGTTGTATATTATGGTAATGATGTTGCTGCTGACCACGAGGCTGGGGTTGCGACGTGGGCAGGGGGAGCGGCGGCGGCGGCGCCGCTTTATTTTGATTTAGAGACATTTTCTCTTGTAAATAGTATTATTTTCACTTATTGGGTTATTCTATTTCACACGCACTTCTGACACCATGTTTATTTATATAGTATATATTATTATAAATGAAACACGAACCTTACGAATCGCCATCTTTTATTCAAGTGTCCACAGATACCACCCCATACAGATATCTCGCCCTGGCATCCATCATACAGATTACATAAATACAGATACACGTAACACTCACAACTGCTGCTGCCGCTGTCGAACAAGTCGTGGCTGGTCCATTCCGCCTTTGTTTGGACAAAATATCCACGTGATTGTAGCCAATTGTAGTGCCACACAGGCGGCGGTCGATAATATTGACACGCTTTTTCACGACCGATTGCGTCAAATTTTACACAAATCACTACATAGTATAAAACAAAGTCGCTTTCTCTGTCTGTCGGTTTTTTTTAATAGATAGAGTGATTCAAGAGGAAGGTTTATATGTATAATACATGCATAATTTATCAGCATTGCACCCTTGCGAAGCCGGGGCGGGCCGCTAGTAATCAATAAAATACAGTTCTCGGTTGTTTATTGCGATGATCGTAAAAGGGTTCTCTCTCTGCATATTTCATATTGTACTTGGCTTATTACCTTATTTTAAATTGGTCCTACATACTTCGTTCAAAGCACGAAATAAAAGGCTACAGTTTCATTTCGTGCTTTGAACAAAGTATACATGCGTGATCAATCATTTCTAATCGAGTGACAGTGGCTGCTTCGACAAATTGATGGGAATTTCCTGAACCACACAACGCGTCACGATCGCACGGCTGCAGGTGACCAGGTTTAGGTGTAGATCGCTACTATTCGTCCGCATTCTAAATGGAATTGGATTTGACAGTCTTTAGACAAACATCAAAATTTGCATGAAGCGACTGTTGTTTCAATCCCATTCTGATGACCGTTTGATAATACTACTGAATTTCCATTTCAGATTTTCGAATTCCGAAATTTCCATTGGGCCCGAAATTCGATGAAGTTTTTCAATATCTGCAATTTAGGACAGTTTCAATATTCTTTCGCCGCTCAGGCAAGTCGTTTTTGGAATACACTCCATCACAGTATTAGACAAGCCAAGCAAGGTAGTTTTCAAGCGGATGCTATGTAAGCATCTGCTCGAACAAGAGCTCGAATAGTGTAGTAGCAGTAGACATTTTGATCGTATTTATTATATGTAATACATATAATATATATCTTATAGTATAGAGGACTGCGAATGAATAAACGTTTATGATAACTTCTTGGTGTTGTATTTCTCGTAAAAGTTTACAAAGGAATGAGCAGAAACGTCACTGCACCTGGTATTTAAAGACTATCAAAGTACCATTCAATGGAGGGGAGAGAAACAAGTAAGTTGTAGTCGTCAAGTAACCAGGTGTTAGTAACATTTTTAGTCTATTGACACAGTGTGTAAATAATTTTACAATACTAATGTTGAATCTACTATTTCTTAAATTGCTATTATTAATTACAATATAACTCCATGTACTTCACATTGACTAATAACTTATAACTAAATTATCAAGATACTCAATGATCTATTCAAATGGTGCTTCTGAGGTAAAGATAATCCAAATAATATCATTATTTGTTTTCTAAGATACATTTAAATGCGAAATAATCTCAAAAGCGCTATGTATCAATGCAATTATGGTAGTTATGTCATATAATATACATATATTCACTTGTATCTTAGACGCTCTCCGAACGTTTAATTTTCTACTCTGCACCAACTTGAAGCAGTGGCATTAAGTTCGCCATTTGTACTGACTTTTGTTTTGCGCAATAAATTAATTAAATAAATAAGTATTAGGGTGATCTTTATATCTTTCGGCGGCCCGTTCAAAAGGACGGGCCGCGAAAGAACCAAGCAGTGCAAAAAGGGTCCCTCGGGGCCCGCAAGCAAAGAGTTAAAAAAAAAAGTGATCTTTATAGTAAAAATCAATATATTATTTATTCGGCCGTAAAATCAATGCAATTAGAGTAGCCCGGGATGATATTGTTTTTGAGTATGTATGGTTACCATGAGTTTCCTTACATCTCATCCGTTATTTCGAAAACTCAAAACATTAGATACCCGTAAAGGTTACTTATCAATCTTATCATTATCAGTTTGTGGAAGCAATTACCCGTTTAACCTTTCTTCATTTGGTATGCAGCGAGCCGCATCGCAGACGGGTTTGTGGATTCAGCGTATATCACCCGGTTGTTTAAACGTTACGAGACTCAGCAGCGGTACGTTTGCTACGTAGGCAGTCCGTAGCAGTGTTTCCCGCAACGCTATATACCTAGGTTATTAGGTATATAACATTTCGCAAAGACTACGACGCATTACGTGTCCTTGAATGGCTAGTACTTAAAGATACGAGTAAAACAAAGTTTTGAAGAAGAAAAGACTCGCCATTATGTAATTAATCGTTTAATATTTCACTCAATTGCTCAAAGGTTAAGCGAAAGGGTTTAATTAGGGATAAGTTGGTATTTTTTACCTATTATCTGTTATGGATGTATTTTCAATTTGGCATAATTTACAATAAAGTGTATGAATATTTTTACACACGTCACACCTGCTGAACTTTTGTTTACGTTGTGTATATAGTTGAATACGACTGACTAGTTGTTGCTAATTCGGAATATTAACTCTATGGAACGTTTTGTGATACTAAGGTTACATAGGTGATTGAGTACAATCTCAATAATACTCCGTAAACTCTGCCACACAATGCCTTTGCCATAACGAAAGCATCGGGTAGGACTGAACCAAATAGCCCACATCCACGACCACTCTACTTGTCTGACTACTCAATTACCAAATAATCCTCTAAGGAGATACTTTTACAATAATTTAATTTGAAATCATTCGATGTTGTGACATGTTTAAGTCATTAATTGCTGTTGTATCATGAATTCATGACTGCTGCTGTCCGGAATGATTAATAATATTTTTTATAAATCCAAAAGAAAAACAAAATCAAAATATCTAAGCTCGGATTCCAAAAAAATTTTAATTTGTAATTCATTTGGGAAAAATACCAACAATAGGTACGCTGGTGGATTAGTTTAAAACTTAGAACGTCAGTTTCAGCGCTTTAGAAGCGTTTTCAGGAGGCTGAAAAGTCATTTAAGGTCGTTTCAGGAGTTGCTGTATCACATATCTAAAGATCAAAATTTCACCCAAGTTGCCGTAGTTTTAAGTCCGTTTACAGGACCCCTTATGAAGTGAAAATCAGTATATGGCGAAATTGCCAGTAGGAGTAACAGAGATAGCACTATTAGAATATCTCTTTCTATCCTCAGAACATTCGAGAAGTGTGTGACAGCGATAGCACTACTAGAAAGAGATAAAGACGATTAGAGAGAGACGTCTATAGCCGAGAACTTTCCCGACGCTTAGGCTGGACCTTACTGGAATATTCGCGCTTTATGTGGACAGTGCTTCGAGAAAGCGGTTCTGCGGGATATAAAAGGCGCCGGCGGCCGGCGGCAGTTAGTTATGGTTATGTTTTAACTGCGATACAGTGCGAGCAAAGGATAATCGGAGAGAAAGACTCTTAAGTGATTAGTGCGCTTTAAGTACAGTTTTGTGAATTACTTAGTAGGTGTAATTTTTGTAATAGTGTGTGTTTTCAATTACTGGATTTAAGTACAGTTCGTGTGAATTGTGAGTGCGTAATTCTTGTAATAAAGTGTGCGTTTTAATTAATTGGTTTTAATAAATGGATTAATTTGGGTTTTTCTATCGAATACGAACCCTACGCTCGTAACAATACCTAATCTAACCTAATATCAATATGATAATGCCTAATATACCAAATTTTAATGAAAATAATATTTCGAGCTTTTTGTTTTTGAAAAGGACCAATGTACAGTCAAGGAAATCGAAGCACGTTCCTCTTTGACAATAGGTATGGGGCTAAAACGTACATTTTACAGTTTCCTTTCTTGTACATTTAAATGTATACTTATACAAATAAATGAAATCAATGCCGTGTGATGACAACCATCCGTGTAAACACTTTCAAATGTACAACGTCACGTTTTGAATACCGAGTCGACCTCGGAAGTCAATGTTCGTAAGTGGAAGACATAAAATCTACGCCAAGAAGCCATAAAGAGGGCAATTCCTTGTCTAGAGCGACTCTGTATGGCTCTATAGCTGAACGTGTCTGGAATGACTAGCAGCAGATGTGCTTGTTATCGGAGAAAGCATCTGTTATCGCTATAAAATTTGGAAGATTGCAAAATCCGCGATAATATTATTACGTTTGGAACGAGCCCTTATTTACGTATGCGTGGGGATTTTTATGCCTGCAGTGATTTATTGCTTTTCTGTGAATTTTATTTAATAACGCTTAGCTTTTCTCGGTACAATATGTTGCCCCAATTTTGAAACTCAAAGCCGTAGTTTATACCTATTGATAGACGGAGACAAAACCGGTGTAAGTTGGGAGATATGAGTCTTGGACCACAATCTAAGGGCAAAAAGGAGCATCAAGAAATATAACCGATTTGGAGATGAAACTGAATGAAAAAGAAAATCTTCGCGAATTAAACCGGCGGAATATAGTTTTGTTTACAACCCTCGTGTTTTATTTATTTATTTATACCTCTAGTGAAAGACGGTATAAAACCAGTAGTTTCCGCGTGCCTTTTGGCGACTGATAGGCACTTTGACGCTGCCGTTACACTTTTTGATTTACATTCTCCATACCTACAATAAAATTTAAAAAGTCGGTCTTTTGCAGAAATCGCGTTTTTAGAGGGGAAAACGAAACACTCATTAGATCATTTTGTTGGCCAGCCGTCTGTCAAGACCCACTAGAATACGTGGAGTTATCTAGTTAAAACTCATAATTTTTTTAAATACCTACTGATATTAGTCAGGGTGCTTTTTTAGAAAGGCCATTCCGCTCAGAGTCGGAGATTTGTTTTCAAATCTAATATTTTCAAGTTCATCTCACTGGTCAGTCCTTTACGATACATATTTAAGCCCGGGTCGAGCTCGTTCGGCCACTTGTTTGTTCTGCGGTTAGAACAAGATTGCATAACAAAGGAAATGGTGTTCCATTATTGGCCGACCCCGCTTAACAAGGCTGTTCTGTAAATTAATTTACCTAGAACAAAGTTCAATGGTGAAAGCTATCAGATGCTGATTCAAAGGGGATGGAATACGTTCTATGGAAAGCATAATCACAGGAAATTCCACGAAGTGTAGAAAGAAAGTGTAGCGTAGAAATCTAATTAACCGATAATATATTATGTTCCTTTACGGTTTTGATATTTTAGTTCTCATTGAGATAAGGATGAATATAAATAAATATCAGACAACTTCACACAAATCAACCTTACTTACTTACTACTCTGGCTCAGTGACCCAAAGAGGATCTTGGCCTCTGACACAAGAGAACGCCATTCTTCTCTGTTTTGCGCCTTTTCCCGCCAGTTAGGGATAATTAGGGCACACAGATCCTTCTGCACTTCGTCTTTCCAGCGGTATCTAGGGCTGCCGACCGGACGTTTTCCACTCGGTCGTCCTTGAAACTCTCTCTTCACGGCCCGATCGTCTCCCATCCTCTCCAGGTAACCCAGCGGAGTCGTGTGGCTTTGATTTCGCCAATTATGTTGGGTGTAGCCACTAGCTCTTCCACACAAATCAACCTAGTCCCCAATAAAGCTCAAGAAGGCCTGTGATCTGGGTACGGGGTAGGCGACGATATACATACATAAATATTTGTCCTGGCCGGGATTCAAACCCACGATCGCCGGCTCAGTAGGCAGGTGCTACGCACGGCGTACGATTTAAGTGCAGAACATTAAAGCATACAATTAAAGTAATGTGTTAAAATGGAAATGTCACGAAATAGCACCAGAAGCCAAAAGTAAATAGAGGCCGAGAACTGGCAAGTTTGAACAAGCTTGTTTGAAACTTGGAGGAATGTCTTTGTTATGCTTGGCAAAAATTACCGAGATTTCGTATTTGTATATTACTATAGGTACCCGTATATATACAGGGTGAGCAATCCAAATGGGTCAGTAGGGAGAAAACGAAAACTATAAGAGATAGTGAAATTTGTTCTTTGGAACCATGGCTTCGATTTTAGATTTATTAAAAACTGCATTCAATTTTTTTTCGTATATCTCATGCATAACCGGGAATCGAACCCGGTTAAAATTTAAAAAGAGGAGAAAAAAAAATTAAGATGTCAATCGATCCTATTTTTTATTGGCAACAAATTTCTGTATAAGAGCACATACACTTAGAGTGCTCTAAGAGTCAGAAATTGCTGTTAAAGCTGAAAACGCTCCATACAAATATGCGTGCTGTGTATGGAAAAATAACTGTTTTCCATTTTGAGCATGATAATTTCCGTTGAGGTTCATACTTGTCATACAATTATTGTTTTGTTGCATTATGAGGATATTGGAAACAATTCCATATTTGTTTTGGAAAAAAAAAACCTAAAATGTTCGTACCTTAAAGGAATGTCACTCTTTAACAGCGATTTCTGATTCTTAGAGCAATCTAAATGTATGAAGTCCCATACAGACATTTGTTCTCAATAAAAAATAGGATCGATTGACATCTTAATTTTTTTTATTTGTTCTCTACTCAATTTCGACCGGGTTCGGTTCCGGGTTATATACGAAAAAAAATTGAATGCAGTTTTTAATAAATCTAAAATCGAAGTCATGGTTCCTAAGAACAGATTTCCCTATCTCTTATAGTTTTCGTTTTCTCCCTACTGACCCATTTGGATTGATCACCCGGTATAGTTTTGCCAAGCATAACACAATAATTATAATAATGGCCCATTTAGTACCTACGCCGTTTGTTGAAAGACCAAAGTAACTACTACTACTTTCTCTACTCATTTCACCATTATCAAATGATTCATGAATTGTTTTTTTTTAGCCACTATCATATCATATCATATCAATCAATCCCTATCAATCAATTATAATTTTCAAGATGTTACACGTACCTACTGATCTATTATTATCTGACACGGCTTTAAATGAATACAAAAGTTACATATTTTCATTCAATTGTTTTTTAAAGCAACCCACACACGAAGTTTCACCCCGCAGTTCACCGAGCAGGTCCGTGTGTGCCGATAAAGTTCATAGTAGAAAAAAAAAGTTTGGCTTAAAGGACCATATTTAAGCCGTGCTTAAAAAAAATGTTACATTTATTATTTCATAAACGGTAGTTTTATTATTTTATTACAGTTTATTCGTGCAAATAATGAATCTCAAGCAGTTTTATCTCTTACGACGCCGACGTTCTTGGAAGCTGTAAGTCGTTGTACTAAATGTATGGCGGGATTTGAAAATAATATTTGGGATATTTTTGCATGTATTTAAAAAAAATATTAATGTAATTTTACTCATTGGGTAACTCACTTTCGATATCAATTTTAAGTTTTCTGATATCTGCTATATCTACTTAACGATTACACCCTGTATAGAGTACCTATCCAATGGGACGCCCTCTGCAATAGATACGACATACTATTGGGTGCGAACGATGAAGTATTTTTTATCTGAAACCTACATTCTCTGAGAAGCAAACGATAACGCGATGCAGGATTTTCCTCAAAGTAACAATGCCATATCTACCATGAAATTCAACCAACTTACTTTTAGGTATATCTTAAATCGGACACGAACACATAAATTATATACTTTAGCGATTTGCCCCGAAAATTTACTATTTACGAGTAATGTATCGGCCATACCTAAGTACCTATTACGGTTATATGTCTCTGATATGTCCGATTTGTCGCTTAATTTGACTATAAGATGTCAATCTCAACCGAGTTCTATCTATCTATTTATCAGCCACTGACTTCCACTGCTGAACATATGCCTCCCCATGATTCGCCACAAAGTACGATCCAGTGCAGACCGCATCCATTGCTTCCCCGCTACCCTCGCGAGGTCATCCGTCCTTCTAGATAGTTGGAGGCCGACCCACGCTGCGCTTTTTTTACATGGTCGCCAGCCACTCTAGGACTTCTGAGGACAGCCGGTAAAGATACACTTATGGCACCTTATGGTTGGATTATCAATTATTTTACTTTTCATAAAAAATCATAATAATAACACAATTAATACACACACATTACATTCTCTTAAAATATAAAATGTTGACAAATACCCGAAAATTTATTTATCATCTTATTATGTAACAATGCACAAAAAATACACTTTATTAAACACAGCAATAAAAGTTTACAGAAGGAAACAAGACAAATACAATTTTTAAACATTAAAACATACACATTATATTCTCTTAAAATATAAAATGTTGACAAATACAGGGTTACTTAGTACTTTTTAAAGAAAAGGATGGATAACGAGTAAATATTGTCATAAGCTTTACATTGTATAGCTAATTAGAAAAGGTCATTCCCACGCCGATTCGCTTTTCTTTTGGAAAATTCGGCTCAACGTGAAAATCCTTCATAATGCCGCCTCCGAGACAACCGAACAAATCACTTTGTTTTGGTTTTCAGTAAAGCGGTTCGACCCGAGAACGTGTTCGCGCGGCGTCACGTATCCTACATTACTGCGCTGAATGACTATGGAGTTACGAGTCTATTCAGCCAACGTTAAAAATGGCCCCTTCAGCTATTTCTTTTCCATTATTCACAGGACGCAATCCGCCGGTGCTTAGCACCCTTTTAATGCCCCCGTTAAGGCAAAAGTTCGTGTCATTGTATAGCGACCTGGTGGGGGCCCCACCGCGCAATATCAAGTGTCCGATACAAATAATATTGATTTCTTTTAACTATAGCAGTAACGTCTGCTGACACAAACCATTTGATTATAATTCTTAAACTGAAAAAAAAAAATAAAATGGTTTGGGCACAGAGTTGGAGATGCATGGCATAAACTTCGGTAGCTTTGAACCACGTCATAAAAATCATGAAATATTTCACTTTAGTATACATAATACAGAAATAATTGACGGTAATTAATGGATCGTTATTATAGGCCAATTAGCCTATCAAAATATATATTAAATCTCGCGTAATTTTTTTCACAATACACACATACATATGTCGGGGACGGGTCGGATGGCCGGTGCAGTGTGTGGCACATTAGTTGAGCTATTCGATATAGTTGTGGACGAGGAGGTAGTTCGAGCGAGATGAAACACTTCAGATACAATTAACTCGATTTATTCCTTATGTACAATGAAGCAAAAAATAACAGTTCCTGGCACAGAGGTCTGTAAGCTAGGTTATCAAAGTCTCGAACAGAATAGTCTTTATTAAATGAACACTAGATTGTTGAGTTATAACACTGACTCTAATCAACTAGGTATAGCACAACGAAACGGGACAGTTCCAAGGCAGTAGTGCACTCGACGGTGACCCAAAGTGAAGTGTGTTGGGCCTTCGCCGAGTCAACCGCCAAGACTCTGTCTAGCGCGCCGAAACTGGTATAAGGGGGCGCTACTGTCGCCTTCCAATAGCGCGCCGCTTTCTTTGAACTTCCATACTCATGAACGTCTCCGACACATATTATAGTAATGATACAACTACACAAAGCCTCTTTTTAGGGTTTCGTAGTCAACTAGGAACCCTTATAGTTTCGCCATGTCCGTCTGTCCATCTGTCCGTCCGCGGCTTAGCTCCGTGATCATTAGTACTAGAAAGCTGAAATTTAGTACGAGTATATCACGCCGACAAAATTTTTTTTGGGAATCTCCCGTACACCTAAAGTGGGGGTAATATTATATATATTTTTTTAATTCTTTGTTAGCGACTAGTTTTGTAAATATTCAGAAAACCTGAAGGAAACGGTCACGTACAATGGCATTACTTGAAGAGATTGTGAAAGGTTACAATCACAACGTACAAGAAAAATAAATAAGGTACAATTTCTGTAGTAAATCCGCGTTAAGGTAGCTCATGGTACAACTCAGCACCGGATCGGTATCGTCCCGACTCGAGCTGTTCAGTATTCTTTAGTAATCGTGCTAATATTATCGATTAAAGCATGATTGCAAAATTAAAACAAAAAACTACGTTGATAATTGCCATTTCCATATTTAAACGACACCGAATTCTTCCATTGATCAAGTCAGAAATTCAGCGTGGACAAAAATATACTAGAAATGTATGTTATGTGTTGTTAAATAGTGAAACATTTATAACTATGAAAATCCCAATAAGCAAACACGTACCTTAAAATTTTGATTTTCAACTCGGTTACAAAAACCATCAATCAATTTAGAAATTTAGCCGCAAACGAACAGAGGTTTCCTGTAATTTTAAAGGCATTATATCAGTGATCCTGATTGAACAAATTTAATCAATTCCGTTACGGAGACTTTCTGGACGATATTGAACGCAAGTTACGTTTTATAGACAGTCTATATACTAATTTGATTTTTTACTAAAAACTTCACCTCAATAATTCGATTTTTACAAGCTTTTATTTAACTTGCATTGTATGTTTAAAGTATGTCTGTTCGGGTGAAATCTTGCAACTCAACTTTGAAGCAGATATCGTCAACCGATTGAGCTGAAATTTTGCATACTTACTTAACTTTGATGACAATACAATAAATTGGTACCATGGGGCTGATCTGATGATGGAGCCGGAAGGTGTCCATAGGAACTCTATAATAGAAAAAGCAATCCTACCGAGCTTGGGCTCTTTAGAATCGTCTCAGTGAGCATTTGATGGATATTCAAAGAAAAGTACAGTCGGCTATAAAAGCTTGCCCCTAAAATGTCATTTTTGACAGAAACTTATTTTATTTATCATCCGAGATTATGGAATGAATGACTGAGTGATAAGATTTTCTGATTGTTAGAATGGCAATTAGTCACTTACCTACTTACACTTACCAAGGCCATTGGGTCTAAATCCCGCTCAAAGCAATTATTTTTTCGATTTTTGCTTCTGTATAAACATTTAACATACAGATTTTTTAATATAAAACGTGTGCGTGTCAAAAATCAAAACTTGTTGCATATTGACGTCAGTTGTTTTATATGATTCACAGGTGACAAATTTGAATGAAAAAAAAATCTGATTCGGACAATGGTATTGCTCTTTTTACATAGAGTGACACCTTACATTTCCTGAATTATACAACTTTATATTTGTTGCGTTTGCCATAAACATAATGCATGTACATACAACTTAAAATTATATAGTTATACGATTTAATGTATTTTTTGTCTGATAAGAGTGATAAGAAATTCGATCACAACGACGGTGCTGGGTTGACGATACTATAAGGGTAATGCTTTTTAAGAAATACAATGCAAAAAAGTACAATAATTTTTAATAATTTGTACCGCAACAGGATTAAAAGAATCCGCCTTGGTCGTGCCTGGAAGTTAGAATTTCGAAGTTTTTGCATATTTTATGTTTTGGATGGAAATAATAATTATGATCTACACCAAATACAGCCATAATAAGCTCCTTCGATTCTGCCGATGATAAAATATATTATGTTCTTATGTTCAGTATTATAATATAAGTAGGTATATTTGTAATGTGTTGGCAGACATGTAAGTAGTTACCTAGTGTGGCTAATGACCTAGATAATTATAATCCGATTTCAAGTTACTGGGGCATACAAAATAGCGTGAAGTCGTATACAGTCGTAAAAACCAGGCTAGTTTTGGGTATATACAGTATGTTATATGTGTCGGTTATTTTACTATTGCGGTCGCTTGCAAAATACATGTGATATTATATTAGCAAGCCGAAATTGCAATAAGCAGAGCAAATGACGAATTCTACCTAAAAGTTGAGCACTAATCATAAACCAGTTGGTCCCCACCAGATAAACCCCGAATTAGATTAAGATCGCTGGTGGCGCAAGCGTGTGTTTGCCGGGAACACCCAAAGAAAAACCTACACTTTCGTGAAAACTACATGTTAAACGATTCAGTAGTGTAAGAACTAGTTACAGTGCATGAGTTGTCAGAATGCAATTCGCTATTTATACCTGTCTCGCTCGTTCTTACGCGATTATCTAGATAAGAACCTCTCAGTTTTCACCCAAACCCGAATCGCAATCTGAGAGCTCACGGACTGTAAGTCGACGAGACATAAAATTCAAAATGGCGGCTGAGGTGATTTAAATTAAACGCTTTCCTCATCTCTCGTGCCTATTCATGGTATAACTACCATTTGCGTAATATTTAACTGTCGAGTCACGTTTCCCAAAGCATTCCTACTAATTTAATTTCCCTTTAATGCGTGTCAAATAAATAATTTGTGAAAAATTTCCTCCGTCATCATCAGCACACAATTGATTACGGGCTAACATCCGTTCATCAATTGTAGAGCGATAAACGTCGGACGGGGTTTCCAAATGACAAATGTTTGCTAATGACTCTCGGTTGGAAACCGAATAATTTCGCGTATCTTTTACAGGCCGTTTGATGAAATAATAAATCTTATGCTATTATAGACAGATATTACAAGCCGCTATGTTTGAACCCATAAGTAATACAATACTGCAGACTGTTTTGTCTCTAGAAATTCACAAGAAAGTATAATGCGACCGGCTACGAACGGACGGCGGAGCCAAGCAGCTGTTGGCGGTGATTTAGAGGTTAGCGAGGTTTTATCCCGTGTTATTACCACTCATCTTCGTATACCTACCGCGTGTAAACCGTTATAACCGTCAAAATAGGAGTATACATAAAGGTAGCGAGAACTTATGAAATCTCATAATCTTCTCTTACGATCATTACTATTGACGCAAGAATAAACTATAAAAAAACATAAGAAGAGTGACGAAATAAAGTCTTGTTCTATGTAAACAACAAATGAGATATCAGTCGTTGTGCTAAATAGTACTGATTAATGCTTATTGTTCATTAGAACTTAATGGGATGGGTGGACAAACTGATTCAACGGTCAATTGTAAGATAAACACTAATCAAGCGATGTATAATCACTCATACTAATGGTCTTGCTGTCGCGTGATGTTTCACCATATTTTGGGAAATTGTTTTGTTTGTATCATCATCATCATCATCAGCCTGTTTCAGTCCACTGCTGGACGTAGGCCTCTCCCATGGCACGCCACTGAGCTCGATTTTCAATTAATTGCACATACAAGTAATCGCAGTAACGATTAAAAAGAACCCCCACACATTTAGAAAAAAGATGTAATCCACAATCGGACGTAGTTATGCAATAACGTTCCAACCCACACATCACTTAAAATTGAATTTTGAACTTGACACAGGGTAGTAAGTTTTTTTTTAATTTTCAGCGACTTGTGGTTTGGAACGTTACTTCCAATTATAAATGGTCCCCATGGACCCCAATTTCCACCGGCTTAACTATTTTATGATATTCGAGTACTAATTACTTTAAAATAATAATTTTATACCAACACTGCTTGTATCTTGAGATGACACCATCTCCCACTGGAAACAAAAACTCTTCACGCGTGTTAGAATTGTACTCAATACCTACATGTGTTTACGTAAGTACATACATTAACATGGGCTTGTATAACTTAAATCTTCTGGTTCAACTTCAAAGTAATTTCATGGTCGGAGGAAGCGATATTACATTTCTGCCAATTAGTAGGTCGTCTTTTTTTAAAACAGTAAATGTAATTTCGATGCAAACAAATATCTCGACTGAGAAGCGAGTCTTTTTCAAAGGGAAACCAATTTTAATTGGAAAAATATTAAATGGTTTTATTTGTTTTTCTTTCATGATTTTTATTGGCTGTGGTTGGACTTTTACAGGGTTTTTAAATATGACTGCGTTCAGTAAGAATCACCAATAATAATTACATTGCCTACTTAATTAAAATATAAGTAGGTAACTTGTATCTTGGATGCTCTCGGAACGATAAATTTTCTACTCTGCACCCAAGACGGACTATACAGGACTGACTTCAAATAGGTAAAACACTTTGCTTGATTGTGGCTCAGTTAATGATAACTTTTAAGATTTCACTTAATCGAGTATATTAGCTATCTTTTCGTATTCATGGTATATTTTTATAGATTCTGTTTTAAAGTGAAATACCACATTTTTTACTTTTTATAAATATTGGCACAAAGGTAAATTATGAAGGAAAAGTGTAATGTGATCCACTGCAACGTAAGTGTAAAGATAATAATATGAATCTACCCAATATACCCTGCGAAACTGGGGCGGGCTGGGGTGAAGCTGCTAAATAGTATATCGTCCAAATTTGTAGCCGTCTTTTTAAACTCGGTTTATTTTACGCGATAAATCTGCGCACACGCCCCGCTTTCGGGTCAGGCTCGGAAATTGAATCGGCTGGTGCCAGCGGCCCGATAAGCCCCGACAAATGACTAGCGCACACAGCTTATTATTTACTGACCACCCAAACACCAGCTGATCTTGCGAATGCTATGCTAGCTTTACTATATATTTTACAATGCATGTGCTCGAAAACAGCGTATTTTAGGCATTCAAACAGTGCGGAAAGTACTATTTTTCCGCACTAGTGCTTTTTGCTTTCAATTTTTTTTCAATTTATAGCCGTATCTGACAGCCTGACACAAAGAGGTTTTATTATTTACAAAAAGTTTGATAAATTAGTGAAATACCGATTATTATCACGTATAAAAGTACAATAAAACCAATATTTCATTAATTAATTCATTTAACACGTCATTAATTACATTAGATATAAAATTTGATTAATAAACGAACTTTAAATCGTTATTCATTAAATAAATTTGGCTGAATGTACACGCGCTTGTGCCATTTTGATATAAGACGAATATTAAAAAAATACTTTTGCACATGCGCAGTAGTACATTATGTCGAGCGCGGTTTACAAATAACTCCGCCATTTTTATTGATGTCTAGTTTATTTTGAAGTTGTTTTGTGCAAATCTGCTGAAATAATGGCGAGATAAAGCGACGAATCATGAATTTAAACCCGTAAAATGTTATTGAAGAAGTAAAAAATGTGAACGACGGCTTCTTGTTGGATAAATCAAATCAAAATACTTTTTTTCAATGTAAACAGTCTTTGTGAGTATTAAAGTATTTTCTATTTTCTCGTACATGCATCGTAAAGTTTTGTACGAAACTCGTGTGTAAGATGATTTCCGACTCGTGTTTGTTTAATCACTCGCTCGTACCTCGCTCGTGACTAAAAATCACACTCGTCTGAAATCACCTACATTCCACACTTGTATCGTAAATAATTACTATTATGTTTAAGTATACCTATATTATGAACGTAAAGATCGTTCATTATTTAAAAACGGTTTATTACTCGTGCTGAAAAAACCGCGGAGGTATAGATATACTTATGAGGAGATCTCCGTCAGCCGTTTCGCTCGGTATATTCAAAGTTGGTTTTGAATAGACTTTTACTTTTAAATTTCCAAGACGTTCAGCATAATATTCTATGAGCATGATTCTGCAATTTATTACATTCAACATTTATTTTAAGATAATTATATTTCTTATATTTTCCAAAGATTTAATTTTGTCAACTTGGTTGAACTCTCAATCAGTAAACTTAAAGAGCATCCGTAAAGCAAACTAACCTACCTACTCTACTGGGTCTTGCACAATGATAAAGATATCCCTACCGGGTAAGTTTTTGGTTTCGGAAGAAGTACGAGTTGGTCACATGAGTGACACAGTTTTGAAAAGCTGGCAGTTAAGTTAGCACCTGGTATGTATGGCGCCGAATACAAATGAGGTACCACGCTACCAGGTTCTGCAAATATGAATTTCGAAAACGACTATAATTTACTATAATATTTGTTTTATTCAGTTTTTAGTATTTGTTGTGATAGCAGTAGCATTAGGTCGTTGATATTACATACCCTAGTTTGAACAAGCCTAGGTACCTACCTAGGTAGTATATAGAACTGTTAATAAGGATTGTAATTAATTCAAAATAGTCGTTAATTTACCCCTTACAGCGGCCAATATCCGATGAAAAGGTTAAATTACCGGCCAAACAAAGGTCATCCACTATCGTGGGTAGCCCCGCAGCAAGCTAGGGCTAAAGGTTAACTAATACACATTAGGGGTTTTGTATTGAGAGCGATTAAAAGACCGAGTAAGTTTGCACATGTTCTAGATAATTCTTGATAATTTAATTATTAATAATTAATTAATAACTGTTATGTTTCCGTGCAATGGCCGTTATATGGCCTTTTTAAATTATCCTTTCGTTATTTATGAATTTGCTTTTAGCGAAATTGGTAGATTCCATGTTTCCTTAAATATAGTTGGTACAGACAGTTGTCACAGTTTCTTAGGAGCCGATAAGGTAGGTTCACACATAGGTAAACATAATTGTCAGTGGATCACGTAAAATTATTTAGTCGGTTAATAATTTAATTTGAGTCACCTGAGTCATAATAAAAATATTTTAGATATTCAATTCAGCCCTTTTATTTGATATATCACGTTCCAATTTTACGATTTTAATTTTTGCGTTTTCTTAATCGCTCGCCATAATTGATCTTATGTACTTAAATTTCATATAATTATTTTCCTTATACGTCCCTGTTTGGGTCATAGACCTACATGTATGTACCAAATTTCAACTTATCGATTCAGTAGATCCAAGCAAATTGGCTGTAACAGACAGACAGACGGACAACCGAGTGATCCTATAAGGGAACCCTAAAAACGGATAAAATATACTTGAATTTTGATCCCAATCCAAAGTTCTGGTACCTACCTGGATATATGAAGGCCGTATTGTAACTCGTCTTGAATTCCGAACCGGGCACCAGCGATCAGAAACAACAATAACTTCAGTTGCCGCAGTGCACTTGCACGTCTTAAGACGTCACGATCCTTGGCGTGATTCACCGTCAGTGCATCACTAATGCCGGAAAGAGCAGTTGGTCTTATTCTTAGTATGACATTTATTACTTAGTGCAAGTAATATGAATGCTCCCTATTGCAACAAATGGAAACAGGTTGTACGAATCAAAATACATATGTTCTACTAATTTGTAACAGGCCATAAATCAGTATTTCTATCAAGAATTTACTGAAGAATACATTCACCTGTTTTTATAAAGTTGTCGGGTGAAAAGGATCCATTGTTACCTCTGATTCGCATTAAGTGAATCCTCGACTCATCATTTTAGTCCAGTCAGTAGGTATATTTATGCTCTACAAAAGTTGGCGTAGTTTTGAAACAATATTGTTTCAAAACTACGCAAAAACAACATTTCAATTGTTTACTAAATCACAAAAGTGTCTATCAGAGGTATAAAGAAGACAAATTATTTCACATTTTACATACATGTTTATTCTGTAAGTCTTAAAGGTAAGAAGTTACAAGCGACGGAAATAATAATATTTACAAAAATCATTAATATCATTTTAATTTTGTTTAAAAATTGTATAGCTATCATTTTTTTATTCTTTTTGATGGCCCGGGCTGGTTAATGGTGCCTTCTTCATTATCGTCGCTGAAATGTTCTGTTTCATCGTCTGTATTTTTAGTTTCCAACCATGAAATTTCGTCGTCATCACAGTCTTCCTTATCTATCTGAATCTCTACTGCATTTTCACACAGCTGACCACTACAGAATCCACAAACAATAGAGCATTTTAATCCAGCTTTTCTGCAACTACATGTTTTGCTGCATCCTTTTTTACAGTGGCAAGAAATTACACTTAAAAGCGTCTGGGGTGCTGCTGCTTTCTCTGTCGTTGTTATTGGAGTGAGCCTATTGGTGTCATATCTCCAGCTCCAGTGTTCTGGTTTTTTTTTATTCCGTACCATTTTTGGACTTGGTGGTATGTCCTAAACGCATGATACCACCATGCAGCGTCCTTTGTCGGCGGCAAAGAAGCAAGATTAAATTTACTTTTTATTGATGACTTTACGAATCGTTTATTAAATATCGGATATCTTCTAAGGATTCCTTATCCATGTCCCCTCCGTACAAAGTTACTAGAAAGCGTGCTCCAGCGTCTTCGATTTCTTCTGGTCTTGCTTCTTTATCTTTGTAGACGCCAATGATGGCATCCAGTTGCGCGTTTTTTTCAACAAGGGAACAAAGTTTAATTTTCCCTTGATTGAAGAGAGACGATGTGGTATCGCAGCCACTAAACGCATGGACAAAAATAATGCCGACACGTCCTTGAGATGGCGGTTTGACCGTAGAATTTAACGCGCCGTATACTTAATTGATACAAAAACTTTAGTGTAATTAAATTATTTTTTGTAAATATTATTGTATCTGTCGCTTGTAACTTTTTACCTATAAGACTTTCATAATAATCATGTATGCAAAAAATGTAGGCAATTTTGTCTTCTTTGAACCCTTCATAGACACTTTTGTGATTTAGTAAACAATTGAGAAGTTAATTAAAATATACCTAATTTTGGCACCTTTAATTCAAGATGGCGGCTAACGCCTGGGTCCTCCAAGGTCGAGAACTTGGATTTTTATTAACCTGCCATACCTAAACAATATTGTGTCAAAACATTTTCTACGCCACCTTTTGTAGAGCAAAGGCTTTTACAGTTCCCCACAGACTGACCTATTTTTACAAGCACCTCTAGTATGCATAATTGTGAAAACGTTTCTTTCTATATATATATATATATATACATATACATATATCAGCTATAGACATCCACTGTGTATTTCTTTGTCGACCTAAAAATATTCCCTCGATACTTCGAAACGAGTGCTGTGTCGTGACGTGGTCGTAGCAAGTAGTAACGCTATTAACATGTTATTGACATATTTTGTATTATTTATTATGTGTCTTCAGAGAATATAATATCTTTTTACTATCTTTATATTTATTTCGACTCGTGGTGTGCTTTCCTGCAGGATCCTGTCAACAATCACAGGCCTTTGAGGGAGCTACATTACTTAAAAACATAAGATAGTTTTACCGCGTAATTAGTTATCAAAAAATATCGAAAAATGTAAATCATTCTCGAATTTCATACCATTAAACTATGTAAAATCAACATTAAGCCAAATCAGAGATTCATAATGTAAATATTAAAATCAAAGTGAGAGAGCGGATAGGTACCTACCTACTCGTCCCCGTCTCGTATTTGCTTCTCAATCCTAATGCAAATACACCGTTACACAGAATTACAAGTCTATGGCTCTCTCACCGTTTTCTGCTCATTTCCATCTGCTTGAATTCTGAATGGAACATGAAAGAATCTTGTCACGTTTTGTAACTTTACGATATAGAATCTATAATCGCGGCGAAAAGTTCGCCTTGGCTTATTGGTATATTTTTCCATTTTCATGCTGGTTCACGTCTAGGTGTTAAAAGGTGTAAGTATAACGTGCGTGCGACAGCCGCAAACTCGATATTTTTTTAGAAAACCGTGAATTCCTTGAAAAAATATTAGTTTTATTGGATGCGATCGGGTGGAATTCAATAAGCGTTTTTATTTAAGAGCTGCAGACAGACTTAAAATAAAAAAAAAAAAAAAAAACATATAAATACGCCCTTCAAAAAAATATCTGTTTTTAGAAAGTGGTCAGTAAAGTGACCAACCTGACGATCTGACAGATTTTTAGTTTCGCAAAATTCCAGGGTAATAGCTAATTACTGATTCTTGTATATATAATATGTATATAGTATGGCGTATAGAGAGACAAGGTTTGTTTTTAAATCTCGATGAAAAGTACGAACGACCATCATCATCAACATGTGTCAATCAAGTGCCAGGCGTAGGTCTCTCCGATGGTAAGATATTATCCCTAAGATACACATAGAGTACGTATTATCATGGCTGTCTGAGCGACTGTCATTGGCGTATATATATGGGGGTGGCCGGGTGGGCCGTGCCCACCCCAGTATGGTCTAGTGCCCACCCCAGGATTTTGGGTTACCGGTAGAAATTCATGGTTTCATCTCATAGGCCATGGCCAGGCCCACCCCCAGGCCCCCCCCAAGCCCACCCTGAAAAACATTTTTAGATACGCCAATGGCGACTGTGAATTGTTAGACCAGTCGAATGGTGAGTAGTACGTCTAGGCTCCGTAGGTCATGACTGGTAGGACTCACGGATTAAAAGTTCTTAGGCTTTGTAATATGGACGACGTAAAGACTCGCTACTTAGCCTACTTACTAACTTGAAAAAAATGCCTCCGCCTAGTATGATCCACCGTCATTCCAAGTCAACTAAAAATATGCGCGCAAACTTAGGCAATTTAACAATTAAAAATTTATTTTAATCATGGGTACCCTGCCGCAGGGCCATGATCTGGGGGACATCGGTTTTAGTTAGTTACTTTAATTTAGTATTTTCTTCGGTTTCCGCGACTGTCACACATTTAAATAAAACAATTTAAACGGATTATATCGCGTATATTAATTATTTGAGCCTCCCTGACGTTTCAGTACCTTTACAGATACCGTTGTCAAAGGTTGACTGAGAAAAACACAATTTTTCTCTGTCAAAGTTACATTTGTGCAAACTACCCATTTTGTAAATATTAATTTAAAATAAAGGTGTTCATACATGCCAGATGGGCCTAATGTGTAAAGACAGTTACACATGTGCCAGAAGGGCATTTATTATTTATTTAAAATATCTACCAGCGGTTCACTAAAGGCTTACTGAGGAGAAAGAACCGCCAAAGAAAACTCCCAGATTGCCTTATTTATTACTATAAAATACTTTTAAACAAAAACTCTACATATGCTACTTTTAACACTAATTTGTTTTACACCGTTCGAGGCCCAAGGTTTCCAGTCTTGTGTCTTGCTTGATCCTTGATAAGATGTACAACAGGATCCCAAGCCGGTGGTAATGACAAACCATCTTCTCTATTGAAATTGGGATATTTTTTGATTTCAATAGCCTCGCGCAACATTCTGGGAAAATATCGTTTCAATCCTTGCCAGAGAGAATATATGCCAGATGGGCCTAATGTGTCTTTACACATTAGGCCCATCTGGCATGTATGAACACCTTTATTTTAAATTAATATTTACAAAATGGGTAGTTTGCACAAATGTAACTTTGACAGAGAAAAATTGTGTTTTTCTCAGTCAACCTTTGACAACGGTATCTGTAAAGGTACTGAAACGTCAGGGAGGCTCAAATAATTAATATACGCGACCAGAAATGACAGGGAGTGGTGTTTTTTGAACCTTGTTATTTTTATAATTTAGTTTTAATTGAGTTATTAATTATTTTTTTAATTAAAATTATATACGCGATATAATCCGTTTAAATTGTTTTATTTAAATACTTTAATTTAGGTTAATTCTGTTACCTTTTATTTGTTTTTCGTTACATAAATATTTTCCTTTTAATTTAACACAGTGTAGACATTTTGTTATTCGACAGATAAATAACCTACAAAGCACCAAAGCAGTTTCTATTTGGAAGTTAGTTTGTTTACATAGTTAACCATGAACCACTGGTTGTCGCTGCATTCCCGACATTTTAGTGCCTTACTTTAGAGCATTGTAACATTAATGCGCAAATCTACCTAGTTTGCTGCGGTTTGGCATTAAATTGTTAATAAAGCAATCCAAACAGCATTGCAGCGGTAACAACTTTGTCGGTGTTTTAAATTTATCTCTGTGCGAACTTTGTGCGGGCATTAATACAGTGACAAATTGTGGTGTAATATGGAGAAATAGTGCATTAAAATCCTGAAAAGTTTTTGTTTATCTAGTGATCACGTTTTAGTAGACTATCAATAATGTAATGTAATGTAATATTTCCTGAATTTGTTCTAATTTTATTCTGCATTGTTTTCTATTGTTGTACTTCATATTAATGAAAAGTAACCGCGCGAGTTCAATTCAGCGTGCGCGTGCGCCCAGTTATTGCGCGAGGAGCGTAATTGGGTATAATTTCATTCGATTCGGGCGGCATAATTCGCCTTTGAACTGTTTTAAGTATAATTTTCCATTTTTCTCCAAATCTATGTAACTGGTTGGTACACATACTGAAGTTTTTTATAAGGAATCATTAAAACAATATTTATCCGAGAGAAATAAATTAAATTTAAACCATATGGAGCCGATATTAACATTAAAATACAATTAATACTCACACTCATTCATCTATTTAATTCCAAACTGCCTGTATGGTTATTACGGTTGACATTCCCAAGCATTAAATTGCTAAAATAATAAATAAAATATATTTTTTTACAATATTTCAAACTCCTAATTTAACTCTATTAATTGTCAATATCATGCACTTTCTAAATGGATATTCGATTAATATAGAACCCAATTTACTCTAGAAAACATGGAAAAAATGGTGGCGAGAAGAACCATGCCTACACAATCAGGTCTTTGTATATTCTTCTGACTTTGTCTTTGGCTATAAAATTAAAATTGCGAATGAAATACACTTATGAGTATGATTATCCATAGCTCTCCTTTAGTCCTACCGTGCTAACGAATATTTTACTTTCATCAGGCTAAAATACTTATGAATCATTTTACCGATTACAGTTAAAAAAAATAAACAATTACATGTTATAACTTAAGACTGAAAACAAAACCTTAAAGTATAAAATTTAAACTAAAATTAAAAGCTAGACCTAAAAATAAACTATAAACAAAAAAGTCTATTTAATTTCGTGAACGTCCTCTATCCGAGTGTATCTTTACTTACTGTATCACTATTGTCGTAGATTCTATTAAAGTCATTTATAACTGCGACAATATTAGTTGCCATAATTTTGAGGTTGAGTATACATTAACACAAACTATTCAATCCTATAATAATGGAATTCCAATTCAATCCAAGTATACATCGGAATCGGAATGCGTGCCTACGATAAATCTTCTAGAATAATGCCTATTGCAGATTTCGGTCCCAAGATATTCAGTACTGTACCCACAGCGTTACCACATTACATCGAAAAGTCATGTTTAACATTTAAACTAGTATGATCTTAAGCCCTTATAGAAACTGCGAGGTAAAGCAGTATCAATAACTGCAATACAATCGCACCTAGTTGGTTTGCTCATGAATAAGGATTTTGCATTGAAGCCATCATTTACGTTGGATCAATTAACATTTATGGCTGCATGTGACCAAATGTTCAAGACCTTCGTGGTAACAAAACCAACATTCAGTTAGAAAAACTTTCCAAGATTCAAAGTTTGAATATTAGAAGAAATTTTTAAAATATCATACTTATCGTGTTACATTATTGGGTATTTTGAAATTATCTTTATTAGGATTTGATTCATCCCACCAATCACACTTACTTATATTATAAAGGCGAAAGTTTGTGAGTGTGTTTGTGTATTTACGTGTATGTTTGTTACGTCTTCACGCTCAAACGGCTGGACCAACCCTGGATTAACAGGGTGTCAGCTACCTTCATACCAAAAAACTCCTCTCTTTACCCCAAAAAATGTATGGTTCCCGTGGGATCAGCGGGTAACACCGCAAGGCGCAGCTAGTTCATTGATAAAAGTGAAAAAAAAATAGATTGATGATATCTTCGACTTTTTATGTTAATTATTTTATTTAAACCTTTACCGCATACGAAGCCATATATGGCAGATATGAACTTGGACCTTATTGGCATAGGTCAAGGTTCAAATTCAAACAACATTTTTTTTTCTATATGCGGTAAAGGGTGTACGTGACAAATGTGCAAATCATGTTTCATTTTTTTTTCTTAGTTTTCGTAATTTTTCTAGTAAACAAAATACAGCAACTTGTTGTCAATTTCGATACCTATATTTTTTAACTTAAGTTATTAAGTACATTAGGGGAAAACTTAATGCAGCTCAAAATCGAAATATATATCTGCCGTATGGCAACAATATGTCCGTGTATAACCATTGATGAAACGGTTTCAAGTTAATATCAATCGACCTAGGTGTCTAGATTTATTCATGCATAGCTTATCTATTGTATCATCCTAGTTATACTACGGATGAAAATTCAATAGAATGTAGGTAGGTAGAATACACTTAACAGCATTTCCGGCGGCACCCTCTAGGATTATGATACTCCACCGAACTTGACAACGTATCATAGTCCTAGGGGGTGCAAGATTAACGACAACATTCTAGTGCAGCTATGTGGACCTCGCCAAAACCGTGCTTTGTCACGGTCGAACATTATATGAGTAAACTCGGTCAGCAACTTCGAGCATTTGCTGGCAATAAATTTTCTCAGAGCGACGTAGTTTCTCCAAATGTGAGACAGTACGTCTGCCGTCTTAGCGCTGGTTTTATTATCAGTTACGTTTGGTTAAAAGCAAAAAGCTAGGTACTCTAGGTAGGTAGGTATTTATGTGGACGTGTATGTCGCTCCCCTATTGGTTTGCATAGTGACAGGAGGAGTTGCCTCTCGCATACAACCGCTACTTAAATTATTTGTCAAGATGACTCTATGATGAGACCTATATATGATTAGATAAGTATTTATTGTGGCTTTCTCTTGAAACTCCTGAGTTCTCCTATTCAGCAAAATCCAGCTCGATTCGATCACAGGAGTTCTCCTGGCTTCGGATCGAACTCGCTTTCGCGGCTTTTCAGGAAATAAAACGTTGGTTTTACATATTTTTTGGGACATTAATGTAACATTACACGTAACCTAGAAAGTAAGGTGTATCTGAGATATAGTATATACATTTAGGTTTAAAGAGTTGTAAATCGAATCATGTCAACACAAAAACTTCTTATTATTGCCAACATTGCGGTATCGTGGTCGTAGCAGATTCATCGCCTCAACCAAATCGGCATTTCCGATCACGTCCCAGATCGCCATGTGGTGAACCCATTACAATGTTTTCAATTTAGAAAAGAGTTTATCTTCAAAATAATATATTTCGTTGGAAAGGTTTGATTCTTGAGTGGAATTAATATGCCAGCGGCAGATCGCGGAATTAAAATATTCTTGCTAAGTATTGGTTTTCACAAGTAATTGTTTCTTAGAAGGAAGGTAGTTCCGATTTCAAATTATTATAACAAATCTTTATTTTGCAAATTACGTACTCACGAAATAAGTATTAGGACAGTTAAAATTAGGTAATAGTATTTTATGCAATCGTTGCACAATGTAGGTCCTTAAAGTCGAGTACCGCGTTTAGGTCACGAGGCTTGCCGAGTGGCCCATGTAAGGTACGAGACTTTAAGACCTAATTGTGTAAATATTACATACAATACTTTTTATACGAGCAAAACTCAGAAAATCATTTTTTACTTTAATCGTCATTCTCCAATATGATTTTTTATTTTTGATGTAACCTTTTTCGTTCAACTAAAACTGACCTATTAAAAAAAATATGATCGCGATGGCCATGGCGGGTGCCTCGTGATTGGTGAATTTATTTGACAAGTAATTTCAACCAATCAGTGAGCATCAAATAAGCTTATGTTCTCTTTTTGAAATTATTAGAGTTGTGTAGAGAGATGTCTTATGAACATTAAAGTTCTGTAGCGGGTACCATATAGTATAGAATTTTGTTACAGGATTAAAAAGTGCGTTATTGTGATTTTGTCTGTGAAATTATAATTGACAGATTAAAGTCTGCGAGTATAAAAAAAACCGGCCAAGTGCGAGTCGGACTCGCGCACCGAGGGTTCCGTACAAACACTTTCCATCCCTAAGTGTTTAAGTTAAGTTTGCACCTGGTATGTATAGCGCCCCATATAAATTAGGTGCAAACTTGCAAAGTTAGGTATTAAAAAAAAACTACTTACTAGATCTCGTTCAAAACAATTTTCGTTGGTAGTTTTTATAGTAATGTACATCATATGTTTTTTTTAGATTTTTCATTTTCTTATTTTAGAAGTTAGAGGGGGGGGGACCAACTTTTTTCCACTTTGGAAGCGTCTGTCACGCAAACTATTCGGTTTAGAAAAAAAATATTTTAGAAACCTCGATATCATTTTTGAAGACCTATCCATAGATACCCCACACGTATATGTTTGATGAAAAAAAATTTTTTGAGTTTCAGTTTTAAGTATGGGGAGCCCCCAATATTTATTATTATTTTTTTATTTTTGCATCAAAATCTTAATGCGGTTCACAGAATACATCTACCTACCAAGTTTCAACAGTATAGCTCTTATAGTTTCGGAAAAAAATGGCTGTGACATACGGACGGACAGACGGACAGACAGACAGACAGACATGACGAATCTATAAGGGTTCCGTTTTTTGCCATTTGGCTACGGAACCCTAAAAACGGGATATTATTAATGGCACAGCAAACAAATAATCGCCTATCAATTTATTTTCATCAATTATATACTTTTTACGTCAAATTAATTATTGTACAGCAAATAAAATAAATGCCTAGCAAAAATTGTACTGCAGACAATTAGAAAATACACAGCAGCACGACATTACTTTCATCTTTTTAAAGAACCCGGTAGGTTAGGTTAGGTTTGTTTCATAATTATTCTGAAAAATAAACAGTTTTTGAAAAAAATGGCTTTCGGACAAATTAAAATTTGGCGAAACGTTACAGATGGGAAACAAAAATTAGTGTTTCAGATAGGTAAACATCTAATCCTGATCACCTTTCAGAGCAGATCCGACTCGGCCGGGTTAGGTTAGGTTAGTTTTTTTTTCATATCCCTAAAAACGCTCCATAATGTGCGGTAGTCATAGTGCATAACTTAAATATGCTTTACTTTTAAATAAATAGTTGCACGCCACAAATATAAATTTTAGTACCTATATTTAAAACAATCAGTAATTTTGATATAAATTTTGATTATTTTTGCATAGAAAAAGGTTTTTTTTTTATGTGCGTTGAAATACTACCCTAAAAAAAAATTTAAGGCATTAGGGAAAATAACGTTGAATTAGGTAAGAATAAAATTATAACAAACGTTAGTTGTAGCCAGTAGGAAAAACAAAAATATGACAAATCACATTAGTGATTTCCATATAGATCCAGTCAGTGAACATTTTTACAATATTTTACGAAAACACGTCTTGATTACGCCGGTTTCCACTCTTCGTATCAATCAGCGCCTGAAAGTCACGTATCGGAAAGAAATAAGAATGAAAATAAGAATATTCGGCGTCCGTACAAAATTCACAGTTCGTAAAGCTCAACATTTGGACGTAATGGCTTTTATAAATTTCCAATACCATTGTTATTGCCCGACTGCGGAGGGACGTGGTCGTTGGACCGATATAATGTACTTATTATACCATCTTCCTTGTCTTTTACAAGAGCAAATAATCCTTGTTTATTACGCGTATCGAGGATTTACGACCTACGAGTAATAATAGTCTTTATTTTGTTGCACAAATGTTCCTCAACTGTTTCATTAAGGCGCTTATTACTGATTAGTTAGAACAGAAGTGACGACGCAACTTTTAGATTGACTTGACGTTCGTGCAATGTGTATAAAAGGCAGTTCTTGATGGATATTAACTTCAAATAAAAGAAAAGTTATTGGCGCTTTGAGCTCGTAATCAAAATAACGAGGAAAATGTATTGTATTCATAATACAGACTGAATAATGAGATGGTTATGAAAGTAGACGCCAGGAAGCATTTTTTGTATCAAAGGAATAATAATGATATTTTTTTCGCTATCGTGAAATTTATAGAGAATCGTTGCCAAAGGAATATACTTGTAAATTAGAGTAAGTAAATGAATTAGGCAGCGATTTTTGCAATGTTTATTTATTTATGTACTACCCTTAAAGTCCTTTAGTTTGTTGGTGAGATCATCCTCCTAGCCATTGTCCCATTTTTTGAGAATGAATTCTCAATCGGGGTCGGCTACCTAAATTCCAAGATGTGGCGTAGGCACTAGTTTTTACGCAAGCGACTGCCATCTGACCTTCCAACCCAGAGGGGAAACTAGGCCTTATTGGGCTTAGGTGGTTTCCTCACGATGTTTTCCTTCACCGAAAAGCGAGTGGTAAATATCAAATGACATTCCGTACATACGTTCCGAAAAACTCATTGGTACGGGCCGGGTTCGAACCCGCGACCTCCGGATTGGAAGTCGCATGCCCTAACCACTAGGCTACCACCGCTTCATCATCGCTGATATATGGCATCATTACATAATTAAGGTGTCGGTTCGCTGACGACTGCAAACAGCAGTGTCGCAGTGACACGTCGTGGCGTCATGTCGCTATGTTATGATTGCGAACTCGACTACCGACGGCAGGTCCGTATCCAGTTGGTTCCGATTCCGAGTGCTCTGCTGACCTACGGTCGGGCGACTGTGTCGCCTGTTGGACACGTCGCTGGCTTCGTGTCGTTAACTACGAATGGTATTTCATAGAAATAAATAGAAACCAGCAGTGTCGTTGCGACACGTCGTCTGCTCTTGCTGTCTGCGGTCGGCTAACAATCAACACCTTATTTGACATTAATTATAAATAATATTATAATGTACCTAGCTTTTCTGCCCGCGACTTCGATTGCGAAGAATAAGTAAAGCTAATAATCATCATTAGAGCTTAATTAGTTAAACGACAAAAAAGTGACACAGGTTATCGCACTCCATAGTTAGTACCAATATATGCCATCCCTCTTACCACCGCCTAATGGGATGATACTTTTTCCGTCTCCGGAACGAAATTTTTCTCCAAATCATCTAAATCGGGTTTCCGGTTTAAGAGTGAAGAGGAAACAAACATTCAGAGAGACAGATACTTTCGCATTTAAGATATTACTAAGGATTGTAGGTATTTGAACTACATATCAGCCATATGGGCGTGATATGGATAATATTTTGGCTATCTGAGCTGTGTTAAAATATTGACAACCTATTATTCAAAAGATACATACCTAGACATAAAATGACGGACGTAATTAGGACGTAAGTATGTCTTAAAAACTTCAAATTCAGTCCTGGAATCGGTTTAAAGTCACGTAAAAAATGTCAGGAACGACCCGACATGTTTCGAACTCATATAGAGCTCTCCATCAGGGGCAGCTATGCTGCTACGCGCGCGGCCGCAATGTGGACAATTTTTACGTGAGTTTAAACCATTCTTATAACTAATGAAGATATCTCACGATAGTTTTAATAACATCATCCTGGAATCATTTACATTTTATTACGGATTTTCCAGTTAAAATGCTGAATTACGTGTAGGTACATATAGAGTACAGAGTACGAGGTATTTTGTCGGTCAGAATCGAGATGTTTATTAAAGATTTCATAGTTATTGAAGTTGCAATGCAACCGCAAGGTATACCTACGTCCAAATAAATCAGGGTTTGCAACTAGAGCAGAAACAGGTTAATTACAAAATGCACCAAGCACACGCGGAGCAGTATTAGAGGATCTGTGTAGCCAGTTATTAAATCCTCAAAGGAGTTTCCCCGTTCCGATACATATAACTTGAGCATGGAAACGAACATAGTCAATTATTGTGAGGTACAATCTGTACTATGTTCAGAACGCACAGTGGAGAATTTGGCTTTTAAAGTCGTATTTCGAACAATCGGCATTCTGCTTTGTTTCTAAATGAATAGCACGAGTTTTAAAAATCGTTATAACTAGTACAGATTTATTCGCTCGCGTACAAAAAAAGAATGGATTGTGACTTTTTTATCTTTCCGTATTTGGATATTATCCTATAGGCGTTGATGGATGTTAGATGTTGAAGTGAGTTCGGCTGGTTAGGCATCATAAACGCACAATGACATATGCATACAAATTTTTTTACTTCAGTGAGCTCTAAAAAGCCTACTTCTCATTTTAAAGGGTTCCGTACCCAAAGGGTAAAAACGGGACCCTATTACTGAGACTTCGCCGTCCGGATGTCCATCCGTCCGTCCGTCCGTCTGTCACCAGGCTGTATCTCAACAACGGTGATAGCTAGTTAGTTGATATTTTCACAGATGATGTATTTCTATTGCCGCTATAACAACAAATACTAAAAATAAAATAAAATAAATATTTAAGGGGGGCTCCCATACAACAAAGTTGTTGTAGATTATATATATGTATAGGTACGGAAACGGAACTCTTCATGCGCGAGTCGGGCTCGCACTTGCCCAATTTTTTTTAAATATCTTCAACATCCAGACATTTCATTAAAAAAAAAATTATGATAGCGTAGCATAGTAGGTGCATTACTGTAGAGGCTGGGAAAATTGGACCTATCGAGTAGATATCCCTAGGCTAGGGATATGAAACTGGCTACCTTTTCACGTCGAGGCTTTATAGTGCTTTTCTCAAATATGCAATGATATATAAATAAAAAAATTGGGCAAGTGCGAGCCCGACTCGCGCATGAAAGGTTCCGTACCTATATATGTATATATATAATCTATAACAAGTTTGTTGTATGGGAGCCCCCCTTGAATATTTATTTTATTTTATTTTTAGTATTTGTTGTTATAGCGATAGCGGCAATAGAAATACATCATCTGTGAAAATTTCAACTGTCTAGCTATCACCGTTGTTGAGATACAGCCTGATGACAGACGGACGGACGGACAGACGGACGGACGGACGAACGGACGGACGGACGGACGGACGGACGGACGGACAGCGAAGTCTCAGTAATAGGGTCCCGTTTTTACCCTCTGGGTACGGAACCCTAAAAAACATCGAGCAATTCAATTAAATCACGACAAAACGTTTAAAATTTGACCACCAACTGTCAAAACTCTTTTTAAGTATATTCTATTTGCATACCCGATTTTTTTTTAAATGGCTCCCAATGTCCGATCTGATCAGATTTGCTAAAGTACAATGTCGGGACAATATTTTCTGGTCCATTCAGTTAAAATAAAAACGGGCTAAATGCGGGCTATATATAGAAGAAATGTCAATACTTCATATCATATTTGCTAAAAGAAAACTTTTCACATGTCTCATATTGACACAACTTAATTGTTTATTGCAGTAGTAACTTTAATCGAAGTCTTAATTTTGTTCAGACTTTTGAAGGAATGCTCACATCTTTTAAACTGCGCAAAGTAAGGCCACCTATGATCGCTAAACATTTCTAGTGCAGCGTAGAATGACCCAGCACTTTCGCTAAAACACCGCACTTCGGGAAAGAAAGTTAATCAAACGTAAACTTCACTTACTAGCTGGAGGTCGTACGTTTTGAAGGACCATTACATTGCCGATGGAGTGACCCATCAATTTGGCCCGAAGCCGGCCGCGGCGGTTAGCGGGCCTGCGGTCGACATGTGAAACGTTTTATTACGGTTCAGGAAAAACCGTTACAATAACGCAACTTAAGAGCACTTTGCTAAGGGACTATTAAGTAGTAGTTGCTTCAATTGTTTGAATGTTAGACTCGTGTTAGGGGCGGCGAGGTTTGTAGGGACGTCCCTACAAATGTTTGATGTTTAATGTTTGAATCTAGGAAAGGAGGACTTACAACAAGTACCTACGTGGGACTGAAAAACGGAAAGCCATATTTCAGAAAACGAGGATTTGTCCTCTCTTCCTTACTTCACTACACTTGTAGTTAGGGCTATTTCGTTGATTTGTCGTCGATAGGATATAATTGAATGATTAAACGAACTTACCTTAAGTGAAGTTCTATCTCAATTTTACGAAGCTCGTTGTCAGAGATTTATTACATTGTAGTTTACGTTGCTTGCAACAAACGTCATCACATATTCAAAGACCTAAGGAAAAACAAAACGCAGCGTGCTGCCGTCATGTTGGCTACACTACACGGTTGTCATTAAGTTCAAAGTTATTAGTGAGCAACCCTACATTAGAGGGAATAAAATAGATATATTAATAATGGGGGGGTCGGGAAACTGGTCTCTGACAACGAGCTTCGTAAAATTGAGATAGAACTTCACTTAAGGTAAGTTCGTTTAATCATTCAATTTTACTCTGCTCGTTGTCAGAGATTTATTACATTGTAGATGTTTAAAGTAAGGGTTGCGAATGAAAGTTATTTATAAGTAAGAAAAAAAAACAATCTTTATTTTCTTATGTTCAATAAATCAACAATCTTGTTTTCTATATATATATATAGTAACATTTTAAATAACATGTATTATATCATGTTTTTGATATCTGTAATATAGTGTTGCCAAAAGAGGTAGGGTCTTCTAAAAGCGGTCTCTGTGGTCTATTATAAAATCTCGCAAAGGTTGAAGAGTTAGTAGTCCAACCTGCGGTTTTCCGAATTGTATCTATATTGACTCCATTTCTTTTAGCAGCAGAAGTAGAACAATGTCTTGTGCTATGTGCAGTAAAAATAGAAGTATCTAATCCAGCTTCTCCTAGTGTTGTCTTTATCCAACGACTAATCGTTTGAGTGGAAGCACTTTTTATTGGTTTTTTATAGGTAACAATTAGATTTTTTACATCTTTCCTTATAGAGCTGGTAATATTAATATATGATTCTAATGTTTTTACTGGACATATTTCAATATTCTCATTATAGTATGCTAAATGTAATACAGGTTGGTTTGTTCCTGGCTTAGAAGTTTTTATTAGATCAGGGATTTTTATTTTTACACCCTTGTCATGAAAATGTATGTTGTCAATTTTAATGAGAGATAGTGTTTGTACCCTTTGTCCAGTAGTTAGAGCCAGTATGGTAACAAGTTTCTTTGTTAATTGCTCTAACTCTTTGTTACAATTGGGATAACGAAGTGAGAGATAGTTCAGAACTAGACCTGGGTCCCAGGTTATATCATATTTAGGTTTTGGGGGTTTTGACCTAAATACTCCTTTAACAAACCTTCTGATAGAGTCGTTTTGCCCTACTTGAGGTCCTAGTAACAGGGATAGAGCAGATCGTGTTGTGTTAATTGTCCCATATGAGGCCTTTAATTCAAACCGCTCAGTTAGGAAAAGGAGTACTGAGTTCATAGGAGCATTTAATGGGTTAATTTGATGTTTGGCACAAAATGGCCACCAAAGCTTTAAAACACTATCATACTGTTTATATGTACTAAGCGCAAGAGAGTTTAACATGATGGGAATTGATGATTGAGGTATGCCCTGTTTTAAGTAGGCTTCCCGGATAGCAGACCTGCAGCCAGGGTAAGCTGCCGATGGAGTGGGTGAGTCTCTCTGAAAGTAGAGGATAATAAGTTCTTATTTGGTTCAAATATGATTAAATCCTTTAAAAGTAAGGGCTGTATCAGAGGGAACCAAGGTTGTGAAGGCCAATAAGGGAAGACTACTATTCCAGTGGCCTTTTCATTTTTTATCTTTTGTAGTGTTTTTAACATTAATGAGAAAGGAGGGAAAGCATAGAAAAATAGATTAGTCCATTTGATTGTAAACGCATCTACTGCATGGGCATCTGGGTCTCTTTTCCAAGAAACGAACTTCCTGCATTTTGCGTTTATTCGAGATGCAAATAAATCAATGGATGGAATTCCAAAAGTTGCAATGATTTTCTCAAAGGCAGCCGTTGATAATTCCCACTCTATATTTATTTTTCTTGATTCAATGTCTGCTATGTTATCTTTGGTGTTCACATAAGATGCATAAATCCATATATTTTTATATTCACACCACTGCCAGATTTGTCGCGTTATGTCGTTTAAGTGGGGGAACTGAATTCCACCGTATTTGTTTATATAGGCGACGGCAGTGGTATTATCTACCCTCAATAGGATTTCACAGTCCTGCAAATCCTTGGTAAAACATTGTAACCCTAAGAGTGCTGCTTTTAACTCCTTGTAATTAATATGATAGTCTTTTTCCTGTATGGACCAAGAACCTGAAGCTGTTTCAGTTCCGCATACCGCACCCCAGCCAGTGGTTGATGCGTCAGAGTGAATTTCTCTTTCAAAGTTATACTGTTTTATTTGATTGTATTTGTGGATATTATTGAGCCACCAATCAAATTCTTCAAACATATCTGGTGATAATGTCATGGTGGCCTCATAATTGTTATTTGAATTTAGTAACGCCAGATATTTTTTGCGTTCAAGTACTTTAGTGTATAGCCATCCATATGGAATAGCCGGGCATACTGAATTAAGTAAACCTAGGATTTGTGCAAAATCTCTTATTTTACACTGAGCTTTATTCTTAAAATGGAGTATTCTTTCTCTGATCTTATTTTGTTTATCATAGGGTACAGCTAGAGAAAGGTTTTTTGAGTTTAATATGAATCCCAAGTACTTGCAAGATTGGTCTGGTAAAAACACACTTTTATCAAAATTCACTACAAAGCCTAGGTCTATCAAAAGTCTAGTTATATCGAGTAATTTACTCTCACATTCTTGTTTAGTTGGAGCAAAGCAAATCAGATCATCCAGATAAATTGCTATTTGTGTGCCTTGATTTCTTAGGAATGCAGCGAATGGTCTGAGGATCTGGTAAAAACAAATGGTGCCGTGTTGAGGCCATAGGGTAATGCATTGAATTGGAATAATTTTTCATTGAAGTAAAATCTCAACAACTTTTTTTGAGTCTTCTACTATTGGTACTGACAAGTATGCCTCTTTAAGATCTTTTGTTCCCATATAACAGTTGTTTGTCATTAATTTACTGGCGGTCCGAATATCTTCTAATTTGAAATGTTCTGTGTCAATGGACTTGTTTAACTGTTTAAGGTTAAGAATAAATCGATAGGTGCCATTTGATTTTGGGGTCAAAAATATGGGAGATGTAAATTGTCCTTCCACATATGTACATTCTGAGATTGCACCAAGTTTAAGCAACTTATCTATTTCTAACTGAATGTAATTATGTTCTGTTCGTGACCATTTCTGTTTACTCCTGTTTTCAGAAACAAGTGGTCTGGCGAGTGGGATTTTGTAACCTTGTAACCAATCTAACAGGACAGGGTCATCTGTTAGAGCCATCCAATTGTGTATGTGGTATTTTAATTTGCCTGCATCTACCTGGGTTAATAACGGCGATGGTTGGTCCTCCGAGGTGTGAACTTCGTAGACCCCCGGGCTGGAGCAGGCCGACGAGGTGGTTGGTTGGTCGGCAGTCGCCTGGCTGGTCTCTGCCCACCGCGTCCTCGAAAGCTGGTTGTCTGGTACTGCGATGGGCTCTTCCAGTTTAAAGGTTTTGTTGTTGTGGGTTTCTGATTTTCTGTTATTTTAATTTGTGCAGCTGTTCTCTTTACGGTTTGCACTGCTTTAATCTGTTCAGCCAGGCCTTCACCAAATAAGTATTTGTCTGTTTTGGCATCTTTGCATGCTTCTTGTATTGGTTTAGATGCATTCGATAAAGCGAAAAATTTCCTGCTCTTATTATCGGTGAAATATATTTCAGCTGCAATCTTAGCAGCATCATTAATTTCTTCTATGATTTTCTTGTTGTTAATATTTCCTTTGAGAATTTCTGATAAGGTCTTTCCGAGACAGCACATAAGTTTCCCTGTTAGATTCTGCCTGGCTATGATTCGTTTATCTCGATTAATTGAGATTTCTGATAATGTTGCCGCAATTTCTTTATTAAGTATAGGCGCATTAGCAGCCATAAAATTTTTTGGTGTATTATATTTCACAACTAATGCTTCTCTTTGCTCCTTTGTGAGCCCTTCAGTCATGATTTTTGACCATCGCACAGCTAATTCGTTAGTAATGGCGGCTCCCGTGTCATCTTGTTGCTCGCCTTCATGTCCCAATGCAAGAAGGAACTCTTCCGGTAACGGCTCTTCTGAAAATTTCAGTAAATTTCTTAGCAATATGTCATGACAGATTGTCTATCCACAACGTGATAGTGCATTAGTCATTGTTAGTATAGTAATATGTTACTAACCCCATGACAGATTGTCTATCCACAATGTGATAGCGCGTTAGTCATTGTTGGTATTGGTAGCTAGCTTAAGTCAGATTTATAAGTGTGATTCATCTTGGTAATCATAAATAGTACTGACAAGGTTGTCTATCCGCTTTGTGATAGCGCATATGCCAACTGACTTGAATCAATCATTGTAGTCATAAATTAACAAAATTGAGTTTATTGACTAGTACACACCTGCTTGAGATGCTGCTGGTGTAGATTCTAGCTGGGTGGTGGGTAGTTGGGGTGTCGGTGTCGGTGTCGGCGGCGGCGGTGGCGGCGGCGGCGGCGGTGGCGGTGGCGGCGGCGGCGGCGGTGTCGGTGGTGGTGGTGGTGATTTCTCAGGTTTCCTTAGATCCAGAGGTGAAGGGGACGACGACGGTGTGCACGTTGTAGATTGTGGTGTAGACCGCGATGAAGAGGCGTGCCGGGATTTTGACCTTGAGTGCCGTTTTTTCCTCTTCAGTTTTTTATCTAACTTCTTGATCCTCTTCATCAAGTCTCTAATGGACGGATCTTCATTATCTCTTTTACGTTTAGGCATATTAACTTCAAGTTTCGTTCAAGTTTTAAGCTATTCAACAAAAGTGAGTTTGTTTACGCGACGACGACGGACAAAGTAAAGAAAAATGGCGCGAGAAAGAAAATAAAGACCATACCATATACAAAGTTTGTCTATGGTCGACTGGTCGTAACGTGTCGAAAAAAAATTGTTCAACTAAATTGTCCAATTAAATCGTTCTTGTCAAAACACCCGTCAAAATCGTCAAAACTCGCTAAAATGGTAAGAAGACTTCCGGTTCTTGTCTCAAGATGGCCGCATGCGTTTGGGTTTAGTCGTTCATTATTTTATTCATTTTAGTTGTTCAATGTGTAGTATTGATGGCGTATTGTGCAGTGATCTAACGTATAAGTGAATAGCTAATGAAGAATTCAACTTGAAGCGTTCATAGCCCTTCCTGGGTCAAGGCCCGATAGTCCGCGTGGTTTTTTGTAAATCGCTATCACTTTACAAAAAGCACGATTTTACAACTCACCGTACAACGTGGTATCAATCCTCTATCTAGTCGCCTAGTGCGATTGGCAACGAGACATTGGCAGTAATGGTCGCTTAACTGTGACCGGTTGCCATTAAAAAAAAAAAAAAAAAAATGGTATGAAAAGAACATAACCTCATATTTGGCATACTCAATCGAAAAAACGACTTATCTTAACATTTGTTTGGTTGAGCCGACATAGATTTGTTTATAATCATCGTGAGCCGGCATGCCGGCAATCAAAAATAGTAAAGAAACTTACAATGTCGTCCGCACGAGTGTAGTATGAGGTTGTCTACATACCGAGTATTTTCTCTTACTTTTTTCACACTGAAAATACACTGCCGCTAATTTATTATTCACTGTACACTAAAAAACTTCATATTTAACACAAAAAACAAGATTTGTTGATTATTTAGATTAGAGGTAACGTGACAACGTTCGCACAAAAAAACGTAATGACAACCGTGTAGTGTAGCCAACATGACGGCAGCACGCTGCGTTTTGTTTTTCCTTAGGTCTTTGAATATGTGATGACGTTTGTTGCAAGCAACGTAAACTACAATGTAATAAATCTCTGACAACGAGCAGAGTAAAATGCTTCTTGGATGAGGTTTGCCAGATTAGATGGTATCCTAACGGAATAAGTAAGGACGAGAGGACAAATCCTCGTTTTCTGAAATTGGCTTTCCGTTCTTCAGCCCCACGTAGGTACTGGTTGTAAGCCCTCCTTTCCTAGATTCAATACAGCAGCAAAAATGAAAACATATAGGTGTAATTTGTAAAGATGTTAGACTAAATAATGAAAATAAATCCATGGATAAAGCTTGATGACTGGCAAACCAGCACGTTTCTTATTCTTCGTATCAAGCCTTATGGCCAAGTTCTGTATTGCTTTATATTTAAAATGAAATCAATTAATACAATAATTAATATTTTTATACGCTAAGAGCAAGCTTATTAAAATTTATATTAAGTCTTGTTTTATGATTTTATAATGAACTAAAGTTTTTGGTTAGTTAAGATTGTTGTGTTTGGTTAGTTAAGATTTAAAATTGTGATTAGGATAAGATTTGACTCTGTATTTGTATAAATAAATTTGGATTTAGTTAAGATTGTAATCAAGAACTAGTAACTAACTAAATTCTCAGTGTACTGTTGAATTAAATATTAGACAGAGGCAAGGCCTTTCATGCTAAGACAGGGCTGGACGTTGGCTGCTTTTAAAGTACAGCATCACCTAAAAAAGGTCAATTCAATGACCGATGATAAATTTCTTCCCTCTCCTCTTCTCTATGGTGTGGTTTAAACAATTAAAACTTCGATATTCTCAACTTAGTCAGCATCGATTCGCTTTTATTTAAACCTACAAGGAATTGCTTTTAAAGTACAGCATCACCTTCTTGGCTGTAAAAAAAGGTCAATTCAGTGTATTGTTGTCTAAAGTCTACTTTAAAACTTTTTCTTCGTTTAAATCTTTCGTTATTTTAGGCGAGTAAAGCCACAGCCCAAAGCTAGTAAGTAATAAAACGTTGAAATATTGTATTTAGGCTGAATTATCAAAACTAATCCATATAGAATAGTTCCAACTGAGAATTTAACATGATATCCGAAGCTTATGATAGGTTGATTTGTGTGAGGTTGTCTGATATTTTATTTATTTATGAATAAAGCAAAAGAAGTGCTTTTCAAATAGCCTGGACTTATTCCAAAGGTGATTCCTACAAATATTGTCCTTCACGAATACCAACGTTTGTAGCTGCAGTTGCCCTTTTTATTTTTATTTTGCGTATGTCTTATAAGAAATAACTAAGCCTACTTACTAGGTATAATATAAATATTTGGAATCAATACACAGCATACAAAAAAAACTTTGAGACTTTTCATATGGAACTCCGACTGGAGCCCTCAAAATATCTGATACACCAAAGTTCCCGTTTCGGTTCAACACACGCTCTAATTGCGAAGTTGGAATAGGAAGGCAACTTGCCTTTGTGTTTAAGGGAGCAACTTGAAACGGAATTTTGTCTAAAATCGATTGCAAAGAACAATCCGCGAAGTGAAAGTAGGACTCATACACGAAGGGTTAGGTACCGCCGCGGGCCTAAGAGAAACATTTTTTTACGAATGAAAAAAAGCTGTATGAAAATTATGAAAGACTGCATGAAAAGTCATGAAAGCCTATGCCACCGTGGTTACACTTATGCTGCGTATACTTTATACATAGTGCAAAGATTTGTTACCATAAGGGTAACAAATTTAAAAAGCTAGGTACGTTATATTATTAAAAACATTTAAATGAAACAAATGTAAACTATAAAAATAATCTAACTTAGGTATACTAACATATTTAAATAAAACAATTTAAACGGATTATATCGCGTATATTAATTATTTGAGCCTCCCTGACGTTTCAGTACCTTTACAGATACCGTTGTCAAGGGTTGACTGAGAAAAACACAATTTTTCTCTGTCAAAGTTACATTTGTGCAAACTACCCATTTTGTAAATATTGATTTAAAATAAAGGTGTTCATACATGCCAGATGGGCCTAATGTGTAAAGACAGTTACACATGGGCCAGAAGGGCATTTATTATTTTATTTAAAATATCTACCAGCGGTTCACTAAAGGCTTACTACTGAGGAGAAAGAACCGCCAAAGAAAACTACCAGATTGCCTTATTTATTACTATGAAATACTTTTAAACAAAAACTCTATATATACTACTTTTAACACTAATTTGTTTTACACCGTTCGAGGCCCAATGTTTCCAGTCTTGTGTCTTGCTTGATCCTTGATAAGATGTACAACAGGATCCCAAGCCGGTGGTAATGACAAACCATCTTCTCTATTGAAATTGGGATATTTTTTGATTTCAATAGCCTCGCGCAACATTCTGGGAAAACGTCGTTTCTCCCTGGCAACGATTGAAGTGTCGTCAAACTTAACGGCTTGGGATCCTGTTGTGCATCTTATCAAGGATCAAGCAAGACACAAGACTGGAAACCTTGGGCCTCGAACGGTGTAAAACAAATTAGTGTTAAAAGTAGTATATATAGAGTTTTTGTTTAAAAGTATTTCATAGTAATAAATAAGGCAATCTGGGAGTTTTCTTTGGCGGTTCTTTCTCCTCAGTAAGCCTTTAGTGAACCGTTGGTAGATATTTTAAATAAAATAATAAATGCCCTTCTGGCACATGTGTAACTGTCTTTACACATTAGCCCCATCTGGCATGTATGAACACCTTTATTTTAAATTAATATTTACAAAATAGGTAGTTTGCACAAATGTAACTTTGACAGAGAAAAATTGTGTTTTTCTCAGTCAACCTTTGACAACGGTATCTGTAAAGGTACTGAAACGTCAGGGAGGCTCAAATAATTAATATACGCGATATAATCCGTTTAAATTGTTTTATTTAAATGTGTGACAGTCGCGGAAACCGAAGAAAATATTATACTAACATATTTCAAAAAAAGTTTTGTAAAGACTAACCTAACTTAAACTAATCTAACCTAAGTGATCCCGCCCTATATTTTACCTGGCTCAAAGGTCAACATAATGTCAGCAGCGTTGTCCCGCTGAATGGCTATGAAGGTCTGCTGAACCAGATTGGAGCCTGAACGGGGATCGCTGAGTGGTGGTACCAGCGCGTGAAGTTCATTGTTGACACTTACAGCATCGACAGCCTGAAGTTCGACGCTGGCGAGAGCAGCTGGTCGCCTGAGATACAAAGACACTGAAATGTCTATTTGTAACATAACAGTTCAGCAGGAAAATAAACTATAGCTCTGCAAGGACTTCTTTGGCGTCGTCCTAGCTCCTTAACCAGATTGCGGGCTTTAAGGCTGCATGGTCCTGCGGTTTCCACAGCGGCTGGCACAAACTCGTAGGCTGATTGAAATACTTGGTGTGCTTTAATTTCGCAACATTTTCCGCCGCAGAGCCAGCATGTCGAGAAGTTTGTCTAAAATGAAATTGTACTAATGCAGTTCACCGTCTGGGAGAACCATGGACCAGCTCCGCAAAGCATGATATGCGAGTGACAAGATCTCCTGTTCCATGGAAAGACGAAAGACCATCGACCTGGACGCAAAGAATGCCTACCCCATGTATTTTTACGTTGTTACACCATATATTTAATCCACACGAGCCCATTGCGAAACATGGTTGAGAGATTTGATCAACTGACCCCATTTAAGATAAAACACCGAACTAACTACAGCAACAGTGTTGTCAAGTTTCCTGTTTGTAACCTTTGGAATGTTATACCTATAACGTATCGCTTACACTTGAAACAATATTCTGTCGGTGGGTTTACCTTACGTCTGTATAAAGTTAATACATTTATTCAAATCCTCGGTGCCCGTAACATCGTTCGATAAAAAGATAACTTATACATTTTCCTATTTTTCGACGTGATGGCTGGAAAATATCATAAGTTACTACATTTAAACTTCTTGACCTCACCTAGACCTTATGTGGGATTTTCTACCTGAGGTGAAATCTCAATTCCTGGCCGAGGCGAGCCGTTATACTTCGAACAAACCACGGGCGGTAATTCGTAAAGTCCCAGATCACAGTGTTTGTGGCCCGACCCGGGAGATTGATTGATGATGTACGAGTACTACCCCAGACACCGTGAAAGATATAACTAAATAAAGACTGGCACAAAAACGTTTTAGGGATAACTAAATAGCCATTAAAATGTTACTCAGAGTTGTTGTTTTTGGTTTGCGATTTCATACTCATAATGCATTACAAGAAAATGTGAAAGTTTATAATCACCACATTACTGTTGTGCGTGTTGAATAGATACTAAAGCTCTGGTTTGATTAACTTGTCGATAAATAATTTAAAGGATGACCCAATAAATGCCAGCGGTGGTGTCGCCGACCGCTGTCAGACCACTCGTAGCCGTAACGTGGGTAGGCTAACAGAGTATGGAAGTGATAACCAGCAGTTTGACTCAATAAATACCTACATATTCGAGCGTCCCGACCGCTTGGTTCAAACGTCATTGTTGTCTCACGATTACCATACGCAACAATAGAGCAAGTTGCCATAAATCTGTCAAAGCTAGTCTAGTAGGCCGTGCGTTATTTAATTTTACCGTCTGCATATTGTAGACTGATTTTGAATTAATACATGATAGATGTTCTATCTACATGTCAAGAAATAAATGTATATTTTTTATTTTAATTTTTTTTTCTAATTAGCTTTAAGCCATGGTACATATAATTATCCTTTATTTTATGTTTATCTACAGTTTTTAGTATTGTAAATATTGTAAATGCCTTCTAGGCACGCTGCCAATAGACGGCGATTTGGGCCAAATTTTTTATCTATACCTAGTTTTTAATTTTTAATTTAATTTTTTTTCAAGCTTTCCATAATTATAATTTCTTCATTAAATAAAGTAAATGTTTATTTTAAAATAAACTATTGACCCCGTAGAAATAAAGAAAAATAAGGAATATAAAAAAATTAACAATCGATTCTTGCCACAGAAAATATATTTTCCCAGAACGTTGCGCGAGGCTTTTGAAAGCGAAAAATATCCTAATTTCAATAGAGAGATGTTTTGACATCACAACCGGCTTGGGATCTTATTGTATGTATTCTATTCTATTTTTTAAAAAATGGCAACCGGTCACAGTTAAGCGACCATTACTGCCAATGTCTCGTTGCCAATCGCACTAGGCGACTAGATAGAGGATTGATACCACGTTGTACGGTGAGTTGAAAAAATCGTGCTTTTTGTAAAGTGATAGCGATTTACAAAAACCACGCGGACTATCGGGCCTTGACCCAGGAAGGGCTATGAACGCTTCAAGTTGAATTCTTCATTAGCTATTCACTCATACGTTAGATCACTGCACAATACGCTATCAATACTACACATTGAACAACAAAAATGAATAAATAATGAACAACGAAACTTAAACGCATGCGGCCATCTTGAGACACGAACCGGAAGTCTTATTGTATGTATATAATTAACGATCAGGTGTCTTGCACAAGACTGGAAAACTTGGACCTTGCATGGTGTAAAAACCAAAGTAGTGTGAAAAGTAAAATCTTTGTATTAAAATTATAATTAAGTAATTCATACGCGAATGTAACTAAATTTTGTCCTTACGTGCTCTTAAACAAAGATAAGCAATATCCTATGCAATGTATAAAAAAGGTAATTATTTGCGTTTTATGATTGACGGGTAGAGAATGCTTCGTGGAATTAAGTCCACTGTCTGTTATTTTTTGTAATGTGCAATAAAGTATGCATAAAGTAATAAATGGCATATTTAATTCAGTAAATAAAGGAGTTTGACCTTACAAACGGTCCGGTAGTTTTGAATTTTTTATATGTTGTCTAAGATGGTTAGCCAGTGTTTAAAATGCAAAATGCACAATTCCCCCCCTCCGCGCCCGCCGCCATATTGAAAAAACCGGCACGTTCTTCATATTTTTGCTCATATCTTCCTTTAGGAGCATTTTAGCTAGAAGAAAGCTTTGACAATGTTATAGAGAGATAAATTTACTACATTCTCCATTTTATATTTTGTTTCTAGGACAGATAGTTACGAAGATATGCACATTTAAAAAAACGTAAAAAATCGCAATTTCCAACTCAAAAACAAACTTCTGGATTATATCTTCGTTTAGGAGCATTTTAGCTAGAACAGTGCTTGACCAATGTCGTAGGGAATTAAATTTTCTATAATTTACATTTCAGATTTTGTTTCTAGGACAGATAATTACGGAGATATGTAAAAAATAAAGCCACATTTTCCGAAAATGTATGTAAAAATGGACATGAGTTTTATAAGCAATTATATTTCCAACGTGTTTTAATTTGTCCTAGACTAGTCCGTAACTGAATGACAGCGTTCTAAACCAAGAATTTTTAGAAATTTCTTGAAAATTCGACTTTTCCAGTTTTTTAATGTGCATATCTTCGTAACTAACCGTCCTTGAAACAAAATTTGAAATGTAAATTATAGTAAATTGAATCCTCTACAATATTGCCCAAGCACTCTTCTAGCTAAAATGCTCCTAAACGAAGATATAATCCAGAAGTTTGTTTTTGAGTTTGAAATTGCGATTTTTTACGTTTTTTAAAATGTGCATATCTCCGTAACTATTTGTCCTAGAAACAAAATATAAAATGGAGAATGTATTAAATTTATCTCTCTATAACATTGTCAAAGCTTTCTTCTAGCTAAAATGCTCCTAAAGGAAGATATGAGCAAAAATATGAAGAACGTGCCGGTTTTTTCAATATGGCGGCGGGCGCGGAGGGGGGGAGTTGTGCATGTTGCATTTAAAACACTGGCTAACCATCTTAGACAACATATAAAAAATTGAAAACTACCGGACCGTTTGTAAGGTCACACATAGTACTTTAGTCTCTATTCACCTAATTAATTCAACACAAGTTTCAACTTTGTAAAGTCATGATACTGATTATACATTCATTGTGTCAAAATGCGCATAGACAGGTACTACATTAAGTCGAATCCCCGAAGTGGTTTTATCAATGTGAATCATGCTGATTGTAATATTTATTGTGCTTCTATGATCATTTAACTAAAAGCTGCCAAAAGCTGCCGTCTTAGAATGTCTTTTTAACCAGCTACAAAAATGGCTAGGATGATTTACACGGACAACTTATGACTGATTATGTACATTGATTAATTTAAACTACGCAGATTATTACCTAAGTACGGATAATCATTGCTGTAAACAAATAAATTATATTTTGCTTCCGTAACGGCTCTGCTTTTTCGTGAAATATTTTCCTTCAAATGTTTTATTTCGCCAGTGTCATTTCGTAGAATATTTTTTTCTCAAACCGTTAACTATTTGTGATTGTTATTAAACAAACTTAACCGAACCTAACCCTATCAATAGGATGATATTTGTGCAAAATATTTGCTCTTGGGTCATGGATGTTATCTATATATTTATTTATTTATTTATTTATTTAAACTTTATTGCACAAAATACATAAGTAAAAGTACAAATGGCGGACTTATATGTATTTATATATTATGTATATCGTCGTCTAGTACCCATAGTACAAGCTTTGCTTAGTTTGGGACTAGCTCGATTTGTGTATGATTGTCCCTTGATATTTAATATTTATTTATTATTTTATATTTTCAAGAACTATGACAAAATGACTGATTATGACTTCAGAGGAATAAAAAGAGAAAAATCGATGAAATTAAACATTCGGCGAAAAGGCAGAACACCATACGATCCATCTATTGGTTACATAATCGATGCGGCTTCAAAACGCCAATCACCTCTAGTGGAATAAAACATCTTGTCATCATTTTGATTGTCATAACTCATTTCGCTTAACGGCTGTCCTCGTACAAGTGTCGCATTAAAAAAGTCTTCCCCACACTGACCTCTAATTTATAGGTTAGGTTCAATTAGAACTGTGAACCCATAGTGCATAGATTCGTACATTGATCAGATAAGTAGGTAAAGTTAGAATAGAAAGAACTTCTACCCTCACATACACGAACTACTGCCCGAAAAACGTATGACGTAGAAAAAATAAAAATTATGGAGCTTGATATTTATATTGTTCAGATATCCATAAAAACATTATGGCGTGTAATGATTATGATTTAGGTTGATATACCCCAAAACTATATAATATGACTTTCCTGACTTATGCGTACAAACATTATGGTCCTAAAATGTATGCGGGTTGATTATGTGGATCAATTAATGATTAACACATCTTATGCGCAAGGACTATTATGACAGAAGTGGTTGTGCATGGTAGGTATTATGGCTCTGTAATTTATGCAACCCAAAAAGGGACCATTTTGAGAATATATATTGATACAGTAGTTGTAGAAGGATAGGTACCCAAGGATGGCTATCTATAGTACTCTGATGAGTATTTCTATGCAGATAGCCCTGAAGCAAAAAAGTTATCATAAAAACCGAATTATAAAATATAATTTAGCATTAACATTGTTGTCGTTGCATTGTTAACAGTTTAAATAAACGAATAGGTGTGTGAGCGACATGCTACTAAAATGTCCCTTAAACTTATGGCTACAGCAGTAAATCCATCATAAAACTAAACTTTCATACAAAGTATTTCCAAAAACGCTTTATTAAAATACGTACAATATACTAAATCCATGACTAAACTTCATCAATTAAACTTTTATGACAACAAAACGGCGTTTAATTTCATAATAACTTCATAATCATTACGCCCATGCCGTGGTCTTATTTCTAGTCACACACGCCGAGGCCACAAATACTCGCATTCGAAACAAAAAATCTAAATATTTGTCGGCTTAAAAGAAGAAATCAAATAAATAAGGACCTTGGTAAAATTATATTGAAGAAAACATTTATTCTGCATAGTTTGCTCAATCAAGCCCTCACAAGCTGGGCTTTAATAAAAGGCTCGGATTCTAATTTTGAATGGCGCCAGATGGCGGGCTGATCGCCACGGCTCGTTACGTGATTAATTTCCGACACAACATAGCTCCAAAATAAATTGGATCAATGTGAAAATTTCACAAATATACTCGTTTATATTATTATTTGTACTCTTACGGTTTGTACACACTTTGGCGCGATTTCTTAGTAACCGTCATTAATTAATTAAGTATTAAACTTTTTTCATAGTTCCATACAATAGGTACGTGGTAAACGAGGATTAACTGAAAAAAAAAAAAAAATATATACCGCGATAGACATTGTATTTAAAGAGCCAGTCAAGTGTGAATTGGACTCACGTACAGACTAGAGGGTTACGTATAAACTATGAAAGCACTGAAAATTGCTCTAAAGAAATAATACTGGATCGAGACCGGACTACCTTAACTTTGCCTTGAGTCCCTACTATATACCTATACGTTGAGGTTAGATTACCAACTGCAAATAAGTTTGAAATCACAAAAAAATCTATTGGTTACAAGGTAGCCCCAAATAGGTACCTATATGGTTTTCCGAGTATTCCTTTACTTTGCTACATGATGTTGCTCTTTTGATTTAATTGACTTAGAAGTTTGATTTTTCACTGCTTCAAGGGATTGCAAACCGAAGTATTTGATGTTAAATTCAGCTTGATACCTTCATATGTTCAAGAGTGAAAGGGTCTTGATAGATGGACAGACGAACAAACTCCGTGATCCCAAGGATTCCGTTTTTGCCGTGTAGTTGGGTTCTAGAATTATTTTATTGAATTTTTATTTCTACTTGAATGAACTTACTTACCATAAATGTCACGTTACAAATGGTCAATCATCAAGCGATTTGATCTCACGGTAGTAATGAACTAATGACATTGTTATCTCACGATTACGACAAAAAAGTTAAAAGAGGTAAAAGGTTGTTCACGCCATTCATGGATTATTGTAATTTTGGCCTGTGATGTTGAGGGACGAACTTAGCTGACTGAATTTATTTTCAAATCGGTATATTGGTTAACTGTAAAAAGTTTACTCTGATCCTGATCATCATTCCTTTTATAAACATTTATTGAGACAATAATTTTAGAATAAATAAATGCTATGCACACGTTGGAAATTCACCTTGTTATTGCTACACGGACGTCAATAAACATGACTGTTTTGTTTGTATCAAACCGACATCGACAGTCATCTGCTGCCACACCGCATATTTGGTTGAAGGCTGATGTTGACACCAACATTAATTATGCACCATGTGTTTGTCCAATAAACTTGGATGTGCAGTGACAGGATGCTTAATATTTGGGCCTAAATCAAAATCAATTGTGAAATTTTATCGTTAATTACGAAGTGGTAATAAAGAATTACGTAAACTACTTTACATAACCATTATTTTAATATTTAGTTGTGAGTTTTGTTTTATTTATTAACTTTTCGACACATATCCGTTCTTACGGCTTGCAGCCGTGTTGGTTAAAATGTTGAATTCCCCTTCACAACGTGCGGTCGCACGGTTTCTGGATCCAATTTTTTCCAGATCGTCAATCCATTTTTTCTGACGATCCACGCGTCCTCCATTTTAACTTTATTCGGGAACCTCAACTTATCCAAACTAAATCGAAACTCAAAATTAGTACGTACGTATGTAATATTATCCCCTATGCTACGATAAAATGAAAAGAAACGACATACTTCTTGTAATGATTCATATTTGCTGCATTGTTAGTCAAACCCTTGCAGCGTATTTTAAAATGCCAAGCTTTTGTTAAGTAAACGGCAAGTATTTCGTAGGTATGAGCTCGAAGTTGTAGAAGCACGATTTTCCCGTTAGAGTCGAGTGGATGATTCTTTTATTATCCAAAATACACTTGATCCTAATGGCCCTCGCGGGCTCTTGTCACAAAAGCGAGGGCAGTCGGAACGCAAATAAAACGTACGTACTTCGGTCCACGCTCTTATTGTACCTCCGTAATTCTATTATAATAATTCTATTACTTCTGTTATAATACTAATCTTCTTATATATCAACTTCGCTTGCGTTTATTTTGATGTTGGTATTTTCTGGTTAAGAGTATACATACTAAAATATTGTTGACATCTGGAAAATCCCATGTCATGAGTAACAGACAAAGATATAAATCATAATGTAATTTGATATACAGCTACTAGCCTCGGCCCGCGACTTCGTCTAGAAATAAGCTTATCGCCAGAAGGGATTTTACGAATTACATTTTATAAATTATTATTATTTTCTAAACACATTTTATAGACATATAATTATTATGAATAAATGAATATGGAATATGGATTAACAAAACCCATAGTCACTTTCATAGAAAATTCCGCCCCTTTGTTACCGCATGACAATTTTTATGTTCTGATTCAGAACTCGTACTACATCTACTCATCATTTAAATTGGTTCAGTTGTATCAGCCAGAAGAAGTAACAGACAGACAGTTATATTTGCGAAAGTAAATCTGTCTGTCTATACACAGTGCTCCTGAGAAATCCAAATGCTTTTAACAGTGGATTCCTGAGGTCGTATGGAGTAAAAAATGTTATATGAACCTATGTCGAAATATGATTTTTAACTTTTTTTATATTTTCATACAAAATAAATAAATTACCTTTACTTCACCAGTAAAACAATGCTTTAGAACGAGCTGGCAACGTTTGTTATTGTTATCTCTTTTCACTAAAAGGGGAGTCAATGTCATAAAGAAATTTTCTTGTTGGGTAATGTTTTTTTCAAAACAGGCTTTACTTAAATATGCGATCTAAACTCCTTACTCATGAAACTTATGATTTATCTAATGGCTGCTCTACACTCTCTTTTAATAACTTTGCTATTAAACTATATGGATTATGATTATAATACAGACTGGCCACTAAGAAATACCCTTCGACTCGCTTCTATTATAACTACTTTTGACAATGACTCCAGTCATATGACAAGTCATTGTTGTGATTGATTTTAACGGTGTTACGTATTTAATCTCATTATTACAAATAATAATTACATTAGCCATCGAATAAATTGCGGTGTCAAGCTCACGCAGTCAACCTTTATAACAGCTGAAGAAAAATATGTTTTTGAGTACTCCACGGTGCAAAATATCACAAGGGTGGTGTAAAAACTGAAAAAGATTTTGCGGATTCTAGTTCAGCTGCCGTGGATTCCAATGAACTGCACGTATAGCTGATACAGTGAGAAGCATACAGCAATTGTTGAGAATAATCATACTGCTTGTAGTGTAATAAATAAATAATTTGATTAATGATTGTGTTTGTTTATTAAAGGAATTAGTAACATGATATTTAATGTAAACTTTAATCAAATACATTAGGTAATAACAAAGTATTAAATAAATATTACATATGACCAGTAAAAAAACAATACGTTTATTATCACGAACCATTTAGTTTTCAAGGTTTTAACTAGATAACGCAGTTCACACAACTTAAGCCATAGTTTTTCCACCATCAAAAGGAATATCAAAACCGGCTTCATAATGTGCAAATCTGTTGTACGAAGACTATCGTTCTTGGCGTATTTATGCTAAGATGCTACATAATTAATTTCATAACTGAACTTTTGAAGGAAATTTGTAATGATTGACATATAAACAATGATCGTGACAGGAACGGTTTTCAATAGTCAACGTTTGTCAGATAAAGTGACGATCTCGCAACATCGCAATGATAAAGATGATTTACACTGGAGATGTTTTAAAACAAAAAATGCTAATATCTCGAAAACTAAGCCGATTTCGGCTTACTTTATACGACATTTTATTTTCTACACATACTCAGGAATCCGCTGTTAAAAGCATTTGGATTCCTCACGAGCACTGTGTATATACATTTCCTTTCGCATTTATAATTATTATGGATAGTAGGGACTAGAAGGCAACTCACGTAAGAAATGGAAATGAATACTTCGATTGTTTTTCTTGCTTTACCATAATCTGCTAAGAAGTATCTTATAACCACCTTTTGATACAATATTAAGTTGAAACCCCTTCAGCCGTTTTAATGTTGTGAGGCTGAAAATATCTTATTTTACTTATTAATTAATACTATGACACCTCGTCTGCGATTGAATCCTATCCATCTTTGGACGTCTGGCTATCCCTTTACCAAACTTGTTTAAAATGTGTCTAAGCCATTTCAGCGCGACGAGAGGGCAAATAAAATATGACCAACATAAAATATGGCACAGCGCCGCACCCATACAAAACAAAATACGATCAAGCATCGCGATATTTAGATTTTTCCTGAAATAATGACACATAGAATAGTATTTTATGCAACCGTTGTATAAGAGGGGGCAAAAAACGCGAGTGGCATGGGTTACGATGTGAGCGTAGCGAACATCGTAAGAAAGATGCCACGAGCGTTTTTCGACCTACTTATACAACGTTGCATACAATACTTTTTTCTACGACTCGACATTTCATAAAAAAAATGCACAAAGAAAATCATTACATATTCCCGCTCGGAATCAACAAAATTAAAAAAAAAATTGTCTCTGATAAACTTTTTTTTTATTGACATCCATCTGTCAAAAAAATATTAACTTATACATAAAGGTATACGATCACCATACTAAACATCTGTCAAAAAATTAAACTTATACATAAAGGTATACGTTCACTATACTAAACATCCAGGCACTGAAGATAAAACTTTTTTTTAAGTTGGCAGCAATGCCTTAGTACAATAAGTTTTTTTTTAATTTGCAAATTGTGTGAATGCAGCTGTTCATCATGTAATCTGTGGTACTAAGTGATGCTTTTTTGGCGACATTATAACATCTGTTAGCAGTGTGTTTTTGGGCAGTAGAGTATAGACTTTTACAGACTTTCATAATTTATGTCTTTATATTAGAGTTAGTAACTATATAAATGACAGAAAAAAGTACTAGAGTAGAAAAAACGGTTTTTCAATACAAATCTACAATTATATAAAATTATAGATATATGTTTAAGACTCCGTTTGCAACTGGCTAAAATGTCGTTACCCGCTATGCAAAAAGTAATAAATGTTTTCTGAATAAAGTTAACTATATTTTCCTCACTAACGGTAGTTGCGGACAAATTCTAAACTTAATAAAATGGCACTGTATTTTTTGCTACCATCACGGCTGTTTCACAGTGGCTTCACTCCATACATCACGGTGTTAGTTATCTATTTAGCTGGCTGACATTGATGAATGTGCAAAATGAAATGGGACCCGCGGATGCAGTAATGCCGGGAACAATGAGATAATACCTGTGTGTAGATTAATAAATTGTTCTTGTTAAGGGTGACAACTCCAACTGTAAGGGCGAAGGGTGTTGAGGGATCGAGCGATTTGAAAGTTAACGTCAGATCTTGGTACTAATCTGAATGACAGGTTTTTAGGGTTCCGTACCCAAAGGGTAAAAACGGGACCCTATTACTGAGACTTCGCTGTCCGTCCGTCCGTCTGCCCGTCCGTCCATCACCAGGCTGTATCTCAAGAACGGCGATAGCTAGACAGTTGAAATTTTCACAGATGTATTTCTATTGCCGCTATAACAACAAATACTAAAAATAAAATAAAATAAATATTTAAGGGGGGCTCCCATACAACAAACTTGTTATAGATTATGGTACGGAACCCTTCATGCGCGAGTCGGACTCGCACTTGCCCAATTTTTATTATTATTTAAGAGTTTAGAGCGCAGTGCAGTTCTCTCCAGTTCGTTTATAACACATAGGTACTTTAACTCTTCTATGAGACGCGACGTCTACCTTTCCCTTTATCTGGTCTATACGACGTGTTACCGCCAAGTGGGCTTTTCTTAAAAAAGAGTAAAGTAACATAGATCTTTAACGTATCCATGACCTTAATTCAATTAATTAACTTAAATTCAGGCTTTATTAACTTTCTAACAAAATTTTAATTGCAGTAATGTACAGTAAATAAATTGACAAGTGAGTGTTAAATGACAGCGTGATATGAGTAACTAGAATTACGCTGTACACCCACTACATTGAATGTGCGGATTTAAGAAATTTAATTTTGCAGTTAATTCACATAATTATGATTAGCTAATACATGCAAACAATTACTATTAATGGATCATTTTATTATCAGTTTTAACAAATGCCCGCATGCCGGTAACAGGCTGTATAGTACATTCTCGTCTTTTCTCTTCCTATCCTTTCCTCATTTTAACAACGCGGTTGTTGGCGCCATGGTAGTGGCAGACAAAAATATAAAGCGAAATATGATTTAACAAAGATTTCATAGACGGTTCAATTTTATCGACGTATTCATTTCATCCACCGAAAACATTTTTCTCTAAAACTGCACAATATATTAGGATTGTTATAAATGAAACCTAACCTTCATTGATCAATAGGCAATAGGATCAAGATTTATGAAAAATATCACTTTGGAGGAAACAGGTTACCTAAATAATATTGAATCTTTTTAAACATTAAACATAAGCACAATATTAATCCATACTAATCCATACTTAATATTATAAAGTGTAGTGTCTGTCTGTCTGTCTGTTACCTCTTCACGCTTAAACCGCTGAACCGACTTAGATGAAATTTGGTATGGAGATAGTTTGAGACCCGGGAAAGGACATAGGATACTTTTCATCCCGAATAAATTTAGTGTTCCCGTGGGATGAGCGGGTAACACCGCGGGGCACAGCTAGTCAGAAATATGAAGCTAATCCGAGACGTTAATGTTATCTACGCATGAAAAGCATCTTAATAACCAATTCAAGCTAAGTACCTATATAGCTTGAATTGGTTATTAAAATGCTTTTATATTTTTAGTATAATTCTCTATAAAATATGATTAAATCAGATATAAATGTTTATCAGAACGACTCCCGCAATCTTTCCTCAGCGATTTCCTAAATGACTTTAAAGCAAATACTACAAAATTAAATATAAAGCCAGTTGCTTTCATCTCTATGTTCAGATAAAAATAAATGTTTAATAAAAAGATAATGTGCGCCTTATTTATCTTCATACAATAAATCCCTCGCGAATATGTTGACAGCTTCTCCTTATTAAGATAAATTGTATTTTTAACGCAACGAGGATATTCTATTCAAAATCCTTTGCGAATAGTGAATTTATTTCCTAGATAGAGTTGAACGTTGCATTTATTGACGTCTTGTTGTTCAAACTTTGCAAATGCTCAAACAGCAATGGAATACGTTTAACCCCCGCCAGATAAAATTTTAAATGTGCAAATCTTGAAGAACCCAAACAACCGATAAAACACAAAGAATTTCAAATCTTAACTGGGTGTTCTACCTTTTCGTAGAATGTTAAATTTTTCCGAATTTTCATTTCACCGGTTTTTTCCCCTGAAGTTTCAGATAAATACTTCCTATGAAATGACACTTCGGCAAAAGGAAACATTCTCAGAAAAAATACGGCTGAACCGAAAACTAGTCGTCAAATAGTGACCCTTCTTTTGGAGAGCGCAGTGCGGCTAGGAGGACTGCTGATCTGATGACGGCAGCAGTAGTTCGCTGTACGCACGCGTTGCGGTTTAGGGCTCTGACTGCATTCAACCTCAGGTGTATAAATATTTGAAACATGTATACCCCATAGAACCATGTAAGATAGAACTGAACATACATTTCATAATCATCATCATAATTAGCCTATAGACGTCCACTGCTGGACAAAGGCGTCCCCCAACGTTCTCCACAATTATCAGTCGTGCCCCATCCTCATCTAGCCTTGAAGATACATTTAGCTCAGCATAATGGAAGCACCATTAGTATCTACCTTGTAACCAATATTGATAAACTAAATATTTTGTTCTTGAGTTATAGATGTTACAAAGATATTATGATGTATATCGTCGTTTAATACTATAGTACAAGCATCGCGTAGTTTGGGACTAGGTCGATTTACTCGTATTATGTTTGTGTAAGATTGCCCCTAATATAATATGAAAATAATATAAATTAGTTACTTTGTAATATCCATTTGAACTTGTATTCATATCGCCATCACGTGACAAGCTATTATACGAGTAAAACTACTTATTTAGGTAGTTTAGTTAAGCTATTTTATAATGCCTCGAACCTAACTTTCTGATAGTAATATAGTGTCGGCCGTAAAACGCCCATGAAACGTACACCCGGTCTTTCAATGCCTTTTATTACTAGCGACCCCGTGAACGCGTGGACATTTGCGACTGTATAGAAACATCATAAACTTGATGCACCCTTAAGACGGCAGTAAAGATTTAAACTACGCTGACCTCTTTGATATGTTCTGGAGAAATTTCAGCTCACACGACTTCTAAATATAAATATATAGGTAGTATAGTTAATCTGACTAACTTCCTACTTGTTCCGTCACGGCTTGACCAACAACAGTGTCCCTCGATCGAGTCAACTTCGTGCGGTAAAGGACCAAATGTGATGGTCCTATGAATGGAACCACAAGTATTTTTCATGGTCTTTTTCAAGTCTATGAGAACTGATTTCCAGAATGAAAAATGTGCACCCGCCACGACTGGCAACGAGCGCTGATGTCGTCCACACAAAAGCGGAAGGCGGAGCCGATGCACGCTGATGTTTAGGTTGTTATTCATATTTTGAAGAATATGGACAAAATATTAATGGATAAACTTCTTGCTTTCATTTAAATTTAAAGATAAAAATATTTGCCCTTACCGCGAATCGAACCCAGGACCTTCGGTTCAGTAGGCAGCTATCACAGCGCCAAACGCGTCGTCAAATATAATAAGATCGAAAATATGCATCAGAGGATAAGTCTACTAATCTAATAATCGAAACCAAGCCTTTTATGTAGACTATTATAAAATTCTAGATTTGTAAGTAGTTAAAATTATTTTTCTACGGTGAGTGGTCATGATTTCAGGAATAATCTTAATAGCGTGATGCAGAATCGTCTTTTATTTTGTATGGGCGCGCGGCGACATGCCAGTCTAGCGCCAACTATTGGACATAATTTCCATTGTACTCTCATCACACTGAAACGGCTGGACAAATTTTTACCACTTTTGGTACAATGATAGCTGGACATCCAAAAATGCTTATCGTATACTTTTTAACCGTCTACGGTAAAAAAATATACGCGGAGGAAGTTGCCTCCTAGTATCTAATAAAATCGTATCGCTGTAACGTACTAACATCATGTGCTAAAGAATAAGGCATTACTGCGGTAGCACTTATTTGTTATAACGTTGGCCAAGAAAGGTTACACCAGATAAATTGAGTCGGGTTGGCAGGTGCCCAGGTACATATAATTAAATTTTCGCCTCCGGTATCCCTGTAGGCTATGTTGGCCTTATATCCAATTTCAAAGGTAAACAATACTTGGTGAAAACGTTTAGTTACTGTATCCGCTTTTATGCAAGACTTGCCCACTTAAAGTACTTACTTCGGAAAGGATTCGTTGTTTTAGAAAGCATTTACATATATATTAGGAACCTTTATAAAATTTTGACAGCATAGTAAAAAGTAATTATTAAAATATCCTCTAAATTAAAAATGGCTCGGTAACTTGCATATACACTCTACAGTTTAAATTTATTTTTATGAAAGTCGAGTGCAATGTACAATTTATACTGTGTTCAATAAAAATTATACCTACTATGTTCATACATTCATGAATCGAATTAAACTAGTGGCATACCTGTGCTAACTCGGGGCAAGCTCTAGGGATTTGATATCGATAAAAAAGATGTCGTATATTAATACATGTCTTAATTGAATGATTATTATCTTATTATATGTTTTTATTAACGATCATAATATCAAGATTCATGTGAATTAACTTCGGATAATTTATAATGTAATTTGTTATTACGAAACAAGTAAATCTATCTAATATACATCATTGGAAGTTCTCGATTACTATAAAACGGTGCGATACCATGTCTGATGAAGTGGATATTTTCATCTAGATTGCAATCTTTAATACCGACGAATATGGAAAAAATATTAATTATTATTATATATATTACTCACTATGAAAATTCATTCAGTCCATGTAGCACCCACCCCAGTAATGGTTGGTAACTCGGTCCTCGAAGTTGTTGACGAATACGTCTATCTGGGATGTTTAGTATTAACCTTTATACTGATTCATTTATAAATGGCGGGGACACTGGCCGCTTTGCTGCTCTCTGTATAAAAATGTAACTAGACTTCAGTGTCAAAATTAGTGTCTGCGAAAACAACAAGAATTACAGCTAAACATTATTTATTTAAACCGTGTGATCAAAAAGGAAGCTGACGGAGGCCTCCGAAACAGAACGGGCACATCAGCAACGGTAAGTCCTTGATATTTATTCTTGGATCAGTATAGAGTATTTTTCCTGACTCCACACCAAGATCCTCCCTTCGTTACCTACAGTCCGCTAACGGCTTTACGCCACATTTTCTGGTCTTCGAACCGCATTTTCAAAATTTTGAACCGACCTATTTTTTTTTTCTTTAATTCCCCAAATTATAATCTATACAATATAACCGTTGCTTCCGTCGCAAATCGTATTCGCTATAAAGCTATTCCCTGTTCTCACAGATTTTCAAAAATATAATTCAACCAATTCGTCATATTTTTGTCCGTGACAAAAATGGCGGAAGGCGAGGTGCAATCTTTATTGCAAATTAGCACTTTGACAATTAAAAAAGAATATTTGTTCAATAAATTACAAAAGGCGTATGATGTATCCAAAACTGTTAAATTGGATAGTCTAGACTCGGTACAGAATTACATGGTACAGTTTTCAGAACTTGATGACGCTCGTAGCGATTTCGAAAAAATTGTCATGGAAATTATCATGCTTGAAATGCAGTCAAACCCCAAGGCTAAACCTTCAACAAGCGCGTTAGAAAGCTTCGACGAATTATATTATGTTTGCAAAAAGGTAGCTTTGAACTGCACGCGTATAGTCCAGGAGCCAACCGAAAAATATTCAACTGCAACCAAGGATGATTGTCTAGCTAGGCCGGTCTTACCGAAGCTAACGTTATTTGAATTTGACGGGCAGGTAGAGAACTGGGCTACATTCCATGATACCTTCGTGTCTTTGGTTCACAATCGCAAGTTCGAGAACATAGATAAATTTCATTATCTCCTATCTTGCGTCAAAGGTCCAGCACTGAGCATTGTCAGAAGTCTTCCGATCACGTCTTTCAATTACCCACTTGTTTGGCAAAGCTTACTTGATAAATACCAAGACGTTAGGGCGTTGACCGGCAGATATCTGGACAAAATGCTGAACTTTTCGCCTTTGACAAAAGACAGCGTAGCGAATTTAACCTCGTTCGTGGAGACTTTTGATCATTCGTTGAAAGCGATTCACGCCTTGCAGATTGAGAACTTGGACGACTATCTATTTTGTCATTTGGCATTACGTGGGTTAGACAGTCATACTAGGAAATTGTTTGAAGAAAGCCGCGATCAAAATAAATTACCGATTTTCGCGGATTTAATAAATTTCGTGAACAAAAAATTAAAGTTTTGGAACATACATTTCCTAGTGCCGGCTCCCGGACTATAAACAATCAACAAGTCAAAGTGAAGTCATCTGTCAACTTCGCACAACCGAGTCATAAACCGGCCAATTTCAAATATTCGAACGCAACTTCGTCTTCACAAAAGGTTGGATTAGCTGTTTCGCGTTTTGATACTCAAAATAATTCGAACCAAAACAAACTGACTTGCGTGCATTGCAACTCAAATCATCTGATTTATCGTTGCGAACAGTTTCGTAAACTGTTAGTTCAAGACAGGATTGACCGTGTCAATGCCTTGAAACTATGCACCAACTGTTTTAAAAGTGGTCATGAAACGTCAAGTTGTAAGAGCAACATGACTTGTGGAGTTTGCTCTCGGCCTCACCACTATTTACTACATCGGGATGCAAGTGTTCTGCAGGCAACGGCCGTGCCGACGCCGCAGACGCCCCGTGCTGCCGTACATGCAGTGGGGCCTTCACTACCGCGCTCCGTGAGTGTGGCTGTGACACCCGATCCAACCGTTACTGAGAATCTTCATTCCGTGACTGAAAATTCCAGTTCTTACGGTATAGTACTGGGGACTACGAGGACTCTAGTCGTTGACATCACTGGTCAATATCAGAACTGCCGTGCCGTTCTTGATTCTGGAGCTCAAAGCTCATTCATTACTTTGAACTGTGCTCAACGTTTGGGCTTACCTCGCAACAAATGCCCTTACACGGTATCAGGGCTAGGAGGTGAACTAGTCAAAAACTTTGGCATGGTGACATGCGACTTAAAGCCGTGTAAATCGGACGTTCCGAGTTTCCGGCTAGAACTGGTCGTAGTCGAGAAAGTGTCATCCGAAATGCCAAATGTTTCGTTTCCACCGGAAGTCGTGGAAGAATACAAGAATTTTGATTTGGCTGACCCATTGTTCTACGAAAAGTCATCGGTAGATATTCTGTTGGACAACGGTGTCGTGTCTGATTTGATGTTGGACAAGCCGACTAATGTCAAGCCGAACATACCCAAGGTGATTGAGACGGTTTTCGGTTATGTCGTAAGTGGAAGATTATACAACGAAAGTAATCAACTGTCATTAAATTTACATCTGTCGATTTCTGAAGAGAAGACTTTGGACAAAACGCTGCGTGACTTCTGGGAAGTAGAGGAATTGCCGTGCAAACCTGTACTCAGCCCTCAAGATCAGCTGGCTGAAGATATATTCGTGCGTGATCACTCCCGTGATGAGGGGGGGAGATACATCGTGCCGCTGCCTTTTGTGACTGATACGCCGACACTTGGAGACTCTCGAGTTGCCGCCGAACGACGATTGCTGGCAACAGAGCGCAAACTTGCGCGTTCACCAGTGCTGCAGCAAGCATACAACGACTTCATGCTCGAGTATGAGAAACTTGACCACATGGAATTGTACACTGGTAGCGAGTCAAGCAAGTATCTGATTCCACATCACAGCATTTTAAGGCCGAGCAGTACGTCAACACCCTTGCGCGTCGTATTCGATGCTAGTGCGAAAACGTCTACAAACATCTCTCTCAACGATACTCAGTTGACAGGACCAAACCTGTACCGTGATATAGGTTCCATTATAACCAATTTTCGATTATTCGAATACTGTTTCGCAAGTGATATTTGCAAGATGTATCGTGCAATCCTTGTGCGTGAATGTGATAGAAAATATCAACACATATTATATCGGTCGTCCGTAGACGAGCCGATAAAAGTCTATGAATTAAAAACGATTACATACGGCGTAAGTTCGAGTCCATTTCTGGCCATTCGTACTTTGCTACAATTAGCCAGTGATGAAGGTGAACGTTTCCCTTCAGCTGCTAATGTCGTGCGACAAGGTATCTATATGGATGACATTTTATGGTCATGCGCAACCTTCTCCCAAGCCTGTGCATTGCAGGACGAGTTAATTAATATGCTACAGTGCGGAGGACTTGTGCTAAAGAAGTGGTCTAGCAACTGTGAAGAATTATTCGAGCGCGTTCCAGTTGAACATCGTGAAACTACTGTCACTTTTCAAAAGGATCGGGATGACGTTTCGATTAAGCTTCTGGGCTTGAAAATGGTCTCCGGTGTTTGACGCGTTCAGCTTCTCTTTGAACAAGCAAGATACCGTCAATACCAAGAGATCCGTACTAAAGACTCTAGCATCTATTTATGATCCCGTTGGATATATTTCTCCTTGTACATTTGTTGCAAAGTGCATCCTTCAGGATCTTTGGAAGGTGGGTCTCGGTTGGGATGATCCTCTGCCTCAAGAAGTGTGTGAGCAGTGGTTGACATTCATCACCGAACTACCTCGCCTATCTGAGTTGCAAATCCAACGGCACATATTGCTTCCAGGTGTAACAGAATGCGAGCTGGTTGGATTTAGTGATGCATCATCTCGTGGGTACGCTGCCTGCATTTACGTTATATCACGGAGTCAGTCGGATGTAAAGTGCAGATTGCTAATGGCGAAATCGAAGGTCGCACCTGTCAAGGCTCAGACGATCCCTAGAATGGAACTTATGGCCGCGGCTCTTCTTGGAAAACTTATGAAGTACGCATGCGAATGCGTAACTCGAGTTGATGTGACTAGAATCACAGCGTTAACAGATTCGTCTATAGTTTTGGCGTGGCTGCAAACTGACGCCTATAAATTAAAGACATTTGTGTGTAACCGTGTTACACAAATAATAGAGTCAATACCACCCCATGCGTGGCGTCATGTTAAAAGCGAGTACAATATGGCAGACGTAGCTTCCCGAGGTGTATCTCCGTCGCAATTCATGCTTGATAGCTCTCAGTGGTTTGAGGGTCCTACCTGGATGTACGAGGATCGTGAAACTTGGCCTGTATCAACGTACACAAATAAAAGTGAAACTCAAATTCTTGAGATGAAATCAAACTCGAATACGTTCAGTTTGATAGCTCGAAAGACTGAAGAAGAAGATAAACTAGAGTTTGTTGAGCGAGTCTGTAACCGGTTCTCTTCTTTTTCAAGAATGCAAAGAAGCATCGCCTGGATTTTACGTTTACTTCGACGATCCCGCGATGACGTTTCAATTCGCCACCAAGTCTTAACGACTGAAGACTTGAACGCAGCCCACGATAGTCTTATAAAGCTAGTGCAAGCTGCATATTTTAAAGAGCAAATTGAAACACTGAAGAGGGGCGAGACGTACATTCCTTCGTTAAGGAAACTTGCACCCTTTCTTGATGCTCGTGGCTTCCTCAGGGTGGGGGGTCGTATCCCGCACTCTGATTTGCCATACAATGCAAAGCATCCCTTATTGTTGCCGAAGCAGAGTAGGTTTACAAAGCTCTTGGTCGAATATTTTCATAAGAAATATTTGCACACAGGTCCGCAAACCTTGCAAAATATTATCAACCAAAGATATTGGATCTTGTCGGCTCGTAGCCTCATTCGATCAATTCACGGGAAATGTAAGAACTGCTTCAAATGTAAACCGACGCTGCTTCAGCCTAAAATGGGTGATCTTCCCTCAACTCGGCTGATGCCTAATAAAGTGTTCGAGAATGTAGGTGTAGACCTAGCCGGACCTTTCTACATAAAGGAAAGTTTACGGCGTAATGCAAAGATAGAGAAGGCTTATTTAGTGGTCTTCGTGTGTTTTTCCACAAAAGCCGTGCATTTGGAAACACTTTCTTCTCTATCTGCGGATTGCTTTCTGGCTACCCTTGATAGATTCGTATCCCGTCGTGGTCTCTCGGCATGTTTTTATTCGGACTGCGGAACGAATTTCATAGCAGCCAGTAAACATCTTGCTGATGTTCAGAAATTCATGTCTGACAACAGCACCCGGCAGGATATTTTGAACGGCTGCGCTCAGCGCTTAATTAACTGGCAGTTCAACCCTCCTAGTGCTCCTCATATGGGCGGTTTATGGGAGAGCTGCGTTCGAATTGCGAAATATCATCTTGTGCGTACTGTCGGTGACAAAGCTTTGACTTTTGAGGAACTGTCAACAGTTTTCTGTAAAATAGAAGCCATAATGAATTCAAGGCCATTATGCGCTCTGCCGGCTAGTGATAATCCTCATGAGTTTAATGTGTTAACACCAGGACACTTCTTAGTAGGCAAGAGTCTGACAACTGTACCAGAGTATGATTTACAGTCTGTACCCGTAAACCATTTAACACGTTGGCAATATTTACAAAATTGCTCCCAACTGTTTTGGAAGAAATGGAGCCAAGATTATTTAAACACCTTACAGCAAAGGTCAAAATGGTTCACCTCGCCTCCCAATATCAAAGTAGGAGACTTAGTATTGGTGAAGGATGATCGGGTTTCTCCATGCAGTTGGCCACTTGCAATTGTCGAACAGACACATCCCGGTTTGGACGGCATTGTGCGCAAGGTTACCCTGCGTACAAGAGCTAATAACTCTTTATCAAGACCAGTTAACAAACTGTGTCCTCTTCCTTACACTTACTAAATTCCCTTCCTCTTTCTTCAATTATGAAGATTTTATTTTCTAGCGCCTCAGTGAGCGCATTTTTCGTTTTATTCCTTTTCCCTATATTTTATGAAAGCCACATAGTGCTTTCGGTGGGGGGTGTTTAGTATTAACCTTTATACTGATTCATTTATAAATGGCGGGGACACTGGCCGCTTTGCTGCTCTCTGTATAAAAATGTAACTAGACTTCAGTGTCAAAATAGTGTCTGCGAAAACACCAAGAATTACAGCTAAACATTATTTATTTAAACTGTGTGATCAAAAAGGAAGCTGACGGAGGCCTCCGAAACAGAACGGGCACATCAGCAACGGTAAGTCCTTGATATTTATTCTTGGATCAGTATAGAGTATTTTTTCTGACTCCACACCAAGATCCAACCTTCGTTACCTACAGTCCGCTAACGGCTTTACGCCACATGGGACAAACAATTCAGTTAGGCAGGTCCAACTTCGAGAAAGAGATCAATCGGCGGATTCAACTCGGATGGGCAGCGTTCGGGAAACTGCGAAGTGTTTTCTCGTCCAACATACCTCAGTGCTTGAAGACGAAAGTCTTGAACCAGTGCGTATTACCGGTGATGACCTACGGAGCCGAGACGTGATCTCTAACTATGGGCCTTTTAAGGAAGCTCAGAGTCACTCAGCGAGCTATGGAAAGAGCTCTGCTCGGGATTTGTCTACGAAATCGAATCAGAAATTTGGAGATTCGTAGACGAACCAAGGTCATCGACATAGCAAACCAGGTAAGCAAGCTGAAGTGGCGATGGGCGGGGCACGTAGCTCGAAGGACCGATGGCCGTTGGGGCAGAAAGGTTCTCGAGTGGAGACCACGTATAATACCACGTATAATTATACCGGCAAGCGCAGTGTAGGACGACCACCCGCAAGATGGTCGGACGACCTGGTTAGAGTTGTGGGGACTCGCTGGATGCGGGTCGCTGCTATCCGGCCCATGTGGAAATCTATTGAGGAGGCACGTCCAGCAGTGGACGTCCTATGGCTGAAATGATGATGATGAAAATTATTAAAAATATACAAAGAAATACACGTTTCAATTTGTTTATTGTTTTCCTTCTGAAATGAAGAGAAAATAAATATATTTATGTTGATTAACATTTAGACGTTGACAATTACATCGATTATATATTTAATTGTCGATAAAATATTTTGCTATATTACTATAGTATCAGTGCCCCGAGTTAGCACTGGTATGCGTGGTTCCGTGAGCTGTAGACCTCGCGAGCTTATTTTGAACCGACCTATGTTCCCCCTACATTTCCGCCATTTTGAAAAATTTCAAAATCAATAAAAAAAATCTCACAAATGTCATACGAGTCGTTTGAGAAATACTACATGTAGGCGAAAACATCCGGATACGAAACAGTTTTGGGCCAAGCTGAAACGGAGACAAAAAAACACAAAAATAATAACAGCTATTTAAACTAACTAACAGTTTAAAATTATGTGTAGTAAATTTTTAATATTAGGTTCTCAAACTAAAAAAGAGATTGGATATCGCAAAGAAGTGAAGAGTGGATAGACCTAGGAAATAGTTTCGGTACATGCATCGGTACAGGCAGACAAGCACTCGCACTCGCAGCACCAAAAAAGATAGACGACAATGAGCTGATGATGCTTCTGATGAACTAGGTATTCAATGCAATCAAAACATTGCCTCGAATGTGTCGCTACAGAAATAATCACTTTTTTATTGATTATCTCAAAATGAGCTAAATCAATTTCGAAAAAAATTAAATATATTCTCTGAATTATTCTCAAACAAATAAGTTTCTGTCAAAAATGTCATTTTAGTGGCAAGCTTTTATAGCCGACTGTACTTCTTTAGATATCAATCAAATGCTCACTGAGACGATTCTAAAGAGCCCAAGCTCGGTAGGATTGCTTTTTCTATTATAGAGTTCCTATGGCCACCTTCCGGCTCCATCATCAGATCAGCCCCATGGTACCATATTATTGTATTGTCATCAAAGTTAAGTAAGTTTGCCAAATTTCAGCTCAATAGGTTGACGATATCTGCTTCAAAATTGAGTTGCAAGATTTCACCCGAACAAACATACTTTAAACATACCATGCAAGCTAAATAAAAGCTTGTAAAAATCACCAAAATTGATTCGTAATTGGCGGAACGATCGCGTAACATACAAAAAAACAACAACGTACAGTCGAATTGAGAACTTTCTTCTTTTCTGAAGTCGGTTTTCTTAAAGCCTCTACGGGACAGTCAGAGCAGACTTATTACAATCCGAGGAGCAGCTCAGTATATGACGCGAGCACTTTCAGGAAATCTTCCATAATATCGCCTGCAGTCCCGTCTCACGCCTCGCATAACACCTCAACACCCCAACTTTGATACGTCCCCACCGACTAGAGCGGATGTTGAATCTGGCAGAATAGTAAAAATTGATAGCCGTGCGATATATAATTGATCGACTAGTAGACGGCTCATGGGTTAGGACCAAAAAGGTGGATGAAATTAAGGCGTAGTTTGCCATACTAAAACGAGGAAATAAAAGCGATTGGAATAATTAACGATACCATAATAAGGAACCTTAAAATATAACCTTAAGGTACGTTATTGGAAGGTTAACTGTCGTTGCACAACGGAGACATTGATAGAAATATTAATTATTGAGTGAGTTAAGGTGGTCTTCACACTCATATTTAAGTATTTATGACGATCTGGCCACATTAGACAAGTCACGGATATGAGTAGGATTCCCTGAAATGCACACTATATCGTGCAGTTCCAATAAATAAAAGATTTATTTTAAAAGGAACGCGTGGTCGGGCTTTAGATCCGTTCGAAGCTAAGCCGCTGACTTAAACTCGCATTTACCACCGCTTTGCGCATCGATCGTGTCGAGACGGCTTTACGACACTTTTTAATACAACCGCATACAGTGACTTAAGCCTGGGATTCACTAAGGGACATATACTACGAGACATGCCAACGAAATCGCTAGACAATCCGACGCCATTGCGCCATATTTTATGTCGATACAAAGATTACATTTTAAGAGTTCCGTATGTAAAAAAAGGATACGTGTAAGAAATTATAGCGAAAGCCGATATGCGATGCGATCCACGAGCAACTGCGTTTAAAGAGCAATCTTTGGCGAATTACGCGCGGGAATATTTACAATAACAGCCCCATAAATTCCCGGTTCCGCGATACAAAAAATCCCGGTACTGCACAGTTACACACCCTACGCACGATGCCAGTCAATCTATATAGAACGTCCTTAATCCTTGTCGTTTCGCGCAGTGTTGTCACATCGCGCTTGAAAAAGGCTTTCACCTGGTGGTTACGCTTTTGAAAATGTAGCATGTTGTTGGTTTAGCAATTCGCAGCCAATTCACGATAGTTATGTCGAGCAAAGTTCGACACATACCCGACGCATGTAGCGGTTACCATAGATTTTGGGACTTCGAAATCCGTCAATAACGGGAATAAAATAAAAATAAGGTTATTGCTAACATTAATGGAGATCTTGGGAGTATCTATGGTCAAAACTGTTTGCTTGGAGATGAATAAGGTCACCCTGTAATTTCTTGAAGGTGTGTCTTAAAAATTTGCTGTCCTCTAGTGAATTCATAGCTTTAAGCAAACGAGTGTGGCGATGCAGTACGATTAAAAATCCCTGCTGGGTCCTATGACAACGCAGCGTGGAAATATAATAACATATTTTTAGTATCTTACTGGTATTATCTTCATAGCTGAGGATTATGAAACTGATTTAATAACGTTGCGTACAATGTATGGTGGAGTACTAACTCTAAAATTATATTATTTCTGTCCGCGCAACTGATACCTACCTAACGTAGCGATACTTTTTTATCATTGCTAGAAAGTATCAATGCGCGCAATCTCAGCAAGCACCACCTGTTGGCTGGTGGACTAAACCGAAAACAAACAATAATTATTTTTGTTCAATTTTATCAAAACGTCACGTGTTGAAAACGTGCACATGACATTTAAAATACAGCCGAACACCATTTCATCATTCGAACTGGCAAAAATCTAGTTTAAAAATTCTAAAAAGTCCTTAAACTGCTATTTAAAGTTAAAATGAGGTAACTGCGGTGATTTTCTGTTGAGATAAGTCCTTTTTTGGCAAAAGAAGAGTAGATAGCTCCGAGTGAACTGGGGATCGAGGCACAGCATCTCTCGGCATCTGTGCCTCGAGATCACGCTTCGCCGCCGTGATTTCGATTCCAAGCATTCGTTCATTCGTCTTGAATTGAAAAGAAGCTATATTGTTAAAGCCGTAACTTATCTATATGCTGTGTATAATTGACAAGATTTCATATTAGACTACAATTTTATTACTTTTCTATTTTCCGCCTAGAAAGAGGACGTAATTCACTGTTTTTGTATTTACTGTTTCCTAAGATTACTAATTATTTTATTATTGATATTATAAAATTTACTCAATCTTAAATGTACTCCAAAACTATAACACAATGGAAAGGTTACTTTAGCCTGGTGTCTAAAAAAAAAAGAATGTCGTTGAGCTTGAAATTATTGTCAATATTTTTTTTTTGCGGATAGTCGCCGACTACATCTAGATTTCGGTTATTTTATGTAAGAAAAATAAATTAAAAATATTTTTTTAGGGTGTACACTGTACACTAGGGTGGAGCGTAGATGTGTGGAGAAAAAAAAAGTTGTCTGATCGACCTGGATCATTATTTGTAATATGTTGCCTTTAGATAAGATATTAATTATGTAATTGATTTTAAATATGTTTCAGCCCTCTACTTGAGCTAGAACATTTTTTTTTAACTCATAATTGGCAAAAAAAAACTTTTTTTTTTACGTAATTAGTATTAGATTTATAAAGAAGGGTTTCAACTTCAAATGTTTTGAACTTATTTCATACTTACGGCAACTACTACGTGAACCCGTGACCCAAATTAAAATTCAGTATTAAAAAAATTATAATAATATTGTTATATTTTTATGCAATAAATATCTTTTATTTCGAGTATTATATGCTTAGAAAAAAATCACTTGACTTTCATTAAAAAAAACAAGATTTTGATAAAAAAAAAAAAAAATCAATATGGGCTTGATCATAATATTCAAGATGACAGTAGAGGGCTAAAAGTAGTATTTAATATTTTTATTATTTTTTTTCTCGTACACCTGGCAGCCTAATGCAACGTTTTGGAGACGTTCTGAGTTGAATTTCCCAAAAAAAATCGTTCCACCCTAATACACGACGTTAAACTCTCTCGATTTCTATATTAATTTCTATGAAATGTTGTTTTAAGAGATACGACCCCGCCAGTTTCTTAACATCACTTATTTCTTTTTAAAAATTCAAAACATTATTCTGAAAGTTGGCTTCAAAAGCTCTTCTACGTGACTGACTGACATGTAATTTTTCACGTCTGTCCTCGAATATGCGGGCATACAAGACCTACATCCATTACAAAAAAATGCTTATAGTTGTACATTTTAAAACTGTACATGCGTATGACCCTCTAATACACGACAACAATGTAGCAGATTACGGCGACAAGTCGTATCTACGTATTACATGGATTTATTATAGTAAGATATGACTTTTTAGAATCAATTTAAGAATATTTTTTTTGGCGTGCATAAACGGTAATTGGACCGATCAAAACTAATCGTCTCCTGCATGTTAAATTATCAGTCTAAATATCTGTGTAGAGTTTGTTAGTCTGTTAATGACTAAAGTTTTGCAATTTATCTTGGCGACTACTAAACTACTTTCGTTAGAAATGCATACTACATAGAAGCAGAATACGTGCATTTAACTCTAATTAAATAAATTCACGAAAAGTATATTTCCACTATTTCTTACATTGCAAACAAAAATTTTCGTGAGACATATTTAACTAGGTCGATGCAGAGTCAGCCACCGGCTAAGCTTGCACCATAAACTGGAGCGGAGTTTTTTTTTATTTTATTTTTTTCCGAAATTTTCTCTTCGTCACGACCTAGCGAAATTTAATTTGTGCATTTTAAAACTAAAATTTCTAAAATCGGTTGAGAACTCGCTGAGATCTGCGCATTGTCACAAAGTCCATTCGAGTCGATCCATGGGAGCTTCGCTCGCTCCGCTCCAATTATTGTATGAAGCGGTTTAGTGTGTTTGTCGGGCCGTTGCTGACAATTTCACGTGAGTGTAAATCGCTTACCTATTACAATAATTGCAAACAGTTGAATATTTAGCTAAAATGTGTCAAATGGCCCATTATTCTTCCTAACGTCACAGTTTATTGAATCGTGCAAAGCTCTAAAAACTAAAAGTGTATTCATGCACTGAAATAAAAGTTAAAATAAGATTTAATTTATATTCTTTGTGTCGATCTCTTCTTCCTTACCGGTGTTGATTAGAAAATATTAAGTGAGCAATTCACGACCTTTATTTAGTTTACCCTAGTATAATATTAGAGAATAAAATTGTTGTATTGTGTTTTGGCAAAATTAAATTTCGCTTTTTTTGAGTATATATAAACATAATCACTTTGAAAAACTGCTTATATTTATTTTTAAAGGCAAACTGCTGGCTGACTGATTGACTGACTTGTCAACGCAGAGCCAAAACTGCTGGAAACTTGATTTCTTTAACAGATAAGATCCAACGACCAAAATTTTATAAAACTTATTTCACCATTCTCGAAAGTACATCCCCGAAGAAGATTTGTTTGGTCCTCAAAGAGGAGGTGAGGTGAATGTTTGCATGAGGAAACTTGGTTTTTTTTCACTAAAAGTTACAATATTGTGTGAACAGTTTATATTTGCAATAAACACTTCATATTTAAATTCATTTTTAAATTCATCCATTTAAGATTGTTGGTAAAATGAGACATTCTTTGAGTAAGGGGAAACAATAATATTCTGTAATAATTTAACTTCTTAATTAAAATTAACGACGATAACGACGAATTAACAATTTTAGCGTTTTTGAATATTTATTCACTAAGGAGGTTAAATAGAAGATGTATGTCTGTATGAGAATCGTGATTTGATTGTTTGGGAATTGGATTGATGATTCTTGGAAATACAGGTATAGGTATTGTCTTAATTGTTCAGATATTTCTGGTATTTTGTGCACGCAGATATTTTTAATCCACGCTGTGTGAAAAAGTGATTGAAAACCATGTATTCAGATATTAATAACAACAAATATTAATGGCAATAAGTCATGTACAGAATTAATTGATATATAACGTTGCTTAGAAATATTTGGTCACCTCGCCCGTTACGATATACATGGCGACTTTACATTTCTGACGTTTATTTAAACAAACCAGTAGAATGTCGCTCAGTTATTTTCTATATTAAGTCTGCTAAGCCCCGCGATTATTGTCGGCGGCACTCTGAATGTTTAATAGTTGCATGCAACAACTCAGCGAGCGCTTGCGACCACTTTTACTAAAATACATACTAAAATGGCGCCCGTCCCGGTTGTCAAGCATTCAGTATGCAACGAGGTTTAGCGCAATTTTCCACTACCAAAATATGAACGGGTAAGCATTTCTTTTGTTTGTGTTATTCAATTTATACACGTGGATAAAATATGAGGTAAAAATGCAAGAGAAAAATAGATTGTTAACTGAACCATGAAAGGTGCTTTTCATCTTAGTTAATCACATTACTTTTCATTTCGAATATGATAATGGTAATAAAACTAATAAAAATGTAATTATATATATATTGTAAATTCGTGCACTCATTAAATACGCATATATGTGCCTATGATGGCTGTATTTTTTTATAGCCGTATTTAATTAAACAATCGGGTTATGTTAGACATCTTCCTACACTTTATTTACTTGTATGCGCTATTAAAAACTAAATTTGTTTTTAGGGTTCCGTTCCCAAAGCACAATGCACAATGCAGCCGTGCAAGGCAGGAAATCTCTAGAAGAACGCACAGTTGTCCTCGGAGCACTCCCCGTTATATAAGTGATAAAAGATGCAGAGAGGCTACATCTCTATGCAGCGCCAAGAAGTCAGCCGATCTGAATTTAGCTGGCAGCCGACGATACGAGTCGCTCTCCGTTGAATGCGGTCTAGAGGGAGAAGTTGGTACTTGACCCCAGCCCACGGATGAGAACAGTGTTCCATATGTAGGCGAACCTGCGCCTTATAAAACTGTAGGCCCATCGGCCGGCGTGTAATACTGTTTCGACCTGTTGAGGAAGTCGAGCTTCTTGGAGGAATCACCCGTGCAATCATCCGCATAACAGTGAATGCCACAGATTTGCAGCATATCGTGTATATGCAGAAGAAACAGAATGCATCAATCTTATTTTCAAGCGCCTGTGCCAAACGATGTGTCAGGTAAACCAGAAGATCACCAGCCGAGCGGCCTTTACGGAAACCATATTGACGGTCACTAGTCTAAGCAGCTGGTGGATCTCTGAGTACCGAAAGATCTGGCAGTTGATATTGGACTCCATTATCTTCTAAAACAGGAGGTTATGGCTATCGGCCTGTAGTTGAAGGATTAGAGCTGTCCCCTTTTTTAGGGTTCGGGTGCACCAACGCTGACTTCCTCGAAGTTCTATACCAGTGAATATCTCGGGACTATACCAGTGGAGTATGAGAGCTGAAAGAGACCCGTTAAAACCGATTCCAACTCTGGAGCACACATTTTCAGCACCATAGGAAAGATTCCATCGGGCCCACTCGACTTATGAATGTCTAGGGACAGAAGTGCTTTGCGCACAGAGCTTTGGTCACAGTACTCGTATATTTATAGCCTCTATATGTACTGTGCTTTGGTCGAGCCGGATATCCACCAAGTCGAGTTGGACGCAATGAGTTTGCCCAGGAGATCGGTTTTCTCTTTCGCAACGTGGGCCAATGAATCCCTTCTCCCTTGCTTCATGGTGGAAAAGACGGCATGCAGAATCATGCAGAAATTTCCCTGGATAGCTTTGGCAAGAGACCAGAACAGTCGAGTTCCTGTCGCCAATTCCAATATGCAACGACTTCGCCTTAATAATAAAAGTAAAACGAAATGTAACGAAAATAGCCATATTAAAATATAAATTAAATCACTTCATGTTAATTTATTGTATAAGTATGTACGATGTGTATATTATTTTCTAAAATCGAATAAAATATTACGGACCCCTTTATCGAACTATTCGATCGATCACGGAGCTAAGCCGCGAACGGACAGACAGACGGACATGGCGAAACTATAAGGTTTCCTAGTTGACTGCGGAACCCTAAAAATGAGACATTACATGTTTCATAAATATATGGATGCAGTACGGTATTTTCATCTTGACAAATAAAATAATGTTTGTTGTGCATACAATTACCTAGCTATCTCAAAAACTTAAGGTAAACCTAACTTTACACACCACCAGGCAACGTCGCTTCATAAAAAGGCATTCAAAAGTAGGTAAGTAATCATAGGTCAAAGTCATAAAGTTTAATTTGTTCAACTATGAATAACCGATCCAGTCAAAAGAAATATGAATAGCGAATAAAACGTGTATCTAGTGAGACGAGTAGCGAACGTACCCCAAAAAGAACGAGACGATTTGCCAGTAACGCCAAAATAAGAGAGAGACCAATAACGAATGTGACTAAAGATGAAGTGTGAATGAGACTAAATTCGAAAGGGAGGAATGAAGAATGAGTCCAAAGAAGAATGTGACGAATAACGAATAAAACTTATTAAGAATGAGACAAGTTATAGAATTGGACTTAGGAAGATAGGAATAGATGGCGAACACGACGAATAAAGAATGAGTGACGAATGCAGAATGAGACGAAATAAGAATTGAACGAAAAGCGAATGGGACGAATAAAGCTGATACCACCCCATCAGTTGTAGAAAAGAACAAGTGCCGAAGGCAATCGAAAAGATTCGTTAATTTTCTCACCTCCTCGTGAGTGGACGGGCAGCCTTACGCAACAAGAGCGGAATACATGGGGTTATTACCACCTACAAAAAAAACGGTACTTATTCTTAAAAAAAATTAATAGGTCAACCGCCTCAGGTAATGAGAAAAAAACAAGACATGGCATAATAATACGCATTACGCACCGTTATTTCAAAGTAGCGCCTTCGTTTCGAAAGACCCCGGTTTATGATAATTAAAATACGCCGTTTAAATTGTTTAATTAAAATCTTTTCAGCTGCCATTCGAAATACAATTGCAACCAACTGAAAAGCTTAAATTACACAGTGCAAACTTCGGGAATGCCTACTTGCTGGAGCTACACGATCGGATCAACTTGCAACTGCATTGAATTGCGATTTATCAAAATTAAACTAAGTAGGTGACGCAAAAGGCACAGAGCAAAAATACGTATAACAGAAGATATGCATTGCATTAACAGATATCTATACGAAAACCTAAACAGGTACACATACATAATTATAATTACACTTAGACCTCGTCAGACACAATTGCAATGCAGTCAAAAGCAACCTATCGTTGTTTTGTTACTTATCATCATCATCATCATTTTCAGTGTTGGCCTTTTAGTCTATTACAGACGGTTTGATGTGGTCTTCAGTCTGCGAAGCACGTCTTTGGTAGCTGAACAGACCGATACGCGATAGTTACTTAAAACACATTCCTAATAGAGCCAAATAGAGCTTCATTTTAGGATTAGGTCAATTTGTGTGTCATTATTTTTATAATTTAGGTTGCCAGACACATTTTTTTAAATAATTTACATAGGTTGTTTTGTCAAGTTTATGTAATCAGCAACATAGATTGTAAATGCCAGAAATTCGTATGTGTGCACATTTCAGTTCAATTTGACTCAACTTTCCCGGGGACTTTAGATACTTAAAAGTAGCAGTAATAAGTAAGTTGCCTACGAGATGATTATTTTCCACAAAATTAACGTTTGATTGGTTGTTTGTGTAAAATGCGACACAGTTTCCCGTGGTGACGTGTGTGCTGCTACTACTGACAATTAACGCACTTCTATTTCTTCCAATTGAAGACGGAAGGAGGAGCCTAGAATTAAAGTATAGTAACGTAGGCTATTAGCGTGGATTATAGCATGACTTGAGCTTATTTTGTTATAGGTCATGTTAACTGTCTGTGTTTGATAACTGTATGTCTTTTTGACCAGTGCGGACTGTGAAACGTGACGTTATTGTTTCTCCCTCTAATTTTGTCGACCTGAAAAGTAGACTTTTACTTTAAGGACGGACTTCGAAGTGCCGTATAACACGCCCATTTGTATTACGTAAACGAGTGCTAAGCCGCTAGGACGCAGAAATAGAGTGCACTAAATTAAGAGCACAAGAGGCGAAATTAAAATCCGCGGTTGCTTACATGAGAGCTGCTGTCGTTAATAAACTTATATACGAATGCCGAGGAATAAAGCCCAAATTCGACGAGGCTTTACCATATCACCAATTTATCGTGTAAATTTATTCGTGATATTGTCCATATCGAGATTTTGCTTATTTGAATTGCGTAAAATGATATTTCATGGGAGAAATATATATCTGATTATATTATATATCGCTCTTACCTGACATTTCCACTGTAGTGACATGATCCGCTATCTTTTTTTTACCAATATTACTTCTCTTAATAGAGCTGGATTTAACTAAACCACAGACCAAACTTTTATTCCAAGAATAACGCTTACTCTTGGATAGTAATGTCAAACTGATACGGGGTTTTGTCCCAACCTATGAAAGAAAATATCGTAGGTTACTTCGCCAAAGTATCAAATGCCTAGATCTCGGACACATGCGTCGGGAAACGTTGAAATTAGCCTCAGGTTTTGTGTAAAAACAACATGCGGAATAAAACGACGCGCGGAATAAAAGTTTCACCCCTTTGTTGAACAGTAAAAGAACATTTTGACGTCAGGTGCAATTGGAGGACTTGGTTTTCCGTTTTTCATTTAGTTTGCGCGCGAGTGGTTTGTTTTCATGCTGAAAAACGCGCTGTTATTCGCTGTCACAAATCTATTATTAGAGATACAAAAGTTTTTTTGTAAATGTAGCCGAATTTAGTATTACTAATTTAATTTGCTTGAAAGTGTAGCATTTGGCTGCTTGAGTTATAGAGTTATTATTATTATTTTAAAAAAACTTGATGATGTAATCAGAAACCTCGTAAAAAATTAAGCTTGAAAAGGTAGAATAGAAACTAAATGTTATAAGCTAAATAACCTGCGAGGAAAAATAATCATTCTCTGGCCCTGTTATTATACAGAAATTAATAGAAAACTCAAATTATTATATTATAACTGGAGCAGAATGCTCGTAGTATCTATCATCGACTGAATGCCGTACCAACACCAACGAAACTAACTTATACTTGGAGAACTCGGCATCAAGCAGCGTTTATCGTTTTTAGTACAGCACGTATCGTCACCTTCTTTGGCCACGTGTGCCGCCGGGGGGAGGTGGCTTTTGAGCGACTTGTGGTCCAGGATAGGTTAAGGGTACCAGGTCACGAGGAAGATCGCCTACGAGATGGACAGATCAAATAAAAGTGGCAGTAAATGCACGGATGTACGTGGAAGGCGGCTATCAGGGAAGAATGGCCGCGTGTGAACCTTGCCACCAACATCTGAAATGATGACCACGACCACTCTGCCAAGAGTGAAACCGACGAAGAAGTAGTAACGGGATAAGGAATACCTAATCATCATCATCATCATCATCTCAGCCATAGGACGTCAACTGCTGAACATAGGCCTCCCCTTTGGACTTCCATATATACCGGTTGGAAGCGACCTGCATCCAGCGCCTTCCGGCGACCTTTATAAGGTCATCTGTCCATCTTGTAGGTGGACGTCCCACGCTACCTAATCAGGAATCACGTAATTGATTACCGGCTTTATACTGGCGTGGCGGGCATAATTATGTGTGATTTGCATGGCCATTATTTATTACTACCGACCCATCCCGACTTTGACTTTATAACAACAGTAGAAAAGTGAGGTACTGGTGCCCGTTATGTCACATCACGTTATTGCGAAACTGCTTGAATTTTGTCATGCGTAAATGTATACATATGATATGGTGTAACAGGCAACTATAATGTATATAAAATGCTTAAGATAAATTTAATAACAAATAAAACTGTACTTGTCTAATTAGCTATGCCAATACCGCTTTTTTATTTTATTTACAATGGGTTACAAGCAATCCTTTCAAAATGGAGATAATTATACGCCATCGCGGACTTTTTTGAAGACCTGTAAAGAAAAAAAAAATCTACCCTTGAGTTTTAAAACTGCGCTCTTTTGTTTAAGGTTTAACAGAACTATTCCATTTATCATGGACGAATTGCAACATCATGTACAGCCAACGGATATTAGAGAGCGTTGGAGGAAATAGGACTTGTCAAAAGAATTGCTGCTGAAATGTCAAAGTACCTACGCAATAGCACTCAGGTGAAAGTTTTCACGAGTTTATATATTCCAAAATTTTCTAAAATACAAAATTACTCATGCATTTGACATTGACCGATAGCTTATGACTAAATTATCATATTCAATGATTTATTAAAATGTGGTTCTGAGGTAAAGATAATCGAAATAATATAATTATTGGTTTTTTGACACACTTAAATGTCAAATAATCTCATACGGTAGAACCGTCACCACGGACTTGTGAAAATTTTCACTGTTTGATGTTGCGTTTATGTCAAAAAACAACGCATAACAAATGTTTAACACCAAAGTCCATATCTTATGTCAGAATTCGGTTAGAAAGCTCCATCGTTTTGTTCTAGTCAGGTAGGCGGGTGGTTTTCTGTCGTCCCTCAGAGTCAAAGATAAGGCGACCATCCAAGATTTAACGTAATGACTGAGGCTTAGGTAAATCCCGGCTATCGGCCTGCTACGTAGACGTGTTCCCAAGACAAATATACGCGTATGTGCGCATTGTTCTTTATAACATAGTTAGGTGGGATTTCGCTGCAAATTTGAAATAGGTCTGCTTTGAAATAACGTATTACATATTCAAAAAGAGGGTAACCCTCAAATGTTACGATCACTATTCATGTTTTTCATTTATTTTCTAAACTTCATTCATTCGTCTCATCATGCTGAGCTTATGATGGAAGATAATAACTCCTTAAAATTCAGGAGTTAGGGGATAATCAAACGAAATGTATGAAAACAAGACCTCCTCGATCTACCCCTTATATTATGTATTTGATTGAAGTAACTAAAAGCAAAAAAAAAGAACCGACTTCAAAAAACTGACAAGCCAAAAGTAACCCGTTCATGTACAGATTACATTTGAATCACCTTTTGAAGTCAGTCCCAAACCACTTAAATATTACTATGAAAACAGATGCCACGCTTGAAGTCTTTAATTATTACTATTTTGTTTGGTTATTAGAATAGGTACTTGTATATTTTGTTCGATGATGAAGTTTACGTGAGGTTCAATACCGAGGTCAAGTGATCGCCTGGTGACAAACTAAACTCACTAAAATTTCAGTTACTGTCGTTCAAAAACTCGTATATAGTTTGTTGATTGATACTAAGATACGAGCTTTATTTTAAGTAGGTATTTGTAACTTAGTGAGTTTTGGTTTGTGGCTTTTCTGTTTATTTTGAAGTTCGATCTTATTTTATTTAATTCCCACGCTGTTTCGTTTCTAATTATTTGATTTACTTCGAAAGCTTATTCATGCTCCACTGACGCAGGCGGGAGATTAGAGAGTACTGGCATTAGTACTACTAATTTAGCAGACTAACGGCCCACTCAGATGAGTGCGCTCCGCTCGGCTCCGCGCCCCGTCTTACATTTTTCCCACTGTTTTAAAATAACATCACTGACGCACCCTCATGCCTCGCCGCCGCTACTGCATAGTAACGTAGCTCTTTACCTATAGTATCACACTGAGCTTGTTATATGAATTTATAGGAGTGTAGATAAAAAAAATGAAATCTGTAAATAAATCTGCTTTGCCCTAAGGTTGACTGGTAGAGAATGCCTTTGGCATTATGTCCGCCTTTTTGTACGATACGTGTTTTTTTGTGCAATACATGTTTAAAAATATATTTATATTAACTTATTTTTTTTGTTCTTTCACAACGCCTAAACGGCTGGGTGGACCTATTACAAGATTTTTTAGTACACGTGTAACTGCACATTCTTAGATACAGGGTACTTTTTACCTGACTACGAAAAAGCAAAAACCGGCTAAGTGCGAGTCGGACTCGCGCACCGAGGGTTCCGTACAAACACTTTCCATCCCTAAGTGGTTAAGTTAAGTTTGCACCTGGTATGTATAGCGCCCCATATAAATTAGGTGCAAAGTTAGGTATTAAAATATTAAAAAAAAACTACTTCCTAGATCTCGTTCAAAACAATTTTCGTTGGTAGTTTTTATAGTAATGTACATCATATGTTTTTTTTAGATTTTACCACTTTGGAAGCGTCTGTCACGCAAACTATTCGGTTTAGAAAAAAAATATTTTTGGAACTTCGATATCATTTTTGAAGACCTATCCATAGATACCGCACACGTATGAGTTTGATGAAAAAAAAATTTTTGAGTTTCAGTTCTAAGTATGGGGAGCCCCCAATATTTATTATTATTTTTTTATTTTTGCATCAAAATCTTAATGCGGTTCACAGAATACATCTACCTACCAAGTTTCAACAGTATAGCTCTTATAGTTTCGGAAAAAAATGGCTGTGACATACGGAGGGACAGACGGACAGACAGACAGACAGACAGACAGACAGACATGACGAATCTATAAGGGTTCCGTTTTTTGCCATTTGGCTACGGAACCCTAAAAAGAGGGTAATGACATTTTGTTCCACGCGGACGAAGTTTGCCGTCACCTTCTAGTGTACGTATAAATACAAATGTAAATTAAACCGTTTATGTAACTAAATTAAAGTTTATAATATGTTGAATGTGCTTGTATGAATAAAACATTGAGATGGCAGCAGACCCACAAAGGATTTAAGATAAGATACCAACCGACGAACATAAATTGCACTTTCATAATTCATAGCTGAACTTTAGATGAGAATAAAGTTGAGAATAAAAGTCAGATTTTATTACTTGCGCTAGTTGTTGTAGTGTGTTGTATTCAGAGCGCGATTTATCAAAATTAAACTTTTATTCAACGGAGTTTATAATCAACATAATGTAATGCAAACACTGAATGTAAAATCACAGAAGGTACAAAAAAAACGAAAGGCCACGCCAAGCACCTTGGTGTACACTATAGCAATGAAAATATAAGTATAATAGTTCTATAGGTTTCGAATGCACAAGGATGGTTATTGGCAACTTCTTCGTGTTTATCTATCCAAATATCATAAACCCTCCATGATGCGTTCAAGAACCGCACATTATGACCACCATAAAAATAGACTGCTTTGTTAGCACAAATTTCTTATCTGTAATAGTAGTTTTTGATACAAGTGTGGAAAGTATGTCATTTTGAACGAGTCCCGAGGAGTCTTGGCCTGAGCCGCAAGGCGAGGGTCAAGACTCGGGACGAGTTAAAATGACACTTCCACACGTGTACCAAACAACGTTTTTTAATACATTTGCGAAAAATTGCAATAATACAAATTTAAAACAGTAATTGAAAGGGGCAATTATATTTATTTCTGTCTGATAAAAAATAAGAGTATTACCTACAATTTTTAGAGTAATTGTGAAGGGTCGCATTTAAGCCCTTCGCTGGTAAGTTTCAAGTTTTATTCAAGTTGTTAATAATTATCTTTTTCTCGTTTCCAGCCAATAAAATGTTCATAGACGGCAATGTAATTTCTCTTTCGATTTTGCGGGTAAAATACTCTTACTTGCAATTTTTGCCTTGGCTCGTATATAAGGCGGTGTTAAATCTATTCTGATAACATCAGAATCCATCATTTTCTATCAAAAACTCTTATTTTATAATTCTTACGTGTCATTTACACATAATTAAAACAATACTGAATGAAAATGAAAGTTTTACTTTTAATTGTAATATTTTTTTTCAAGATGGCGTCGGCTGTCATCATTCAGCCAAATCAAAAGAAATAGTTTAAATATTTCAGAAGAGATATGATAATGTTACCTACACAGTAATTTAATTGATTCGAAACAATAAACATCGTGAATCTGTTTTTAGTTCTTTACATTTCACATAATTGTAAATAAATATATTATTTTATACACAAAAATAGCGATTATTCATAATTATTATGAATTTATAAAGCAGCGCGTGGGTCACGCTTAATACTGTATTTTCTAATCTGTGACAATACTTTTCTTTTTAATTTTTTTAGGTCACGCATAATACTCATTTGCTCATTAAATAATAGTCACTCAGACAAATTATTAAAACCGCTTTTGAATATTTTTAATAGATAACCCTTTGATTGATCCAATATGCAATTTAAATATTTTAAGCATAATTATAAGATATACACTTACAATGCTGTATGACGTAATAAATTAATTCGGAAAGTGATTGACCTTTTTTTTGGATGTATGAGACATGACGTGTTAGTACAACAGAAAATTAAAAAAAATTGAAAAGTAAAAAGCACTAGTTCGAAATAACCAACTTTTCGCACGATTTGCAGCTACGAAAAGTACCACTTTTTGAGCAACTGTATTAAAAAAATGTTTTTATTGCTTTTATTTATTAAAATTTTGAACATCTCTGAAAAACAACGAAATTTGATTTGACCTCTATTCTAATATCAGTCGAGATGACGTTTAGTTCGAAATGAATTGTCAATTTGCAATAAAATTTGACAAATGTCGCACGTAAGTAAGATATCGAACGATATGATAGTTGGGGCCGACTCTAGTTTGTATCTGAACTTAAAAAAAAAAATATGACAGCTGCCAGAAAACTTCATTACCGCCATTACCGGGTAATATTTGTTATAATGTGCAACTCCTGAATGCATCATGGAGGCTTATGATATGTGACTAGATAAAGTAGTGTATGTATGTAACTGTACATAATTAGGCATTAAAACACTCGTGTGATGTTATTATGAAACTTGCCTTCGGCTCGTTTCATAAACCCACACTCGTGTTTAATACCCTTCATCATGTACAGTCACATAAACTGCTATTAATGTTTTCTTACTTTTATTATTATATTCCAGAAATTGTGTCACTAGTTAAGGGCATGTCTAAAAGCACCATCATCTAAAAATACCTCTCCTTACATCAGTTTCCAAGCGATTTAGTCTGCATTCAACGCATTATTGCATCCTTTGTGCGTTAAGCTATACATTCCTCACCTAACGTGCATTGGTGTTTTAAAAAGACTTATGTTAATCGAAATATATGGCACTTACTTCAATCTACCGACGGGAAGCCATGTAACACCGTAATGTTCCTTTTCTAGTCTACTTTGGCATTAAGATAGCAGTTATGTCCGTTCAAAGGAGTTTGTAAACAAAGTTAAATATTTTTGAACATGGCATGGGTACTTGATGTTTGAAAATTTGATATTATGTTGTCTAGAATGTTTAGTGTGTGTTTAAAATACACAATTCCGCCACGACCCTACAGCTCCTAACTCCATATTGAAAAAACCTGCCGAAAGTTTCATACATTTCCGGAAAATACGACGTTTTTAATTTTTTTAATGAATATAATGTGAAACAGATTTCCTAAATTTTATATTAAAATTAATTGTATATTTATATGAATAGCCAAATATTTTTTTATTTTTTATTTATTAGGAACTTTTTCCTTAAATCTAGATACATTGTCCCACAAAACCAGTAGCTGGTTTGACTGTGAGATCTTTGTGGAATCTCTAGTTTAGGTACAAGGTATGCATTACGGTAGCATTACGGTAGCAGTGTGAAAAAGTGTTTTTTTAACATTCTTTTGAACTTGTTTTTGTTTGGCTCTCGCCGTATTTCCTCCGGTGAACTATTGATTAGGTACGGGATGCGTTTTTTTAGGGTTCTATCCCCAAAGTAATTGTTTACCCTTGGTACCAATAGTTTACCGGAAGTCATAGACTTGGTGTTATGGATATGTTGTACAGGTTGGATTATGGATGCTTCTGAGTTATACTCTTCAACTCTTGGCGGCTATGGTTATTTATGGCAAGAAGATATTTATGTTTTAAGCTAACCGGTAAAATATTGCAAATTTTAAAGAGTTATTTATAGTCAGATCTACATTTATTTTTAGTTTTGTTGTTTACTAGGAGTTTCAAGAATCTTAATAGCCCAAAATAGAGTCTACTAGTGACATGTACAAACATCTAAGGGTGCTTACCGGTACTCTATAGCTTAAATGTACGAATTCGCCTAATAGAAGTCTCAATTTTTCATAAGTATTATAATTATGTTTTGTTACTTATGTGTAAGATAGTTAGTTGCACCGCCTACGATTTTTCTGCTTTGCCTTAAGGTTGACTGGGAGAGAATGCCTCATGGCATTAAGTCCGCCTTTTGTACGATAAGTTTTCTTTTGTGCAATAAAGATTAAATAAAATAAATAAATAAATCGTTGAATTTTACTATAATTATAATTAAATAAAAAATTGTGCAATAAGCAGTACCTACTTAGGTATTTTCTTGACTCACGATTGTTTACATTTTAAAACAAAAACTGGTAATTTTCTGTACTAGATCGTAATTTATTACAGGCTGCTCCAGCCATGATGTAATCCTATAATTTGGCGTGTTGATGCCTTAACAATATTCCCGGTATTGTTTATTCATCAATTGGCCTTTGAGATGCGGAACATTGTTCCAGCAAGTTAATGCGTTAATACTGAAATATTTTGTATTAAAATCTAATAACGATAGGCACTTTATAGCGACGTTTTATAGACGGAGAAAGAAAAGTGTGAGGGGGGAAAGTAGGACAAAAAAGTGTGAAACTATGAACGGAATGAAATTAATTCCTTTCGACATAAAATAATGATAATCCCATCAACGACATTACTGCAAAAACCTCCCAAGTTCTTAAATGGTTTCGCGAATAAAAGAAGTGAGATAGGTCTAACTGAAAACCAAGTTATTTCAATACTCTTTGGATCACCGCTCCTGTCATGTCCTGACCTTCTTCAATGCGTAACATGATTTTGTTATGTACTGGTAGAAAAATCGAAATATCGGCTTCCTTTACCGTCCTAACGGCATTTTGTGAGCCATTTTGGCAACATGACTTTTCCGATGTAAATAAGCCTGCTGAATTCGATTCTGGATGTTGCCAAGCCGAATTTTGCCCTCCTCCCCCCATTTCCCCCCTTTTTACCTCAAAATATGTCCCTGATCACGGTTTTTACGGTTTTATACAAAAAGTATTACAGCTAGAAAAAAAGTGTCAATGACAAGACTGATCTCTATAAAATTAGCTATAACATGGTGTATACACTTTTTTAGTAGGCCTTATGGTTTGTGAGCAATATCTTCCCGAACTTCATAGAATGGTAGAAAATTCTAAATATCGGCTTCCTTTACCGTCCTAACGGCATTTTGGGATCCATTTTGGCAACATGACTTTTCCGATGTAAAAAAGCCTGCTGAATTCGGTTCTGGATGTTGCCAAGCCGAATTTTGCCCCCCTCCCCCCATATCCCCCCCTTTTGACCTCAAAATATGTCCCTAATCACGATTTTTACGGTTTTATACAAAAAGTATTAAAGCTAGAAAAAAAGTGTCAAAGACAAAAATGATCTCTATAAAATTTCCTATACCATGGTGTATAAACTTTTTTAGTAGGCTTTATGGTTTGTGAGCAATATCTTCCCGAACTTCAGATTTTTTTTTTTAATTGATAAACATGGTCGAGGCAGTGAAATACACTTATTTTAGGATAATTGGCATCGCACAGGATCCAGCCACTCTGCTGCTCTTGACGCTGATATCCAGTTGGCGTGCTGCTTATTATATGTCAAGACTTACGGGGCTTTCAGTCATAGGCAGTCGTCAGATTTACACGCAGAACTGTATCCAAGTCGGGCTAAAAGCGACGTAGAAAATAAAAATGCTTTACTTCTGACCATGAAGTCATTCAAAATGCTCACGCCAGATTCTCCAGAAACGGGCCTCAGAAATGCAGTTACCCAGGATCTTGCAGCAGAAAAAAATGGCATGGTCCTTGAATCAATCTTCTTCCGGATCTGGCGAGCTGATAATTACCGTCTCTGTTTCATTGCAGCCGTAATGTTAATGAGGTGAGCATCCACAAGTGATTCAAGAACTTGCGGATATTCTACTGTTTCGGTGATTAGCCTGAAAAAATTAGACTTTTCCCGCCCCTCAGGGATCCATCCGGGATGTAAATAGCCATGGAGACAGCATGTAGCTGATGATTCAAGATCTCTCGCAGACTTAAAGTTCTCCCAGCCTTTTCAACAGCTGTCAAGCGTTGTTGGACGCTACGGTTTTTCTAATTTGTAGTTTTAGCAATGGCAGATTTTGAACGACCTGCCAAGGTAGGGATAATTTGAAGGTCGGGCCTTTGTTAATTTTGACCTTAGCGCAGTTGCTTACCTAGCTGCTATTAGTAGGCCTTTCGTAAGCAAACTTCGTTACTTGGAGTGAGCCAAGCTGCTTGGCAGTGAGAAGTGACACTTTATTTTTTTCTGCTGCATGATCCTGGGTAACTGCATTTCTGAGGCCCGTTTCTGGAGAATCTAGCGTGAGCATTTTGAATGACTTCATGGTCAGAAGTAAAGAATTTTTATTTTCTACGTCGCTTTTAGCCCGACTTGGATACAGTTCTGCGTGTAAATCTGACGACTGCCTATGACTGAAAGCCCCGTAAGTCTTGACATATAATAAGCAGCACGCAAACTGGATGTCAGCGTCAAGAGCAGCAGAGCGGCTGGATCCTGTGCGATGCCAATTATCCTAAAATAAGTGTATTTCACTGCATCGACCATGTTTATCAATTAAAAAAAAAAATCTGAAGTTCGGGAAGATATTGCTCACAAACCATAAAGCCTACTAAAAAAGTTTATACACCATGTTATAGGAAATTTTATAGAGATCATTTTTGTTTTTGACACTTTTTTTCTAGCTTTAATACTTTTTGTATAAAACCGTAAAAATCGTGATTAGGGACATATTTTGAGGTCAAAAGGGGGGATACGGGGGGAGGGGGGCAAAATTCGGCTTGGCAACATCCAGAACCGAATTCAGCAGGCTTTTTTACATCGAAAAAGTCATGTTGCCAAAATGGATCCCAAAATGCCGTTAGGACGGTAAAGGAAGCCGATATTTAGAATTTTCTACCATTCTATGAAGTTCGGGAAGATATTGCTCACAAACCATAAGGCCTACTAAAAAAGTTTATACACCATGTTATAGCTAATTTTATAGAGATCAGTCTTGTCATTGACACTTTTTTTCTAGCTGTAATACTTTTTGTATAAAACCGTAAAAACCGTGATCAGGGACATATTTTGAGGTAAAAAGGGGGGAAATGGGGGGAGGAGGGCAAAATTCGGCTTGGCAACATCCAGAATCGAATTCAGCAGGCTTTTTTACGTCGGAAAAGTCATGTTGCCAAAATGGCTCACAAAATGCCGTTAGACTTGAAATTTTTTATTTGAACTACCAGTCTAATGTTATTTGCTACTAATATTTCTATTATTTCTACTAACATGAGTGTAATGTTCAACTACCTTTAAAATAATTAATATAAACGTATAAAGTTATTATTATTACCTATTATTTGCGCCATGTTTAAATTAATTCTACGATATCAAAATTTAACTCGAACTTTCATTTTGCATTATACCTGCACTTTGTGGTGAGTATAACTCTCTTAATGCCGCAATTAAATACCTACACAGATTGAAACTTTGTAGACTACACAGACTTGTCTTTACTAGCAATGTTCAAGTTTTACAAACGATATTCTAAGTAATAAATAAGGTGTTCATACTTTATGATAATAACAAATGCGAACGAAAAAAATACAATAAAAAAACACTCTTGATTGCACACCTTGAATACGCAGGAACAAATTAAACACGAGATATGCAATAAAAAGAAAAAGAGGTGAACAATAAGCGTTCTTATCGCTAAATAGCGATCTCGTCCAGACAACTGAGTAAAGGAGAATTAAGAAAATAATACATAGATAGAGGGATAAATTCCATTACAAAAATTCACAATTATGTAATGACGTGTGTAGTACTTAAAATATGCATACACTTACTTGTTATTTAGCCATAACATGATCCAAAATAAGCAGAAGCAGCCTTGTTAAATAAATAATCTCAAAAATATATTACTGTCATGTTTACAAGACTCCAATAATACAAAAAAAGAGAAATATAAAAAAAAGCATTGCGCACGAATATATTTCAAAAATCGCTAACTCAAAAACGTGCAGTTTCAGGCATACGAATGCTAATATTTTTTATTACGATTCATGCAATTGAAAATCGGCGTAGGTATAAATCGCCAGTTGTCTTCGCAAGTTGGCCGGGCCTGCCATCCGCTTATCGACTTCCCTAAATCTCTTTCGGCGAGTTGAGCACGACGAATTTATTGCTTGCGTACGGTGCTGAGTTTTTGGGGCTTCATGGTAACTTGATCACGTTAGTAAGCGGCTAATATCATTACTTTTATTTCAGACAATATTTCCAACATTATGTAATAATTGGTTGCAAAATAATCCCTTAAGTCTGCAGTTTGTAATTAAGATAAAAATGCGTTATATAAATTTAAACTTACACGATGTTTCAAAGAGGCGTTTATTTATTAACCTCGACGTTGCGGATGTGCTGTTACGTCAGTTAGTTTCGAAGGGCCCCTACGAGACAAAGGACGGAACATAACGCGATTAAGTACCTTAATAAACACCTGTTTGGACGCGTGTAAGTCCCGTTCTGTTATAACAATAAAAATGCGTTTATTACAAAATATCATGTTACAGATACAAAATACTTGTACAGGTTATCGACGTTTATTACCCAAAGGAGTTCCGTACCCGAAGGGTAAAAATGGGTCCCTATGACTAAGACCCCACTGCCTGTCTGTCTATCTGTCCGTCTGTCTATCTGTCCGTCTGTCTATCTGTCCGTCTGTCACCAAAATAAGAAAAAAAGAGAGGCTTTTCTGTATTTGTACATTCTATGGCAAAATTATAATCCACTATTTTTTTACCTACGAGTTACGCTTTTTTTGTATGGAGATAGCGAACACAGCAATTTATTATTAACCTGGCAGAACACATAGCCCGACACCCTCCGCATTGCCACCTGCCTGCGCCTAGGAATTAATTTATGCACTCCACACACATGCCCCTGCGGCAGCGAGGTCAACGCGCTGGGACATCACGGCCTCTTATGTCAAAAAAGTGCAGGCCGCTTCTCCAGACATGCGCTCTTAACGACATTATCCGCCGCTCTCTTGCCACCGCCAACGTGCCGGCAGTTCTAGAGCCACCGGGCATCGCCAGGGATGATGGCAAGAGACCGGACGGAATGTCACTGATTCCGTGGAGGTTAGGCCGGGTGCTGGTGTGGGACGCCACTTGCGTAGACACACTGGCCCCGTCTCACCTTCACGGAACATCAAACAGAGCAGGGGCGGCAGCAGAGGCGGCCGAAAAATTAAAACGTAATAAGTATAGAGGTCTCGGCCCCGAATATAATTTTATTCCTTTCGGGGTCGAGACTTTAGGTCCGTGGGGTCCCAGCGCCCACAAACTCTATAAAGACCTCGCTAAAAGATTGATTGAAACTACTGGGGACCGAAGATCTGGCAGTTTCCTCGCACAACGCATTAGCATTGCTATTCAGCGAGGAAATGCTGCCAGCGTCTTCGGGACCATGCCGCGGGGGCACAGTTTCTTACACCTTTTTTAGTTTATTTTAGTCACGTAATTATTTAAGTTATTGTTTATAATGTTATACCTATATAAATAAAAGAACCAAACTTCATTCTAATACATACTTCTCCATGCAAACCTCACTATTCCATCCGATTAGTCTAACGCATTCACACATAGACTGCTAAATCAACTCAGTCACCTACTTATAACAATTTGAGCTCATTAACCGGAGATACAATTCGACGTTTCTGGTAAATTATGCCTGGAATATTACCAAAATTACGGCATTTACAATTTACATCACAACTGGCCAAGAGCATGACAGATCATGCCCAAAGTAAATTCCGTAGGTAGCCAATATTTGAAGGTTTTTACTAAATGTCACTACTAGTAAATCATACTTTTTCTGTTTTTATTAATTTTATGCGTTTTTTTTTTCAATCTATCTCTATATTAGTCACAGACATCCGCTGCTGAATATAGGCCTCCCCGTCCATTGATTCCCCGCTACCCTCACGAGGTCATCCTGCACCCATCTAGACAGGGGCCGACCCACGCTGCGCTTTCCTAAATGTGGTCGTCACTTTAGAACTTTGCTGCTCCAACGGCCGTCCATTCTCCGGGCGACATGGCCTGCCCATTACCACTTCAACCGTGCAATCCTGTGTGCTATTTCTAGTCAAAGTTTTCCTAATAGTAAGCATGTATTTGTAACATTTGTAAGTAGGTATCCCACCAAAAACATTTCATGTAAAATTGGCGGCCAAGACTCACATGCTCATAACGCTTTCGCTGTAAAAAAAGTAATCAGATCCCTGGAACAGCCAAGCCCCTAAGACCTGGGTTTACTAATCCTACACCTTGGCTTCAAAGGTATGGCTTGGCCGATTCATAAAGTAACGTAAATAAGTCCAACGGACCGTCTAGCCCATACGATATCAAGAAGTTAAGTTTATCTCTTCATGATAATATATATAAACTTAATTCCTTACCATATAGGCCGGACAGTCCATTAGACTTATTTACGGTAATTTATGAAACGGCCAAGCCATACCTTTGAAGCCAAAAGGCGTAGGATTAGTAAACCCAGGGCTTAGGGGCTTGGCTGTTCCAGAGATCTGATGACTTTTTTACAGCGAAAGCGTTATGAGCATGTGAGTCTTGGCCGCCAATTTTACATGAAATGTTTTTGGTGGGATCTCATTTATTTTTGTAAGGTGCCCTAGTTTTTTTCATTTATTTGGGCCATTAGCGTCTGTAAGTAAGTAGTAATAATAGCAAAAGCGTTATGAGCATGTGAGTCTTGGCCGTCAATTTTACATGGAATGGTTTTGGTGGGATATCATTTCTTTGTAAGGTAGTTTTTAATTTTTAGGTTTTTTATTTTTTTTGTACTGTAGCGTTTCTAAGTAGGTAAGTAGTAATAATTGTATATTTAAGAAATACTTACGTTTAGCCCCATATATGATATACACTTTTATCCCCCATTATGGAAAACCCATACAAACTTTCATCCCCTTACTAAAAGGGTGGGGGGTGATTTTCTAAAAATCCTAGAATACGTATTTTATTGTTTATAACAAGGAGTCCCTATAGTCTTGTCTCGTATCGTCTTGGCGGGGGCACTACCGTGCCCCCAGATATTTTACGAGTTGGGTCACTTACCCTTAAATGATCAGTAGGTTAACCTGCATAACGCCTGGACTTCTAACAGCCTGGACTTAAAACAGTTCCCTAATGACATAATTCTTTAAATTACCTTCGTCATAGTTAGGAAACAAAACATCGAATATTAATTACAAGAATTTCGAGCAAAAAGCAAAGATCCTAAAAGACTGGAAATCCATTAAAATAAAGTACAACTTAAATAAAAGAGAAGGCGGCGGGCCTTACGTCAATTGGTCGTGAGTAAACCCTAAAAGTTCACTTGAAGAATATAACAGGTGGCATCAAATTTCAAGAACGACGACCGGCCTGCTACTATAAACGCTGAGTCCGTGAATTTGCGTGTTGCTGACACTGTAAAAAGGTGCCACACCCGCCGCTCCACCGCCCGCGCGCCCCCCGCGCGGGCCGCCGCCTTAAGTTTCGACGTCACGTCAGCGTGCTTATGCTGACGTCACCGGTCAGCCTGTCGCAGCTAACCGGGCTTCAGTACGGGTTCCTGATAAAAAAAGTCCTCCCGCACCAATGTGGATAAGGAGGGGTTCACACTGGTGGAAAGGAAGAACAAGGCGCGTAGGGTAAGCGCAAGACTCTGAGTGGCACTGCCGAGCCGGTTGGTTCTGGTCTTCGGATTGCCACACCGAGTAAGGCGCTCTATGTGTCGCGCTTGCATCACTCCGCCGTGGCTGACGATGTGGAGTACGTTCGCCGGAAGACTGGCTTCTCGCTGAGGGTGCATCAGCTGCAGTCCCGGCACTACGTGCACTTCAGCTCGTTTGTGGTGCGCGTACCGCAGCCGCTGCAGGACACCATCGCAAGTGCAGACTTCTGGCCGAAGGGTGTTGTGTTTCGGCAGTTCCGGGGCAATCTGCCGAATCCTGCGCCAGATCAGACGATGCAACGGAGCCACGGGTGTTACGTCGCCTAAATCCAACTAAGATTTAAGTTTATTTTATGTATGATTTTGTAGTTCACAGTGCCTTAGTTTAATTACTGTAATGCTGTGCAACTAATTTGAATTAATAAATAATAAATAATAACGAATTCTTGCAACTATTGGGAAGAACTTCGCTAATAATATACTCAGACTAATTAACGATAACGATTTAGATACATATATTGTAAAAACCTAGCCTAAGATCGGAAATAAATAAAGAGAATAATAATAATTAACACCTTCATCATAGCTTGAAACTACTAGATCTGAAATCATACGAGTAGGTATCTCTACTCTATCATGCAAAAAGCCACTATATTAAATACATGCCGAATTGCGAGAAAGTTCAAATGTAACTTGCCCCGAAAAATAACATGTCGCAAACTAATTAAATCAACAAATTACAACACTTGCTACATTTACATGGTGAATAACCCGTTAATACAAGCCCAGAGCCTAGCAATACGACTCCTTTAAAAATAATAATAATTATTATCTATATTTTCATAAGTATTGGAAAAACTTGTTAAGTTTACTCCTCTCAGATTGACACTTTGGGTTTCAGCATCAGAAATTCGACCGACTTCATATTTCGGTAATATCACGCAAATGGCTATTGTCAATGTTAATTTGAATTTTGTCTGTATAATTCTAATCAACACAACAGTTCATTACCTAACCACACAAGAGTTGAACAGCCCGTAATTCACAATCTGAAATCTGAATAAAACAACAACAGGCAGATTGTCCAATTTGCGATGTCACTTCAAACTGTTTTCGTACAAAATTAACAAGACGAGAGTTTGTGCGGCTTTGCGGGTTAAGCTGTGAGCATGGCGCAAAACGTTGGGTGCAAACGTACAGTACACATGAACGTTCGTAGATACACCACATTTGAATATCCATTTACTTACAGTATCTGACGCAATCACCCACTTAATTTATTATATATACTCTGCACACATTTGAAGCATTCTGTTTGGCCCTATAGTTGCCCCTACAGGTACAGTAATTTTATAACACAAATACGAGTATAATTTAAAATATCTCCATGGGCCCTATGCAGATAGCATCCATGATACAGGATCGAGTTCATCACACAAATATTTGCCCTGGCCGGGATTCGAACCCAGGACCGCCGGCTCTGTAGGCATTACAAACAGATTAATCGACAAAGAAATTATAAAAGATTACAAATCAATCCGCATGCATTCCTAATATTACACCATCATAATAATGTACCTTGTTTTATCCAAGGCCTTACCACGACACCGCAGAGGTAACCGGCCGTATACAAAACAATGTCGCCCTCCGTACATAGAAGGGTATAACTTACGAGACTCCCATACAAGCATACATACTTACGCTCAGGCTGTGGTGTAACCTCAAGGGATCAAGAGGATATTAAATACTCCATTTCATTAGGCGACGTAATGTGATAACAATACATTAATTATGCTGGGCTCTCAATGTCGCTAGGACCTCCAGGGGAAGTCTTTCTTAGATTTGAGTATTATACTTTAACGTTTTTTAGGGTTCCGTACCCAAAGGGTAAAAACGGGACCCTATTACTGAGACTTCGCTGTCCGTCCGTCCGTCCGTCCGTCCGTCCGTCTGTCACCAGGCTGTATCTCAAGAACGGTGATAGCTAGACAGTTGAAATTTTCACAGATGATGTATTTCTATTGCCGCTATAACAACAAATACTAAAAATAAAATAAAATAAATATTTAAGGAGGGCTCCCATACAACAAACGGGTTGGTTGCGTTAACTTTGCACCTCATTTGTATGGGGCGCTATACATACCAGGTGCAAACTTAACCACTTAAGGATGAAAAGTGTTTGTACGGAACCCTCGGTGCGCGAGTCTGACTCGCACTTGCCCAATTTTTTGTTAGTACATTTATAATAACAGATAAGACACGGATAAATATCTTATTCTTGTGATTGTCAAACACATGTAGATTTGTACTTCAAAAATCCAATTTTGGGTGTAAAGTGACAATTCCACGCTACGTCGTCGTCGTGACATGTAGGTAGGTAAGTGCCGTCTTTTAAAATAAAAAAATTAATCACGGTTCCCAACCTCACTTCGAATGATTCGTGACATATGACTACAAGGTTGATAGGGAATATTTCGATGCTTGTCACGGGCCTCCCATCTCTGGTCAGCACATATTTATCCGAAATCTTTGATCGAATGAAACATTGGCTGATTTCTTTGGTTGAAGGCTAATGCTTTGAAAATCATGTGAGTTGCTCACTTCTCAGCTAGGTACTACTACTACTACGAGCTGCCCTACTCTAACCAGAGTTTGAGATTGGCAATGGTCGTACGTTGCGATTAACAGAACTATAGTTTTTTTAATTATTTGGTTGAAAGTAAAAAGTAAAATTGTAGAGTGATTACATTTTCAGAATTGAAACTCGGATCTTTGCGGATCAAATGTTAATGTAATGATCTAATACTTTAATAGAGATTTATCCGATTCGGTCCTAGTATTGTGTGGTATTGTAAATAACTTTAAAAAAAATAAACTATTAACTATCATAACCAACGTATAACCACTTTCAATAAATAATAAATAAATATTATGGGACAATCATACACAATTCGACCTAGTCCCAAACTAAGCAAAGCTTTTACTATGAGTACCTACTAGACGACGATATCAAAATCAAATCATACATAATAGGTATATTAATACATATAAAGATAACATGCATGACCCAAGAACAAATTTGAGTTCATCACACAAATATTTAGAACCCGGGACCACCGGCGCAGTAGGCAGGTGTCTGCAAACTGCGCCAACCGCGTCGTCAAAGTGTAAACCTCGTCACCTGTTATGCTTTTCTATGAGGCATTTGAAGGTGCTGAAGATATTGATTGTCCGGCGTTCGCCCGTACCATTTTTACAAAACTCTCCGGGTCTCTACACAACATCAAATATGCAATTATCATTGAATAATCAATAGCATCCTGCGGGCTAGCTTGTCCTACAAAGTTTTATGTAATATAATTGTATTAGATTTTTACGCGTGTCGAACGCGTGATTATCCTTGTAGTACCACATTATTGATCAATTTCCATTTAGCCTGATTTTCTTCAAGCTAAAATCACCTTTCTTTTTAGGGTTCCGTACCCAAAGGGTAAAAACGGGACCCTATTACTGAGACTTCGCTGTCCGTCCGTCCGTCCGTCTGTCACCAGGCTGTATCTCAACAACGGTGATAGCTCTAGACAGTTGAAATTTTCACAGATGATGTATTTCTATTGCCGCTATAACAACAAATACTAAAAATAAAATAAAATAAATATTTAAGGGGGGCTCCCATACAACAAACTTGTTATAGATTATATATATGTATAGATACGGAACCCTTCATGCGCGAGTCGGGCTCGCACTTGCCCAATTTTATTTAGGGTTCCGTACCTAAAGGGTAAAAACGGGACCCTATTACTGAGACTTCGCTGTCCGTCCGTCCGTCCGTCCGTCTGTCACCAGGCTGTATCTCAAGAACGGTGATAGCTAGACAGTTGAAATTTTCACAGATGATGTATTTCTATTGCCGCTATAACAACAAATAATAAAATTAAAATAAAATAAATATTTAAGGGGGCTCCCATACAACAAACGGGTTGGTTGCGTTAACTTTGCACCTCATTTGTATGGGGCGCTATACATACCAGGTGCAAACTTAGCTTAACCACTTAAGGATGAAAAGTGTTTGTACGGAACCCTCGGTGCGCGAGTCCGACTCGCACTTGCCCAATTTTTTTGTCTACCTACTCCTGACGTTTTATTGTTTTGATTTTTTTTACCGTCGAAGTTTCGTTTCTAAATATCAGCAAGTATTTAAATAAGAATCGGATGGCTACGTTTGAAATAAGTATATTAGTAGAAAATTTACCCAAATGGAAATGTAACATGAGAGCACAATTTGTTGTTTCTCACCGGGCAAACAGTATTAGTCAAATATGCCCGGCAGCTTGAGCATGTCATGCTCGCTTAAAGGTCTTTGCTTACGGTGGCGTCGTTGATCGGGTCGCAGCCTTCCCTATAATATGGTTGAGGGAGGCGATGGCTGAGATATGCGTCATACTCGTGAACGGGTGCCGTTTGTGGGGTCCGGTCTGTTCATGCTAGCAAGGGCCAAATTAAATATGTAGCAACCGCATACTAGTGTTAAATTAAGTAAACGTGAGAAACTTCATCCTGTACTCGATTGAAGTTATTATATGTTGATTTTTACTTTTTGAACTCTTAGAGACTGTATACATCTCTAAGAAACAGCTTAGTGTAGTATGACACTCAGAGACTTCATACATCTCTGATGAAATTTAATAATTTTTAATTTTTTTTATTGCATGTTATGACGCCTAGAGACCATATACATCTCTAAGAAATTTAGGTTTAATAATTATTTTCTATTGTAAATTATTCACGTTGACGCCTAGAGACCTTATACATCTCTGTGGAATTAAATTAATTAAGTTATTTTATTTTATTGCATGTTGTGACACCCAGAGAATTTATACATCTCTGGGTATATTTAATATTTTAAATGTATCGTTAAAATGTTATTTTAATGTTCCTACTAAACATTGATTTGGAGTATCTTACATCTCCTTTACGTGTACCAGTGTAATTAGTTATAACACTACAAATGTATCATGTAATTGTTTTAAGTATTATTTACGAAAAAATGACTTACTGTTGAGTTTCTTTCGGCTTTCTTCTCAACAGCGGTCTCCTCTTGCGAAATGCCGATAGATTCACAATTTGACTTGTAAAAGTGCCCCTGTGGCCTACTTACTGAATAAATTATTTCATTTCATTTCATTATTAGCAGTTAGTGAAGCGCCGTAAGCCATACAAATTTTAAAAGCTAGGAATCCCGGGGACACTATAATAAATCTTCATACAAACTTTTGAATATTTATTTATTCTGCTGCACCTACTCTGTATTAAGTTAGAATTTTCATCAATTTCACTACCCAAAGGTTGTCTGGAAGAGATCGCTTTTTAGCGATAAGACCGCCTGTTGTCTACCGTTATTTATAAATTGTATTTGTCTTGTTTCCTTTTGTAAACTTTTATTGGTGTGCAATAAAGTATTGTATTATTATTATTATTATTATTATTCATTTATTCAACATTTCAAAGCCATGTTTATTACAGAGGATGTTAGTTGTAGGTAGTTGATACATGACACCCTGGTAGGGCCTTTAATGTTAGTTAACTATTAGGTAATCAGCACTTGCCTTATTCTATAAAATATCCATTTATGCATATGGAGATTACATAATTATTAGAAAATACAGTATCTATATATATGTCAAAACAATGCTATATAAATTAAACTATTACAATTATCGAAATGATGTCGTTTAAATTACAATAAATTGAATAAATTAAATTAAGTAACTACTTATAATTTACTATTTATCATTGGCCTAAATCTAGTTATATAATATTATTTAATTTTCTATGTATAATTATTACAAACATATTTCAAAAGTATTAATAAAGATTCATTCACTGTCCCTGGGTTTCTAGGTATAAGTCTTACGGCGCTCTACTAAGTACGTAATCCAAATTAATTAAAAAGATTAACAAAACTTAGGTACTTTGTCGATGGATCTAGCAAAATGATAGATGGTTATAACTTATAATAGATAACATAATAACTAAATACCCTTCAAGGTGGAGTTAACTAAATCCCAGCTCCTATTTTATTTACCCAGCCGGGCTCAATATAATAACACAATAAATCATAACCGCGAGACAGTTTTAGCTCTAAATCCATTCTAAACTCTCTAACTTGGTGGTTTTGAACTCTCAATCCGAAGGTGCCATTGGAATTAAATGTTTCGTGAATTTTCTTGTAAGTGTAGCGTCGGTGGCCGAACACAGAAATTGAATTAGCCGTATTCCTTTGACGAAGTTTCGTGTTTGTTGGGTACTCGGTTCAGGGACGAAATTATTAACGACCACTCTGTGGCTGTCGTAGGACTGTAAGGCAGTTATCGGTTCGTCCGGCTGCGGGGAGAGTGTGGCTTCCGCTGACTTTATGGTTACTTTATCGTAAAGGTCTTGCTGCCAATAAAACTTCCTATTATCTGTGAACAATTATTTATATTACACAATAAAGTTTGGAGTAAATATTGCTTTACTACCGTCCTAATCTAAACCATAAATATCACTTTGTTACATTAGTATGACAGTCTATAATTTTATATTATACCTTTAACATATTTGTCATTATTAGGTGAACTCAATACAAGGAAAAGATACTATATTATTTTACAAGGAGACATACTTAATATTAATTAGAAAGAAAGTTCTAAATGTTTATATCATCATCATTTTTAGGGTTCCGTACCCAAAGGGTAAAAACGGGACCCTATTACTGAGACTTCGCTGTCCATCCGTCCGTCCGTCCGTCCGTCTGTCACCAGGCTGTATCTCAAGAACGGTGATAGACAGTTGAAATTTTCACAGATGATGTATTTCTATTGCCGCTATAACAAAAAATACTAAAAATAAAATAAAATAAATATTTAAGGGCGGCTCCCATACAACAAACTTACACATAATTGTACGGAACCCTTCATGCGCGAGTCGGACTCGCACTTGCCCAATTATTTTTATATTTAACTTAGAATATTCTGCTTTATGCTCTAATTGTTTCATGACGAGTCTCTTTATATTATTTAAAAAATAACGTCGAGCAATCTTCACTTGATAGAAAAGATATAGACATACATAACATCGGTAAGTAGTAGGTACTTATCACTACTTACCGATGTTTTCAATGTTAACTGAATAAAGGTATGTATATACTAAGCACTTTAGACATTCATAACTCAAAAAGTACCTCTAACAGAACTATGCTTCCGGGACTGTAAACACTTATCGCGCGACATATTAATGTTTTGAATAAATCGCAGATAATTTTGCACACCCACATTTTTTTCGAAAGACCTATTAAACGACACCCCACAACGTGATCAGCTCATATATAACTTTACATACATACTTACATACATATATCTAATGTGTGTTCGGCAATAACTTCGTTAAGCCAGGCTATCCCCACGCGTTTCAACCGCGCGAAACATTCCGATCTCTAAGTAGCAACCCCGCGCTACAAAATGCCAGTGGGCTGCCACGCCTCGCGGCGAGCGGACGGCGTACAGTTAAGAGGCTGACAAGACCTAATTTTGTTGAAAATGATGTCGTTTAAGCAGTTTTTTAAGAAAAACTATTTGTTCTAGCTCATCAAAAAAAATATATGTTAATATTCATCATATTTCAAAGGATGTGAACGGGCTCGATACATAATTGGAAGAAATCGGCTCGATAGAAAAAAATTGCAAAGATTGGTCTTAGAATCATCATTAAACGGTTCTATGTCTTTATATGTTTGACGTATGGGCCTGCAATTAAAAACATGAAGTTAACATATTCATACCTAAACCGCTAACGAGTCATATTTCACAAATAATCCACACTTATTTTTATATGAATATTTTCATATTATTTTCTTCTGAGACCTGGCCGCCCAGTAACCGTGACAGTGGGTTCTCGTTTACTCCGATACAAATAGACAGTGTGCGCTGACGCGCCGTGCTAGACGGACCTGTGCTTCTCGTTAGCGCATCGAAAACATCGCAAAAATTTGTTGTCTTGTGATAAAAATCTAAAATATTGTATAGTTTTTTATATATAAGAAGTGTAAATATTTAGTTAAGTGTAAATATTTAAAAAAATTGTGCATGTAAATATTATACTCGTATAATGGGGAACAAAGGCAAAAATGAAAGGGTAGCAAAAAAGCGCTCGTATCGTCAAAAATACGACAAAATGATTGAAGTTGTGAAGTAAGTACTTTTAATTTACTATATTGATAAACTTTGAGTTCAAGGTCCATGCTGTCGCCGGGCGCGGGCGACTCGTCGCTCGATTTACGACCTTATAATCTGATACTCGAGCCGAGCCCTGATGTTCTGCTGCGCTATACATAAGGTCTAATGTCGTGTGATAAAAAAATATCTGTATTTACAACAACTGATTGATCAATGCACTACCTCCTTTGCATTCGATATTTGTTTGATCTTAAAAGCTTGATCTCTCTTTCAAAACAATATTTCTTGTAAATATACCTTAGGTATTTTTTATTTTATTTTAGTAAAAATAAACGTATGAAGCAAAACGGTCCACATTTGAACGCCTCTTCAGATGCAATTGGGGCTATGCCCACATAGAAGAGAAGTGAGAACGTCTTGTTTGCATAGATCTATGAAGTTTTAGAGTCGCCTGTAAACTTTATTGCCCAATACGTTTTGAACAACATATAAGTGCGTGATTTTTTGTAGTCAGTTAGAGTATATTTATTACTATCGGGTTTCAAACCATGGACCACTTAACCCTTTAGTGGTTAGTGGCAATATCATATTTTATCGTCGTAATTTATTTCATTCACTGAATATAGGAAATTTATTACATAATGCCAGAAAATATAAACATGAATCCATAAAAAATCCACAGCTCGTAAAACTTGTTTATACCATTGATAATAGGGTTTATTTTCGACAACATTTGCAGGATATCTTAATTGATGTAACTGAATAAAAAAACTAGAAAATAAAATTCGTATCGTCTGATTTTGTTACTAGTCATAATATTAGGCTTTCGGAGATTATGGTGGTGGTGAAATATTATGTTTTCATAATAAATTACATCATCGCTGTGTCTCCATAGATTATGTATGGCTGAACGCTGAACTACGAATTGTCAGTCACTTCATGGACAGCGGCAAATATATTTCCGTCTTATATCTCGGTAATCTCAAGGAAAATTAAAAAAATCTCTCCGTTAAAAATCATTCGAAAAATCAATTGAATCGTACATTCTGCCAGAATTTGAATTACCACCGTAGAAAAAAATGGTTTAAGGGTTAATTGCGATATTAGGCGTATCGAGCTGATCAACGAAACGCGAAGTGGGCTAATGTCGAAATTTACTATTCTTTGCAAAATGTGCAAAATAAAGTTTGTCATTAAAAGATTTGGATCCGGATCCTACTACCACAAAACAGATAGGTACAGAAATCAATCTACATACAAGCGCGCTCGAGCAAACGACATAGACATTGCTCACGGACACGATGTCTCGGACCAGTTCGGACCACTGCGAGCGCGAGTGCCATTCGCTTGACATGCGCGTCTGTGAACTAGTTTATTATTTTGAATCAGTATAATAAAAGATGTATTAACTAAATTTTTGTAAGGTAAATTCACGATACCTTACTTACGTAAGTTGAAAACATGTTTTTTTGTTTGTATAGATATTGTGTTGTTTTTCATGTCATTTGATAGTTTAGGTCTAAAATGGACAGGGCAATGGAAATTTTGTAACTCGTGTAATCCGTTTAAAAGTTATTAGGGATTCTCGATAGTGGAAATTGACAAACATAAAATTGTGTAGGTATTTTTCGGTTCCGTTCTGTTGTAATAGTAGGCAGGTTAATAGTTTTGTTTTGTAGGATCGTTTCAGTTCTGGCCCGTTATTTTTGGGGTTACGGTTTTTAAGATATTTTCTGTGACAAATTTGTAAGTAATATAACAATGACATTAAAATAAAAATATTGTAGTTACTTCTTATTAATTTATATTTTCATTCTTCTCGTTTCATTCTCCACAATAAATCAATCAACTATATAGGAGCGCCAGTACCACGATAGGTTTTCGTGCATAAGCCATAGTTGACAACCCTAGAGCGTCATTTTTCACGAGCGTCACTTATTTTTTTGAGCTTCACTTTTTTTTATATTTTGGCAACGGAACGAGAGAACGAAATCAGTATGAAAAATTTGGGACAAAAATACTGTCTTTTTTTCAATGAATCTTAACTACCTTTATTACATATCCAAATTTAATTAAATTTGTTCACGTTTTAATTACGAAAATAAATTAAAAACCAAGTATCTTTTTTAACGATGTCCTGTCTATTTCATTCTGCGCTCTTTAAGAAGCCTACAGGAGTTTAACGCCATCTACCGGCTGGCGATGTGAACTCTGATCGCGATCGCTAGCCGAATGCAAGTAGTTAAGCTTCTCGCCGCTAACTTGTGAATAGCGCTGGGAGCAAAGTAGGCGGAGCCAAAATCCCGAATCCTCAAGGGCATTTTGGTGTTGACAGCGTCTTAACGTTTCCCGCGCAACCTGTGCAGTACGATATCGAAAAATAAAAGTCGGGCATATTGTTTTTGTGACAACAAAGGCGATTGAAAATGATTTCATTTGTTCCAGAACACATTAAACTCTCCGGAATAAAATATTTTGTTTAAGAATTAACGTTTACTGGGGCACTATTGAAGTCTGGGTATTTCTCTAAAAATCTTTATGGGGGCGCCTAGCTTTAATAGAATTAATTGTGTTGGTTTGATTCCATGCTGTGTTGTTATTACTGAATGTTTAGTTATACAATCAATAAGTAAAATATTTAAAGATTCACTCTATTATTCGTTATGTTTTAGAAACACGATTACTTGTAGTTTCCTCGATAGTTTTTTTTTTAAAGTTACCTCAAAAAGCAACATAAACCCTTAGTATGTCATAAATACTGCAGGGAAAGTTATCAGTTTTTTTTAATAATAACATAACGAGACGTTAACTATAATGTGTACGTCTTACATTTTCAAAATCTGTATTATTATAATAATTAAACCGAAAAAACATGATTTCATGGCAAAAGTTAATCGATTAACGATTAAGATTAACTTTTTTAATCTCGATTAACGATTAAAATTGACGATTAGTTAATCTAATCGTACGAGTTCCGATTGATTTAATCTCGAAAGATTAAGTTAATTGTCGATTAATTTTTAGCGATTAAATTTTTAATCGATTAATTAATTCGGCGATCGGAGAGCGGAGAAAGGCGTGCGGAGAGCGGGGAATGGAGAGTGGCGTGCGGAGAGCTGAGAGCGGCGTGCGGAGAACGGAAAGCAGAGAAGCGGAAAGAGGGAACGGTCGGATGCAAAGATAACCGGTGTAAGGTGTAGAGAATGGTGTTCAATCGTCCTGAAGTGGGCAACCCAGTGGGAATCGGGTTGCCTGGACGCCACGCCTCTGCTGACTAGACTGGTTGACCAAACGAGCGAAGGCACGAGAAAAAGCTAGCGTTTACATAACGGAGGCAACCCTAGCGCACATTCCAATGACGTTGCGTCACCCGCGGGAGGGGGCATCGATAGCGGTGGCAACGCCTGCCGTCCAAACAAGTGGGGTATCTGTTACGTAGTAACTTGTATATAATCTGTGCCTAAACTCCATGGGTATATGACAATACACATACCCATCTAGTTTGGGTTCATTTAATTGATTTATCCACGTTTGATTCGTTTTGATGAGCAATTGACGTTGGTGCAAAATATTTTCGTCAGCATGCTTACTAATTTAAAGTAGTAATTGTTTTAAGTAATCATTTGTGAGCAAAACTGATGAATAGACAGACAGACAAACAAGACAGATAAACTGTAAGTTTCTTGTTTGATTATGGAATCTTAAAAAGAAAACAAGCCTCAATCATTATATTAGAGACTAATTATGTGGATTTTTTTAAATTCTGTTATTTTATAAAAAGTAAAAGTTAGGAACTTGGCTATTCTTCGGAGCAAATAGTAGATAACTTGCAGTCATGGTAAGATTATCGCCCGAATAAATCAAGAGACAAGGCGCCTCAAAGATTTATCACATAAGGCTCGAACACGCGTTCTTCTTAAGTTTGCGGGCGTAAAATTTTCCCTTTTCACTCTAGATGTGGACAGATTAAGATTAATATCGGTTTACCGCCTTGGATTCACGGTTATTTATCAGATGAACAACTGAAAGAAAAGAAACAATTATTTCATGAAGGTGATTTTAATGATATGAGCTGCAATACTCTACCTACCTACTTTTTGTATATTTTTAACAGACAAATAGTTAAGTCGTGTAGTAATGCTATAATCGAAATAGTGTTTAAAAATTTGTTTTATTTCATTTCGTACCCTCTGTTGATTCTTTTTATTTCTATTCTTAAAGACCTTTCTTTTTGAATAAGTGAAATGTCTCTGACGAAGATGAATAAGCATTATTAACTATCGGCTTTTGGTAATGATGACAATTTGAATGGAACATAACAAAACTATTCACATTATTAAGTGTCCGAAATTCCATCATAAAATGTGGATATTAACGCCACAAATAGTTTGTCAAAGGGAATCGGCTCAGACTATAGAACTTGTCCTAAATGCCCCCAATTTCCGACCCAAGTTCATTGTTAATTCATGAACATCGTTGCCTGCTTGTTACAACTTCAGTGTAAACGTTATTTTGACTCCGGCGTTTAAATGAAATTATTAGCTGCTGAGTTTACAATAGTTTGAATCAAGTTATATTTAGGGTTCTTGTTTTATTTATTAATAGAATTAACCGAAGGTTCGTTTACGTGACCGGGAATTTGGAATCCTATGTTTTAGCTCATGACTCCTAACTGTGGAGGTAACCAAGCCTCATCTAAAACTTTCAATGGTTTTTGTAGTACTGAATAATTGAAATTCAAAACTATAATCATACTAAGCTTCAAATAACATCGCAAACGTTAGCATCTGCATTAGTTATTATCTATTAATTTAATTTTTTTATAGTATCTTCAATACATGCACTACATTTAATTTTCACAGTATAGTGTAGACTGTAGAAGTCCGATTTAACAGATATACTATGGGTAGATGGCGCGCCATCTACATTACATCATTACACTTTTTATGCAAGTTATGCAAGCATTTGGCTTTGATCTTATCCTTAGCCCAAGATGTTACATGATCCTCTAGATAGTGCTCATTAACTCTCGACTTGATGAAGAGGTTCCACTCTTTAGCCATCCTAATTCGGAATGTCGAGGCAAATCGCTTTCTGCGAGTCACACACACTCATTAAACTGCGGGTATATTACTCGTATGTACTAGCACACAATTTAATATACCTGTATCAACGCAATATTTACCAAATACACGGTTTCTTACACGCATTTTCCCGGAGCTCATCTCCATTGTGTTGAAACATTTCGCGTTGATTTGCTCTCGTTTGGAAGTGAGGCTGTATACACCACCTTGTAAATGAAACGGTACAAATCGCTTGTGGGTTCTTGTCGGATATGACTTTTTGTGTGCGTAGGACGATTCTCGGGCTCTTGCGTGTTCCCTGAACATAAAGATAAGCCAGCCGAAAGACGTGGCGCACGATTAATGGCGGGAAACAAAAATGATGTCTTCTTCTTACCTAACGTTCATTAGAGCAGGATGGAACTCGTCGCTAGCATGCAACACATAGCAACATGCTACACGATGCTTAAGATGGCGAAAAATAGAAGATAATTGAATAGATCTGGGACCTAATTCGAGATTGACATTTGAGTGATCGCCAAACGTCAAATCTCTATTAGATAACAGTTATATCGCCATTGAACTGTCATTTAAATGAGATGAGCTTAAAAGTGACATATCTCATCTCAATTTTGGAAATACGAAGGCGATAATGATTGTCAAAAATGTTATTCATGTATATAAATTTCTGTTTTGAACGAAACGTAACGGACTAATTTCACGTACTACGCGGTCAATTTAAATTATGCGCCTGTTATTTATGCCGTCACATACAAAGGAAACGAAAATTTTGCGCGTCCGAATTGACGAAGTTGCGCTGTTCTGGGGATATCGTCACTTGTCAAGTAGGCACACGTCAAAAGTGACGGATGGCCATGAAAAGGAGAGATCTCCATTATATCTCTAAAATTGGTCGAATACCCCCCCTGATTGTCTTTAAGATGGTGAAGAAACCCAGTTCACTGAAGAACTGGTTTTCTTAGGCCCATTCGGTTTCGGTGTGTATCCTAGATTTTTATTCTTTTGTTGGCAGCGGGAAATACTCGTCATAGTATAAATACTGGTTTAAAAACCAGAAGTTCCACGTACCTTTTCCAGTTTTCAAAATTGCAACGCGTGCGCAGCGGGAAATCAGATCACCATAATTTATTACCCATTAATTAATTTAATTTATTATTGCCATTATTGGTATTCCAAAACAATGTCTAAACATGCTGGTAGTCTATGAATCAAATAAAGTAATTATTTAACTATAAAATACCTTTTTTTCTTGCGAATACAAAATAATCTGACCTGATATTTACATTTTTTATTTTTCATAACGATATTAACAGATGAAGGAGAACGGGTATGGAAATCTCCGATGCGGGCATTATCTTTATCGACCAATGAAACTGTACCTATAAGGTTGCTTAAAATGTATTAGGCTTGTCATTAAAATCCGTCAAGCCGTGTTGGGTTGATGAGGCCGCAATGAATTTTCATTAGAGCATAAGGGTGTTGTAATCAATGCTCTTACGAGACAAAACAAAAAAATGCATTTCGCTGTGCATATTTCCAGTTCGCAACCACTGTTTCAAAGGAAAATACAATTTGTAATTAAAAATAATATTGAATGCATACTTTCGATTTCTTTGCACCATACTGGTTTCATGTCCAATTCTTTCGCAGTTCAGCAAGCCGTATGTCGAATTATTTCCCCTCTCTCCATTGGACAGGCCCCAAGAAAGGTAGCTTTCAAACGGTTGCTATACGTAACCATCTACTGAACCAATAACTCGCGTAGTCCATCCATCATCCATCCATAAATGACCACTCAAAAACAAATATATGATCTACAAATAAATAAATGATTGACTGAAACATACTACTATAATTATTCTTGTATTCAATTACTACATACTCGTACTACAATCTAAGAAACAATACACTGTGCTCGTACTAAATTTCTGCTCTTCACCCTGTTATAATAACTGTGCTTGGTAGTTAACTGGTAGAGAATGCCAATCGGCATTAAGTACATCTAGCATTTTTTTTTCATATAAATGTGGTTTTTACATGTCCGTATCACACAAAACCAAAAAAAAAGCTTAGCGTTAAAGAAAGGAATATTCAAAAATATAAATGACAGTCAAACGCGAGCACGAGTGAGTGGTCAAACAGGATCAAAAGATCGGACTCATTTTGTGTCAAAAGTGACAAATGAAGATAATGCAAAAAGTCATTTACACGTCGCCCTATAAACTTTACCGTAGGCCTGCAAATACTACTCATACTACTTCAATAAAAGCAAGTTTGGTCATCTAAACATAAAAAAATGAGTGAAAATTTATTTACATACATGTATGCAATGTTTTTCATGTAAGTACTGATCGTCATTCCAAATGTTAACACATTGGCAATATCTGCAGTTTGATAATTACATGCTAGGGACGGCCCTGTTGCTTTCATGTTGCTCTAATAAGCGACGCCTTACTTCCACTGTACGCAAAATAAAGAACGTTCCAACGCAAAATGTAATTAGTTAAGTAGTCTGGGAAATCTCACTACAAATTATGCACGCTCGCTGGGGTCTGAAATGAATTTTCATTCCAGTTCACATGCTGTAAGGCACGACAAAATTGTTGTTCAGTGTTGGGAAATAATTAACATGGGATGATCATAATTATATTCTATACTATACAATAATATCAATGAAAGGTCTGTACATTGAAAACAATTGACAAAAACGTAATTGAAATGATAATACTCTGACATGTTAGAAAATAACAACGTTACAAAATTACGTACGTCATTCCTCTACTCGAATTAATATTCTGCTTGTCGCAGCAGTGTATTTAATATTTAGGCTCCAATTAAAACATTTAAGTGTTAAATGACTTATTCAAATACTAACGAGTATGTAGGTAGTATAGTAACTAGGGTGAGCAACAAATTTTACAATTATGGTCAGGAATATCATTCATTACACAGTTAGGTTTGATGTTAAAGTGTCGTGACAAAGTCACAGTGGTATTGTACAGTTTTCTTTTAGAATTGGAACGACAGTTAGGCCGATTGAAATGTAACGATTTTCCGTAGTGGCCAGTTAACAAACTGTCAGGAGACTCTTTTTTTAGGGTTCCGTAGTCAACTAGGAACCCTTAGTTTCGCCATGTCCGTCTGTCTGTCTGTCCGTCCGCGGCTTAGCTCCGTAATCATTAGTACTAGAAAGCTACTCGAAATTTGGTATGAGTATGTGTATGTGTCACGCCGACAAAACGGTAAAATAAAAAGTACAAAAAAAACCTTTTTTCGGGTACCTCCCGTACACCTAAAGTGGGGGTATTTTTTTTTCGTTCCAACTCTAGTGAGGGGTCAAAAATTCATAAAAATTAGGCATTATACGCACTTTCTCTGTTTTTGAGTTATCGCAAAAATTCATAATTATCTTTAAAATGACGTAAGTGCCGCGCGGTGTCCTAAAACTTCGAACGTTACACATATTAGTTAAGTGCCATACTGTTTTAAGACATTTTGCTTATAATCGATAACTTTCAGAAGGTAATAAGTAATTACAGTGACTTTGGCGTTTACGACCTTTTTATAGAGCGTAATTTTAACCTCGTTTTTATGTGTTTTTGCTTTCATTTTGCATCGTGTCATGTCAGAAGTTCCGTTACGGTAATTAACTTGTCAGTCTGCGTTGGGAACTATAATTGGTACATCAGCAGCAGACGTTCATGGCTTTCAATTACTGCGAAAATGCCCCACCTGTACCTACTTACTAGTAATTTAATCATAATGAAATAATGAACTATCTTCTGTAAGTAGGCTACTAAAGCATATGTCTTAGTTTACCGGTATCTCAAAAGGGGAGACCACTTTTGAGAAGAAATTCTCAAAGAAACTCAACAGTCAATATTTTTTATAAGAGATACTAAAAACTATTACAGTAATATGTAATAGCAGCTGCTTAGCAGTGAGAATTGACACTTTATTTTTTTCTGTTGCAAGATCCGGGGTAACTGCATTTCTAAGGCACATTTCTGGAGAATCTGGCGTAGAACTGAGCATTTTGAATGACTTCATGGTCAGAAGCAAAGCATTTTTATTTTCTTCGTCCCTTTTAGCCCGACTTGGATAAAGTTCTGCGTGTAAATCTGACGACTGCTTATGACTGAAAGCCTCGTGAGTCTTGACAGATAATAAGCAGCACGCCAACTGGATGTCAGCGTCAAGCGCTGCAGAGCGGCTGGATCCTGTGCGATACGAATTATCCCAAAATAAGTGTATTTCACTGCCTCGACCATGTTTATCAATTTTTTTAAAAATAATGAAGTTCGGGAAGATATTGCTCACAAACCATAAGGCCTACTAAAAAAGTTTATACACCATGTTATAGGAAATTTTAAAGAGATCATTCTTGTCCTTGACACTTTTTTTTCTAGCTGTAATACTTTTTGTATTAAACCGTAAAAACCGTGATGCGGGACATATTTTGAGGTAAAAAGGGGGGAAATGGGGGGAGGGGGGCAAAATTCGGCTTGGCAACATTCAGAACCGAATTCAGCAGGCTTGTTTACATCGGAAAAGTCATGTTGCCAAAATGGATCCCAACATGCCGTTAGGACGGTAAAGGAAGCCGATGTTTAGAATTTTCTACCAGTCTATAAAGTTCGGGAAGATATTGCTCACAAACCATAAGGCCTAAAAAGTTTTTACACCATGTTATAGGAAATTTTATAGAGATTATTCTTGTCTTTGACACTTTTTTTCTAACTGTAAGACTTTTTGTTTAAAACCGTAAAAACCGTGATTAGGGACATATTTTGAGGTAAAAAGGGGGGAAATGGGGGAAGGGGGGCAAAATTCGGCTTGGCAACATCCAGAATCGAATTCAGCAGGCTCTTTTACATCGGAAAAGTCATGTTGCCAAAATGGCTCACAAAATGCCGTTAGGACGGTAAAGGAAGCCGATATTTGGATTTTTCTACTAGTCTATTATATTGCGCTTTATTTTTAGAACTATATAACGGAAACGAATTACTTCTGGAGGACTTTTGAGTACTGGTTTTGCACCCTCTCTCAGAAATTCAGTCGTAATTCCGTCATCACCTGGTGCCTTGTCGTTCTGAAGCTATTGAAATCTCATAAAAGCTGATGTCTGGTATATCTTCGGTATAGTCAGCATCTTCAGTCTTCTTCTACAACATCGACACTTGCATCAGCATCGAGAGTGTTAACGGGCTTCTTTTGCCGAGTTGTGGGGTTTTGGTCCTATGTGGACTTGTTAAACTTAGCTCCGACGGCATGGACAGGTTTCCCCAGCCCCTTTTTGTTATTTTCAGGGTTTTGTATATCGGCACGGCCTGAACGAAACGTTGACCACGTCAATTTCGAACGGTCCAGTGCAGTATTCAGATTTAACGTGCCTCTTACCATCATGTGATCACTAGGTAGGTATCGGTTTTTACCCGGTTGATAACAAAATTTCATAATTTTCTTTAAAATGATGTAAGTGCCGCGCGGTGTCCTTATACTTCGAACGTTATACATATTTGTTAAGTGCCATACTTCATTAAAACATTCCGCTCAATCTGGCGCATATAATCGATAACTTCCAGAAAGTAATAAGTAATTACAGTTACTTTGGCGTTTACGATCTTTTAAATTGTGAAGTGTTTATTGTGAAGGATGGTGTTACGGAACCCTACACTGAGCGTGGCCCGACATGCACTTGGCTGGCTTTTTGGATGATTTCTCCGAGCCTTGCTCTTCTGTATTACTTCGTCGAGTTCTGGCACTGCGTGAAATGAAATGAAATAATTCCATCCAAATAAACAAAATTTCGTCTTGCACTCAACGATTTTGAACTTTTCAAAAGTCGTGTGGATCGTAACGTAACGAAGCATATTTTTAGCAGTCGTTAAAATTTCTCTACGGTCACATTGACGGCACAATATTCAAGTTTGACTGTTTTAATGACACATCATTGGAATATCACTACTATTTTTCTACTATGGCGATCTATTCCTGACACTGCTTCCAGTGTTAACGTCAGGTGGCAAAACAAATCGTCGTGCATCGTGCACGCAGCTCTAATAGTTTAAAACTAAAGCTACCGGTTATTTATTATTTGACAGGAAAGAATACAAACAAGCAAAAAATAACCCTCAACACGGGAAGATAAAAAAAAAATTAGACGTAAAACTGAAGTTAGGTATGAAATTGACAAATAGGTACTATTACTATTCTTAAAGTAACATTTAAAACAGCCTGTTTTCACTAAAATAATGACATTTATTTTAATGTTTTATATATTAATTTAATGTTTAACAAAAAAATGGTTAATGGCACTTAGAAAATGGAATAACAAAACACATATTGGCCGAGATATAGATATAAAGTATAGTTATCGCTTCGCGTTGTGGAATTCGGACCTGGAACGTCTGTTCAAAGAACTTATCGGATGCAGACAGCGTTTGCCGCGTTTGAAAGGAGTTCACCGCAAAATCTGCAGAGGCATACCATATTATTACTTTGCCGGCAACTTCGTCCATGTAGGTACTTAAATCTACTTATTTCTTCACAGTAGTTGGGTTGTTGTGTAATAAGGTATCCTATAATCATTAATATATTCATTATTTAAACCCGTTTTGGGTTGCAAAGAATATTGATAAGAAAATTGGTAACAGATTGGACTGTAATCAATGCTTTTGGAAACAAAAGAAAACATATATCGCACTAGTAAGAATTATAAGTGAAGTTATGAGTATATTATTATTTAATAATTTTCATATATGTATCATATTCTTTTATGCGTTATAGGTTCAGAAACAAGGATACCCACATAATTTACAAAGCAAGTGATATTACTCTCAGGATTGCATGGTTGAAATGGCAATGGGCGCACTGGAAAATGGAATCCCTTCGGAGCAGCGAAGTCCTGAAGGGGCAACCACACATGGAGTCGGGGAGTCGGTGGATGTGTGTGCAGGATCGAACTTCGTGGCGAACTATGGGGGAGGCCTGTAATTAGCAAGATTGAAAAACTAAAAATTTTAGCGTTAAAAACATTTTACACACGGTTGTATATTTGCAAAATCAAGACCAGATTAAATAAGGGATTAGAGATTTTTACACGATGTCCGATGTTTTATTAGCCTGGGACAGAATACTGCCATAATCGAATACCTTGACAAACTTTAAAGATTTTAAACTTTTTCCCGCTAACAGCGGGGAACTTCTAAATACTTCAGAGATTTTAATGAAAAAAGTTCCTGAAACCTTAGTAAAAAATTGCATACCCTTTGGCTTAGGAACTTTTAGAACCTTATAAACTATTAATTATGAGTATTTCTTTTACTTCCCCAGATGAACGAAGCTACGGGCCCTTGCTAGTGCGTAGTAATTGTATTTCTTTCAACAATAAAATACTGCATAGAATCGAATACACGTAAATTTAACTCCAGATTAAAGAGCAACAGTATCAGATTATGGCCAAAACCGTTGGTATTTACGCTCCATTGACTTGTCAAGGTGAATGTGATTTAGTGCGCTCCGATATTAATATGCACATAAATAAACATAATACGCTTAAGCTTAGTTTGCGTTGAACCTAAGCCGACGCATATATGTACATAAGGCGGCTGCCTTAATCGTGTAGAATACTAAGTATAACTAGATAAATAGACTAATAAAAAATCTTAAATTTTATTGAATATTCGCTTACTACGTACGCTCGTATCTTTTTATAATATAACGAATATTAAAACATTGCTACTGCCACATGCATAGTTGTAGACAATTATTCTTAATTGTTATTGTCTTGTAAGTATATTTTTCAAAATTGTTTACTATCAGGGTTGTGAGAGGCAATAAATTAATATTGTATGCAGGAAATGATCCTAATTTTAAGGCCCTTCGCAACAGGGTTAGGTTGTAGAGAATAAATTAGTTTAAACCCGGATATTAATTTAACAAGCTATAAAATTTACTAATTACGTACATTCAGCATTTTCACCGCACTGACCCTTGTTAATGAGGGCATAAAAAGTTCCCTTTTCTGAATTATTTCTCTCAATTTGCATTTTAATACAAAAGAAAATGCTAAAACGTCTGCACAACATTTTACTTTTGGCGTGTATGTTTGAATTTCGGGCCGCTGAGATAATGATATAAGTAAGGGTCGCCGTTTGCTTTTAAGGGTTCCATATAAGAACGAAACAAAACCTATTCATTACCAAACAAACCTATTCCTATTGGGGCAGTTGCCCCAAGATTCTCCAAGGTCCACCGTGTTGCCGCAGAAAAATGTGAACTGACTAGCAACCGCGTACCGAACAACACAGTGTGTAAAAGACCTCTAAATATTTAGACGACGCGTTTGGCGCAGTTTGTAGACACCTGCCTACTGAGCCGGCGGTCCCGGGTTCGAATCCCGGCCAAGGCAAATATTTGTGTGATGAACTCGAATATTTGTGCTTGGGTCATGGTTGTTCTATGTATTTAAATATATATTTATAAGTAAGTATATCGTCGTCAAGTACCCATAACACAAGCCTTCTTGCGCTTAATTTGGGACTAGGACGATTTGTGTGAGGTTGTTCGATATTTATTTATTATTAAATAAGTAAAGGTAGACCACTGATATGGAAAAAACTACGATTAAATTTTGAACAGTGCTATTTTAAAAAGTATCCTATAACTGTCTATGGATGCCTAGTTACCTGACCTAGCCGTATTTTCAGTTACTATGTACTTCCAACGGAATACGACGACGACGACGCGGTTGGCGCAGTTTGCAGACACATGCCTACTGAGCCGGCGGTCCCGGGTTCTAATCCCGGCCGGGGCAAATATTTGTGTGATGAACTCGAATACGATATATATCGTCGTCTAGTAACCATGGTACAAGCTTTGCTTAGTTTGGGACTAGGTCGATTATTGTGTATGATTGTCCAATAATATTTACATATGTTATATTATATTTATTATACTGTCTTGTTGGCAATTTCCGATTTTCGCAACCCTACCCTAGACTTAAATTTTGGACATTCCATTTTAGTGATGTAATTTGACATTAGACTTAAATACATACTGTTACGAGCGTGGGGTTCGTATTCGATAGAAAAGGCACAAATTAAAACACACTCTTCATTATATGGCCCATATCAATCTAAAGCTTATCACACGCGATCTGGTATAAGTCAGGGATCTAACTTAGGGCCATTCTTGTTCTTAAACTCTAATAAATGACTTCCCTGAGATAATAGAAAAATCCACAGTGCTGCTGTTTGCTGACGATGTAAAGTTGGTGATGCCGATCAAATCCACTCTTGATTGCGAAACTCTACAAAAGAACATCGACTCGGCCTACAAATGGAGCTTAGAGAACAGGTTAGTGTTCAATACCGACAAATGCGAAATAATAACCTTTACTCGCTCACAGTCGCCACTTTATTATGGTTATCGCATGGGTGAGAAGGTGGTGGTCCGTGTCGATGAAGTTCACATCACGATCTCGGAGTGGTTTTTGACCGGCATCTAACGTTTCGGCCGCACATACAAAATGTGACTCGCGACGCGTACCGGCGGCTTGGATTTGTGTTGCGCAACGCTACTCCCTTGACTGTTGCCGCGACGCGTGCGCTGTACGCAGCGCTTGTCAGGAGCATCCTAGAGACGAATACAGTGGTCTGAAGTCCGCACGAGAAAAAATGCATTCTCATGTTGGAACAAGTCCAAAAGAAATTTCTAAGAAATTTATATAGAAAAACATGTAGTTGTTATCCTTTTATGTATCCAACACGATTTCTACAGGGGCATTTGGACTACGATTCGTTGGAGTTGCGTAGAAATTTAGGATTAGTAAATTTTGTACTTAACATCCTGAGGAACAAGGTGGACAGTATCGGTCTTTCGGAACGGTTCCTAAAGCTGTCCGTACCCGATGAGTACCACGCCGCCGCCCGCCGCTGCTGGCCGTGGAGCACCCGCGCACGCGCCTGCGCCTGCACTCGCCCGTTCCGCGCGCGACCGCGCTCATCAACTCCCTACTCTTAGCACAATCTGAATGTGATTTGTTTGCGGATGGGATAGCGAGATTGATGACCGAATGGAAGAGAGTGCTAGAGAAAGAGCAAGATAATTATCTTGTAGTTGTAAGTTAGTTAGGTTTTAGTTAAGTATTTAAGCTTAAGAATCCATGTAACGCTTTGGTGTAAACTGTCATGTTACATTTTTATGTGATTCAATAAATAATAATAATAATAATAATTATAGAAATTACGCAGTCTGAATACATACGAACTGTACTTAAAATCCACTAATTAAAAAGAAAAAAATATTAATTAAAAACACACACTCTAATACAAAAATTACACAGTCACTATTCACTTAAGTCTTTCTCTCCGATTATTCTTTGCTCGCACTGTATCGCAGTTAAAACGTAACTGTCTGCCGCCGGCCGCCGGCGCCTTTAATATCTCGCGGAATCACACTCTGGATGCATTGTCCACACAAAGCGCGAATATTCCAGTGTGGTTCAGCTCGAGCGTTGGGAATATTTTCGGCCATAGATGTCTCTCTGTAATCCTGCACTCTCTGTCACTCGCTTCTCGAATTTTCCGAGTCTAGCCATCTCTCTCTAGTAGTGTTATCTCTGTCACACACTTCTTGAATGTTCTGATGATAGCTATCTCTTTCTAAGAGTGATATATCTGTCACTCCTACTGGAAATTTCTCCATATACTGATTTGTACTTCAGAGGCCCATAAGGGTTCCTGAAAACGCCTGAAAACGGGTTTTCAGGTTATAGCGTCATCTGATAGAGGGTGCCCTGAAACGGACTGAAAACATGTTTCAGGCGCCTGAAAACGACGGCAACTTGGGTGAAATTTTGATCTTTTGATATGTGATAGAGCAACCCCTGAAACGGCCTGAAATGACTTTTCAGCCTACTGGAAACGCCTCTAAAGGACTGAAATTGACGTTCAAAGTTTTTGACTAACCTACCAGCGTAACAATACTATTACGTTAGCTTTTTGTGTATGTGAGAAATCACTTACGCTCTTTTTACTGTATATATTATTTTTATGGCTTTTTACTCTAACACCGCCGGACATACTATAGGTACATCATTCAACATTTAAAAAACTTGCTAGAGATTATGGTAAAAATACAGATCACCTCGGGACGGCGTATATTTTTAAAAAAATTATCTTTTTATCTAACTTTAAATAAATAACTTGTAGCTTGAGCCATTAATTTTTTTTTTACATTACCTTATATAAAATGTATCAAAGTATTATACTAATCCAGCGTGAATTAAGTATTACATAAACAATAAATCCAACAAAGATAATATAATATACATACTTACACTTCTAAAGCGTCTAGTCTACTAAGTTTTCATAATTGTGAAAGCATCTATTTCGAGCGAACTTTAATAAACCGATTTAATTTAATATCTAAATATAAATTGCAATAATGCACGGTCGGCAAAAGTCGAATAGCGAGAATCTCAATAATAAGTCGTCTAATATCAAGGTAGGGAGTGCAGTACCGAGAATATGAAATTATCGAGAATATCCGGTACCCGCCATATTACAATTTCACGGTTCTGCAGGCCCTGACCTACATCAAACGAGTAGATAGTACTTAGACGACGCGGTTGGCTCTGTTTGTAGTGCAGCTGCCTATATTTTACTGCTAGGGGACATTTATTGAGCGTTTCGCTCGATAGTCTGTCGCCCGAGAAACTTGTGTAAAGTCTTTGTCTGCGGTCAATTTACTATTAATTGTTTTCATCAACTTGCCAGCTCTTGATATAAGATTAATATCTGTATTAATCTAAAATAATGTTATGCGGTGACTAAAAACGCACTTATGTTCTTATTAAATTCATTCAGTAGTTAACTCACAAGATAAATAGATTTATTTATTTCATGTGAAAGTAACTGTAAACATTTGCATTAATAAATATGCACATCATGATTGTCAAAATAATAAAATGACTGTAACAATATCATACTCAATTATTAGGATATATATCAATTAGTAGGATGATGAAAGTACCTATATCGTATCATACTACTACAGAAGTACGCGGATATTATTAACACTAAAGATAAAAGGTATATATTCATAATAGGATTTGTACCTATACACCAATAAGTTTCTGTCAAAAATGACATTTTAGTGGCAAGCTTTTATAGCCGACTGTACTTTTCTTTGGATATCCATCAAATGCTCACTGAGACGATTCTAAAGAGCCCAAATCTCGGTAGGATTGCTTTTTCTATTATAGAGTTCCTATGGCCACCTTCCGGCTCCATCATCAGATCAGCCCCATGGTACCATATTATTGTATTGTCATCAAAGTTAAGTAAGTATGCAAAATTTCAGCTCAATCGGTTGACGATATCTGCTTCAAAATTGAGTTGCAAGATTTCACCCGAACATACATACTTTAAACATACCATGCAAGCTAAATAAAAGCTTTAAACAAAAAGGCCTGGTGCTTTGTAATTTTAGCGTTTTTGAGTGTCGGTTTCACTTCACTTCAATCTTTTGTTTATGGCAACTGTGCATCTAAGCACAATTTTGGTAACGACAAGTGTTTGGCTTTTGGAGCTGGTACTTTCTGAGGACAAAAATTAATTATACACAGAAGCTGCTAACCTCTACCAAATTATACGAATCACAGAAAAAATTATAAAAGATTCAAGCAGACAAATACAAAATATATTTTTTCTTGCAGTTTATTACAGTGTGTGTTGTATTGTTTTTTTATATTGTATTTTTTATTACTATTGTTTTTTTTTCTATGAATTTACTCAATGCTGAAATTAAGGCCTAAAATAAAAGCCATATGCATAGGAAGTGGAAGTTTAAATGTTTAATAAGAATGTAGAGGGGCGGCGTTTTATTATTTTACTGGGTAAGTAAGGGGCTGACTTACAGTTAGACTGCTCTAAAAGTCCGAAACGATCGTTAAAGATCGACATTTCTACGGAGCGCTGAAAACGGCTGTAATCATTGTTTTGTTCAATTAGGATATGATATGAGGATTCGAAAAACAATTTCAAACTGTTTCTGGCTTAAAAAGAACATCACCATTGAAGACTCATATTTCAAAGTTCCTTTACTTTTTAAGCCTTTGTATGAAGTTTTAGCAAATCTGTAAAATGTTTTATAATTGATCAATTCAAACGATATCAGTTACGTAAATAGATATCCCATGAAAAACATAAATGTTAAATGAAAGCCAAGTTCAATATCAAAAGAAGTGAGATCTATATAGGTGCCAAGTTCTTTGCCCTAAAATGTTTAAGATACAAGAACATGCAACATACTAAATAATACGGTGAATAGAGACTAAAGTACTATGTGTGACCTTACAAACGGTCCGGTAGTTTTGAATTTTTGATATGTTGTCTAGGATGGTTAGTCAGTGCTTAAAATGCAAAATGCACAATTCCCCCCCCTCCGCGCCCGCCGCCATTTTGAAAAAACCGGCACTCTCATCATATTTTTGCTCATATCTTCCTTTAGGAGCATTTTAGCTAGAAGAAAGCTTGACAATATTATAGAGTTAAATTTACTACATTCTCCATTTTATATTTTTTTTCTAGGACAGATAGTTACGGAGATATCCACATTTAAAAAAACGTAAAAAATCGCAATTTCCTACTGAAAAACCAACTTCTGGATTATATCTTCGTTTAGGAGCATTTTAGCTACAACAAAGCTTGGGCAATGTTGTAGACAATTAAATTTACTATAATTTACACTTCAAATTTTGTTTCAAGGACGGTTAGTTACGGAGATATGCACATTTAAAAAACAGGAAAAGTCGAATTTTCCGAAAATTTCCCAAAATTCTTGGTTTAGAACGCTGTCATTCAGTTATGGACTAGTCTAGGACAAATTAAAACATGTAGGAAATACAGGATGATCAATCCAAATGGGTCAGTAGGGAGAAAACGAAAACTATAAGAAAAAGGGAAATTTGTCCTTAGGAACCATGGCTTCGATTTTAGATTTATTAAAAACTGCATTCAATTTTTTTTCGTTTATCTCATGCATAACCGGGAATCGAACCCGGTTAAAATTTAAAAAGAGGAGAAAAAAAAATAAAGATGTCAATCGATCCTATTTTTTATTGGCAACAAATTTCTGTATAAGAGTACATACATTTAGAGTGCTCTAAGAGTCAGAAATTGCTGTTAAAGCTGGAAACGCTCCATACAAACATGCGTGCTGTGTATGGAAAAATAACTTTTTCCATTTTGACCATGCTAATTTCCGTTTAGGTTCATAGTTGTCATACAATTATTGTTTTGTTGAATTATGAGGATATTGGAAAGATTCAGATTCAGATTCAGATTCATTTATTTCATGTGAAAATAACTGTATACATTTGCATTAAATATTCAAAAATATAAGTATTCACATCATGATCGTCAAAATAAAAATATAATAATAAAACTAACTATAACAATGTCAAGCACAAGAAATGATAACCATAATAATAATAAGCAATATAATCTCCCAATAAGGATCGTCATCACAACTTGTCATTAAACTAAAACAAATCAAACAATAGAAAATAATAATCAGGTGACATCTCCTAATAATACAAAATAAAATCATCGTCGCAATACAAAATGATATAAAAATAGGCACACAACAGATATAAAAATAATAATTAGAAGTTTAGTTCCATGTACTCATTCACGGAGTACAGAGGGTTTTCCAACAAAATGTCTCTCAGTCGACGCCGAAATATTTCGTAAGATGGCTCATTTCGTAGGTTTTCAGGTAAATGCTCATAGTAAGTTGGGCCAATGACCCGTGGGTTTTTGCCTGAAAGCGCCATGCGACGAGGCACGGTTCTGAGTCGCCCGGTAGTGCGGAGGTGTTTACCTGCAACATGGACGCGCGCGAACTGTGAGATGTTAGTTCTTACAAATAGAAGTAAGTCGAAAAGATATTGTGAGTAGTGCGTCATTATGCGTTGCGATATAAAAAGTATTTTACAGGGGTGCCTAGGTGTAGCTCCGACAAGAGTGCGAATTGCTCGTTTTTGCATTATTAGAACCCTTTTTGCGTCAGTGGAGTTACCCCAAATAAGTGTTCCATATGACATGAGGGAGTGGAAATGAGCAAAGTATACTTGTTTTAACGCGTCTCCCGAGATTAGTGGTGCTAATTTTCGAAGCGCAAAGACAGCACCACTCAACCTACCACAAAGATTGTCGACATGGCACTTCCAGTTCAGGTTTGAGTCAAGCGTGAAACCAAGGAACTTACTCTCATCGCACAATGGCATTGGACAGGTGGCCATGCACGGAGGCACTTGAACCTTTCGACCAGAAAAGAGCATCGTATTTGATTTGCTAACATTAAGTAAAAGCCCATTTGCTGAGAACCAGATCTGCAACTGCTCACAAGCCTCAGCAACTTTTACACTGAGCTGCTCGTATGTCTTCGCAGAAACCAACACGGTCGTGTCATCCGCAAATAATACCGACAAACCAGCAGTAATGCTTGATGGTAGGTCATTAATGAATAAAAGAAACAGAGTATTTCCCAATGCAGATCCCTGGGGAATGCCGACACTGACAAATCCCGTATCAGACTGTATCATTTTGCCGTCTGCCGGTACTTTCACGACTTGTTTGCGGTCTGACAAAAACGAACTGAACAATCGGTGGGCGTTAGTCTCCACCCCGTAAAATTTCAGCTTGTTCAGCAGCAGAGTATGGCTAATGACGTCGAATGCCTTTGACAAGTCACACAATATCCCGGCCATCTTATTCCTATCATCCAACCCAGTCAATATGCAATCAAATATCCTGTTCGCCGCGGTAGTAGTTGACATATTCTGTCTATATGCGTATTGGTTATCTGTTAACAGGTTATTCAATTCCAGATGACTCATTAAATGAGATGATAAGACAGATTCGACTAGTTTTGATATCGCGGGAACTATTGTGATCGGTCTATAATTATTGACGTCACACCTATCGCCCTTTCCCTTGAAAACGGGACACACCCTGGTACTTTTCAGCACATCCGGGTATGTACCACTCTCAAACATCAGATTTATCAGGACGACAAGTACGTCGGCAACAACTGGCCACAGACAAAGAACAACATTCATCGAAATGTCATAAGCATCGACTGTTCCGCGTTTTTTCAACATTGGGCGCAAAACACTATCTAACAATCCACGAGTGACGACTGGCAGAGTGAACGGGGGCACATCAGAAAAGTCCAAATGCCTATGAAGGTATGCTGTTGACTTCGACATATCGCTTTGTATTGCATATTTTGACGCCACTCCAAGAAAGTGGGAGTTAAAGGTGTTAGGGACTTTGCTAGGCTCAATTTCAGTGTCATTTACATAATCGCGAAGGCTAATATTATTTGACGATTTTGTTTTCGTACCTACTTCCTCGTTAACTATACGCCACATCTCCTTAGGTTTGTTGCTACTGTCCGCAAGCCTATTTTCAATATGCGTTTTACGAGCTCGCATTGTTGTGGATTTAATGAGCTTAGAGTAGTGGTCTATACATTCCGTCAGTATGGGGTTGTTAGGATACTGACGCCTTATTTCATGGAGGTCACTGTGCTTACGTATTAATTCCGCCAATTCATCACTCATCCATGGCACATTATTATTTTTATTGCATTTAATCGTTTTCATTGGAAAGTGAATGTCCATATAATAGGTTATAATATTAAATAATTTATTAAATTTATGGTTTATGTCAAATTGTTTACTATATATAAAACTAAAATCATAATTTGCAATGTCATTATAAAATAATCGGATAGAATTCTCAGTAAACAGTCGACGCTCGACAACCGGTTTTGGATCAGTCTGAATGCCATACTTCACAGTCAAATCGAACCGTTGGGCGTTATGGTCGCTTATCGCAGTATTCACCGGCGTCCCTGTAAGGTCCTCGCTTGCGCAGTTTGATAATCCGCAGTCAATGCACGATGCACAGTCTGCAGTTTTGCGAGTGGTAAACGTAACGGTGTTGCGACTTCCGTAAGATGTTAATACATCATCAACACGTTGCCTTAAGCTGTTTTTAGACGAATAATCGACATTATGGTCGCCAACAATGAGAAACATTTTGTTTTCGTCAGTTAGCTTACATAACAATAATTCTAAATTCCGTAAATAAATGTCAAAGTCACCGTTTCCAGTGCGATACAAAACAACAATTATCAATTTACAATGAATAATTTCTATTGCAGCAATTTCAAAATGATATTGAACGGCGAAGATGTGTAGGTCATTACGCTGCCGATATTGTATACCGTCGCGCACGTACAAGGCTACCCCACCGTGAGCAATAGTCGAACGGCAGTAATAATTCGCGAGCGCATACCCGCTTAACCTAATCCGTTCAATTTCATTTTTATTGCACCAAATTTCGCTGCATCCTAGTATATCCGGGTTTTGCATACTTGTTAACACGTCTAATAATGTAGTTTTACCGAAAATTGATCTAACGTTTTGATGTATTACGACGAACTTATTACTATTTATTTTGCGTTGGTTAGTACGCGTTTGCCTTTCGAGTTTTTTGGCTGAACTACGTTGAATAAGCGGACCGACACTCCAGCTGGCCAATTTGTGGAGTCTCTGACGATTTTCTGCTTATCAGCTGGTATGTCGAGGCGGAACGACGCGTATTTTCCACGAGTGACTGTCAGCTTCTCGCATGCCGGCGACGATATACCCATTTGAGTCTGCACGTGGTGAATTATGTCTTCCGGAGTGGTGTCCTCACTGAGGTTGAAGATGTGGAGACTGGATATTCGGGGACCAGCAGCTTGAAGGCCTTTAAAGCCTGTCACCTGAGGTAGCCTGACGTCCGATGGTGCTGTCGTTGGCGGTGCTAGAGCTGGACAAGGCGGCGTGAGTGCACGAGGCGCAGCTGGAGGATGCTGAGGTGCAGCTGACAGGCTATGCACTGGGCCGGGATTTGACGACGCTTGCTGCTGCTGTGGTATCTTTGGCAACTGTAGTTTGTTGCAATGGGAAGCTACCTCATTATCATCACCATCAGCTACTCGCGGGCTGCTCTGTTGACCTGTGTTAGCGGCACCACGGCGCGGACGGGTTCTTCGCGACTTGGGCTCAGGCAAAGGGGCCACTGGTAGCAAGAGGGCCTTTGGCGGTGACAGCGGTGTAACAGTGGCCTGATCATCTTCACCCAGGAACACAAAACCTTTAGGGCCAGACTCGTTTAGTGATGTGTTTAGTGCATTATTTGAGCCTCGAGCTGTGATCATCTTCAGTATCATCTGTATGCTGGCATTTTGACATGTAAGTGTTTTTTGTTGTTCACGAATCATATCATGACAACTTTCTAATTGTCCTTTCATTTGGGAAATGTCAGCTTTTAAATATGAGATAATGTCCACCAACCTGTTAACCGCCGCCGTATCTGCCGTCACTTTAGTCTTCCCAGGAGCCATTTTTGGATGTTTTAATATTAAATATGTAAAATAATGTGTTAATTTATTAATATAAGGGTACAATTCCCCCTGAAACTGTATTTAAGTAATTAAAATATTTAGAAATACGTAGAGTTTAAATTTTGGCTGTTAATGTTAACAGCGCCCCCTGGCGCGCAAAACAATCTCATATTTGCTTTTGGATAAAAAAAAAACGTAAAATGATCGGACTTCTGATTCTTAGAGCACTCTAAATGTATGTAGTCCCATACAGACATTTGATCTCAGTAAAAAATAGGATCGATTGACATCTTAATTTTTTTGTTTTTTTCTCTACTTAATTTCGGCCGGGTTCGATTCCGGGTTATGCACGAGATATAGGAAAAAAATTGAATGCAGTTTTTAATAAATCTAAAATCGAAGCCATGGTTCCTAAGAACAGATTTCCCTATCTCTTATAGTTTTCGTTTTCTTCCTACTGACCCATTTGGATTGATCACCCGGTATAATTGCTTATAAAACTCATGTCCATTTTTACATACATTTTCGGAAAACGTGACTTTATTTTTTACATATCTCCGTAATTGTCTGTCCTAGAAACAAAATTTGAAATGTAAATTATAGTAAATTTAATTCTCTACAAAATTGCCCAAGCACTGTTTTAGCTAAAATGCTCCTAAACGAAGATATAATCCAGAAGTTTGTTTTTGAGTTGGAAATGGTAATTTCTTAAGTTTTTTTAAATGTGCATATCTCCGTAACTATCTGTCCTAGAAACAAAATATAAAATGGAAAATGTAGTAAATTTAACTTTCTATAACATTGTCCAAGCTTTCTTCTAGCTAAAATGCTCCTAAAGGAAGATATGAGCAAAAATATGAAGAGAGTGCCGGTTTTTTCAATATGGCGGCTGGCGCGGAGGGGGGGGGGGGAATTGTGCATTTTGCATTTTAAGCATTGACTAACCATCCTAGACAACATATCAAAAATTCAAAACTACCGGACCGTTTGTAAGGTCAAAATCCTTTATTCACTGAATTAAAAATAAATGTATACTACATGTATTATTGTTACATATATTGTTACATTTAACAATTTCTTGTTTTTCAATACTACTACAATGTTTGCTACTTGATAGTTAAAATAAATTAAATTATAATAAACAATTATTAACTCAATGCATTTATTTTACTTGGGGTGTAATTCAATATCAAGACCTGACTTCGCTAGTTCTCGCATACAATTATCTAATCGTTAACCTATTTTCGTTAAGGTAAGTACGCAAGTTAGTGTACGTCCTGTTACTTATACTGTTAGCTTGATAATAATACGATGTTACTCTTATAAAATTCAGTTTGTTGGTGAAAACTAGCCAAGTCAAATTTTCTTGGAGGTCTTGTTTCAGCAGATGTTTACGTAGCATCGAAAGCATTATGTATATTTGTCCGTCAAATACAAGGTGAGCGACAGTTCAAATATTGGAATGGAATGATTTAATTTCTTTGCAGACCTTTGGCGGAGACGCAAATATAAATTGAATTTGCTGACTCCTTCTGCCCCTTCTGAATATTTAAGGAGCAGATTTTATTTCTTCCAAATGCAAGGACATACTCGAATGTTGAATGCGAAAGACATTTCCTCTCTCGTTCGTTTCGTTTCATAAATTGACTGCGGGATTGACAGGAGTTTGAAAAACTCGTAAGCTATTTTAAGAAATGCCTCTAAGCGTATAATACATTTCATTTAACCTAGTTTTTAGTTGATTAACGTTTGAAGGTACGAGTATATCTTTGGTGTTCATTCGCCTATAAGAAAGTACTTTAATAAAACTTTAATCAATTACTTGAATTGAAATATGCCTCCTTAATATTCAAAATTTAAAACAATATTATACACTAGGCATATCACAAGACTCAACCTTATGCCTGTCTTCATAGTTAATGGTATTTATGACGAATTACGAGTCTTTTTGATAACATAATTTTTTCCCACTGCTGGATATCTATTCTGGCGCCACTCGTCCCCAATATTTATTACCTAAAACTTACTTTATATGGAAGGAGAGAAAGACTCTTCGAACACAATGGCAACGAACCAAAGAAATGGTTAAGGAAGGGAATATTCTGTTCCCTATCCATTCTTATGAACAGTGCTATTAGCAATGCTCAAGTTCTAAGGCTGGGCTGACATGAAAACACCTAACACTGATACAATGGCTTATTTTCGCACTCTTTGTTGGACCAAATGCATCTTCATATCAACGAAAGCATTAAAGTGTCCCATACTTTTTAAGACCTCAACACATAACTTTTTAAGACCTGGTCCGAAAATATTTCTCATACCATTTTACAACATAATGATGACTCTTAATAAACATATTTCGGCCTAACTATCGCAACTCATTATCATCAGAATTTATAATATCACTAAATATACACCTTGTTTATATGTACTAACTAGCATTAACCCGCGGCTTCGCCCGCGTTCCTATACAATAAACATTATCCTACGGGAACGATGCTCTTTTTTTCAGGATAAAAAGTGGGCTGTTTGTTAAAGTTAGGGTATAATCTGCTCATGCATATCCGTCTAGCCGTTTTATTGTTGAAAAGTTTGAATGCATTTATTACGGCTGCAGGAGGTTTCCCGATGACTACTCCTCCAGTCTCGCCGCGCCACCCGCACTGGCCTTGACGGCAATCGAAATGGCACCAAATACAAATTTAAACATCTGGTAGGATAACGGGACTCATTCCATACCTCAAAAGCAAAAATAAATCCCTTATACGATCACTTGTAGCTGTCTGTGAGTCCGTCTGTTACAACCGATTTGCTGCAAAACTACTGCACCGATTGAATTGCAATTAGGCACAAATGCTTTCAAGAATTTTCATGTCCACAAATGTCCCAAAAAACCATGAAAATGACACCCATATTCATATCACCCACAATCATAACGTCATCGCACCCCCACAGGGGAATGGTATTTCACGTCCGCTACGTTGAGTTTTAAAATAATTGTTGTACCCGTAATCAGCGACCTGATAAATAATAAAAATAATACCCATGTTGATTTTCAGACTTTGTCAACACATTTCCCCCTTTTAGGGGTTCAATTCTTGAAAGGCTTGAAAAGCGTGTTTACTCATATTCTTAGAAATACTCCTGTGAAGTTTCGAATAAAATAGTCTAATCTTGTTTCCCCATACAAACTTTGGATCTCTATTTCACCCCCTTTAGAAAAATCGCTTATTAGTGCGCCCCTATACCCTATAAGGAACCTACGTTCTAAATTTAGACTCTTTAGAATCAGCGGTTTGGGCTGTGCGTTTAAAAACGACACCCATATTTTTAGACATATTTAGACATTTCTACCCCATCGCACCCTAACATGAGAGATGGTATTACACGTCCGCCATGTTGAATTTTAAAATCGTTCTTTTTTTAGTAGGTAATCAGCGACCCGATAATCCATAGAAACCAACTCTTCCCTCTTCCCCCTTCCGGGATACAGGGTACCAAGTTATCTAATCTTGTTTCCCCATACAAACTTTGAATCCCCATTTCACCCCCATAGGGAGTGAATTTAAAAAAATCCTTTCTTAGTGCACCCCTACACCTTATAAGCAACCTACGTGCCAAATTTGGACTCTCTAGAACCAGCGGTTTAGTATTTAGACATATCAACCCCATTTCACCCCAACAGGGGAAATGGTAATTCACGTCCGCCTCGTTGGATTTTAAAATCGGTGCGGTTTTGGTAATCAGCGACCCGATAAACCTTAAAAACAATACCCATGTTGATTTTCAGACTTTGTCACCACATTTCTCCCTTTATGGGGTTGAATTTTCAAAAATTCTGAAACACGTGTTTACTCATTTATCGTTAGAAATACTCCTGTGAAGTTTCAAATAAAATAGTCTAACTAATCTTATTTTCCCATACAAACTTTGGACCCCCATTTCTCCCCTTTAAGGGGTGAATTTTGAAAAATTGTTTCTTATTGCACCCCTACACCTTATAAGGAACCTACGTGCCAAATTTTGACTCTCTAGAACCAGCGGTTTATTATTTAGACATTTCAACCCCATTTCACCCCAACAGGGAAGATGGTAATTCACGTCCGCCACGTTGGATTTTAAAATCGTTGCAGTTTTCGTAATCAGCGACCCGATAAACCATAAAAACAATACCCATATTGATTTTCAGACTGTCACCACATTTCTCCCTTTTAGGGGTTGAATTTTCAAAAAACCACCTGAAACACGTGTTTACTCATTTATCGTTGGACATACTCCTGTGAAGTTTCAAATAAAATAATAATAACCAATCTTATTTCCCCATACAAACTTTGGAACCCCTTTTCACCCCTTTAGGGGGTGAGTTTTGAAAAATCCTTTCTTAGCGGATGCCTATGTCATAACATCTACCTGCGTGCCAAATTTCAGCCCGATCCGTCCAGTGGTTTGGGCTGTGCGTTGATAGATCACTATGTCAGTCAGTCACCTTTGAGTTTTATATATATAGATAGATATTTGTGTTCATATTTATTCAACATCGGAAAATGTCCAAAGTTCCTGCATCTTTGTTTCACTAATTTAATTTTTAACTCTTAATAATGCGGATAAAATAACACTTATGATTAAGAATATACATATTTTAAATAAATATTTAATATATTTTTTATAAAAATAAGATGTGTATAAAAAATATGAATATTGGCCTTATGAATTAGAATAATTGGCCCCGTAAGGGCCTTGTAGAACCGCCCGTGTAGCTCCTTGCTCTTCCATACAGCCCTGCGGTCATCGATGCTAAGCACCTTTGGTCTGCGCCAGTTCTCGTTTGCCAATGTGTTCTTTATTTCCTCCTTCCTCTCCAATCGGAGGTAACTTTCATACCATATTTGCGGTCTCTTGACCGAACAGGTATGGCAATTTTGATACGAGTACGAGTATATTGGGCAGAATTCTATTATATCATTATAAATCTATGATCCATGACAAAACTTTCAATTAAAAAAACTTTTCTCAAATCGGGTCATTCGTTTCAATGCTACGATGCCACAGACAGAAACACCACATATACACATGTTCGATCTGTAACAATCAATTTTCTTAATATACGATCATTCAAAGACAATGTTTTGTTCAATGAATAAATTACTTAATAACTAACATCCCTCGTTTTTCGTCTTGGGTTGTATCTGGGTTTCATCATGAATATTTGTCCGTTATCCATTGTTATTATCAAAGTATAGCATGTATTTAGATGGGTGAAATATTCATAATCACATGTCATATCGTTAAAGAACAAATGTCAGAAACTAGCGTTTCTATACAGGGTGTAACCGACAGCGTACCGAAAACGAAAACCGTAGTTTTAGACCATAATCACGAACTGAAAACGAGTGTTCATTTTCTCGGAAAACTCAAGGATAAGATTTTCCAAAATAAATTATAAAACTCGAAGCGATTGCGCTTACATATGCTTAATACATTGGTATTGCGTCCAATTCTCTCGGATGCAGACGCGCGGGGAGGGGAGCACGCGGCGAGTGACCGGTCCAGGCGCTCCCCACTCCACTCACGCGTCAGCGCAAAACATACCGTTACGCCAATGCGCATCAAATGACATGAATGAATGCAACCACAAAAACAACGCAACCACAGATAACAACTAGTGTAATACCTAACACCAATAACAACTGACCGATAAATTAAAACAGTCTAACAAGATTATTTTCAATCAAGCAAGTAAAGCAAATAAGATGTGCGGGTAGGTAAACATTAGTCATGCGTCCGACCGCAGAGGCCTGAGCGAGCACACTGGCCTGGCGGATCAATGACCGGCCAATACCGTTATCTTTCCCACTCCATGCGCTCTGTGTTGTACCGTAAAGCTTACATAATACTGTTTGTGATACATTGTATGTTTTGCGGAAAATGCTATTTTCATGCGATTTTTCATGAAAAATTATTACCGGTAGAGTTCGATTAACGGAAAAATAAAGAAAAAATTAAAACTCGCGAGGAAAATTTGTGAATTTTCTGAAAGAAATTTCCACGATTTTCCAGCCCAAAATAATGGTCTGAAGCCATGGTTTCAGTTTTCGGTACACCGTCGGTTACACCCTGTATTAGGTATTATTATCTCAAAGTTCTGAATGGTACTTAATGTAGCTAGCATATAAAATATGATATCATATTTGGGTTAGGACCAAAAAGTTGGATAAAATTAAGGCGTAGTTAGCTAAGAAAATAAAAGGGATTGAAATAAGTTCCCGTTGTGCGACAAAAATTAACGATACGAGTACAATAAGGAACCTTAAGGTACGTTATAGGAAGGTTAACTGTCGTCGCACAACGGAGCCTTTGATAAAAATATAAATTGAGTGAGTTAAGGTAGTAAACTTTTTGGTCTTCATCCATTTACGATACGTACCTATAATATGTAATTTGCAATATCTGAAGGCGTAGTCGAATTGACGCACAGGCGGCCCAGGATCATGTAATCATACGTAAGTACTTATATTTAATCTGCCAATATTTAAGTATAATCTAACCGATGAAGCTGCTACATCATCATAAACAACAGTAAATAAACAACAATTTATTAAAAGATATTTTAAGTTAATAATTATCGAGTCTGTACTCATATTGAGTATGTCCAAATCTAGTAACATACAATTTTGTATCTTTATGCTGTAGTCACAAGTTCTAAAACGTATAAATATTTTTATAGGCGGCGGTATCAACCCAATGAGATCACGATACTACAACGTTGTCAAATAACTTGGCACTTATCTCTGCTATAAGATTTAACGGCTCTCCTAAAAGTGGAATTTGATTAGATTGACGAAACTTGGCAATTTTCACGAAGTCACCGGACCGTTATATTATGCAAACTGTGATGACCGAAAGTTTAATTGAAAAACCAAAAGTTTATAAAGGCTTGTCCTCATTATTTCGTTACAGGTGAAACTTTCATTTTCATGAATTAGAAAAGCTATTAAGGATTACAGATTTTGCGGGTTCCGTAATCCGATGGCCGATGAGATTACTAAAATCCTCTACAGAATATCTTCAAAATTGAAAGCCTATTATCATTAACTTTATTATGATGGTTAGTAGTATAAATATTACTACAGAAGCCGGGAGAATAACAATGGAGAAACACAGAGCTAACAAAGAGGACTTGCATATGATCTTCATTGACCTTGAGAAAGCGTTCGATAGAGTTCCGCGGAAACTAGTCTGGCAAGCAGTGCGCGCGCAAAAGATTCCCGAAAAATATATTGACATAATCAAGGAGAAGTATCATAACTGCACAACCCAAGTCAAAAGCCCTGCTGGCCATAGCGATCCGTTTGAAGTCAAAGTTGGGGTCCACCAGGGTTCTGCCCTAAGCCCACTACTGTTCAATTTAGTCATGGACTACCTAACAAAAGATTTGCAAATGCCACTACCATGGTGCATGCTTTATACGGATGACATTGTACTCTTCGGGTTAGCAGGAGCAAAACCAAGTATATGCACTGTAAATTTGCTACCAAGGCCCAAGACGACAATAGTGCATACATCGGTGAACTAGCTTTACCAAAAGTTACTCGGTGGGATCTGTCATTACATCTGATGCCGATATACATGCAGATATTTGCCATAGAACTCAAGTGGCGTGGCTAAAGTGGCGAAGCTTGTCCGGGGTCCTATGTGACAGCCGTATGCCCATAAGAGCGAAGGGAAAGGTCTACAAAACCTCAGTAAGGCCCGCCATTTTGTATAGGTCTAAATGCTGGGTTATAAAGAAATGTCATGAGCAGCACTTGCATGTAAACGGGATGAAGATGCTACGTTGGGCAGGCGGTGCCACGAGACTAGACCGGATAAGGAACGAATATGTCCGTGGAAGCTTTAAAGTAGCTCTAATTCATGAGAAGCTTCTTGAAAATCGGCTGCGATGGTACGGTTACATCCAGCGAAGAGGAAAAGACCACGTTGTAAACGTTTCATTAAACCTTCCGGAGCAGCCGAGAGGAAGAGGCAGACCAAAATCCACATGGTGGTCCAATATTAAAACCGACCTAAGGAACCTGAGTCAGAAGTAACTGTAACTGGAGTCAGAAGAAAAGATAAAATAAGATGCGAATAAAGTATGCAAGACACTTAAATGGAAATGGGCAGGCCATATGCTAAGACAAAAATGAGAAATGGACTAGAAAAATAAGAGAGTGGTACCCCAGGGATGGCAAGAGAAGTAAAGGTCGACAAATGAAACGTTGGGAAGATGGACTCAAAAAAATAGCCGGCCTAGAATGGACGAGAATTGCAAGAGACAGAGAAAGGTGGAAATCCTTGGAGGAGGCCTTTGTCGAAGGACAAGCTGTTGTTTAGAACTGATCGTCGTAAATATGTAAATTGTAGAACAGCAATAAAGGCTTATTTTATTTATTTATTTTATTTTAAGGAACCTGAACATTGAAGGACAGACGAGCCAGAATCGGCCACTCTGGCGAAAGCTGACAAGGAGACCCAACCCCACGTAGGTGGGATAAGGAAAGGAAGAAGAAGAAGAAGCCGGGAGAGTAGGGATTGCCTGCCAAGCATAAAGATGCTGGTCAGGGATACGAAATAACATGCAATCGAATAAAAAAGAGCAATCGATCACAATTTTTTTATTTTTATTTGTGTACCTAATATCAAAACTGCTTATATATATTCTTTATTTTGCATATGCAATTCAAAGGTTTTGTTTTGTAGACGCGATTTTATTTTATCTGATCTGATTAGATCAGTCACCATAAAAGATAAAACATTTTTGTAGTTAGGTTTTGTTTCAATGATTTGAAATTAATAGGCATTTAAAGTTATGTATGAATGTATGAAAAGTAAGATTATATAATTTTTTGATAATTCGTAGCTCAAAAAGAAAAAAACGGTACACCTATAATGATCATTTGGCAGGTATCCGGCTGTCTGTCAAGACTCTTTATCTCGGGGACGCATGGAGGTATCGAGTTGAAATTAAAACCATTTATGTATATACTCACGTCGTCAATCCCTTGAAGCTGTGAAAAAAAAACTTGCTTCTCAGTTAACGTAAAAAAAGAAATCCATCGTTTATGCCAAAAAAAATGATATTTTAACACTCTCAAGATAATCAACATTTATAAGGTATTCCGTTGACAATAGATAGACGGGCGGACAGATAGCAGAGTCTTAGTAACAGGGTCCCGTGTCTTACACAAAGATATACTCCAAAGCTTCGCGTCTAAACGTATAAAGTACATTATATTGTGACCTAAGTAGATATTTTATAATATAAAGACCACCACTGCAAAAAACTTTCAAACGTTATCCGTTTAATAATAAGAAAAAAAGCAATCTGCCAGCAATACGGCCTAGCTCGCAATACAGTAATCTGGCTTAGCTAGATGGTCTCGACCACAAGCCCCAGACATGCAACGTTGAAATGGTATTGCCAGAGTGGCATTCCATCACATTCCATCTGTAGTTATGTCTTTGCTAGTTGAATAGAAGGTTAATAGAATAGGTTACAAAAAATGCGTGTCACTCAGAATACGTTAGAAACGGTTTATTTCTTTCTTGATGATTCGCTCGGCTGACTAATAACTAATCTAATATCATCTCTAAACTAATCTCACAAAGACAAGTAAGTTGTAACGACTGTCCCTTGATAGATATTTTGACGGATGTATTGTATGAACTTTACTGGATTTTTATTATATTTATAGATATACAGCAAGGTGTACAAAACAGAAACGGCATGTTTTGATGCAGAAACGTAAGTTGTACCTACATATTCACGAGTCACCATGTCTGTCATACCACTGCAGCCATTCAGAAAAAAAATATTTTTCCCCGTCTATCCCATGATCCCATTCATAAGACGATACCCCACATGTATTGTTGGATAGGTTTTACAAAGCTAAGTCCAGTTTTGTGAAATATTAAGCTTTATTAGTGCTAATTTTCCGTCGGCTAAATGGTAGATTTAGGGTATATGAAAAGGATTCAGAATAGTAGTAGTAATTGTAGGGTACGGTTGCATACGAGTAAAGGCGAGACATTTATGAAGCCATTTGATAGGTACAAATTAACAGGTGTAAAATAGGTACTATCCCGGCGCAACAACTGAGCGATAATAAATTAACAGGAAAGATCCAACTTGCAATCTTGGACGGCGGTGAAATAAATTGAATCCCTGTGAGCCAGACACGGGCTGTTGAAGAAGTCGCGAAGCTCTCGTTCATTAGTTCAGACAATCGCCTTCCATTCAGAACTGAGTACAAAGTCCAGTCGAACGTGCAGTGTGTACCTAATCAGTGCTAACTTACAAGCCCAACCATCGAACGTGGGTATTTAATACGGGCATATAATGTAGTCAGTTATAGTACCTGATCATAGGAATCGTATGGCATAATTATTTTGTTAAATAGTGTTTTTATTTAGGTGTAATGTTTTTTTAAAGTCCAACCGAGCAGCAATGTACGTTGTCCAACTCAGTTTGACAGAAGTTTTAAACTGTTTGTTTACTTTATCTTTTATGTATTTTTCAGATTTTTTATTTTACAGTAGACTTTGTTCGGAATAAGAAGAGCTGTGAGATTATGGGAGCCCATACATTCTACGTGTCTTCTTCCGCAGACACTAATCGCTAAAGTGTAACCACTAATTGTATGAGGCAGTGCAAATTACGTTATTTCTCTTGCTATTTCGACTCTTGAATATTAATTTCACTATCGAACTAGATACTTACCAGTTTACCCATCATTAAACCTTACAGACAAGTGGCGATAGTAAAGTAGATTTCTGATAAATTCCTATTTGTTTAGTGTCTGCTGAAATTCCTATTTATCAATAAACGACTGACGTTGCCTGTCAGACACTTACTTCATAATCTGTTTTATTCTATTTTTTATATAAAAAAAAATGGCTACTGCCCATTGGGTCAATTTTGCCAGTGTCAAAGTTGACGAACGTTGTACGGTGAGTTGAGCTTTTTGTAAAGTGATAGCGATTTACAAAGAACCACGCGGTCTACCGGGCCTTGACCCAAGAAGGGCTATGTACGCTTTAAGTTGAATTCTTCATTAACTATTCACTCATACGGTAGTTCACTGCACAATAGACTATCAATACTACACATTGAACAACCAAAATGAATAAATAACGAATAACTAAACTTAAAGGCATGCGGCCATCTTAAGTCACAAACCGGAAAACCCATAATCTGTTTTGATGTTTTGATAACATTATTACTCTTCTTATGTGAAAGGTTTGATTAGAATAAAACTAGAACATAAACATCGAAGGAGTTCAGTAAAATAATGTCTAATTGAGTTTTTGATTTTAATTCAATAAGTAGCGAAATAAAAACTTTTTGATTTTTGAATGATACAAATTCAGTTTCTGGGGTTTCTGGTTTTTATTTTCCTGACACAGTTTATCATGTTGCCGTCAGTGATCAAAATAATTGTTGGAAATGCCGCGACCATCGAATTTTCATTCTAATGACTCGTTGATTTAATCTTAAAGGTTACATTGAAAATGTTGAATAGGTAACTCAGATAATGTCAAAAGTAACAAGATCGTTTAAAAAATGGATGAATATTAACGAACTAAGCACACAATTGCTTAAATTTGAGGTTTTATGTCGCATTCGAGGTATTAATGAAATGAGACATTTATAATTTTTAGAATTCGATTGTTCCATTTAAATCCTTGATGAAATTCTTTATTACGATTAGGTTAATGTGTTTCACGAGAAAGATACTGAGCTCAGGAGATTACAACTTAAGAATATATTTTTGTAGCACTCCTAAAATTTACCGCTATACATTGTACTTAGATAAGTACCTAACAACCAAGAAAATCTTTACAAGAATTATTACACCTTTTATTATGGGTTTCCAGAAATCATGAGGTAAAGGCTAGACGTAGGTACAGTAAATACTATGGTGTGGTCTATCAGTATGTCACCATAACAAAAATGGGTCCAACTCTAATTTTAATACAAAATTAGATAGACGCACTTGTCTTCATGATACCGTATAAGTATCTAACTCGATTTCACAAAAATCTTTAGTGTTGCCCTTTTTTGTTACGGCGACAGCAACAGAATCAAATATTGTGGTACTAATTTACGGATCGAATAATCCAGTGATTGGCGGGTGTAATTTATTATTGATTACCTTACATTATTAACCTACACGTAACATATTACCAATGTAAAAAAAAATGGTTGCCTGTAAAGTCGGTTTTACGGGCGAAGGAAGATTTTACGTGACAACGTCTTATTCTCGGTAGAATATTTATTGATATGAATATTATTAAATTGCACAATAGGAACAAGGAATTGAATGAAAATAAGAATTGCACAAATTTTAACTATAGAAATATATTTTGTTTACTAAAACATTGTACATGTAAACTTAAACTTAACTAATTCCTATTTGAGTGATTTTGTTGAAGATAGGACGATGATAGGAGAAATATGAAATGAAAGGAAGTGTTTCTGCTGTAATGTGTCTTGCGAAAGTCAAGTCGATGATTGTTCCTTTTAACGTAGAACGTAATTTACTTATATCGAAAAAAATATAATCCCTCCTCCCTCCTCCCTCCTCCCTCCTCCCTCCTCCCTCCTCCCTCCTCCCTCCTACTCCCGGGGCAACTGTTATCTACGGCCGACCGGTTATTGTACTATTACTTGATTGAGTAAAGTTTGCACCCGGTATGCATGGCTTAGCATGGACACTGGGTGCAAAATTAACTCAACCGACGATGCAACTTTGTAATACTATGAAGCCAAGCGCAAAACAAAGTAATTTGTATACTCGTTTGACTTAATACTACCCACATTTGTTTACCTATTATTTGTAATTTAATTATCTAAGTTATTGTAAAATAGGTAAGTACTGCACGCTAAGTATAGATTTGAAATTTTGTAATGATTCTCATGTAAGCGAATTTTTTGTAATTCTTATGAGAATAAAGATTCTTTAAACCGAAACCGAAACCGATATGATTTTGATTTACGGCAAAGCTCAAAAAAGCGGCCCTGAGCTTTAGATATGTACAGGGCGCGTTTTCCAAGCAGGCGAACTCCACGAAACTCACGAGTAATCAGTAAAGCTCTTTAGCGTATTCGCGATGGTCCGCCGTCCGATCATTGGAAATGGAGAGGGAAATGGTGAGCGTCTACCGGGACGAGTAGAGGAAAACAGTTTGCAACATTTTGTTGTTGTTTTGTGTACCTACCCGGAGAGCAGCACCAGAGAAGCGGGACGTTGGTTTGATGTGAATCACAAGATTGTTTACAAAATCTTGAAAAGAGATAGGTAACGTTTGGGGGTCCATACACGGGGATCGCATTATTGGGCTTGTATTCATTGACGGTAATTTCAATCGGTAATTTCAGCAATCAAGGAGTAAATTAATGCCTAACCAAACTAATAACATAACCTATCTAATAAAGTAGTGAGTAATTATTTTCGACTTTTATTGCATAATATCACGCTGTTTCCCTCACGAGATGGCAGAGCATCGAATTTGCAATTTAGACATCAACACACAACACACCGTATATTGGCTTTGATTTGTTACTTTAATTAATAAAGTCAACAAACTAACGCTGACGTGGTATGTCATGACATGAAGTTAAGGTACATGAATTAATGTGGATGCAAATACATTGCGTGCTCAATTATTTTGTATGAAAAAAAAAAACATTCTAATTTTCTAAAGAAAACATTGTAAATAGGATCCCTGGGTCCGACACTAATCGTCATTTCAATATATGCCCGTATAAAATACCCACGCTGTATATATTTGTTAATTTATATCGTATAACCAGCCCCTTTATTCTAAAACTATAAATGGCTATGGCTATAAATGACATGAGCAATCAATATTTCAAATTTTACCGTACCTTTCTTTTACTTAAAAATGTCATCTTGTCAACGTTCCTCAATATATAGCTCAAAGAACAAAAGTGAATTATTTCTGATACGGTAATTGCCCTAATAAAACCGAGATATTTCTGCAGAAAACTCCGTTGAAATAGCGCCACTGCCCTGGCAATTATTATTTATTATTTTATTTTATTTATTTATTAGGTTTGCCATCAGGTACAATACTAAATACCATTCACTAAAAACAAATGCAGGTGATCAAGATTCCGTAGGCAGTTAATCCCTGCTTGCCTACTACGTTAAGTTAATGACTCAAACTAGATTTTGGCATCTGGAACCAGTTGTTGGTGGCTACGCCATCCTGCTGCTCTCCTTTGAAAATGGGTTTAAGCTAGCACAAGTATTGCGAGACTTCGTCGATCCAGTGGTATCTTGGTCACCCAACCGTACGTAGTCCATTAGGTACTTACTCATACTTAATTTTTTGTGCTCGCACAATCCTCTTCCGTTCTGTGCACAACATACCTAATATTTATTTGTAATGTAAAGCAACATAAATTGACGTTCCTAACAAATTTCCGGCGCGGAAGTTTGCACAACATCTCCAGGTCGAAGCACCTTCGCAGGAAAACGATAAATAAATACTAACGTTGTGTTTTTAAGTTCAGAAAACTTTCTTTTCCAATGTTTAGTTTGTTCATGGATACCGGAAGATACTTGAGGTAAAGTATAGTTTCATCTCTCCTGTTCGGAAAGTGTAATTTTCATGAGTAGATAGATAGCCGGGTGGAAAATAGCTTTTCCATCCCTAGGGTGGAAAGTATTTTTCTTTATTGCCACGAAGTCAAAGATAATTGTCTTACGTCATCACATATCAGCATGGCCATCTAGATGCACGTCGTGACCAACTCGATTAGGTACAATCTAGTCGGCCGTGGTAAGTGACCATCGAAAAAAAGCCTGCAAAGGTTAGATATAGGCAAGCTTAATTTATTTATATCTAATTATGAAATATAAATTTATATTATATTTATAATACATACCATATAATTCTGTCCCACATTTATTGATAGAATCGTAGGTACATATATATAAAAAACAAAATTAAAACTATAGGGTGGGGTTTTTACTTTTTAAATGTTGGCGGTACGTATATTTTATCTTTTTTGTATCTATTAAAATGAAAGTTTGCAATAGGAAAAGCGGGAACACGAGATTAAATATAAATACCGTGTCTTTTATTGGTTATTAAAATGGTTTCTGAAAGTGATTTCATTGACATTGACATTAATTTAATTCACTCATATGTGCGTGTAGTATTTTATTTTCCTCGCAGTCGAAATGAAAAGTAGAGTTTCTCTTTATTTTTGTATTGATTTGGTTAAAAATCTCGATTTAGGGTCACTTTAAGGGAAATTAATATTTTACATCCGGAATCCGGCTTCAACTCGCATTTACACTGACACTTACATCCAATATATCTGTTTAGGTCTTATCTCGCCATTATATTATCTATTTTCTATATGTGCTCTTTAACGGTCTTTCTCATTTAGGTAAGGTAAGTATACCTACTATATTTTGATAGGCGTGACATTGAGATATGGTTACTCATATTTCAAAAGTACACATTAATAGTACATTACTGCGAACTAAAGGATTGCTGGACGAGATACGGATAAAACGAGTCCTGTCATCCCTGTTCCGGCCGAGAATTGTATAGTGATTTTCTCAAACGTTGCGAGGAAATATTATAATCACAACATTTTCTGAAAACAAAGTTCGTCTTTGATTCATTTCTCAATTTTATAAAACGTCGTACTATTTGATATATGTATTTTCCTTCCTTGTAGCCATATCAAATTATTTTCCATGCCAAGCTTTAGCCTCATTTGTCAAATTAGACAAAAACTTGGTATGGAAAATATTCAACACTAACGTGATGAGTATCATCACTTGATAATAGGATAAATTTTTAGTGTTTTGTAAAAATTAAGAACAAAACAAGCAGATAAATTCAGTCTATTTTGCCTCCTTTTTTACTTTTTAAACATACATTAGAACAACTTTATTTTAGTTCGAAACATTGTAGTGTTCTCTTACCTTGGTAATTCCTTTAAGCGATGAAATTCGGGGTTCCCGTATATTATCAAATGCTCTGTTTATCTCTCTAGCACGTTGTTAGTTCGGTATAATTCGCTTGCTTCGATATATTGGCTGAAACGTTAATTTATTAATCTCTAGCTTACGGAAAAATCGATTTGACGCAGGCTGCTACTTACATTATTTTTCTCTCCTCCTTTTTCTTATTATAATAACGATATATTGTATAAAATCACTAATTTACAATTTAGCTTTGTTATGACATTTCTGTTTGAAAAAATGTCATAGCAACGTATTGTCTTATAAAATTCTCCATTTCACGTAATTTTACTTCCAAAGCGGTGATGTTGGATATATTTAAGCTAGGTCGTATTAACTTTATCGTTTGGCTGGTGCCTTAGTACTTCTTAAAATTCAAAATTCATATTTTTATCTATTCTAGAACATTTTGTCAGCGAGTCCGATATAAAAGCGCTGCCATCAGCTCAAAATTCAGTCTTCTCGTGCCTCTCAACTAAGGAGGAACTCGAAATTGGTCTGTGCAGGGCCAAAGCTTGGCCCTGCACTCAAGAGAGACCCTTTTTCCTCTTTGGCTATCTCCATACAAGACTACTGACTCGCTCGCTCGGACGCTGAAAGGCCTTGCCTGCTGCAACTGCATTTACGTCCTCCTGCTGTCACTACGAATACGCCCTCCTGCTGCCACTGCGTATACGCCCTCCTGCTGCCACTGCGTATACGCGCTCCTGCTGCCACTGCGTATACGCCCTCCTGCTGTCACTGCACATACGCCTTCCTGCTACTACTGTGATTTCGTCCACCTGCTGCAACTGCGGTGACCTGCGACCACCTGTGCGACCACCTGCTACGGACTGATACCAGGCTACACGGACATCGCCTCAACAGCAACCGCTCGGACCTAAGACTACCAACCTCCCCTATACTCCGTTATCCCACTGCCTTGGTGACTATACCGAGTGAAAATAAAGAACCCTAACCCTGAACTTATTACTTTTTCTTTCTACTTCTTTTCTCCTCTATCTTTCTCTCCTTCACGTCTGTTATCCTGTCCTTCGACTCCTCGGAGGACCGGGTAACACGACAGTTTTAACCCTGAACTTATTACTTTTTCTTTCTTTTCTCCCTTATCTTTCTCTCTCTCTCACGTCTGTTATCCTGTCCTTCGACTCCTCGGAGAACCGGGTAACACGACAGTTTGGCGCCCAACTCTTATTTTCACTCAATTATCTAAATTCTAAAAAACGCTTGCACTAGCGCACAAATTTTTCGGTTAACTTTGGCCACATTTCAATAGTCACCATGGCCCGGCCGATCAAATATATCCATCTCAACAAACCAGAATAAGAATACGAGGTCCGTATAAGGTTAGAGAATCCTAGTAGCAACCTGGTAACCCTTAAAAAACAAATTGAAGCTCTTTCTAAGACCTACCCAGCAACCGACGTGCTAGAATCTCTCCTACCTATAGAGGAAGATCTAGAACAAATGGATACTTGCCTTAAATTTACGGAAGGAAAAATAACCCAACTGGAATCTAAATCTTCCTCAAATTTACAAAAAAAAGTTGAAACGTATCTTAATCATTTATTCTATAGGCTTGAACGTATAGACCTTGAACCAAATTCTCCTTTTAAAGAAAAGTTAGAATCTCTTTACGCTGCATTTAAACAATTAGAAAGCAGATTTGAAACTTTATCCTTTCTTTCAGCTCAGACTACTCCAGTGCCCTCTCCACATTCTGGGAACTCTCAACCCCAAGAAACAATGTCGCCAGAGTCTTCTAACCCTGTCTCTACTCCTCAGTACTCCAAATAATGTCATTTCCGAACTTAGAAAAATTTGTTATAACGGTGACTCCTGTCCCAAGTCCTTTCTACAAAAAATAGAAGAACTTGGTACCTCTCGAAATCTACACAAGAGCCGTCTCGCAGATCTGGTTTTCGAAATATTTACAGGAAAGGCTCTTCACTGGATCCGGTTCCAAAAAGACCGCAAACCAGACCTCTCCTGGGACGAGATCTCGATGCTGCTCGTCAAAGACTTTGGCAACACTGACTGTTCGCTGCGCTCCGTTTATCTAGTTTTAAGTTCACTAATAGTTTAAGCACACACAATATCACACTTACCACCTTGTATTAAAGTCCCATTTGCAATGTATAAAGGTTAAGCCAATCAAAGCATTCTAACACTCACGACTATGAAGACAAAATTATTGTATAATTTGGAAAATTACATATTTTATGAGAAGAATATCAAGTTTGAATCATCTCCTTGCTCCTATACGGAACAAAGTGGCGACCGTGACAGGACCTGCAACAATTCCTAACCGGAGCTGAAGTCTACATCACGAAGTATCGTCTCTCTGAGAGGCTAGAAGTGGACATCGCCACGCAGGCTTCAAGCAGCGCCTAGATACTTGGGCGAACACCAAGGCAATCAGCTGCGCCTAGGTGCCTACAGCGTGCAGCCAGTCCACTACACTCCCGAGCAGTTCAAGTCGCGCCAGCCAGCGCCGGGCCCGCGACGCAGTCATCAGCACCCAAAGTGCCTAAATCACCCTGCCTGACCTACATCAAGTGAGCCCGTTCCTATCTATTCCCTAGATAAATCCTCTTTGATTTGTGTAGATAGTGATTTCAGTTTCTCGAATTTTATGGTCTATTCTTATAGGATTTCAATATTTATGCAAGTTGTTTTGAAGTGAAACAGTCCAATAAACACAACTATAACAATTTAACGTAAACAAGTCTTAAATACTCGTGTTAACTATCTAGTACAAATAAACGAAGGTGTTAGTTATCCAATGTGTAGCTTAACCTTAAATTAGTGCTTAAGGAACAACATCTAGCCTACTACTTACCTATGGCACTATATTCGTTCGTCCTAAGGCTAATTCTTCGTAGTTAAATAAAATATAAGTCCTTTTTATGCCTAGTTCTATGTTACAACACTTACAACTATTTCACAAACCAATAAGTCCCTATTAATAACAGAACGTTACTTAAACATTGTCTAGTCCAACTATTTAATACTTGATAACATCAATTAGATGATTTAGCGTGCGTATTTTATGCATTTGCAGAGACAACTACATGGTGAATCTTTAGCGGCCCGGTACCTACTTATTGTCTGCGCCCGAGCCAGCTGATAAGAAACCGGTGCTGTTGCCGCGCCGACCAGCTGTGGACATTGAAGCGAGGAGCGTATCGTACCTATTCTTTTTAACTTATTTGCCACTTGTTTCTCGGTAATTTAGCGTTATGGCCGATTCTAAACAATTAAAGGCTAAGCGTAGCAATATAAAAGGTCGTTTAACGAAGTTTAAAACCTATCTCGATGATATTTCTGAATTAGAAAATGTTACACCTTTGGATATAAATAAGCTATCGCTAAAATGATCGAGAATGCAATCATTGTTGAATGAGTTCGATGTGGTGCAAGGCCAATTGGAGATTTGTGAAGGATGTAACCAAGCCGAGGAATTAGATATTCGCGATTCTTTTGAGCAGGAATTTGATAGTTACATCTCGATAGAACAAAACTTCATTGAATCTAATTCGGCCTCTAAAGAAAATGACTCATCGTGTAATGCAAATTCGAGCGCTTCACATTGTAATAATAATAATATGCTAGGATTTAAATTGCCGGTCATAAAAATTCCTACCTTTGATGGCACATATTTTAAATGGCTCGAATTCAAGGAAACGTTTACCTCCTTAGTTCATGAAAACGATAATGTTAAAAATATTCACAAGTACCACTATCTCCTCTCTTACTTGGAAGGGGAAGCAGCGCGTGTTCTTTGTAATTTAGAAGTAACCGACGTGAATTATTCTGAGGCTTGGCAACTCCTTTGTAAGCGCTATGACAACAAAAGGCAATTGATTAATAATCACCTAAAGGCGTTGTTCAGCATCGAGACCGTGCGAGAGACCGACAAGTCACTTCGTTTTATTGTTGATCATGTAAATAAAAACTTGCGGGCTCTCCGCACCTTGGGGTTACCTGTCGAGCAATGGGACGTCCTCATTATATATATGGTAACAGCAAAATTGGATAGCAGTACATGTTATAAATGGGAGGAAACGAGAACAACATTACCGGAAATCCCTACATTAGATCATTTTTTTGATTTTTTGAAGAACCGTGCAAATGTTTTAGAGACCGTCAGCAGGCAACGACAAGATAAACCTAAAATGTTACCCCAGTCAATTCAGCCTAAATCTCAAACTAAATCTTTCGCCCTGACAACCAAGCATACTGCACCGACTACTTCTAGGCCTCCAATTGAATGTTTGCAGTGCAAGGGTGCCCATCGTCTTTACGAATGCACCACATTCCAAAATAAAACTGCCGAGGATAGAAGTGCCCTAGTATCTAAATTAAATTTGTGTGAAAACTGTCTCAGGTTTGGCCATAAGGCTCAGAGGTGCAGGCTGCCGGGTTCTTGCCGTTCCTGTAAACAAAAACACAATACGTTATTGCACATTTCAGAGCCCACCGAATTTCCCAGTGCTAACCCAACTCAATCCCATACCCAAAACTTAGCTGCTATCACCAACACTAATGGTACCACTTCCGAGGTTCTACTATGCACTGCTCAGGTTCAGTTAAGGAACCCCGACACGAACCAAGTTCTGACAGCGCGAGCGCTGCTTGACAGCGGTAGTCAATCGACGTTCATTACCGAAAGGGTACGAAATAAATTAAATTTGGCTCCTCAGCCTACAAATGTCAGTGTAATCGGGCTGTCAGACACCCCATTAGCCCTTCAGGCGAAACGTTGCGCACTTCATTTTCAGTCTCTTTCTGACCCGTTCAATGTTAGTCTGATGTGCTTAGTTATTCCAAAAATAGCAGATAAATTACCCAAGGTCACACTTGATGCCAGTCAGTACGACCTCTCTCAATTTCAACTAGCGGACCCCAGATTTTTCGAGTCATCCTCTATTGACATGCTTATTGGTGCTGACCTATTTTGGGACCTAATCGGTTCTTCTCAGCACTCGTTAGGTACTAATAAAGCTATTCTCAGAAGCTCTAAGCTAGGATGGCTCTTCGCGGGTCCTTTGCCTACTTTACCACAAAATAAAAATAACCAATCGAGTAAAATTACACACTGTAACTTTGTTATCAATGAGGTAGGTACCTCGCCTAATATCGATGAAGAACTACAGAGATTCTGGGAGCTAGAAAATGTCCCACAATCTCATCCCTTCACCAAAAAAGAAATGCTTTGTGAACAGCACTTTCTTTCAAACACGCATAGGCTAGAAAATGGCCGTTTCTGCGTTGGCCTCCCTATGCGTGAGGAAAAGGACAGCCTAGGTGACTCCTACTTGTTGGCAAAAAAGCGGTTCGCGAGCTTGGAAGCTCGTTTCCGCAAACAACCCGAGCTAAAAGGGGCGTATGCAGATTTTATCCACGAATACGCTGAACTCGGACATTTAACGGAAGCACCAGTCCATAGGCCTAAAAACGCTTACTTCCTTCCTCACCACCCTGTTATCAGGACTAAGAGCGAGTCTACGAAGCTACGTGTTGTTTTCGACGCGTCGGCACCTAGTACTTCAGGGGTATCCGTGAATGACCTACAAATGGTAGGACCTGTCATTCAGGACTCCTTATTTAATATACTTGTACGTTTCCGGCAACATAAATACATAATTTCTGGGGACATCGAAAAAATGTATCGTCAAGTCCTTGTAAGAGAATCGGATCGAGACATGCAACTTATCCTGTGGCGCGACAATGAAGACGAACCTTTGCGCACTCTAAGGTTAAACACAGTAACTTACGGTTTTTCGAGTGCTAGCTTTCTCGCTACTAGGTGTATCTGGCAACTCGGCGATGAATGTGCTGACCCTAACTTAAAAAGAATCATTCAAAATGACTTCTATTGCGACGATTTATTGACCGGGGCTGATGATGAAGAAGCACTCAAGTACATTCAACGTCAAGTGTCAGGAGAGCTTGCCAAAGGGTGTTTTCATCTGCGGAAATATAGGTCTAACCTGTCTTCTCTTTTCGAGGATCACTCTTTACCCGAGGAAGGCGATCTCATTATAAGCAACGCCACTAGCACTCTGGGTATAGGTTGGTGTCCTGCTGCAGATGTACTTCAATTTCAAATCGAATATTCACCTCCACATATTCTAACCAAAAGGTCGATATTATCATCCACATTTAAAATTTTTGATCCCCTCGGGGTCCTATCTTTATGCACCATAAAACCCAAGATTCTCTTACAAAGCCTGTGGTCACTAAAATTGGATTGGGACGAAGAAGTACCCTCAAATATTAAGAAGTCCTGGCTGAGGTTTACTGAAAATCTAAACTTACTATCGTCATTTCAAGTACCAAGGCGAGTTCTTATCGATAGGCCAAAGCACATCGAAATGCATACATTTTGTGACGCTTCTCAGTGTGCCTATGGCTCAAGTACTTACCTCAGATCTATTGACGTCACAGGCAAGGTACAAGTAAGTCTATTGTGCGCCAAAGCCCGCATTGCGCCCCTGAAACCCAGCACCATTCCCCGGCTCGAGCTCTGTAGCGCTTTATTAGGAGCTCAATTAAGTTCTGCAGTCACTCAAGCTCTGCGCTGCAAAATAAATCGCCACGTCTATTGGTCAGACTCCAAAGTAACGCTGGGTTGGATTAAATCAGCAAGCAAGGCCAAGACTTTCGTTGCTAACAGAGTGGCCGCTATTACGGAGCTATCTGACCCCGAGAATTGGCGCTATGTACCTACAGCAGAGAATCCAGCTGATATGTGTACCAGAGGAGTGGACCCCCAAAATGTCAGCAAATCTGACAGTTGGTGGTACGGCCCAGCCTTTCTTGAGCAGGACGAAAGTTCATGGCCAAGTGAAAATGTTCAAGCCGTGGAGCTTCCCGAATTGAAAGCGTTGCCTGCTTTGGTGGCGGAGTCCACACCTTCGGTGTCGTTTATAGACATCTCCAGGTATTCCAAACTTCTTAGAGCACAGAGAGTAGCCGCTAGAGTACTTAGATTTATTCACAATTCTCAAAATCCTCAAAACAAGCACTCGGGCATACTATCGACAGAAGAGCTACATAAGGCTCTAAACAACCTCATTAAATTCGCTCAGCTAGAATCGTTTCCTATAGAAATAGAATATTTAATAAATAAAAGACCATTGCCGCGTAAGTCTAATTTAAACCAGCTAAATGTATTTATTGATGAAGAGGGCTTGGTTCGTGTCGGTGGTAGGATAAATACCTCAAATCATCCCTATGATAAACGGCACCCTATTTTATTGAAAAGTAATCATCATTTAACGAAACTAATATTTCAGAACGAACATGTACGCCTGTTGCACGCCCCACCCCAACTGTTACTTACCAGTATTCGTGATCAGTATTGGCCTATAGGTGGCCGTAAACTTGCACTAGATGTATACAAATATTGCTACAAATGCCGCCGATTTGATGGCAGTGGCATGGTCAATATTATGAGTGACTTGCCCCCTGATCGCGTAGAAACGGATTTTCCATTTATGACTACTGCAACTGATTTTGCTGGTCCCTTCTTGATCACGGACCGAAAGGGCCGTGGATGCAAAATAACCAAGTGTTATTTATGCCTTTTTATCTGTTTTCGGTATAAGTGTGTACACTTAGAGGCCGTGAGTGAGTTGAGCAAGGACGCCTTCATTTTAACTCTTAGTCGATTCATTGCTCGTAGAGGTACACCCAAGGTAATTTTTTGTGACAATGGCAGAAACTACGTAGCTGCAGCCAGAGAGATAAAAGATTTCCTCAAAAACACCAATGACTCAATTGTGACTTTGCAGCTCAGCGACACATTCAATTTAAATTTTCTCCCGCATACGCTCCTCACTTCAACGGTCTAGCTGAGGCCGGAATTAAGTCAGCTAAATTTCACATTCGACGTATTTTAGGGCAGACTCATTTAACATTCGAGGAACTGTCTTCCCTTTTTACACAAGTCGAAGCTATCCTCAATAGCCGACCCTTATGTCCCCTCAGTCCATCACCCAACGATTTCCAACCGCTCACACCGGGTCACTTTTTGATCTTCAGGCCGCTTACGTCACTACCAACTGCGAGCTACGGCGAGGACAGCGCTCCACTCCGCAACAGATTCCAGCGCGTTGAGCAAGTGCGCCAACATTTTTGGAAGCGCTGGTCGCGCGAATATGTATCAGAGCTGCAGCAACGCACGAAATGGCGGGTCAAAGGCCGGGATCTACGTCTAGACGACTTGGTGCTGATAAAGGATGAGTCCCCGCCGCTTTGTTGGCGCTTAGGAAGAGTCATCAAGCTGTTTCCTGGACCCGATGGGATAACGCGCGTTGCAGACGTGAAGACCGCTGGTGGAACCGTCCGTCGAGCCCTCAACCGCCTGTGTCTGCTGCCTGCCGACGACTCAACTTGAAAGCTATCCAGGAGCTTTCAAGGCCCGGGAAGATGTTCGCTGCGCTCCGTTTATCTAGTTTTAAGTTCACTAATAGTTTAAGCACACACAATATCACACTTACCACCTTGTATTAAAGTCCCATTTGCAATGTATAAAGGTTAAGCCAATCAAAGCGTTCACACATCACGACATACCAATTCTAACCAATCACAGACGCTCTTTCACATACGACACACGCGACACCACATCATCATAAAAAGACTTGCATTCTAACACTCACGACTATGAAGACAAAATTATTGTATAATTTGGAAAATTACATATTTTATGAGAAGAATATCAAGTTTGAATCATCTCCTTGCTCCTATACGGAACACTGACTATAAGCTCTTAACTGCAATTAACGAGAGGACACAGGGGGAGACTGAACCTATCATCATCTACATCTCCATCTTAGAAATATTCGGCCTTGTTACTCAATATTCGTAGCTTTAAATAAAATTACTACTATAGATTCTCTTGTTACAGCCTGCCAAGAATATGAGCACATCCTGGATAGGGACCGAAACTTCAAAGAGCCAAGACCAGCGGTCGATGAACTGGCCACCGAATTTAACTATCTAGTATGTCCCAGATCCTCCCACAGTTCCTCCTCGAACTCCCGCCAAACCCAAAAACCTAACTTTAATCCTTATATGACCTTGCAGCCAAATCATAAATTCGCTGCAAGTTCATCCTCTTCAACCCCTCCGATCCCGAAATGGCCTGGTAATAATTATGGCAGATCACCTGTCTCCAACGTTGTTGAAAAGCCTTCACGTGCATTTAACTTCCATAATAAGCAAGTTAATGCAATGTCTAGCAATTACTCCCCTAATTTATATTGCCTTCGTTGCAGATGCAATGGGCATTCACTTAGTACCTGTGCACAACCCCGATTCCCTATTTGCTTTAAATGTGGACTCCATGGTTTCAAGGCCCCCGATTGTCCTAAATGCAAAAATGATGCTAACAACACCACTCCTAATGATCCAAAAAAACTAGCTTCAGACGACTCGGATAGAAATAATAAGTTTAACTTGGAGGACTGGCATGATTGGCTTAATTCACTTAAAAAAATCTTTCAATTGTACAAAATTTCGTCAATCCTCTATAATGAAGACCGAGATTACAATAGACCTTTTCTCGAGTTTATGATTGACAAAACTTCTTTTTTTGGTCTCCTGGATAGTGGAAGTTCAATCAGTATTCTCGGCAATAATTCTCATCTAAAGCTACAAAAAATGGGCTATTCTTTATCTAAGTCGTCTTTAATATCAGTATCTACAGCTAATAAACAAAAAGTACAGTCTTTAGGCTACATTGATCTACCTATAACTTTTAATGATCAAACTCATATCATTAGAGCTCACGTTTTCCCTGAAATAAATCCCTCTATTATACTAGGCGTAGACTTTTGGAAAGAGTTCGACCTGGTGCCTCAACTACTGAAACCAATATTTTCTGAAAAACTCCATTGCCACTCTATCAGACCTAACGATTCGAAAATTCTCACTTACGATGCGTTGACTTCTGAACAGAAAACAATTGCAGACGATATCATAGACAGATTCAAACGCATCTTCTTCGAAGAAAAAGGTGAACTAGGGCGCACCCACCTAATATGCCACAGGATTGATACCGGCGACACACTGCCAATCAAGCAACGCTGCTATAGACTGTCTCCAGAGAAACAGAAAGCACTCATTGATAATAATAATAATAATAATAAAAGGCGTAGGGATGTGACGACCCCATCGCCCGCTGGTATGACCAGCGCAATCAGTCACGCAGGGCAGCTTATGGCGAGCTGTTGGGGGGGTAGCGACCCCACGTACCTGAGTGCTCCTGGGGGATCCTGACGGGGGGTGATGGGTCGGGGCCTCCGCCTCTGTCTTGCCTTAACCGGCCGGACAGAGTGGAGTCGCGAGAGTTGCAGCTCGGGGGTGGATGTGGAAACGTAAGGGGTTAGTTGGCTTCGGTTTAAAGCCCAGTATTACACCTCTCCGCCCTTAGCCTTCCGCACTGGTGTTGCCCTTAGGCCACTCTATGTGTCGCTTTTTATGGGGGCCCATCTAGCGGGAGGCGAGTCATCGTCTACCAGTTTTTTTCCTATGAGACACTTTTCTTGGTAGACGTCCGGCTGTCTCAAACAATAGCCCAATTACCCAGTCCTCCATTTCATCTCCATAGCCCGATTTTTATTTAGATTCCATATATCCATAAATAGTTCTTGCACCAAGCGGGTGCTGTCTCTGTGTGCGTCCCATGACACGGATAGGGACAGCATCCGCTCGATGTACACATTACATTTCATTAAATTGTCGAAAGGGCCTCTACGCGTTGGCTTCGGCTCCGCGCACGCCTCCCAAAGGTCCGGGACACTATTGTCCCGTGAGCGGGTGCGACATACAGGATAATAATAATAATAATAATCTTTATTCATAAAATCATAGTTATAACAATTAGCATAAAAAGTCTTACATCTATACAGAGCATTCATAATACTGGTGCCTGAACTAGGAGAATCCTGTATATATTGATGAAGTGGACAAGATGATTTCTTGGAAGGTCATCGAGCCCTGTGAGAGTCCTTGGCTTTCTCCAGTCATAATTACCCCAAAGAAGAATGGCGAATGGCGCTTTTGCGTGGACAGCAGAAAACTGAATTCCGTCACTCGTTGAGACGCTTACAGCCTTCCATTCATGAATGAGATCCTGGACCATCTCAGGAACGCGAAATTCTTATCTAGCATCGACATTGCCAAAGCCTTCTGGGAAGTTCCACTGCACCCGCCTGACAGGGACAAGACTGCATTCTGCGTTCCAGGCAGGGGAATGTATCGCTTCGTCGTCATGCCCTTTGGACTTACCAATGCTCCAGCAACCCAGCAGAGACTGATGGATGCGTTATTCACTCCAGAATTCGAACATAAAGTATTCTGCTATCTTGATGACATTGTGATCGTAAGCTCCACTTTCGAAGAACATATATCACTCCTGCTGAAAGTACACGAGAAACTATCCTACGCTGGTTTAACTATCAACTTTGAAAAAAGCCAATTCTTCAAAAAGGAACTGAAATATTTAGGATTTATTGTAGACAAACATGGATTAAGAGCTGATCCAGAGAAAGTACGCGCTATTATGAATTTTCCCACTCCAACTTCTAAAAAAGAAGTCAGAAGATTCCATGGCACTTGCAGCTGGTTCAGAAGATTTATACCCAACTTCAGCACCATAGCAGCTCCTCTCAACAGGCTGTCAGCTACTGGTAAAAACGCTCACAAGTTCCAATGGACCAAAGAAGCTAATGCTGCGTTCTTAAAGCTAAAAGAACTTTTAGCGACTACTCCAGTACTTGCCTGTCCTGACTTTAATGAAGCCTTTTCCGTACACTGTGATGCCTCAAATTACGGAATTGGTGCCATGCTTACTCAAATAAGAGATGGAAAGGAAGCAGTCATTGCCTATATGAGCAAGTCACTTAACAAACATGAACAAAACTATTCTACAATGGAAAGAGAAACGCTAGCAGTTATCTCTGCACTCGAACACTGGCGCTGCTATCTGGACAACGGTCGAGAATTTACAGTCTACACGGATCATGCCGCACTGAAATGGTTCTTGAACCTTGGCTCTGCGCCTCTCGTCTTTCAACTTCACCTTAAAGCATAAACGTGGAAAAGACAATCTTGTTCCAGATCTTCTTTCACGCGCAACAACTAAAGAAACTTCTCTTCACCACACATCTCCATTAGCACAAGTAAACAACCCTCAAGTCTCTGAAGAAGAACTATACAGAAAACTTCTGTCAGACTGCCAAAATAACCCCGACAGTTACCCGAACTATAACATCAAAGATGATAAACTTTATCGACACTCCAACGACACAGATTGTCTTTCGGAAGATCATACTTGGAAAGAAGTTCCACCACCATCAGAGAGGAAAGAACTTATTAGACACCACCATGGCCCAGCTTCAAGCCCTCACCTAGGAACCTTCAAAACTTACAAGAAGTTGGCACTGCACTACTACTGGCCTCGAATGTTCCGAGATGTGGCTAAATACATAACTTCATGCGAAACCTGCTTGGCCTATAAACACTCAAACTACTCGCCATATGGTCCAATGGGTAAACCGAAGATATGTTCTCGTCCATTCCAATGTATTTCACTGGATCTGATGGGACCACTGCCGATGACCCGAAAACGACACCAGTAGATACTAGTGATTAATTGCTACTTCACTAAATTTACACTAATTTTCCCTTTGAAGCGTGCTACTACTGATAACATAATTTTCTACCTAGAAAATTCCGTATTTCTAGTATTTGGAGTCCCGCAAACAATCATTATGGATAACGGCACGCAGTTCCAATCACGAGACTTTCATAATCTTATCAACAAATACCAAATCCCTTTCTCAAATTTAAATCCTCACTATTGCCCTCAAGTTAATCCTACCGAAAGGTATAATAAAACATAGTTACAGCTCTGGCCTCTCTAGTTGGTGACGACCACCGATCTTGGGACATTCATCTACCACTAATACAGTCAGCCATGAATAACTCGGTAAACGTGGTTACTGGCTTTACCCCCTCATTTCTAGTCTTTGGTCGCGAAATCGTAACCTGTGGTTCGATCTATTCTCAACAACAAAACTTAGATGAAATTATATTTCTCCCCAGAGATATTTACGCTAACAATATAGGACTCTTATCAGCAATTTTTGATAAAGTCCAGGTCGCCCTTTACTTGGCTCACACCAGAAATAGTACTCGATACGATCTGAGACGATCCTTCAAAGAATTTAATATCGGCGATACTGTTTGGCGTAAAAATTACGTTCTCAGTAACGCTGGTCCTACTTTAGTGCCAAGCTAGCACCTAAATACATCAAGTGCAAGGTTGTAGAGAAGTTATCCCCACTCGTATACCTATTAGAATGTCGTAACGGCACTATAAGTAAATGGCATATAAAGGACTTTAAAACCTAATCCTCATGCTTGATAATTTATTTCTACTTCTTGTACATAGGTATCTATAACATCATATCATTTCACATTGCCATTAATTTTCTTTTTCCTTGGAAATACTGTGTGCGTAATCATATTCTTGGCTCGCTTTGCAGGATTTCAATTATTTTTCTAGCATTATATCTTGTTTTTCTTTCTTCTCCTTTACTAAACTAGAGCCGTCGTCCAACTCTGAAAAAAAAAATAAGCCTAATGGACAAACATTTCTTTAAACTTGTGCTTGTACTTTGCTTGATCTACCCCAAACACAGGTACCTCTACTTTTACTAAAAGTTGGCTCTAGAACCAACTTCTCTAGTCGGGTCTAAACCTACTAGGCGTGTAAATAATGTATCCCATCAAAAACATAAATGTAAAATGAGAGCCAAGTTCAATATCGCGTGCACTTCGCCGACAAAAGAATTGAGATCTGCAAGGGCGCCAAGTTCTTTGCCCTAAAATTTTTAGATACAAGGACATGCGACATACTCAATGCATTTATTTTACTTGGGGAGTAATTCAATATCAAGATTTGACTTGGCTAGTTTTCACAAACTAACTAAATTTTATAAAAGTAACATAGTCATAGTCATAGTTCATTATCAAGCTAACAGTATAAGTAACAAGACGAACACTAACTTGCGTACTTACCTTTACGAAAATAGGTTAATGATTTGATTGATTTTGATTTATAATATAAATTTATATTTTAAAACTAGCCAAGTCACGTCTTGATATTGAATTACACCCCAAGTAAAATAAATGCATTGAGTATGTCGCATGTCCTTGTATCTAAAAATTTTAGGGCAAAGAACTTGGCGCCCTTGCAGATCTCAATTCTTTTGTCGGCGAAGTGCACGCGATATTGAACTTGGCTCTCATTTTACATTTATGTTTTTGATGGGATATCATTACTTTTTGTACAGAAATTATTATGATGTGTAAATTACTTAATTATTATTTGTTAATTAGTTCTGTGTGCTATTCTAGTACATCTTTTGAAAGTTTTGAACAAACAAAGAATTTTCCAAAACGGTTAGTACGTATTGGATTTTTATGTGCATGTATGTGTAAGTGTGTGCGTGTGAGTGTATATGCTATTCTAGTATATCTTTCAAACAAAAAAAGAATTTTCCAAATCGGTTTATAAATGACAGAGTTCTGAGGCAACAACCATCAATAATAATAATAATAAAAAAACATAAAAAAATCACTGTTTTAGATTTTTATATGTATACACACACAATTACTAAGCTGGATGCCAAATTTCACCTTTCTAGGTCACCTGGAAGTGGGTTAGGTTTTTGATTACTAGTCAGTCAGTCAGTCAGTCAGTCAGTCAGTCAGTCAGTGACAAAAATACCGTTTTTTGGACTTTAATATCTCAATAACTATTTAACCTATATTAATGAAATTTGGGGTTCTACTTGTTCTAAGGGATCTTAATACATAAGCCAAATTTCAATTTTTTATGTTAAATAGATTTGGAGTTATTGGGGGGTCAAAAGTGGCTCCAAACGGTTCGTGTAATATAACACACGGCTGCTGCTCGCCAGTTCCTGCGGTGAACTTGGCTGGACACGCTGCCGCGTGTCTAGATATTCCTTCATCGAGCGGCTGACAATCATTAAATACGAGTAAGCCTGCACAAAAAAGGATCTCAGTCTGATGTTAATAACTATCGACCAATAAGCCTATCACCTGTTGTTTACAAACTATTTATGACCCTGCTTAAAAACCGATTATACGAGCCATTAAACGAACAACAGGCGAGAGACCAGGCGGGCTTTAGAAAGGGCTATTCAACAGTTGACCATCTACACACGTTAAACATGATCATAGAGAAATATATAGAGTACAAGAAACCACTTTATCTATGTTTTGTAGATTTTACGAAGGCCTTCGACAGCCTAAAACATGACTATATGTTTATGGCTCTCAGAGCTCAAGGCATAAATGCTGACTACATCCAACTGATATACTTAATCTACAACAATAGTACAGCCAGCGTGAGGATGGAGGGTGAAGGCAACAAATTCAGCATACAACAGGGTGTCAAGCAGGGGGACCCTCTGTCACCGTTATTATTTCTATGCGTCCTGGAACAAATCTTCAGATCAGCAGACATGTCCGATTACGGCATAAAAATTGATGGTGAAAAATTAAGTGTGTTGAGATTTGCTGACGACCTAGTTTTTCTGGCAGAAAGTAGCGCAGAACTGCAGGACATGCTTTATGTCTTCCAACATCATCTTAGGGAAACTGGGTTAACAATTAACGAGAGCAAAACGAAAGTCATGGCCAACAGACCACACACACCAATATCAATAAATAATAAAAACCTAGAGTCGGTAACAGAATTTGTGTATCTTGGGCAAATCTTTTCATTTAGTGAGAAAATGATAAAAGAAATAGACAGGTGAGTAGCTCTAGGATGGAAAAGATACTGGAGTCTGAAACACATTTTCAAAGGAGATTTCAGCATTATATTAAACCAAAAAGTGTTCAACATGGTCATCATACCTACACTCACCTACGGCTCACAGACATGGACACTAACAGAAAAACTTAGAAACAAACTAAGAACCTGTGAACGCTCAGAGAAGCATGCTGAACATGAAATTAAGGGACAAGAACAGATGTGTAGATATACGCAAAAGAACCGGCCAAACAGATGTGCTTGAAGTAGCTGATAAAAATAAGTTCCAATGGGCCGGCCACATCATGCGTCTAAAAGACAACAGATGGACGCTGAGGACGACCGAGTGGATACCTAGAGACGGGCACCGCAGCGCGGGCCGCCCGCGCGCGCGCTGGGACGACGAGCTGCGTGCGCGCTGCCCGCTCTGGCCACGAGTCGCCAGGGACCGCGACGCGTGGAAGGCGCTATATCACACCAACAAAGACTAAAATAATAAGCAAAATAATTTAGTTCTAATTTGTAATGTAATAATCGCATGCTAAATAAAATTAATAATATAAATAGTGAAATAATAATAAATATATATAGTGGAAATAAAATAGTGAAATGTAAGTGCAATATTAATGAATAATTATATTATTATTATTTTTAAAGAAAAATTATTAGATAACGTTTTGTATAAATGTGTTATTTACTGAGAAAATTGTAATTATATATTTATTTATTCTCCTAGCAGGGCAGGTAACCCAAGGAGTCTTAATACCGTCCCTCCTTCTTCACTGAAGGAGAGGCCATTTCATAAAATTTCATTAAATTAAGCTTAATTAGTAAAATAATATTACTTAAAAATCCAAATATTAAAATTTTACATTTAAATTGTTGTGTATAAAATGTAAATGTGGAATTAATTGTAAAGTAATGTATAAAATATAAATAAATGGCTATTCTCTTCTATTCTATTCTATTCTAAGCCTTAGGTCAATCATTCCCATAAAATGGAGCGGCTGACTACTCCTAAAAAAGAAGCCTTAGGTCATAGGGAGGACTTCCGTAGGAGTGTGCGTCATTGAACGTGAACCACATCCCCTTCCTTTGTAAGAGATGAATGACTGCGTGACTAGGACAGAGATGAATGTTAGGTCCGGAAGTTCTTCAATCATTTTCGTATCTCACCAACCATTTCATGTCATTAAACCTATTATTTTTTTTTTATTATTATTTTAGATCTTTGACACAAAAAAAAAACTTTTCCTAACTTAGACTACGAAAAAGTTTTTTTTTTCCTGGGTTTTTGGGGTAATGTAGTGTTCTCTTACCTTATTAATTCCTTTAAGCGATGAAATTCGGGGTTCCCGTATATTATCCAATGCTCTGTTTATCTCTCTAGCACGTTGTTAGTTCGGTATAATTCGCTTGCTTCGATATATTGGCTGAAACGTTAATTTATTAATCTCTAGCTTACGGAAAAATCGATTTGACGCAGGCTGCTACTTACATTATTTTTCTCTCCTCCTTTTTCTTATTATAATAACGATATATTGTATAAAATCACTAATTTACAATTTAGCTTTGTTATGACATTTCTGTTTGAAAAAATGTCATAGCAACGTATTGTCTTATAAAATTCTCCATTTCACGTAATTTTACTTCCAAAGCGGTGATGTTGGATATATTTAAGCTAGGTCGTATTAACTTTATCGTTTGGCTGGTGCCTTAGTACTTCTTAAAATTCAAAATTCATATTTTTATCTATTCTGGAACATTTTGTCAGCGAGTCCGATATAAAAGCGCTGCCATCAGCTCAAAATTCAGTCTTCTCGTGCCTCTCAACTAAGGAGGAACTCGAAATTGGTCTGTGCAGGGCCAAAGCTTGGCCTTGCACTCAAGAGAGACCCTTTTTCCTCTTTGGCTATCCCCATACAAGACTACTGACTCGCTCGCTCGGACGCTGAAAGGCCTTGCCTGCTGCAACTGCATTTACGTCCTCCTGCTGTCACTACGAATACGCCCTCCTGCTGCCACTGCGTATACGCCCTCCTGCTGCCACTGCGTATACGCGCTCCTGCTGCCACTGCGTATACGCCCTCCTGCTGTCACTGCACATACGCCTTCCTGCTACTACTGGGATTTCGTCCACCTGCTGCAACTGCGGTGACCTGCGACCACCTGTGCGACCACCTGCTACGGACTGATACCAGGCTACACGGACATCGCCTCAACAGCAACCGCTCGGACCTAAGATTACCAACCTCCCTTATACTCCGTTATCCCACTGCCTTGGTGACTGAGTGAAAATAAAGAACCCTAACCCTGAACTTATTACTTTTTCTTTCTTCTTCTTTTCTCCCTTATCTTTCTCTCTCTCTCACGTCTGTTATCATGTCCTTCGATTCCTCGGAGGACCGGGTAACACGACAGTTGAAACCCTGAACTTATTACTTTTTCTTTCTTTTCTCCCTTATCTTTCTCTCTCTCTCACGTCTGTTATCCTGTCCTTCGACTCCTCGGAGGACCGGGTAACACGACAACATATCGGGTCGTTCCTAACAATTTTTACGTGAGTTTAAACCGATTTTATAATTATTAACGATGCCTCACGATAGTTTTCATAATATTATTAATTATGGTCTGAAACTATGGTACCTATCAGGTTTTGGTACGGAGCACCCGCAACACAATCGGAAATAAGATCGCCTTAAAGTGTGAGATAGATAGGTTTCAAAATTTAAACTATAAAAATTTCAGCAGCTCCAAGAAAAATATCTGGAACCGTTTCTATCGAGTCGCCCGGCTTTTGAAAAATAGCAGTCTGCCGCCTGTTTGGACAAGCCGGCTGTGGAAACGTTATACTTTAAGAACGTCGAAAATCCAAAACTCGGGGCTGCATAGATAAATTTCGTTCATGTTGCCTACTCATAATGGATGTCGTCTATAGCTTTACATTTATTTATCATAAATTACATCTGGACAATTTAGATGAAGCTATATTTCTATATTGCGATTTTTACTTATCCAGTGTTTTTATGTATTTATTTATTTATTTAAACTTTATTGCACAAAATACATAAGTAAAAGTACAAATCGCGGACTTAATGCCATGAGGCATATTCTACCAGTCAACCACAAGGTCAAACAGAGACATTATAGGTGTTTTTGTAATGCCATACGATAACTAAATAAATCAGTGTCACTAGCTAGAGGTTGATCAAGTATATCCGAAACGCGATCAGTAACTACATCCATAGCAGTGTAAGAACGTTACAAACAAACTCCAATTTATTCGTATCGATTCGGTCTCTAAGGAACAAGTTTCTAACTTGGGTGATATATTTCTCCATATAAATGATTTATCCGTAAATTGGATTGACATGTGCCGTATGGGTTCAGCTTTTAATAGTACAAATGAACATTATAACATTTGAGGCAAGTTTCCGTTGTGGACAACTTTGCCTCAGTCGCTTAGTATGCAGCTCGCTTCGAAGCTAGAGACAACTTACATAGAAGAGCTGTGGGGGTGCAGGATGTGAAGAGTGATGGCGGGGTTCTATTGTGAAATATTGGCGTAATTCGGACTAATTTTACTAACTTTTCTTTGGAGTTGTGCAAAGGGACAAGTTCGATGTACCATGTAAGTAAAGAGAACACACATATAGGTAACATACTATTTTTAATTCTAAGTATGTCATCCAAATAACTTAATCTACTTTTATAGGTATATTTAATATGTCCAATATATAGACGAAATTTTTAAAACTTTATAATTACATATATAAAAGGAAACAAAATAAGCGAATTCTGTCAAACATTGACAACAGCACCATCTCTCTCGCTGTCCTAAACCCTTGCTGGAGAAGCAATGCTGCGGGAGGTGTTGCGTACACGCACGTCGTAAAAGTATGGCACAGCGGGCGCTTTGGCGGAATATAAGGCTTAATTTTACGCGATGTTCGAAACATAGCGGTAGCTCAGGAGTCACCGGGCGGGGACCGCGTCAAGTTTTGTATTTATACTTATTTAACATAAATGTAGTACACCGCTTGGCGCTTGTCATAGACACCGAGTCAAGACACACTAAAACTGGCGCACAAGTCCTCAAGTCGCGCAACTTATGCGCGTGTCGGGTAACAACGCCGCCTATTTTAATACACGGCGCAGTTACACTTGAGCTTGACTAACTCTGTATTGTGCCGAGCTAGCCACTCGGAAACGAAGGTACCTATAGCAAAGTTTCCAAGGCAACTAAATGCATAAGAATAGCTAAATTCGCAACTGGCATAATTGTATGTATAGGGTAAGAATAATTAAATATCAGTTGGTTTAATAGCGCTGGTCAAGTGGGCAGATTATCTGATGAAGGTCACTGATGGGATCGTGGGTATGGGCGGCGATTGCGGCGTTTTTTTGGGAAAGCTATGTCCATTCCAGTCCACTGACCAGTCTTTTTGGCTGATTGATGATGAAATGAGGTACAAAAAAAACGTAACTTGACACCACCTGTGTCGTTTTTAGAACTATATTATACTAGCTTTTCCCCGCGACTACGTCCGCGTGGAATTTGGAAGTATGGAAACAACCTCGTACAACACGATAGATATCGACCTAATCACCTTAATTAATAAAATGGATTATTAAAAGCACCTAAGCAAATGTAAGAGCAATTGTGCTTTTGGTCTAATCATTACATTTCCTACAGGGTCATCAATGTCATCATGAATTACTTACTCACTTTTCAATCTTTATAGGGATAATTTCCAGGATGAAAACTATCCTATGTCCTTCCTCAGATCTTAAACTATCTCCATGCCAAATATCATCAAAATCGATTCAGTGGTCTAAGCGTGAAGAGGTAACAGACAGACAGACAGACACACTTTCGCATTTATAATATTACTAGCTGTGCCCCGCGGTGTTACCCGCTCATCCCACGGGAACACTACATTTATTCGGGATGAAAAGTATCCTATATCCTTCCCCGGGACTGAAACTATCTGTATACCAAATTTCATCTAAATCGGTTCAGCGGTTTAAGCGTGAAGAGGTAACAGACAGACAGACAGACAGACAGACAGACACACTTTCGCATTTATAATATTAGTATGGATTGCAGGGAAAAATATTAATGAAACGGTTGATAATTTATTAATATCAAATACAAGTAATTATCAATCGATTTGCGAGTCTCTTTTTTAAGATTAAATGATACCTATATTTATTTTAATTTAAGGATGGATCTACTTAATGAGTGTATGAAATAAAAAAAAACATTCATGCTTCGGAATTTTTGGGTGTTCCGTTAAATATTAAGTACTAGAAAAAATTATATAGGTATATTATATTTATATTTATTTATTATAAATTATCTAAATATAGAAAAATACTATATACATTATCTTACGTTAATAATTTACATGACTGTGTTTATTGTAACGATCGTCAATAAAAATAAAATATGTATAATAATTACATATATATTTACATACAAATTATTATATACTTACCATTTTCACTTATTTTTCTAAAATAATGTCTTCTATGTATGTAGGTACGTTGAACAAGTACAAATATAATAAAATTACAATTTTATAGAGAACTAGTTATATTGCTTTTTTTGTGAAACTCTTGTATACTAAAATTATGGTCCATCAACAAAACAATATTATGATGACGCTCCTTATGGGGTGAAGATGAGAGATTTTTTATGCGGTAATTACTTTTTTGTGTTTGTGGTTGTCGTTGAATTTGACAATTGAGTACTATTATTTTATTATTATCTGACGATTATGATATGAATGTCTTTCTTTTTTATACTACGACGGTGGCAGTTACTGCCGCTTATGGACCCTTGCGATGCCAGAAGCATAACACGCGCGTTGCCGACCTTTTAAGACCCTATTTACTTCCCTTTTGAAGAACCGCATGCTGTAGCCCTCGGGGAAAACCTTGGCAGGGAGCAGGACTCCACATGCGGTAGGAAATTCCCCCGGAACCGCACAGTTCTAGACCATTTAGGCTCCAATCTTTAAGAATACGGATACCTACTTACATTACAGTCTTATTTTGTCATAAACTAAGAGACCCTCAATAAATCTATTGAAAACGGTAATTTTGTCCAGATCTCATTTTTTTAGTCGCCTACAACTTCTCCAAGGCAACTTAGTTTTCATGAGTAAATACCTCGCATTTCACGTACAATTTCAGGTTGTCAATAACAAGTTTGGAAGGATAGAATGATCTTAATCCATTTGCTCAAAAGTTGGTCATCGAGGGACGCAACTTTTTCGTGTGAATGTACTTTATCAGTGTTGGGATCTCGAGGGAAATCTACACGTACTCGACCGCAATATTCATAAGTTGAAATTTGTGTTCATGCGGTGCATCTCTTGAATAAAATCAAGGGTAGGTAAGTACATTGTTTTAAAAACTTGTTATGTGTAGGAGGCATATCGGATTTATATAGGAGTCCCTAAAATATATATGTCCAACCATTATTTGCCCTAATGCATTGCCAAATTTAGGGTTCCGTACCCAAAGGGTAAAAACGGGACCCTATTACTGAGACTTCGCTGTCCGTCCGTCCGTCCGTCCGTCCGTCTGTCACCATCTCAACAACGGTGATAGCTAGACAGTTGAAATTTTCACAGATGATGTATTTCTATTGCCGCTATAACAACAAATACTAAAAATAAAATAAAATAAATATTTAAGGGGGGCTCCCATACAACAAACTTGTTATAGATTATAATATATGTATAGGTACGGAACCCTTCATGCGCGAGTCGGGCTCGCACTTGCCCAATTTTTAATTATCCTAATACTTATTTGAAAGGTCAACGGATATTGTTCGTACAAGTAGTCATTTGTCCTAACGCTTACATATCCTAATATTGAATGCCATAAGCATAAGGGTGCGTTTTCACCAGAGATGTGCAGCGAAGGATGTGTTTTTGTTAACCAATGGAATAACTTTATTTACTTGTCCACGCTCAACGCAACTGATTATGTTGGTTAACAAGACCAAATCCCTCTTCTCTGGTGGAAACGCAGCCTAAGGTGCCCTAACATTATTCTTATCAATATGTTTACATAATGTTTTTGATTTAATTTCTCATAGCTTAAAGTGTTCTGGGTCTGCTCCGGTGCTGTCCGAAACGGTAGCCCCTCCGCCTTGCATAAGAAACCACTTCTCCCTGCACTCACTTCCGCAGCCTAGGATTTTTGATCAGCTTCAGTAACTGGTCTCAGCTGCTGCGGCTCACTAGGTGCCAGCACTTTATTACAGTAGGCTACCCTTCCTCTGCGCCTTCGGCTTTTTAGGGTTCCGTAGTCAACTAGGAACCCTTTAGTTTCGCCATGTCCGTCTGTCCGTCCGTCCGTCCGCGGCTTAGCTCCGTGATCATTAGTACGAGAAAGCTGAAATTTGGTATGAGTATGTGTATGTATCACGCCGACAAAACGGTAAAATAAAAACTAAAAAAAAAAAATTTTTTTCGGGTACCTCTCGTACACCTAAAGTGGGGGTGATTTTTTTTTCGTTCCAACCCTAGTGTGTGGTGTGTCGTTAAATAGGTCTGTTAAAAAAAAATAATACGGGTCTCTAAACAATACTTTTTGATAAAGTCAGTAGTTTTGTAAATATTCGCTCCAAAAATAAAAAAAATAATGTCCCCCCCTCTAACTTTTTAACAACAGGTCAAAAAATTTGAAAAATTCATGAAAATGAGGCCTTATAAGTACTTTCAATGAAAACTATATTGAACAAAAGTTTTTGAGTTATCGCAAAATTGCATAATTTTCTTTAAAAGGACGTAAGTTGACTTCCAGAAGGTAATAAGTAATTACAGTTACTTTGGCGTTTACGACCTTTTTCCGTCTTTCCGTCTTTGACCGTCTACAAGGATGAGCAACTACGGAACCCTACACTGAGCGTGGCCTGGCCCGACATGCTCTTTGCCGGTTTTTATATAGAATCCAACTCCGAATCCAAATCTAAACTGATTTACTTTGTATGGTTTGACAATTCGTTTGCTTGGAACAGTTAGCGTGGTTTGACTTTAATACAATCTCGGGGTAGGGCAGGCAAACCAGGTGAAGGCTGTCAGATTTGGTGCTGTCACAGACTGGGACACGACATTATGGTGTCAAAATTATTTTAACCCTCTAATATTTCAATTTAATTACAAAAACAAATAGTGATCGGTTTATAAAATACTAGTAGGTACCTATCGTCCCTCATGAAATTTGAAAAGCTCATATTATGACCATAATGAAATCGGTTAATCAACATTTTCTGTTGCTAGTTGCCAAAACTAAGATATTCGGCATTCGGCTGTTATATTTAGAAAAAACTATGCAATTGCAACAGTTATAAGACTTATAAGCCCTTATGTATTTACTGATGATACCAGTGATAAAAATATCAACTCTTTTCTAAGAAAAAAAAATAAAAAAAATATAATTATAAATCGTCGTTACTTAAGTGTATGTTTCATGTGCAACAACTATATGTGAGTTCCTGTAATTGGCTCCATGATTCTATTTAAGCTTCTATGTGCAGTGTATTAGCTGTTGGTTCTCCTAAATAAATAAATAAATAAACGTGGCAACGCGGCGAGCGTGATGGGCACCTTTGCTTTGGGGAGGACGAGGGGTGAGATTTCCGATTTAGGGTAATAGGTTAGTTTAGTTGACTTTTAATACTTAATTTTTGTAAATGTGGAAATTTGATTTGTTTAATATAAAATAAATATATTATGTTATCATAATATTATTAATATAACAAATAATGGGTTCTTTCGTCAGAGCAAAGGATTATTTTTATTATTTCTCTCCAGTTTCCATTCTTTTCGACAACTCAGTCTCTGTTAAGTGTGTCCCAGTGCCCGCAAGCTTTACAAAGACTTAGCATTTTCGGTACCATGCCGCAGGGGAGTAATTTTTTGAATTTGTTTTAGTTTATTTTAATTTTAGGTTTTTTGTACATAGCTGTTAGTAGTATTTAAGCTTTTTATTTACTGTTTCTTTGTTTATTCCTTTTTTGAAATAAATAAACACTTTATTCTAATAACGTTATACTTAACAAAAATAGATATTTTGATGTTATATCTAACGTTCGTTATACACCTTGAACGGTATACAAAATAAAAAAAGTGTGTGTGTCAGCTCCGACGCACGACTGGAGTTTACTCTTCAGGCCAGGCGCCAATCGCAATTTAGCCAATTCCGATAAGGGTTCCGCCATTTGAACATTACGAATTGAACATTACATTCAAGAAAGATCTGATATTAGACCTAGCCATTTACATTAGACAAAAATTGGGCAAGTGCGAGCCCGACTCGCGCATGAAGGGTTCCGTACCTATACATATATATAATCTATAACAAGTTTGTTGTATGGGAGCCCCCCTTAAATATTTATTTTATTTTATTTTTAGTATTTGTTGTTATAGCGGCAATAGAAATACATCATTTGTGAAAATTTCAACTGTCTAGCTATCACCGTTGTTGAGATACAGCCTGGTGACAGACGGACGGACGGACGGACGGACAGCGAAGTCTCAGTAATAGGGTCCCGTTTTTACCCTTTGGGTACGGAACCCTAAAAACAAACGTACAAAATCACCTTCCTTAAAAAAATCCTTAAATAAATCCAAAATCTCCTTAACAACAACTCCAAACAGCGTTTTGAACTTCTCCTCCCAACTTTCGGTAGAAAACAAAATATCCTTCGTCTTCTCAACCAGCCTTTCAAAAGTAATACGTCTCTTCTTCTTGTCCTTATTTTGTCTGTGATCTTCCATATCAGCCCGCTCAATAGTAGGCTGATTGACCAATAGACACTCGGACCTCTTCACATCTGTTACTCTTTTTGACTTCCGCGGCTTACGAACCTCTTGTTGTGGCTCGCTCTCTAATCTGTACTGACTTACTGATCGCTGGCCCTCAGCCTGACAGACAGAATCTTCAGACTCTTTAGATTGTAACGGCTTCGACAAAACAGCATCTCTATATGACTTTCTAAAACTTAAGTCATTCTCAAAAACAGATGGCGCATCCTGACTACAAACATCCGTATCCTTTTTTCCTTATTTTGCATATACAACCAAAAAGCCCGTATCCCTCAGCAGACATAATCCTGCGAATTTCTTACTCCTTCACAAAAACCGGGCACGACTTATCTAAGGCCATATGGCTGCCTTTAGAATTAATGCATCTAAAAATAGTCGTTTCGCAATTGGCATGCTCCCCGCCGCATTTCGGACAAGTAACTTTAGTAATAGTAGGACAAAACCTGCTCAGATGACCGAACTTCCAACATATTGAACATTGGGTAACCGGGAAAGTGTACTGACTTACCTTAAATCGGCAACCGTAGGCATAAACATATGGCGGTAAAGAAGTTCCCTTAAAACACAGACGAATAGCTTCAGCCTTAACCCATCATGATCCAAACGGTTCAGTCTACGTATTGACAAAATGTCTTCAGACCCTTCAATATTCTTTAAAAATTCGTCTTCCTCAATCTCCAACTCAACCTGCCTTATAATTCCATAAGTGCAGCATGCCATATTAGACCAATAAGAACGTCTCGTCTCATTGTTAAACTCCTGAGAAGCCAGAAGCTTCTCCGCATCATCCTTAGAGTTAAACTGTATGCGAACTTTACGTGAACCCATAAACTTGACGGATAAAATTCCTTTTATACCCTTAAATTGCAGCAACTTTGCCAAACCAATCTGTTTCGGTGAGGTTTCGGTAAATCTTCTTTTGACACTATATAAACTTCAAATAGCTTGTCAGGCACACCGTCCGGCTCCAGCTGCGTTTTGGCGGTTGCTAAAACCCGCAAGCGTTTAGGTTTCCTGCCTATTGTGATAAAACTATCACTACAACCACAGCTTTCGTCGCTCAGACCACAAGCACGCTTCACCGCTATATGCCGCACATCCGACATGGACTCAGCGTCCGATACAATATCCGATTGACTCGGCCCTGCCTTATTATCAAACTCCACTTCAGATAGCCACGACGGAGCTGCCCGCTGCCCACATTCTAAAAGTGACGTATCACTCACGACACCTCGACTTGACTCACTCATCGCAAAAACAGCGAAAAGGACTCTAAAACTGAATTAACTTATAAATAAAATAAAATTTGATAAAATTTTCAACCGTCGCCTTTGACAACCAAACGTCAATCCTCGCAATACTTATATTTTTGGAACGTATCTGCCGTGCTAATTTAAAAAGTCGTATCTCAGTATACGATCGGGGTAAAAATACGACTTCTTAAATTTAGCAGGTTATGCGTTAAGCGTTATAGACTAAGCTCCCGATATAAAATGACCTTCACAGAGATGTTTATTTGATGAAATGTATTTTATATTTAGTTTAAAATGACAATAAATATATGTCAATAACATACCCTGGACTAAAATTTGTTAGGAAACCCATATGCAATATAATTATTGACATATTAAATTAATAAATATAAAATACATTTATCAAATAAACATCTCGGTGAAGGTTATTTTATATCGGGATCTTAGTCTATAACGCTTAACGCATAACCTGCTAAATTACGAAGTCGTATTTTTACCCCGATCGTATACTGAGATACGACTTTTTAAATTAGCACGGCAGATACGTTCGATTTTACACCCCATATTTTTCATACCCCGGGCTTATATATGAAAATCGATTCTTAAGGAGTAAACTCCAAAAAACATATTTAAGTTGGGGTTCAGTGTAGCTGCGCAAGTAATGGAAATTTACCAGATACATCAGATTTGGTGCTACTACTCGTAGTCGTGCTAGCAATTTGACTGAACATCGTTATTAACATCCAGCGGCTTATTTACACGGTAATCTCTTTTAAAACAACTCAAGCAATTTACTCAGGTATTCCACTAAGTGTGCTAAGTAATTAAAGTTTCGGATTAGGACTCGGAAGACTTTGCCCTCTGGCCTGAAATGTGGAGATAGATTTAATTACGACACAAAAGTCAGCAAATAGATGTTCATTTTGTAAGTTGCCAGCTTATATTTTACTTTTGCAAGTTCTCATGTCTCCGAGGATCGAAGTTGACATGAGATGTTTGTCTTACTAAGTCTAGTAAGTTTTTTTATAAACATTGTGTTGTATAGATTATTAGCAGCTTAAAATATAATAATAATAAATAGCACAAGTATACACTAAGGCGAATTTATTCTTATAAGTGGTGTAGGGATACATTTCATATTAACCATTGAACAATTGAGTGAGTAAATACGAGAAGAAGCTATCTAAACAAACACATATTGTTGTATATATAGTTTCCATATCATTTTTAGTCATTATAATCAATAGTCATAATAGTTGTTAGGTATAACGCTAAAAAAATATAATTATTAAGTATTATAATATCACATATCATACAAGACAAAAGTCATAAAACAGTTCATCATACTATCAAAAGGCATAGGTACTGTTTATTTTTCATAAATATATTGTAGGCTATATTTTAATATTTACTATTACATATTGTTGTTCATCTAAGTTGATTCTCTAAAATAATCTGATGGAATCATTTTAAAATTCAGAAATAATACATGTCATTACATGACACCGGATTAGTCCTATTATAATTAAAATACTTACCTATACTTATATAGGTACTAGGCATGATTGCCAGTAAGAAAAGTATCATTACCTTTTTCTTTCTAAGGCAGGTCCGACTTGGGTTAGGTTAGGTACGACGACGAGTGAAGTGAGGATGAGTGTTAGGTTGAACTGCAACCCTAACGAGCGAGCGAGCCTCAGGGGTCGGAAATAAATATAAATATAAAAAATCATAACATTACCTATTTCACATTAAGGCAGGTCTGACTTGGGTTGGGTGAGGTACGACGACGAGCGAAGCGAGGAGGAGTGTTAGGTAGAACTGTGACCCTAACGAGCGAGCGAAGCGCCAGAATCCAGTTTATTTAATGCCCCCGACCCGGACGTTAAAATAATACCTACAACCAATACATAGGATACAATATTATAGGATCGGATATGTTTCTGATTAATACTTTTTTTTTCTTCTAAGCGTTATTTCAAATAATAGTATTCCTTTTAAATTTCTGCATTTTGATACAAATACCACATTGAATGGTATGGCCATTAACGGTATGAAATTCAATAGTTATGACTAATGAAAGGGGGTTAAAGAAAATTATGACTATCGAAATAATGACTATAGACAATATGACGAGTAACGATTATGAAAAACAACGGTATGGATAAACCAAATCGAAAGTTTATTGTTATGGGTGTCAATATAGACCCATTATTATCATAAGACGAATATATAAAGAAAAAGAAAACCTGAATTCTAACCAAGACGCGACATGCAAATCTGGTACTTCTCAAAATGACGGCTCGACAGAAACACGCAATAACATATGTAACGCGACGCCGCATGAAATGATATTTACATGACTACACCAAGCGAAATACAATCCCATTCCACATTCACATAAAAAGATTTATTCGTGTGTGCGACATTATCCTTCGTAACCCGAGATCATATGATCAACCGCAGAAACATGTTTAGAACCCATAAAGTGTTTTAGACAACGCTAACCGAAAATACGAATAATATACTGGCACATACAGCAAAGAAAAAAATTATTTGCCTCCGCGTATCTCATTTGTCTCGAAAAAATCTTCGGGCTTATCTAAGCCGAAAATAAAATGGAGATGAAACGGAAGGATATCCGAGGTAGCCCGGCGCACACTTTGAAATATATGGCTGGCTTCGCCGCGCCGCGCCGTGGAATCTTTTCAAAAGGTTCATTGTCATGAAGCCCTGTTAAATACGAGCGTTGATTTAGCTTAGTTAGACATCGGAGCTGATAATGAAGGATTTTTGCAGCGACTATTAATTCTCTCGTACTGCCGTGTTACGCGTAAGTCTTCCGACTTAAACTTAACGAGTTACGCTTTTAACCACTGCTTGGTTTTGGTTTAAGGCACTATGGACAATTGGACATGGATAACGTCATACTAAAACATTGGCAATTGTTTTTAGCTACCGCGACAATGTCAACTTTGTAGTAAAATAATAGGTGCTAAATAATATACATATATATATACACTTTATTTACACACTTGTAATTTTCATATAAAATCTTTTGAATAACAGTAAAAGGCAACATTATAATTTGGATAGACCTACCAAAAAAATTAGCACCCCATTTTTTGTTAAAATCGTAAAATATATATGCTAATTTAAGATGATAAGTCTGGGTTTGGTAGTCATTAGAAACGCTTTTACAACGAAATGTTAAACTGCTTCACGTATCCATCTTAGTATGAAACGTAGGCTCCGCTAATAAAAAAATTAAATTTCTTCAATTTTGATTCTCAATTATTGTTTTGAAGCCTTACGTATCAAAAGGAAATTAAAAATATTTTTTCATTGTCTATTAAAACACAAAACATGCATTTAAAATGACTTTATCATTTATTTAAAACTATATAATCTCATTTTAAATTATTCTTCCTCGTGACCAATAAATTATGTAGGTAGGTACATACATAAGAAATATTAGAATCTTTCAAACTTTGAAGTCGATTTGCTCGTTTACTTTATGAGATATCTAGCAGACCTACGCCTGACAACGACAGCGCTGTGAATGCAGGTGTACAGGAAATACGCAATGATGGATTGTAACTGAATTGGAAAACTAGGGTAATGAAAGGTACCTATACTTAATATTTAAATAAGGGATAATATTTTAATAACTCTGTACATCCGATTGCTGATGTGATTTTAAGCTCTTACAAGTTCTTTTAACCCAGTCATTCAACCACTTTAAAGTGGAAAACAACCAATATGTCAATAATAAAATCTAAATAATGATAAAATAAACTAGAAATACTTATTAGAGTACTATCATTGGTGACTTCTTAAAGTTCTGTAATGACTGATCGGCCCTCCTGTGAGTTTACAGTGCCTGTACCTACTCGCCAGCGACTGCGTAAACGATTTGTATGGAGAATTGTAGTTCTACAAAGTCACCGCTAGGGGCACTGTACTATTCTCCATACAAATCACTTACGCTGTCGCTAGCGAAGACGATAACTCATGGTAAGGGTACTGATGATCAATCGCGTACCGATACGAAACGCTTTGAGTGATATTCAATATATTGCGTAATACAGTCTTATAAACGCCAGTGAAAGTAAATACACAACATAGAGACTACATACTTATTATAAAAGGTGTCCTATCGTTTGACCAAAAGTCATTTTACAAAATTACACTTTACAAACAACGTTTTACAAAAAAACGTTTCGCCAATTGATCATTTTACAACAAGTCATTTTACAAATGACTCACTTCACCAAATGATCAGATGTTAAATTTACATTTTACAAATAATCATTTGACATAATGATCATTTAGCAACTGAGTTATGAGACAAACTACTCTTGGTCTAAAACCGTCTGGTACAATGTATTATTTGACAAGTATTTCGTTTGTTTTTTTTTTTTGCGCGAGCCGAGCGAGCGAAGCGTACCGCGGCAGCGGTCGGCGAAGCACCAGAACAAAAAAAAGTCAATTTGCTCTATCCCTAAAACTCGTAGAGCAAACTTGAGGAAAATGTACAATTTGCTCTATTAGTAGATACAGATTGTAGAGCATAGTGGATAGATTCTAAGATAGTAGCGGAATAAATTACCCAACTACAGATTACAAGATTACAGACTAAATAATAATGTTTGAAAAATAATTACCTACTTTTTATGAAATAACATTATGTTAAATGATATTTTGTTATTTAACACATTTGTCAAGTGTAGTGTTTGTAAAATAATCATTCGCTAAGTGACTTTTTGTAATATGACACTTTTGTCAAATGTCTCGTTTGCCTAATGAATATTTGTTGAAACGTTATTTGGTCAAATGATCATTTGTCAAACGTTTTTTGGTCAAACATTAGTGAACTATTATAAAAACTAATAATTTTTCTTTCCATGGAAGGTGAACAAAATTTAAAAAATATGTATGAGTTAGGGTCCTGCCTTTTCGCCGAACTATTTTTCGTCGAATGTTTCATTGTCGAAAAGGCAGGATACCATTAAGTCATGGTATCCTGCCTTTATTAGTATACTTTGATACCTATTTAATTCATTACTTGACTACTTAAACTTATAATTCAACATTTAACATGAGCTTATATTCCATATAGCCTGCGTATAATATAATGAGCACCAGGGTGACATAAATATATGTAGCCCATGGCACGTAATGACTTTCGTAGTAAACAAGAACGAATCGTGACTGGCAACCTAACTTGTGTCAACCCTGCACTCGCTACTAATCGATAAGTGCGAGTCTGAGAGGTTGTGATATATGTTTATCCCGGTGGCCAATCATTTCACAAAAAGCGTTTCAGAAATATATATTTGACAAACAACGTCTGATAACGTCACCATTCACAAATTAGTCGTTTCAAAAAACAATCGTTTCACAACCTGCACCTGCGACTGCGACACGCACCTATTTGTCGCGCGATAAATGCTACCTGTCCCTTTCGTTTCAATACCGTGCGAGCAAGGCAGGTGACGCCAAGTCGCGCGACAACCAAAGTCGCGGCAAGATAAAAATAGTCCTGTGTATTCAATCATTTACTTGACAAGTCATCATTTTGACTAACTACCTATTCATTGGCAAATAAACGTATGGAAAAGTAACGTTTGCTAAAAAATGGTTTGTTTTGTATTTATTAAAGGGAACAATTTAAACGTTCACCAAAATGGCTTTTATACCCCAAAACTAAGTTCCAAATAAAATGAATTGCTTCCATTTAAATTAAACTCTCTCTATATAGTGCTCCCCATATTAAATCATACAACATAATTTTATGTTGAGTCAGAATATCTTTTTGCTTCCCAATATGGTTTTTTTGCTCACCAAATATTGTTTTCATAAAACATCAAAATTATTACCAAAAAATATCTTTTTGCTTCCCAAAATGGAGGTTTTGCTAACCAAAATGGATTTTTTGCTCACCAAATATTTAAAATAATTTCATAAATTAGTGTTTCAGCTAGGTAACCATCTAATCCTGATCACCTTTCAGAGCAGATCCGACTCGGCCGGGTTAGGTTAGGTTAGTTTTTTTTTTTTATATCCCTAAAAAACGCTCCATAATGTGCGGTAGTCATTATTAGCTATGCTATATCAATTTGAAATTTTCTCCATACAAATCGTTTTTTTTTTTCGATATTTTCCGAATTTGACCAAATTTTCGGACAAGATTTCAGATTCATATTTTTGAGCCCCGAGAGCCCCCCAATACCGAGTTTTAGCCGCCTAGCACCAATTTGAAATTTTGGTGAAAAAAGTCATTTTGGTGAGCATTTAGTTTTTTGCCTCAGCAAAAATGACTAAAATGGAAGTAATAATATAAAATATTGGTGACATCCATTTAACAGTAATTTAGATTATTTGGCCTGAAATTAACTTTTAAGGTGTTCATATATTTTTATGGGATGTATGAAAAATAATTATTTGCTTTATTTATAGAATAGTTTGGGGTGCACTATTTGGTGAGCATTCATCCGTTTTGGTGAGCATTAAGAATTTATTGGCAGTAATTTATCAACATATTTGGTAGGCGTTTAATCATATTTGGTAGGCGTTTAAACGCAAGCCTTTATTAAATAATCAAATATATAATAACTTTATTGTATGTACGCGAACAAGAATGGAAGTGAGCAAAAACGTAGGTTAAGGGTAAGTTTGCATGATATTGACAAGCGCACCCGCTGAGCAAGCGAAGCGAGCGGGCCGTGATAGCGGTCGGCGAGTGCGGTAATCGAATTGTATGTATCATTTTCAATTTCCCACAATTAAACACGACTTAGTTAGTCAAAGTCCATTTAATATTTTATAAATTAAATTCATTTGTTACGTAAATAGACCCATAGTATATGCAATATGCATTGCTTTAGTTTGGAACTAGGTTAATTTACGCAGGTTTTTTTTCATACCTATGAGCCGAAATATATAAATGGGATTTACTTTAATGTTTTTTGTTTAAACTAACTGGTTTTGTAAGTACGTAGATTCAACAGGTATTTTTTAAAAAACGTGGATAATTATTTATCAACGAGTTAGGAAATGCCTTTTGAGTTACTACAATCAGGGACCTAATTCGAGATTGACATTTGAGTGATCGCCAAACGTCAAATCTCTATTAGATAACAGTTATATCGCCATTGAACTGTCATTTAAATGCGATGAGCTTAAAAGTGACATATCTCATCTCAATTTTGGAAATACGAAGGCGATAATGATTGTCAAAAATGTTATTCAATGTATATAAATTTCTGTTTTGAACGAAACGTAACGGACTAATTTCCGTACTACGCGGTCAATTTAAAGTATGCGCCTGTTATTTATGCCGTCACATACAAAGGAAACGAAAATTTTGCGCGTCCGAATTGACGAAGTTGCGATATCGCCACTTGTCAAGTAGGCACACGTCAAAAGTGACGGATGGCGATGAAAAGGAGAGATCTCCATTATATCTCTAAAATTGGTCGAATACCCCCCCTGGTTACAACATCTAGAAATTAATGAACATTTTGAACAACGATATTTTGTCGAGAGGCTAATGGATGGGCATAGAGTAAAGCTTTTCTTACACCGAATGCAGACTGGGCGCGAATCTACGTCGACTAGCAGGGCTAGCATATTTTGCCGCGACTTCGTATGTCGCGCGATGCAACATGTGACTTTGCGTCAAAAGTGGTTTTATTACGGAAATATCCTTAGAATTATGCGTTCTACACGGTAGAATTTTTTTATAATTTTAACTTTTGTCGTTTCTGAGATATTTTAAGCGGAAAACGACGCAAGTGAAGAGGCGACGTAAAATAATGCTACAAATGCGTATGCGTCCTTTTTTGACGTCGTTCCTGTGAGCGCATATCGGCGCGCGCGTTGTCGTAAAGTCAGATGCGTCGGTGTTACCGGACTGTGATCATGCGTTGCGTTTTGGATCTAAATCGGCGACAATGGATGCGGAAAACGAAACCGGTAATGATAAGTACTTTTTACAGGTCAAGAAAATTATCTTGTTATAAACAATCGTATGTGCACATACGACTGTTTGAGTTCTAATTATCGAGATTAAATAGCCAGTCGCATGATCACATTAGACGTTATTTATCGATTTTTAACTAATTAAATTTTTTTTTAACAAACATGTTAGGCAATATTGCCATAATGTTATAAGAAGAGTTTAAGGTAATTTAATTGTTTTTTTAAATTATGGTCGTATATTCATTTGCGTCGTTGTTGTACAAACTATTCATAGTCGCATCGTAACATGTTGCGTTATTTTAGGTCGTAGTTTAAGATGCGTCGTTATCAAAAAGTTTGAAGGTATAAAAAAGCATGTTATTGTAAAAAAAATCTAACGTTTTATTAATATGTAATAACTAAATGTCTTACCTGTAATTCCGACCATCTAAAACCCTGAAATTTATCTTTTTTTTATTTTTATTACCTACAAATAAAATCTACTTATTTGTAGATCTTAACATATTTATCATATTGTATTTATTTCTATGATGCCGTTTTTAGAGAAGTGATTATTCTTTTCGTTATTTGAAGTTTCTAAAGGAATCTCGAAATATTGGGACACGAGGAAATCTTCGACAAAGCGAACTTAGAAGAATCTGCTCTACCCGACCCTATCAGCGAAAAAATAACCTGTTACTACTTACTAATGCATTCATCATGCTAGCATATGATGTGCTTGTAACAGTAAAAGCAAAAAAATATAAGAAGGAAGGCCCTGCTCTCGACAGATGTCCACCAAAACTTTTAAACCTAGTTAAATGTTTCCACGCACGGTGCTGTTGTTCATGACAGCCGGACTTCTGCTTTGTTCGACATGCGGAGGGACTGCGGCCGAGTATTGCCTCCAATCCAATACTTTTCGACATCTTTTTCTCTGCTTCTGAAGGTTGCATTTGGGAACTTTAGTTTAGGGGATACACTTTACACACAAGAGCAGAAGGGAAACTTTATGATTTTTCCTGTTGAGGTCTCGTCGTAAACGTATACATCGATTCACTGTTATTTTCCGATGATGCCGCATTCGTTGCCAAAAAATTCCCAAGAGTTACAGATTCTTTTCGATAAGTTCGCACACCCTTGTTCTCTCTTTTCCATGTCCATTAATGCTAAGAAGACAGTTGTTCTGGCGCAAGGTTTTCACCAGAAACCAACTATTTTGTTGGATAGTGTCGTGTCCCTTGATGTTGTAGATCCAGTTCCCTTATCTAGCAATCCCACTTGTCAAGCAATCTGTCACTGAATGTGGATATCGGGAACCGGCTTGGTAAAGCGGTTACAATGTTTGGGAAGCTCAGTGCAGGATTCTAGACTAGTCACTATCTGACAATCAAGACCAAAGTGTTTGTGTATCAAACTTGTGTTCTGAGTATAGTTTTGTGTGGAACTGAAACCAGTACGTCGTATGCCAAGCAAGAAATAAGGCTGAATATTTTCCACTTGCGGTGCCTTCGTAGCAGTCACACTTCATATCACTTGGCGAGACAGGGTCACGAATGTGTGTTGTAAGTCGCGCAGTTTTCCAGGATTTCTGCAATGCTTAAACAGCGTAGATTGTGATGGCTGGGGAAGCATGTGCACCGTATGGATGCCACTCGCTTACTGTGTACCCTGAAATGTGGGGAGGCCCATGTTGCGTTTCAAGGACTGCACTAAGCGAGCAATGCCGGCATTTGGCATCAGCCCAGCAGACTAGGAAACTCTAGCCGACGAGCATAGCAAGTGGAGCAAGTCTTTAGCCGAAGACTGTAAGACTGAGAAATCAAAGCTTGTTTCAGGTTTTAGCCGCAAAACGCGAGAGGAGACGCCATAATGAGAGGAGGGTTGTTTCACCAGCTCGATCATCTAACGACCTTTTATCGAAATGTCAATCTACATCACTGTCACTCCTGCATTGGACTTTATAGTCATTCTTAATCTTAACACTGCCACAAAAACGCTGCATAGTAAAATAATCAACTGATACAAATTTTAAGGCCTTTGATGAAAACAGTTTATGACTTATATAATTATTAGGTCTTAAAACATTCGTGTGTTTCGTAAAACCAAGCTCAGGTCAATGCTCATGTTTTATGGCTTATCATTAAGTAACAGTTGTATATATTACTATCAAAAAGTTTAATATTCTTATCTATTCGTTTATTAAGTTATATAATACAAGTACGGGTATTTTATAAATAAAATTTATATAGTGTTTAGTATGAACGAGTTGTTACTTACTACTTACTAGTTTCAGTTTTTAACGCTTATTTTATTTATGGAGTACATATTTTATGGAAATTATTATGTAAGTGACTGACCTTATCACGCCGATACAAAGTTAATATGTATTAAAATTTATAGCATTGTTTTATCTTCTTGCACTTACTGTGTTCTAGTAGCAAACCACAGTATTTTTACTCATTGCTGCCTAGTTATTTAAGTAAATAATTCTGTAAAATAAGTTCACTTAAAATAATATTCATTTACAGATACCTAAATCTTTCAGATTCTATAGAAATATAATATTTTACACATATACGACCTCATAATTTCAAGGGTTATTCATAAAACAAAGACGTATGTGCACATGCGTCACGTAGATTTTTGTAAAATAATGACGGATCTGCTGATACGTCGGCTGATGCTTGGTAATAAATAGCCGTATGTGCACATCCGTTACATTATTATTAAAAATAATGCGTTAAATTAAATGGGACATAACACATTTAATTGATTACATTAATATAAACCTATATGCAAAAGTACATGACAATTCGACGAAACGCAAAAATGTTATCAGCAAAAATCACTTGGAGAATTTTTAAACTGCTCTCCTGTAAAGTGCACATTTTGCAGATGTGGCTTTGTTTTACCAAGGGTGCGAAATATCTTTTTGCTTCCCAAAATGGAGGTTTTGCTAACCAAAATGGATTTTTTGCTCACCAAATATTTAAAATAATTTCATAAATTAGTGTTTCAGCTAGGTAACCATCTAATCCTGATCACCTTTCAGAGCAGATCCGACTCGGCCGGGTTAGGTTAGGTTAGTTTTTTTTTTTATATCCCTAAAAAACGCTCCATAATGTGCGGTAGTCATTATTAGCTATGCTATATCAATTTGAAATTTTCTCCATACAAATCGTTTTTTTTTTTCGATATTTTCCGAATTTGACCAAATTTTCGGACAAGATTTCAGATTCATATTTTTGAGCCCCGAGAGCCCCCCAATACCGAGTTTTAGCCGCCTAGCACCAATTTGAAATTTTGGTGAAAAAAGTCATTTTGGTGAGCATTTAGTTTTTTGCCTCAGCAAAAATGACTAAAATGGAAGTAATAATATAAAATATTGGTGACATCCATTTAACAGTAATTTAGATTATTTGGTCTGAAATTAACTTTTAAGGTGTTCATATATTTTTATGGGATGTATGAAAAATAATTATTTGCTTTATTTATAGAATAGTTTGGGGTGCACTATTTGGTGAGCATTCATCCGTTTTGGTGAGCATTAAGAATTTATTGGCAGTAATTTATCAACATATTTGGTAGGCGTTTAATCATATTTGGTAGGCGTTTAAACGCAAGCCTTTATTAAATAATCAAATATATAATAACTTTATTGTATGTACGCGAACAAGAATGGAAGTGAGCAAAAACGTAGGTTAAGGGTAAGTTTGCATGATATTGACAAGCGCACCCGCTGAGCAAGCGAAGCGAGCGGGCCGTGATAGCGGCCGGCGAGTGCGGTAATCGAATTGTATGTATCATTTTCAATTTCCCACAATTAAACACGACTTAGTTAGTCAAAGTCCATTTAATATTTTATAAATTAAATTCATTTGTTACGTAAATAGACCCATAGTATATGCAATATGCATTGCTTTAGTTTGGAACTAGGTTAATTTACGCAGGTTTTTTTTCATACCTATGAGCCGAAATATATAAATGGGATTTACTTTAATGTTTTTTGTTTAAACTAACTGGTTTTGTAAGTACGTAGATTCAACAGGTATTTTTTAAAAAACGTGGATAATTATTTATCAACGAGTTAGGAAATGCCTTTTGAGTTACTACAATCAGGGACCTAATTCGAGATTGACATTTGAGTGATCGCCAAACGTCAAATCTCTATTAGATAACAGTTATATCGCCATTGAACTGTCATTTAAATGCGATGAGCTTAAAAGTGACATATCTCATCTCAATTTTGGAAATACGAAGGCGATAATGATTGTCAAAAATGTTATTCAATGTATATAAATTTCTGTTTTGAACGAAACGTAACGGACTAATTTCCGTACTACGCGGTCAATTTAAAGTATGCGCCTGTTATTTATGCCGTCACATACAAAGGAAACGAAAATTTTGCGCGTCCGAATTGACGAAGTTGCGATATCGCCACTTGTCAAGTAGGCACACGTCAAAAGTGACGGATGGCGATGAAAAGGAGAGATCTCCATTATATCTCTAAAATTGGTCGAATACCCCCCCTGGTTACAACATCTAGAAATTAATGAACATTTTGAACAACGATAGTTTGTCGAGAGGCTAATGGATGGGCATAGAGTAAAGCTTTTCTTACACCGAATGCAGACTGGGCGCGAATCTACGTCGACTAGCAGGGCTAGCATATTTTGCCGCGACTTCGTATGTCGCGCGACAGCATCAGCAGTCTTGCTGGCTCGGTATTGAAAGGTGTGTCAAGTGGTTATTGTCGCGCGACAAAGATTCACGCGTTATAGTTATTCTAGACGTACTGGAATCGTAATACGCTGCGGTGGGTATTTACCCCCCGTGGGTATTGAGTATTTACTCAAAGTTACCCATGAAAATACCTATTGGATAAATTCACCCTTGGACGCGCATTTTTTTCGGATCCTTAAATTGCCACAACAAATAATGATCAGGTTGGGAACTAGTCCGTGCATACGTAATCGTTCAAACGATACCTTGTCAACGGCGTATTATGTTGACGAAATCGCGGGCAGAAACTAGTGAACTATAATTTCGCTCCTGTATTGGTTTACATAGTCACGAGGCGTTGGATTTCGCATTATAATGCATGGAGCTTTTCAATGAGAAGCAAGGAATAAAATGTATGTATGTACATACTTTTTATTACTGATAATTTAATTAGATTTAAAGCATGTACCACTAGAAGGTGCCCGCAAAATCGTGCGCGTGTTTTTTTTTAATTTTATTATAAGAGTAAAATCCTTTATTTGGATGTCCAGCTATTCCTTTACCAAAATTTGTTAAAATTCGTCCTGCCGTTTCGGCGTGATGAGAGGGTAAAGAAAATTTGCCAATAAATGGCGCTGCATGGCTGGCACCACGCTGCTGCATCGCGCTGCTAAGATATTTCCTGAAATAATGACTTCTCTTCATAGAAAACTGCTTTCTAATATAATTTTAGAATAGTATAGATTTTTCAAGCATTACTGAAATATTACAATATTTTCAATCGTGTTTAAAATTACCCAACAAAATTCACGATGCTACATTATGCGGTTAGTGTGTTAACGGCTTCAAAGTTGCGAAAGTTTCACCCATTAACACTCGCACGCATGTATTCATAGTACGCAGGTAGAGGTACACGTGTTAATACAATGCCCGTGTAATAAATTGAAGGCCAATGAAGGGTTTCAAAATAACAGCGTATTTGTACCCCTAGCACCATTATTGATAACTCTTTGAAGGAGGCCTTTTATCTCAAGGACGAACCACACAATATGATCTTCTGTTACCAAGAATATAAATTGTATCTAAATTAACTGTTGCGCAATAGACGTGCCCGCCGGCTGCTATGGCTACCTGATTAAATGGGTGATCAGTATTAAAAAAAATAACTAACAATAAAACAACTACAACTACACTTTATACAGAAAATTCACACAAAATGTAATCCGCCTCCAGTGTCCGCAGGTGTGAAAAAGACATCTCCACAGTGTTCCTTACAGCTTTAGAAGAAAAATAAACCACTTAATAATTTATATATTACGTATATTCGCCTGTTAAAATTGCAAATAATGGTAATGCAGATATAAGTGCATAATGTTTTTGACGACATACTCGTATTTTATCAGGAAAGGCCGTTCTTATATTGTTTCTTTCTGATCCTTTTCACCGAAGTTAATAGAAACAAAATGCTAATAAATTAACATCTCTGACGAAATGAAAAACATTGTTTACGAATATTGTTAAGAGGACATATCACTGCTCATTTTCCCATACAACCAGCTTCCAATATTTTTGGACTTCGAAACTTAACGTAACCGGGTTAGACAAATCGAGGTTTCGTTCTTGACTGTTTCCTACACCAAAACTCAACCAATCGAAAGTCGGACCATTTCCATTCTTGCGCAAATTATTATAAAATTTGTATAATAGGCGTCTGTTTGCGGCGGAATTTCGGGCAAAAACTGACTCTCAATTGTTATAATAATAAGCGTAAACATTGAAACGGTGCGAAACAGGTCACAGTCTACCACATTCATTTCCTAAAATTTCGTAACGATTAGTTATGTTTTAGACGAGGAAACACAGAAGAAAGACACCTCGATTTGTATGGAAAAATCAGCAGTAGTATTTCCTCTTAAGTGGAAAAATGTCACAGTAAATTAGATACAGACAATCACTTTGGTTTGAATGAACGATGCGATGTGTAACGAACTTTGAACTTCAGAGGAACCTATCAGTCGTCAGTTATGTATAATTTTCTCCTACGGCAAGTACATCAATCGTTTTCTTTTTTCCTTTCAATTCTCCTTATTGAATTTTATAAAAAAAAAACAAGCGACAACATAATGGTATTTCATCTTATAAACGTTTTTTTTCTCTCAATTCGTTATAATTAAGTGTATGTTACCTTATCTCAGTGTTGAAATATTTAACGATAATAAAACAATACTACATTAAACAGTTCACTGCTATTCATTTTAAAAACTGTGTTGTGAATCTATCGATTCTATTCATGTGCTATTTTTGTAAGTTGATAGAAATCGATCTAATCTGAAGAAAGAACAATAAAACAAAATTCTACCAAGCTTAATGTCCCGTCATATGAAAATATGCCAATTTTGTTTCTAAGATATGGAAGGCACAATTGAGCTAATTTTATTTTTCCATACATAGAATAATATGCATCTTATTGGTGAAACTGAGCACAGTTCATTTATACACAAGTTACTTTTACAAAAAATAGAATCTCAAATAAAATTATAGTGCGACCAACTTATTTATTTATTTATTTAATCTTTATTACACAAAAGAAAACTTATCGTACAAAAGGCGGACTTAATGTCGTGAGGCATTCTCTACCAGTCAACCTTTGGCCAAAGCAGATAAATTGTGGGCGGTGCAACTAACTCCAACAAGTTATCTAGTTAGTTACTTATCTGTGAAATGGCGAAATTATGAACTACGATTGTCATGCTCAAATGTCTTACGATTGTGTGTGTCTCTGCGTTCGAGTGCTCTGTCTGTGAAGATTGTGAAGACACCCCAGTTCACAAGGTCGCACTATACCTACTTTACACTATTTCGGAAATAATGTCATAAAATACTTTAAAATAATATACTCAATAAAAATATATTGTTGTTGTTCTTAGGCACTCTAGAGGTGCAGAGGGCCTTCATAAGCTCGCTCCAAGTTTTTTTTATCCTCAGTATCTTTTTTGGGCCCGCTCCAGCTCAGTCCGAAGAATACAGCTCAAAAAAATATTTACAAAAAATAACCAAAAAGATCAATTCTAACAACCGCTCATGAATTCATGATTAATAATTGACATACAATATGTCTTAGCTACATCACTGCAAACATTAATAGACAAGTGCCAAATATTTGTTGGTACAATAATTTCGCTGTAGGTATTTTGTGAATAGACACGTCATAATCTCTCTCACACAAACGCGTGATTATTATAACAGAACAATTGAAGAACGTAGTCCCGTCAGACAATCAAAAGCGGTTAAAACAAAAGCAAATAACCTGAGGAAAGGGCGCAGACTATTTACGAGCAGCATATTGCGTTATAAAAAATGATAGCGGTTTTCTCGGAGCTTGCTCGTTTGCCGCTTATCACCCCACTGACTGATAATGCAGACCATAAAGGAAGCCCGTTGACGAGATATATACTTAAGCTTATCTATTATTGACGAACTACACGGAAAAAACGAGGAAGATGAAGGATGCTGAAATACCCTGCTTAAATTATATCTAGATGGTGCTCGCTCTCAATTTTGGCTCTCTAGGAGAATAAAAGTCTTAAGCTGCATTTTTGCAAAACCGTAGTTGGGTGTTGCATAACCGTTAGGTATCCTATGAATGCCTTTGCTGTGCTGATTTTGTTTTATAGAGACAATCCACAACACACATTACACTACTTTTAAAAATGAAATCGTTACGTGTTAAATATTAGCCTATTAAACTAATAGACCCATTTTTGAGATTTATTGGAAATGGTTAATATTGATCACACTAGCTAAAAATACAAATGCATTGAATTTTTGGTGAGTTAGAAAGCAAAATTTTATGAATTCAAAATAGACATTTCATGAACAGACAAAACCGCCGTCCACCATTTTTGCCTTTTGATTATCTTTGGCGTGATGTAGAATAGCGAGTAAATAAACAGAAGGACAACTCCGATGTTCGAAATTCGACCGTCATTATAGTGCCGTGTGTGAGTGGCACTCAAATATACTGGTCCCCTGGTATAAAACCCACACAATGATAATATAAGCTGTACAAAAAAGTACAACAACATGAAATTGAAGCGTCAACTACCTAGGTACTAACGAGAGGGCCGAATAAATAATTTTCAGTTGAATAGCTTAGAAACAGAAGAAGCCTAATTGAATTAAAAGTATTATATACAATTACTAACAACAAAGTAGAAATTGACCTTGTTAGAAATTTACAATTCGAGTTTATTTATTCCAAACCTTTCCGTAAACCATCTCAGTTGTCAGTACCAATAGTCAGCAATACTCGTAATGCCTCACAGCACCACACAGTCCATTAGTTCGCATGTGCATCTCGTACAATAATATTTGTAACGAAATTGATTTATTTTTATTAAAACCTGAATAGTTTCTAACATTCAGCAATTTATCACTATCTGGTAATTTAAGAAACTGATCTCACTTATAATTAAGTCACTTTTGATATGTTAGAAATAATAACATTTTTAGTTAGTGTAAGTTTAGAATTATTCACCAATCTTCGTTATTAATGTGCTTGGTAGTTATAAAAGTGTAAATTTAGTACAGGCTTGCTCTAATTATGTATAGTATAATAGCTGAAATTCACATTATTTAACCATCCGTCGTAAAAAATACTTATTTAAATTAGAGTTATTTTAGTTAGAGAACATCTAGGCATACATGGTGACCTATTACGATGGACAAAATCTTACCTAACAAACAGATCGCAAGCAGTAGTAGTGGGAGGCTTTCGCTCAGACTTCGTCAGTGTCACTTCTGGGGTCCCTCAAAGATCGCACTTAGGCCCCCTTCTGTATAATATATACCTGTACGATATATATAATTGCTTTTCCCACTCTAACTTTTTAATGTATGCTGATGACACGAAAATTTTTCTTGATATCCGTAAACCTTCACATTGTCTAAATCTCCAGTCTGATCTAGACCGACTATCTGAGTATTATATCAATAACAGAATCAAGATAAACGTACAAAAATGTCAACTCATATCATTCACTCGTAAACGTAATATCTTACTATTCCCTTATGTCATTCAAGGATCACCTATAGAAAAAACACATTCCGTTCGTGATCTGGGAGTTCATCTTGATAGTAAACTTACCATGAAAGATCACATCGATATTGTAGTGAGTAAGGCATATAAAAGTCTGGGATTCGTCATTAGAGTCTGTCGTCCCATTACAGATATGACATGCATTAAAACAATTTACTTTGCTTATGTTCGCAGCATACTCGAATACGCTTGCTCAGTTTGGTCACCCCAGTACATCACTTATATACACAGAATAGAACACATTCAAGAGAAATTTATCAAATATTTGAATTACCGCACACGTAAAAGGTTTGACACATATGAAGATAGTTGCGCATATCATAACATTACCCCTCTCAATGCCCGTAGGACCCTGTCAGACATGATGTTCCTCTACGATGTGCTGAATGGTCGCTTAGATTGTCCGACACTGCTGTCGCAGCTCGGACTCCGTGCCCCTCCTCGATGCCTTCGCAATACTCGACTATTTCATGTCCCACTACATCGTACTAATTACGGTCAAAACTCTATTCTAACCAGAATTTTACGCAGTTTTAATAAATCATTTCACGATACAGATCCATTCTCATCTTCAAGAATCCTATTCAAGTCGTCTATTATAAAAGGGCTTCCCTGATTATCGCATACATACATACACCCCCACATACACAGACACGCTCACACACCCACGTACACCCTCTCTCACACACGCACACACACACACACACACACACACACACACACACACACACGCGCATACACACACATACACACACACGCATAACCTGGTAGTAGCTCTCCTTCGCTCACATCTAATCATATGTCATTAAAAAAGAAATAGTCGTTTTCTTTTTTCTCACTAGATAATCATTGTTAATAGCATATTTTATTGTTTGCGTGCCTTAAGCACGCTCGTTTCGTGTCCTCACTCAGACTCTTATTTGTATAATCTAGGGAGTTCTGTTATTGGCTATATATAATGTATAATCATTAAGCTCGTCATTTAATGTAAACGCTGTTGAACTTCTTAAATAAATAAAATAAAATAAAAATAAAATAAGTACCTATTCCTTGACAGGGGTCATACTCTTTGACGGGGTTCCCCTACTTGACCTAAAACGTAAGTCCTAATATTATTACACCTAACAACGTCAGATCTAGTTTTCAATAGTCTAATCAAGGGTACTAATATGAAAAAAACTAATTATGACTACTCCTAAATAGACCCTCTTTAACACGGTTAGGTTTCTTAGGTACTTTCGAAGACACTGATAACAGTAAACAAATATAAACCTTGTTGCAACGCATTAAGATTTCTGAGTGTGTCTTTGTTTGAACCTTGTGTCCCTTTAGAGCAAAATCGAAGCCCGAGACATATATACCGGGGCGAATTGGCTAAACCCCAACTCCACGTGTTCCTGTCTGTCCGACCCCTAGAGTATTAGTTGGGTGTGCAACTTTGGAATAAATTATCCAGGAATCGAGACAAAAAATTAGAGGTCCAAGCGTCAAAACCGAACCAATAACATAGGTTGTTAGAACTGCCACCATACCTTGTACCTTGCACCTTTTAGGGACACAGATAATAAGGTATAGGAAAATGTAGGTATAAGCAGTATTAGGTATTATGATTTAGTAGTCTAAATAAATAGAGCATGTATAAATTAGGGCTACTCAGAATTTGGTTTTAAGAAAATATGTAATTTATGGAAAAGAGCAGCAGCGGCGGCAGTACATATATATAACTACCTATAATGCGCAATAAGTTTTAATGCCGCTCTTTTTATTCGAATTTAACCTCTGGTTCCAAAAGATCCTTATAATGATGAGAGATATTCTTTGTTTTCTTTAAAAATCAAATTGTAAAGGTTAATAGATAATACACTAATATTTATGGAAATTCGGAATCCCAAGATTAACATTAGGGCTACTGAATAATTAGGGTGAATAAAACTCCGCGTTAGTAATAAGGGTTTGCAAAATTAGGGCTTATTAAATATTAGGACGAAAGTTTTTATATGTTTGGCTATCTTTATGCATTTTTTTTACGACCAAAGTTTTTACTCTACAACCTCAGAATAATTTTACCTTTCCTTTATTTTTGCCAATTTTTGGGTTAAAATTAAATAGGTTCTTATTCGTTATTAGAATCCTGGAACCACTTAGTATGGATTTATTGTCTTATTTTGTTTACAAACAACATCAGAAAAAATAACAGGACACCTTTTTTTAAATGGCGATGGCGTTGAGATATGTTTAAAATGATTATAATCGTAAGATTTTAAGAAAAACGTAGGAGTTTCCGCAAACAATGTAAACCTTGTTATACCTACGCGAGCTCGCGGCGAAAGCGGGGCGTCGGACATTGTTTTTTGCAAAACTTTTTATGTTAAGGAGGATTCCTTGCAACCGCCAAGAGCTATTTTAGAAGAAAAAGGAGCTACATGTACCATACGCTAGGTACGGTTCGACATAACATTGATTTAGTTTTAAATTCTTAGACAAGCGGTAGGTTGTTAGTATGCGACTCAATTGGCAACGAGCCAGAGAAATAGAAAAGCAATCCCACGTAATAAGTAAAAGTAAGTGTACTGCATGGCTGTGACTTTGGGGACTTTGTAGAATTAGGTTATACAATATAATATACTTATAACGCTCAAGTTTGATAGTACTTCAATAATTCTCGCCAAACTATCGCACGTTTGTTTCTCGGCTAGTTTCCATGATTTTATCGTCTTGTTTCACAGAAAACGCAAACAGCGCGCCTACGTCTTTGATGCTAAGTCTGACCTTCATATAAAATTGGCGGCCAAGACTCACATTCTCGTAACGCTTTCGCTGTAAAAAAAGTTATCAGATCCCAGGAAAAGCCAAGCCCCTAAGCCCTGACTTAACTAACACCACCACCTTGGTTTAAAAAGTATGGCATCAACTGGCTTCAAGCCCCTAAGCCAGGAGTTTACTAACCCTACACCTTGGTTTCAAAAGTATGACTTGGCCGTTTCATAGAGTACCGTAAATAAGTCCAACGGACCGTCTGGCCCATATGTCACAGTGACGAGGTTGCCGCGGTGGTGTACGGGTAGCCGTCCCTGATGAAGACCTCCATATGAGTTCGAAACATGTCGGGCCGTTCCTGACAATTTCACGTGAGTGTAAACCGCTTAATACAATTATTAAAATATACTAGCTTACATACCAAATTTCAGCTTTCTAGGTCATCGGGATGTACCCCAGATGTTTTGATACGTCAGTGTATAAGTGAGTGGCAAAATCGGCGTATTTTAGGTACCAATAAAACCTAAAGTATAAAAGCTAGATCAATTAAATTTAGTACATTTCATATAATATTATGTTTCCTAACTGCATCTTAACCTGTGAAGTTGGGCGCTCTAGTGTCAACTGGGACGAAACTATGAGGGTTTGAAAATGAGACGAAACGGTTCGAGAAAAGGTAGGTAGTGCCCCCTTCTTTTTGTTCGTCTTGGCGGGGGCACGGGAGTTTTTTATAATGGTTAATGAAATGACATTACAGGTTGCAGTATTAAAATCGATAAATATTCATTATCACCGGCTTGGAATCTTGTTGTACATCATCAAGGATCAAGCAAGAGACAAGACTTGATAACCTGGACTTCGAACGGTGTATAAACAAAAGTATTGTTAAAAGTAGTTTACGTAGAGTATTTGTTTTAAAAGTATAACTTAGTAAAAAGGCAGACTGGGAGTTTTCTTTCGGCAGTTTTTTCTCCCCAGCAGGCCTTATAGTGGTAGATATTATATGTAAATAAAGTAATGAATGCCCTTCTGACAAATTGTAACTAACTATATTTTCTCAAACATGAAATGAAATGTCATCATATGTCAAATATACCATCATGCGTTAAAACAGGCTTCGAAGTGTCACGTTTCGGGCGGAACAATTCGAGAGAACTGTAAAGGAATTTTATACAAAATTGAAGGCCTAGGCCGGGAAGTAATTTTTTTTGACATGGCGCCTTTGTTCATGAACGGGCTAAACAGCTGAATTATGTTTTTTTGAGTGGTGTATTTTTTTATTTCATTGCATATGTTTGAGAAAAGCACTATACATGCCTTAGCCGTGAAAAGGGCTTGCCGGCTTCGTATCACTATCCGGCCTCCCTACGGTCGGCCGTCTATACAAACTCAGCCGGCAAGCCCTTATTTCCCGGCGTCTGCAGTAATGTACTATTACGCATTGAGCCCAACTGGCATGTATGTAGGTACACGTTTATTTTAAAATCATATCTAATATAAAATTAAGTTTTTCTCAGTCAACCTTTGACAACGGCATCTGTAATAGTTGCCGAAACGTCAGGAAGGCTAAAATTTATTCAATCGTTTGTTACTCGCGAAAACCGAAGAAAATATATAATTTATATAATGTAAATATTTCAAAATAACATGCGATGGTTTATCCTGGTAATGATTTTCCTCAAGTATAACAGACCTTAAATAGATAACTAAGTACCAACCGGGCGAAGAAACTTTTCCTGGTAAAGAAAGATATACTTCATTTTCAGCCCGCCTGCTCTCTGGAGATAGCCTCTAGTTTATCTGCACAATCCGGGGATATGCCTGCGAAACTTATCTCTGCACAAACAAAAATGGCGTGCAATGTGCCATGATGCTTTTAGGAGATCCTCTTTAGATATTTCTATGGCCGTTTTAACCATTCTGTTCTGTAATCACACTCTAAGTGAAACACTGCGAGATTAAAGTAGTATTTTTTATTTCGAATAGTGATTTTAGTTTACTTTAGGTTAAGAGTAGGTACCTACGGTTAAACACGTTGTTGAAGCAGAGTGCTCGTCGACATGAACAAACTCATTCAATCTTAATCATGAGGTCTAAAACTAGTGGCCTTATACATTTTTTTTTTATAATATGACAAGCTAGTTGTACCGCGCGATGTTATCCGCTCATCCCACGGGAACACTACATTTTTCGGGGTTAAAAGTAGCCTATGTAATAATCCAGGATGTCAGCTTCCTTTATATCAAAATTTATCAAAATAAAATTGGTCTAGCCGTTGAGCGTCAAAAAGTAACAAACATACACAAACACTTTCAGCTTTATAATATTAGTGTGATATATTGATATCAATATATCAAAAAAAAAAAAATGTGGATACTACTTTTCCCTTAGTTCTAGATAGTAACATAGCAATTTCTCGCTTTCATTTCGTGCAGCCGAAAATAAGTTAAAAAATAAATAATCATAGAGAGAAATGTCTAAGCAATCAGCATTTTTGAACGGATATTGATCCTTAATCTTACTCTAGTATAAAAAATATTCTAAAATAATGTTAGGATTACGACCTAGGTATATCGATTACGTCACAGTGATGGAGTTGCTTTTAAAATTGTGTTGTGTACGATGATAGCACAAAGGTAATCGAAGTCTTAGGCGGCAAGGGTAGCGTTTATCGGAGGACCTTAATATCCGAAGAATTGCACTTGAAAGGAAAGTTCAAGTGATTTTTAATGAAATTTTAATTTCTCGTTATGCATTATAGTAGTTTATGCAACTGATACATAATGAGAGGCATTAAAACACGAGTGTGGTTTTATGAAACGAGCGTCAGCGAGTTTCATAATAGGATCACACGAGTGTTTTAAGGCCTAATTATGTACAGTTGTATACACTACTTTATCTACACACATATCATAAGTACTCTAAGATGGGTTCAGAAGCCATAAGGAAATGACCGGCACCACTAGTGCTACCTGTAAAATATCTAAAAACGACATATACTAATGCAGTAAGAAATAAATCTGAACAAATACATAAACAGATTATTTATTGTAATAGTTGTAATTTACATTTACATTGAAACAATATTTTCAACTAAAATGTGAATTACAATAAACTTTTCTCAATTCTACTTTCGTAACAGCAAAGAACCAACAAACAAATGACAACAATAATGGCGGCAATTCGGACCTCCGTCAAGACGAATGTTTTTTTTTTCTAAATCATATACCTACAAACGAATGTATCCATATTCTCATGTCACTCGAGATCAATGTCGTGCGGTTTTTATAAAAAAACATACTGAATTGACGTTTCGTATCAATAACAATATTAATATCTATGGATACTAGAATAGAGACCTACTTCAGTTTTGACAGCTGTTCCAAATTTAAACTCATAACCTTACAAAAATTGATAGCGTTATAACATTACAGTACAAATTTTACCTACTGCCACAGATAAGAAAGTTCTCATAGTAAAATTGGTTGTAGTAATGCTGGTCATTTCCTACGGTTTCTGAACGCATTTTGGAGCACTAATGATATGTGCGTAGATAAAATATATTATCCAATGATTTTTTTATTGAATGTATTCTTTACTGCATGTAATATTCAAATTAGCCAAAACATTAGGCATATTTTGTCTTAAATCGTTTACTTCTAGCGACAAAATTTTATCTTTGCAAAGTGATAATAATTAGCAATAAAATGTGTTAACGCAATTTCTTTTCAAACTTAATTCAGTTTTCCCCAAAGGCGAAGATTGGGCTCGTTAAACTTCGTGTCAAGTTTAAAAATATACATTAATTATTAAAAAATAATTATTCTGAGCTGTAACGATTACATCAGTGGCTCTCAAACATTATGTTCGCCGACGAAACCATTTTTTTGTGTTATGAAACGTCTAAAATTCAATCTATGTCTGAACCGACCAACATATTAAATGGTCCGTTTTAAAAATTGAGTTAAAATCAGTAAAAACGGGTCACCACTACCGCTATTTATAATACAACAGATATTAAATGACAATAACTTTACGTCTTAATGTAATGATAATTTATTTCGCTCATATAATTAGGTAAATAGAATTTCTTACAATTTTTTTGCAAGTTAATTTGATATAAATTTCAGCCTAAATAAAAAATCTGCACTGTCAACAGTTTGTTGTAAGTTTCTGCCAATTGAATTTCTGTGAAAAGCTTCTATTTAAACATCCGTGATTCTAAAGGGCCCATAATGATTATGCGATTTCATTTCAGTTTTTAATTATAAGAGGAGCTCAATAGTAACATAACATTGCATTGCAACAGTGTAGGCAAAATTATTAAAAACGATATGCAATTCTTTTGAAACCACACTGAGAGAAAAATTGGCCGACAAAGCACAATAAATGCTTTGTCATTTTTTTTGTTGTCAAAAGAGCAATAAGCTTTGTCGCGAAATCAAAACGAGCTTATTGCCATCGACAACTTTTTTATTGCCAACCGTAAATCAACAGTTTATTGTATCGGCAACAACATTTACATTGCTACCAGAACAACCTATGTTACCTTTGCCATGGCATTCATGTAATATTGCTAATTTATCAAGGTTAGACTTAGCTTCTACAACAAAGCATCTGTATTTTGTCGTAGCGACCAAACCACTTTGCTATTTTATCAAATTACGTGGTTTGTTACTGCAACAAAGCGTTTCTGTTTGTTCCAGTTACAATATAACTTTGCAATGTTATCAAAGTTTTACCTTGTTGCTGGAGCAAAGGTTTTATCCTTTGCTGCAGGTACAACGTGCTTTGCTAACTTATTAAAGTTAGATTTAGCTTTTATAACAAAGCAGTTATATTTTGTTGTTCTAACAACATCACTTTGCTCATTTTTAAACTAAAACGATTTGTTACTGCAACAAAGCGTTTCTGTTTGTTCCAGTTACAATATAACTTTGCAATGTTATCAAAGTTTAACCATTGTTGCTGGAGCAAAGCTGTTATCCTTTGTTACAGGTACAACGTGCTTTGCTAACTTATTAAAGTTAGATTTAGCTTTTATAACAAAGCAGTTATATTTTGTTGTTCTAACAACATCACTTTGCTCATTTTTAAACTAAAACGATTTGTTACTGCAACAAAGCGTTTCTGTTTGTTCCAGTTACAATATAACTTTGCAATGTTATCAAAGTTTAACCATTGTTGCTGGAGCAAAGCTGTTATCCTTTGTTACAGGTACAACGTGCTTTGCTAACTTATTAAAGTTAGATTTAGCTTTTATAACAAAGCAGTTATATTTTGTTGTTCTAACAACATCACTTTGCTCATTTTTAAACTAAAACGATTTGTTACTGCAACAAAGCGTTTCTGTTTGTTCCAGTTACAATATAACTTTGCAATGTTATCAAAGTTTAACCATTGTTGCTGGAGCAAAGCTTTTATCCTTTGTTGCAGGTACAACGTGCTTTGCTAACTTATTAAAGTTAGATTTAGCTTTTTTAACAAAGCAGTTATATTTTGTTGTTCTAACAACATCACTTTGCTCATTTTTAAACTAAATTTGTTCCAGTTACAATATCACTTTGCTATGTTATCAAAGCTTTATCTTGTTGCTGGAGCAAAGATTTTATCCTTTGTTGCAGGTACAACGTGCCTTGCTAACTTAATAAAGTTAGATTTAGCTTTTATAACAAAGGAGTTTTCTTTTGTTATTCTTACAACATCAATTTGCTCATTTTAAAACTAAAACGATTTGTTGCTGCCACATAATGATTTTGTTTGTCAAAAACAATATCACTTTGTAGTTTTTATAACAAAGCAGTATAACTTATTGAAGTTAGACTTTGTTGCTGAGAACGATACGAAGGTAGGTACACTCGACGTCAAATCAATTGGATCTTTTTAACAAGTTATAAGCTGACGACAAATTTAAGCACTGTTACATTATTTCCCGCCCCGATATCTATATTCATTTAGTTAAACCATTTCAATGAACCCGACCGTCACGCCAAAATCTGGGAAGCGCTAGAAGCTCAAGGCATCGAATACACAAGTACTTACGCATAATTAAAAATATATACAAGAACATGCAAGCAAAAATAAAAACCGAAAGACTAGGCTAACTGTTCCCTATAAAAAGAGGAGTCCGTCAGGGAGATCCATTATCACCCAAACTTTTTTCAGCAGTACTGGAAGACATATTTAGGCATCTTGAGTGGACCACATATGGACTAAATATTAACGGAATCAAACTTAACCATCTAAGATTTGCAGATGATCTGATTCTGATCGCAGAAGACCCAAAAAGCCTACAAAATATGCTTGAACAGCTTGTGAAAGAAAGCAGTAGAGTTGGGCTTTCAATGAACATTTCAAAGACCAAAGTAATGACAAATCTCGAAAAAACCCCTATTGAAGTCAATGGTGCCATAATAGAATATGTTGATGAATACATATACCTGGGCCAAATAATCTCGCCAAAAGACCTTACATCAAAAGAAGTAAATAATCGAGTTCAATTAGCATGGAAAAGATATTGGTCCCTCAAAGAAATTGTGAAAAACCCGCAAGTACCACTAAAATCTAAGAAAAAGATATTTGACTCGTGTATCTTACCCGTAATGACATATGGATGTCAAACATGGAGCTTGACGAAACAAAATATGCGCAAACTTGAAACCTGTCAACACAACATGGAGCGAAGCATGCTCAATGTCAGACTAAAAGACAAAATAAAGCTAAAAACACTACGGAATCAAACTAAACTCACAGATGTAACATACTGCACAAGAAAACTAAAATGGAGGTGGGCAGGCCATATGATGAGAAGCAACAAAGGAAAATGGGCTAAGGATGTAACAGAATGGTGTCCGCGACAAAACAAGAGAAGGAAAGGGAGACAGCGGCTTAGATAGGAAGATGAGATTCTTAAATTTGCCGGAGTCACTTGGAGGAGGACGGCCCAGAATCGGGAAAATGTGGCAAGCGCTTGGGGAGGCCTTTGCGGAAACGCAAGACAATCAAAGTGTTAGTTAATAAGTAAATTATTTGTTTTGTATATGTGATTGTTAAGTAAAGGCTTATTATTATTGTTATTATTATTAATGAACCCGAACACGACTCTGCTGAAAGTTTGTGTGGCGTATTTCGCAGAGTAGGAGGCCTATATACCCACAGAGGGGCCATGCTGTAAAAGTTTTTGGAGTTTACTCCTTAAGAATCGATTTTCATATATAAGCCCGGGGTATGAAAAATATGGGGTGTAAAATCGAACGTATCTGCCGTGCTAATTTAAAAATTCGTATCTCAGTATACGATCGGGGTAAAAATATGACTTCGTAATTTAGCAGGTTATGCGTTAAGCGTTATAGACTAAGGTCCCGATATAAAATAACCTTCACCGAGATGTTTATTTGATAAAATGTATTTTATATTTAATTTAATATGTCAATAATTATATTGCATATGGGTTGCCTAACAAATTTTAGTCCAGGGTATGTTTAATTAATAATAAAAAAAAATTGTTTTAAACATTTCACCGGTTTGATTAATATTAGATAAATTCTATACCAATCGAAAGTATGAAGCCCATAGAATATGCAAACGTTAGGTTGCCTATTCTTTTCCCGTCACAACTATTGGGTAGCCAGGTATAAACAGGTAAATCTATACCTACTAGCATTTTGCAAAGGTCTGATTGTTGAATTGAAATTAAATAAAATTAAAGATTATTTAATTATGAATTTATCTAATAATCAAATCGGTGAAATGTAAAAAATAAAAATTTTTTAATTTTAAACTAAACATACCCTGGACTAAAATTTGTTAGGCAACCCATATGCAATATATTTATTGACATTTTAAACTAAATATAAAATACATTTCATCAAAGAAACATCTCTGTGAAGGTCATTTTATATCGGGAGCTTAGTCTATAACGCTTAACGCATAACCTGCTAAATTAAGAAGTCGTATTTTTACCCCGATCGTATACTGAGATACGACTTTTTAATATAGCACGGCAGATACGTTCCAAAAATATAAGTATTGCGAGGATTGACGTTTGGTTGTCAAAGGCGACGGTTGAAAATTTTATCAAATTTTATTTTATTTATAAGTTAATTCAGTTTTAGAGTCCTTTTCGCTGTTTTTGCGATGAGTGAGTCAAGTCGAGGTGTCGTGAGTGATACGTCACTTTTAGAACATGGGCAGCGGGCAGCTCCGTCGTGGCTATCTGAAGTGGAGTTTGATAATAAGGCAGGGCCGAGTCAATCGGATATTGTATCGGACGCTGAGTCCATGTCGGATGTGCGGCATATAGCGGTGAAGCGTGCTTGTGGTCTGAGCGACGAAAGCTGTGGTTGTAGTGATAGTTTTATCACAATAGGCAGGAAACCTAAACGCTTGCGGGTTTTAGCAACCACCAAAACGCAGCTGGAGCCGGACGGTGTGCCTGACTAGCTATTTGAAGTTTATATAGTGTCAAAAGAAGATTTACCGAAACAGATTGGTTTGGCAAAGTTGCTGCAATTTAAGGGTATAAAAGGAATTTTATCCGTCAAGTTTATGGGTCCACGTAAAGTTCGCATACAGTTTAACTCTAAGGATGATGCGGAGAAGCTTCTGGCTTCTCAGGAGTTTAACAATGAGACGAGACGTTCTTATTGGTCTAATATGGCATGCTGCACTTATGGAATTATAAGGCAGGTTGAGTTGGAGATTGAGGAAGACGAATTTTTAAAGAATATTGAAGGGTCTGAAGACATTTTGTCAATACGTAGACTGAACCGTTTGGATCATGATGGGTTAAGGCTGAAGCTATTCGTCTGTGTTTTAAGGGAACTTCTTTACCGCCATATGTTTATGCCTACGGTTGCCGATTTAAGGTAAGTCAGTACACTTTCCCGGTTACCCAATGTTCAATATGTTGGAAGTTCGGTCATCTGAGCAGGTTTTGTCCTACTATTACTAAAGTTACTTGTCCGAAATGCGGCGGGGAGCATGCCAATTGCGAAACGACTATTTTTAGATGCATTAATTCTAAAGGCAGCCATATGGCCTTAGATAAGTCGTGCCCGGTTTTTGTGAAGGAGTAAGAAATTCGCAGGATTATGTCTGCTGAGGGATGTATATATAAACGGGCTTTCTGGTTGTATATGCAAAAAAAGGAAAAAAAGGATACGGATGTTTGTAGTCAGGATGCGCCATCTGTTTTTGAGAATGACTTAAGTTTTGGAAAGTCATATAGAGATGCTGTTTTGTCGAAGCCGTTACAATCTAAAGAGTCTGAAGATTCTGTCTGTCAGGCTGAGGGCCAGCGATCAGTAAGTCAGTACAGATTAGAGAGCGAGCCACAACAAGAGGTTCGTAAGCCGCGGAAGTCAAAAAGAGTAACAGATGTGAAGAGGTCCGAGTGTCTATTGGTCAATCAGCCTACTATTGAGCGGGCTGATATGGAAGATCAAAGACAAAATAAGGACAAGAAGAAGAGACGTATTACTTTTGAAAGGCTGGTTGAGAAGGCGAAGGATATTTTGCTTTCTACCGAAAGTTGGGAGGAGAACTTCAAAACGCTGTTTGGAGTTGTTGTTAAGGAGATTTTGGATTTATTTAAGGATTTTTTTAAGGAAGGTGATTTTGTAAGTTTGTTTTTGTCTAATGTAAACGGCTAGGTCTAATACCAGATCTTTCTTGAATGTAATGTTCAATTCAATATTGGCGGAACCCTTATCGGAATCGGCTAAATTTGTATACAGTTTTTTTTATGTAAATAGTGTATACAAATTTAGTTGTTTTCGTGTACATGTTATTTTTAAGTTTATACGGTTTATGTTTTTATTTATCTATGTCTTTTAGATGAATGATGTTGTGTATTAGGCCTGCTGGAGCTGGCATGTTCATAAAAATGATCAAAGCTCCTTAATTAATAGATTAAAAAAAAAAGTATTGCGATACTACGGTAGAAAGGTCGTATCTTTGTATGGATTTCATAGTAAGATACGGTTTTTTTCCGTAGCACTGCAGACTGTAGTAACAAAACTAGCCGCTCGAGGGCGCTTTACATCACGCTTCCTCATTTAGTTACTACTCATGCTCTCTCTAATTTGTTAAAAATGAATCGGAAGTAAATTTTCCTTGTAAAATATTGTAATTTTGTTGTATATTATACTCGTATATTAATATTATGTAAGTGCCTACCTTGTTCTTGTTTGCAGCACCCAACAGGGTACATAATGTGATACTTAAACTATTTACTAATCATTATGTGCAATAAATGTATTGAGTATATATTTTATAATCGTTCTTAAGGCCAGGCGCGCACCACGATTTTAGTCGCGCGATAATTTTGTCGCATAAATGCAAGATATGGGTTTATATGAGAGTGCGCGCACCACGATTTTCATAAACCCAGAAGTACGCTTATTTCTGCGACAAAATTATCGCGCGACTAAAAAAAAATCGTGGTGCGCGCCTGGCCTGAAGAGTAAACTCCAGTCGTGCGTCGGAGCTGACACACACACTTTTTTTAGTGTTAGAATAGTTTTAATATATTTTATGTAAATGCATGAAAATAAAGGCTATATTATTATTATTTTCAAGATTCAAGTGGTGCTTTTATACGTATAACGCCTGTGGCCTGTAATAAAGCGCATCACGCACAGACCGAATAGATTTTCGGTCTGTGTTTGCTGTAATAGGTATGTATTTTACTGTGATATATATTGGGACAGCTCGGGTTCAGATCAAATACTCTTTAGGCTCCTTGTTTTATTCGTTTTGCATTTTCAATTCCGCTTCACACAATATACATCTATCTAGTTTATAGCTAATGCCAGCATTATAAGCTAAAACACAAAACTCTTTAAATTATCACAGCGTCGTCTATTTATAGTTTGTCAAAGGACTGTCTCATTTCAAACATAGACAGAGAGCATTCGACCATCTCAAGGGAATCACAATTTACAGGGTATTTTCCGTTGACCTAGAACTATGAAATTTTGCAAACAGTAATACGGTCTTTTACTACAAGTATTGGGTAAAATCTGAAAACTATACATTTGTGATTAATTAATCATAAAAATATAGTCCTTTTCGAAAATCATTTTTGGAGAACTCGGTTGTGTTAACTTTGCACCTCATGCAAACTTAACCCGGCCAGTTAAGATGGGATAAATTTTTGTACGGAACCCTCGGTGTGCGAGTCAGACTCGGACTTCGCCGGTTTTTTATGTTAATTTTAAATTATGGATTGACAAGAAAAATATTATTGTCTGTAAAGTCGGTTTACGGACGATAATTTTACGTGATAACGTACCTAATGATATGCGAAAAAAGTTTGCATATCAACATTTTTAAAAGAAAAACAACCTGGCAATTTAGTGTATTGACATAATAGTCCCTAATAAAAATGACATTAAAAGCCTAGGATCCAGTAACCAATGGATTACATTCGCGTAGGTATACCCGTTTCATCATGCTGAACAACTTACTACAGGTTTGAGTGCAATTCATGTTTATTATTATTTGGGCATCTGATTCAAAAAAGAGATGACAGGTCGCGTGGTTAGCGTAACAGACCGTCAGACATTTTTTCGTGCGCGCAGCTGGTAATCGATTCGATTTATAAGACGTTATCACGTAAAAAAGTGAGAAATAATAATTGGTTGAATAGCGCCAAAATCAAAACAAAATAGTTGGTGGATTGACGCCGAAGAAAGAAAGATACCGAAATATATATTTTTGCGGTCATAAAACTTGTTGCTGACTGATTTGTCAATAGGTATTATACAATAACTGTTTTTTTTTAATGCATGTGCGATATTTTACGCGAGTGTACAAGGTTTAAGTCGTCACAAATTTAATTTGTCAATTCGACAACCTACCGAAACTAACTTTGCAAAAATGGCAACACGCGGGCACGGGAGGGGTACGGGGTAAGGGGTGTGTATGTTGTCGTTTCGTTTCGTTTATTTTGTCTTCAAATGCGAATGTCCACGGCATTGAATGGTCGCGCGCTTATTAGTTCCTACTATTCTAGTGCTTTTATTGTGCAATATGGAAATAATTCAGTTCCTTGAGAGTGCCGCTCTGCGACATTTAGCGCAGCGTATGTCGGGTAAGTGTTTATTTATTCTTATGAATGTTCTAAATATTAAAGTGAGTTTTTATGTTTATTTGTTAACTTTTTTCTTCACGCCTTAACTTTTCAACAAACATTTTCGTTCCTCTGCTAAAACACACTGCGTTGATCGGATCTTGGGCGTGATGGAGTGATGTTTTATGTAAGTCTGTATACACGGCCACGGCCACAAATCAAGATATAACTGGCAGTGGCAGAGGTGCGACACAAATGTGAAAACACGAGGCGTGTTAAAATGAAACTTGTGTAAGTAGCCGTGTGTCCGTGTGTAGACATGACGGCCGGCGATTCATAGCACATTACATTAGCTACTTCTATGAGCACGACTACAGTGCTATTGTTTTGTACAAAAAGATGTGGATCTGAACTTGGAGTATATAATACCAAGACTTCAAGGTGATGGGTTCCAAACACATTGCGTTGCACTTTTGAGCATAATTTGTCGATCCAACAAAACTTTTGTCATATCGACAAAGGTATCTATTTAGGTACTTACTAACTAAACGGTGTTTCTGTAGCAATTTATTAACATTGTCATATCGACAAAGGTTATTAACTTGGTGTTGAATGTTGTTTCTGTAGCAGTGTACAGGTACCAGCACGTTAAGTTATCCATAATGACTCCGGTCCTAATTCTTTATTTCGACACGTTCCAGGAACACCCTACGGGTTGAGAACTTTTAAGACCGTGGAGCCTAGTGAGAGGCTGGTCTTACTCCCCTGGCCTTGGAGTGGCCCAAGAAAGCTTCGCACTGTCGCGCACTGAGAACCCTGCCCTTGGACCTTGGAGGACATCTGCACTACTGGCCACACCTACCGCCACTACCACGCCGCGCACTACCGAGGGACGTCGGGTATCAGAAGGACGACCAGCTCTCTAGTAGAAAGACCCAAATCTAGGCATCGGACCCTTACTTGTCTTAAACTAATTACTTAAATAGTTAACTTAAAATTAGACCTAGTAATACTCTAAATAAAATTAAACTTACAACTAAATCATTCTATAAACTTAACTAAATTCTTAAAGCTACAAACCAGTAATAGAATTATTTTAAATAATAGAATTTGCGAAATTTAAACATAAGAATTATTTTAAAATCCAGAAAAATATTAAAATTTAAAAGTTTAGAACTAAGTACCTATATTAGAACGACATTCCCTTAAACGGTAGAATCACCTAAAAATAGAAGCCTTAACTTTTATTATTATTGAAATTAGTTTACCGGATGTGTTAATAAATATTTTATAAGATTCTTGATTAATTTTTATTTTATGTCCTTTTAATATACCCAGATAATAGGTAGGATATATAAACGTGACACAGTCTGACAACATAAATCTTGTCGATTTGGCTGCAATACTGCGTCACTGTAGCAATACGTTGTGTGATATGCAAACCCCGGACCACGGGAGCAAAAATGCACTTGTCACTAGTGCTTAGTTAAATATCGACTATTCTATCGACATCCATACGAACAAATTATTGAATCAGAAATTTATAGATCAAACTTATTATCTTACATGTCAGGTTGTTACACAATATTAGGTACATCAGGTAAGTATAGATACCATTTCAGTCAACTAATTACATTGGTACTATAATTATATCATACTCACGGGAATGATCGTAAAATAGATAAAGTGAATGACAGTTATAAATAGATACTTTTCACATAACTTACAGACCTCTTTCATATCATAGATATTTGCATATCGCAATTATAAACAACCGCTATCTGACATTGACTCAAGTCAATCGGTGTCAATCTTAGAAATTACATTGAGACGAACTAATTTACTATCATTTATTTGATTCATTATCATTAATATTATCGAGCCGCCACCATGCCACGCAATAAGAAACAGCGTACTTGGATAGCCGATTACGCGAAATATATAGAAGATCGAGGTGAACATTTATTTTGTAAAAAATGTGAAATCACAATGTCAAATTCCAAATTTTCCGTACAAAGACACATCAGAAGCAAAAGGCACAGCGGTGTTTCAACAAAAACACAAAATTTATTCAATCTGGAACTGTTAAAGTTTATTTTGGCTTGCAACATCCCCTGGACCCAGGTTAAGAACCCCATTTTCACTAATTTCATTTGCAATTGCATATCCGGAAAATTTTGTAAAGTACGTATTCCCGATGAATCTTTTCTGAGAAAAACTACTTTGGACATTGCATATAAAGAGAAAATGCACCAAATCAGGACTGAACTTGCAAATGCTAGAATTTACGTAAGCGTAGACGAATCCTCAGATGCAAACGGACGTCAAATCGGTAATGTAATGGTTGGAGCTTTATTAAAAAAACAGATGAGTACCCCACACATTATATCGAGTTTTTGGTTAGACGAAGTTAATAATGTTACTATATCAACACTCATTAGAATTGCCTTGGAGAAACTATGGGGGAAAGACCATAATAAACACGGCAGAGTCTTGTTACTCCTTACGGATGGCGTAGCCTATATGTTAAAGGCAGGAAAAAACTTGAAAAAACTTTTTCCTAATTTAGTTCATGTTACATGTCTAGCTCATGGCGTAAATAGGGTGGCTGAAAAAGTTCGATTACTTTTTCCCACTGTGAATAATTTAATCGCATACACAAAAAAGGTGTTCCGAAAATCGCCTAAAAGAATAAGAACATTTCGTGAAATGTTACCAACTGTTCCTTTACCACCGCAGCCAACTATAATAAGATGGGGAACATGGATAAACGCGGCCTGCTACTATCATAAATATTTGCCTGAAATCAAGCGAGTCATACAGACATTCCCTAATAGGGATTCAATGTATATTTTGAAAGTCAAACGTGCAATGAACGATTTAAATATTTTGAATGATCTAAAATGGATAAACAGTAATTTGTCAATAATACCTAGTACAATAAAACAATTACAAAATCAAAATTTAAGCCTGGAAGCCAGTTTAAATATAGTACACAAGTTGAAAGCGCACTTGTCAAGATTACGGTTACATCCTCAAGGTAAAGTTATTCACAACAAGTATCAGGATGTGTTGAAGAAAAACGTTGGCTTTTTAACTTTAAACATCTTAAATAAGTTGATATCTGGTAAAGAAGTGGAAGTACGTTGTACAGAAGAAATCCATAACCACTATGAATTATTTAATTTTGCTCCGATTACTACAGTAGATTTAGAACGGTCCTTTAGTTGGATGAAATGGATTTTATCGCCAAGGCGAAGGAGTTTAAAATCAGAAAATGTAGAAAAAATGATAATTGTATATTACGAAAACTATATAAAATACTGAAAAAATACAAACATTTCGTTTTAATTTTATTTTCAACAATAATTAATACTTCTGCATATCATAGCGGTAGTCCAGTAGGTACATCGTGCTTTTTATCGACATCGATTTATATGATATAAAATGTGTGTCCTCGCACTATAAAGCTGTCAACGCATTTTTGCTCCCGTCATCCGGGGTTTGGTGATATGTATATATTTTTGTCAGTCTGACAACATAAATCTTGTCGATTTGGCTGCAAAACTGTGTCACTGTAGCAATACGTTGTGTGATATGTATATATTTTTGTCAGTCTGACAACATAAATCTTGTCGATTTGGCTGCAAAACTGTGTCACTGTAGCAATAAGTTGTGAGACACACATATATATTGCCACTCTGTAAACATTGTCAATTTTACAGCAGATTTATGAGACTGTAGCAATATATCGTGCTACAGTCACAGATCTGCTGTAAAATTGACAACATATTTGTTACAGAGTGGCAACAATATATGTGTGTGTGTCTCACAACGTATTGCTACAGTGACACAGTTCCGCTGCCAAATAGGCAACATTTATGTTGTCAGAGTGACAACAATATATACGTGTCACACAACATATTGCTATAGTGACACAGTTCCGCTGCCAAATAGGCAACATTTATGTTGTCAGAGTGACAACAATATATACATGTCACACAACATATTGCTATAGTGACACAGTTCCGTTGCCAAATAGGCAACATTAATGTTGTCAGAGTGACAACAATATATACGTGTCACACAACATATTGCTATAGTGACACAGTTCCGTTGCCAAATAGGCAACATTAATTTTGTCAGAGTGACAACAATATATGCGTGTCACACAACATATTGCTATAGTGACACAGTTCCGTTGCCAAATAGGCAACATTAATGTTGTCAGAGTGACAACAATATATACGTGTCACACAACATATTGCTATAGTGACACAGTTCCGTTGCCAAATAGGCAACATTAATGTTGTCAGAGTGACAACAGTATATACGTGTCACACAACATATTGCTATAGTGACACAGTTCCGTTGCCAAATAGGCAACATTAATGTTGTCAGAGTGACAACAATATATACGTGTCACACAACATATTGCTATAGTGACACAGTTCCGTTGCCAAATAGGCAACATTTATGTTGTCAGAGTGACAACAATATATACGTGTCACACAAAATATTGCTATAGTGACACAGTTCCGTTGCCAAATAGGCAACATTAATGTTGTCAGAGTGACAACCATATATACGTGTCACACAACATATTTCTATAGTGACACAGTTCCGTTGCCAAATAGGCAACATTAATGTTGTCAGAGTGACAACAATATATACGTGTCACACAACATATTGCTATAGTGACACAGTTCCGCTGCCAAATAGACAACATTTACGTTGTCAGACTGACAAAATAAACATTGAGTGTTGTGGTTACATTGCTACAGTGACAAAGCTCTACTGTCAAATTCACAAAGTTTTTGTGGTCACACTGACAACAATACTTTACAAAACTTGTTTTGACTATATGACAACGTTGTACACATTGCTACAGTGACACAGCTCTGCTATTAAATAGACAATGTTTTATGTTGTCAGAGTGACAACAATATTTTACAAAATTTGATTTGACTTTATGACAACGTTGTATACATTGTTAATAGAAGTTGTGTTTTCAACAATTGTAAAAGTTGTTGCAGAATGTTGTTATATCAACAATAAACTGGTGACAATAATAACGTTTACTCTATAGCAACGTAACTATGTGGGTTGTGTGCCGTTAAAGTTTTATTGTTAGATCGACAGTATTTTTCTCTCAGTGCACAACTAAGATTCAAACAGCGAGTTAAATAAAAGCTTGAAAAATAAAAATTATTGTAAATTATGAAATTAAACGAAGAAAACAAAAGGACTGTGAAGTACATAGTTCGAAGTCATATATAATTAGAAAGAAAGACATACACACGTACATAAAATCATGCCAACAAAAGTATCCAAAAATAGAGGCCGTGTGCAAGCAAAAGTCCAGGTTCAGTATGCCAGAGGCCGTAACGCTGATTTTCACCCTGATGGTGACAAAACGACCACCCTCAGAGAAGATTCGGACTACCACCGCCGGTCTTAGGCCTACGGTAGGCCTATAAGTAAATAAGAGGCTCGCCCTAAGTACTATGCTCGTTTATAAATGCCTTGAGAACCTCTTATTTTTAATATCGGTTGAAAAAGAAGAAAGGAAGGCTCATGAAATTGATCCATAAGTTCCTAGATGTATAGGAAGTTTCGAGTTAATGTTTAATTTTCTTCCTGTTAACACGAACAACCTATTTATGAGTAAGTACCTAACGCACTAATTAAAACTTTACGTTATAAATATTCTTACAAAGGTGTTTATTTTTTATTAATCTCGCAAATTTCTTACCTTTTGAAGAGTTAATGTAGGAATCGATAACTTTTTAAACGTAAAAGGCAATAAATACTGATACAATAAAACATATACATTACCTTCTCTTCTTTGCTATTTTCCCTCGATTTTTACTAAAAATTATAGTGAAATTCAATGCCAAACAGTAATTTATACTATACACATGGTACAAATCTAAACTTATATATGCCTAATAAATCCATCACAAGAAACTTGGATAGATACACAACGACACGACAATTAGATATACGATACGACCGACGCAGCTGCTGATATCGCAAAAAGACAATCTTATTATTCAGCTTCATTTGCGCGTCTCGTATGGCGGTAACTTGGTTAATTTTGATTATCCAATCGTCCCCGGTCGACCCACATACCCGCAATTGTTTCAAGCCCAGTCACGCACCCCTTGAAATGGTACCATCCTTAAATTCCCGCCAATTTACCCAAAATAAAGGTTAATTGCACATAAAAACGTATGAGACCAAACCGCCTGTAAAACCCGGACTGATAATGATAATGTACCTATTAAAAAGACCCCAAGCAAAGTATGCATAAATTATCATTATTAATGAGAGCTTAGAGCAATCTGGCCGGGAAACGGCGATACGTAAGGTACGGTTTTTGGTTTTCGATAAACGGTTTGAGCACATTTGAAATACGATGTGGGAATAAGGAGAAGGTACTTAATAGGGAACAAAGCAGGCCGTAGAGGGCAACTAATTACGGGTTCCACTGACGCCTAGCGGAATGGAGCGAAGTGGACAAGAGCAGTGATTACTTGATTAGTGACAAGTGTTCCTAGTTAAGCGGAGATGGGCGGAGTGTTTTATTTTCAAGTCCGCTCACTTTGCTTACACTGTCTAAACTGACGCGCAGTGAACATTTTGAGCACTATTTTTAGTTAACTTATGATCCGATCTTTTCTTCTCAGCCTAAGTTCACGTCGGTTAAAACTTGATTATGATAAAACGCGTAGATTAAATTAAATGTATTAATATATTATTTATATTTATTATGCATATTGTCGTCTATTACCAAAACTTGTGCTACTGATTAACTTAGTAACTTAGTTACTCATTTGTGTAAGATTGTATAATATTTACCTATCTATATTATTATCAATTAAAACCCAGTTGTTTTTTTCAAAAAGGCTAATTTTTGTATCATTTTCAAAGAGAAATAAGCCCTTTTGAAGACACTCCTCTGTTACAATTAACATTGTTTCAACGTACAATTAAAAATAATGTTCCCGACATCATTTTCAACGCGTAGGCTACTAAGCAGACGAGCGAAGAAGACGGCGGTAAAGAGTCTTAAGACCACTATTATGCTTCCACTAAAGTGCACTAGGGCATAAAGCCGCACTTTCACTTCAGAAATGCTCGGTTTCTTCGCATTGTCGTATAACTTGCACTATATTCGTAATATTGTTATTCTTGACGTGGAGTGTTGAGTTTGAATCCAAATTCAATTTCCTATTATTTTATGAAGACATCTCTGATTTTCGTCACTGCCAAGTAATGTCAGGTCTTTTCTTTAGTATCGGAACTTGTTATACTTAGTAAGTTAACAATATGAGTGTAGATAAAAAAATATAGAATTTTATAACAGTGTAGACATATGGTTGTACGGATGAATAAATAGACGCATTTAAATGAATTGAATAGATTACGAGCTACCTGCATAAATAATATTGGTTGACACACGCATGTCATGCATTTGTTAATGGATATGCAAAATATTCAGCCCATTTTCTGTAACACAAGCTCGATGAATAAAGTTTGAAAAAAAAAGTTGTTACATTTTAGCCCAGGAAATAATTTGTGCAAAAGATAATAAGCGAAATAAGTTAGCCACGCAGACGTTTAATATTTCCATTTTAATTAGAATTTAATACGCCTGTTAAAATACACTATTAAAAATTACATTACGGTATAGGTAAAGAATAAGTGAATATAAATAAGTAAATAAATGTCATACAATCTCATAGAAACTGACGTACAGTTGGATTTTTAACTTGCCGGTAGGTACGTTTTAGTGCACGAAAAGTTTTGAACGTTTTAAATTGTAGTAATATTTAATACAAGAAAGTAGCCGCAACCTAGTCCACGTAATCGGATCAATAGTATTCTATAACCATGTTTGGACTTTCTTCTATTTCTGTACCCGAATTGGTTAAATTCGGCCAGCAATAGTTTCGCCGTGATGAGCAAACAAAGAAAGTATTTTTACCGCCAGATGGTGCAGTACGGCTGGCACCGCGCGACCATACAGGTCCTGTATCGCGCTGTTAGGATTTTTGCTGAAATAACGAACCCGATCCACACACAACTTAATTTCAATATAATTTTAGGATTGTATAACACTATGATGTTAGGTTTGTAATGTATTTATTTATCTATGGACCTGAATTCAAAAAATAAATTTACTTGAATGGGAATGCCTTAAATAAAACCTTAAGTTATTTTATGTGCCATCCCACGCCGCGTCGCGCGGTTGCCATTCAAGTACCTTTCAGCCTCTATTGCCTAGTAGGCATCGTAATTTTTGGAGCGACAGGTAGCCATTGCTGTATCGATAAATTCTCTAATCGATGCCTTTAATGCCTTCGCTCCCAGCTTCGTTTGCAAATGTGTTTTTATTTCTTTTGTAAATATTATTTTGGAGAGAATGATGAAGTGGGTATCAAATAAACTGATATGGATTCATCAATCAAGACAGAGACGGTTAACTCCCGAGAGTTTGTAACAAACCTGATATTTATTTTGACAATAGCAAATTGCAAAATAATTTTTAAATAAACACAGATAAAAGAAACATTACTGAAGTTTCGAAGATACTTTTGAAAGTAAGAATAACTGAATAAGATTATTTTGTTTCATTTTAATACTTTTAATACCTATAGTACAAGCTATGCTTATTGCTTAGTTTGGGACTAGGTAAATTTGTGTAAGATTGTCTCTTAATATTTATTTATTATTATTTATTATATAGGGCTTAAAGCATCGATAAGTGTGATTATCGATATGGAAATTCCTTCTCTCAATATTGTGACGACATACTTAGCAATTGACCTCGCTCACTACCACATATGTAGGTTTGACAATTCTTTTGACATTTGCCCTATGTCTGGAAAGTTAATATATAGTGTTATACGAAGTTAAATATAGCTTCGTATAATAACTTCCCAATAAAGCAATATTTTCAGCCAGAACTTAATATTTTATCATCACTTCCTTTTATTATTAAGTCAACGGAACAAAAGTAGTTAATTTTCTTGGAATTTCCTTGACAACGAATGGTCTGAGATATAACGAAGTCTGTATCTCGTACGAGTTAGGCACTTCGAGATTGGGAAACGAAATCAATCACATTCCGACGGTCGGCCGCCGAACTCCGAACAACTTAATACGAAATGGTGTCGTCGACTTGTTTTGTCCATATTTGACAGCACTCTATAGGTGCTTGCTTGTATAAATGCAATTAGGTGGCTAGGTACATTATGTTTCTGGGATTTTCGTATAATTATTTTCTTTAAGATAAAATGCGTTACGTAAACTCAAATTCGACGGATGATTTATATTTAAGTGCGTCTCGTATTTTATACAATTTGAGGACATACAACTGTCACTGTCACGACCACTTTTTTTCGCTAATACGTGCTAATAGATCTATGAATAAAATTGTAATGTATTTTAAACAATATTACGATCTCTATTGTACAGGAAATAATGAACTTTATTCTGCAAGTAGGCCACAAGGGCACTTTTACATGTCTGAGTCTACCGGCATTTCACAAGAGGAGACCACTGTTGAGAAGAAACGCCGAAAGAAACTCAACAGTCAGTCATTTTTTCAGAAAGCATAAGTACTTAACTATTACAATGATATGAACTTAACTATACGTAGTTCTACAAGAAAACATATTAAAAGTGTATTTTAAGACAAGTGAGGAAAAGTGTAAGAATAAAAGAGAAACTACAAGAAAGCCTGACGGTTTATCACAATTTATGTACGTTTGATATGCTTTCTTATTAGAACTGTGTCCCTTAAACTAGTTAGGTACAATCTAAGAAAGAGTCAGCTACGCGGTTTCTGGTTCAGGCCATGCATTTTTGTCTGTCAGATAGTCCTCTACTCTATAATATGCTTTTGACATTAGAGATTTTTTTAAATAATTTTTGAGACATGGAAAGGCTAATTTTAAAACATGATCAGGTAACTTTTGATATAAAAATGAATACATTGGCCTAAAAATGATTTACTTACTTTACGAACACGAAACTTTTTAATAGCAATTTTATTTTTATTTCTAGTGTTAAAACTGTGGACATCGGATTTTTTTGTAAATGAATCTAGTTTCTAATAACATACATAATACTCTCATAAATATATTGGGACGCTACAGTTAAGATGTTTATATCTTTGAAAATGTCTCTTAAGGAGTCACGAATGGCTCTTTTTTGTAGCACAAATATAGTCTGAATGTCAGCTGCTTTGCCCCAAACCAGAATACCATATGACATGACACTATGAAAATAACTATGATAAACTAAGCGAGCTGTATCAACATTACTCAATTGTCTGATTTTCCTAACGGCGTAAGCCGCTGAACTTAATTTACCTGCAAGCACTGCTATATGTGGACCCCATTGCAAATTACTGTCCAATGTTATACCTCTGCCGTGTTAAGCCAAACTCACGTATCTTGAGTTACAGTAGTTTAGGTTAATCAGGCTTAATCGATTCGAAATAGTAACTTTTATATATACTTTAAAGATTTTTAATTTTTACCCTCAATTTTCGTAGATAATTGACTTGGCAAACTCCTGTAACTTCGATTTTCAACTATGGATTTATGCGCATTGCTGTATTTTTAGTTACCTCAAATACGCTTAACAATCGCGATACGTTTGAGTTTTGTCAATTTGCGGTAACTTTCATTACATGAGTTTGTCAAAACCACACAAGTATGAACCTGTCGCGAGCGTAATGTCCTCGAGTTAAGTACTCGAAGTAATGCGAACCTTTGAAAATAATGACAATCAATCTACAGGCATAAATGCTGCTAAGAAACAGGATCTTTTGAAATTATGTAAAAGTAGGTAAGCCTGCTGATCGACGTACTTTTTTTGAAAATGTGCCTATTAATGATAATGATTTAAATAGTGAATCCTATTAGTTTTTACAAAAGTACACCAAATATGTGATAGATGTTTATTTTAAATTAAATTAGATAATTGCATATTTAGTTTTATGTTTCAAAGTTTTTAACAATTATTAAGTTAGGTACAAGATACTGTAATGATTTAAAGATTTTTTCTACAAATGAGACTTTTCTTTAGTGTTACGTCAGATTTATTCAAAGCATCACTAAGATACAGGAGATCAGCATAACCGTTGGGCTTCTACCAGTGAGTGAATGCTGAGGGCATATTAACGTATCTGTAGATACCATATTTTGCGTAACTTAAAATGTATGCAATTTTAGACAGTCATTATTTTTAATTTTAGATAATTAAATCATTTAAATGCTGTAATAGTTGAAATTTGACATGTCATTAGTTATTGTTATTTATATTCGCATAAAAAAATAAGAAAAAGAAACATCCATAATTTTGTGAGTTATGATAAGTTTCTTGTCTAAAACTATAACAGCGTTTTTCTCGAAATGGCCATTTCGAAGATATATGACATTGGTTTAATAGGGCAGACCTAAGAATAATGCCTTATTCACTATTTCTAAACATCAAATATACTAACTTAACTACACTCATTACTTTCCTTTGCATCTCGTAGTTTGCATTGTTGCAGTGCGCTTGTTGTTACCAAGCGCCTATTATACTTAAGTCGTAAACCGTTTTTGCATGCTACCCTCGCCTATTAATTAGATATGTGAAATTATTGTTTTCTCAGTAAGTGATTTATGTAAATATTTTGAGAAATAAAACTTACTTTTAAACCATAAACCATAGTTGGGTAAAAATTTAATTAGTACAATTCATCAATAAACAAAAAATAAAAATTAGGATTGATAGGAAGAAGTAATAACTCGATTAACTAGTAACAAACCAAGGGTCTGTTTACCATGGAACGTAATCCTAAAGATGATGAAGGGATACAATCAAGAACTATGTTTAACCAAAATAATAACGGGATATCAAGGGTCTAAAGTTGCAGCATCAGATCGGCTTTAAAGTTTAAAGACGACTGATCAAGTCGAGTGTAAACCAAAATGTTTGACCGCAAGTCGAAGTTTCCAGGAAGCGGAATTGTCCTGATCGAAATCTTGAAATATCACTCTCAGGATTGGAGGAATTATTAAATTCCCTGAGGCGTGGGGGCCCGAAGCCAACCGGAACAAAAAGCGAGCCCTTGGCCGGTAAAATATTGCGATCTAAGTGGGCCGCGGTCGGGAACAAAGGTAAAGGTTAGGCGTCACTTCCATTGATACTGTGACTATGAAAACTCAATGTAATTGCCGTGCTTGTGTCAAGATTTATTAATAAATCTTGTTTTTAGCTTCTCGCTACCGTTAGCTAGATTTATCGAGGCAATATTTTGTCGCGGTTGGACAATTATACATTTAAATCGAGAATACCTTGTTGAATTCGTTTTTATTGCGCGTTTTAAGGGAATCGTATATATTCTTATGAAGTTATGATACATTTCTTTAAACCGAGACCACTACTGAATTTTTAACATAACCACTGCATTACCATCTTGTTACGCATTGTCATATTAATTCAAACAAGATGATTTAAATCAAGAGACACAAATAACTAGATAATAAGTACAATTATATCTGAGAGAGGACTCATTTTTATTTGGTACTACGGGCATTAACATATTTCTCTCAATACAATGAAATTGACCTGTTTTCAATTTACATATTCCAATTCTAATTCCTTGTGAATGTGCTGAAAATGTGATGGTAATTTTTACCCATATAAAAATCATTTTAAAAAGCTCAATTGTGTTACAAAATGAAATAAGCAAATTCGGTTTTAAAACATCTGTCTGCTATGTAACAAACTGCGCTAAAAGCAATAACATCGGAACTACCAATCAATTGAACGCGACAGCCATTTCACACCGACTGAACTCGTACTACAAAATGTTGAAGACCGCAACAAAATATCAAATATCCCACAACATTCGAGCGGCGCGGCAGGTGCTTGCAAATCAATAGAGAGATGCAATAGGTATCGTCTCTGAACTTTATAAAATTTCATCTATTCGTATCCGAGAGGAAGGAAAAATTTCTTCCTTTGTTACTCCCTATTTGGCGTAGTATGCGGATCTTTTGTGAAGTTTTCTTTGCTGGAAACAAGTTCATGTAAGAAAGCAGCTATTCGTTCCATGGGCTAATGAGATCGTTAAGGGGAGGGTGTACAATTGAAGAGACTTGTTCAAACGCTACCATCTTGCTATAAATAAGATATATTCTCACCTTTTACCGAAATCGATCTGATTTGATGATACTAATGTGACATACTTCCAAATTAAGCACAAGAAAGGCTGTTATTAGGTATTACATTTGTAATTAATATATACTAAAGTACGTATGAAACGTCCATTACTCATCAATTCATCGCACAAATATGTACCCTTGTCGGGATTAGAACCCCGGGCCGCCGGCTTAGTAGACAACCAGGCGCAGTTGTAGTCAGCCTACTGCTGCGCCAACTGCGTCGTCATATTACAATACTCTAGAAGAAAAAACGTAGATAACAATGTGAAATGTAGATACCTACATTTGACAACGCGGTTGGTGCAGTGGTAAAGTAGCTGCCTACTGAACCGGCGGTCCTGGGTCGAATCCCGGTAAGGGCAAATATTTGTGTGATGAACTCGAACATTTGTGCCGCGGTCATGGATGTTACTTGTATTTAAGTATGTATTTATCTATATAAGTATGCTTACGTGGGACTAGATCGATTTGTGTGAGGTAGTAACTAAACGGCTATAAGTCATCATTGGCCACAGCATCTGTTGTAGATGTTTGTTGCAGCACTTGTGGGTTTACGGGTTCCCACATCGCCGTTGATGACTATAGAGTCCTATAGCAGCGCGGCATTTCTTGCCACATCGATCGCACACAAAACGCGAGTCCGCAGGAGGTGGAAGAGCACGACGAAGACTTTTCTGCTTAAGGTTCTCCAGCCAGTCATCGTCATGCTTTGATGTTCCGACTTTAATGTCATGACGCCATTCAGGTCTCATCTCAGCGCGTTTTTCCCACCCGTCTGTCCGAATACCGAAACTATTCATGTCCCGCTTGCAGGAGTCCTTGAATCTTAAAGTTGGACGCCCAACAGGTCTTTTTGCGTCCGCTATCTGACCCAGCATTACTTGGCGTGGTAGTCTCTCCGAGTCCATGCGATGAACGTGACCGAGCCAGCGTAGTCTTCTCTGCTTTAGCATAGCAGTTATGCTGCAACAATGCGTTCTTGAGAGTACTACCTCGTTGCTGATTTTGTCTTGCCAAGTGACTCCGAGTATAGTCCTCAGGCAGCGCATGTGGAAAGCGTTGAGTTTGCGTTCTTGTTTCGCATATGTAGTCCAAGTTTGTGACGCATACAGCAATACACTTAGGACGCAGGTCAGGTGTACAAGGACTTTGGTATGCGTAGTGAGCTTACTGTTCCTCCATACGCGTGCAAAAAGCTTCCCAAAAACAGTTGATGCTCTGCCTATCCGAGTATCTATCTCCTTGTCGCTAGATAGTGATTGGGTGGTGGTAGAGCCAAGATAGCAAAAATTATCTACGACATCAAGTACCGCACCGTCGAGCATGATTCTCGGAGACTGGTTTACGCCTTGCACCATGATGACAGTTTTTCTGGTATTCACACTCATAGAGAACAGCCGACAGGCGTGACCAAATCGTGTCACTAACTCCTGGAGTTCGTTTTCAGAGTTTGCAACTAGAGCGGCATCATCCGCATACAGAAGTTCTCTAGCAATTACGTCCAGACGCTTATTTTTTGACTTGAGAAGACTAATGTTGTACAGTTTACCGTCCTTTCTTGTATGCAGATGTACTCCGACGTCACAACCCTCAAAAGCAGTCAGAAGAAGCGCCGAGAAAAAGATACCAAAAAGGGTAGGTGCTAACACGCAACCTTGTCTGACTCCACGGTTTACGTAAAAAGGTGCCGACTTTTCGCCATCAAATATGACCGAAGCGCTCATGCCCTCATGGAAGGACATGATGAGTGACAAAAGCTTCGGGGGACATCCAATCCTGCGCAATACTTCGTATAGACCCTCCCTACTCACGGTATCGAATGCCTTATTGAGGTCAATAAAGGCCATATACAGCGGTAAACGATGCTCACGACATTTTTCTTGCAGTTGTCGAAGAGTAAATATCATGTCGTTAGTCGAACGACCAGCTCTGAAACCACACTGCGATTCGGGGTAGATCTGAGACGCTAAAGTGTCCAGTCTTCGTAAAACAACTTTTGCGAATGCCTTTCCTGCAATGCTTAACAAAGATATGCCTCTGTAGTTATTACAGTCACCTCTGTCTCCTTTGCCTTTATAAAGTGTAATGACGTCGGCATCTCTCATATCTTGAGGAATAGTGCCTTCATCCCAACAACGCAGTAAAAGAGCGTACAGAGGAGAAGAAACGCAACCAATTTTCACCAGTTCAGCAGGTAAGCTGTCAAGACCTGTACTTTTACCCAATTTTAGACTCTGGAGAGCCTCAAGGAATTCTTCACCTGTAGGAGGGTCGTCAAGGTCAGACACCGTGGATCGAGAACCAAAATTAGCCAGTGCATCTGGGTGTATAGACACTTCTTGAGAGAACAGTTTTGAATAATGCTGCGTCCATCTATCGAGCTCCTTAACCTTGTCTGTAATCGGATTTCCATCAAGGTCCTTGATTGCTGCACGCTTTCGCTTTGTCGGACCAATTGCGGACTTGATCCCCTGATACATGCCCCTAAAGTCTCCCACATCCCGGCACTGTTGTATAGACCGGCAGAGTTTAACCCAGTACTCATTAGCACAACTACGACTGATGCGTTGTACATCTGCTTTGGCTGCCTTGTATGCAGCTTGTTTGGCAGGATCTCTGTGGTTGTTCAATAGGTTTATGTGAGCTGTTCGTTTTTCCTCAATAAATGGTAACAGAATGTGTTCATACTCGACAAACCAGTCACTAGCAATCTTCTCCTTCTTGCCGAACACCTTTTCAGATGCTTGCGTTATTTCCTTCTTTATCAGTTGCCACATCTCTTCAACGCTAGTAGATGATTCCAAAATTTCTTTGCTAAGTTTATGTTCAACTAGTTTTTCTAGGTCTTTGCACAAGTCCTTGTCGAGCATAGCTGCGGTGTTGAATAGAATTTTCCGAGGCGCATTCTTAGCAGAGTGAATTTTCTTTGGGATCAGACGCGATTTAGCCATAATCAAGGAATGATCTGTGTTACAGTTAGCACTATGATACGTACGAGAGTTAAGGATATCTTGCAAATCCACCCTCTTTGTAATAATGAAATCGATCTGATGCCAGTGACCTGAGCGTGGGTGTTTCCATGATACTTTGTGAATAGGTGCGTTCTTAAAGTAGGTGTTCGTCACACACAATGATAAAGAAGCGCAGAGCTCCAGCAAGCGCTGCCCGTTTTCATTGATGTTACCAATTCCGTGATAACCGATGCATTCCGGCCAGTCTTCAGACTTGTTTCCTATTCTCGCATTAAAATCGCCGAGTAATAGGAGTTTGTCAGACGTACGGACATGTTCCAGACACTGACGTAAATCTTCATAGAATTTGTCTTTAACATCGGCGGGGGCTTTTAAGGTTGGTGCATAGGCTGAGACAAGAGTAATAGGACCTGATGTTGACATTAGTCTTAGTGCCATTATGCGTTCGGACACACACGAAGGTGTTTCTAAACATCCAAGTAAACAGTTACGAACAGCGAACCCTACACCGTGCTCTCGTCTTTCGCCATCATGTTTCCCTTTCCAGAAGAAGGTGTAATTGTCTTCACGAATGCTACCCTCGTCTAGAAGACGGGTTTCCTGTAGTGCGGCAACATCAATACGGAGGCGGAGAAGTTCTCTATCTATGATGGTGGTCTTCCTGAGTTCCGGTATACCGTCGGTGGTTGATGACACATTGTCGACTCCAGGGAGCATAGTCCTCACGTTCCATGTGGCGAATCTCATGACATTTAAGGTGTTAGTTTGGTATTTTTTTGTTCTTTTTTTGCCAGGTGCATTAAATACCCATCCTGTTGCAGACACTGCGACATGCCTGTTGCTCCACACACCTATAGAAGCGCAGGATGAGAGGCGGACCAGTACCTTATTGGCCGGGGGCTGCCCAGCTGAGGCAGGCGGTAACTGGTCAGTTAGTCGCGATGGACTATCCTACCGTCAGGAGTCACCCCTGGCGCCCGCGCACACGCCCATTAGCGCAAAGCTTATCACCGGTGACTGCGACTCCCCGTGTTGAAATTCGTACCTTTTCAGGTACGAGTGGAGTGTCCTCTCCACAAGCGTTGCGTGCCTGGGACGCAGTTCAAAGTCACGAACTTGCCCAGCATCCGTGACCCTCTCTCGGCCTAGTCACCTTGATCCACAGGAATGAAACTAGTCATTACGTGTGGAGTTGATTCGGCTGCGGGAGTTGCCGACTTGTTCAGGTTGGACCTTACTGTCGCCTACGGTACTCCAGATCCGTTGCCCCATCCGCCAATGTACACCGTACCGAAGCCTATCTTCTCCGATGCCACCGCCGTTAGGGTCTTCACCCGTAACCCTGGGCAGGGGACTGCGTTATACCCCGCAGCACTGGGTCCCCGACCGAACTTCGCCACCCAAACACCTTGGCCTACTAAGGCGACGGGTGCCCACCCCCGCGACAAGGACGCGCCGGTCGAGAATTGCTTAAGTGAGGGATAGAGAAGGTCACTCTACCCCTCCAGAAGCCGGGTTAATGACCAGGTATAGTGCCCTGGCCAAGAATCCCGGTAAGGGCAAATATTTGTGTGATGAACTCGAACATTTGTGCCGCGGTCATGGATGTTACTTGTATTTAAGTATGTATTTATCTATATAAGTATGCTTACGTGGGACTAGATCGATTTGTGTGAGGTAGTAACTAAACGGCTATAAGTACCTACATCAATTCGATTTCGGTTCCTGATCAATGCTCACTGATTATACATTTTGGGTGCAATTAAGCCAGAAGGATCAATTAGCAAAGTCAATCGGCATTAGGAATTCCGATAGAAATCGAAATGGAATGCTTGGAAACAACCGAGTAGAAAATTTCGACTCACACCCACAGTTAGTTAGCCATCAATCACAATACGGTACGAGCAAATTGCTAAATTCCCTAACTACGTAACGCCGCTATTGATTTGAAGAATGAATAAATTAGCAGCCTGAGTTTCGACGCGGGCCCGAGATTTCATTTGAACTCGTGAATTTCGTAATCTCCTATCACACTCAATGAAATAAACGCAGAATCAAGTCACTTCTAAGCAAAATAGAGTACCTTTTGCCTTGTATACACGTAATAATATGAGAATAATGAAGTAATAACAGATTTGCTCACAGCGGCTCACATTTTAACGAGCCGTGATGACTATTACGTCGGCATGATCATTTGATTAATTACCGTGCCAGAGTGTAATTAAATCACATGAATATATTTGAAGGTTGCTCTTGATATTAAATAGTAAAAATAACAAATTAATTAATTATTGCTGGTACTCGTAGCTGTGTTGGGGCTTTAGGAGTAGCGCTGTGCGTTTTAACACTGCCGCTTTAGCAGCAGGCAATGAAATGTGTGACATTCTTAGTATTTATAAAATACTAAGAATTGTCAGTGGGTGCCTGATAAATTGAATAAATAAATTGATTGAAAGCCGGACGAAGGATGTGCAAATAATAGTGCAAACTAATATTTCCCTTGTTTTAATTTCCAAATTTCCTTTATTTTGCCGAAATCCTTTATTTTATTTTATCTTTTCGAATTGGCAAAACTCATACGTGAAGCTGTCATGTAATAATTCGAATGCATTGTAGCGGGCACGAATAAAACGCACAACTTCGCACCAACTACAAAATAATGGCAAAAATGCTTCAAGTTCTCGCAAAATGGCAAAAACGCATCTTTGAATAGGAGTACCGATATGTATGCTTATTTTAACAAATTTAAATTTTCGATTAAATACTATTGTGTCCTACCCTACCGTGCCTTAGGGTTGTAATTTTTTTATTTTAAATAAAAGTATCCAACAAAAATATCATACATTTCGAAGAGAGTATTAACCATCCGAATAGTTTAAGTAAATTAATGGAAATAGTTTTAAATAAATACCAAGCGATTGTTTAATTTATGACGTTAAAGTGATTTTGCCATTGTACAGCATTTTGATGATAGAGCGATCACCTATGATTGTGTAAACCTTTTGAACCCTAAGAACTTTTTAAGAAAGTGTAATTACGTTAACAAAAGTCAATTTTTGATGGCATATCAACTCACCATCGTCTATTGATGATTATGTTTATCAAGTGATTAAATGACTAAGTCCGTCACTTTTTTACAGTAATGTGAAAGCGAAAGTGAGGTAAATAAGTAATGTCTCAAGGATCAATACTATTTGAGACAAGCTAGCTACATTTTTACGCTTTAATCTAAAGAGAAACATTCGTCAAATGCATGGTCAAACTGCTATGACTGTGTAGGCAATGTTTAATTTCCCTCCAAGCTGCCAGTAAATGAAAAGCCCGCATTTTCGAATTAAGATTTCACTAAAACCTAGTAGCAAGAATCTCGGTAAGTAACAAAACGGGTCTCCATTATAACAAACTACACGAGCTTACAAGACAGTGGCAGTTTAAACAAAGATTCGAGTAGTGCGAAATATCACAATCGAGTGTAATGTGCCTCAAGTGCTGTAAGTAATAACTTATGGGATAATCGTATAGTGGAAAACACAAGGGTAGGAAGATACAGTAGTGTCAGCTTCGAGGAAGAAAAATACATAGTCAACAGTTTTTTGCTTAATTGTAGTCGATTTTTCAAATAAGCACCACCAGTAGTGTAATAATGCAATATATAGGTATTTGGAATCAGCTTATACTCGTGAAGCCGTTTCATGAATTATCTCTCAAACTAGGATCAATGTTAAAATCCCATACAAAAACTAGATAATGTCATAACTCCCTCCTGCACTAAAATTCAATATGGGTCTCCTTCTTAAAATGTTCTTAGAACGGTTCGGAACAGATTCGGAAGGTTCATTCTGCCAAAGGATTCCTTTCGATCATCAAATGCCATATATCGTTAATAATATAATATACCGTAAACACCGTCGTTATTGCATCCGTAGGTATATCAATAACCCTCCTACGCGTCCTCAAGGAAACTCGAACAATGAGACCTTTACTAAGCACTGGTCATATCATATAATATATATCAAATCTACTTAGATTTTTTTAGGGTTCCGTACCGAAAAGGTAATAAAAACCGGGACCCTATTACTAAGACTCCGATGTCTGCCTGTATGTCTGCCTGTATGTGTGTCTGGTAAAAGTACCAGGCTGTATCTCATGAACCGTGATAGTTCAGACGGTTGAAATTTTCACCGATCACAGCCACAATAACAATAAATACTAAAAAACAGAATAAATTAAATATTTAAGGGGGATCCCATACAACAAACGTTGCGTCAACTTTGCTTCTCATTTGTATCCGACGCCATACATACCAGGTGCAAACTTAACCTAATCCGGCCAGTTAAGATGGGGTAAGTATTTGTACGGGACCCTCGATGCGCGATTCAGACTCGCACTCGACTTGGCCGGTTTTTACGTCTCTCTTTTCTATATACGCTAGGCTAGTTTGATAAGGAAGTATAGGAAGTTGAAAGTGTCGAAATGCATTTTGCGTTTACTTTTTGGCGATCTATGTCACTGGAATGAGCTAACGGGCCGATGTCGGCTCGGCCATCAGAAGATACTACGGTGGGGACGACCGATACCATAGATACCTTCACAAAGGTAGCGCTGTCTGCGGCAAATTGGTGAAAGGCGACTGAATAGGAATTGGCAGTCTTCTCAAATTATCGGTCCATGGTAAAGTACGCCTGAAAAAATTAAATCTGATGCGCTATACTCGTACTTACAATGTTTGATTCAATACATATTGGAATAAAAACACTCGGTAGTATATTTCGAAATAATTGTAATCTTAAATATTAGGAATCTTAGATAATCTTCTGCATTTATTCATATTGTGAAGTCAGAAGCGTGCTTATGTTTCTTTTGTTTCCGAGAGAGTTGGCGCGAAATGCGCTGGAACTCTCGGCGTCTTTTAAAATACTGTTCATGGAACGCTCTCGACGCTATAATCTGCCAAGTAATTGGGTTACTAAAAACTAGGCGACAATTACTTCGCATTAAAGCACAGATCGAAAAATTTGTTAATTAAAAGCTAGCTTTTAATTAACAAATTTTTAGATTAATTGCTTGTTTTTCAACACAGCTTTCAGCTAAATTAGTGAATATTCTTACTAAGTAAACAGAACTTGATAACAATTTAAAAGACAGTAGTTTAAATTTAATAGCCGGGAACTTACGGAAACCAGTCGCTTCATTCAAAATACAAAACTATTTAACTCACTTAGTTACCCTTTGCAGGAAAAAAACCCTTTTAGTTTGTTTCGCAAGTTGCTCGTGCACATCGGTTCTATGCGGATTACACACTTTATTACTCAGTGTAGAAAAGAATTGCAGAGGATTAGGCGAAGCATGCCGCACTCTCCGCGGGAGCTCGATACATAATTTAGAGGAAACTGTTCCTAACCGCAGGGCTGTCGAGGCCAGAGGCGCGTTCATTTGTCAACTGGCTCATAGCAGGTTGGCTTGCTACGTCATTTACATCCGTACGCACGCATAACTCTATAAAATCTGATCCCGAGCGGGTAAATAAATTACTATTTCTATCATAGCAGAGTACCCGTAGATCGCTCGCTCGGTTCGCGCGCTGTAGGGTTGCAGTTCTTCCTGACACTCCCCCACACTTCGATTATCGTCGTACCTAACTTGAGGTAGAATAGGCAATGTGTTTTAATTCACGCTGGTAAATTACATTGCTTCACGACTATTCAAGCTTAATACGAATAAACATACCTAGGTAGATATTGGCCAATATACATACATAAGGTACACATAGGGTCCATCAATTAATAGTTACAACTTTTCCTTAAAAAAAGTGTAGTAACAAAGACCGAAACATTCCGAAGTTGTATTTTGTCCAAATGCATCATTATTCCGAATAATCATAAATCGGAAAGTGAAGTTACGCCGAATAACGTTAGTGCTGTAAATGAAAATATCTTATACAAAACTAGCGACCCGCCCCAACTTGGCACGGGTGCAAAATGCTGATAAATTATGCATTATACATTTCCTCTTAATCACTCTATCTATTAAAAAAAACGCACTAAAGTCCGTAGCGTAAATTTTAAAGATCTAAGCATACATAGGGACAGACGGACAGCAGGAAGCGACTTTGTTTTATACTATGTACTGATACTTAATCTGGGGGCACGGTAGTGCTCCCGCCAAGACGAACAAAACAGAGGCGAGGCACTACCTACCTTTTCTCGAACCGTTTCGTCTCATTTTCAAACCCTCATAGTTTCGTCCCAGTTAACACCAGAGCGCCCAAATTCACAGGTTAAGATGCAGTTAGGGAACATATAAAATGTACTAAATTTCACTGATCTAGGTTTTATACTTTAGGTTTTATTGGTACCTAAAATACGCCGATTTTGCCACTCACTTATACACTGACGTATCAAAACCTCTGGGGTACTTCCCGATGACCTAGAAAGCTGAAATTCGGTATGTAAGCTAGTATTAGTACACAAACAACAAAATAATTCTTAAACTTGGAACTTTTACCCCCCAACCCCTTAACCTAGGGGATGGAAGTTTGTATGAGACTTCTGCAAATTTTGATACTAGAGGTCTGAAAATCGATATAGGGACTCCTAGTTATAAATAAAACACATAATGTTCTGGGATTTTTAGAAAATCACCCTCCCACCCTTTAAATAAGGGGATGGAAGTTTGTATGGGGTTCCCATAATAGGGGATAAAAGTGTATATTATACATATATATATTTAAGAAATACTTACGTTTAGCCCCATAGGGCTAAACGTAAGTATTTCTTAAATACACAATTATTACTACTTCTGTATCTATACTTTGACTTCGTATTTTAAATCTGGGGGCACGGTAGTGCCCCCACCAAGACGAACAAAAAAGAGGCGGGGCTCTGCCTACCTTTTCTCGAACCGTTTCGTCTCATTTTCAAACCCACCTACAGCCCAAAAAAAAAACTAGCGCACCTTACAAAAAGAAATGAGATCCCACCAAAACATTTCATGTAAAATTGGCGGCCAAGACTCACATGCTCATAACGCTTTCGCTGTAAAAAGTTATCAGATCCCAGGAAAAGCCAAGCCCCTAAGCCATGACTTTACTAACCATACACCTTGGTTTCAAAAGTATGGCTTGGCCGTTTCATAGTACCGTAAATAAGTCCAACGGACCATCTGGCGCATTACGGTTTATATTTACGGTAACCTATGAAACAGCCGTGCCATACTTTTGAAACCAAGGTGTATGGTTAGTAAAGTCATGGCTTAGGGGCTTGGCTTTTCCTGGGATCTGATAACTTTTTACAGCGAAAGCGTTATGAGCATGTGAGTCTTGGCCGCCAATTTTACATGAAATGTTTTGGTGGGATTTTAGGTTATTTTCATTAGTAAGTGGTTTCGGAATTATTAAAAATTGGAAAAATAATGCTTTCACAAAAGTGAGCTGGTGCAACCCCCTTTTGAAATTAAGTATGTGGAAGTGGGTGTGTGTAGAATGCATCGGTCAGACAGGTGGACAGCCCAGAAGAACCATGACCAGAAGAGCGACGGCTGTACTCCACTTTATCACTTATCCCGCTGTTATCTTATTAGAAACGTTCAAGAAAACATTTTGAAACGTTCAAATTTACTACCTACCGAGTTAATGTTTTCACTCCAGAAAAAGTGATCTGTTTAAAGGCGCAAGATCAGCTGTCGGGAAATCGGAATGGCTGAAAAAAATATCAAGGGACCTTGGGACCCAGGTTAAACTACAGATTTTCTTGGCTTAGCCCCCCGAGCGCCCCTTGTAAGAGTAGGTATTACGATACCGTAGACTGGGGTCACTAGAACAATCGGATATAAAGTAAGTTATACTAACACAAAAAAGTACAACATATAATTTTACTTAAGTTCTCCACTAAATCTTAAGAATAAGTTTTCTCACAAGTTGTTTGTACTAGTTGGTACTACTTCGAATCAAGCAGCGAAATGATTAGACAAGGTTCTTTGAAGATGCAAAGTAAACACAGAATTCTGCACTAAACGTATAACACAAGGAAAATCCATGCCGTATTGTACATAACACCTTTTTACAACCATTCCGGAGGCAGGAAGAAGGAAATTGCGAGCAATTCGGTACAAAAAAGGTGTTCAATTCACTAACAAGAAAATTCGACGAAACTTAGGACGATAAACAACACGGGATGAAAAACACACAAGAACTCTATAAACAATCGACTGAGAATATGTTGGGTGTCGAAGAACTTGTCCAAAGAAAGTTCTAGTATTGGGTTTGTTATAAAACGGCACGTCTAGCCAAGTGTAGTGTGTGGAGATAATTTTATTGCGGTCACGACTTTAATAATGGTATGAACAGTCATTGACATTGAAACATGTAACTTTTCGCTCTTAGCACGATGACAATAAGGGTCATAACATAACGTACCTTTTTCTTTCAGTTTCCTTTACGGTACCTATAGGAAATAATAGGATACAGACCGTTCTCTCTTTTAAGCTCTGCAAAACCTACCTGCGAACTGCCTTTTGGCTGTCGTTGAGAACATTGGGCATGATGACGCTATCAACAGATGTTGTGAACACCGTTAGGATTGTTAAATGTTACGCGAACAAATGGAGGTGGAATTTGTATACTTTTGCGTGCTGGTGCGAATCCTTCCCTTATAAAGGAAACTAGGACGCGCTCGCAATTTCGTTCAATATGTCACGATTAAAGAAGTGGCTTCCAGAATTAAAACAATAACGTACCATATTCAAAACAAAATTCATATTCACCGAGTATTTGCCCCAATAAATACAATAAAGATGTAAAAGGCGCCACTTTTTTTTTCATTTCGGACCGAAACTAACCCATGCAAATCTTGTTGGGTGCGGGTGGAGGTTTACTTTTAGCTCAAACGAATGTTTCATTCAATTGATCGGTAAGTTTTTGCAATAGACGCAATAGACTTTGGAATGAATTCAAGAAAGGGTCTTCATTCCAGGAGGCATTGCGATCTCATCGAAATATTTCGGCTTTATCACGGCCAATGTTAACTATTGTTAGTTAATACACCTAGCTTTAATTGATATTAAATTAATTACTATTTAGAGTTTTACGCTTGTCAAAATCTGATAGAAATGAAAAAGCAATTTATCTTATAGATATGTCTTTACGATTTTTATCGGGTTATCTCTAGGAATTCGTTTTTGTTAAATAAATATAAATATAACACACAATATTTTTGTCTGTGTGCAGCTGTACTTACCTAGGCACAATCTGTTTTCCATTCAAAATCTAGAATTCATTTTAGAAAACGATCGGGTATTATGTAGATCTTTTGTATACTTCGAATAAAATACACATAAATTCGACTTAACAGTATAAAATGTGCAAGCAAGATGGTAGCAAAATAAGAAAGTAGGGCAGCTAAAATTTACATACATACAGAATACTCGTACGAGGAGATGTAATAAGATTCAGACTGTTATCGTTTAAAAATAAGTATGTTGATTTAATAAATGGTTTAAAGTACCCAATACAATGTATTTAGTCGATGAAGTCCGTGATCTCGGAGTGGTTTTTGACCGGCATCTAACGTTTCGGCCGCACATACAAAATGTGACTCGCGACGCGTACCGGCGGCTTGGATTTGTGTTGCGCAACGCTACTCCCTTGACTGTTGCCGCGACGCGTGCGCTGTACGCAGCGCTTGTCAGGAGCATCCTAGAGACGAATACAGTGGTCTGGAGTCCGCACGAGAAAAAATACATTCTCATGTTGGAACAAGTCCAAAAGAAATTTCTAAGAAATTTATATAGAAAAACATGCAGTTGTTATCCTTTTATGTATCCAACACGATTTCTACAGGGGCATTTGGGCTACGATTCGTTGGAGTTGCGTAGAAATTTAGGATTAATAAATTTTGTCATTAACATCCTGAGGAACAAGGTGGATAGTATCGGTCTTTCGGAACGGTTCTTAAAGCTGTCCGTACCCGATGAGTACTGCAGCAGACGGCGCCGCCCGCCGCTGCTGGCCGTGGAGCACCCGCGCACGCGCCTGCGCCTGCACTCGCCCGTTCCGCGCGCGACCGCGCTCATCAACTCCCTACTCTTAGCACAATCTGAATGTGATTTGTTTGCGGATGGGATAGCGAGATTGATGACTGAATGGAAGAGAGTGCTAGAGAAAGAACAAGATAATTATCTTGTAGTTGTAAGTTAGTTAGGTTTTAGTTAAGTATTTTAGCTTAAGAATCCATGTAACGCTTTGGTGTAAACTGTCATGTTACATTTTTATGTGATTCAATAAATAAATAAATAAATAAAATAAATAAATTTACCGATGTCCTAGTGAAATAAATGTCTTTTATTTTTTCTTCTACATGTATAGCTACGGTACCGGCTATCATAAGGGAAGATTTGTTGACCGATGATGTTGGCCGCCTACAATGATGTGTGTGATGTGCAGGGGTCGGACTAATCATCGCAAAACAAGAGTTAAGAAAAAAATTAACGGAAATACTCACTAACTTTTGGCCAAAATTGGTTTTAAAATATAATTCATATTATATATTTATAAATGAGACCCAAATTGGCCAAAAGTTAGTGAGTATTTCCGTAAAAAAAATCTTAACTCTTGTTTTGCGATGATTAGTCCGACCCCTGGTGATGTGAAAAATGTACAGATGTAAGGCTTTGACACACACCCTGATGGAAGAAAACAAGCTTCTTGTTGTAAATAAAAAGATATTTCGCAATTTCAGGGGAAGATTGTAGCTGGAGGATCTGTAAGTAACAAGTGCAGGAGGAGTCGGTGTCTCAGCCAAATATTATTCGGGGCATAAAGGCAGTAACTCAGAACTCCACAAATACATAATGGCTACGACTACTCTTTAAGGAGTATAGTACCGAAGAAGAAGAAGAAAGGCAGCAAAACTCCGTTGGCTCAGGCAAATACAAAGAATACACTAGACCGTGATAGACTAGAAGTGGGAGATCGCTCAAATTAGAGCACGTTAGCGCCCCGTCGTACTGTATGCACCATTGACCTGCACCATCAATGGTGCAGGTAAGACTAATTAGTTTCGTTTGCACCATTGGGTATGGTCTCATCTGACAATCCGAGCTCCCACTTCATCTCATTTATTTATTCTTTGTTACACAGCATTACAGTAAACCAAGGCACTGTGAACTACAAAATGAGGCCAAGATCATATTATGGTCGCTGCCCTAGCCGAGTAATAGAATTAAGTAGTAAAATAGTAGGTGTACATTTCAAAATTATGTATGTATAAGTGTCAAATTCGCCTCGCTCGTTTTGACAAATTTTCAAAAAATGTGCAGTTTTAACGCTAAAAGAGTTTTGTGCATGAGGTTATCTTTAGATGTACACATTGAAAGTTATTTTTCAACTTATCAATTAGATCCCCTTATTACAGTCATTATCGAACCTTATTTTGCAATTAAATGGGATCCTCAAGCACATTTAATGCTCATAAATCGTAGCTAATGAGAAAATTATGCTGTGCTTTATTTTCCGAATATTTACATCACACTCACTGGTACTGAAAAAGCACTTCTCAGTAGATATTATGGTTCCTTTTCGTCCATTTTTTTTTGTGGGATTCCAACATTGAAGAGCCCCTTTACTTTAGTCACATTCGTCCGTCTGTCTACCTGTCCCTGGTCTGAGATTATTAGTGGACGAGATTTTCACTATACCTATATACTAGAAAAGTGTATTTTGAAATAGATAAAGTGGAACAATTTAATCTTATAAATTTATGAAACATGTAAATGTCTCATTTTTTTTAATGTGGTACACCACAATTGCTAAGGTGTAAAAACCTTTCAAATAAAACAATGCAAAGATCGACTGATCGACGAGCATAAGGAAAAATTCGTCAGGTCTACGTGGAGCGAGGGTAGCGAAGTGGCTAACGCGCTGGACCGGTAATCCAGAGGTACCGGGTTCGATTCCTGGTCCCTTCCACCAGGTAGATCCTTTTTCAATTTTCCTTTAAGCTTTGATCTTTGTATTCATGGTTTAAACAATTTAATCTTGTAAAAAAAATAGTTTATCGTCTTTATCGTATGTTCTGTAAATTACACTAATCGGCGCTCCTGATGATGAGTTGCGAACCGATTCAAAACATTTCGAGCGAGCTTCATATGTATTTTAATTGTATTCCCAAATTATTTATACGTTGATAATAACATTGTAAACGGTGATCAGCGCCTTATCGACACTGATATCGTTCTGAAACCATCAACCATATTTGGCCAAAGTGCTATTCACTGTAGTAAAATAAAACATATATTATAATTTTTTAATATGTAGCTCAAAATAACAGCGTATTGTATAATGAACATTAAAGAAAAAAACAACAATAGTACCTAGTCTTACTCTGTTATTCCCGTTACTTTTATATCCAGGCATCGGACTTCTGAGAGCTCAGTAGGACTTTTGAGAGCTACGGAGCCGATATTGTAACAGTGAAATACAATTCATACTCATATTTATTTACCTAGTTCATTCCAAACTGCCTTTATGGTTATTGTGGTTAACATACCTAAGCATGAATTTACTAAAATTATAAATAAAATAAAAGGACAATATTACAAACTCCTAGATTTAACTATGTTTATTAATTGTCAATATCATATTTTTTTTAGTTATAACTAGATATTGGATCAATATAGAACCCAATTTACTCCAGACAACATGGAAAATGTCGTACTTAAATACTTTATGATGACCAAAAAACAATGACTACTCTAATCAGGTATTTGTATATTCTTCTAACTTTGTCCTTGACTATACAATAATTTTTTTAAATTTTAAATTAGCTTTAGTCTCCAGTGATAACTACTAAACTGATTTCTCATACTGTTTCCTGTTATTTTTACGAGGCAATTCACCTATTGAATTAACATGTCGTCGCCTGTGCCTGTCATGGCACCTCATGCATATGTATGACCTTATGCAAACTGCAACTTTGCCTTTCATTGAATATAAATTCTTTTAATAATGCACTGAGCTTTGTGACTGGGATTTGCGTAAACGTAGTTATTTATATGGTTGTGTATTGACGAGATTGTCGTTAACTCGTTATAAATAAAACAGTTAACATGAGCATAGCGTTTGTGACTTCATGGGCTAGAACAGTATATGTTATTCCGATTCAGAGGAGTTACTCCGATATTCGAAATTCGACAGTCATAATATTGTGTTCCCTCAACAGTATATGTTATTCCGATTCAGAGGAGTTACTCCGATATTCGAAATTCGACAGTCATAATATTGTGTTCCCTCTCGATCTCCTGTCAAAATATATTTGGGTGAGGTGACCGTTTTAAAAATATGTGACGCTGCTTGTAAAACTCTACATAATTAATTGTTATAATTCTCAATGAAACGAGAGTATGAATATAGTAACTAACGGTATAGCGCCATCTATTGATACTTTTATTTCAACATTTCATGGGTACATTTTTCAAAAGCACTTATATTTAATTCTTTGTAAATCTGCCCACAATTTCGTTAGCGTAAAAACTGTTTCTTCAGTAGTTTGGTTTAAAAGTATTCTAGAACCATCTAGATGTCTAGCTATCCTCAAATTAGGTTAAAATCCGTCCGGCGAATCGGCGTGGAGTGGACAAATATTGCACTGCTGCTCATGAAAATCCTGCTTGGCGCTATAAATATTTTCCTGAAATATAATATAATTACTTCTCCGTAATAGAACGACTTTCAGTACAATTTTCGCTATATGAACTCATCACAGGATTGCTGTCTTCCTAACGTTTGATGTTAAGGAGTATAAATTAATATTGCCTCAAGAATCCCCCGAAACACGAGACTCAGGATCGTGCCAACCGTCCGTGAATCAAAGAGATTTACTATCAAACTTGGGCGTAACTAGCCCGCTTTAGGCGCAAATGAGTTTATAATATGGATGACATTATCATTTAACTTAATAGCAGACACATTGAATTACATTTCTCTGTATATTGGATTCAATAAGTTATTAATTTGATATTTCCTCTGTGGATCAGATTACCCTTACGGAATGTCTCGCGATAATCTATTGTATTATTATTTGATTAACAGAAGTGATATAGACACACGGTAGTGTGCAAGTAAAGTTCACGAAGCAAAATGAAAACATTATATCGGAGCGGTGATCTAAGGAGCTTTGAAAGAACGTTGTTTCCAGTTAAATATCACGTAGGTATTATTGGTATTGTTTACGACCTTGAAAAATAACACAACAAAACTTGCGCTTGCGCTTATCTTGGATAAGATTCCAAGCTTTTTGGCTCCAGTTTTGATCAAGGATTCTATGTATTGAGTGAAATTCTAAAACGGTTTGTTTATACCAAGAAGCTGTAAACATTTACAGCAATTTGCGAAACTTTTATGTGCTACAGAGAAAATAAGAATGTATACGCCAGTTTGGCAGCAAAATATATAGGTACATCAATGAAATTTATTTTATAATTTTAACTTGCCACTAGAAATGAGGATCTGCCGAGTAAAATGTTCTTCATATAAAATATGCCCCCTGCCCATACTTCACCCAATGGGGTAAGACCCCAATAATACACTCTAATCATGCCGAAACGGCTGGACAAACTTTTAACCAATTTTGGTACGTGGGGGGTGGATCCAAAGACGAAGAAGGTTATAGAATACTTTTTACCCGCGCGTCATCGTTTACGGTCAAGTGAAAAATACGCCGACGAAGTTAAAAAAGTACGAGAAGTTACTGTTTTTATTGTGAATATTAAAGCAGCACACCGCTTTCCAAACATCTACCACGAAACTACGCAACACGTAAGTAACATACCGAAACTCAAGGAAACAAGAAACTTTGTCTCATTTATACCTAAAATAGACGCCAATTCGCGGTACAAATTCTGACTTCGTGAGTTCTGCTGATTAAGACAGTTTCTCCGTGGGTTGCTGACAACATCGTATTGTTACTACTCGTATTTTCCTTTCACATACGTATAACTTTTTTATAGCCTTACACTTCGTGGTCTTTTTTGTAAATCTTTTATATCTACACTATATATACGTAATTATTATACGAGTACTACATAATTAAACCTGTTGCCATTACACACAGTTATGATTTGGGGATAAACAAATGCGCCTGACTGGCATAGCAGCGCGCGCCCATTCGAAACAAAACATCATAGTGCATCGTGCTATGAAGATTTCTGAAATTATGACCCTTCTCCTTAAAAAACTGATTTTCAATTCATAAAAGTATAGAATGGGAATTGATATCCATTGCCCCCATGGCGCCATAAACTAAATATTTGCGTGTAACATTTTGAGATGGGTCATCTGCTTATAGAGCTACTTATAATTATAATAATCCGGTAACAGAGGTTTTTGTTCTTTATTTTTCTTCAATCAGATTGATTTAATTTCACATTTAAGCAGATAATTTTGATTCATAATTAGCAATAAAAAAGGATCAAATCACCAAGATCTCATAAATGGGTGCGTAACGATGGCTATTTTTTTTTTTTTTTTTTTTTTTTATGTCATAGGGGGCAAACGAGCAAACGTATCGCCTGATGGAAAGCGATTACCGTCGCTCATAAACACCTACAACACCAGAGGAGTCACAAGTGCTTGCCTACCCGGAGGACGAAGATAGAATGCCTCTATGCTAGTAATTTCACCGGCTATCTTACCCCCACACCGGAATACAACAATGCGAACATTGCTGTTTGGCGGTGGGTTAGCAGGCAAGACGGTAGTAACAATCCGGACGGACCCTGCACGAGGCCCTACTACTCCAAAAACAACAACAACTTAACAACTTTTGATATAATTTCATTCGGTATAACGCTCATTTGATATAATTATTGAATGATATAACAACACTTAATATATCAACATTTGATATAATTATTGTTTCATATACTGATCATTTTATCGAATAACATTTAATATAACATTATTTAAGTATAATGCATATTTCGTCTAATGAATTTATGGTATAACGTTTATTTTATGTAACGTTCAAATGGCATAACGTATAGGGTATAGAGAAATAGGGGGGCCGGGGGCGGAGCCCCCACAGGGGGCTCGGGGGGCGAAGCCCCCCGCATTAAAAAAAAAACTCAAACCAAAGTTCAATTAGAAACGTAGGTTAGGTTATTGTTTATTGTTTATTGCATACAATTAACACTGACAGTTCAACCTTACGTGCTAATTGGTGTAACATTTCTTAATAGCTAACATGCATTATTAAATTATTATGTGACAGGTAAAGTAAAATTATTTAGGTTAGGTTAGGATAGAAAAAAAAAGAGGAGAGGCAAAAAAAAATTGAACTGCACCCCCCTGAAAAAATGGACTGCTACCAGAAAAATAGGTTAGGTACGAGCACTACACATATGTTGTTATACCAAATGAACATTATACCATATGAAATTATACCAAATATTGTTATACCAAATGAACATTATACCATATGAAATTATACCATATGAAATTATACCATATGAAATTATACCGTATGAAAATATACCAAATGTTGTTATACCAAATGAACATTATACCATATGATGCTTATAGGAAATAAGTGTTATACCAAATGATAAGTATACGAAATAAAAATAGATATTTTGAAATTATACCAAACGTTTATTATATCAAATTAGTCATTATACCATATGAAATTATATCAAATGTTGTTATATCAAACATACTTATACCATTTATTTTTATATCGATCATTACACACCCCTCATAAATATATATATATTTTTTTTGTGGTTAGGTCTCGCTCACCTCTATAGTTTCCGAGTTTGTTTTAGGAATCATAAATTAAAACCTAAAAGCTAGGACAAAGTCCAGCGCAAAGTAAGGCTACAAAATCCCAATATACAGGACTGTGGAGTTCGGCAAACATGGCACACGCCAAAGGAAATTCATTAATTTGATTTCAGTGTTGGACCAAACGAATGACGTATTTTTTGGACATCAAGATATCTTCAAATGCATCAAGCATATTACAGTACAAGATGTTTGGTAATTTATAAGGATCCAGCTCCTAAAATCAACTATTGCTCTAGATGGTTCATTAATATGTTACATAACATCGATTGTCATAATTTTATTTTGCATAGCAACCTTTTACGAAACCGTCATATCGCGAAAATATTTATTGCATCCATTTTTTCCTATCATTCAACATAATTATATAAAGTAGATTAGCGTAATATTTACCTTAATATTTATATTTTATAATATTTCATCGGCATAGCAAATAATCTCTTATTACCTTTTTACATTGATTAATTTTGCATGTCCTACATAAAACAATATACCTACTATGTTTTACTAGAACTTTTTAATATTTTGTACATATGAACTAAACTGTAACTTGTATTAAAATGAAGCATTGTATTTAATACAACTAGCGGAGAAATACGTTATGGATTTAAATATGAACTAACAAAATTATTTATTATGGCCAATATTAGGTATTTATCATTGGATAGGAGTGCAATGAAAAGTGAACATGTGTAATGCATGTTCTCATAGTTGGCGCTAAGGTTAAATAACTTTCATATGTGTTTTTGACACTGGGTAGTACCTACTGTGTAAAAGGGTAATTTGAGCTTAGGCACTTAAGCACCGGAAGGATTTCTAACCGGTTGAAATTAATATAGAGTTCGAGAGAGCTTTGCGTCGTGTACACCCTAAAAAAATATTAGTATTTTTTTGGGAATATAAAAAATACATAAAATAACCAAAATCTACGACAACTATGCCTGCATAGAGTTGTAGAGTGTTTGAGCTATCCGCAAAAAAAATAAGCTGCCAATAATTTCAAGCTCAACGTCATTTGCTTTTTTTTGTTAGGCACCAGACCAGACGAAAGTAACCTATGCATTGTGTCATAGTTTTGGAGTTACTATATTTTAGAATTTTAATAAATTAATAATAAAATATTTAGTAATTTCAGGGAAAATATAAAAACAGTGATTAAGTGAATCATCTAAAGCATATTACGACTTTTTATTATGTTATGCTACGACCTTCCAGTACGTTTATCATTATCAAAGGTAATTTTACCTTTTTCTTTCAGGATGTTAAAAGGTTTTTGGAGTGAAAACTTCTTTAGCGGCGAAACTCGCGTTAGATTCGTAGCCTGATCGAAATAGCGTAAGATTGTTCATTGTGACTTTTTAAGTCAGTTTGGTACTTCCAATTACTGAAAACCTGTTCTACTTGGGACCCGAAGAAAAAACGGGAACCAGTACGTATGTTTCTAATGCAAAAAATCTATTTGCCTAAAATGTGCAAACAAACTTATATTCACTGCCGCGAACAAATCGAATAAATTAGTGGTCTGCAATTTTATAAAAATATTACCTTTATTTTAACGAAGTTTGTTGATTTAGCATTGTTAATTATTGAATAATTAGAAATAATTACTTAGATCTGTATATAAAGTCAAATTTTTTGTTGATGTCACCTTCCAGAGGATATATTTATTATTAGTTTATATATTAGTTCCTAAAGTAGAAATAAGGACTGTTGCCATAATGTTTACAGCAAAAAAATGTTTTGTTAATGTTTCCAAAATGATTTATAGCTTAATAAATATTTTAATATGTCTATATTGCTATTAACATTTTAAATTTCCCATCCGATCTATAAAATCTATACATATAAACGGACAAGTCCTGACTGACTGACTGACTGACTCACTCATCAACGTAGAGCCGAAACTACTGAACCTAGGAACTTCAAATTTCTGGAATAGATCAAATATACGATGCAAACAAGCTCAAAGGGATTTTTAAAAATTCATCCCTTAAGGGTGTCAAATCGGGGTTGAAAGTTTGTATGGAACTTACGTAATTTTTGAGTTAGAGTTATAAAACTTTGTGCATAGATTTTCGGTCTAAAGACAAGAAAACTAATTCAGGATTTTTGGAAACTCATCCTTAAAAGGGGATAAATAGGAGGTGAAAGTTTGTATGAAGAACTTGGAATACTTTGAGTAAGAGTGATAATATTTCGAGTACAGCTCTTTCTCTACAAAGTAAGAAAACAAGTTTCAGCATTTTTAGGAATTCATCCCCCAAAAGGGGTTAAACGCACAGTGAAACTTTGTAAGAAAAACGTGGTCTGTTTGAGTAAGGAGTGCATTCTTTTGCGTGTAGACTAGACATCAAAAACTGAGAATATTGATTTCAGCGTTTTTGAAAATTCAACCCCTAATGGGATACGCTGAGAGGTGACAGTTTGTATAAAGAGCTTGGAATTTTTTGAGTAAAAGTGATAATTGAAAAAATAAACTTGTAAGGGATGATTCTTCCACGGGATGATGAAGGAAAACACAGTGGGACAGAGAGACGTAGAAGTATATTGGGAATCACTAATCAAGTACAGTGGAGTGGCTTAGGTACTAACGTGACGTCCTAGGCCGAACAGCGTCCTGAGAGGCCAACTGCCGAGCACCAAGGAGTTTTGGAAGATTTGTTAAGACGGTCCGCCAAGGTCCTGTGAGGTACACTAAGCGTGCGCAGTCTTGACGCTTACCTAAGATTTCTCGAATAAACGATATTAAAGACATAGGGTCATTAACTCAGGAAAAATTTTAACAGCGCGATGTACATTTACATGGTGTCCAGTACAGCGACATCTATTGGGTAATAGCTTAACCACATTATTGCACTACCATGAACACATTATACATGCTTTACGATTGGGATACATTCAACATAATTTTAGTAGTAGGTTACAAGATGTTCTGCAATTTTACAGGTTTCAGGAAACTAGATTTGCATATGAATATCAAAACTACTAACGACATCTATTCGCACATGAGTGAACTATACATATAAAACATCAGTCATGCACTAGTATGGAATTACAAATACTTAACGCTTAACTAAAAATCTAAGCAACACGAAACGCCATGTTTCGTAATTTTAAGACTACGGAAAAGGACTGAAAATTGGTTAATACTGACACTACTAGCGCCATCTAGTTGGTCTTAGGGTTAACTATTCTTAAAAACTAATAATGGAAAGGTGGGATTTGGCTGTCGCGCTACAAACTTAAGTTTTTTGGGAAATTCATCTCCAAAATGGGTCTTATTGGGAGGCGAAAGTTTGGATGAGAAAAGGTGAGATTCTTTTCGTAAGTCTGGTCATATTCCATGTGTTAAAATACTACTTTCAGAATTTTTTGAAATGTACCTGTATTGTCTGAATAAAGGAAAGTTCACGTAAGGAATATTTTCATGTATAAACTCTGCATTAATTTTTGGAAGAGATAACTCTCCTGGAGTGGTTAGAAAGTTTATATGCAAAACATAGGATTAAGTGACAAAACTTCGTGTAAAAAATGCATTGTTAGGGTTACATTACAAACCTCAAAAGGAAGAAACGCAACCCTCAAAGGATCACTTGGTCATCTGTCCGTCTATCGAATAAAATGGAAATGAAAACCATATAAGTACTCTAGACTATAGTCCTTTGAAGTTGTTAAAAAAACAAACTTCTAAGTTATAACGTAAAAAAAAGATCCGGCTGTTTACCTATGCCACAACAAACGTCGATGCTCTCAAGGGAATCAAAAATTATAAGATACTTAAGTAGATATTTTCAGTTGAACTAAAACTATGAGTTTGGCAAGTAATACCGTGTCTTACTAGAAGTACTTATAGGGAGTAATCTGAAACTATACATTTCTAATTAAATAAAAAAGTAATCTGTATTTAAAGTACGTAAAACAGATTTCCAGCGGTAATGTGAAGTTTGCCAATGAGTACATTTTATCTTTTCCTTAGTAATGTGCAGTGTTTTCATAGTTCGTAAGGAACCCTCTGTGCGCGAGTCCAACGCGCACTTGACCGGCTATTTGTATTAACTGAGAATACTGATTTAAACGTTAGAGGAAATTGCTATCCTTAAGGAGATTAAACTTTTGACTATGATTTTGTTCGGTTCATCGGAAAATGAATTGTCCCATGTGTATACCACGACGTGATCTAGAAATATATAAATCTGCTACCCAAAAAATTATGTATGCGCGCAGATTTCTATTAGTTGTATTATTTTAAGAAACAATAAAACGGGTAGAAAGTTACACAGATAACGTTTCTAGACCCTGTGCGAGCGAAGCCGCGGGCAAAAGCTAGTTTAATATATAAGGCCGACATTATGTATCCGTCCTGGGGACGGGAGGTAGGTATTTGTGTGACTAAAGAAGCAGGTAGGTAGTTAAGGGTTAATTTCTAAATAATGTATATACAATTGGTAACCTAGCAACCGTGTCTGTTTCAAAAAAAGGGGGCCTTCGAACAACAAAATGTCGAAGTGACAGATGGTGAAGCGTAATCATAAACTTACATTAGTAAGAAATGGAGATTAAAATAGAAATCAAGTGTCAGTGAGATAGAATACAATCGGATAGTTCGGACTTAACCTTAACAAATTCATTGAGGAAAAATACTTCTAATATTTTCAAAGTTTTATATTATGGACCTTTATGTATCTTTATTACACAATTGGAAAAAAACGCACACAAGGCGGACTTAATGCCATTAGGCATCAATACCAGTCAACATTTGAGCAAAGCAGATAAGTTGTAGGCGGTGAAAAAACAGGTTTTAATTAGGTATCTCACTAATATTATAAAGGCGAAAGTTTGTGAGTGTGTGTGGGTGTGTGTGAGTGTATGTTTGTTACTTCTTCACGCTCAAACGGCTGGATCAATATTCATGAAATTCGGTATGGAGGTAGCTGACACCCTGGATTAACACATACTACGCTACTTTTTAACAGCGGGTAACACCGCGGGGCACAGCTAGTATTTGTCATATGTTGATACTTTATATCGTTAACCTATATATACGCGCGACAAATTTAAGCGACATATTTGAGGGAAATCGTTTCTTTTTTAATAATACATTAAAACAATGCGCGCGTGACTCATTGTTTCTTGATATTAGGAGTATCAATTGTGATACTGACCACATTGGCTTATCCAGTGCTTTGCTAATCGAGTGTAAAAACGTGTATTACGTATAAAATCATAAAAATACGATACCAAACCAATAATTTCAAATGGAAATAAATGAAATAATAATACATAATCTTCGTTTTTAGGGTTCCGTACCTCAAAAGGAAAAAACGGAACCCTTATAGGATCACTTTGTTGTCCGTCTGTCCGTCTGTCAAGACCCTTTTTCTCAGGAACGCGTGGACGTATGAAGCTGAAATTTATATCAATTACTCAGGTCTACTGTCCCTTGAAGCTGTGAAAAAATCAAACTTCTAAGCCAACGCAATCAAAAGATACAGCCGTTTATGCCGCAAATTTTCGACACTTGCAAGGGAATCAAAACCTACAGGGTGCTTCCCGTGAACTCAGAATCTTGAAATTTGGTACGAAGCAACGTCTTATAGCATAGATAAAGGAATAATTACGAAAACCATAAATTTTTTTTTTAATACCTAACTTTGCACCTAATTTGCAAATTTTCGACACTTGCAAGGGAATCAAAACCTACAGGGTGCTTCCCGTGAACTCAGAATCTTGAAATTTGGTACGAAGCAACGTCTTATAGCATAGACAAAGGAATAATTACGAAAACCATATTCTTTTTTTAATACCTAACTTTGCACCTAATTTATATGGGGCGCTATACATACCAGGTGCAAACTTAACTTAACCACTTAGGGATGGAAAGTGTTTGTACGGAACCCTCGGTGCGCGAGTCCGACTCGCACTTGGCCGGGTTTTTAGCAAAACAAAAGAAAAAAAAGGAATAAAATAGCACAACGAATTACAAAACTATACTGCTACTGCGGTCTTTATAAGACATTTAAATAAATTCGAATCAAAATTGTTCGTTTCTTACTTCAGCTACCATAAACCTATTATATCAGTTTTTGAGATTGGCGATGATGATGCTGGTAATGATGATGGTGAAAGATTCGTTGAAATTATGAATGAGTTTTTTTTCTGAGAAATACCTACACTTTTTGATGTAAAATAATTATAATAGTTCTGTAGTGTTAAATTTTTAATGTTATATAAATGTTTGTCTACGATAGCGCAATAAATGAATATTGTATTTTACCACATACATGATAGTACTTTTATACTGATAATTAAAACAATTTCTGCGAAATTATTCCCTAACCATTCCAAAATATTCAAAAATGCACAACGTTGATGTTTAAGTTTTCACTTCTGCCGGCACTCCCGGAGTGCAACCCGTCCTTTTTTTGTTTTGAAGGGTTTTATAAGATAACCCACATATAGTTAATACGCGTTTGAGATTGGAAAGGACCAACAAGAGAAAAAAAATATCTCTACCACATCCCGCGGTTCTCTACTTGATTGTAATCACACGTACACTAAGGAGCAAAAATGTTGTAATAAAATGGAATAATAAATATTTTTGAGCATTCTCATAAGTATAGTAACTTATGTGATAGGTCGACACATTTACCCCGCGCAACGTTGTAAGACGTGCTTCAACCGGCAAGGGGGGCGCTGAAATTATATCCTAAAATCTGCACTTACAACCTCAAGGGAACAGCGGATACAATCTAGATACTGATATAATCTGATTTAATCCTTTGTGCACCACGGATCTGAAACGAAGCGCTAATTATGAATTAGAAGTCGAATAGGTTGAAAATAAACAGGATTAGACTGATGAGGTCTAATAATACCGATTTTTTTTATATTATTCCCATCAAACTTATGTCTAATTTTACTCGCTAGATAGTGAGCGCACCTCAGTCAAGTCAGTTATGCTACGCGTAGTGAGCCGCACTTAATTGGCCTACACACCAGCACCCATGTGTGCACCAAATGCGCCGCCTGCTTTTGTGCAGGCAAACTTGACGCGCGTTACGGCCGTGCCAGGACTTTCGGTCGCAAGCGGCGAGGCGAGCGGTTAAGCGAGATTCAAGCGCGGCGGCCATACGTCTGAGCGAGACACACATACCACGCACCGCTGCCGCTCACCGCTAAGACCGAAGGCGTGGCTGGGTCGGTAGTAGCTTGTCGTAACGGTGCCCACGCAGCGGCCATTGGCTTCACCAAAGCCTCGCTCTGCGATCATTGCTTAGCATTTTATTCAAACGACCACCAAATAAAATCTTAGGCGTTTTGAGAATATTCATTTATTACATTTTTCAGCAAATGCTCAAATTTAAAAAATGTGGTATACTTTATAAGAATAATTGTGATTTTCATAATATTTTTATCTTACTAGCTGCGCCGCACGGTGTTAGCCGCTCATCCCACGGAAGCAATATTTTTTTGGGAAAAAAGTACCTCATGTGTTAATCCAGGGTGTCAGATACCATGGAGGTATCTGATACCCCGGATTAGGTACCAAAATTTATTAAAATTGTTTTGGCGTTCGAGTGTCAAAAAAAACAACCAAACAAACACAAACTGTCGCCTTTATAATATTCTCTTCTTCTTAGTCGTACATTCTTGTCAGATTAGTCGTGGTTATGGATTGTCCTCTTCTACATTAATAACGGCTTTTGCAATTATTTTTTCTCCATAGATAGGTACCAAAATTTATTAAAATTGTTTTGGCGTTCGAGTGTCAAACAAACAAACACAAACTGTCGCCTTTATAATATTCTTTCCTTCTTAGTCCTACACTCTTATTGTCAATTTAGTCGTGGTTATGGATTGTCCTCTTCTACATTAATGACGGCTTTTGCAATTATTTTTTCTCCATATCTCTCTGTTTGTGGCACTCCGTGCACACTCCATTAGGGATGAGATCCGTCCACCTAGTAGGAGATCGACCGCGAAAACGTTGACCTTTCACTTTCCCGTGCACTACCGCTCGCTCCATCGACTTTTCGCAAAAAAAAAATCAGGATTCGCACTTGCACAATCGACGAAAGTCTTTGTTTGACTTTAAACTTTTTCAAGATAGAGAGATAAGGTTCGGCGAGCAGTCCATAAAATACCAAGAACCTCATGAGTCGAACCTTTGTGTTCTTGACGTTTATACGGCGATCTTTCAAAATTTTCGTGAGCTTCCACAGCTGATCGTGTTACGGCACATCGTATTTTAATTTCTTCATCACCGTTTTCAGTGGATCCAATGTAAATGTAGCTCTGTAGAACTTCGCGATTGGCTAAACGGTGTAAACCAGGTCGGTTGTTATTCTTACGATCCACTATCATCATCTTCGTTTTGTCCCGATTTATAGTGAGACCAAAATCGGAACTGGTTATTTCCAGAAGTACAAGAAGCTGTTCACTCTGTGCCTTTGACGTCGCAAGAAGGAAAAAAATATAATATTAGTATGATTTTATTTGAAGTATCTGAATGATAATTAAAATAGTTGTATTTTTTTTTTATTTATGCCTTAATACTTTTAAATTTTAAGCTTTTATTCTTTTGTACCTACTGTATTTTTATAGCCTTCTTCGTGAATTACATCGCAATAATGGGACTTGGTAACGATGCTACATTTGTTGAAAACTTCATTGTTATGTGAAATAAATGACCCATTTAAGAATGCATTTTATTGTGTTAAATAGTTTTGTAATACGAAATTACAATTATTCTGGATGCATTATTTTTAAGCATAAATATATTTAAAAAACAAACTGATAACACGTTACTTCAGTTAGTTATATTTAGTAAATTAGTTACTCCTAACCTATACCAGGCGTTTCCTGTAATAGGAGCAATAAATTAAAACATAGATTCTCCTCTTCAAATTGAACAACATTTGTTCAGCACCATAAAAAAAAGCCAGTTTTCAGAATTTTATTATTGCAAACAAATTAAATAGTATTTTTAATGTACGTCGTCCAACATTGACATTCCCTGAGCATTGACATAGCTGTCACTCTACTAATATCGGAAATTTCGCAACACATTGCTTCTTTGTCTAAACATTATTCTACTAAATAGCATTAATACACGTTATTTTCAGAAGTTGCATAACAAAATGTTGTTTAGTTTGAAGGGAAAGTCTATGTTTTTAATTTATTGCTCCTATTTCAGGCAACACCCGGTATTATTTCATTAAATTTACTTTAGTCTGACATTACCTTTATGCGTGTATTCCCACTGGATGCTCGGCAATTCGTCTTGAAGCATACAAGTCTTAATTACATTCTCAAGTTTGCTTTAGAGTAAAGTGCAAAATTCCATAGTTAATGCGTCTTGACGTAGTCTCAAGTATTTTATAATTTAAAGGTAAAAATCTCGCATGCATTTTCGCAACTCTACGTTGCAACTTCGAAATTAGCAGCCATGTTTGGTCGTTTAACATAAGCGTCGTGTTCGTGTTAGAACGTTTAGCCAATTTCCTCAACACGCCGACGAGCAAATTTGGAGATAAGCGCGCGAGATTAAGTACAGTGTTCGTTTATTTAGGACTACAGACAGTTCGGTTTATTGAACACAGAATATTCAGATTACCGTGGTGGTACGGTATTTGGCTAAAATAAAAAAAAATGACCATAAAACCAACACACATTCCAATATATAAACCATCACTACCTTTTATATTATTTTTAAATTTGACGAAACGTGAAACGCCGATATGTTCGAAAGTATGCTCTTTGAAATACGAAATTATTTAAAAACCCAACCGCAAAATTAAAAAATATTTCGTTACCTACGTAAAGAAGTATCTTGATTGAAAAGGAATACTTGACTAATAAAACAATTCTAAATAAATATTATAATGGAAATATATCAAGAAATTTGTGAAACTTGTTATAATAATTTGGGTAACGAAACCTAACATTTGATGGTGTTTCTTAATTTAATTCCTATATTATTCCCATATGAGTTTAGGGTAATAAATTATTTATTCATGCAATCCCATAAAGTAAGTATAGAAGAACGACTCCATTTCTCTCCTGTCTGTATATCGCCCCTGTTCACGGGACTAATCCTGTTCACGGGACTAATAGAAAGTGTGCGGAGCCGCTGCGCGATTCGATGATACGTAACAGGTACACCGATCGGTTTGCGTCATGGGATTTACCTATCATCGCTAATTGCGTTATTACTGTCGATAAATACAGATGGCTTCGGAATTATTTGCACCGTAGGTAATTAACTTATTATGATCCAATTCTACAATCTGAAAATTCTGAAATCATAACAGGTCAACTGACAGATTATTTAATACCAAAATAAAAATATGATACCAAACCAGTAGGTTACGCATAAAGGCGCAGGAGTGGCCTCATCAGGATCAGGCATCGTGAGTATTAGGGCGATGAGCTAAATTAAAACACCATATAACGGTTTCTGCATATGATTTTTCTAATTAACACAACACATTTAGATCAACACAAATTAAATCACTACGTTATTAATAAGGTAACTCTAATCAATTTAAGATAATAATCTAATCGACAACAACGAAGATTACGCGGAATATTAGCGATTCGTCGCGGACTTGGTGCGCATGCGACCGTTGCGTCCTCAGACCATATGGTCTGAGGTTGCGTCCGACGACGGTTGTCAAAACCACAATGGCCGCCCCGCCGCCATAGATACGACGCTCCGCTAGAGTGACTCCACTCTTGTTCGGGTAGGTGGCGCTACTGCCGCGCGCCGTCACGCATTTAATTTTTTGCTCTTTGTAAAAATTGTGGTGTGTAGGTACCCACATTAGAAAAAATATACATTTCATGTTTCATACATTTATAATATGGTAATTAGTTTTTAGATTAATATCCATGCTCTATTCGCCATTGCAGGCAACTGGTTAATGTCACTGAATTCATTTTAAATAGAACGTTCAAGTATATTGGGAATGTAGCCAGCATCATGGGTACCCTGCCGCAGGGCCATGATCTGGGGGACATCGGTTTTCCTACTTCTGGGGGTTTTCGTTTGTTACTTTTATTTAGGTTAAGAACTATATCGGTCATGGGTCATATCAATAAATTAGGATCCAGCTCTACTACTTCTATATGCTATGTCAAAGGTCAAATTGAAGACTAACCCCGATGGCAAACCTTTATTCACCATTATCGGTAATAAATGGACAGAGATGTTCTGGCGCCGAACAGAAGCGAGTGTGCACCTACGTGTTTTATGACTACTAAACACTAACCGAATATTTTACTACCATCCGGATAAGTTGACTACAGCAAGTGAAGCTACAGCGAGGTGAAATATATTCTAGCTTTATGCACTAAATTGATGTATGCATACATGACACAAAACGAGACGGTCTACCTAAACTTTATGCCTAGCCTAGGCATTTGATGAAATACTCGTAACAACTTATTTCGAGACCAAAGATGTTGTCGTCCTGAAATTCATCAACAAGTGTAGCTGACAGCGCCACCTATGGAGCAGTCAGGACAACCTGCGAACTCGTGCGGCGGTTGAAGATGTTGGTACTACAACTACATCCTTCGTGCTGTTGGCCAACCTGCGTGACGACTCAACCTGATGACGACACCGAGTGGTTTTGGCGGGAAACCGAGGTGTCGTGGTGGGGACGACCATTGGCTCTGCCTCTTTTTTGCGTCGACACTCGTTGCGGAAAGGTTACAACAATATATCGTTCCACTTGTTTACTTTACTTTGGTAACGTACTTAATGTGATTTTATGCCCTTAATTGTGCCATGAATTAGATGTTTGCCTTTATTGATCTCTGCCCAGCTTTGTTAATAAAGTGTTAAAACCCTGTCATTTAAATGATGTAATAAATCAAAGGTTTAATTAGTATACTTGCTATCTCATCCATCAGCTTCGGAAATGTCTATCGGACTATGTTAATAAATGTTTGAATGTGTACTATGTGTTTCTTTTATCAGAAGTGCTGCAATTACGTGCGCCCACAACAATGCCACGTGCCCGGAAGAGGAAGGCGAAACAAAGGAAATCGCGATGTCCTTCTACCAGCTCGGAATCATCCAGCACCTCCAGCAGTAGCAGCTCGAGCAGCTCATTGAGGAGGAGTCGGTCGAAGCAGCGTCGGACGAATAGTGACACACGAAAGAGACGTAGACGCGCCAGCAGCAGGCTAAGCCGGGAACCACTGCCAACCGTGAGTCAAAGCATTGTTTTATCGTCAGTGATTCCCGAATTCGATCCGTTAATAGATGATGTTGATAGTTGGTTAGACGTAGTTGAGGCTAATTCGCGGATTTTTGGATGGTCCAATAGCATGATAATATACCAGGCTCTGCAAAAACTTAGGAATACGGGGAAGATGTGGTTAGATTCCTTTCAAAAGAATGAGTCTAGATGGACTAGGTGGTTATGGAAAGAATGGCGGGATATGCTATCCGATACATTTCAAGTCAAACGCAATACCTTTGTGCTCCTTAAGGAATTGGTAGACGCGAGGCCACTGCCGAAGCAGTCTCTATACGAATTCTATTTTCAGCAAAAGCCAAAGTTGATAGGTTGCATTTAGGTTTTCGCGAACGTGACATAATATCTATAATAGTCGGTTCAATAGGCGATCCGAACATAATAAGCGCTGCGGAAGCGGGTAGTTTTAAATACTGTGACGAGCTCGCTTCATTTTTGCACGGCAAAATATATACGGAGCCCGAAAAACATGTCAATAATAAGCACAATGTAACTTCAAAACATCCTTTTCGTTCAACCGCGGTAACGAATCAGTCGGTTACAGATAACAAAGTTAATAATAGTGTGGTTGAAACTTCGAGTAGCCAAAAAAATACATCAAGCGGTTTTATTTGCTACCGTTGTGGCGAACCAGGACACAGGAGGATCAACTGCACTATTAAAGACAATGTAAAATGCACGTCTTGTAGTAAACTTGGACATTTAGAGAAAGTTTGTAAATCGAAGATTAATCCTAAAACCGAAAAGGATGTGGAAGTGAAAATGATAAACGAGTCAAAACAAAAGTCTTACAAAAAAGTGTTATTAGACAATCTAGAATGCGAGGCATTTTTTGATATGGGCAGTGATTGTTCGTTAATAACAACTGATTTTGTAAAACAATATAATTTAAAAACATTGCAATTAAACCGCCCCGTGAACTTTTTAGGATTTACAAGCGATTTGTCCACACAGGTGACTCATGCAGTTGTAATAAATTTGAAAGTAGACTCTGTGGCTATAATTACAACGTTTTACGTTATTGACATGTTGTCCGGGTGCAATATTCTTATAGGGCGTAATTTCACAGAAGATAGGAATATTATGTATACTCGTATCGGGGATAGTTTAACATTCCAAGCTGTCCAATCATTAGAAGTGTTAAATATTGAGACTAACGCATTGAACAGTATATATAGCGATGAACACGAATCAATTTTGACAAGGATATTTTCGAAATACCCTCAATGTGTATCTAATGATTTGACAAGCTTGGGAAAAACCACGTGTGTTGAATTAGACATAGAGTTAACATCAAATAAACCTGTCTGCCAACGGGCATACAGAATGTCTGAAGCTGAAAGAGCTACTACTCGCGAATTAACGGACGATTTGTTGAAAAATGGTATTATCCGTAACAGTAGTTCACCTTATGCGAGTCCAGCGCTTCTTGTAGATAAATCGTCAGGAGCGAAGCGATTATGTGTAGATTACAGACAATTGAACAAAATTACAGTAAAAGAAAAATATCCAATGCCCTTGATAGAAGATCTTATTAATAGGCTAGGAGGTTGTAAATATTTTACCTCATTGGATTTGAAAAGTGGCTATCACCAAATTTCAATTAAGCCTGAATCGATCCCCAAAACTGCTTTTATTACGCCTGACGGGCATTTTGAGTACGTCAGAATGCCATTTGGGATCTGTAACGGCCCAGCTGTCTTTCAAAGGCTTATGGATACAGTTTTGGGTAACTTACGTTTTGGACCTGTTATTTGCTACATGGACGATGTACTCATTGCGGAAAATGTAGCATGCTTAGAAACTGTCCTTGAAATCTTTGACAAAAACGGTCTTACTATTAATCCTGAAAAATGTAAATTTTTCCAAACAGAGGTGTCTTTTCTGGGGTACCAAATTTCGAAAGACGGAGTACGTCCCAATGATCGTAAAGTAAAGGCAATCAAAGAGTTTCCCACACCGAAATCAGTACACCAATTACGACAATTTCTTGGGCTCATTAACTATTTCCGAAAATTTATCAGGGATTGCGCGCTGCTTTGTAGACCTTTAAGCAATTTATTAAAGAAGGACTCTGTGTGGCAATGGGGGTAATGAGCAGGACAGGGCTATGACTCAATTAAAGAATGCATTAATAGATAACGTTGTACTGAGCATTTTTGACCCCAAGCTACCAATCAATCTATATACTGATGCTAGTCGCGACGGCCTGGGTTGTATTTTAATGCAAACGACGGAAAGCGGCGAAAAACCCGTGCATTTTTACAGTCGACAAACAAGTAATGACGAAAAGAAATATCATTCCTTCGAGCTTGAATTATTGGCTATAATAACAGGATTGCAAAAATTTCGTCATTACTTGCTGGGGGCACCATTTAAGATCATTACGGACTGTAATGCTGTACGGTATGCACTAACAAAACAGGAAATAGTACCTCGCATCAGTAGATGGGTTCTGTACACTCAGGAATTCACATTTGATATTAATCACAGAGCAGGGTCACAAATGCAACATGTCGACGCATTGAGTCGTAACCCAGTCCAGAACGAAGACGTGTCGGCAACTAATAACTGCGTAATGTCCATAACTGAAGGTGACTGGCTTTTATCTGTCCAATTAATGGACCCGAACATCAGTAGCATTAGAAAGATTTTACAGTCAGGTGAGGCCGACGCGAATAAACGCCTCTTTAACGAATACGAATTGGTTGGCAACAAGGTTTATCGCAGAACCGAATTTGGTAGACGATGGGTAGTTCCGAAAAATTGTGTGTGGCAGGTGATTCGTCTAAATCATGACGACGTTGGGCATTTTGCAGTGGACAAGTCTGTAGAAAGAATAAGAGCCAAATACTGGTTCCCCCGGTTAAAGAAAACTGTTACAAAGTACATCAAAAATTGTCTCAATTGCATCTATAACAAACATGTCCACGGTAAAAAGCCTGGAGAACTCTATCCTATTCCTAAATACTCTAAACCATTCCATACGTTACATTTAGATCATCTTGGTCCATTCGTAAAATCCACGCAACAAAACAGTTACTTATTAGTTATGGTAGACGCTTTCACAAAATTTGTATTTATCTCGGCTGTAAAAAACACGAAAAGTCAAATAGTAATAAACGAATTGAATAAAGTATTCAAAATGTTTGGACCGCCTAAACGCGTTATTTGCGATGCGGGTAGCGCGTTTACGTCCAAATTATTTTCCGAATTTTGCCACAATTTGAACATCAGATCTCATATCATCGCAACAGCCGTGCCGCGTCCTAACGGGCAGGTAGAACGCTATAATCGTACAATATTAGATGCTTTAAGGAGTTTAGGTGCTGATACTGACAATAATAAATGGGACCAACACATTACCAAAATACAACAAGGTATAAATAGCACCATTAATATGTGTACTATGTGTTTCTTTTACAGTGAGTCTTAAAACTACGAGTAGGTTACAAGTTATTAAAGACATTGAACTTTTATTCGGATTCTATTTAAAAACGAGTGTTGTGTAGTAACATGATTAAGCTTTATAATACTTAGTCAAATAGATGCATATAAAACCAACTTAACCGTTTTTACCTAGAGTAGTAAACAATTAATTACCTGGCAGGCTCGTACCAGTCGTACCGCAGTTTTTTCTCCCTCTAGGTAAACGCTTTAGTATATTTTTGTATCTAGAACAATCGAGCTGCCAACTCGAGTGCCTCACGGGGTCATGAATAAACCATCAGGGGAATGTGGAACTCATGTCAAGAGCAAACGTGTTTGACGGACGACCTATCGACCTCGTATTATTAGAGCTAAAACGAGCAGCCATCAGACTGCTGCGTTTGTTTTGCTGTGGGAACAATGGACTTGATTAAGCGAATTATCGTGGACCCATTTAAACAAGATCATACACGTGCAAGTATCACGAATGACAATCAGTGACGACGATAGCATTTCAATGAATTTTGCTCGCATTTTACGAACCCTGCAATAGCTTCCTTATTTTTAGTTAAAAGTATTTTAAATTCGCATAACACATACAACTGTGTATTGTTAATATTTTCTGTTTATTTTTAGAAATAGTATATAATAATTTGGTTTTTGAACTTTGAACTGAACTAATCTACTTACGAAGCAGACAATGAAGATACATTAGGTACAATACCGTATTTGTAACTAAATAAGGCAAATGTTTTTATTTTTTTCCTGTTGAATATCGATCCATTAAATATGTACAAAAATACACATTACGTATATCTGGGGGATCTCTTCCAGTTGACCTTTGAGTAAATATTTATAAGAGTAAAAATGTAGTGTGTCCACATTAAAAACAGAATCGATGAAGGAATAGCTAATAATTAAGATCTAAACTTTACAATAATAATCAATCGATACTAATGACAATTACAATTGCGAACGAAATAATGATGACGAGCAATAATCGGAGATATATTATGTATACTGAAGGACGGTACCTACGCCGACATGTCGGGCATGCCGCTGCCGCCGTCACGGTGGGTCACTCAGGCATATTATCTCCGGTTGCTCTCATCTTGCTAACGACGACTACTTGCAAAAAGAACCAAGCAGCCAGGATCATTCACCAGTGACATGCTCTATTGAGATCGACCTATCATCACGGACAGAACTATTGTATCTGTAACCGCCATGTGGGATGTTGATTCAACGATCTCTGTCCCGATAGTTCTTCTGGTTAACGGTCTTATAGCGAAGAGTCTCGACAAACAACTTAAGAGACTCTCGCTAGATGGCTGGCTCAAGGGTCGAATTTAGAAGGTGGTTCTCCTGGACACGGCGCTCATCGTCAGGAGGTTCTTCTCTCTCTGCAGCCCTAACCACCAGTAGCCTGGGCCTGGCTCCGTAGCCGGTGACACCCTAGGTTAGGTTTTTTAGAATGTATTTATATTTAGTAATTATTTCATTATATTTTACTTTTTATATACATTGTTAAAACCTTTCCTAATAATTTAAATACATGGTACCTACAGTACAATTGCAGTTCATACATTTGTATATCTGGGTACAAAAACTTGCGTGGTGTAGACAGGCACCTGAACTGTAGGTAGAGAGAAGCTGTATGGCAGGTCACCAGGTCTCAGACCCTCGGATGTCTAAAACGATAGAAAAGTTCTAAAATTACAATAAATTGAAAATCTGTTTTTTTAGGGTAATAAAAAATATATTACAAAAGAACGGGGCAAATAATAGTATTTTATGCAATCACTGCACTATGAAGGTTCTTAAAGCTGAGTATCACATTTAAGTAAGGTACGAGATTTTAAAAAGACCTAATTGTGTAAGTATTACAAATAATACTTTACAACGCATGTGCTCGAAAAGAGCGTTTTCTAAGCAATCAAACAGTGCATAAGGTACTACTTTGCCACAGTACCTAGTGCGTTTTACTTTTCATTTTTTTTATAGCTGTCAAATAACGATTATTATTATAAACCAATACTTCATTAAACACGTTATTATTTACAATATATCTAAAATTGAAGCAATAAACTAATTTTAAATACTTTTACAATATTCATTAAACATTAAATACATTTTGCGGAATGTACACGCGCTCATGCTATTTTGACATAAGACAAATAGTAAAAAAATGCTTTTTGTAGCCAGAGATGGGCATCAATCGACTAATTTTTTAGTCAACTAATCAATCGATTGAAAATATCAATCGTCATTTTTCAATCGCGACTAATTTAGTTGCGATTGAATTAGTTGTGAGAATCTCCGACTAATTTAGTTGCGATTGAATTAGTTGTGAGAATCTTCGACTAACGATTGAATTAGTTTTAGTTTCAATCGACTAAATTTCACGATTAAATCAATATTAAAACTATGTAGTCGCTCGTTTTTGCATTTTTATTTAACTTGCAATATGTAATTACGAGTAGGTATGTACATTGTAGGTTAGGGTGGAGCGTAGATGTATGGAGAAAAAAAAAGTTGTCTGATCGACCTGGAACATTTGTAATATGTTGCCTTTAGATAAGATATTAATGAATATATATATATGTAATTGATTTTTAATACGTTTCAGCGCTCTACTTGAGCTAGAAATTTTTTTATTTCCTCATAATTGGTAAAAAAAAACTTTCCTTTTTACGTAATTAGTATTAGATTTATAAAGAAGGGTTTCAACTTTAAATGTTTTCAGCTTATTTCATACTTACGGCAACTACTACGTGAACCTGGGACCTAAATTAAAATTCAGTATTTAAAAAAAAAAAAATATTTTTAATGCTGTTATATTTTTATGCAATTAATATCTTTTATTTCGAGTATTATGTGCTTAGAAAAAAATGACTTGACTTTCATTAAAAAAAAAAACAAGATATCGATAAAAAAATTTTTTTTTAATATGGGCTTGATCATAATATTCCAAATTACAGTAGAGGGCTAAAAGTAGTACTGAATATTTTAATTATTATTTTTCTCGTACACCTGGCAGCCTAATGTAACGTTTTAGAAACGTTCTGAGTTGAATTTCCAAAAAAAAAATCGCTCCACCCTATTGTAGGTACTCGGTACTCATATTATGTTGTATCACTTGTATCTATGTTGGTTTGGGTAGAATCTTATAACTTATTTTGAAGCAGATATCTTCAACCGATTGAGCTAAAATTATGTATATATACACGTTTAATTTGAAACGCTAGAATGACAATGCAATATTATGGGCCATATTAACAATATTATAACGATAAATAACGAAAAACTGCAATGTTTACAAATCGCAAACAATATAGTTAGGTTGGTGCTCTATTAATATTTTGATACTTTACTAGTTCTAACGAGTATCGTAAAGTCCTATACGATACTGAATTACTGAGTAAATTTTAGAAATAGATATTATCAATATTTTGCTGTCTGTGTCATTAGTAAAACTCTTTTTAGTGTCACGCGGCGACAAAACAATGGGATAATCCTACTTACCTGGAAGTTGTTTGTTGCATTTTGGTGCAAGTGCCGACGAATCTTCTAAAAATAACACGTTCTATTGAATTAAACATCTGCATGTTGTTCATATTATAATCTATTTTGTAGCGGTCTATTTTGTTCTCACCGTGTGGTCATTTAAAATATTTAGACCTCTTTGTAAAGAAATCTCAGCATTAACTATTGTACATTTTCCTTGCCTCATTCTACATTTAAATATATCAACATGACATATTTTATTTATTAGCGCTATTGCCAATATATTGGAGCGGCAGCGAATTGATCGATCAGGCTATTCGATGTAAGGCTCATGCTTCATAAATTCATACTCATAGATGTTTTGAGGTATCTAGGTCATATTATATTATATTCTAGATTCTAGGTTCTGTCATTTTAGATTTTAGGTGATTATAACTTATTACGATGCTTTTACGATTATTACAGCAAATATAGGTAAATATAGGCACGGACCCTAGGTAAAAAAAATAAAGAGAACGATGTACCTATGAAGGAGGGAAAAAAATATATGTACCTACTTTACTAATCCATTTTGTAGCTTATTACATATATTTAAACTGTACATTAATACTGGATGGTTATTACTTGTTATATTATAACTGGTCACACGTTTTGCATGGCAAATCTTGATAAGGGGTTAAGAAAAAGGAGTGCAGGTAAAAATATAGAAAGAGAACAATGTATGAAGGAGCGAGATAACTACTTTACTCATCCGTCTTATCAGTTGTTTACTAGTTAAGTTTTAGTTGAAAATGCACAAATTACTCATTAGTCACTAAACTTCACTCGAATTGAATGCAACGGTCAAAGCCTTTCGCGACAAAAAACTTGTGTATAAAACTGTTTTAAAATGAGTGCCATCAGTGACGATGATGATTCTAGTGGGAAAAATTCCTTCGATCAGTGTAGTGTTTTGGAAGAAAGAAATAAGTCAGACAATTCAGCATTGACCATATTGGACGGCAAATTTTTTAATAAGGAGTCGGAGACGTCAAGTGGAAAAAACACTATCGTAACTGGTACATGTGTAAAGTGTTTTCCAAAAGTGGTGAAAATAAAAGGCCTTGCAAATACGACTTCAAACTTTTTAAGTCATTTAAAAAGAAAACACGGAGAAGATGCTGTTGTAGAGTACCGAGAACATTCCGCAAATCAGAAGCAGAAGAGATGTCGCGCCCAAGATAATTCCACTGAAGTCAACGAGTTGTAGCGATTCACATGTTCACGTCATGTGCCCGCCATCAAATAATCATATATCATCATCGTGATACTCATATCATCATTATCATCATCGAATTTAAGACATATTAGCATCATACGTCATCAAGCTAATACTAAAATTATCATTTAGTAGATATAGGCAATACAAATGCAAAATAAGAGTAACAGTGTGAATGTTTGCGGAAGCAAGTAAAACCATTCTTATAACTAAACATACTATCACTTTGAAAATAGCAAGTTGATATTCACAAATTGACAACAGAGGAGTTGAGCTTTACTTAGACTAAATAAGAATCAAAATCCCATATACAACGCTTAGAGGGCGGGGGCTAGGTCACGTGACGTGTCGAGTGTCCCGAGTGGGACGAGGCAGGCGAGCCTGATGAGTGAGATGGAGCAGTTGAGTGGGGCGAGACAGATGACGCTGTCGAGTGAGATGGAGAAGTCGAATGGAACGGGTCAGTCGAGTAGGTCGACAGCGGCGAATGACTAGAGATTAGGGTATAAATAGGCAAGGGCTTAGTAGGATGGGATGCATTCTTACTTGCGACTTCGACTGGGTAACACTATTGTTTGGCAATAAGATATTAAATATATATTCTAAGGGGAATTTCTGTTGGGATTACATTATTTTTCTGATCTATAATTATTTATTGAAATGTTGTGGGATTTTGTTGGTTTTGAAAGCTATTAAGCTTAATTACATGCCAGAAATAGTGTTTTGGTACATGGTTGCCAGGTGAAAGATATTTAACCTTGCGGCTGTTAAACGAATATCTTTCAGACTCTTCTAGTTTTATCCGAGTTAGGCAGCTCGGACACTAGCCATATATAAGTGCAGTGAATAGCCTACGAGGGTGGATAGTTTTGTTTGGTGAAAGCAAGGACCACACGTGATGGACATGCGGGCCTTTCCGCGCTTGCCGAAGCCAAATGGACCTCCAGGCTCGGTCTCATATACTTATATATTTATATGTCTGCTTTATATACACATATTAGGGCGAGCTACTCCATGTTTCCGGCGTCTCATCAGCCACATGGGGGGGGCTCAAATACACCGATGATAGTCACTTCTTCGGGCTAATCACCCGAACTTACAGTTCAGTTTAGCTAGGCCCATACACGTTTAAATATAAATATGAGACCCAGGTCTCTAGTGTTCTTTGTACTAGCTAAGGAACGGGGGTATGGGGATAGGTACACTCCAGTAGAAATATTAAAACGGGGTTCTTTATCTTCCGAGCAATCGGCCATTCATCATTAACTAACATAACATCTATTCAAATTATTTTATTCTCGTCAGGTATAGTAGATGCAGAGGCTGACCTACTGTTTTACTAGTGTTTATGACTTGGGATGTCAGTAGGGGAAAAACAGAGTCTTGTAGCGGTTTGTAAAGATTGAGAATAGGGAACCTGTTATTTAGGTCATCCAGATATTTAACACCTTTAACTTACCAACATTAATTATAGAAATAATTAATTAAAATTTACCGATTATGATTTGAAGCAATGTACCTTTGATATAGCTTAAGTGATAGAATGGCATCACTGAAGTAAAGTTGAGTCAATTAGCAGTAGATATTCGCTTTCTCAATGAACAGAAATAGTTTAAACTTTGTTATAATTTTGATAAGGAAATTGTGGATCGTTGTATAGTATGGAAATACAGAGCATTCCTAAGACTGGATGTGGAGTATCTGAAGTGTAAATTGCTAAAAGAAAAGCCGGGGACTTATGGATAGCAATAATGAAAGTTATTCGTTCTCGTATTTACATCACAGATCTCAGAACTAAAGTAATTTATATCACAAGGGTTGAGAGTAATTTCCTTTATCAGAACCAGTCATTCGAGAGTTGAAAGATACTCCGATCGGCACAATAGTCTTCATGATTTCAAGGGTATACTACATTTATGAATATGGTCAAACGAAAACCAAGTTCTAGAACTCATTAGAAGGGTTCATACCTACTAGGGAAGAGTAGTGTATTAGACTTCTTACAATTTTAATTATAACTTCATCATTTGGATACGTCATAATCTTTTCAACTTTTTCATATATTTAGCAAGTTGTAGGTTTAGGCAGGTAGCTTAACCTAGCGTAGGCCTTGTGTAGTTAACTTAAGAAGCCTGCGCCAAAAGGCTTCCCCAAAAGATGGATCCTTGACACTTTGCCGTAGGCTAGGACGTCATGCATAGATGTGATGAGATCCCACAGTGGTTTGATCAGTTATTAGCCAGGCGTGAAGGTCCGTCCATCCCTGTGCTGTATGTCTTAATTAGCTTTGCCAAATAGGATAGATAGCTAAGGCATACAGTATTACTCCTTCACACACTTAGAAGGGTTGGCGATTTTCTAAAAAAAAAAAAATATTTTTTTTATACACCTTAAAGTTACCTTCTTCATTCTACTATAGACTAGCCTATGCTAGTCCTTAACTATATCGATTAAACATATTCAGTTTTCCAGAAATTCTAGCTAAATAAAACTTCTTATTCGTCCTTCCTGTAGGAGGAATCTCATTGAGATGTCTTCTCCATTTTACTATAATCTAGTCTTACTAGTTTTTAATTGTGAAGATTAAAACAACTTCCTATTTATTGCTTAGGTCTAGAATCCACTTCAGATTGTTCTACTATAGTTTATTTAAGGGATGTATACCATCTTCTCAGATTAAGGTGTAATGACAAAATTTATTTAATATTGTCAAATATGAAAACTTAAGATTAATTAAATTCATAATAAAATCTCATAGATCCTGTAACTTTCACCTGTTTATAGATTGGTAATGAAGTGTAGTTTCATATTGTACATAGACATATGTTTTCTAGTCATTCTGGAGTAAGAACATGCAATTTTAAGAACTAAATTATCTTTCATTCCAGAATTCTAATAAAATTTGGATAGAATCACATATTGACTTTTATTGTTACATAAGGTAATCTAGTTCGATTATACCTGACTGTGGTCTAAATGAATTCGATACTTCATATAGAATTAAACAACTTTCATAAGAGTATCTGTAATATTCCATATTGATTTTGATATACCTAGGGACTATATAAGTTAGGAATTTAATTAGTACAAAGAACCGAGGTAGCAGTAGGATAGGAGTAGCTTGCACAAAATAAATAATAGAATACACACTTATTTAGTTAATTTAACAAAATACATAGTAATTTTGCACTATTCAGGTACGAGGTATTTCGCGGCACATCACGGCTACATCTCTTAAAAGAAACTGTGTTACTACAACAACGTAGGATCCGACCAATCTAGACGTTCACAACGGTTTTACCGATCACCTTGGCCATTAGTTATAAGAAATGTTCAGCTCAACTGTATAAAGATCCTTTCATATCTAGGTTTGGTTAGTTGTAGGTTCTGGAAGGCTAGGTAGTCGTTGAAGGGTTTCCTAGGGGTTCGTTGTAGGAGTAGAGTCTGGAGGCGAAGGTGAAGGAGGCGTAGGACCTGTATCTTTAGTTAGGCGTAGAGACATTACGATTGGTGGTCCCGTGACTCAGGATAACTCTAGAATTAAAGTACCTTAGACGTAAACATTACAATTTGGTGCTCGTTCCCAGGATGTATTTATTTAGCAGATAGTCTTTATAGGTATTACAATTGGTGCCGTTGACCGAGGATTTGTTCAATTGCTGTTCATCGTGTGGTTCCATGTCTTGTTGTCTTCTTGCGTTTTGTAGATCGACAATTGTTATTTGTTTTGGAATTTTAGTGGAGTTGTTAGTGACGGTTTTATTGAAGGGATCTTTGAACACTTGAGCTTTGAATTATGCCCTTTGGGTACAATTGTTGACGTGAGAATGGAAAAGAGATTAGCCGTGATGGGTGTTTTGTGCGTGTCGCCTCGAAACACATTTTGTTGCATATTTATACACAAATTATTGTGAATAGAGTAGCTTCTTGATATAACGCACGATATTTTTCTTATTTCACATAGTAATAGTACCTGAAACAAAAGATGTATATTAGAACAACGTGATTTTGTTTTCGATAGATATTTTACTCAGTAATTGACATTTGACACCTTGACAGTTCATTCATTGTGTTATCTATAGTTCAATAGTGGACTATTTGAGATAAAATTAAATTCGTTACGTTTGTATTAACGCTTTACAAAAAGTTAATTTTAACACTGATTAATAATGAAATAGGTGGTTTATTTAAGTTTAAGATAATAATTTACGTTACATAAAATAATAATATCAAGTAATAATATACTTACTTTAGTTTCAATCAGATACTTAGACAACTTTACTCGATATGTTCGTATTATTAGAATACCATAAGATTTAGATATTTAGGGATACATTTAATATTATTTATGCATTATTTACATAATTGGGAAAAATAATAATAGGTAATTAATTTTTTTTAAGTTAAAATATAATCAAGGCTGAGTGAACAAAACGCCTGCGAGCAGGATTGATGTGACAAGTTGACAAGTGACAGGGTGTTATCTGTTATCATTTATCAGTAATTAATATGATATCGAGATGGAATGATTATTTAAATAAATTTAATTTTAATATAGATATAAAGTCGGAATGTTGTAGGAAATTAGTTAAGTGAGGTAGAATAGAGATGTCATTGTTCTTGACTACAGGAAATATGAGGTTGTGAAGAATTTTTTTACATCAGTTATTAGTTCAAGCTGTGTTGTAAATTTGTTATGAAATTAAGGATAGACTATGAGGATACTAAGGACTTATTATTTCGGGGGGCGCGGGTTTATTTATAGGCTTTAGTTCAGTGTAGGAAATGTTTCACAATGAGATCTGATAAACATGACCCTAGCTACAATATTAAGTTATTAATCTTTTAGCTTATTATAAAACCTGTTAGAATCATTAAATATAGTAATTATGAAGGAAAGTAGGAGTGTTAGTAATTTCATAAGTGGGGGGGCGCTCTCTTTTAAGTTTTCTTTTAACGCATAATGAAACAAATGAAATGAAAGTAATTTTATTACAATAATTTTGGTACATTTATGGCCTATAGATTACCAATAGAATGACTTACATATATGTTCACATGTAGTATAAGAGTATAACCACAGAATCAGAAAGAAAAGGAAAGCAGTTTAAATTTAATTTATTTTTGAGCGAAGTAAATATGTCTGTATTGTTATCATTAGATTTATTAAGGTATTCAGTTCTGTTAAGTATTCTTATAAATAAGTAGATACATCTTCAATCAAGTTCTTATTATGCATTAGCCATGATACTCAGGTTACATTTTAGATTTATAGTAGATTTTGTGTGGAGGTTGCCGTTGAAATCCAAAAACCTGGAAAGTAAAATAAATAATTATTGAAACAAGTTAGAATAAATGTTATTAAACAAGGTTGAAAGGTTATGCAGTACATTTACATACTTTACTTTGAGATATATACATATATAGCAGTAGGAAAATATATGTAGTTCATTAAGCTGCTCGTCTTCAAATGAAATGAAAATTGTAATCAGGCGATGGAAACAAATTTGAGAGAACAATAGGATGAAGACAAGAAGCGAATTAGCAGTAATAATAGGAAGAAATAAATAAAATTTCGAACCTGAAGAAGTACCTACTTTTTTTTTTATCTAAGTAATTTCCGTGAACATTATCATAAGGATATTTTTAAACAACTATGTTCTTCGAAATTTGAAACAATAATAGAGTAAGATAAATAATATTACCTTATGAAGAAGTTCCAATAAGCTGCAGCAGTAGTTGTGGGGAGTCCATGCCATCCTTCATTATTTTTGCTTCATTCAAGATTAGTTTGTACTGAGAAGTTATCAAGATTTACGAGCAGAGTCTGGAAATAGAAGACAGAAGATATTAGAATCAAGAAAAGATCATAAATTGGCGTACAGAAGAATCAAGATTTACTTTATAAACAAACGCAGTTAGAACTCTTGTTAACTTACGTTTTGATAGTATGTTTCAGGTGGCGCAGAGGTCGACTTCATTATTCTTATTTCATTATCCGGGGTTCATTATATTTGCATACATTTTGAGATATAACTTATAACCGTTGCGCGGAGGTTAACGTAATTGGTTTGATTCTGTAACAAAAACAAATTTTTATTGTAAACATACAACACGATCTTTCTTTACTCGTTATTTTAGCCAGATCATAGTAAAATGCGTAGAAAATAGTTACCTTAATATTGTAGACTCATTTTATTACAGTTTTCTTCATAACAATCCGTTTTGATGTTCATTATTCTTCTATTCTTAACTTAATTTCTATTTCGTAGAAAGATAGGTTATGGAAAATTTTTGACATTTGACATGTCATAGGACAGTGTTGCCAGACTAAAGAGATAAGATGACATAAATAGTAGACTATTATTAAGGCATAGATTCACTTACCTAGTTCGTAAGATTTACGTAACATTTATAGAAAATAGAAAAGTAAATTTTTTTTTATATGTATTATTTAACTAAACAGAGTGATAATATTTAAGCAATATGTATTATTAAATAGGGATATTAAGTTAAGATCGATTAAGGAATCGATTGCAGACGAAAATTTTTTAAAGACAATAGTGATGTCATATTATACGTTGTACCGCAGTAAAAGTATTGCAACAGTATAAGAAACGAATGAGTTTGTAGGGAATTTTAACTAGAGGTCGCTAGTAGTATATTGCATCGAATGATTTGCGTAATGGTTCGATTCCATTAATACGTATTTTGAGTTCCTTTAATAAGTTGAGATTCGATAATTTTCAAAAGGGTAGTTAGAGGTGAATTGAACCGGGTGGATAAAGTAATAACGAGGTTTATTAGAGTATAATAATAAAAAAAAAAAACGAAACGTGTGAAGTGGATGGACAATTTTATTATTTATATTAGAGAAAATCTTTATTTTGAATTTGATGTAAGAAGTAAAGGGGAACTTGGGATATTATAGGAAGGTAAAGTAGTATGGATTTTGAATACATAATGGGTGATGTTCTTCTGACTAAGTCGATGCGGAAAAACGAATGTAGGAGCCTGTAGTGCGATGTATGAGAGGGAGAGTGAGTGGACTTTTTGAGTTGGATGTTGTCTGTATGTATTCAAGCTAAGTTCGAAAGTATTCGGATCCGAAAACGGGGGGCCTTCTATCTTTAGAGGTACGAACGGGAGTATTTTCTAAAGACATCAATTGGATTGCACATACTTAGAAGTTAGGCTTAGTAAATCGAAGTTTCGATTTAAGACCGATGTGCGGTAGTTTGTGCGAAACAATACTCTACAGGGCCTACGGGCTAACCTTCTACGAGCACGGGCAGGAACGTGCAGGTTTCACACACACCCATGTCGACGAATAGATAGGCCAACTGTATATTTTTAAAGGAAAAGGAATTGTGGGTAGTTTTGTCCAGGATAAAACTAAATTGGTATATTTGTAAGAGTTTCTGGTATAATATTGTTTCAGCATAATTTTGAAATGAAACATTTTTACACAATTCGACTAGTAAGTCTATAGTCTTACAAAAAAAAAAAAAACACAATTGTATGATTATAGAGCTGAAATTGGCTTGTTTATTCTTGATGTGATACACGCGCCAATAAGGGGAGTCACATGTGATTTTGGAGAAGAATTTGAAATCGGAATCAGTTATTGAATTGAAGTGAGAATGAATATTCAGTATCTATACCAAAGATCTTGCTATGTTGTCTGAGGAGAGTTTTGTCAATTCATCGAAGAATTCGTACAATGTGAATTCGCAAATGAGGCTGAGCAATGGGCAGGTCAAGTTTGAGGTGTTTAGGCAAAACCGAGCTAATAGGGCTTGTTTGACTCACAACCAAACACTTCTTACGATATGGTCAAGATTTGGAGAAATATATTCACGATTCAATGATATTATTCTATGGTTTGAATTCTGATTTAATACACGTGTGACTTTCCAAGTATTGGTTTAAACACACACACACTTAAGGGTACGAATACTAACGGATTTAGAATATCCAAGATTATCACAAAATGTTATTTGCTTTAAGAATAATTGTCATATATATATATATATACATATTATTTTTTTAATTGTTTTTACAATTTAATAAGGGGAATGCGAAGTTCTACGTTATTTGACGATGTCAATCCACTTCAAACTTTCGCAGGGGGGCGGTTGTAGCGATTCACATGTTCACGTCATGTGCCCGCCATCAAATAATCATATATCATCATCGTGATACTCATATCATCATTATCATCATCGAATTTAAGACATATTAGCATCATACGTCATCAAGCTAATACTAAAATTATCATTTAGTAGATATAGGCAATACAAATGCAAAATAAGAGTAACAGTGTGAATGTTTGCGGAAGCAAGTAAAACCATTCTTATAACTAAACATACTATCACTTTGAAAATAGCAAGTTGATATTCACAAATTGACAACAGAGGAGTTGAGCTTTACTTAGACTAAATAAGAATCAAAATCCCATATACAACGCTTAGAGGGCGGGGGCTAGGTCACGTGACGTGTCGAGTGTCCCGAGTGGGACGAGGCAGGCGAGCCTGATGAGTGAGATGGAGCAGTTGAGTGGGGCGAGACAGATGACGCTGTCGAGTGAGATGGAGAAGTCGAATGGAACGGGTCAGTCGAGTAGGTCGACAGCGGCGAATGACTAGAGATTAGGGTATAAATAGGCAAGGGCTTAGTAGGATGGGATGCATTCTTACTTGCGACTTCGACTGGGTAACACTATTGTTTGGCAATAAGATATTAAATATATATTCTAAGGGGAATTTCTGTTGGGATTACATTATTTTTCTGATCTATAATTATTTATTGAAATGTTGTGGGATTTTGTTGGTTTTGAAAGCTATTAAGCTTAATTACATGCCAGAAATAGTGTTTTGGTACATGGTTGCCAGGTGAAAGATATTTAACCTTGCGGCTGTTAAACGAATATCTTTCAGACTCTTCTAGTTTTATCCGAGTTAGGCAGCTCGGACACTAGCCATATATAAGTGCAGTGAATAGCCTACGAGGGTGGATAGTTTTGTTTGGTGAAAGCAAGGACCACACGTGATGGACATGCGGGCCTTTCCGCGCTTGCCGAAGCCAAATGGACCTCCAGGCTCGGTCTCATATACTTATATATTTATATGTCTGCTTTATATACACATATTAGGGCGAGCTACTCCATGTTTCCGGCGTCTCATCAGCCACATGGGGGGGGCTCAAATACACCGATGATAGTCACTTCTTCGGGCTAATCACCCGAACTTACAGTTCAGTTTAGCTAGGCCCATACACGTTTAAATATAAATATGAGACCCAGGTCTCTAGTGTTCTTTGTACTAGCTAAGGAACGGGGGTATGGGGATAGGTACACTCCAGTAGAAATATTAAAACGGGGTTCTTTATCTTCCGAGCAATCGGCCATTCATCATTAACTAACATAACATCTATTCAAATTATTTTATTCTCGTCAGGTATAGTAGATGCAGAGGCTGACCTACTGTTTTACTAGTGTTTATGACTTGGGATGTCAGTAGGGGAAAAACAGAGTCTTGTAGCGGTTTGTAAAGATTGAGAATAGGGAACCTGTTATTTAGGTCATCCAGATATTTAACACCTTTAACTTACCAACATTAATTATAGAAATAATTAATTAAAATTTACCGATTATGATTTGAAGCAATGTACCTTTGATATAGCTTAAGTGATAGAATGGCATCACTGAAGTAAAGTTGAGTCAATTAGCAGTAGATATTCGCTTTCTCAATGAACAGAAATAGTTTAAACTTTGTTATAATTTTGATAAGGAAATTGTGGATCGTTGTATAGTATGGAAATACAGAGCATTCCTAAGACTGGATGTGGAGTATCTGAAGTGTAAATTGCTAAAAGAAAAGCCGGGGACTTATGGATAGCAATAATGAAAGTTATTCGTTCTCGTATTTACATCACAGATCTCAGAACTAAAGTAATTTATATCACAAGGGTTGAGAGTAATTTCCTTTATCAGAACCAGTCATTCGAGAGTTGAAAGATACTCCGATCGGCACAATAGTCTTCATGATTTCAAGGGTATACTACATTTATGAATATGGTCAAACGAAAACCAAGTTCTAGAACTCATTAGAAGGGTTCATACCTACTAGGGAAGAGTAGTGTATTAGACTTCTTACAATTTTAATTATAACTTCATCATTTGGATACGTCATAATCTTTTCAACTTTTTCATATATTTAGCAAGTTGTAGGTTTAGGCAGGTAGCTTAACCTAGCGTAGGCCTTGTGTAGTTAACTTAAGAAGCCTGCGCCAAAAGGCTTCCCCAAAAGATGGATCCTTGACACTTTGCCGTAGGCTAGGACGTCATGCATAGATGTGATGAGATCCCACAGTGGTTTGATCAGTTATTAGCCAGGCGTGAAGGTCCGTCCATCCCTGTGCTGTATGTCTTAATTAGCTTTGCCAAATAGGATAGATAGCTAAGGCATACAGTATTACTCCTTCACACACTTAGAAGGGTTGGCGATTTTCTAAAAAAAAAAATATATTTTTTTTATACACCTTAAAGTTACCTTCTTCATTCTACTATAGACTAGCCTATGCTAGTCCTTAACTATATCGATTAAACATATTCAGTTTTCCAGAAATTCTAGCTAAATAAAACTTCTTATTCGTCCTTCCTGTAGGAGGAATCTCATTGAGATGTCTTCTCCATTTTACTATAATCTAGTCTTACTAGTTTTTAATTGTGAAGATTAAAACAACTTCCTATTTATTGCTTAGGTCTAGAATCCACTTCAGATTGTTCTACTATAGTTTATTTAAGGGATGTATACCATCTTCTCAGATTAAGGTGTAATGACAAAATTTATTTAATATTGTCAAATATGAAAACTTAAGATTAATTAAATTCATAATAAAATCTCATAGATCCTGTAACTTTCACCTGTTTATAGATTGGTAATGAAGTGTAGTTTCATATTGTACATAGACATATGTTTTCTAGTCATTCTGGAGTAAGAACATGCAATTTTAAGAACTAAATTATCTTTCATTCCAGAATTCTAATAAAATTTGGATAGAATCACATATTGACTTTTATTGTTACATAAGGTAATCTAGTTCGATTATACCTGACTGTGGTCTAAATGAATTCGATACTTCATATAGAATTAAACAACTTTCATAAGAGTATCTGTAATATTCCATATTGATTTTGATATACCTAGGGACTATATAAGTTAGGAATTTAATTAGTACAAAGAACCGAGGTAGCAGTAGGATAGGAGTAGCTTGCACAAAATAAATAATAGAATACACACTTATTTAGTTAATTTAACAAAATACATAGTAATTTTGCACTATTCAGGTACGAGGTATTTCGCGGCACATCACGGCTACATCTCTTAAAAGAAACTGTGTTACTACAACAACGTAGGATCCGACCAATCTAGACGTTCACAACGGTTTTACCGATCACCTTGGCCATTAGTTATAAGAAATGTTCAGCTCAACTGTATAAAGATCCTTTCATATCTAGGTTTGGTTAGTTGTAGGTTCTGGAAGGCTAGGTAGTCGTTGAAGGGTTTCCTAGGGGTTCGTTGTAGGAGTAGAGTCTGGAGGCGAAGGTGAAGGAGGCGTAGGACCTGTATCTTTAGTTAGGCGTAGAGACATTACGATTGGTGGTCCCGTGACTCAGGATAACTCTAGAATTAAAGTACCTTAGACGTAAACATTACAATTTGGTGCTCGTTCCCAGGATGTATTTATTTAGCAGATAGTCTTTATAGGTATTACAGATTCAAGAATCACAAAGACTATAAATCAAACAGGATTTGAAAACGACGTGAGAAACTTTTTTGTCCATTCAATGATTCCACTAAACGTAGTAGAAGATCCTTTTTTTGCTACAATGCTGAACAATTTGGAAATAAAAAAACACGGATTAAATTTAATAAGCCGAAGAACGCTAAGCCGTAAAATTACCGAATCTCATGTAAAGGAAAAATCACACACCAAATTGCAATTAGAAGACACTGAACATGTGTGCACTATTGTAGACATTTGGTCATGCCGGAGAAGAAGTTTTTTTGGGATGACCGTACACTGGCTAGACTCGGACCTGAACAGACAGTCGAAAACCCTTGCATGTCGAAGATTTCCAGGTGTACATAATTTCGAGCGTATTGCAATGTTATTAGAAGAACTGCATACCGACTTTGGTTTAACCCCAGACAAAATTGTTGCGACTGTGACTGACAACGGCTCCAATTTCGTAAAAGCCTTTAAAGAATTTGGTTTTTCTATCGAATTAATCCAATGTTTCGATTCGGACTCTGAGGAAGACAATGTAGAGGAAGATTTTGTGGACCACACCAATGAGCTAAATATCGTATTGCCCTCTCATCGTAGATGTGCAGCTCACACATTGAATTTGTGTGCTGTAACTGACGCAAACCGACTATTGAAAAAAAATAACCACACTACTTTATCTGACATACATCATAAAACCATTGATAAATGCAACGTACTATGGAATGCCGCCGGACGTCCCAAAACTGCAGAGATTATACAGGAGACTTTGGGTCATACACTTAGCAGGCCTGGCGTTACGCGTTGGAACAGCTTATACGACGCAATGAAGCAAATTCATTCGATTAAAGAGAAAAATATATTGCTGCATAGAGCTTTAGCCTTGGAGAACTTTATCACTGATCGCGAGTTCGATTATATTAAGGAGTATATTGTTTGCTCCGCGCCGATTGCCGAAGCTTTGGACATTTTACAAGGGGAGAAAAACATGTACTATGGACTTTTAGTGCCGTGTCTGATGTCTTTGAGAAAAAAATTGAGAAAATTGCAAACTTCTACTTTGAAATACTGCAGAGAACTTATTCAATGCTATGTAGACAGCGTGGAAAGGAGATTCGAAGAGTTCTTTAACTTTTCGTCCGGTGTTTCCGAACATGCGACTATTGCTGCTCTGTCCTACCCTAGATTTAAAAACAAATGGTTCTCGTGCATAACGCCACAAGATCAAGAAAAAGTGAAATCAATCTTTAAGCATGTGATAGCAACGGAAATATCAAAACAAACTGACATAAACGAGACAGATGAACACACGACAAATCCAGAAAATCCATTTTTTGATTTTGGGTCAGATTCAGAAAACGAGATTAATGTACAAGTACAAGAAGTAATGCAAAGGAACACTCCCAGAACTAAAGCCGAAATATTGATGTGTCAGTTCTTTGCTGAGCGAGATATAAGTTTGATTGTTTTAAACCGGTACGAAATAATCAAAACTATATTTAAGAAATATAATACACCCTTGCCTTCTTCAGCGTCTGTTGAGAGAGTTTTTTCATATGCCACGATGATGAATCTCCCTAAATCAAATAGGCTGTCAGATCATCTATTTGAAGAAAGGGTAGTATTGAAAACGAACTTAAAAATTTAAAAATATTTTTGTAGTTAATTATATGCAGAGCTATTGAATGTCATACTTTATAAATAATGGGCAAAAAAAGTAGTTAAAAAATATTTACCAATCATTTTGTCCTTGTTTTTAAACCTATCACAATGTTGGATTTTTTTCTGTTTTATATATTGAGACATTTTTTTATATTACTCACTGATTAGATAATAAGTAAATATCACAAATGAAAAACATGCTTTGCAAATCTTAATTGAGTATGGCATAATGTTATGTTATGATGTATATTTACATACATGTTGCTGTATAAACTACGAGTACGTTGATTTTTGTTACTTTTTGCTATAAATTACTATTGTTGTTTGAATGTTTCATATACAAAGTTTGATTTAACATAACCGTGTTTTTTCTCATGTTCTATCTTATCACATATGTACGAGTACATGTTGCTGCATAAACAACGTTGATTTTTTGATCATTTTTAATTTAAATTATTATTTTGTTTGAATGTTTCATATAAAAAGTTTTAATTATTATAACAGTGTTTTCTCGCGTTCTATCTTATCACATATAAACATGTTGCTGTATAAACAACGTTGATTTTTTGATACTTTTGGCTTTAAATTATTATTGTTGTTTGAATGTTTTATATACAACGTTTGATTTATCATAAATATGTTTTTTCTCATGTTCTATCTTATCACATATGTACATGTTGCTGCATAAACAACGTTGATTTTTTGATAATTTTTCATTTAAATTATTATTTTATTTAAATGTTTCATATAAAAAGTTTTAATTATTATAACAGTGTTTTTCTCGCGTTCTATCTTATCACATATAAACATGTTGCTGTATAAACAACGTTGATTTTTTGATACTTTTGGCTTTAAATTATTATTGTTGTTTGAATGTTTTATATACAACGTTTGATTTATCATAAATATGTTTTTTCTCATGTTCTATCTTATCACATATGTACATGTTGCTGCATAAACAACGTTGATTTTTTGATAATTTTTCATTTAAATTATTATTTTATTTAAATGTTTCATATAAAAAGTTTTAATTATTATAACAGTGTTTTTCTCGCGTTCTATCTTATCACATATAAACATGTTGCTGTATAAACAACGTCGATTTTTTGATACTTTTGGCTTTAAATTATTATTGTTGTTTGAATCTTTCATATACAACGTTTGATTTATTATAATTGTGTTTTTCACATGTTGTATCTTATCACATATGAACATGTTACTGTATGAACCACGTTGATTTTTTTATAATTTTTGCAATTCATTATTATTTATACGATTGTAAGGTTAACCTTATATCGTTTAACTAAATATATTATCATGGTTGCTATTATATTTAACATACAAAGTTTGATTTATATAATTGTGTTTTCTTAAGAGCCCACCCATGCAAAATTCGTCAGGTGAATGATCCTAGATCTCAACATCCATAGTGATTAAAAATCTGTCCCTTGGAAATAAGAAACTTAAACAGTTTTTCTTCAATCTTGTCAACGTGAAAACACGATTGGTAATAATTTTCTCGATACTTTTATCTCTCAAACATAACCCTTTTTTTAGATATTTTCGGTTAGATCTTCAAAACCCTTCCGTTTTTAACAATGTTTTTTAGCTTAATAGATGCACCATTATAAGTCCTCAAAAACTGTAAAACTATTTGCAATATAAAATGCACACGTTTATGACACAACTCAAAAAACATTATTTCCGCGCTTCCGTGCACGCACTTCCATCTCGCTCACGCTTACGCTCAGTGAGAGAGAGAGAGCTAACCCACGCGTTGGCGCCCTCTTAAGTTTTAACTTACTAATGCACACAGTACCTAGTTTTTATTTACCGTGAAATTTAATCCAGGTTCCGAGAGATGCACAACTAGTAGCAAAATAAGTTTTTCACAAAAAGTTCATTTTTGTTACAAGTTTTTATCGCTGACACTACTTTTTCTGACAATCGTAATCTACGGGTTAAGGAGCTCTGACGAGCCCTAACACGACGAGTTGTAGCATTGCCATCCAAACTAAACGTGTAATACAGAATTTAACCTTTTGACCGCCACAGTCGGCTGTGGCCGTCAACAAAAAATCGTGCCCCTGACGCCACGTCGGCCACAGCCGTCCAAATTTCAATGATCAAAAACTTTGTAATTCTAACCGCTACAAGTATTTTTCAATCCCTGTTGATTTTGGGGCACATCTTTTTTTTTTTACTCTGGCGTCAGTGGCACGGTAAATTGCTAGACCGCTTGGCGGTCAATAGGTTAAGACCATTCGGTTGGTATTATCAAAGAGAATAATAGTTAGCACAGACATCTCACTCCATAGAAATGGTCAAAATATCGTAAATAATACATGACTATTTTATTTTTGTACATTCGTTAAGACGTCCTATTCAGTCTGTCAACATAGACATACCGAGGTTTTCCGTTTAATTTGCTTCTAACATTAGTTGCGGAAAATTAGTCTAACTAATTAGTCGATTACAAAATTTAGTTGTCCGAAATCAATCGGCAACTAATTTAGTTGTAACTAAATTAGTTGCACAACTAAATTAGTTGCAACTAAATTAGTTGCACTCTATACAACTAAGATTGATCAATCGTCGTTTTCAATCGTCAATCGCAACTAATTCTGTTAGTTTCAATCGTTAGTTGTTAGTCGATTACATTTTGCCCATCTCTGTTTGTAGCAGTAGATGTGTCGAGCGCGATCTATAAATAACCCCGCCATTTTTATTAATTGTCTTCTGCCGCGTACACGTAACCAGAGTTTTGTCACCAGTTGCGATAGAAAACTTTTTCGGTCTTGTTCGAAACCGGTTGCGAACGAAAACTATTTTGCTCTTATACGAAACCAGTTACGAACAAACACTTTTTGATTCTTATCGGTCTTCCCCTCTTTCTTTTTCCTTCTATTTTTCCTTCTATTGTAGTCTTAAATAAATAAATAAAAATATAAATAAATATCGGACAACCTCACACAAATCAATCTAGTCCCACAGTAAGCTCTAGTAGGCTTGTGTTATGGACACTAGACGACGATAAACATACTTATACCTATAAATAAATACATACTCGTACTTAAATACAAGTAACATCCATGACCCAGGCACAAACATTCGAGTTCATCACACAAATATTTGCCCTTGCCGGGATTCAAACCCAGGACCGTAGGCTCAGTAGGTACGAGATTTTAAGAAGACCTAATTGTGTAAGTATTACAAATAATACTTTACAACGCATGTGCTCGAAAAGAGCGTTTTCTAAGCAATCAAACAGTGCATAAGGTTTTGCCACACTAGTGCGTTTTACTTTTCTTTCTTTTTTTAAACTGTCAAATACCGATTATTATTATAAATCAATACTTCATTAAACACGTTATTATTTACAATATATTTAAAATTGAAACAATAAACTAATTTTAAATACTTTTACAATATTCATTATTCATTAAATACATTTGGCGGAATGTACACGCGCTCATGCCATTTTGACATAAGACAAAATATTAAAAAAAATGCTTTTTGTAGCAGTAGATGGTGTCGAACGCGATCTATAAATAACCCCGCCATTTTTATTAATTGTTTTCTTTATTTCGCAGTTGATCTGTACAAATCTGCTTAAAATACGACGAATCATACATTTAAACTCGTAAAACGTTATTCAAGAAGTAAAAATGTAAACCACGGTCTCTTGCTGGATAAATCAAAACAAAATACTTTCTTAAACCATATAATACTTTCTTTTCAATGCAAACACTCTTTGTAAGTACTTATCAAAGTATTTTTTCTCGTACGATGCAAAGTAAAGTTTTGTATAAATCTCGTGTGTAAGATGATTTTCGACTCGTGTTTATTTAATGATAACAGCACACAACAAATACATTTGCCCAGGATACCCAGAAACACAATTAAACAAAAGAAGATTGAGACTAAAACAGCATTAAAAGATATACCGACTAATTATTAACTTTAATCAAACATGCATAATTATAGATTTAATGAGTGAATAGCTACGAAACATTCAATTAACAACACCTTTAAGCTCTAGAGGTGTAAAATAGAAAGTGTAATAAAACCCTTCTGATCTGTAGTTAAATCTCTCACCGACACTTCTGCTCATCTACTTTGTACCGAGATTTATCTGATTTCGCTAGCTGTTTCTGTCTTTCAAGAGACGTTTTTCGTTGAGTAGAAAGAAACAACAGATTAAATTTTGTTTCAATAGGGAAATCCGGGTGTCTTTAATTAAAACCAGCCAGTAAGCATCTTTTCCTCGTGGCTCCGCTGGTGATTTCATTTTTAGTTTCAGTAGTTGCAGATTGAAACTGTTGGGTAAATATTAACAGTCTCTTTCCAACCAATTAATATTAATGAAGGTTTTAATTTTGTTTTCACCTCACTAGCTCGGAAAGCCCAGTTTGTTTGTTTGATATCTATTGAGAAAATCGCTTTTTATCCACATGTGGAGAAAGAGTTTTGACGTTTCAACGCAGCTAAAGTAAAATTTGAAATGAGCTTATTTTCTGAAAAATCCCGTTTAAAATACCTACATGAAAGCTAATTAGACCTTAGTTTTAATAAATGGCAAATTGGTTGATTATTGCAGAAATTTTTCTAAGATATAGTACAAACCCTTATTCTTTTTTCCTCGCTGTAGTGAGGTGAAAAGTTTTGTGTTATACACGGGCGAAAAGTTATTTTACGTCTCGTGTATTGAAACACTCACTACGCTCAGGATTCTATTTTGAACCACTCGCTTCGCTCGTGGTCAATCATAGGATCCTTTCGCTAGCTCGTGTTTCAAATAAACACTCGCGGGTAAAATACAACTTTCCCCCCTTGTATAACAAATAACTATTAATGAACGTTTACGAGTGCTTTTACATTACGATTGGAGATGCAGCGACATCAGATCTTTCACATTGAATATTTGCCAGTCGTGCTATTGATCGGTCGAATGTAAAAGCGCCCTAATGCAATAGGAGGAAAGAGGCGATTATTAGGTAAGAGTTTTAATTAATGCCCTTTGATCGTCATTATGAGCGTGGTTGTTGACCTGACTCATTAAGTACTAATTAGGGAGCATACTAATTTGCTCACCCAACTGGTATTTACTGGCAGGTGAGGCATTGTGCTGGTAATTTATACGGCAGGTGACTGCGGATAATCAGGGGATGGCTGGAAAAATATCCGAACGCGTAAACTACATAAATACACACCAGGGTGTGAATTCGTCGTTTCTAATGACATTAGGTATTATGGTAACTATACAAATAGATATACCTAAATACTTAGTTACCTAAAAGGTGTATTTTATTGGAGGTTTACTACAATAAAGAGTGTTCGTTTTTGTATTGTATGTCAGAGATATCACTACTGTACGCTAACTTTAGTGATGAGTAGATTATGACTCATACTGTATATTGACGGATATACTATTTTATCTTAACAGCAAGTAACTACCTATATATCAAAATTTTGATATATTGAGCCACAGCTTTATTCAAAAAGGCAACTTGTCATATAACAAACATAGAGATCTAATTAGGCTTATTAGATCTTTGACCAGAACTAATAACAAAATAAGTATTCTATTTAAGGAGCGTCTTTTCAAAAGGGCTTATTCATTTATATGGGTTTCATAGATAATAATAATAATAACGATGTACACATTACATTTCATTAAATTGTCGAAAGGGCCTCTACGCGTTGGCTTCGGCTCCGCGCACGCCTCCCAAAGGTCCGGGACACTATTGTCCCGTGAGCGGGTGCGACATACAGGAATAATAATAATAATAAACGGTGTTGCCCTTAGGCCACTATATGTGTCGCTATTTTATGGGGGCCCATCTAGCGGGAGGCGAGTCATCGTCTACCAGTGCAATTACACAATGAGACTTTTTTTCTGGTAGACGCCCGATAGTCTCAACCCATAGCCCAATTAGCCAGTCCTCAATTTCATCCCCATAGCCCATTTATTTAGATTCCATATATCCATCAATAGTTCTTGCACCTAGCGGACGCTGTCTCTGTGTGCGTCCCATGACACGGATAGGGACAGCATCCGCTCGATGTACACCTTGCATTTCATTAAATTGTCGAAAGGGCCTCTACGCGTTGGCTTCGGCTCCGTGCACGCCTCCCAAAGGTCCGGGACACTATTGTCCCGTGAGCGGGTGCGACATACAGGAATAATAATAATAATTTATTTATTTCAGGCATCAAAGGCCCATAGATAAATACCTTACAATCCTAATATAATATTATAAACGTGAAAGTTTGGATGGATGGATGGATGTACGTTCCACTTAATCTCAAAAACTACTGAACGAATTATGATGAAACTCTCCAGTTATACAAATACAAATACAAATACAAGTACTCTTTATTGCACACCTCATAAAATAACAGGAGAAATACAAATGCAAGAAATTACAATTAGAGGTAAACAACAGGCGGTCTTATCGCTAAAGAGCGATCTCTTCCAGACAACCTTTGGGTAGTGGAGAACTTGAAAAAAATAAGATTTTGTTACTAGGCGGTGCAAAAATCGGAAAATAATAATAATATATACATAAAAAACAAATAAATACATAAATATAATAAATACATAAATACATACATACATACATACAATCAGCCAACAGGTAATAGGACCATTTGAATAAAATACGAATTATGAAAGGGATAGATAATGTTCTTTCAGTTGAGTTTTGAAAGAAACAAGAGATTTAGCGCGCCTTAAGCTCACAGGCAAGGAGTTCCACAAACAGACAGCTTTAAAAGTAAACGAATTATTATAAAATTTTGAGACGGAAGAAGGTACGGCAAGGAGCAAATTTTGGGCAGATCGAGCAGAAGTGAGATAAGAGAAACGCTCCTTGAGATAGCGGGGAGTTGCAGGATGAAAAAGTATATTAAAAAGAAGAGCAAGGATATGAGAGTTACGACGAAAACGGATTGGGAGCCACTTGAGCTGAGAACGGAAACTAGATACATGGTCATATTTGCGTAACCCAAATATGAACCGAATGCCGACATTTTGAATGCGCTCAAGTTTATTAAGTTGCTCCTCAGTAAGATCGAGATAGGAGATGTCAGCGTAGTCCAGAATAGGGAGAAGTAACGTTTGAGCCAACGCAATTTTAGTGGCAATGGGGAGAAAGTTACGCAGCCGTCGCAAAGAAGCTACTGCAGCAAAAATCTTCCTGCTAACCTCACACATTTGTGGCACCCAAGATAAAGAACTGTCCATTAAAACGCCAAGATTTTTGACCTGGTTAGAATATGGTATTACAATCCCATTAAAAATAATCGGTGGGAGTTTTAAAAAGTCGATCCTAGATACCATCTGACTACTGCCAATGATGATGACTTGCGTTTTCGCTGGATTCACTTTCAGACCGTAACTGCTACTCCAGTCTAAAATACGTAACAAGTCATTGTTCGTAGTGTCGATGGCAGCGGGGAGATCACTAAGTACGCCTTGTGTGTAAATTTGAAGATCATCGGCATAAAGGTGATAATAAGATGAGAGGTTTTGAGTAATGGAATTTATAAAGATCGAAAACAATAGTGGAGACAGTACACCGCCTTGCGGAACGCCTGCCGATATACTGCACCAGGAAGTACGAGAGGACTCCACCTTTATTCTTTGCCGACGACCGCTTAAGTAACTACGAAACCAGTCCATCACTGCAGGAGATATGTTAAGAGAACGTAAGATGGCGAGCATTATGTCAAAATCCACAGAATTAAACGCATTGCTGAAATCTAAGAGGGTTAAAACCGTTAACTTCCGGTTATTCATGCCCATTCGAATATCATCTGTGATTTTAACAAGCGCAGTGGTGGTACTATGACCAGGACGAAAACCAGATTGAAACTGGTTCAAGAGGTCGTTCTGGTTCAAGAAAGAATTTATTTGTCTGTGCACTAGTTTTTCCATGACTTTGGATAAAAAGGGAGAATGGATATTGGACGGTAATCAGAAAAAGAAGAAGGATTGGATTTTTTGGGTAAAGGGATGATATCTGCATCCTTCCATAGTGAAGGGAATACGCTAGAGGAAATAGAAAAATTAAAGATGCCGGTAATAACGGGAGTAAGCAGGTCGAGAAGAGGAAGTATCATGTTGCGACTAATACAATCAGCACTGACTGCATTTGAACTGATGCTCAATACGTTCCTATGTACCTTATATATCAGAATAGGACATAGGCTATCATTTATATCAAGTTTTATCCCTTTTAGGGACGGAAAACGGGATTAAAGTTTGTATGGAGAGCAAATCATTGTAGATGCAACAACTCCCTACATGTCATCGTTTTGACGTAAACTAATCAATGATTTCGTCTGGGCCTACGATATACCTTCACGAAAAGCATACCAAACTATTCTTTGTAAAAAAACAATAAATTCTGATACGGGAACACGTATCCGCAAAATTCGATTAATCGCGTAATTTCAAGAATCAAATACATAAAATTTTACAAATTTGAAACAACATTTGATTTGACGAACGTCACACCCATCTGGCAGGTCATGTCAAACCAGTGATGCCAGCAGGGCTACTCCGATGTTCAAAATTCGACTGTCGAATAGTGCCATCCTTCTCTATCTACTGTCAAAGTATATTTGAGAGTGAATGGAATAGCACTACGGTAAAATTTCGAACATCGCAGTAGCCCTTCAGGTAGGTATCACGTTCCGTTACGCACATCATCTGAAAATAGTACGTACTTTGATAATGTACCCCGCTTGGTAACTGAATATAAATAAAGTAGTAAATAACTGAGTATGCAAATACAGGATAATCAACATATATAAATAATCCTAATAATATTATAAACGTAAAGTATTAACGTTTGTTCCTCTTAATTTTAAACGATGATTGATGGACGGTCGCCAGTGTTCGGAAATCGTCGTAAACAGCCAATTGTTGAATTGTGTCTTTCCAAAGACCGATGTGCATTATTTTATATTTATCGCTGAGTACAGTATTAGTGCATAAAGTTTTCGTATTACTCGGATATTAGATTCGGATACCTACTCGACAATACCCGAATTGTCAATCAACTACATATGCTACTTACTACACCCGGCTGTGGACGAGAGCTGCCAAAAATCGCGTTTTTGCGCAGTGAAAAAGGTTTCAAAATAAAAGATTTAAGTATTCTCGTGACGTTGACGGCCATGCAGCAGAACGTGGACGAGCTAGATGAGTTTTTAACATAGTTCCAATAATAAGGCCTATAGAAAAAAGTTTATTTCAAAACACAAAACAACACAAGTACCTACTTATTAAAAAAAAAACTTACTTATTACTTAAACTAAATACCTAATAAACAACTAAAATATAAATATAATAAAAAATAGACTCTAAAGGTTGTAAATACCCGCCAGGTCGCCTTCAGTAGATATTGTACCTAGAAGGCTGGCAGCGTTGCCTCTTTGGATGGCGAGGCTCAGTCGCTGTCCAAAGTAGCTGCCAGCCCTCTGGTCACCTGAAGCTTTGACCAGGCGTTCCGATATCTCTTTAAAGAGAATCTTGGCACCTGGTCACCACGGGCCGAATGTTTCAACTCCAAAAGGCGCAAATATGTAGCCCTCGCCTAGGGTGGGATACTTGCGCCGCTTGAGGTTTTCAGCCGTTGCGGCTGCCGCTCCGGCTTTGGAGGACGTGGCTTGAAGGTGGGACGCGGCCAGTGTGTCGACGCAAGTTAGCGTCCCAAATGAGCGTCTGGCCCAACCTCCACGGAACGAGCGTCATACCATCAGGTCGCTTGCCATCGTCGCGTGCGATACCGTTCGGCTCTAAAATGGCCGGCACATTGACGGAGACAAGGGCCCTCCGTATGACGTCGTTCAGGGAAGCGTGCCGGGATATACTCGTACGACCGGCGCTCTTTTGGCAGCATAAGCCATGGTGGCCTAACTCGTCCACGGTTGAGCCGCAACGGCAGCGGTGAGGCTCGGTGGTTTTAGTGCCGAGTCGCAGACTTGTTGCCAGGGTGAGAGTTGTTTTATCCAGCAGCGTACCAATGTTAGGTGATGGTAGCGCATGGAGCCAAAACCCCGATTCCGGTTCCGCCACGACAAGTAGGCGAGCACGCTCTGTCGAATTTTGTGCCGTGTCTGTCAGATCTTTTAGAACCAGTTGACAGAGCGGCTCGTCCCACAACCTCTGCGATTTGGTGGAAACTGGGAATGGCGCATTCAGGCACGCCCGCGTCCACTCTTCCCTGGCCTCGTTCACACATACAATGCAGTCGTTGTTAGAAGAAGGACTGAAAATTTTATTTGCTAAGTCTTGAGTGCTGTGAAACGAAGATAAGAAGGCCGGAAGAGCGACACTGACAACTTGCCTGATGCCCAAACCACCATAGCGTATTGGAAGGGAGGCTTGGTTCCAAGCGCGGCTGTCGAGGTTGATGTTTAAAATGGATGTGAGCGTGGTCTTGAGGACAGAATCTAGGGGCTCGATAAGATGTGGGTATTTCCAAACAGGGCTACACCTTAGAATATACGTAAATTTAGGTACGAAAAGACAAAATTTTATAACTGCCAGAGCCATGTGGGGATTTATTTTTAGAAGGCGGTCCGAATAATCTTTATGGGTAGTTTGATGTTCTTTAACGAGCGGAGGTATAGATTCTGGAAAAATAGGGGCTCCTAAAAGTCTGAGAGTGGTTTTGTCGATGATTTTGATGTTAGGGGCTAATGAGTTGAAACGGTGAATGATATTGTTTGTATCTGACTACATCATCGACGTGCTTAAGTCAAGGACCTGACACGCTTTGATAGAGAAGGATAGCCTAATTGCGATACTTATAAGAGGAAATAGAAAAGAGTGCCATTTTTTGGCTCTATCACCGACCAAGCATTGTTTCATGGTCGGTTTATAGCCACATTTATAAATTTATATTCATGACGAAAACTGGCTGTGTGAAAGAACCATATTGGCACGAAAAATGATATTGTTTTGAAAATCAACAGTACCAGCACCTCTAGCACAACTGTGACACGCAACTCTTTCTCGCGCGAGAAATGTTACCCATCTCTTTCCCTATACTGTGAGATAGTGACGGGTGATGCTAAGTGACGCGACAAGAGTCGCGAAGCGTACTTATGCTAGGCGGGCTGTTTTGTTAATGCGCAACTTAGACGCACACAAATCTTGCAAGGGCGCTTGATTGAGAATCACCTAATTAGGGATGTACATTGTGAAGGGCACGATTTTAACGGGAGAAGCCAAGGAACAAAGTGTACTTATACCACGTATTCCAATTACACCGAATAATTTACCATTTAATTTTAAACGTCTACAGTTTCCATTAAAAGTGTTGAGCATTTTCTATGACTATTAATAAATCGTTACTCAAACGTTAAAAGTAGCAGGAATACAAACATTTGGGCACGCCATGTTTTTCTCATGAACAGTATGTAGCTTGCTCACATCACATGTCTCCAAATAAAAATAAAAAACATGTTTTTACTGACCGAAATATATAATTTAAAATAACTTATTGAACTATACTTCAATAAACTAAGTTGTAAAAACCAAGTTAGAAAAAATCATATTAGTACCTACCTGCCTAATAATTATTTTGTCCCAATTTCATAATGTCACAATATTCTTTTGTGAATAGACCATACCTTCTTCGTCAGTTGATTAAGGACCGTCACCATCTTGAGCCATTTCTGAGCATAACTACTTGAATCGAATGTGACTTAGCCTAGCAACTCCAAAGAGATTCAAAAAGGATGTTTTGCATTTTGTCCATCACTTTCACCAATAGCCCAGAACTAAACTAATAACTAGATTCCATTCGAGTATTGAATACCTGAAAGTCTAATTTTTATTTTATTGTCAATATCAATTAATGAGTTCTACGCGTACGAAGTCGCGGGCAAAAGCTAGTCTAACATACATATTAAATATTAAAATAATAAAAAACATAAGTAACTAAACTAGGTCACATTTTTCAACAGCGACGTGTTACGCGTGTTCGATGTGTCAGGTAGCCGTCCACGGAAACGCCGGAACATGACACCCTTCGGCCAGTACTCTTCCTTTGTGAAGGTCGCTAGTTGGTCCGTCGGAACTCTCAGCACGAAGGAATTAAAACTCACATCGTGGCGAGACTCCAATTTTACGACCCTCAGGATGACACCGGACTTCACCCTTATATATTCTGCCATATCTTTAGCCTTCGTACTGTAATGTAGCCGGGACACATAAAGCAGCGTCGTAGGTAGAGCGGGACCGCAGCAAATGTTTCGGTCCAGTCGGTGCGGTACCGCACTGATTTTTTTGATAAATAAGCCCTTTTGAAAATACATAACAATTTGACATTAATTCTGGTTTGAACAAATCGCGAGTCTAGTCTTTTTCTCAAAGGCAAATAATAATTTGTACTTTATTTGGTAATAACCTACTTTTATAAATCTTGTTACTCAACCTTACCTATTATTAGCAAGTAATAGGAAACTTCAAGTTCACATAATAGGTTCGATACCTATACCTACAATAAGTTACCGGGTGAGTTTATGCTTGTTTCGTGACCCGAAACCGGAAAACTGCTATCCCCGTGATGCCGTGAAATGAAGCCAATTGTTTTTCTAACCACTACCAAAGAAATAAGAAGAAAATTGCTTTTATTTCTCTGTGGATACAATCACTTAGTAAGCTTATTAAAATTGTAAGTAGATGGCTCCGTGAATGTTAGGCAATATTACATATCAGTGCTAAAATTTGGAACCTATTAATACATTTAAAGATGTTGCGTTATGTACATCAAAACTGTTCATGAACAGAAAGTTTTATTTTGATTTTTCTTGCTTATATGGCCATAATGTAAACTGGCAACATTTTTTCTTTATTCTTGTCTCAACTACCGCCATAGCGTGTAGTACAACAGTACTAGTTGCAATAACTAATATTTTGGTGTCAATATATATCTTACAGGTAAAAGCGTGTTTAATTTCTCCAAATTTCTCCAAATTTCTCCAACTCCTTCGATAAAACAATGAAACTTGTGCCGTTTTTCAAGAATTGGACAGTTCGCGAGAATTAAGTGCGTGTGCCGGCTCCATAGTCGTCAGGCCCGCAATCCATTTCAAGGTAAAATATTATTAATTCCACTGTTTTTATTATCAATGTCATTATATTTTTTCTCTTACTATTAATATATGTGACGATCATAGTATAAGTGCATGTAAATTGACTTAGCGTAATTTATATTGACATTTTATATGATGAAACAAATAAATCTAAATCTAAATCTAACTGTAAGATATGTATATTGACACCAAATTAATTATTGCAACTAGTACAACACGCTATGGCCGTAGTTGTGACAAGAATAAAGAAAAAATGTTGCCAGTTTACATTATGGCACAGATTATATACAAGTTACTACGTAACAGATACCCCACTTGTTTGGACGGCAGGCGTTGCCACCGCTATCGATGCCCCCTCCCGCGGGTGACGCAACGTCATTGGAATGTGCGCTAGGGTTGCCTCCGTTATGTAAACGCTAGCTTTTTCTCGTGCCTTCGCTCGTTTGGTCAACCAGTCTAGTCAGCAGAGGCGTGGCGTCCAGACAACCCGATTCCCACTGGGTTGCCCACTTCAGGACAATTGAACACCATTCTCTACGTTCGGTTACCTTTGCATCCGACCGTTCCCTCTTTCCGCTTCTCTGCTTTCCGTTCTCCGCACGCCGCTCTTCGCACGCCGCTTTCCGCACGCCGCTCTCCGCTCACCGCACGCCGCTCTCCGCTCTCCGCAAGCCATTCTCTGTTTTCCGCACGCCGCTCTCCGCTCTTCGCACGCTGCACTACGCTCTCCGCACGCCGCTCTCCACTTTCCGCACGCCACTCTCCGCTCTCCGCACGCTGCACTACGCTCTCCGCACGCCGCTCTCCGCTTTCCGCACGCTGCTCTCCGCGCGCTGCACTACGCTCTCCGCACGCCACTCTCCGCTCCGCACGTCGCTCTCCGCACGCCGCACTACGCTTTCGGTACACCGCTCTCCGCTCTCCGCACGCCGCACTCCGCTCTCCGCTCTCCGCACGCCTTTCTCCGCTCTCCGATCGCCGCTCTCCGCTCTCCGATCGCCGCTCTCCGCTCTTCCCTCTTCCCTCTTGTTACAGTAATACAAGATGGTTTTTATAGTGGGGTACTCTAAGATGTTCTAGGCAGGGACTTAGACTTACAAACAGTCTTATCTTATTTTTCCCAATATTAATCGAATTAATTAATCGATTAAAAATTTAATCGCTAAAAATTAATCGACCATTAACTTAATCTTTCGAGATTAAATCAATCGGAACTCGTACGATTAGATTAACTAATCGTCAATTTTAATCGTTAATCGAGATTAAAAAAGTTAATCTTAATCGTTAATCGATTAACTTTTGCCCATCTCTGCTGGGAGCGCGGAAATCATGTTTTTTCGGTTTAATTATTAAAATAATACAGATTTTGAAAATGTAAGATGTATACATTATAGTTAACATCTCGTTATGTTATTATTAAAAAAACTGATAACTTTTCCTGCAGTATTTATGACATACTAAGGGTTTATATATATTATCAGTTTTTTTGAGGTAACTTTAAAAAAAACTATCGAGGAAACTACAAGTAATCGTCTTTCTAAAACATAAGGAATAATAGAGTGAATCTTTAAATATTTTACTTATTGATTGTATAACTAAACATTCAGTAATAACAACACAGCATGGAATCAAACCAACACAATTAATTCGAAAAAAAGCTAGGCGCCCCCATATAGATTTTTAGAGAAATACCCAGACTTTAATAGTTACGCGTCAATAGTGCCCCAGTAAACGTTAATTCTTAAACAATATCTTTTATTCCGGAGAGTGTAATGTGTTCTGGAACAAATGAAATCATTTTCAATCGTCTTTGTTGACACAAAAACAATATGCCCGACTTTTATTTTTCTACATCGTACAGCACAGGTTGCTCGGGAAACGTTAACTGTACGCCGTCCGCTCGCCGCGAGGCGTGGCAGCCCACTGACGTTTTGTCACGCGGGGTAGCCACTTAGAGATCGGAATGTTTCGCGCGGTCGAAACGCGTGGGGATAGCCTGATTATGGCCATATAAAAAAGAAAAATAAAAATTAAACTTTCTGTTCATGAACAAAAACAATTAACTTGAAATAGAAACTAAGGGACCTTTTCATGTAACTTTGTTTTCCTCACCAAATTAAGCGAATTCCAATAATTATAATTTTTATATATGTTTAAATAAATAATAATGTAAAGTTTTTTGTACCTGTAACGTGTTATACACGATGATTTTTAATCGGTGATCAGGTACCAACTTTTCTAACTCAGTAATTGATGGCGGTCACGTTTAAGTCGTAATTACATGAAAACAAACTTTTATTTTTCTACGATATATTTTATTTACAAACCAATTTTGTCTTAAATTCCTTGTCACCCTACTAATCCTTATCTGTGAGCTTACAACCTATTTAATAATTTAAGGCAATGACAATTTATGAGTCATAACTTATCATTGTCATTACATAATCAAAGTCGTAGAAAATTTCGTTAACTTTCCCGCCAAAGCGATGGCACCTGACGTAGGTATCGTACTTCAATCATTTATGTAGGATGACCATGTATCTTGTGGTTATTAGTTTTAATTATGTTTTAACTTTTAATTAGTTAAACAGTGAGGTAATTGCGTGAGACCTCGCCTATTAAGTTTAATTTTAGCTGGATATTAATATTTTTCTACTCCTGATCACCGATTAAGAATCATCGTGTATAGTATGTTCACATTCTGATGTTGCAGGTACTTTTAATTAGTAGGTACTAAACTGTAAAATTGTATTAAAAACCAAATTACTATTTTATGTAGTAAAGTAAAAAAATTGTTCAGTTTACTTATGACAAGATTGACAAGTACCTAAATAGTACATAGATGACTCAAATATACCTATTTTTATATTATCATCAAATAATTGAAGATTATTTTAATTCCTTTAAGAAGAAAACGTTTGAAATGAATCCATTTCCATTTAGAATATGCAGTATTGTTTTGTATTTTTGATTTAATGAAAAGAAAAATTAAAACATACTTACAAAATTTAAAATTGCCTGACATTTTAGATAAATTTAATACTATAAATATTTTTTATTGCCACTGGCTCGAGATAAGGTCATTTATTTTTGAAACTGCAGAAGATATAATAATTTCATCACAATTTATGAACAAATAAATTTAAAAAAGAAAATAAAAATAAAAATAAGAATGAAATGAAAAACTATAGACCAATAGCACTTATACCAGTGGTTTCTAAGATTTTGGAGAAGATAATTTATAAAAGAATCTATGACTTCTTCGAAAACAATCATCTTTTCGCTAAAGAACAAAAAGGCTTTAGGAAAAATAAAACTATTAATATGGCTATTTTCGACCTAATAAAAAAAGTATTAACGAATATGAACAATAAACTCCCGGTGTCAGCAATTTACATGGACATGACCAAAGCTTTTGACTTTGTCAATCATGAGATACTCCTGGAAAAATTGTATAGGTACGGAATAAGGGGAAATATTCTAGGACTAATCAGATCATACCTCAGCAACCGGAAACAAATAACACAGATCACAAACATCAACCCCAAAACAAAAAAAGAAATAACGTACTCTTCAGAATTCGTGGAAATTCAGTGTGGTGTCCCCCAGGGAAGTATTTTAGGCCCCCTACTTTTTCTTATCTATATAAATGATCTTCCTAAAGTCACTAAGCACCCCATGGTACTATTCGCGGATGACAGTACCATCATATTCACTGATACACAGCCAAATTCACTAGAGACTGAGATAAACACAGCTTTGCAATCAACCATCGACTGGCTTGATACTAACAACCTTAAAGTAAATTTAGAAAAAACGCATATTATGAATTTTAAACAGAGACGTAAAAACCTACAATATCCCAAAGTTAATTATAAGGATCTGAATATTAAGGAGGTTGATCACACTAAGTTTTTAGGTTTAACTGTAGACAATAAACTTACTTGGAAAACTCAAACCGAAAATGTATGTAAAAAATTGAATTCCTACTCTTATGCATTGTATATGTTACGTAAAATTGTAAACCAATCGGCTGTGTTGACTGCATACCATGCATACGTTTCTTCAACATTATCGTATGGAGTAATTTTTTGGGGTAACTCCACAGACCGTGAATTAGTATTTCAAGCCCAGAAACGATGTTTGAGAGCGGTGTGTGGTCTGCGGTCTACGGAGTCTTGTAAAACACATTTTATAAATTTAAACATTCTCACCTTGCCTTCTTTGTATATTTATGAGATTGCTTTATTCGTGAAGATTAATCCAGACCAATTTAAAAAGTTTTCAAGTCAGAGACTTCAAAATAAGTTGTTTGCTGCGCCATCCAAAACGAGTCTTCTGTCCAAAAGTGTAATTGGAATGGCCTCAAAAGTTTATAATAAAATTCCATGTGCAATAAGACACTTGGGAAATGTCATAGATTTTAAAAAGACGTTAAAAAAATACTTAATCAAAAAATGTTATTATTCTATTAATGAGTATTTCAATGACTATGATGTTTAGATTAATTTAGTAGATAAACATGTATATAGCAACTACCTATTTTGTATGCCCTAACCTAGGGTTGAACATAGCTGAACACATAAACGAAACTTGTTACCTATTATTACCTATTGTTCACAAATAAATAACTTTGACTTTGACTTTGACTTTGAATAAAATAATGTAGATTGTCCCGTGCACTCAATCTCTTAATTTCTCTTCATAATGTCTAGGGTTCTTGGTCATAATGAGAAGATTAAAAATTCTGGCTGTAGTAATTGCTTAAGTGCTTAAACCAGATTTTCTTCTGGAAGCCCGTGAATAAAGTCGTCCGAGTTTATTAGTTATTAAGTTATATTATATTTACGTAACGAGTCCTTTAGGGCTAATAAGCAAATAAAAATTAGGTTAAACATGGATCAATACAAAGACGAGGCAAACGAGTAGTAAGGATACATTTAATTAAATTTATGACTTTAGTTTACTGAGGTGGGTTATAAAATTTTGATTAGCCAGTACCATAAATAGAGATTTTGTGTACATACATTATTTTATATGTTGCTATATTTATTATTATTATTTATTTACTTAACAATGATAAAAACAATAACAATGATGGAAGAGATCGCTATTTAGCGATAAGACCGCCTGTTGTTTAATGTATTTCTTGTTGTGTTGTATATTCCTTGATGTTGGAGGTATGCAATAAAGAGTATTTGTATTTGTATTTGTATAAAAACTATGTATGACGTAGAAAAACTGTATATAATGACATACAGACATACAAGGACATAGATTATAAAAATAGTCAGTGATAACATTAAGTAAGCAGTAGATTGACGCTAACTTGTGCGAGGACGCCATTCAAAAATGTATAATATAATAACTTAATAAGACAGACCTCTGGTTTTGATGGTACCGTCTATAGTAAAAAGATCGGTGTTATTTGATATTGTGTAGACATTGACAGTTCTTTATTATTATTATTGGTCATTGGCTTATATTATATTCCAAAACAAATCGTTACATAATAAAATTGCTTTACACGAAATTATTAAGAATCACCGAAATTCTTGCTGAAATGTCGAAACTTTTCCGAGAATTAATATTTAACCTACATTAAAAAATAATGAGGCGAAACATTGAATGAAATTCTTTACTGGCGTACAATTTTCAATATCGCTTCCGATATTGAACTTTTTGAAATTGCTCGAAGAATGTTTCAATAACACTGAATACTTTATTATAGTATATTTCGTATAGATTTTTGCGTATGACATCTCAGTACTTTTTTTGACGTGACAACGTCTAATAAATTGATGAACGCCGGCCGCGCATACGAAAAAACATGACTCATTGTAGCAATGTTGTAGCGCCGTGGAAGGGAAGGGGAACCACGTGACTGACACAAGCCTACGTCATCATGCTGTTCACAGATTCTCAAACTTTAAAATGTGGGAGAATTTTAACCAACGTTGAAAAATATTTAAGACTAGAGGCCCGTTGCGGCGTCGAACCGCCGCTAGAATATGGAAATCCGGTAGTGTTACAGAAAATAACTACTTTATCGAAAAGAAGTTTTTGGCGAACGAAGAATAAATACTGTAAAAAAACACGTTAAAATAATGTTTTAAAAACGTTGAAACATGCCAGGCTAGAGCTAGGCCTGATAGCCAACTGCCAGTTTCATCGTGACAACTTTTTCAACTCTTTTGTAAAAATAACTTGTGCATTAATGACATGTGATCTGCTGATCTGTTCCACAAATAAAATGTATATTATTTTTTATGGAAAAATTTAATTCATAAAAATAATCCCATATCTTGAAAAAAATATTGACATATTTTCATAGGACCGAAGATTGGTAGAATTTTAATTTGTTGTTCTTTCTTCAGGAAAGAAGAATTTATCGATTTGATCGATTTCTATCAATTTCCAGAAAAAGCACATGAATCGAAACGACAGATTTGGGCACTCACTACGCAGGTTTTAAAAAGGAAATCATGTAGTGCGTAACTGTTTATGTATTCATTTATAATAGCTCGTCCACAATGCCAACTCGTCCACATTTCCAACTCATCCGTATTCCCACCTCGTCCACAATGCCAAGTCGTCCACATTACCAACTCGTCCATACACCCAACTCATCTACATTGCCAACTCGCATTCATTTCCAACTCATCAACAATGCCAACTCGTCCATATTGCTAACTCGTCCACAAATACAACTGGTCCACATTTCCAACTTGTCCATAGGCCCAACTCGTCCACAATTCCAAGTCGTCCACATTTCCAACTCGTCCATATTCCCAACTCGACGATACACCCAACTCGTCTATAGAAACTCGTCCTTATTATCAGCCCGTCTTTATTGCCAACTCGTCCATATTCCCAACTTGTTCATTTTGCCAACTCATCCACATTCCCAACTCGTCCATATTCTCAACTCGTCCGTATTACCAAGTCGTCTTCATTGCCCACTCGTCCGTGTTCCCAACTTGTTCATTTTGCCAACTCATCCACATTCCCAACTCTTCCATATTCCCAACTCATTCACATTGACAACTCGTCCATATTACCAACTTGTCCGTATTACCAACTCGTCTTCATTGCCAACTCGTCCATAATGCGAACTCGTCCACAGGTGTGCAGGTGTCTATGGGCGACGGTAATCGGTTTCCATCAGGCGATTCGTTTGCTCGTTTTCACCCTATGACATAAAAAAAAACTGCCCACTTTTCCATGTTCCCAACTTGTCAATTTTACCAACTCATCCACATTGCCAACTCATCCACATTTCCAACTCGTCCATATTCCCAACTCGACGATACACCCAACTCGTCTACAATACCAACTTGTCCTTATTATCAGCTCGTCTTTATTGCCAAATCTTCCATATCACCAACTTGTCCGTATTACCAAGTCGTCTTCATTGCCAACTCGTCCATATTCTCAACTCGACCACATTTCCAACTCGTCCATTTTACCAACTCATCCATATTGCCAATGTAGATACATTCCCAACTAAGCTACTTTGTCAAGTCGTCCATATTCTCAACTCGACCTCATTTCCAACTCGTCCATTTTACCAACTCATCCATATTACCAATGTAGATAAATTCCCAACTTAGCTACATTGTCAACTCGTCCATATTCTCAACTCGACCACATTTCCCATCCCGTCGACATTCAAGCGGAAGGACTTAGTTTTTTCTAGTAAAATACTATTTAATTTACCATAACTCATGCTATTTGCTTTGGTTTCTTTTTTGATGGACTTATATAATCATATTTAAAATAATCTATCATAAATTTACTTATTTGAATGACGTTTAGTTGTACTTACTACATTTTTTCTGCTTTGATTTATTGTAAAACTCGCTTATAAAAATAATCTATTCTTGAATGACGGTCAGTTTTTCTGGTCTTGCGAGCACCAGTCCAACTCGCACTTAACCGGCTTTTTCCTCCACATTTTTAACATGCGAAAAAAGTTTCCATATCAACATTTTAAAAAGAAAAACAACCTGGCAATTTAGATCATTGACATTATAGCCCCCAATAAAAAATACATTAAAAGTTGTCAGAATATGATTACTGTCATTCATTGTCAACAAACTGTAAAATTATTTTTGCATATTCGTACATGTTTTAAGTGTTGCGGATATTATGTTGCCGACTCAAAAATAATATTTCATCATACTGAACAACTTACTACAGGTTTGTGAGCAAATCATGCTTATTATTATTTGGTCATCTTAAGTCAAAATAGGGATCACAGGTCACGTGGTCAATGTCACGTGGTTAGCGCACAGTAGTTTTTTCAAATCCATTTTTCAGTACTTTTTCGGGAAAAAATTAAAAATCCAAGAGTTTTATGCACATCTCCAGCATGGGACGAATCTAATGACATATCATTTATCAAAATCGGACCATAACTGTAGATCTGATGGGATGTACAAAAATCGGCCTCGCGTAATATATATATAGATTATTATTATTGTAGATTTCATTCCACTCCTTCTTTGTATCCATACAAAATAGTGATAATTCAATAAAAATGATTCAATTTAATTCATTAAAGTATGCAATCATTTCATCAATGTTTTATTATGACGTTGTCACGTTAAACCATCGTCCGTAAACCGACTTTACAGACAACTAATTTTTTAACCTAGATTAGAATCACACGCACACAGTATTTCATTTAGTTATTTAAACATTATTAGACTTAAAAAAATATACTATTGCCATGAGGCTGTGTATATCATTATGGTCAAACAAAGACACTGTTGGAGCAGGATTGGTAGGGTATACAACAAAGCGTGTATGCACAGGATGCAAATATGATATATATATATACGTAGAAACAAAAAGAAACCCAATTTGTCTCTGTCAAAGAAACATATTTTGTGCAAACTACACATTTATAATTGACATGCATATCAGATGGGCCTAATTTTTTATTTATTTATTTAATATCTAAAGACAGTTATAGTCTGTTCGGCAGCGTAAGACTAAAAAGCAATAAAACTTGAATTTTATTTAATAAGGTGTTAAGTCGTAATAGAAGAAGTGAAATTCTACCTAAACACAGTTCCATTAAAGCTTTAAATCCATTTTATGTCAATCAAACAGCAGATATCTTCACACCTGTAAAGAGTTGTCAAAAGTGTAATAAGTGAGTAAAATAATACAACAAAATAATTCATTGATAAATTACATCAAAAAACATAATAGATAAAAAAAATATTTACAAGAAAACATTAAAAAAACAAATAAACTTATACTAAAAGGTGGCTAAAACTATTATAAAGTATTATAAAAATATGACCCTTTTGGCAGCCTATTATAATTTTAATACAAAGTCTCTCCATATACTACTTTTAACACTATTGTTTTGTACACCTTATCAAGGATCAAGTAAGACTGGAAACCCTGGGCCTCCAACGGTGTAAATCTCAACTGTGTCAATTAATAAATTAATATTTAGCAGCAAACCAAACTTAATTAAAAAAACAGAGACCCCCCAAGTGTAATAGAGTTTCACATTACATAAACAATGAGACTTTATTTTACAGATCCTAATAAAAGCCAAAAAAGGAAAGCGAAACAGGCTGTTAAATAGGTTTTACAATAAAAATTGCCCATTTCATTACGGGTAGCCGGGTGGATAATAATATTGCTCGCGTAATTTCATTATACCTACCTGGGAATAAATTCGTATTTTTTAACCCCCAACGAAAAAAGAGGGGTGTTATAAGACTACTGTTACTTCTAATAACACGGTAGGACTTTAGAGAGCTATGGAGCCAATATTAATATTTAAAAAACAATTTATACTCATACTCATTCGGCTATTTCATTCCAAACTGCCTTTATGGTTATTGTGGTTAGCTTTTCCATTTTTTTTACAATATTACAAACTCCTATACTTAACTATATTAATTGTCGATTTCATGCATTTTCTGGTCATAAGCTTTAAATTCGTTATCTATATATATAAAACTCAAAGGTGACTGACTGACTGACTGACTGACTGACATAGTGATCTATCAACGCACAGCCCAAACCACTGGACGGATCGGGCTGAAATTTGGCATGCAGGTAGATGTTATGACGTAGGCATCCGCTAAGAAAGGATTTTTCAAAATTCACCCCCTAAAGGGGTGAAATGGGGGTCCAAAGTTTGTATGGGGAAACAAGATTAGTTAGACTATTTTATTCGAAACTTCACAGGAGTATTCCTAACGATAAATGAGTAAACACCTGTTTCAGGTTTTTTGAAAATTCAACCCCTAAAAGGGAGAAATGTGGTGACAAAGTCTGAAAATCAGCATGGGTATTGTTTTTATGGTTTATCGGGTCGCTGATTACAAAAACCGCAACGATTTTAAAATCCAACGTGGCGGACGTGAGTTACCATCTCCCCTGTTGGAGTGAAATGGGGTTGAAATGTCAAAATACTAAACCGCTGGTTCTAGAGAGTTCAAATTTGGCACGTACGTTCCTTATAAGGTGTAGGGGTGCACTAAGAAAGTATTTTTCAAAATTTACCCCCTAAAGGGGTGAAATGGGGGTCCAAAGTTTGTATGGCGAAAGAAGATTAGTTAGACTATTTTATTCGAAACTTCACAGGAGTATTTCTAACAATAAATGAGTTAACACGTGTTTCAGGTTTTTTTTAATTCAACCCCTAAAAGGGAGAAATGTGGTGACAAAGTCTGAAAATCCATTGGTAATGCTTTAATGGTTTATCGGGTCGGGTCGCCTTTTGGGGTGCGATGGGGTTGAAATGACTAAATATGAGTACGGGTGTAATTTTTATGGTTTGTTGGGACGTTAATTACGAAAATGCCACCGATTTTGAAATTTTATTTGTGGTCATGAAAATTCTTGAAAGCATTTGCGCCAAATTGCAATTTAATAGGTCCAGTAGTTTTGCAGCAAATCGATTGTAACAGACGGACTGAAAGACAGCTACACGTGATCCTATAAGGGGGTTCTTTTTTTGCTTTTGAGGTATGGATAGAGACCCGTGTTATCCTAATAGATTAAAAAGTAGTATTTGGTGGCATCTCGATCGTCGTCAATCGGTACCTATAGGCGGGCGGCGCGTTGGGACGGGATGAGCAATGATCGGGAAACTTCCTGCATCCGTAATAAATACATTCAAGCTTTTCAATAATAAGTCATTTCAGAATTCTGAATTACGTTTATCTGGCTCAGAATAATACATTTTTTATTCATCAGCGAAGAGAACCTCAATATCTTACAATAGAACATGACGTAACTTATAACATGGCTTAGAATCATTAAACCAATCTCGAATAACAAGTCTCAGGGGCAAACTCTCAAATTTGCGGGTATTGACTTGAGAGAACATTGCTTCTCTCATGGACAGTTTTATGTTGCTTGCTCTCGAGTAAGTTCACCCAGTAGCTTGATAGTTTTAGCGCCTAATGACAGATTAGTCAAGAATATTGTGTACAAAGAAGTTTTGTAGGCCCTATTTTTTTACACACGCTAAACAAAAGTAAAGCCGCAAAAACTATACATAATTAATAATAATACTTCTTAACGCGAGCGAAGCCGCGGGCACAAGCTGGTACAAATATATTTGTATGAATTCCGGTTACCGGTTCCAGTCCCTGATATATAAGTATTTATAATTTAATATTTCAATTGGTCTCTAACATTTTATTGTAGTTAATCGTGAATGAAGGGATTGCAGGGTAAAAAACACCGTAAGGTTTATAAAGTGTTTGAAACATATTGCTACGAATTTATAAATAAATAATACGTCCATTAAGATCTGTAAAGTTTTTATATTTCTATATTCAACAATCGTTGAAACCATTAAGTTTTTTGTTTTCAATTTGGGCAATAAACCCTAATGGAAATGTATAGTGGAAAATGGTACAAGTTACGTGAAACTAAATAAATAATACTTGTACCGTGACTTTTCTCATGAGGTACAAATATTACTAATTAAAATAAGACCTAGTAGTAAGATTTTTTAATGTAACTGTCATTATGTACGCAAGACTGCAATTATTTATCATACTATTATAGTTATTGTTTACATTTACAGTATTTTACTCACTACGTACTCGTCCTAATAATGTTTGACATCCTAATGTCGATAATCATTAGCCACTCTGTCACTTCCATTACTATTATTTAGTGCTATTGGAAGAGAGTAGAACACTAGTATGACATTATTTCCCTCCTTGTTCCCACAATAAAGTCAGTTTATAAACAATTAATATTTTTTTGGAGTTTACTCCTTAAGAATCGATTTTCATATATAAGCCCGGGGTATGAAAAATATGGGGTGTAAAATCGAACGTATCTGCCGTGCTAATTTAAAAAGTCGTATCTCAGTATACGATCGGGGTAAAAATACGACTTCGTTATTTAGCAGGTTATGCGTTAAGCGTTATAGACTAAGATCCCGATATAAAATAACCTTCACCGAGATGTTTATTTGATGAAATGTATTTTATATTTAATTTAATATGTCAATAATTATATTGCATATGGGTTGCCTAACAAATTTTAGTCCAGGGTATGTTTAATTAATAATAAAAAAAAAATTGTTTTAAACATTTCACCGGTTTGATTAATATTAGATAAATTCTATACCAATCGAAAGTATGAAGCCCATAGAATATGCAAACGTTAGGTTGCCTATTCTTTTCCCGTCACAACTATTGGGTAGCCAGGTATAAACAGGTAAATCTATACCTACTAGCATTTTGCAAAGGTCTGATTGTTGAATTGAAATTAAATAAAATTAAAGATTATTTAATTATGAATTTATCTAATAATCAAATCGGTGAAATGTTAAAATTTTTTTTTTTATTTTAAACTAAACATACCCTGGACTAAAATTTGTTAGGCAACCCATATGCAATATATTTATTGACATTTTAAAAGAAATATTTAAACACATTTCATCAAATAAACATCTCTGTGAAGGTCATTTTATATCGGGAGCTTAGTCTATAACGCTTAACGCATAACCTACTAAATTAAGAAGTCGTATTTTTACCCCGATCGTATACTGAGATCCGACTTTTTAAATTAGCACGGCAGATACGTTCCAAAAATATAAGTAATGCGAGGATTGACGTTTGGTTGTCAAAGGCGACGGTTGAAAATATTATCAAATTTTATTTTATTTATAAGTTAATTCAGTTTTAGAGTCCTTTTCGCTGTTTTTGCGATGAGTGAGTCAAGTCGAGGTGTCGTGAGTGATACGTCACTTTTAGAATGTGGGCAGCGGGCAGCTCCGTCATGGCTATCTGAAGTGGAGTTTGATAATAAGGCAGGGCCGAGTCAATCGGATATTGTATCGGACGCTGAGTCCATGTCGGATGTGCGGCATATAGCGGTGAAGCGTGCTTGTGGTCTGAGCGACGAAAGCTGTGGTTGTAGTGATAGTTTTATCACAATAGGCAGGAAACCTAAACGCTTGCGGGTTTTAGCAACCGCCAAAACGCAGCTGGAGCCGGACGGTGTGCCTGACAAGCTATTTGAAGTTTATATAGTGTCAAAAGAAGATTTACCGAAACAGATTGGTTTGGCAAAGTTGCTGCAATTTAAGGGTATAAAAGGAATTTTATCCGTCAAGTTTATGGGTCCACGTAAAGTTCGCATACAGTTTAACTCTAAGGATGATGCGGAGAAGCTTCTGGCTTCTCAGGAGTTTAACAATGAGACGAGACGTTCTTATTGGTCTAATATGGCATGCTGCACTTATGGAATTATAAGGCAGGTTGAGTTGGAGGTTGAGGAAGACGAATTTTTAAAGAATATTGAAGGGTCTGAAGACATTTTGTCAATATGTAGACTGAACCGTTTGGATCATGATGGGCGTTGGGTTAAGGCTGAAGCTATTCGTCTGTGTTTTAAGGGAACTTCTTTACCGCCATATGTTTATGCCTACGGTTGCCGATTTAAGGTAAATCAGTACACTTTCCCGGTTACCCAATGTTCAATATGTTGGAAGTTCGGTCATCTGAGCAGGTTTTGTCCTACTACTAAAGTTACTTGTCCGAAATGCGGCGGGGAGCATGCCAATTGCGAAACGACTATTTTTAGATGCATTAATTGTAAAGGCAGCCATATGGCCTTAGATAAGTCGTGCCCGGTTTTAACATTGGAAATGTTTTTTCGATCGCGTTGGTAGGGGACCGTTTTCAGCGAAAGTGCGACATCGCTCTGTCGTCGTCAATTTTGGGGCTACGCGATTCAATGGGGTATCAAAAGACGTGTCTTGACGAGGTCTACAAGATGGTGTAAAAAAAAATTGAAAAACTCAAAAACTTTTTCGAAAAAGTGCAAAAATGTCAAAAAATTACGTGATTATTTTGCGACTTCTCAACTTAAATCGACGATATCTCAAAAACGAAAAGCGATATCGAAAAAATTAAAAAAAGCACTCGGGGTATTGAGTTGGGCTACAGTTTGCAAAAAACGGAACTTTACTATCTGTAATGGAGTTGGAGAAAGCTTTACCTTTATGTGGCGGAGTTTTCGCGGCGTGCGGCGCGCGCGTATATTAGTGAGTTTCGTGTACTAGTAAGTTTAATATTTTTTTAGTTAAGTTGTAAACCTTGATGTTTTTAGATGTTTGTAATAAAGTAAGTAAAAAAAATATATAATGTATACAATAAAATACTTTTATGTAATTTTTTTTTATTTCTTTGGTTCTCTATTTGCTATACAATCTACTACCTATGTATCATACAATCTCGTGCCCTTCTAGTACTTTGAAAATGAATCGTATAAATTAAACAAATAGTACATTACATCAGAGGCCGGGAAAATGAGTAGGTATATACGGCCGAGCGAGCGTGCGAGCGAGGCCGGATAGTGATACGAGGCCGGGAATCCGTTTTCACGACGAGGCATGTATTTGTATAGTGCTTTTCTCAAACATACAATGAAATAAAAAAATATACTTCAAAGAACAACATTTTATTAATTGACAAATAGGACATTTTAGTCTAACAACCAACTGCAACCTTTAAAAACAAAACCTGCTTTTTGTCAAACCAGCCAGCTGTGAATGACCTTGTTGTTGAAACCAAAAAAAGTTACTTTGCAGGCCTAGGCCTGAAAAGCAGTATGAAATCCCTTTACAGTCCCAACGAGTTGTTGCGCACAAAAAGCGATACTTCCGAGCCTATTATAAGGAACGTACCTAAAGACAATATTTCATTGCATGTTTGAGAAAACAAAATTTACTCTGCCTACTACGTGGCGATGGCGTGATGAAGCAAATATTAATTTTCAACTTATTTTATTATTACTGTGACACGTGCGACAGGCTCTGTACCACCCTTTTCATAGTATTTTTTTTGTATTATTGCTCGTAAGCGGCCCTATTTGAGTTGAACTCTATTTATATAATAAAATAAAAGCGTTGACCGGTAGCCGTAGTTACCAAAAGCAATTGAGTGGCTATAAACAATGAAGTCCTATTTTTTTCATGGTCTCAACTTATTTTAACAATATAATTACTATTGCTTTATGACTCCACTATATCCTTTATCTTATTTTATACGTAGAGAACGAGAACTTACCTATAGACTGTTTTTTTCATTTGTTACGAGATAAATTGTTTGACACATGAAGTAGAAAGTTCCTTCAACTAAAAAATTATGATTATTATTTCTATACTTCGTCTTCCCGAACGTAGGAATAGCGTGGCTTGGGTAATGATGATGATTCCACATCTGGCGGACGAAAGCGTGTGTGCAAAAGGCGAAAAAAAGGCTGAGCTTTGTTCAAGGGCGTAGTCCGTTTATAAAAAATAACGGTACTCGCCGGTACCTGCTACTAACCCTTGTGTTTCTCTTGCGCAAAGAGTTGTTGCCATTATAGTTTGCCCTATCTAAGTGCATTTCCAATGTACCAGAAGGTCGTGAAAGGCACGAGATCTGTGAATTTTTGTGAAGGAGTAAGAAATTCGCAGGATTATGTCTGCTGAGGGATGTATATATAAACGGGCTTTTTGGTTGTATATGCAAAATAAGGAAAAAAAGGATACGGATGTTTGTAGTCAGGATGCGCCATCTGTTTTTGAGAATGACTTAAGTTTTGGAAAGTCATATAGATATGCTGTTTTGTCGAAGCCGTTACAATCTAAAGAGTCTGAAGATTCTGTCTGTCAGGCTGAGGGCCAGCGATCAGTAAGTCAGTACAGATTAGAGAGCAAGCCACAACAAGAGGTTCGTAAGCCGCGGAAGCCAAAAAGAGTAACAGATGTGAAGAGGTCCGAGTGTCTATTGGTCAATCAGCCTACTATTGAGCGGGCTGATATGGAAGATCAAAGACAAAATAAGGACAAGAAGAAGAGACGTATTACTTTTGAAGACGAAGGATATTTTGTTTTCTACCGAAAGTTGGGAGGAGAAGTTCAAAACGCTGTTTGGAATTGTTGTTAAGGAGATTTTGGATTTATTTAAGGATTTTTTTAAGGAAGGTGATTTTGTACGTTTGTTTTTGTCTAATGTAAATGGCTAGGTCTAATACCAGCTCTTTCTTGAATGTAATGTTCAATTCAATATTGGCGGAACCCTTATCGGAATCGGCTAAATTTGTATACAGTTTTTTTTATGTAAATAGGTATACAAATTTAGTTGTTTTCGTGTACATGTTATTTTTAAGTTTATTTATATCCAACAGGGTACATAATGTGATACTTAAACTATTTACTAATCATTATGTGAAATAAACGTATTGAGTATTGAGTATATATTTTATAATCGTTCTTAAGGCCAGGCGCGCACCACGATTTTAGTCGCGCGATAATTTTGTCGCATAAATGCAAGATATGGGTTTATATGAGAGTGCGCGCACCACGATTTTCATAAACCCAGAAGTACGCTTATTTCTGCGACTAAAAAAAATCGTGGTGCGCGCCTGGCCTGAAGAGTAAACTCCAGTCGTGCGTCGGAGCTGACACACACACTTTTTTGGAGTTTACTCCTTAAGAATCGATTTTCATATATAAGCCCGGGGTATGAAAAATATGGGGTGTAAAATCGAACGTATCTGCCGTGCTAATTTAAAAAGTCGTATCTCAGTATACGATCGGGGTAAAAATACGACTTCGTAATTTAGCAGGTTATGCGTTAAGCGTTATAGACTAAGATCCCGTTATAAAATAACCTTCACCGAGATGTTTATTTGATGAAATGTATTTTATATTTAATTTAATATGTCAATAATTATATTGCATATGGGTTGCCTAACAAATTTTAGTCCAGGGTATGTTTAATTAATAATAAAAAAAAATTGTTTTAAACATTTCACCGGTTTGATTAATATTAGATAAATTCTATACCAATCGAAAGTATGAAGCCCATAGAATATGCAAACGTTAGGTTGCGTATTCTTTTCCCGTCACAACTATTGGGTAGCCAGGTATAAACAGGTAAATCTATACCTACTAGCATTTTGCAAAGGTCTGATTGTTGAATTGAAATTAAATAAAATTAAAGATTATTTAATTATGAATTTATCTAATAATCAAATCGTTGAAATGTAAAAAAAAAATTTTTAATTTTAAACTAAACATACCCTGGACTAAAATTTGTTAGGCAACCCATATGCAATATATTTATTGACATTTTACACTAAATATAAAATACATTTCATCAAATAAACATCCCTGTGAAGGTCATTTTATATCGGGAGCTTAGTCTATAACGCTTAACGCATAACCTGCTAAATTAAGAAGTCGTATTTTTACCCCGATCGTATACTGAGATACGACTTTTTAAATTAGCACGGCAGATACGTTCCAAAAATATAAGTATTGCGAGGATTGACGTTTGGTTGTCAAAGGCGACGGTTGAAAATTTTATCAAATTTTATTTTATTTATAAGTTAATTCAGTTTTAGAGTCCTTTTCGCTGTTTTTGCGATGAGTGAGTCAAGTCGAGGTGTCGTGAGTGATACGTCACTTTTAGAATGTGGGCAGCGGGCAGCTCCGTCGTGGCTATCTGAAGTGGAGTTTGATAGTAAGGCAGGGCCGAGTCAATCGGATATTGTATCGGACGCTGAGTCCATGTCGGATGTGCGGCATATAGCGGTGAAGCGTGCTTGTGGTCTGAGCGACGAAAGCTGTGGTTGTAGTGATAGTTTTATCACAATAGGCAGGAAACCTAAACGCTTGCGGGTTTTAGCAACCGCCAAAACGCAGCTGGAGCCGGACGGTGTGCCTGACAAGCTATTTGTAGTTTATATAGTGTCAAAAGAAGATTTACCGAAACAGATTGGTTTGGCAAAGTTGCTGCAATTTAAGGGTATAAAAGGAATTTTATCCGTCAAGTTTATGGGTCCACGTAAAGTTCGCATACAGTTTAACTCTAAGGATGATGCGGAGAAGCTTCTGGCTTCTCAGGAGTTTAACAATGAGACGAGACATTCTTATTGGTCTAATATGGCATGCTGCACTTATGGAATTATAAGGCAGGTTGAGTTGGAGGTTGAGGAAGACGAATTTTTAAAAAATATTGAAGGGTCTGAAAACATTTTGTCAATATGTAGACTGAACCGTTTGGATCATGATGGGCGTTGGGTTAAGGCTGAAACTATTCGTCTGTGTTTTAAGGGAACTTCTTTACCGCCATATGTTTATGCCTACGATTGCCGATTTAAGGTAAATCAGTAACACTTTCCCGGTTACCCAATGTTCAAGATGTTGGAAGTTCGGTCATCTGAGCAGGTTTTGTCCTACTACTAAAGTTACTTGTCCGAAATGCGGCGGGGAGCATGCCAATTGCGAAACGACTATTTTTAGATGCATTAATTGTAAAGGCAGCCATATGGCCTTAGATAAGTCGTGCCCGGTTTTTGTGAAGGAGTAAGAAATTCGCAGGATTATGTCTGCTGAGGGATGTATATATAAACGGGCTTTTTGGTTGTATAATTGTATATGCAAAATAAGGAAAAAAAGGATACGGATGTTTGTAGTCAGGATGCGCCATCTGTTTTTGAGAATAACTTAAGTTATGGAAAGTCATATAGAGATGCTGTTTTGTCGAAGCCGTTACAATCTAAAGAGTCTGAAGATTCTGTCTGTCAGGCTGAGGGCCAGCGATCAGTAAGTCAGTACAGATTAGAGAGCGAGCTACAACAAGAGGTTCGTACGCCGCGGAAGTCAAAAAGAGTAACAGATGTGAAGAGGTCCGAGTGTCTATTGGTCAATCAGCCTACTATTGAGCGGGCTGATATGGAAGATCAAAGACAAAATAAGGACAAGAAGAAGAGACGTATTACTTTTGAAAGGCTGGTTGAGAAGACGAAGGATATTTTGTTTTCTACCGAAAGTTGGGAGGAGAAGTTCAAAACGCTGTTTGGAGTTGTTGTTAAGGAGATTTTGAATTTATTTAAAGATTTTTTTAAGGAAGGTGATTTTGTACGTTTGTTTTTGTCTAATGTAAATGGCTAGGTCTAATACCAGATCTTTCTTGAATGTAATGTTCAATTCAATATTGGCGGAACCCTTATCGGAATCGGCTAAATTTGTATACAGTTTTTTTATGTAAATAGTGTATACAAATTTAGTTGTTTTCGTGTACATGTTATTTTTAAGTTTATACGGTTTATGTTTTTATTTATCTATGTCTTTTAGATGAATGATGTTGTGTATTAGGCCTGCTGGAGCTGGCATGTTCATAAAAATGATCAAAGCTCCTTAATTAATAAGGTCGTATCTTTATATGGATTTCATAGTAAGATACGGTTTTTTTTTCCGTAGCACTGCAGACTGTAGTAACTAAACTAGCCGCTCGAGGGCGCTTTACATCACGCTTCCTTATTTAGTTACTACTCATGATCTCTCCAATTTGTTAAAAATGAATCGGAAGTAAATTTTCCTTGTAAAATATTGTAATTTTGCTGTATATTATACTCGTATATTATTAATATTATGTAAGTGCCTACCTTCTCGTTCTTGTTTGCAGCACCCAACAGGGTACATAATGTGATACTTAAACTATTTACTAATCATTATGTGCAATAAACGTATTGAGTATTGAGTATATATTTTATAATCGTTCTTAAGGCCAGGCGCGCACCACGATTTTAGTCGCGCGATAATTTTGTCGCATAAATGCAAGTTATGGGTTTATATGAGAGTGCGCGCACCGCGATTTTCATAAACCCAGAAGTACGCTTATTTCTGCGACAAAATTATCGCGCGACTAAAAAAAAATCGTGGTGCGCGCCTGGCCTGAAGAGTAAACTCCAGTCGTGCGTCGGAGCTGACACACACACTGTTTTTTTTTATTTCAAATCTGATTACAAAATAGTTAGTTCTTTCATAGTTATTATTGCGTTTTCCAAAAAATATTCATTTTAAATATAATCTGGACATGCCTAGCTGAATTCATTATCTTTATAATACATTTTTCAAGTCTCTTTAAGGTAAATTAAGTTGAAAACTGTCCATTTTTATTACATAGCTATTAACTTTACGCCCCGAAATTAGACTAAAGTCATCTGAGACCGTCATTTACAACCCCATCATTTCCAAATACCCCAAAAAGTCACGGGTGTAAATGACATTGATAGCATTTTTACCAGTTGTAAAGGACATCTAACTTCCATTTCTGATCTTCCACTTTCTGATCGAACAACTTTTTGTAGTTATAAAGGACCAAGAAAACTATTTATTTTATATTTTAGACCTTTACGATTACGTCAATTGCTTTTTTTTTCAGAATTTAGACACACATTTGTGGCAGTAAATGCCAAATATAAAGGCTAGCCCTATACGACCCAGCTTTTTTTAAAAAAACTGTGCTATAATTAGATTTAAGGCAGGTTTTAAAGGACAATTAAAAGACTACTTGCCCTTTACAGCTGTGTTCGGTTTATCAAATTACGGTATGTAAACAAGTATAATAATTCGAAGGTAGGTCGTAAGGGACATGTAAAGGAATACATGTCCTTTACAACCTACTTAATTCGATCAAAAAATGGTGTAATCATTTTTAAGGAGGTCGTAAAGGACAACTAAAATAATACATGCCCTTTACAACCTTATTCGGTTTATCAAATTCGAGTATCATAATTTGAATGCAGGTCGTAAAGGACAAGTAAAAGAAAACATGTCCTTAACGCCCATTTCGACTATGCGCTAATGGAAAGTAATCGTGAGAAATTAAGGGCTTAAAGGTTACCAAGAAAAAAATACGTCATCTACGACAGTATTAATATTTACCGGTCTACTTTACGATACACCTTTTAATTCGTAATTTATAACTGGACACTTACGTCCCTTAACCTGAGCTAGATTTGCGAACATGATGAATAAAAACTGGGTCGTAAAGGCATTTTTTTTAAAGCTATCGAAATTTTAACTACACTGAACGATAGAGCTTCAAATTCTGAACAAAACTATATATATCTCATTTTCGCTAAAATGTCCTTTACGCCAATTGAACCCAAAGGTATCGGTATTAAAAAGTAAACCTGAGGAGTATTTTCTTACTCAAGAAAATAAACTCCTTTGCGGGTATTTATAAGTTTAAGAGAAAAATAAACCTCATAAATGACGCATTCTCATTGGTCAATTGAATATGACATGCAGCAGATGATTAAGCTTTGATTGGTTAAATTGTCGTTTGAGCCGGCCGAGAAAATAACTCTGTTATATTTTCTAAAAAGTCGTATCTTACTATGAAATTCATGTGTAGATACGAACTGTGACCGTAAGGTGCTACATTGTTGTCGTGTTGGGAGCTAACATAGATATGCAGTTTACAAATGAACATATAAGAGTTGTTTTGTGTACTGGATTCAGGTAATCTATAACCACATTTTCGAGCAGTGTCGTGAAAAAGTCATAATAAGGAGATACTACAAAAATAAAATGTTCAATGAATCGATTATTAGTAAATGACAGGGTGCAAGCAATAATAATAATGAAGGTAAATTCAATTCAATTAATTCCTGTAAAGTGTGTCTTGTCATTACTTACCAATGAATTTAACACGTAATGATATTCTTACGACCGTTACCTATATACCTATATGATCGTTATAAAACTGAGATATTGCTTAATGTATCAAAAATCGTCGTTGAATTAGGAGCGTGGTGTCATTTCATTACCTATACATACCTACGTACACTAAAGCACCACCGACAGACAGTAATTCATCGGCCCGCGAGGAATTAAAAACTTTGCAAACAAATCGCCAGAACACCCGACTGGGAGCGATTTCCAATAATCGACCAAATTCATTCAGAACTCGGCCATCTACCTAATTCAAACCCTCATTTTGCCTTTGTGAGTAATTAGATGATTTGGTTGCCGATATTCGTACTTAAGCTGGAGTTAGGAAATTTTATGTTATAAGTAAGTTAGAAACAACTTTTGTTTTAAAAGAAAAGGCATTAACGTCTTCACGTAGTCTTATTGGCTGGCGGGAGTAAAGTGCGTTCTTTTAATTCAAGAGCCAAGAATATGAAGTCAAAGAGTGGGCCACTTGTCCACATCACAATATGTGTTTTGAGCATAAGAACAAAAACGATTTACACATTTGGAAACTCTAGGTCCAAGCGTAGGTACAAAAGGCTTTGGCTATTTGGCTTATTCTGAACTAACTTAGACTACCCACAATCCAGCATCCGACAAAGCCGTTTACCATACAGGATGCGAGAACTCTCGCTGTTACTCTCAGATTAATATTATATTTAGACTTTTTTTTTTACAATATTTACCCGCAAAATGACCTTTGCCATCCCGTTGAACATATCGAATCATCACGTCAGAGATGCGTGTACACATACAGCCATGAAAATGTTCTGAAAAAGTAACTACTTATATCTGACTGTTTATTTGACTCGCCAAGGCGTTGGTTGGAGTTGTCTGTGTACTGATTTCATAATGGTGTCAGAAAATAAATATTTAACCCAGGTAACTCTGTATTAAAATCCGAAAGACGAATCGGGAAATTTGTATTAAAATTGTGTAGGCTTTTAAATAAAACAATGGAAACGGATTATATCGTGTATATTCATGCACAGGATAGTGAACCGATGCCGTTGGAAGATTTAATGCCCTTGTGGCCTTTGTGTTTTTTTTCAATTAGCCTTTGACAACGGTAACTGGAAAAAAGTCGAAACGTCACGAGGGCTCAAATCACAAGAATATTATGTATAAACAGAAAGTTTATGAGTGAGTTAGTTTTTTTTGTAAGCTACTTTTTATCCCGAAAAAAAAAGTATTCCTGTCAGCTAGACGCGAAAAAACGCGATATAATCCATATAAATTGTTTTATTTAAAAGTGTGACAGGGACAGTCACGGAAACCGAAGAAAACATTTTGTACGCTGCCCACGATTCCTTTCAAGTCATAAAACTTTATTCTGAACTACGAAGAATTTCACCGTTGCTCTATAGCTAGAAAAGACCATCCACGAATAGTATAACTTATTTTGACATTCGTTTACTGTCGATCGCTTTTGATTAAAGTTTATTGCGCGGCTTGCAGTACAATCGTAATGTACGTATATAGTGCCCGCAGCAATTCAGTGCTGTTGGGTAGCGAAACTATCATGATACCCTAGTCGACGAGTCATATATTTATGCACTTTAGAGTTTTCTGGGGCTTTTTGTAGCGCCTATTGGGGTCAACTCAAAGATCTATTTTTATACTGGTGAAGTTTTTACTTTTTTATTGAAATACCATCGAGATACCCCATATATATTAAAGTTTATGACTGATGTATTTATATTAATTATCAGACAGCTTTCTGTAAGTAATACATTTTTGGAATAATAGTCGGGCCAACAAGCGACCTAAATATTAACTTTTCTTATGTAACCCATGTTTAATTGTAATTATAGTACATTACATCAGAGGCCGGGAAAATGAGGATTTCCGGCCAAGTAGGTATATACGGCCGAGCCAGCGTGCGAGCGAGGCCGGATAGTGATACGAGGCCGGGAATCCGTTTTCACGACGAGGCATGTATAGTGCTTTTCTCAAACATACAATGAAATAAAAAATTGGGCAAGTGCGAGTCTGACTCGCGCATGAAGGGTTCCGTACCTATATATACATAATCTATAACAAGTTTGTTGTATATGGGAGCCCCCCTTAAATATTTATTTTATTTTATTTTTAGTATTTGTTGTTATAGCGGCAATAGAAATACATCATCTGTGAAAATTTCAACTGTCTAGCTATCACCGTTCTTGAGATACAGCCTGGTGACAGACGGACGGACGGACGGACAGCAAAGTCTCAGTAATAGGGTCCCGTTTTTACCCTTTGGGTACGGAACCCTAAAAAATATACTTCAAAGAACAACATTTTATTAATTGACAAATAGGACATTTTAGTCTAACATCTCATCCTCATCCTCCTAGCCTTTGTCCCATTTTTTTGAGAATGAATTCTCAATCGGGGTCGGCTACCTAAAATCCCAAGATGTGGCGTAGGCACTAGTTTTTACGCAAGCGACTGCCATCTGACCTTCCAACCCGGAGGGGAAACTAGGGCCTTATTGGGCTTAGGTGGTTTCCTCACGATGTTTTCCTTCACCGAAAAGCGAGTGGTAAATATCAAATGACATTCCGTACATAAGTTCCGAAAAACTCAATGGTACGGGCCGGGTTCGAACCCGCGACCTCCGGATTGAAAGTCGCATGCCCTAACCACTAGGCTACCACCGCTTTAGTCTAACAACCAACCTTTAAAAACAAAACCTGCTTTTTGTCAAACCAGCCAGCTGTGTGAATGACCTTGTTGTTGAAACCAAAAAAAAGTTATACTTTGCAGGCCTAGGCCTGAAAAGCAGTATGAAATCCCTTTACAGTCCTCTCGAATTGTTGCACCCAAAAAGCGATACTTCCGAGCCTGTTATAAGGAACGTAAAGACAATATTTTATTGCATGTTTGAGAAAAACAGTTTTGTACAATAATGCAATGCGTCGACTAGAATCACAAATTTCTTAACTCAATCTACACTTTCAGTCACTTTCCTCTCAATACCATGCGAGCAAGACAGGTGATGCTAAGTCGCGCGACAAGGGAAACCACGGCAAGATATATGCTAGAAAGTTTAACTTTAAGTAAAAATTTAACTTTTACATACATGTGTTTAGGATGTTTCTCTCTTAAATCTAAAAGTTACATATTAATATAATGATTTTCAACCAAATATTGAGTTAATAGGTTAGCGAATTAAGATTATGATGTGACAAGTGCCCTTCCCTTAGCAATTCAATGATTTTGTGTGCCAAAATCAAGTGCAAGTAGTTTGAGAAAGGTTAGAAAATACTGATATTTCTTTAGGGCGTTATCACACTTGTGATTTGCGAGCGAATTTTGTATAAAGACGACGCAGCGAGTTCACCGCCTACTTATTTTTAGTGTTTTTCTTTTGAAAGTGTAAGGATCAAAATTGTTAGCTTAAATTTTATCCTACCTGCGATTTAATTGGATAACTCAGGCCCGTGACCGCGCGTAAACTACGAATTAAGAGAGGTTGGTTGGCTCCGTGGTAAAGCAGCTGCCTACTGAGCTGGAGCTGGATTCGAATTCCGGCAAGGGCAAATATTGATTTTTCTACTCCAGTACTGTTTTCTGTCATTTATATAGTTGCTAACTCTCATATAAAGACATAAATTATGAAAGTCTGTAAAAGTCTATACTCTACTGCCCAAAAAAACACTGCTAAACGATGTTATAATGTCGCCAAAAAAGCATTACTTAATACCACAGATTACAAAATAAAAAACCCCAGCACTCACACAATTTGCAATAAAAAAACTTATTGTACATTGCTGCCAACTAAAAAAATAAGTTTTATCTTCTGTGCATGGATGTATGTATAGTATAGTGAAAGTATACCTTTAGGTATAAGTTCATGTTTTTTTGTCAGATGGACGTCAATAAAAAAAGTTTATCTGACTATTTATTTTTTAATTTTGTTGGTTCCGAGCGGGAACATGTAATTATTTTCTTTGTTGTTTATTTGCATTTTATTTAGTAAATATCGAGTCGTAGAAAAAGTATTGTATGCAACGTTGTATACGTAAGTAGGTCAAAAAACGCTCGTGGCATCTTTCTTACGATGTTCGCTACGCTCACATCGTAACCCATGCCACTCGCGTTTTTTGCCCCCTCTTATACAACTGTTGCATAAAATACTATTATGTGACGAACTCCAATATTTGTGCTTGCTAATTGATGTTATTTGTATGAATGGATCAATGAATGAAGAAATGAATGAATTAATGAATGAATAAGCTTTATTTACTCAAATATGGTATACGTACATAAACGGTCTTACATATAGAAAAAAAGTTGCACATATTTGGCCGCTGACGCGACGTGTAAATTTTATAAGTTCTTATATACATATGACTAGGTACAACAAATAATCAATTAGAATAAAATGTAGGTACGTTAAAAAGAAAAAAAACAAGAATGTCAACTAGATAATAAAAAACACAAATTTGTATTTTAAGTATGTTTATCGTGTGTGTGTAGTGTCAGGTTAGATTGATGTGCGTGGGGATCCGTAATTAAATATATATTTTTAATGAGTATTACAATTTTAGTTTCGAGCTGCAGACAGTGATTTTTTGAGATTTTGGTAATACGTCTAGAATTTTGGATAAAACTGGTATTTGGCTAACACGACTTCCATGTTGATCAAGGTATTTTATGCTTTTATGTTGCAAAACCAGCGAAACACGTTCTCTGGAAATCGTTACTGGTTATGTCATAAATTATAACCGCATTCATTGCTTTGTGGCTGCATTAACTTCCGTTTTTAACGGTGAGAACTTTTTCCTTTACTCGCTTTTGTTTATGCTCTTTCATGGGGGGTGTATTTTAAATTGAATTATGAACGTGCTCATTCTCATTAAAGCAGTTATACACGTTGTTCAAAACTTTGTAACGAAAGATTCCTTTACGTTTCACTGGTTTTTACGTATGCACAGCATCCTTTATGCAATTTTTACTTTTAATAAGTTACTTTTTTACAAATATTTAATTAGTAGCGTACAACGAGCTTACTGTTTAACTAGCATTACTCATAACTTTACTTTAAATTCATTGGTGCATATCGCTAATCTTGAGATATTAAAAATATATTGCTCAATCGGTGTTGTAGTATATGTAGTGTTGCTATCCTTATCTCGTGCGCATACGTCAGAACCAACGGAGTGGGGTCAGTAGCTGGCCGACCGTTGGCGAGAGTGATGGTGTGTTGTCGAGCTAAGTTCTTGCGTAGTGACCTATATAAACAGCTGTACTGTGCCTGCCATAGGGTTTGGTATACTACAAGTGGCGACGAGGACAAAAGTGAGTAGAAATCTAATTACGCCTTCAAGAAAAAAAAAAGAATAGGCGGGAACGCGACGAAAGCAGTCTAACGTGTACTTGCACAGTAAATGTATAATAAATACAGGGCAAGCTCGATAGTGATATGATACATTGTCATTGAAGTTAATTTATCCAAGTTATAGTTTCACTAATAACTGTGGAACAAAAGACATCTAGTCTAGTCATCTAGTGGGTAGCGGTGCACTGCTCAACTATCCCAGTACAGGGATCGACTCGTAAACAAGTTTTAGTTCGTAATGAGTCATTCGTTTAAAAAAAAAAATAACGGTTATTGCACATTTGCAAATAACTCCTGGAGGATCATACAGTTTTACTTACTTATAGATATTATTTTTGTCCGATATTTACTAACGGTATTAATGTCTAATATTTTTACCGGAAATGCGTCGATGTCGATACCGCGACTCGTATATAATGAAAGATGTGTAAACCGTAAACCATAATAATTGTGTACCTACCTAGGCACAATAAGGAGGTATTGTTTAATAAGCGCAAAGTATCTATCTACTCGCGCCGACAACGTAAATGCAATTGTACAGTTTGAAACCATTGGAAAACATAAAATAATAAAGTGTGATAAAGTGTTATATTAGTTATGAAATAACGATCTTACTTAGAAGGGCTAGTTTATAGTCATGTATAGTAGCGGCTTGTAGGTAGATATATTTGAAAGTTTGCGATACCAAAATTACTCAAGTAAACTAGCTTTAGTAAACAGTTCAGTTGTCAGAAAAATTATCATTAATTATAAATAGACTTCGGTTGCTTCTAACGGCATTTGAGGCAGATTAGATCGGGTGCAGTAGAAATTGTTTACGGGGTTGATAAATAGGTAACTAAGTAACTATATTGTAATAATACCTTGCGATGCGGGGTCAATGGGTATGAAAGTAAACATTGAAGTGTTTAATGTTTATTTCACTTAGTTATTTACGGAAACGTAATATGTATGATGAAATATCCGTGTAGGTATAGGTGTTTGAGTGGTTAAACTGTATGATTGGGGTTGGAAATAAACTTGTAAGCAGAGTATATTATACCTGGTCATTTAATTGGCAAGAATAAAATGTTTACTAGTCATTATGGTATACTGATCATTCAATTGATGAATAAGACAAAGGATTTGTAACACCTAGCAACTGAAATCAAATATGTTGTGTCATTTAATTGACATATGGTTTTAACACTTCTAACATTGATCAAGGTCATGGTATAGCAGTAGTTAAGCGGTCGTTAAAACAATTAATGGCTAAAGGGCCAGTACGAACATTAAATTGTTTAGCAAGCGGTTAGATGAATGCTCCGCTTGAATCATTTGATTGATTGGTTCCGGGACGCCCCAAAAGTACCCATGGCAGCCATCACTTTGGAAAAAAATCCATTGCGAAGGCGAGACCTCTTCTATCGGTCTGAGATGGGAGCGTTGGAAACGAGCACTCCATGTATATTTGGAGGTGTCAGCTATCACGGATAGCCAAAAGAAGAGAGCAAGCCTCTTGCATTGCGGAGGAATTGAGCTCCAAGAAATATATTACACTATCCCTGGAGCGGACGCGGAGCCAGGTGTCGGCATAGATGTATTTGCGATAGCCTTAGCATAATTCGATGGTTACTTTGCTCCTGCAAACAAAGTACGGTTTATGAACGCCACGTATTCCGTTTGATGAAACAGGAACAGGACGAAAAGTTCGAGGAAATCCTTGTACGGCGGCGACAAGGCGATAAATGCAATTATAAAGATGAAAATGAACACATTCATTGATCAGATCACGGAAAAATGCCTAACAACAGTTACGAAAAAAAAAAACTATTAAAACACAAATGTTTTCGGTTGCTTAAGATAAAGATACATTTATTTTGTTAAACATAGGTATGTAACATGGAAAATATTACATGAGTTGTATCATTATGTTTTACCCGTAGGCGTACAAAATTTTTAATCATAATTATAATGAGTTAAGCATTTAGGTATTTATTCTACACGACTTACTTTAACATAATTCCAATTATGAGTCGTATCAGTTAAATAATTAACATTTAAAATATATAATTATGTCTAATTGAGAACATTAATGGTCATTATTTTGATATCAATTTAATTAAATGTATTAATTAAATATATTAAATGTATTGGCAAACATAATCTAGGGATTAATATAATAATAAACTTTGAGTCCTATCATTGTCTTAGATTTACATCATTAAGATAATCTTTGACGGAATAATAACATTTAAGATAAATGTAAGATAATTTCATTTTGGGTAGTGTATATTATTAGTCACGGGGTTCGTTTCGTGCTGAGGCCTACCCACGACATGAGGCTGAGGCCTACCCACAGTGCACCACTGGGTGGAAAGTTGCTTAAATTAATAAGAAAACGGGCAAAGTGTATTATTTTGAATATTAAGTAGTAGTTGTGCACTCGAGGAATATGAATATTTAGCAGTTTAGCGTTACTCTTGAATGGGTCGTGTTACTAATTTCGACTGCGCAGTGGCGCAGTGGGTGACGGATCACAATATAATAATTATGAACAATTTGGGAAAACGATTGGACTGCTAGGCGTCTATTTAATTTACACGACTGTTCATTTGTGCGTGCGTAATTGAATTGAATACGCTACTTAATACTTTACTATGGAGTGGGCTTGATTGTTCTGAATTCCAAAATATATTGACGGGTTAAATATTATAGTGTGATAAGCTTAATTTGTCTTCATGTTGAAAATGTATTTTTGGAATAATTATCTAGAGTATCTTGTATAGTTGATAAACCGTATGAACGTATAGGTGCATATGTCACATGTAGTCAATTTGGTATAACAAAATCAGTAATTAAATAACAGCAGATACGTTCGTATTTGATAGGTCAAATGGGTTTAAAAGTGATATGGAAGACTCATAAGTGCAAAGTCATTAGTCAATATGATAAGCTCTGACTGTATTGTTACTGGGAACTAATAGCTTTAGGTCAGGGGTCAATTTGATTTATTTATTTATTTCAAGTAATTACACAGCTTTACAGTTAGTACTAATGCACTGTGAATTACAAGAATAATTTAACATAACATGTTACATATTAGGTAGATTCAACTACTGGAAAATTACAGCCATCCATCGCCTTACAGTACCTTAAACATTCACGACACACAATTATCCAGCTACTTCCAAAAAAACGTCCAAATCCGATGCTGATGCGTAAGGCTTGAACTAGAGGAGCGTTTTTCCGCGCTATGGTTCGCGCCTCAGGAGCAGCCAACAGTAGCCGGCAGCGTGGACGAAAATTGAACCTCGATTAGAAGGGACGAACAATCGGATATAACCTGACTGACCAGCTCTGGACAGTCAGAACATCCTCGCAAGATTTTACAAGTGCTAGTCAGCACATAATTTCGTCTAACCTCGAGGGAATAGATTGATAGACCACGCTGAATTTCCAATATGATAGGCTAAGACTTTATGAGAGGTCAATTTGATAGACCACGCTGGATTGCCAATATGATAGGCTAAGCGGATTGTTAAAGTAAGCGAAAGGCATAATGAAACGTCTATTTAATAGACAGCGGGAACCAAACGGTTCGTAAGAAAGATAGTAAGGCTTAACCGCTTAGCAAATACAATTGCATGGAAGGTCAATTTGATAGACCATAGATATATTATAAGCGGTATGAAGGTCAATTTGAAAAACCTTATGTATTAAACCTTCCTTTAAATTTTTATTAAATAACTCAAAGCGTTCATAAACTGGAGTATGTGCTTTTGAGACTTCCATTCAAACTTGAATATCGATGGCTTCGACGCGTCGATTAGATTGAAATATACTGTGCTTTAAAGCTTTCATTTAATTGGAAACGGCTATTGTTTTAAAACTTCCATTAAATTGGAATATCTGAGGTATCAGAGGGCCGGTAACATGGGAATATGACGTGTTCCTGACTCCCATTCAATTGGGATACTCGAGGTCTCAAAGCCTCCAGTGAATTGGAATTGATTGACAACCTTAATTGAATTGACAATAGTTTGGGACTTCAAATGAATGCCTGCATAAAACTGTAATAGTTTGACATCATTTTTAAATTGACAAAAGTGGCATTTAAAATGAATGCCTATATTAGGTGGGATTGTTTAACAACCTCCATTATATTGACAAAAGTTTAGTATTTCGATTAAGAGCTTCCATTAAGTTCGAATCGTTTGAAAACATTAAGTATATTGACAATAGTCCGGTATTTCAAACGAATGCCTCCATTTGATAAGAATTGTTTATCAACCTTCAATTGAGAATGGTCCGGTATTACAAATAAATGCCGGAATTAAATTGGAATTGGTATATCAATGTGATTTAAAACCTTGATCCAATTAGAAATGTGGCGGTATAAAAACCCCAATTCAATTGGATTTGCAATTTAGTTTAGTATTTCAAATAAGTGCCTTCATTAAAAAGGAATCGTTTCACAACATTAATTAAATTGCAAATGATGGTCCTGTATTTCAAATGAATGGCTCCATTAAGCTTGAATTATTTATCAACCTTATATTGAGAATGATCTGGTATTCTAAATTAATGCCGCAATTAAATTGGAATGACAGGCTCCATTAAATTGGAAATGCAAGGCTCCATTCAATTGGAACAGACTCCATTAAATTGGCATGACAGCTCCATTAAATACGAATAACAGACGCCATTAAGTTGGCATGACGGACTCCATTCAATTGGAATGAGATAAATACATATATACTTTCAGTTTCAGTTTCAAAAAAAAATGAAGATGGTAAAAGAGGGAAAAGAGCAAGCAACAGTCCATAAGCGCTTGACAAAGTGGTTGTTGTAAAGTAATTGTCCAGATAAGGCTTCATGTCACAATTCTTATAAATTCTAGAATGAAGTGTATAACCCTTGTTTTGTATAATTCATTTAATTTTCAAATAAGTTACACAATATTACAGTTATATAACCTACATGCTTTGGAACTACAAAACTACATGCAGACCAAACTTAAAACTAGTTAGATTTAATTCAATAAGCGCCTTAATGGCTTAAGCGACATAATGGCGTGGCTCTTTTGCTTGGTTTGACCTCTGGCATAGCTGTCATGTGCGACTATTTCTCGCGCGAGATATTTGCCTGTCTCTTGCAGCATTATATTCTTTGCTTGCAGCTGTGCAATGGTGTGAGGGAATGACGGCTAGCGCTGTCGCGAGACGGGAACCGCGAGGCGTGGTTGTGCTAGACAGGCTGGCGTAGGGTTAGGCAGATAGTAGCAGCCTGTAGCGGCTGGGAAATGCGTAGCTCAAACGAGCTGAATTGCACGTAGTGACAGGTCTGAAGTGTTACACCTTCATGTCCTTGTTGGACACGGTGTCGCAATCCCAAGAACTGAATTAACCGGCTCGCCTGTGCCATTTAGTCTTGCGGGGCACCAAGCGCGCCTTGCTCTTCCTTTCCACCAGTGCGACTACTCCCTCCCTATCCACATTGGTGTGGGAGAAGTGGAGAACTTTCCTTATCGCGAACCCGTACGGGGCCGGTTAGCTGCGACAGACTAACCGGCGACTACAGCATATTGCACGCTGAAGCGACTTCGAATCGGTATCCTTTGTGTATCCTCTATACGTACGTATGTTTTACGTTATCTAGACCGATTAATAGTTTAATTTGTGATCTCATTTTATTTAGAACTACCTTTGCAATATAAACTTGCCGCGAACCTTGTTGACACAACAATATAGAGGATACATCGAGGATGCACAAAGGATACCGATACGAAGTCGCTTCAGCGTGCAATATGCTGTAGTCGCCGGTTAGTCTGTCGCAGCTAACCGGCCCCGTACGGGTTCGCGATAAGGAAAGTTCTCCACTTCTCCCACACCAATGTGGATAGGGAGGGAGTAGTCGCACTGGTGGAAAGGAAGAGCAAGGCGCGCTTGGTGCCCCGCAAGGCACAGGCGAGCCGGTTAATTCAGTTCTTGGGATTGCGACACCGTGTCCAACCAGGACATGAAGGTGTACCACTTCAGACCTGTCTCTACGTGCAATTCAGCTCGTTTGAGCTACGCGTGTCCCAGCCGCTACAGGCTGCTACAATCTGCCTAATCCTGCGCCAGCCTGTCTAGCATAACCACGCCTCGCGGTTCCCATCGCGCGACAGCGCTAGCCGTCATTCCCTCACACCACTGCACAGCTGCAAGAGATAGCCAAATATCTCGCGCGAGAAATAGTCGCACATGACAGCTATGCCAGAGGTCAAACAAAGCAAAGGAGCCACGCCATTATGTCGCTTAAGCCTTAATGGCTTAATAAATAATGGCGAGTTTATTGAATTAAATCTAACTAGTTTTAAGTTTGGTCTGCATGTAGTTTTGTAGTTCTAAAGCATGTAGGTTATATTACTGTAATATTGTGTAACTTATTTGAAAACTAAATGAATTATACAAAACAAGGGTTATACACTTCATTCTAGATTTTTTTAAGAGTTGTGACATGTAGCCTTATCTGGATAATTATTCCACAACAACCACTTTGTCAAGCGCTTAAGGGCTCTTTTCCCCCTTATACCATCTTCAAAAAAAATTTTTTTTTTAATGAAACTGAAACTGAAGTATATAATGTATTTATCATAGTACTGTTCATTTGTTACTTTTAATTTCTTGTTTAAGGCATGTCTATAGCCGCATTCTTAACGAACCTGATGTGTATGATACGACTTCCACGATACAGGCTGTGCCTAGTGTGGAAGTCACTGTTAAATTATGTTAAATGTAGAGATGTTTCTTTTGGTAAAATAAAAATTATTCTATTCTATTCTAAGTAGCTAACTTGCTTTACACGTCATCATACAATTTCGTTCACTATTCTCACTAAAGTCATCATTATAATTTGTCATCTGAAATTACGATATATATACCATTCAAAAGAATATGAGAATCCAAATAAATTTTCGAAATTGCAACTAAAGTCCAATTGAATTGAGATTTTGAAACCGCGTCTTTTCCTATTCAATCTAGATTTTAAATCACAGATAAACAAATTCCAATTAAATTGCGGCATTAATTAAGAATACCAGATCATTCTCAATATAAGGTTGATAAATAATTCCAGTTTAATGGAGCCATTCATTTGAAATACAGGACCATCATTGGCAATGTAATTAATGTTGTGAAACGATTCCTATTTACTTAATGAAGGCACTTATTTGAGATACTAAACTAAATTGCAAATCCAATTGAATTGAGGTTTTTAAACCGCCACATTTCTAATTGGATTAAGGTTTTAAATCAGTGATATACCAATATAAAATTTAATTCCGGCATTTAGTTGTAATACCAGACCATTCTCAATTGAAGGTTGATAAACAATTCCTATCTGAGGGAGGTATTCGTTTGAAATACCGGACTATTGTCAATTTACTTAATGTTTTCAAACGTTTCGAACTTAATGGAAGCTCTTATTCGAAATACTAAACTTTTGTCAATATAATGGAGGTTGTTAAACAATCCCACCTAATATAGGCATTCATTTTAAATGCCACTTTTGTCAATTTAAAAATGATGTCAAACTATTACAGTTTTATCCAGGCATTCATTTGAAGTACCAAACTATTGTCAATTCAATCAAGGTTGTCAATCAATTCCAATTCACTAGAGGCTTTGAGACCTCGAGTATCCCAATTGAATGGGAGTCAAGAACACGTCATATTCCCATGTTACCGGCCCTCTGATACCTCAGATATTCCAATTTAATGGAAGTCCTAAAACAACAGCCTTTTCCAATTGAATGAAAGCTTTAAAGCACAGTATATGTAGGAAGTTGAGGACTGTGAAATTAAACTAATGAGTTGATATTTATAATAAACCGATTTCATTTAATCGTTTTAATACCACAAGGAAGTTATACGTCCATTTGACATGAATGATGGGTAGCGAGAGAATTGCCAGTGTAAAAATATAAATAGTGAATACAGATTAATTTTTGTATATTTAAGGAGGTCAAATTCAACACGCCCCCTCAAAAATTAATCACCATCTCTATACATCAAAATAATAATAATATTTCAAGGACAATATATTACTTCCAAGTGTTTGCTGGGAGATATACAATAATGATCCAACATTCGTTGCAAGGATTAGGGAAAACCCAGAAAAACCTAATCAGATCATTTAACTCAGATATAGTTATACAAATACCTAGTTACAATCATCAACACATTTAGTGCAATCATACATAAGCACGTAACTTATTTCAGACCCATCTTGCTTCTCAACGGCTTGAAAAATTATCGCAGGCAACGGCTTGGTCAAAACATCAGCCGTTGTTCGCTTGGGGGAACATAGTTTAACTTTACTACGCTTTTCTAAACTTGTTTCCGTGTAAAATTATATTGTGTGTCAATGTACTTTTACCTTTTATGACAAGTTGAATTATTGGCTATGCGTATGCATCCGTTTTTATCCACAGATATAACAATAGGGTCAGTTATTTTTAGATTGATGATATATGTGCTAGAGATTTAAACCACAATGCTTATTTAACGGCTTCATACAAAGCCTCAGCCTCAGTAGACGACGCGGCAACTGAAGTTTGCCTCTTTGTATACCAAGTGATTGTGCATCGGTCAAATAACTTGAACAGATAACCAGTGGTACTTTTCCTGTCACTACTAAATATCATGGCCGCCCCAATCAGAATCGGCATAACTACTTAGGAGATTTTCATAGTTACCTCCTTTGTCGGTTAATTTTAAATACATAGTACTTTTTAGAATTACTGGGAGTACTCTCTTTAAACGTTGCTACAATTCATGAGTATTGTAATTGGTATAACAACTTAAAATATTAATAGATGCACTTAGGTCTTGTACACAACATAACATACATTAAACATCCTATGAGGTTACGACATGGCGCATCATAACATAAGTTGTTATCGAATTTAATGCCTCATAGTTTTATCTAGCTTCAGTGGGGGTAGCCGCAGGGTTACGTTCTCTCATATTAAACTTATTTAATACCCTTTTGAATGTATACACTTTGATATATTTAGAATAATTTAAATACCGAGATAGAACTGTATGTCTTTCAGGTCTGTAATCTCAAATTAACTCTTTAAATGTATTTAAAATCATGCAATAACCAAATCATCAATGTATTAGTATCTACTATGTATATATTTTTGCTTGTATATCCTTGATATAAATAAAATTAATTAATTAAGTACATATTGGAAACATTTTTCTTTTACTGACCTTTCAAAGACTTCAAAACAATTGTCTCAGCCCGTATTAAGTTTTGTTTAATTTGCATAAATATTTATTTTTATTTAAAACACCATCTTGTAAATATACATATTTCTCCTTTTTTTTATACGCTATTCAGAGACACGGTTTTAACATCCATGTTATGTTTTAATAAATTATATTGATTAGGCAAAACTAATATTAAAACGAAAACTTGCTATCCTCGCAACAGGTGTGAAAATTTAGTAAGAATCTGTAACTTATTCTTGGCTGAAACCTATAGCAATAAATATATATCAAAAAAACGATTTTTACATCTGTAATTATTAATCGAAAAGTCCATTCGCAAAGTACTACAATTTTTTTTACATCTCGGAATTAGAGTACATGTTTTATTGGTTTTTAGAGAGTTTAACTTATCCTTTACTGCTTTCTCCCACTGAGCCCTATCCTAGTGTTTTAATTTCGTCAAGATAATTACTACACTAGTTATCGATTGTATGATACTATATATATAAATAATAATTATCATATTTCTTATAGACAAGGTTAAGACCTCTTTAGCCTATCACTTCTCCTAGGTGCCTCTAGGTTGGAATTCGTTACAATCATCACTATTTACAATACATACAGATAATACATCAGATTATTTTTCAGAGTCAGGTGACACGGACGTTACTCTTTTAATCTTATTTGCGAATTTTACTTGCACTGCCTTGTACATCAACTTATGAACTCGTTGATTTAGGGATACTCGAAACATTGAGACTTTACAGGTACTGATTTCGGCCCACAGGCACTAAGTATCAGTTTAATCCTGGGAATATTCCACATTACTCCCTTCAGGCTTTGATAAAGGCCTGGATTCAAGAAAATTTGTCTCATCAACGACGACATCCCTGACAGCTTTATTTTTTCGCATTCTGTGTTCCATACTTTATTTGTAACCGTTTGGCTCGTAGCCTACCAATATACCTTTCCGTGACTTTTTGTCGATTTTTGTTCTACAGGTTTTATCATTTGTATGTATGTATGTGTACACAGTTGAACCAAATAGGTACCTGTAGAGTTTTTATACATAGGTTTTTCGGTCGTGCCACATTTCAAATGGTGTTTAAAGTGTTTTAAAGCTCTTGTTTAATGTGAAATATACAGCAGTTTGGACTGCTTCGCCTCAGAGACATTTATTCAATTTAGTACTAGTCAACATAGTACGAGCCTTTTCAGTTATTGTTCACACCATGCGTTTTGATACACCATATAACTGTGGAGACCTAGGTACTGATAAATGATACGGGATACCTTTCTGTATGCAGTAATCTTCCTGTCGGTAGATGAATATTATCCACCGTTAACACAGTATAAAGTTTACTAATTTAAAATTCAATTTAGCTTCACTTTTTACGACAAAACCTTGAAAATTTTAAATACATCTGATTTATACGTCAGTGTACACACAACACAATAATGTGTAAACTGATACAAACAATACAAAATAGTTTCTGTTATCAGTTGTTGCAGGTGTGATGGGGTCACATACGTCAGAGTGCATTATAAGTAGCAGTCGCTTAACATCATTTTTATACTTAGATGTATTAAAGAGTAGGCGAGTCTGTTTCCCATTTTATGCAGGCCTCACATAAGCTATAATTCCAAACAACATTCTCAATTTGTTGTATAAACGCAATCATGCTATTTCTCTTTAATTCCATGAATTTACTTTTGCTCATATGGCCTATATGTTCACACCATAGTTCATAATCTATGTTTTTGCTTTAACATACTTGAGAAACAGACTGACGTATTTTTGCGGGTAGTACAATTTTTAAAACAATAAAATTGCGCGACAATTTACCTGGCATGATATTTGTACCTTCACTTATGACGTGAGCTCCTTCCTGATCAAATATGACCGTCAAGCACGCCTGTTGCATCTTAGAAACCGACAGCAATTTGTATGGCACCTCGCGGCAGAACAGCACGTTCTCCAACACGCCGGTGTTGCTGATGAAGTGATGACATTGATGTGAACTCGTTTGGTAGCTGAAATGTAATTTAAATTTTTAGCAACAGAGATTTTAAAAAGTGTAATAATGTTTTCATATTTACAGAAAAGATCTTCCCTGTTTATTATATGATCCAATGCTCTGCAATTCAATAAAACGAGTTTATTTTGTCATTTTCTTGCTGGTACTCGCCGGTCATAAATGCATAGTCTGAAAAATCGTCAGACGGTGATGCTTCTTTCAGGTAAACAGATTGAATTGTTCTCATCCTCTCTGGGTTATCTTTCTGACTATTCGTCCTCTTGAAATAGTAGCATTCCCTTTTAGTGTGTCCTTTGCAGCAGCAATGACGGCATTTTATGGAATTTGTCTTTGATTTGCTTTTCAACTTCTTATTATTTTATGTGGGTAGTTTTGGTTTATTTATCCATCGTAGAATGTCCGTTTGTGATTTGATTCTAAACTATTTTCGACTTTGTGCTAGAATCACAACCCTCATTCTTCAATTTAACTTCATGACCCAATAATCGCGTCTTGACAAATACCAAAATTAAACTGTCTTTAGTTAATGCTTTTATGGCATTTATACCTCGTAATGTTAGCAAAAAATGCGCAAACTTATGTCTCGTCCAGTCTTGTCCCGGCCGCCGACAATTCCGTGATTAAATCATCAAATATGGTGAATGGTGAATTGTTTGACTTGAGATATGTCAACTTGCAGCTATAATCCTATTTTTTTTTTATAAAACCAATTGCATAGCTATGCTTTTACGCTCGTTCAAAACACTTCCTCAGCAGTAACATAGTCATTTACAAACCCAATATATGAATCAGACAAATACTTCATCAATATATTTTATCAATATATATATATTTTTTGCAACTCGATTACTGTATTCCCAGTCCTCAGTTCGATTTTCTGGAATTTCGCCGTCAACAGCATTAAACACATCTAACTTACTCAGTAAGAATCATATTCGAAATTTCCATATGCTGTATATTTCACCGTCAAATGGCATAATGTTCCGTTTTTGCTTGAAGATGTCCATAGCAACGGAATTCAAAAATTGATTTCATAACGGCACTTTTTCACTGATTCGATCTTACTGTATTCACAAATTATTTCACAACGTGACTGAGTCCATAACCTGTAGGAAGTTGAGGACTGTGAAATTAAACTAATGAGTTGATATTTATAATAAACCGATTTCATTTAATCGTTTTAATACCACAAGGAAGTTATACGTCCATTTGACATGAATGATGGGTAGCGAGAGAATTGCCAGTGTAAAAATATAAATAGTGAATACAGATTAATTTTTGTATATTTAAGGAGGTCAAATTCAACAGTATATTTCAATTTAATCGACGCGTCGAAGCCATCGATATTCAAGTTTTAATGGGAGTCTCAAAAGCATATACTCCAGTTAATGAACGCTTTGAGTTATTTAATATAAATTTAAAGGAAGGTTTAATACGTATGGTATTTCAAATTGACCTTCCAGCACGAACGCGGCACTTTACATACCGCTTATAATATATCTATGGTCTATCAAATTTCAATTGTATTTGCTTAGCCGTTAAGCCTTACTATCTTTCTTACGAATAGTTTGGTCCCCACAGTCTACTAAATAGACGTTTCATAATGCCTTTCGCTTACTTTAACAATCCGCTTAGCCTATCATATTGGCAATCCAGCGTGGTCTATCAAATTGACCTCTCATAAAGTCTTAGCCTATCATATTGGCAATCCAGCATGGTCTATCAAATTGACCTCATAACGCCTTAGCCTATCATATTGGCAATTTAGCGTGGTCTATCAATCTATTCCCTAGAGGTTAGACGAAATTATGTGCTGACTAGTGCTTGTAAAATCTTGCGAGGATGTTCTGACTGTCCAGAGCTGGTCAGTCAGGTTATCCGATTGTTCGTCCCTTCTAAATCGAGGTTCAATTTTCGTTCACGCTGCCGGCTACTGTTGGCTGCTCCTGAGGCGCGAACCATAGCGCGAAAAACTCTCCTCTAGTTCGAGCCTTACGAGAACTTAATGCGCTTCTCGCATCAGCATCGGATTTGGACGTTTTTTTGGAAGTAGCTGGATAATTTGTGTGTCGTGAATGTTTAAGGTACTGTAAGGCGATGGATGAATGTAATTTTTCAGTAATTGAATCTACCTAATATGTAACATAAACATGTTATGTTAAATTATTCTTGTAATTCACAGTGCATTAGTACTAACTGTAAAGCTGTGTAATTATTTGAAATAAATAAATAAATCAAATTGACCCCTGACATAAAGCTATTAGTTTCCAGTAACAATACAGTCAGAGCTTATCATATTGACTAATGACTTTGCACTTATGAGTCTTCCATATCACTTTTAAACCCGTTTGGCCTATCAAATACTATACCTATATTAAACTATACCTTTCAAGACGTATCTGCTGTTATTTAATTACTGATTTTGTTATACCCAATTGACTACATGTGACATATGCACCTATACGTGTCATATGTACCTATTAATGCACAACCCTTAAGCTGGATGTTCATACTGTTTATCAACTATACAAGATACATTAGATAATTATTCCAAAAAAATACATTTTTAACATAAAGACAAATTAAGCTTATCACACTATATAGGTAATATTTAACCCCCGTCAATATATTTTGGAATTCAGAACAATCAAGCCCACTCCATAGGAAAGTATTAAGTAGCGTATTCAATTACGCACGCACAAATGAAAAGTCGTGTAAATTAAATAGACGCCTAGGCGGTCCAATCGTTTCCCAATTTGTTCATAATTATTATATTGTGATCCGTCATCCACTGCGCCACTGCGCAGTCGAAGATTAGTAACACGACCCATTCGAGAATAACGCTAAACTACTAAATATTCATATTCCTCGAGTGCACAACTACTACTTAATATTCAAAATAATACACTTTGCCCGTTTTCTTATTAATTTAAGCAACTTTCCACCCAGTGGTGGATTGTGGGTAGGCCTCAGCCTCATGTCGTGGGTAGGCCTCAGCACGAAACCCGTGACTAATATACACTACCCAAAATAAAATTATCTTACATTTAGCAACCGAAAACTTGTGTTTTAATAGTTTTTTGTTTTTTAATTTAAAGTAACTGTTGTTAGGCATCTTTCCGTGATCTGATCAATGATGTGTTCATATTCATCTTTATAATTGCATTTATCGGCTTGTCGCCGCCGTACAAGGAATTTCTCGAACTTTTCGTCCTGTTCCTGTTTCATCAAACGGAATACGTGGCGTTCATAGACCGTACTTTGTTTGCAGGAGCAAAGTAATCATCGAATTTTGCTAAGGCTATCGCAAATACATCTATGCCGACACCTGGCTCCGCGTCCGCTCCAGGGATATTGTAATATATTTCTTAGAGCTCAATTCCTCCGAAATGCAGGAGGCTTGCTCTCTTCTTTTGGCTATATGTGATAGCTGACACCTCCAAATAGACATGGAGTGCTCGTTTCGAACGCTCACATCTCAGACCGATCGAAAAGGTCTCGCCTTCGCAATGAATTCTTTCCAAAGTTATGGCTGCCATGGGTACTTTTGGGGCGTCCCGGGACCAATCAATCAAATGATTCAAGCGGAGCATTCATCTAACCGCTTGCTAAACAATTTAATGTTCGTACTGGCCCTTTAGCCATTAGTCATTTTAACGACCGCTTAACTACTGCTATACCATGACCTTGGTCAATGTTAGAAGTGTTAAAACAATATGTCAATTAAATGACACAACATATTTGATTTCAGTTGCTAGGTGTACACGAACTTTGTCTTATTCATCAATTGAATGATCAGTACCCCATAATGACTAGTAAACATTTTACTCTTGCCAATTAAATGACCAGGTACAATATACTCTGCTTACAAGTTTATTTACAACACCAATCATACAGTTTAACCACTCATAAACACCTACACGGATATTTCATCATACATATTACGTTCCCGTAAATAACTAAGTGAAATAAACATTAAACACTTCAATGTTTACTTTCATACAAATTGACCCCGCAGCGCAAGGTATTATTACAATGTAGTTAGTTAGTTACCTATTTATCAACCCCGTAAACAATTTATTTATACTGCACCCGATCTAATCTGCCTCAAATGCCGTTAGAAGCAACCGAAGTCTATTTATAATTAATGATAATGTTTCTGACAACTGAACTGTTTACTAAAGCTAGTTTACTTGAGTAATTTTGCTATCGAAAACTTTCAAACATATCTACCTACAAGCCGTTATTATAAATGACTATAAACTTGCACTTCTAAGTCAGATCGTTATTTCATAACTAATATAACATTTTATCACACTTTATTATTATTATTCTTATTTATTATATGTTGTCCAATGGTTTTTAACTGCGCAATTGCATTAATTTTACGTTGTAGGCGCGACTAGATAGATACTTAGATACGTTGCGCTTATTAAACGATCTCCTAATTTTGCCTAGGTAGGTACATAATTATTATGGTTTACACATCTTTTATTATATACGAGTCGCGGTATCGACGCATTTCCGGTAAAAATATTAGACCTAAATACCGTTATTAAATATCGGACAAAAATAATATCTATAAGTAAGTAAAACTGCATGATTCGCCAGAGTTATTTGCAAATGTGCAATAACCGTTATTTTTTAAACGAATGACCCATTACCATCTGTGCCCATTACGAACTAAAACTTGTTTACGAGTCGATCCCTGTACTGGGATAGTTAAGCAGTGCACCGCTACCCACTAGGTAGATGTCTTTTGTTCCACAGTTATTAGTGAAACTATAACTTGGATAAATTAACTTTAATGACAATGTATCATATCACTATAGAGCTTGCCCTGTATTTATTATACATTTACTGTGCAAGTACACGTTAGACTGCTTTTGTCGTGTTCCCGCCTATTCTTTTTTGACGTGACAACGTCTTATAAATTGGTTTGCCGGGTGACACTTCAAGAAACTGCGTTACGCTCCGCTCACGTTATGCGCTCACAATGAGAGCGAGTGAGAGGGAGAGAGTGAGAGAGATAGGCATACACACCGGTTCATGTCTTGCGCTTCTATTTCGCTTAGGCGCCTGCATACAAGTTTACACGTTGCCAGTTAATTGTAAAACGATTGTGTAGTGTGTATAAATAAATGTTTTAAATTGTTACTATTATTTCATCCTTCTTCCTACTATACGAATGAATATTCACATTAAAATTATTTTACCACTCAAAGTCGTTGTCACGTAAAACTTTCGCCCGTATACCGACTTTACAGGCAACCAATTTTTTTTTTTTGAAGGCGTAATTAGATTTCTACTCACTTTTGTCCTCGTCGCCACTTGTAGTATACCTAACCCTATGCCAGGCACAGTACAGCTGTTTATATAGGTCACTATGCTAGAACTTAGCTCGCCAACGCACCACCAGTCTCCGCAAGGGTCGGGTACCAACTATTCACATTAAAATTATTTTACCACTCAAAGTCGTTGTCACGTAAAACTTTCGCCCGTATACCGACTTTACAGGCAACCAATTTTTTTTTTTTGAAGGCGTAATTAGATTTCTACTCACTTTTGTCCTCGTCGCCACTTGTAGTATACCTAACCCTATGCCAGGCACAGTACAGCTGTTTATATAGGTCACTATGCTAGAACTTAGCTCGCCAACGCACCACCAGTCTCCGCAAGGGTCGGGTACCAACTAACCCCACTCCGTTGGTCTGACGTATGCGCACGAGATAAGGATAGCAACACTACAGGTGTCATTACATATATAATTTCACATTGAATTTATATTTATATTAAAGTCACGCTCATCGAAATGGGGACATCACCTAAAGTCGCAAATAAGAGACTAAAGACGTATTAAGTTCTGTTTTCATTCATAATAATTAAAGTATTTATATTTAAATATTATAAAAACACATAATACTACAGTATTTTTATTCTATTGTATTGTATTAAAAAAAACTTAAAAATTGGCATGGTCCCGGGCCTAAACTCATTTTGATCTTCTTGCAAGAACACCATTGGACACGATCGCATCGTAATCGTATCGCATAATATCATTTTTGTTTTTTTACCCGCACGTGTTCTAATAGTGTGATGTGTGTGTGTGTGTGTGTGTGTTTTTAAGGCAGTAGCTCTCATCAAAAGGTAGGAATCGGTATTTTTGGTATAATATAACACTAAAAATATAATATAAGTTTAATTCTACCTCGAATCCGAAAGACAAACGGAAACCGATGACATTGCTCGCAGAACCGCATTAGCATAGGGATACACTGAAGACATGTTGCCACCTTCTTCGAGGCCACGCCGCGGGGGCACGGTTTTATACACTTGTGTATGCTACAATTATTATTCATGTAAGGAACGTCATTTAGTATTAGTAGTTGGTAAGAAGGTAGTTATCTTCATTATTTACTTAAGGATGGTTATTATCTTTTGCAATTTGCTTGTAATAACTGATTGGAATTAACATTTTTTTTTATAGTGGGCCAGGTCGTGCACCTCGAGGCCCATCAGGTGGCCCAGGCCGTGCGGCTGAAGGATGCCGTTCACGCCCGCCTTTATCATGTTTTTCACGACGCCCTTGAGTGGACCGCCCTGCTTCAGGTGTTCCAACATGGCCGTTGGAAGCATGGTCAGGTGCATATCTGGCATTCACAAATTAAATAAATTGAACTGAAATATACTAGTTCAGTATTTAACAAAAACTTAAATTATGTAACGAATCTTCCTAAATCGCGTTAAATACAGATTTAATGCTATGCTAAATTATTATTATTATTATGCATTATTAAATGGGATGCTAAATTATGCGCGTAACCCAAAAACACTAGTTAAATTTAAATGTATTACTTACACCTAAACAAGTACTTACTCGTTGTAATTGGAAATTAATGCAATTTCATAGATTGTTCGTTCTATAAGCACTTAATAACATTTTCGTGTTCGTTTCAATTTCAATTAATATCGAAGCTTCAACGTAGTCATCTAAATTGAATATTAATCTCAAGTAATAATAACGTTTAACATTCCAGTGTCTGTAGAAACACTGCTGCGTATTTTTAACGGTTGCTTTGACAAAAAGTGTAGGTATCAAATACCTACTTACTGATACGCCTGTAAAGGTCACTACGTCTAATCCATGTAATTTGTATATAATGCAAACTTTCATATTCCTAGAAAATACTAAGAATAAAACTTTTTAACGGAGAATTTTAGTAATATTAAAATTTATAACACAGATATATTGATACTATTGTAAAAGGCATAACATGGGCAATACATTTTATTAAAATGTTTAGCGGAAGTGCCATATACGGTGTTTTATGACCGAAAGTCAAACTTCTGAATTTGAGGAAAAATTCAAGAATGAAAGCAGTTAGAGACCAAGAATTACGTTTTTTAGTCAAGTGAAAGAGAAAGTGGGCACTATGTCGTATCAGGAGACCAAAACACTATCAAGAAATAGGGAAGAGTGGCGATTACTCCACCGACAAGAGCGAAGCTCATTATAAATGAATGAAAATGAAAACCCCAAACATTGTTCTTTTTCTTTTCAAACGAGTAATAATGCCTCACGAATATGATAGATTCCCAAATTCAAATCCAAAAGTAATATTTCAAACATTTGATGACGTCATAGTCCGCAGTAAATTCAAGATGGCTTTCCTTCATCAATAAATCAAATCAATATTTGAGTAGTAAGCCATCTTAACAAAACAATAGAATGAAATATTTATAACATCCCTATACTGCAAGATTTCTAAATATATACATATTTAAAGATACAAAAGTATGAAAAACAGTAAGCAAGTGGGTAGAAAGTAGGGCAGCTGCTATACTTATTGCTCAGTGCAATGATATGAAAGCCGCAATGGCACGAGCGGAATGCACGAACTACGCTGACGCCGCAGAGAATTCCTTCGCCACGGGGAGATATTTTAAGTATAAAAATGTCTTGGCCTCTTTAATCCCTGGGTACGCAGTTTTCGTTTCATAGCGTTGGAAAAACGGATGATTTATGGTTATATGGTGTCTCATATGTTTAGTGTCACTGGAGTTTGCACAGTCATCAATAAACAGGATTTTTTGCTGGCAATGTTAATAAAATATAATAAGGCGTGATGTTGATTTCGGGTGAAGAATAAAAAAGACAGAATACGAAATATGCTTTTTATACACTTAGATAAGTTTTCGTAAGTACAGAAAACAAAAGAAATACAAAGAGAAGCAAACTATTATTGCTCTTGAACTAAGTGAATGGCAAAGGCAATAGCTAAATACGTAGCTACTAAATTTGATATTTTTATCACAAAAATGGACTAGTCTAGACCGTCCAATATCGTGACTTGTTTAGACAATGTAGAATTTTGCATCTGAATGTTGCCTATTATTTGACTTATTATTTGGCTTATTTTACTTTTATGTAAATAACTCTACGTTTACCATTTAGATTACGATTTTTAAAACGTGGTATAACTCTATTCATGAGGTTGTCTGTCTGCGGATACATATTCATTCGTCTAAATAAAATATAAAAGACCAGCATGAGAGTAAAAGATGAAGCTATGAAATAAAGTAAGACGTCAGTTTTTTTTAAATACTATATTTATTTTATTTCATAACACAAAACAACACAAATACTTAATAAAAAAACTTACTTATTACTTAAACTAAATACCTAATAAACAACTATATTTTTTTTTTTTATGTCATAGGGGGCAAACGAGCAAACGTATCGCCTGATGGAAAGCGATTACCGTCGCCCATAAAAACACCTGCAACACCAGAGGAGTCACAAGTGCTTGCCTACCCGGAGGACGAAGATAGAATGCCTCTATGCTAGTAATTTCACCGGTTATCTTACCCCCACACCGGAACACAACAATGCGAACATTGCTGTTTGGCGGTAGGTTAGCAGGCAAGACGGTAGTAACAATCCGGACGGACCCTGCACGAGGCCCTACTACTCCAAAAATATAACGAAGTTGGAAACTTCATTTTAGTAGTTAGCTAAAATAATTAGGTAACTATCGAGAACGATCCGTCAGGAATGATAAAATGCCTATGACCCAACATTAACTAATGACGTAATACAGATCAAAATAATTCTACGTCTTATTTTTTATCAATGAGTTTATACTTGTATAATATTTCCCGTATTTTTGAAAGTGTAACATTAGTAGTTAGGGTTATTTTCACTGCAGCCGAATAGCGTAATATTTCTTTGTACATTTATACTTCATAGGCAGACTACAAGAAATGTTGTAACACGATTGAGCGAAATTTCCACTTGCATCCGGCCGACAAAGCGTAAACGAAGCTCAGTCTCTGTGGCCTTTAAATGTTGCGATACTTGCATACAAATTCCGTCACCCCAATAATGTTTCTCCGAAGTGGCGATATACTGTATATCGCCGCTTCACCAATACCGGTTGCGTTACGTTTACGCTTCATATGCGACGCCATTAAGGCGACTCCGTACGTGGAATGGTGATTTTTAAAGTCCTAAGGCTCGTAATCTAGCCAACGGAAAAATCTGAAAAAAGTATATGTTATTTTTGACTATTTTTTCTAAAAAAATATAGTTGGATTTTTTTTTAAAGCAATAATTACTTTGGAAAAAATAATGTTGAAATAGGGTCGTTTTCAATTTTCAATTCCCTAAGGCTTCTAAACTACAAGTGATGTTTACACGGCTCTTTCGCAAGAACATTGACAATTCATTGATCTTTAATCGTATTGTTTAAAAGTTAGTAAAATGGAAATTCGGTCTAATAAAGCATCAAAAAAACTGAATTTCCGCGAGCGCGGCCGTGCCCGGGCTGCGAGCTCAGTGTAAATCTAACCGTCGAAGGGGAAGGCTGCGTCACTTGCTCTCGCGATCCATCTAGTTACGGAAAATTGTTATAGTACCGGATCCCGCGGAGGTTCGATCTGTCTTCGTGCGTTTGAAGTGTATTTTAAGAGAGTGTAGTTCGTTTTTCACACGACTACGCTATGCAACATTACAAAAAAAACTCATTTTCATATAGAATTAAATTCAACTGTTTTTTTTTCGTATTTAGGTATCTATTAACTTTAAGTACTTATAAAAAAAATTGTCATTGCTTAGCATTCCCGGACACATTTGGATACTTAGATATTCTCAGTCATGGGCCCACACCAGACAGGATTCCCAGAAAATAACACTTTTGGTGTGGGTTTTAGGGCCCTTCTCTGTGTAATATTAGAGTACCTTAGGTATTTCGGTTAGTAAAAAAAATCTGATAATACAGATATTTAAGTATGATAACGTCTAATGATCTTTCTTAATTCAACCCTAAGAGATATGAATATTGTAATGCAGAACAAGTATTGTTCGTTTGAATACCATTGTAATATTCGGTAAAACGCTAATTTACGAATACAAATATTTATTGTAAGTATTCACATTCGTTGCGTCACTAGTACAGTACATGACATATGATATAAAGATACATTATCAAAAATTACAATAATTTTCTAGTTCAAGAAGGCAAGTGACAATTTTGGCATGAGGGCTTATTTATGTAAATATAGTCAGAATACATATTTGCATCAATAAATTTCCCACTTCATATTTAAATCTAAATGAGCGTTAGTAATTATTGACATATCCGCCGGGCCTAGCTAGACATACCTAGCCTGGCCATAAGTTCTGTTCCAATTGTTTACCGTTTATAAAATAAAAACCTGATTTTTATTACATATCGTTTAAAAGCCATGTATTAATGATCGGATTACAGTTGAATTAATGAAAAATATATAACTTTATTTAGACTTATCGTAATGCCCGGACTTGATTTTTGACTAATGCTCAGAATTTTTCTCTATAAGTTTGCCAGAGGGCAATAAAACGATCTTGGATCACATTAATCAATCGCGGAAGGAACGCCAAAACCCAAATAGCTTACGTAACTCAGACAACCGCTAAACTAAAGTAGGGCTGACACGTTTGCCGCATGTCAACCGATCTGCAGATCAAGAAATCTACACCCACCCAATAAAATTCGGAACTTCTAAGTTAACGTAAAAAAAAGATACGGCTCTTAATGCCGCAAAAGAACGTATCTACGCTGTAAAGGAAAATTATCCAAGAGACACGGAGCTAACTTTACAGGAGATCTAAAAAACTACGAACTTTTTCAAAAAAATAAAAAGTTATTAAATATTCTGTGGACCTACTTTTTAAATGAAGCATTTTATAATGTCGCTTTTGTTATTTTGTCTATTAATGGAATAATTAAAAATTTAGCATTGCTTACGCAAAATGGCTGTCAAAATAGAATTAGGTAAAATTATCTAAGCGACTCGTTTCCCGAGATATTAGTCAGGTAAAATAGTATTATCTACATTTTACACAACAATCAACACAGTAAACAATATCTATGTGCATACGATGCTCATTTTATATAAACAATATCATGTTTTTTACATGTTGCTTTTGTTATTTTGTCTATTAATGGAATATTTTAGGATTTAGCGTCCCTTACGCAAAATGGCCTTCAAAATAGAATAAGGCAAAATTATCTAAACGACACGTTTCCCGAGAAATTAGTCAGGTAAAATAGTATAATCTATTACACAACAATCAACACAGTTAACAATATATATGTGCATGCTCATTTTATAGTCAGGTAAATATATAAATGTGCATAAATCAGCATGAAATAAATCAAGAAAAATTATCTAATCGCCTTTGTAAGAAATATTTTAGACATGAAAATCTATTTATCGTACAATAAAACCTCACGATTAATGTTTTAATTAGAGGAAAATATTTATTTTCAAACATTAAAATTAATGAAGTGACATTTAAAGTTCTCTAAGACAAAAACTTATGGTCCAACTACGCAAATACAAAAAAACTGCTTTAGAAATGTTAAAGATTTATTCATCAGATATCACGTGAAATTTAAATTTATCAATTTTTATGTGTGATCTGTTGAAAGATTTCCAGTAGTTCTAGACCAATGTATGGTAGCAAACGATAGCTATGACTAATGAGAACAGCACAAGAGTTCTCAAGACTGCAGTCACTCGGTACTCATTAAGGAATTTTAAATCACGAACTACGTGAAATTTCAAGTTTTACAATTGCAATGAGATAATATCCTATCCTAACAAGAATAACAAAACTACCTACAACTCTGTGTGGTATAAGTGACGTCTCGTAAGACACTGTTTGAGTGAGATGGCGTTTGGGTCCACCAAGCGAGTCCAAAGTAATGCCTTAGCGCCACAGACACAGATTTACACCGCAGGTGGGCCTAACGGCCTTTATAAATATATTGAATTACTACTAAATGTGTGATATTTTATAAAACAGAACCGGTAAAGTTGTCTAACTACCAATTTAACGAAAATATTTGTTTTTTAGTACATTCTATGCGACAAATACGACTCAATTGTCATTCAAGCAATTCAAAATAAGCGACAGTAGTCGATCAAAGTCATATCAGGTAAAAAAGGATAAGCGACAATGGTTTCATAGTATCAAAGCAGGTAAATTTGGATAAACGCCAATAGTTAAGATACGACAATCAGGTAATTTAATCTATCTATGTAATTTTTTTTATAGAATCATATCGATTCTGTTTAATAATGTGGAAATACTACATTTTTAATCATATGGAATCAAAGATTTAGTGTGATTGACGTAACGATATGATAGCTCACTTGGTAGAGCACTACGCCGGAAACTTAGGGTCGCAGGTTCGAGTCCTACTTACATTGCAGTAAATCACATTCAATTTTTCTTTCATATATATATATCAATAAGTAAAAAAGCTCTAACGTTCATTATTATGCAAAAAACTTTTTATGTAATCTCCATTTTGCTAAAAAAAACCTCAAAAATCAAGTCGTTTAGTAGAAAAAAAGTAGAGATTCTCTAAATCACCGACGGGATAAGCGACACAAAAGTCAGACAGATGTATACGAGACCCAACCCATTCGATGCAGAAAAATCTGCCGATCCCAACAGTGTGTATAACTCAATATCCCCAAAAATGTCGCTTAGATAAGTTCTCCTTTCCAGCATCGGCATATTTTGACACTCAAGTAAATTAACATTTATAGGGTATCCATTGACCTTGAACATTGAAATTAGCCAAAAAATTCGTCTAGTAAAATATCGCCAATATCAACAAGTATAGGGGAAAATCTGAGAACATTACTAATGTAGTCATAAAAAACTATCACTGTTTATAAGTAGGTAAATGACGTAAATCCGTTTTCCAACGGTAACGTTGAGTTTGTCGCTCTATTATTTATAGTTTATCTTTTCATTAGAGCAGCATGACCCGGGGGATAAAGCTGTGCCTCCACTACTATGTTAAAATATCGGTTCATCCGCTGGGTCACGATATGATTTATTTATTAAAAAACGATATTTTTTATTTCTGCATGATTTTACACGTATAATCAAGAATCTTTTCGGCATTTTAACTATTTTTGGTAGGTACCTACACATACAAAAGAAACTAAAAAGTTTGTTTCGATGCGAGACTTCCAAATGGCCAATTTTCCTTTTTTTTTGAAAATAGCTTTAACGATTTTTATTTTTAATATTCTACTGTAGTGGGTAAATAGATATTTAGTAATCCGCAATAATTATATCATTGTTTAAATGATTTATTTTACTTCGAGATTTTTCAATGCCTTTAAATATTATAAGGTTTATTCATCTTCAACTCACGCTCGGACTATGCGAGTGTATGAAGCTGCTTGGACGCCACTCAACGAGATTATGAACGAAGTAATGTTCCGTGGGCGCACGGTCGGCGGGGGGAATAACGTTAGGCTCCGCCCAGATCCTCAAGGACGTTGGGAATAGGAGTCGCCTTAATATCAGGCGTAAATTTTACTTTGCCAGATGGTAACGTGAAACGTCAGTTTAACGTCAATCGCATGATATTGACAGTAAATGTCGATATACACATCGCTTATTTTGCAATATCTCAAAGTACACTCAAATGAGCGACCTGGATGTCACAAGAACCGTAAATTTATCGCTGCACTTTTTTTGTAGTATAAAAATATACCCAATGCAGAACGTAACGGTATCAGAGTATACAATTATACATCAATCACTGCGTTACCCAACCGTAACTCTGGCGGGAAAATGAGTTCGCTAAAAACCCAATGTTTTGATATGTTTGTTCAACCTTTTTGTGCTGTCTGAAAACTCAAACATTAAAAGAGAATTTATTAAACGCGCCCGAAGGTTCGGTTATTAAATTAAAATTGTAATTAGTCTGTCAACTCAAACTGACACATCCTTTACTATCCGGCGTAATACTTGCATAATACACATTATGACGAAGGTCTGATGATCTTGTGACCCGAAACTCATTACGGAACCCTGATCAAACGACAAAAATATCTTGTTTGTATGTGTTGTATGAAGTTCGAATTTAAAAAACTTTCCCGAGTAAAATAACCCTAAAAGATAAACTTTCAAAAAAAAAGTTCATGTACTGCAGAGAATGAATCTCTGTTTAGCCCTTTGATTTACTGGTTGAGAATGCTATTTGGCATTAAGGTCAGATATGTGTACTGACTTTTTGTTTTGTGAAATAAAGTTTAAATAAATAAAAAAACTGCTTTGCCCTAAAAGGTTGACTGGTAGAGAATGCCTCATTGCATTAAGTCCGCCTTTTATTCGATAAGTTTTCTTTTGTGCAATAACGATTAAATAAATAAATAAACAGAGGAGATTAGACGCAAGTAAAATACATCAAATTACAGAATTTAAAACAAAGCACTTACTTACGTTACCCCTGGGATTTCTCAACTTGGACACAGTGATTGCATTCACACTTTGCCTTGGGATGTTAGGGCGATTGCGACGAATAATATATATAAATAACGTCTTTTTTAGATAAAAATGAAATTGCGTGGTTTTACTGTCTCTTTAACAAAAACCAAATGCATGTGCTTTTCATTAAATATTAAAGCAGTAGGTACGACATAACTTGTAAATTTCAGTACTGACATGTTCTTACTAATGTCATTATTTTGACAGCATATATATTTATATTTATTACAATGGAAAATAAATTAAAAATATACATACTAAAACTAAAACAAAAAAACAAGCAAACAGCATATTATTATAAAGTACCTAAGCATATTTGTGCGAAAAAAAAAGAATAGTGGCTTTGTGAGCTGAAGTTGTAGACCTCGTGATCATTTTTGACTGTAATATTTTTAACCTCCATGTCTCCGCCATTTCGAATAATATTGAAAAATTAAGTCAACAAAAGATAAAAAAAATAGAATCTGAACAAAACAAACAGTCTGACAGCGCAGCAGCGGAAGTGGCGGCAAATAGGAAGCGTGAGAAATACTCCGCTCTCACCAATTACCTGTTTGTCCCACTCGCGGTGGAAACTACCGGTGTTTGGAGCTCCGACGCACTAAAGTTCCTGAGGGAAGTGGGGTGTCGGTTACGAGAGAGAGGCCATGACACCCGTTCCGAGTCGTTCTTGGTGCAGAGGCTGTCCATCGCGGTCCAGCGCGGTAACGCGGCGAGCGTGTCGGGCACTTTTGCACCGGGAACGATTCGGGGCGGGCTTTTTGATTAGATAATATTTAGGTTTAGTTATTAATTTTATTGTTTAATTTAATTTATTGTTATATTTAATATTGTCTCTTTTTAAGTATTTATTAAGTTTGAGGAGTAAATATGTATATTTTGTTACTAAAGTTTACAATGTAAATTAAAAATTCACAGATCTCGTGCCTTTCACGACCTTCTGGTACATTGGAAATGCACTTAGATAGGGCAAACTATAATGGAAACAACTCTTTGCGCAAGAGAAACACAAGGGTTAGTAGCAGGTACCGGCGAGTAACGTTATTTTTTATAAACGGACTACGCCCTTTGACAAAGCTCAGCCTTTTCTTCGCCTTTTGCACACACGCTTTCGTCCGCCAGATGTGGAATCATCAGCATTACCCAAGCCACGCTATTCCTACGTTCGAGAAGACGAAGTATAGAAATAATAATCATAATTTTTTAGTTGAAGGAACTTTCTACTTCATGTGTCAAACAATTTATCTTGTAACAAATGAAAAAAAACAGTCTATAGGTAAGTTCTCGTTCTCTACGTATAAAATAAGATAAAGGATAGTGGAGTCATAAAGCAATAGTAATTATATTTAAGCATTAAATACAAAGATCAAAGCTTAAAGAAAAATTGAAAAAGGAGCTACCTGGGGAAAGAGACCGGGAATCGAACCCGGTACCTCTGGATTGCCGGCCAGTAATTATATTGTTAAAATAAGTTGAGACCATGAAAAAAATAGGACTTCATTGTTTATAGCCACTCAATTGCTTTTGGTAACTACGGCTACCTGTCAACGCTTTTGTTTTATTATATAAATAGAGTTCAACTCAAAATTCGAAGAAAGTGAGTAGATAGGGCCGCTTACGAGCAATAATACAAAAAATTGACTATGAAAAGGGTGGTACAGAGCCTGTCGCACGTGTCACAGTAATAATAAAATAAGTTGAAAATTAATATTTACTTCATCACGCCATCGCCAAGTAGTAGGCAGAGTAAATTTTGTTTTCTCAAACATGCAATGAAATATTGTCTTTACGTTCCTTATAATAGGCTCGGAAGTATCGCTTTTTGGGCGCAACAACTCGAGGGGACTGTAAAGGGATTTCATACTGCTTTTCAGGCCTAGGCCTGCAAAGTAACTTTTTTTTGGTTTCAACAACAAGGTCATTCACACAGCTGGCTGGTTTGACAAAAAGCAGGTTTTGTTTTTAAAGGTTGCAGTTGGTTGTTAGACTAAAATGTCCTATATGGGTAAGGACCAAATTCTTTGCAAATACTGTCATACATTAATGTCCACCTCATCTCAAACTAAAAATAGAACATTTATCGTTAATTTGTAGAGTAGAAAAACACGCCAAATAACAGTTCATATTAACCCAATCATCAATAAACGAATTGATTTTCAGAATAGTTAATAAAAAAAATATTCAGAAATATACTTTTTTATCTTTATTATATTTCCCATACAAAATGAATATGTCCGTACTCTGCTTTCTCGAGAATATATTGATTTAGTTTTAAAGTACGAACGCCTTAACTTATACAGTTTATTTGTATGTATAGTCTTAGGTTTTGTTAAGACGCAGGTATAGTTTAATATTCGATATCCTTCATCATTTTAAATTTTGCGGCTATTTTATGCATGTCCCAAATATTCTTCCATTGTGCAACCTCCAGTTGTGCGACGACATTACACGGAACTTACAACGCTATTCCAGTAGATTCTTCAATTATTTTAATGGAACACTGACTCCGAACTTGCAAGCTTGACTTCGATAGTGCTGCCATGTTGTTATTTCTGGTTAGGTCGTGAAGTATTTTGCCTCCATTGTGCGACAAGGGACACAACCATTGTGCTACGTGTCACAACGGAAATTCGTCGAAGCGAAGACAACGTTACCAATTGTGCTTACAAGCTTTTATTTAGTTTCACCTGTCCCGATGTTTATTTATTATTCATCTTCAAACCTTGTACATGTACATTTACAATTTTATACTACTTTTTATGCTACTTTTTTTCCGGTGTGACACATTCCATTGTGATTTCCGTTGTCCAACGATGCAAAGAATTTGGTCCTTACCCTTTTGTCAATTAATAAAATGTTGTTCTTTGAACTATATTTTTTTATTTCATTGTATGTTTGAGAAAAGCACTATACATGCCTCGTCGTGAAAACGGATTCCCGGCCTCGTATCACTATCCGGCCTCGCTCGCACGCTCGCTCGGCCGTATATACCTACTCATTTTCCCGGCCTCTGATGTAATGTACTATTTGTTTAATTTATACGATTCATTTTCAAAGTACTAGAAGGGCACGAGATTGTATGATACATAGGTAGTAGATTGTATAGCAAATAGAGAACCAAAGAAATAAAAAAAAATTACATAAAAGTATTTTATGGTATACATTATATATTTTTTTTTTCTTACTTCATAACAAACATCTAAAAACATCAAGGTTTACAACTTAACTAAAAAAATATTAAACTTACTAGTACACGAAACTCACTAGTATACGCGCGCGCCGCACGCCGCGAAAACTCCGCCACATAAAGGTAAAGCTTTCTCCAACTCCATTACAGATAGTAAAGTTCCGTTTTTTGCAAACTGAAGCCCAACTCAATACCCCGAGTGCTTTTTTTAATTTTTTCGATATCGCTTTTCGTTTTTGAGATATCGTCGATTTAAGTTGAAAAGTCGCAAAATAATCACGTAATTTTTCGACATTTTTGCACTTTTTCGAAAAAGTTTTTGACTTTTTCAACTTTTTTTTACACCGTCTTGTAGATCTCGTCAAGACACGTCTTTTGATATCCCATTGACCCGCGTAGCCTCAAAATTGACGACGCCAGAGCGATGTCGCACTTTCGCTGAAAACGGTCCCCTACCAACGCGATCGAAAAAACATTTCCAATGTTAAAACAGTCTATTGACTTTATTGCTTTCAATAGATAACCTGCCTTATATTCCACCCCCATCTCGAACGGATCCCAGTCCTGTGCTCACTGTACCTATTACGACTTCACTATTGCATTACTTCCTCCATTTAAACTCGCGTTTGTGGCGCTTCAAGGAAGCGATGGTAGAGTTTTATTCTTTCCCGACCGGTTGCACTGCTCGCTGGGCCAAACCCGATTCCCTTTGAGAGCTGGAAGTAATTTGTGAGCATTTTCCTGGCTTTTAACGACACAGTTAGTGCTGGTTGGTTGATAACTCAATTAATTTGTTAGTAGTGAGAACGTAATGGTGAACTATTCCGAGCTGCTTAATTAACTACGTTGAAACCACATTTAATCTTACAATCTTACTAAACGATAAATGAGAATTACAGGTATATTTTATTCAAAAGGGCAGTACTTTATAACAAAAAAAAAACACTGCCACAAATGAACGAGAATAAATACTATTCTGGAAGCCAAAGGACTAGTCTATTTTGAGAAATAGTATTGATTACTTAGATTTAATAATCAGACATACAAGTTAGCCATTTAAAGCTGCAAAAATGAAATTCTTCAAAATTTCCAAATAATTAAAACATCTTTTGCTTTCTTTACTCTTAGTTTCATTATGTTTTGGTTGGTTTGTTTGTTCGTAAATTTGGTGTTCATGGACTACCCCATACTTAATTCCTAAATAGTCATACTAAGAGTTGTTATAGCCATCATTTTCGACAATTACCCAGGTGTTTTATATTATAGCAACTGCAAGAATTAAGCAGCAACTAAGAATCACCGTGGAATTACAGTTTGTTGTCGAACAACTTGTGAAACAATCCCAAACGTGACCGGCCGGGTTCGTTAATTCCTTCAGAAACTCGGCATATTTCAAGAAACCTCTGGAATGCTAAACCAATTAACTTCTGCTTTTGTCTCATAGACAGTAAACGCAAAATGTAATGAAGTGACGGGACTACCTAACTCCTTTTTATTGAATGTTCCACCAGTTCTGTTCGCAACGTTGATGTTTTTTGTGTGTTATAAAAAATCTTAAATACTTAACTTGTTTTATGACCTCTCTAATACCTAGCCTAAGCTTTGAACAATTATAGAGAAATTACACTATTTTTTAACCGACTTCAAAAAAAGAGGAGGGTTCTCAATTCGACTGTATGTTTTTTTTTATGTTTGTTACCTTATAACTTTTGACTGGGTGAACCAATTTTGATGATTCTTTTTTTATGTTGTGGTGGTGGCTCAGTTTTATAGATTAAGTACTGATGTGATATTTTTTTGTAATAAGCAATATGTTCTACTAGCGACCCGCCCCGGCTTCGCACGGGTGCAATGCTGATAAATTATGCATGTATTATACATAATTATACATAAACCTTCCTCTTGAATCACTCTATCTATTAAAAAAAACCGCATCAAAATCTGTTGCGTAGTTTTAAAGATTTAAGAGAAAAGAGAAAGCGACTTTGTTTTATACTATGTTTTGATGATACACGTAGGTAACAAAAGCGCAACATTTCATCGAAACCTTTATGCGGAAGTCATTAATAAAAAAAAACATATTATGTAACTTTTCTTATTGTGGATTTTTTCAAGAAATCTCTGGTATATCTGTACATTATTAACATCTGTTTTTGTCTCATAGACGATAGGCACAATATGTAGGTAGCGATACCTAGCGATGTGGGAGAATCTGGAAACTACCCAACTGGTTTTAATTGTTTCGTTTTGCGGCTTCGTTAACGCTAGTATGTTTAATGTTTCCGTGTGTTAAATATTTTATTTTATTTTTTAAGGAGATATTCAACGTTTTGAAGGATAATATTGAAAATTATATTTTTTTTATAAATTTTGGTTAAGCTTCTGTTATCAACCTTTTTTATATTTATTTTACTATTCTACTAGGTATTAAAAATAAAAAAACAAATTGTAAAGATGCTTGGATGTTTGTATCTTAGTCATGCAATAACGGATTTAGGTGAAATACGGTGTAGAGATATTTTGAGTCCCGGGAGAGGACATAAAATACTTTGAAATCAAACGTCAGAAGGATGCAAATAGGGGTTAATTTATTTACTTATGTTTGTCTTTTACTTTATTTTGGCGTTTGCTTAATCCCTTTTGGCAACAATCATAAACGTGGACGAAGACGCGGGGTTACTTTTTATATAAAACTCTAGCAAGAGCAAAACTGATGTTTTTTAGCACCAGTAGAATCTCATATGTGACAGAATAGTTTGACAAATCTTCAGAAACTATATCATATTATTATAAAAAAAAAAAACTTTTGGAACAATAAAGCAATTAAATTTTTCTTTGGTCTTCATTACGAGAAGCGCAAAAATTTCATCCATCCCAATGTCAATCTCAATGTTTGTGTAAGTATGCTACTTTACCGGTGTAACTGGGGTGATGAGGTGATGATACTTAGATCCCACAATAGGGATGATAGCCGATGTTGAATTAGGTATACAACATAATAACTATCTTTTATCCTTCTCTGGCCGGTCAGGCGTTATTGCATGATTGAGTAACAAACATCTAAACATCTTCACGAAGTTTTCTATTTGTACCTAATATTAGTAGAGCAGTATAGGATAAGATATTTTATACGAGTGATAGAATACGAGTATAATCCAAAAATCACATAACAGTGCTGCGCCATTGGCTTTATGATTGATCTAAATCAAGCCATTACCAATCGTCATTGCATATGGATTAAAACAAGAGGATTCAATTGGCCAACGTCCAATGCAAACTGGAAATGGTCCAAGTCACGCTGACATCGGCCTGTTTGTAGTAGAACCATTAGCAGAATTTCACACCATTCGCTCCATTATGATGAAAAAACAAGGGACAATACAATGTTCCTCAATAAAATAACGTACTAACAGCCTATAGAGTTTATACTCCTTGTGTCTTTATTTTTTCGGGAGCATAACTACTGCTCAAAAGAATAAAGCACTAACAACCTACGAATGCTGGTAATGTAGTATTCCCTTTTCGGTATTGACTGTGAGAATCTTATATAAGAGTCGCAGTGACCGCTTTACGCGTATCTATAATTAAGTTTGGCAAAGTCGAAGCGTATATTCTTGTTTTTATACTAGGCTTGAAAAATGTTGCCTGCTGCAATTTGCAAATGGTTATTTTGTTTTATTCAAATAAACACTCAGTCGACATTAAATGACGATGGTGTACTATTTTTATACGTGTCTCATACATAACATAATTGCGTGACATTAACCGTGACGTATGTGATGTAAAAGACAAAATTACAATATTTATGATATTATCGAAGTTGAAATAGCAGTCACAAGTTCTTATGTATTTTTTAGGGTTCCGTACCCAAAGGGCAAAAACGGGACCCTATTACTGAGACTTCGCTGTCCGTCCGTCTGTCACCAGGCTGTATCTCAACAACGGTGATAGCTAGACAGTTGAAATTTTCACAGATGATGTATTTATATTGCGGCTATAACAACAAATACCTACTAAGAATAAAATAAAATAAATATTTAAGGGGGGCTCCCATACAACAAACTTGTTATAGATTATATATATATATAGGTACGGAACCCTTCATGCGCGAGTCGGACTCGCACCTACCCAATTTTTATAAGTACTTAAGGCAGTGGTTTATTTAAATCAAATATACCTTTTCTTATTACTACCGACTGGATGCTGTGAGTCAGTAGGTAAACAAAATGCGGGTTCAAAATCTTTGAATACATTTGTAAAATACACAAACACAACATAATTTATACCAAATATGGATGCAGTGTTTGAGCACAATAATGGTGTTCACGCTTTGTTTACCCTGTGAACTCTCAGTATTACTGATACAAAAAGGACTTTACCGACGGGAATCCCTCACTAAAATACATCATTTTGCAATCAATAATGGTTTTACAAAAAGTTGTTAACACCCTATACGTTCTAATAAGTTACGTCTTTTTTCCAATTACAGGGGTGGAATAATTTATCACTCGTAAATTCGTGAGTCAGTTCATTTTTCAGCAAACATAGTTAGATTGATGACCTTCCAATGTTTCATAATAAAGAGGTCATTATATATATATATTTTGGTTGCTGTATTGATATATTCTACCCATAGGTACTCGTATTTAGTCATAGTCATAGTGATAGTGTTTATAGATACTTAATATGAATCACACTAATATTATAAACGCGAAAGTTTGCGAGTGTGTTTGTATGTTATTTCATCACGCTCAAACGGCTGGACCAAATTTTATAAAATTCAGTATGGAGGTAGCTGATGCGCCAGATTGACACATAGGCTACTTTTTTTCCAAATGCGGGTAGCACTGCGAGGCACAGTTAGTATTGAAAATGTATATGGTAAGCATAAAAAACTATACTAATATAATAACTGTAATTATATTTTATTTAATTATTAAATATAATTATTTAGTCTTAGTTATGATATTATAGTATACTCGTTATGTTATCAATGTCATAAAATATCGTTTTATATATATTCAAGTGTCAATATCGGCCATTTCTAAAAATACATAAGTAATATACTGTCCAATACATCGCTCCATGGTCATTTTGTCAATGTAGATTCAATTAGGTTCCTGGGGCTAAATTCGATGTTTCTAATGAAACGTGTCCGAGATATGAGGTAAACATGTATTTTAGAGATTTTTCTATTTTAGCGATGCGCTTTATTTATCTCTAATAGCAAACATTCATAGGAAAAAAATAAAAAAAATATGACTATCCGACCTATTTTCTATTAATATGGACGGGTACCTAAGAACAATTACATTTTATACCAAGTACAGTCATACTCGTAATTAGATTGAGGCTTCGACGAACGTGATATTTTAATATAATTATTAAACGTGTGGGCTACGAGGTGAAATCTAAGTAACGGGAATGGTGAAACTTTCCCGCTAATTAAGAAAGATTACGTGTCTAGTGTACTTAGTTCTTGATGTCGATTAAATAATCATTTTGGGCGCTAGTGATAATAAGCGTTGAGAAAGATGGTGGTTGGAATGTTTATTAATATGTTTAGTCTTAGTACTGAAACTGTACAGTTATTGCATTTTTATACTAAGGTGTACGTGAAAATACGGTGCCCGGGATGAAACCGAATGATTGTAACCGGGTATTCCTGTCATTAATACTAAAATAAAAATTTAATTAATTAATTACTAATTAAATTCATTAATTAAAAAACCAACAAATAAACAAACGTGTTTAAATATTTTATCTCAGTGTTATCTCCCGTTTTAATGAACACAACTCAACCCATAATTCATCATTGTGCAAGAAAATAAAAATCAAATGTAAAATACGCAACAACAAGTCCATTTCCTTGTTTTTGTATCCAAAAACGTGTTAATTTAGCAAATACTCCGCGAGTTTTCAAACAAACGGCTTTTCAGTTGGTTTGTTTAGGGGGGCATCCATCAATGTCGCGCCAACAGATAACTAACCCCGTGATGTATGGAGCGAGGTGAGACAAAACTCTGAGCATTCCGCGAATACTTGGGATTCGAATTATTTTTACAAGCTTTTAACTTGCAATGTATGTATGTATGTAAAAACTGTTTGTTCGGATGAAATCTTGATGCAACTCAATTTGGGTACCAAATGAAAGGCTTGCAGAAAATCACTCGAAAACTCTTAATCCAATATGGCGGCCTTCGAAAGATGACGGACTAATGTTTTTTAACTTTTCAACAGTATGGGTATCAAATGTAAGGCTTGCTGAGCATAACTTAAAAATTCAAGTGATATGTCACTCTAAACCCAATATGGCGGACTAAGTTAAGACGGGCGATAGCAAAAGTATAAAATAAATTGAACAAAAGACAAGCTTTTATTTAAATGACCTAAATGAAATAAAATACTATGAATTTACTTTATTAGGAAAGCGCAGCGTAGGGCGACCGCCAGCTAGGTGGACAGAGGACCTCCTTAGGTCGTATGGAGTCGATGGGGATTTTTCGGGCAAGTTGATGAAAGTCGACTTCATGCAATAATGTTTACTGTGAAACCTAAAAAAAAAAAAGACTTTTTCTACTTCAGATGGGTACCTATAAAGGGCGTTAAAAGAGTCGGCCCTGGAGATTACACATCGATGATGTTCTGATGAGGGTCTAACCTCTATAGAACTAGCCGTCCATGCGTGTAATGATTAATGTGGACCTTCAATTGCGGGTACTGATTGCATTTCATCGATGGACGCGATATCAGCGCTGCCGTATTATATAGATAAAATAAATGCAGTTTACCTACATAGGTAGGTTGATTATATCAATATGTAAGGGCTTGTAAGAATATAAACTACGTAATAATGTGACCGTTTGGTTAATTAAATTTCATACAGAATTTTTATTCAGTGAAAATCTAATGAGTGGTATAATAATACTATTGAACCTGAATGTAACCATAGAATTTTGAATTCTTAGCTTCAGTAGGTATTGGCTGAGATTCTGTCATTTGTTCTAATGAAACTTGAATATATTGGAAAAGGCTACGGTTATGGTTATTCTCACTAAACATAGAATTATTCCATAAAATCAAAAATAAACATTTTAAACTTATCCCCTCCTCTCTTTCTTCGTCGGTAGCTGAAAAATATTTTTCATTAGAAAACTTATATTATATAAAGGCACTTTTATTCTTCCTCGGGGGTACTCTGACTAAAAAGCTTTTACAGGACCCCGATAAAATACTCATTAAAATATCTTAGCACCGTTATAAAAATTGTAAGTTTTACAAGTTTGCCCTCCAACTTTTACTACCTACAAACGTAATTAATGGAAGCCTATAAATCTACCTTGGCTAAAATTATGAACCAAATGTTATGAAATGAACTCCGTAAAACTAGCAAATACCTACACTTAAATGAAGGCCCGAAATCAAGCCTCAAATAAATAACAGATATCTATAATTTTTATTGCATACTCGATTACCTCATAATATGACAAGACGAAATGGACAGCTACGACGTTTTGCTCAATAATTCTACTTATATACACATAAAATATTTCGATTCAAGATCGCTATATGAAACCACATATCATGGAGTTACCCTGTATAATTTGCTAGCCAATATTACCGATCGCTATCACTACACATGAGTTATTAATTTTCGATCAGTCAGCTAATAAAGCTATGAATGTGATGAAAGTATGACAAAGCAAGATCACTGCTAGCCGGGGAAGAAATTGGCCTGTCACGATCAACAATGCCAAAGACAAATTGGAAAACATTCCCGTATCGACATTTTCTTTATCCAGCGTAATTATGGCAAAGAATGAACGACAATGGGTGGACTTTTGTACTTGAATGTATTACAGGTATCGGAAGTTAATCAGGGGAAGTTCTTTGTGCATGTTCATAAGCAAGCTGAAATCGATCGGTTTCATTTTTATTTGGAAGGCATTGTGTTTGACTTTCACTTGAATGTTGAATCTTCATCCTGTATAGATATTACTTTGCGTGTTTAATTTGGGTAAATTTTATACACTTTATATTAGTATTGTTATATTCATGATTATTTCTATAATAATGAAGTACCTAAATTAAAATTCGAATGCTTAATGATCTCTTTGATGAGTAAATATATTGGTTTCCGCACCTCGTAATGTCGAAACATATCCATGTTTACTATATTTTTACAGCTGAAATTATAAATATAGATGTGGTAAGATAAGATATAACGCTCACTTGACTCCTTGTGATTTTATACTTTTTTCTACTCCAGTACTTTTTTCTGTCATTTATATAGTTACTAACTCTAATATAAAGACATAAATTATGAAAGTCTGTAAAAGTCTATACTCCACTGCCCAAAACACACTGCTAAGCGATGTTCTAATGTCGCCAAAAAAGCATTACTTAACACCACAGATTACAAAATAAACAGCTGCACTCATACAATTTGCAATTAAAAAAAAACTTATTGTACTAAGGCATTGCTGCCAACTTAAAAAATAAGTTTTATCTTCTGTGCATGGATTTATAGTATAGTGAACGTATACAAAGGTATAAGTTCATATTTTTTCGACAGATGGACGTCAATAAAAAATAAGTTTATCAGACTATTTTTTTTTTATTTTGTTGGTTCCGAGCGGGAACATGTAATTATTTTCTTTGTTGTTTATTTGCATTTTATTTAGTAAATGTCGAGTCGTAGAAAAAGTGTTGTACCTATGCAACGTTGTATAAGTAGGTAGGTCAAAAAACGCTCCTGGCATCTTTCTTACGATGTTCGCTACGCTCACATGCCACCCATACCACTCGCGTTTTTAGCCCCCTCTTATACAACTGTTGCATAAAATACTATAATGGTATGGATATAACTTAATACTTTTAATTTTGTGTTCATAAAAGAGTACCTATATTCAACTCAATCGGAAAAACAATCAGGTGACACTAGCGCTGGTATCACAATCATTACGGTGACGGTCGAATGGCGCATATTATTACTAAAATGTATATGTCACAACACACTCTCTACTACTCTCCTCTATAATTTATCTAGCGAAATTATAAACTAACCTAATCTAAACTAGGTACCTACCTACTTGTCAGTTTACAATCTCACTAGTTAGCTTATAACAGATGGTCACAATTATAATGAATCATATACATAGTAAAATAGCGATATCTCGAGTCAGTCTGAGTTAGTTTCGATGCACGGTGATAACTTCGATCTCTTAACAAAAACTGATAAAGATTTTCCTTAAATGGAAATCATATTAAAAAGAGGACGGGTTGCACTCCGGGAGTGCCGACAGAAGTGAAAACCTAAACATCAACGTTGTGCATTTTTCAATATTTTGGAATGTTTAGGGAATAATCTCGCACAAATTGTAAGTAAGTAAGTAAACACTTTATTGTACACAAAAACAGTTAAAAATACATCTATTACAAATAACATATAGGTACAAAGGCGAACTTGTAAGTAAGTAAGTAAGTAAGTAAGTAAACACTTTATTGTACACAAAAACAGTTAAAAAATATATCTATTACAAATAACATGGTACAAACTCTCACCACCTACTATTTTCTGTTTAAATTTGTTTTCTCCGCTACCCAAAGGTTGTCTGGAAGAGATCGCTTTTTAGCGATAAGACCGCCTATTGTCTACCATTGTTTAATTTAAGATTTCTCATGTAATATTTTTCTTGTTGGTGTGCAATAAAGTATTGTTGTATTGTATTGTATTGTACAAAGGCGAACTTATTCCTATAAGGGATCTCTTCCAGTTAACCTTTGAGCAATTGAGTGAGTACAGAGATGTGACTTATTTGAAATACTTGTATTTAAAATGCAAATACAAAGTACGTATTTTATATTTTGAATTTTAATACTTTTTTCTTTAAACTATTTTTTATTTTATTTGAAATACTTTTTTACTGCTAAGTTTCGAAAGTATTACCACTCAAATTTTCAAGTGAAGGGGTCAGCGAATAACCACTAGCTAGAGGCGCTGCAACTTTGAAAGTCTATGTGCAAAATGACAGTTAAAACAAAATGAACGTTATTATCTGTGAACCATGTCACGTTTATATATTTTAATGTTTTTTTTCATGAACATCTTTAGATAATCGCGAACAAACGTACCTATATACACGGTGCTCCTGAGCAATCCAAATAATTTCACCAGCGCATTCCTGAGTATGTGTAGAAAATAAAATGTCGTATAAAGTAAGCCGAATTCTGCAGATAGATATTAGCATTTTTTGTTTTAAAACTACCCCAGTGTAACTCATCCTTATCATTGCGATGTTGCGAGACCGTCATATTATCTGACAGACGTTTACTACCTAATGAAAACCGTTCCTGTCACGATCATTGTTTATGTGTCAATCATTACAAATGGTCACGCCCACGGTATATTTTTTCTTCAAAAATTCGGTTAATAAATTAATTATGTAGAATCTAAGTATAAATACGCCTAGAACGATAGTCTTCATACAACAGATGTGAAAAGTATGAATCCGGATTTGATATTCCTCTTGATGGTGGAAAAGCGATGGCTTAATTTGTGAGAACTGGATTATCTAGTTGTCTGTCTATTAAAACAATTAAAACTAAATGGTTCGTAATAATAAACGTAGTGTTTTTTACTGATCATATGTAATGTTTATTTTGTTATTGCCTAATTGGTTTGATTAAAGTTTGCAATAAATATCATGTTATTAATTTCCTAAATAAACAAACACAATCATTAATCAAATTATTCATTTAATACACTATGATTACTCTCAACAATTTTGCTGTATGCTTCTCACTGTATCAGCTACGTGTTCATTGAGTTGAGTTCATTGAAATCCGTGGCCGCTGATCTAGAATCCGCAAAATGATTTTCAGTTTTTACACCACCCTTGTGATATTTTGCACCGTGGAGTACTTAATAACATATTTTTCTTCAGCTGTTATAAAGGTTGGCTGTCTAAGCTAGACGCGTCAATTTCTTCGATGGCTAGTGCAATTGTTATTTGTAATAAGTAATGAGATTACATTCGTCACACCGTTAAAATCAATTACAACAATGACTTGTCATATGACAGAAGTCATTGTCAAAAGTAGTTATAAAAACGAGTCGAAGGGTATTTCTTAGCGGCCAGTCTGTATTATAATCATAATTCATGAAGTTTGATAGCAAAGCTATTAAAAGAGAGTGTGGAGCCGCCATTACATATATCATTAGATTCATGAGGAAGGAGTTTGGATCGCATATTTAAGTAAAGCCTGTTTTGAAAAAAACATTGCCCAACAAGAAAATTTGTTTATGACATTGACTTCCCTTTTAATGAAAAGAGATAAACATAACAAACGTTGCCAGCTCGTTCTAATGTATTGTTTGGTGAAGTAAAGGTAATTTATTTATTATGTATGAAACCTAAAAAAAAAACATATTTCGACATAGGTTCATATAAAATTTTTACTCCTTACGACCTCAGGAATCTGCTGTTGAATTCATTTGGATTGCTCACGAGCAGAGTGTATATACGGGTTATTTGAAGTCCGTTAAAATATCAAAACCTTCTCCTAAGTGTAGCATATACGTTCCTGCATCACTGCATCACTGCATCAAAATCGGTTCAGCCAAGCGCGAGATCAAACTGAGAACCTCCTTTTTTTAGAACTCTGTTAAGAAAGTGTTCTTAAAATACAACACCTGCACTAGTGGTATTTTCATATGGATAATGCGTCCACACAGACGCAACATGTCTTATGCTCTTTTTGAAGAGCTAATAATTTTAACATTTTTAATTAATAAATAGCATTAGTAATAATTCTATCTGAAAGTATTTTATTTGAATAAAGTATTTTGAAAATACCTATTTTGCATTTTGTATTTAAATACAAAAAAGCAAAAGTATTTTGTATTTTGCATTTGAAATAGTAAATTAGAAAAGTATTTGCATTTTGTATTTAAATACTTTTGTAAAAGTATTTTGTGCATCCCTGAGTGAGTACAAGAAGAAGACAAACTAACACCGTGTACATATATATCTGCTTTGCTCAAAGGTTGACTGGTATTGATGCCCAATGGCATTAAGTCCGCCTTGTGTGCGTTTGAACTATCCGATTTTATTCTATCTCACTGACACTTGATTTCTATTTTAATCTGTATTTCTTACTAATGTTAGTTTATGATTACGCTTCACCATCTGTCACTTACAACATTTTTTCTTTCGAAGGCCCCCTTTCTTTGAAACAGACATGGTTGCTAGGTTACCAATTGTTTATACATTATTTAGAAATTAAAATGTCACAATGAATAAAAAGTGGTGTTTTGTATGGTTTTCCATTTATTGTTAAACAAACCCTTTTATGAATGAATGCCCTCAAAATTTGTAGCCTATGGCCTATTCGGATATCTAAGCTATTACTGCAGAATTTTACGCAAATCTTTTGTGTAGTTTTTGCGCAATAGTGGAACGTAAAGTCACCGTCGATTATAATTGCAAACAATGTAAAATGTAACGACTTTACATACAAACATCCACGTTTTGTAATATATATAGGATTACATCTATTATGTGTAGGTACATATGTATATTTTTATAAATTACTCACTTATTTTCTTCCGCTACTTCTTCGTCCTTTTTTTCGTTAATTAATGCACTTTCTTCCATTTCCATCTTTGAATTCTTCGTCCCTTATAGTTTCGCCATGTCCGTCTGTCCGTCTGTCCGTCCGTCCGTCCGTCCGTCCGCGGCTTAGCTCCGTGATCATTAGTACTAGAAAGCTGAAATTTGGTATGAGTATGTGTATGTATAACGCCGACAGAACGGTAAAATAAAATTTAAAAAAAAAATTTTTTTTCGGGTACCTCTCGAACACCTAAAGTGGGGGTGAATTTTTTTTTTCTTTTCAACACTGGTATGTGGGGTATCGTTGAATAGGTCTTGTAAAAATAATAGGGGTCTTCTAACATTACTTTTTGATAAAGTCAGCAGTTTTGTAAATACTCGCTCCAAAAACAAAAAAAATAGTGTCCCCCCCCCTCTAACTTTTCAACCACGGGTCAAAAAAATTCGGAAAAATTCACGTTAATGAGGCCTTTTAAGTACTTTTAATGAAAACTATATTGAACAAAATCGGTCGAGCCGTTTTTGAGTTATCGCCAAATTTCATATTTTGTCTTTAAAAGGTCGTAAGTTGACTTCCAGAAGGTAATAAGTGATTACAGTTTCTAGGGCGTTTACGATCTTTTTATAGAGCTTAAAATCTTTCTTCACGTAAACCTCGGGCTTAAAACAGCAGTTTATTGTGAAGGATGTGCAACTACGGAACCCTACACTGAGCGTGGCCCGACATGCTCTTAGCCGGTTTTTCGTTAATAAATACACTTTCTTCCATTTTCATCTTTTAAGCACTTTATTTATATCATAGATATAGATTTATATACACGAATTTCTCAAGTATACAAACGATTGACACATGAGCAGTCAACACTTCGATCTTGTGGATAACGACATTCTACTACGTAAATGTGCAGACATGGGATTTACGCCTAAGCTACTACAGTTATTTGCTAGTTATCTACAAAATCGAAAGCAATATGTCAAACTTGCCGGATATGAGTCCCAATCCTATTACACTCGTTCTGGTGTGAGTCAAGGCAGTACACTAGGGCCTACCCAATTTTTAATCATGATTAATGACTTACCAAATGTCGTCAGCACTGCTAAATGTTTAATGTTTGCGGACGACATTAAATTATTTCACAGTGTTGGGGATAGTAATGACCAAGAACACCTTCAAAACGACATAAATTCTATCGCCAAATGGAGCGAAGACAATAGGCTACATTTCAATGCCTCTAAATGCATGTCAATTACCTTCTCCAGGATGCGTTCACCTCTAGCCACCGAATACACCCTACGTGACGTTGTACTCCATCAAACAGACGAAATACGAGACTTGGGACTGACACTGGACAAACAGCTTGATTTTAGACAGCACATTACGACGACTTGCAGGATGGTTTCCAAAACGTTGGGTTTTATTATTAGACTCTCCTCTCAATTTTCTACCGTCAAAGTTGCTATTATTTTGTACAACGCCTATATTCGTAGCAGGCTGGAATTTGGAGCGGTGGTATGGGATCCCCATGAGGATAAATATGTCCTTATGGTGGAAAAAATACAGAAGAAATTCGCCAGATACGTATAGGCTGTATGGGTATGATCGGGATTCACACTCTCGAGTTGAGACGTAAAATGTTGCTTATAGTTCATTATTATTGTCTCCTCAATAATAAAGTGGATAATCCATCTGTCCTGCAACGTATTGGATTGCTGGTACCGCGAGCATGCGGCGCGGGCGGCGCGGTGGTGGCGCGGAGGCCCCGCCGGCTGCTGGCGGGCCCCGCCACGCGCACCCACCGCGGCGCCAACGCCCCAACGGCGAGAGCGATTACTATTTTAAACCGCGTTGCACTCGAAGCTGACGTTGACATGTTTGCTGACAGTGTTGGTGTATTTTGCAGAAAAATCTTTGCCTACTTAAGCTCTACACAAGTTGATATACGTTTACCTTTATTTATTAGAAGTAGTTGTAAATAGTTGTTTTTTCTTTTTGTACAGAATGTAGCTTGTTTTTCTTGTTTTTATTATTGCTGTCTTTTATTTTTAATGTTTGTTGTTCTATGTGTTAGTCTTACTGTTTTTTGCTTTTATGTTTACACAATTGTGTTTCTGTGTTCCATGTGTTTACCGTGCAAATGTTTTGGTCATGTGAACTGTAAATTTGCATGTAATTACTAAATGAATAAATGAATAAAATAAATGAAAACACATACGCGCAGGCGCTAAGTATATTACCCCCTCTCTATCCGTCCTACGAGCTAAGCTTTTCGATCAGCACGTCTAGCACAACTTTAACACGCGACTCTTTTTCGCGCGACATATACTATACCTGTCACTTTCCTGTCAATACTGTGTAAAAAAGACAGGCGACGCTAAGTCGCGCGACAAGCAAAGTCGCGCCATGTTGTACTAGCCCCGGATCTGACGATTGACATTTAATCTGTCTGTCGCGAGTTCAACATTTTTTACCCATCTAAAAAGTGCCAAGCGCCGCTAAAGAAGTTTTCACTTCAAAAACGTATCAAACTTGCGTTAGAAAAATGATAAACAAAATAATTTTTCAAAAACTTGGTTTCAGTTTTACTTCTACTTTGAAACTTGAGATGGATTTCATTTATAGAACTTTCTTGATCCCTAATATATTTTACTAAGAAGAGATTTTATAAAATTTGTCATGCCTCGATAAAATCTTACAAACCAACATTGATACATTATTTTTGAAATTATTTACTAAGCTAGTTAGCTTATTGGGTCAAACATTTACAAGTTCTTACTTAATTTGGAAAGAAATGAAGAACCTAAATACATATAAATAAAAAGCTTATTATTGCTTGCAAGAACAAAAAAGTATTACACATGGTGGTTAGTAGTGATTTTGAATTAAAATATTTATTAACTAAACTTCGCATATGTTAGTCTATAAGAGCCCCTGTCTGGTAAAGGAGGAGTCCAAGGATGACCATGTGTCTCGGTCCCGTGCCACTACGTTCCAAAGCGGGCCGGCTGTCCCCTTGACCTCGTCACCCCACCGTGTCAGGGGTCTTCCCCTAATCCCTCCGACTGCCTGGTGGGCCGCGCCATAGAGTCACTCTTATGGTCCATCTCTGATCTGTTAACCTCGCGACACGACCAGTCCATTCCCACTTTCGTTTCTGGGCCTAGGTGAGAGCATTTGTTGCCTTTGTAATACCTAGCTCTTATTTTGGTGTGTCGTATTTTGACAGTCTTCTTTATGTTGAGCATGCTGCGCTCTATTTTCCGTTTGCAAGTGTTGATTATAGCAATGACAAACAAGCCACAGGATACAGGTCACAAACAGCTATATATACCTAAACAGAATTTGCAAATAGAACGCAGAATACAAAATACGTGGAACAGATAAATGCTGAAGTTTTTTTTTATTAAATATTTAAAACAGCAGCAATCAAAACAAAAGTCATGAGCTCTAAAAACAGGGTGCCCCTTGAAATCTCGACAAACTTTTCATCGAATTTCATTTCATCGAAAACGATTCACAGAATATTCAGTATAAATATTATCTCTTGGAGTATTATGGCTTCATTGACTATTCATTACATATTATAACAATTATTAGAGCTATGTTATAAGGAATTTTAAATGCTTAAAATTACATTTAATAGATTATTTTAAAGACAGAACATCAAATAATTTATATTATTTCATCGAAGTATTATTATACCACTCATTCATTTCAGGTTAGGTTAGGGTTATTTTTTTTTGATGACCCCAAAAACGAAACGGCTCGCAGACATAGGTTGGTTAGGTTAGGGTTTTTTTTTGATGACCCCAAAAACGAAACGGCTCGCAGACATAGGTTGGTTAGGTTAGGTTAGGGTTATTTTTTTTTCATGACCCCAAAAACGAAACGGCTCGCAGCCATAGGTTGGCTAGGTTAGGTTAGGGTTATCTTTTTTTGATGACCCCAAAAACGAAACGGCTCGCAGACATAGGTTGGTTAGGTTAGGGTTTTTTTTTGATGACCCCAAAAACGAAACGGCTCGCAGACATAGGTTGGTTAGGTTAGGGTTATTTTTTTTATGACCCCAAAAACGAAACTACTCGCAGACAGGTAGGTTAGGTTAGGTTCGGGTTATTTTTTTTATGACCCCAAAAACGAAACGGCTCGCAGACATAGGTTGGCTAGGTTAGGTTAGGGTTATTTTTTTTTTGATGACCTCAAAAACGAAACGGCTCGCAGACATAGGTTGGTTAGGTTAGGTTAGGGTTATTTTCTTTTGATGACCCCAAAAACGAAACGGCTCGCAGACATAGGTTGGTTAGGCTAGGTTAGGGTTATTTTTTTTTTCTGACCCCAAAAACGAAACGGCTCGCAGACATAAGTAGGTTAGGTTAGGTTAGGGTTATTTTTTTTATGACCCCAAAAACGAAACGGCTCGCATACATAGGCAAACAAAAGGGTACACACATAAAACGTAATATCTACCCACATCCGTCCGCGAGCGCATTGCGTTTAGTTCCTCACATAATTAATTGAAGTTGTAGAATGATAAATACTGAAATGATTTTCTACAATGTAAAATTTAAAACAAAATAATAAAATATGGAATAATAAAATATGAAATAAAGAACTGCGAAATAAAGTATATAATAAATAATATTTGTATAGATTAAAAATCGGTGTTATAAAAATACACCATTTAATTGTTCGATGTAATGAATATTCGATCAAATGAAAAAATGCGTACCGTTGACTTTGAACTGAAATTCGATTAAACGTTTGTCGAAATTTCAAGGGTAAACCCATAATCTTGCCAAGGTTTATTTCCAAGCCCACTCGAATACTAGCTGCATTGAGTGATTTTATCAAGAGGTTCAACTGCGAGCTTGTCGCCATAGTATCACTAGGTCGTCTGCGAATCTAAACAGCCTCTAAGAATCGCAGACCTTAATATATACTAGTAATATATCAGACAGAAGTCGAGATACTTAAAACCATCGCATTTAACTTTTGATATTTTCTACCAAAGGACTGAACCACCACTAAGTATTTTGTGAAATATTGTATAATGTCAGCCGTTTATGACTTAAGCTTAGTCATCTGTTGATGAGGCGCATCAACTTTTGTATTCCACAGAAAATAACAAATGAAAACATATCGGCACCAGTGTGTGTTTGCGTAAGGGTGCTTTGTGGGTGGTTCTTCGCGTGGAGGTATTCGCCTGTAATTTAACAGAACATGATATGAAAAAACTCCCGTTGAAGGAGCATTCTTAATGTAATGCGAACGTCTTGCCGTACGGTTTTGTAAATTCTTATTGAAGAAATGTCCTCGTGTGTATTGTAATTTAAAAACAGCTTTGTCTGAACTTGTGGACAATCTATTCTATTATCAAGTTCTAAAATAATATTAGTGTTGAGATGTTATTCCATTTCGGTAACATCACTATGCATTAGGGTGGAGCGTAGATGTATGGAGAAAAAAAAAAGTTGTCTGATCGACCTGGAACATTTGTAATATGTTGCCTTTAGATAAGATATTAATGAATATATATATATATATGTAATTGATTTTAAATATGTTTCAGCCCTCTACTTGAGCTAGAAAAATTTTTTTTTACTCATAATTGGTAAAAAAAAACTTTTTTTTTTACTTTATTAGTATTAGATTCATAAAGAAGGGTTTCAACTTCAAATGTTTTGAGCTTATTTCATACTTACGGCAACTGCTACGTGAACCTGTGACCCAAATTAAAATTCAGTATTTTAACAAATGTAATATTTTTAATATTGTTATATTTTTATGCTATAAATATCTTTTATTTCGAGTATTATGTGTTTAGAAAAAAATCACTTGACTTTCATTAAAAAAAAAACAAGATTTTAATAAAAAAATTTTTTTCAATATGGGCTTGAACATTATATTTAAAATGACAGTAGAGGGCTAAAAGTAGTATTGAATATTTTTATTATTATTTTTCTCGTACACCTGGCAGCCTAATGCAACGTTTTAGAGTCGTTCTGAGTTGAATTTCCAAAAAAAAAAAATTCGCTCCACCCTACTATGCATGTTTCACATCACTAGCATATATGATCTGTGGTAACTCTCCTCTCTCTTTCATGGCGAAACAATGTAGCTTGTGCATTTCATGTATGAAAAAAAATAAATAATTATTAGAAAGATAAATCCTCGTTTCTTCTACAAAAACCATATATCAACATGGTAGCAGAGACTTGAAGTGATCAAAGATTGAAAATAGTTGGGTTACGATCCACGAGTACGAGACTGAAAGGAAAAATAAAGCACCGAAAATGGCGGCTGCGGCGGCGTCGTTTTTGCCTGTGTTGAGCGAAAATACTAATTTCAGCCATTGGAAATTTCGCATTAAACTGCTACTAGATGAAAAACAAATCGGATATATACTGGAGGAGACGCAGCCAAAAGACAAAGAAAAAGAAGAACAATTTGCGAAAGATGACGCCAAGGCAAAATCCATCTTGGCGCAATGTGTCTGTGACAAATACATCGACATAATAAAGCCAGCAAAAACCGCTAAAAACATGCTAACTTCATTAGAAGCAATTTTCGAACTCAAAACAGTATACAACAAGTTTTATCTGAAAAGAAAATTAATAACACTGCGACACGAGAACGACAAGGACGACTTACAAACAATATTTTTTGAAGTTCGAAGGATTGATCGGCGAACTGTCGGCAATAAATGTAAAAATAGACATTGAAGACCAAATTTGTTATTTGTTGTCTTCTTTACCTAAAGCGTATGACCAAGTTATAACATCCATCGAGACTATGGCTGCGAAGAAGCAATTAAATTTAGAATTTGTCAAGGCGAGGTTACTTGACATGGAAACCAAACTGAAAATGGACAACGGAAATGAGGTAATCGAAGGCAGTGCATTCCTGACGTGTTATTCCTGCGGGAAGTATGGCCACAAGGCCCTTGACTGCAGAGGACAAGGACGAGGCCAGCAACGGGGACGTTCGGCGAGAAGAGGACGGAGCCAGTCATATGGAAGAGTACGAGGTAAAGGAAGAGGATTTCAACGGGCAGCAACAGCGGAAGTAGACAGTTGTGAAATTGGTTTCATAGTGAGTGATGTAACAGCCAGTGTAGGTGAGTGCGGAACAATTGATTTAATTATTGACTCTGGGTGTACTGAACATTTAATTAATGAAAACTTTGAGCATGACATGACTGATATAACATATATAAATAGTGTTAAAATATATGTAGCGAATGGCCAATGTATCACGACAAATAAAAAAGGTAAATTAAAAATTAAATATCAAAATACCACCATCAACATTGATGCTTTAATTGTGAAAAATGTGTCATACAATTTACTGTCTGTGAAAAAGATTGTTGAGGCTGGATTTAAAGTAAATTTTACTAAATATGATGTAACAATATTTAATAGAAACACATATTTGAGTGGTATATTGCAAGGGAAATTGTACAAATCAACAGCAGAGATATGTAATCATGGAATGTCAAATATTACTAAAAAAGAGCAGAATGATTTATGGCACAAAAGGTTAGGTCATGTAAATAGAAAAAGCTTGAATATACTAAACTTACCTGTATCAACTGATACTTGCAGCCCGTGTATGGAGGGAAAAGCCACACGAAGCCCGTTTCTTCCAGTACCAAAGCCAAGAACAAGAATGATTGCAGAAATGCTACACAGTGATATTGCCGGACCAATAAAACAAGAAGGACTGAATGGTGAGAAATACTTCATGACCATCATTGATGATTTTTATCATTTTTGTGTTGTTTATCCTCTGAGATATAAATCTGAAGCCACAGACAAACTTATAAATTACATATTGAAAATAGAAAATGAAACAGGAAATAAAGTGAGAAGAATAAGGTGCGACAATGGGGCAGAATACACAGCTAATAAAGTAAAACCATTTTGCAATAGTAAGGGAATCCAAATGGAATTCACAATTCCATATACACCACAACAGAATGGGGTATCCGAAAGGATGAATCGGACCCTGTGTGACAAAACCAGAACACTACTAACTGAAACCAACTTACCTAAATATTTATGGTGCGAAGCCATACAATGCGCAACGTATCAACTAAATAGATCACCATCATGGGCAATAAATTTCAAGACACCATGTGAAGTATTTTTTGGAAAGAATGACTTATCAAGACTGCGAGTATTTGGTTCCAAGGCGTGGGCGACTATTTTACTGAAACAAGACAAGTTGAATAAGAGAGCAAGAACTGTGAGACTGGTTGGATATAACACAGTAGGATATAGATTATGGGATCCAGAAAGTGACACGATAATTATATCAAGAGACGTGAAATTTGATGAGAGCGACTTATATTATGAAGAACAGGAAAAGAGAAGAACAATAAATATATAACTATTCAGGAGGAGATCCAGGAAACAAATGAATTAAAGAATGATGACAAAAAAGAAGACAAAATTAAAGACCAGGATGAGAGAGATAGTATGAGCCAGGAGGAAGAAACAGAGACTACAGAAGATGAGGCAAATCATATAAAACAAGTAACTACTAGATCAGGAAGAATAGTAAAGCCACCTGTATCACTCCAAGATTATGAAACAAATATGGTATTTTGCTTATCGGCTGAAGTACCCAATAGTTATGAGGAAGCAATTGAAGACAAAGATTGGAAGGAGGCAGTAGATAATGAACTAAGTGCTCTGAAAAAGTTAGATACATGGGAAGAAACTGAAATACCTACAGGAACTAAAGCTATTGAAACAAAATGGATTTTTAAAGAAAAAGATGACGGTACGAAGAAGGCAAGACTTGTTGTAAGAGGTTTTCAGCAAAAGAAAGATGAATTGTTTGATGACATATATGCTCCAGTAGCAAGACAATCTACAATAAGAATGATGATATCAAAAGCTGTAAATGAAGACAGAAAAATAATACAACTGGACATACCAACTGCATTTCTTAATGGAAAATTAAAATCTAATGTTTACATCAAAGTACAACAAGGACTAGAAACACGAGGAGAAAACAAAGCTTTAAAGCTGAAAAGAGCGCTTTACGGATTGGTGGAATCTCCAAAATGCTGGAATGAGACTATAAATGAATTTGCAAAATTGAATGGTTTCAAACGCTCTGAATATGATTATTGCCTATATTTATTTATTTATTTATTTTAGGAGAACCAACAGCTAATACACTAAACATAGAAACTTAAATAGAAATACAGAGCCAATTACAGGAACTCACAAATAGTTGCTGTACATAAAACATAAACTTAAGTAAACAGCGCACATCGATGTACCGACGCACACTTGCAGCAAATATATGTAAAAACTATGAACATTCGTTAATCTACAAACTTAAACTTATAAACCTTAACTTTTAGAGCCTTGATGGGCTGACAACCTAAGTACAGTCAGCAAAGAAAGTGGTCTACCACTTTTGGACTCTATTACATGTAAAATAGAGTCGAAAAGTGGTAGACCACATTTTTGGTTGACTGTACCTACCTAATACACAATAACAATACTGCACAAGCATGTTATAGAAATCGCTCAATCAAAAAACACATTAGCTAAATTTCGCCTCACGGAAGGAATTACACAATTAAATATATCAATATCATGCTCTTTCGTCGTATTATTCAAATGGCGACTAGCGCGGTTAAGGAAACTATTCCGTCTGTAATTGGATGATGTACGCCTCAGTGAGATAGGAGGGAAGTGCCTTTTGGACCGAGAAGGAGTCACAAACGATAATTCCTTGAGCAGTTCGGGACAGTCAATGCCGCCAGTTGTGATTTTAAGCAAAAAGGTAATATCGGCTATTTCACGGCGCTTATGTAACGGGATCAGATGGTGTTTTTTACAAATATTTAGGTAGTTGGATGAATTATAAGGGAATTTTAGTTTGTAACTTAAGTACTTAACAATTTTTTTCTGAACACGTTCAATCCTGTCTATATAAGTAGCGTAACAGGGATTCCAAATTTGGGATGCATACTCCAGTTTACTCCGAACTAAGGAGCAAAACAGAATCTTAAGTGTTTTGGCCTGAGTAAAATGGACAGAACTACGCATTATAAAACCTAGTGTTTTTAAAGCAGAACCAACGATAGTGTCAATGTGGGTGTCAAATAAAAGTTTGGAATCATGTACCACCCCCAAGTCTCTCATAGATTGGACTTTGTTCAGAGGTTGACCTTTAAGTTTATAAATAGTCGGTATTAAATTCTGCTTTCTTGAGAATGTTAGAGAAAAGCATTTCAATGGATTCAAATCTAACTTATTTTTCTGACAATAATCATCAAGTCGCTCGAGATCTGACTGGATCAATAGTGAGTCACTGGTCGACTTTACCCTTCTAAAAACCTTCATATCGTCAGCAAAACAAAGTAGTTTGGAATGTATAAAGCATTTACTAATGTCGTTAAGGCGATATTGTCCGGCCGTGGTCGCGCGGAACTAATTGACGCTCTCCAATCGCTGACGCGCGACGATTTTTAGCAGGTTTTTAGTTCTAGTGATTAAATAAATAATTGTATCGAGACAATCCTAGCGAATTTACCTAGATAATGTTAGTATCCATACATTTAAGCAAAAAACGGATAAAAAATCTTCGTATTTTAGCCTTGCCACTGAAAAAATATTACAAATAGAGGTAACTTTGGGATTCTATTCTATCGAGCGAAATTTATCCAATCGTGTTGCTGAAAACGATTTTATAATTGCAAGATCCTCAAGTATTATAAATATGTTTTTCATAATCTTCAAACACTGCTTAATATGTTTACGACTCATTCCAAAATGAGTGAGTTCGGCGTCTACTGGGAAAAGAGCTCCTTAATAAAAATATTGAAAAGCAATGGTCCGAGCAAAGAACCTTGGGGAACACCACTGGGGATAGTAACCCATCCCGAAATATAATTATTAACTACAACAGCTTGAGACCTATTGTCAATGTAGGAAGAAAACCATCTCAGCAAATCGCCGCTGATTCCGATGTCATATAACTTGGAAAGTAAGATACCATGGTCAATTCGGTCAAATGCCTTACTATAATCAGTGTAGATTACATCAACCTGAGTGTCATTGTCCATAGCATCAGTGACATACTCATTAAGGAGAACGAGATTAGATACAGTGGAACGGTCCTTCAAAAAACCATGTTGGTTTGAGCTAATCGAATTCTTTAGAGCGCAGGAAACTTGGTTATACACTATTTTTTCCATAACTTTCGACAATATACATAATTTAGAAATTGGTCTATAGTTTTTTATGTCCGTTTTTGGGCCTTTTTTATGGACTGGTGTGATAAAGGCGGATGTGGCGTAAAGCCGTTAGCGGACTGTAGGTAACGAAGGGAGGATCTTGGTGTGGAGTCAGGAAAAATACTCTATACTGATCCAAGAATAAATATCAAGGACTTACCGTTGCTGATGTGCCCGTTCTGTTTCGGAGGCCTCCGTCAGCTTCCTTTTTGATCACACGGTTTTAATAAATAATGTTTTGCTGTAATTCTTGCTACTTTCGCAGACACTATTTTGACACTGAAGTCTAGTTACATTTTTTATACAGAGAGCAGCAAAGCGGCCAGTGTCCCCGCCATTTATAAATGAATCAGTATAAAGGTTAATACTAAACACCCCCCACCGAAAGCACTATGTGGCTTTCATAAAATATAGGGAAAAGGAATAAAACGAAAAAATGCGCTCACTGAGGCGCTAGAAAATAAAATCTTCATAATTGAAGAAAGAGGAAGGGAATTTAGTAAGTGTAAGGAAGAGGACACAGTTTGTTAACTGGTCTTGATAAAGAGTTATTAGCTCTTGTACGCAGGGTAACCTTGCGCACAATGCCGTCCAAACCGGGATGTGTCTGTTCGACAATTGCAAGTGGCCAACTGCATGGAGAAACCCGATCATCCTTCACCAATACTAAGTCTCCTACTTTGATATTGGGAGGCGAGGTGAACCATTTTGACCTTTGCTGTAAGGTGTTTAAATAATCTTGGCTCCATTTCTTCCAAAACAGTTGGGAGCAATTTTGTAAATATTGCCAACGTGTTAAATGGTTTACGGGTACAGACTGTAAATCATACTCTGGTACAGTTGTCAGACTCTTGCCTACTAAGAAGTGTCCTGGTGTTAACACATTAAACTCATGAGGATTATCACTAGCCGGTAGAGCGCATAATGGCCTTGAATTCATTATGGCTTCTATTTTACAGAAAACTGTTGACAGTTCCTCAAAAGTCAAAGCTTTGTCACCGACAGTACGCACAAGATGATATTTCGCAATTCGAACGCAGCTCTCCCATAAACCGCCCATATGAGGAGCACTAGGAGGGTTGAACTGCCAGTTAATTAAGCGCTGAGCGCAGCCGTTCAAAATATCCTGCCGGGTGCTGTTATCAAACATGAATTTCTGAACATCAGCAAGATGTTTACTGGCTGCTATGAAATTCGTTCCGCAGTCCGAATAAAAACATGCCGAGAGACCACGACGGGATACGAATCTATCAAGGGTAGCCAGAAAGCAATCCGCAGATAGAGAAGAAAGTGTTTCCAAATGCACGGCTTTTGTGGAAAAACACACGAAGACCGCTAAATAAGCCTTCTCTATCTTTGCATTACGCCGTAAACTTTCCTTTATGTAGAAAGGTCCGGCTAGGTCTACACCTACATTCTCGAACACTTTATTAGGCAACAGCCGAGTTGAGGGAAGATCACCCATTTTAGGCTGAAGCAGCGTCGGTTTACATTTGAAGCAGTTCTTACATTTCCCGTGAATTGATCGAATGAGGCTACGAGCCGACAAGATCCAATATCTTTGGTTGATAATATTTTGCAAGGTTTGCGGACCTGTGTGCAAATATTTTTTATGAAAATATTCAACCAAGAGCTTTGTAAACCTACTCTGCTTCGGCAACAATAAGGGATGCTTTGCATTGTATGGCAAATCAGAGTGCGGGATACGACCCCCCACCCTGAGGAAGCCACGAGCATCAAGAAAGGGTGCAAGTTTCCTTAACGAAGGAATGTACGTCTCGCCCCTCTTCAGTGTTTCAATTTGCTCTTTAAAATATGCAGCTTGCACTAGCTTTATAAGACTATCGTGGGCTGCGTTCAAGTCTTCAGTCGTTAAGACTTGGTGGCGAATTGAAACGTCATCGCGGGATCGTCGAAGTAAACGTAAAATCCAGGCGATGCTTCTTTGCATTCTTGAAAAAGAAGAGAACCGGTTACAGACTCGCTCAACAAACTCTAGTTTATCTTCTTCTTCAGTCTTTCGAGCTATCAAACTGAACGTATTCGAGTTTGATTTCATCTCAAGAATTTGAGTTTCACTTTTATTTGTGTACGTTGATACAGGCCAAGTTTCACGATCCTCGTACATCCAGGTAGGACCCTCAAACCACTGAGAGCTATCAAGCATGAATTGCGACGGAGATACACCTCGGGAAGCTACGTCTGCCATATTGTACTCGCTTTTAACATGACGCCACGCATGGGGTGGTATTGACTCTATTATTTGTGTAACACGGTTACACACAAATGTCTTTAATTTATAGGCGTCAGTTTGCAGCCACGCCAAAACTATAGACGAATCTGTTAACGCTGTGATTCTAGTCACATCAACTCGAGTTATGCATTCGCATGCGTACTTCATAAGTTTTCCAAGAAGAGCCGCGGCCATAAGTTCCATTCTAGGGATCGTCTGAGCCTTGACAGGTGCGACCTTCGATTTCGCCATTAGCAATCTGCACTTCACATCCGACTGACTTTGTGATATGACGTAAATGCAGGCAGCGTACCCACGAGATGATGCATCACTAAATCCAACCAGCTCGCATTCTGTTACATCTGGAAGCAATATGTGCCGTTGGATTTGCAACTCAGATAGGCGAGGTAGTTCGGTGATGAATGTCAACCACTGCTCACACACTTCTTGAGGCAGAGGATCATCCCAACCGAGACCCACCTTCCAAAGATCCTGAAGGATGCACTTTGCAACAAATGTGCAAGGAGAAATATATCCAACGGGATCATAAATAGATGCTAGAGTCTTTAGTACAGATCTCTTGGTATTGACGGTATCTTGCTTGTTCAAAGAGAAGCTGAACGCGTCAAACACCGGAGACCATTTCAAGCCCAGAAGCTTAATCGAAACGTCATCCCGATCCTTTTGAAAAGTGACAGTAGTTTCACGATGTTCAACTGGAACGCGCTCGAATAATTCTTCACAGTTGCTAGACCACTTCTTTAGCACAAGTCCTCCGCACTGTAGCATATTAATTAACTCGTCCTGCAATGCACAGGCTTGGGAGAAGGTTGCGCATGACCATAGAATGTCATCCATATAGATACCTTGTCGCACGACATTAGCAGCTGAAGGGAAACGTTCACCTTCATCATTGGCTAATTGTAGCAAAGTACGAATGGCCAGAAATGGACTCGAACTTACGCCGTATGTAATCGTTTTTAATTCATAGACTTTTATCGGCTCGTCTACGGACGACCGATATAATATGTGTTGATATTTTCTATCACATTCACGCACAAGGATTGCACGATACATCTTGCAAATATCACTTGCGAAACAGTATTCGAATAATCGAAAATTGGTTATAATGGAACCTATATCACCGTACAGGTTTGGTCCTGTCAACTGAGTATCGTTGAGAGAGATGTTTGTAGACGTTTTCGCACTAGCATCGAATACGACGCGCAAGGGTGTTGACGTACTGCTCGGCCTTAAAATGCTGTGATGTGGAATCAGATACTTGCTTGACTCGCTACCAGTGTACAATTCCATGTGGTCAAGTTTCTCATACTCGAGCATGAAGTCGTTGTATGCTTGCTGCAGCACTGGTGAACGCGCAAGTTTGCGCTCTGTTGCCAGCAATCGTCGTTCGGCGGCAACTCGAGAGTCTCCAAGTGTCGGCGTATCAGTCACAAAAGGCAGCGGCACGATGTATCTCCCCCCCTCATCACGGGAGTGATCACGCACGAATATATCTTCAGCCAGCTGATCTTGAGGGCTGAGTACAGGTTTGCACGGCAATTCCTCTACTTCCCAGAAGTCACGCAGCGTTTTGTCCAAAGTCTTCTCTTCAGAAATCGACAGATGTAAATTTAATGATAGTTGATTACTTTCGTTGTATAATCTTCCACTTACGACATAACCGAAAACCGTCTCAATCACCTTGGGTATGTTCGGCTTGACATTAGTCGGCTTGTCCAACATCAAATCAGACACGACACCGTTGTCCAACAGAATATCTACCGATGACTTTTCGTAGAACAATGGGTCAGCCAAATCGAAATTCTTGTATTCTTCCACGACTTCCGGTGGAAACGAAACATTTGGCATTTCGGATGAAACTTTCTCTACTACGACCAGTTCTAGCCGGAAACTCGGAACGTCCGATTTACACGGCTTTAAGTCGCATGTCACCATGCCAAAGTTTTTGACTAGTTCACCTCCTAGCCCTGATACCGTGTAAGGGCATTTGTTGCGAGGTAGGCCCAAACGTTGAGCACAGTTCAAAGTAATGAATGAGCTTTGAGCTCCAGAATCAAGAACGGCACGGCAGTTCTGATATTGACCAGTGATGTCAACGACTAGAGTCCTCGTAGTCCCCAGTACTATACCGTAAGAACTGGAATTTTCAGTCACGGAATGAAGATTCTCAGTAACGGTTGGATCGGGTGTCACAGCCACACTCACGGAGCGCGGTAGTGAAGGCCCCGCTGCATGCACGGCAGCACGGGGCGTCTGCGGCGTCGGAACGGCCGTTGCCTGCAGAACACTTGCATCCCGATGTAGTAAATAGTGGTGAGGCCGAGAGCAAACGCCACAAGTCATGTTGCTCTGACAACTTGACGTTTCATGACCACTTTTTAAACAGTTGGTGCATAGTTTCAAGGCATTGACACGGTCAATCCTGTCTTGAACTAACAGTTTACGAAACTGTTCGCAACGATAAATCAGATGATTTGAGTTGCAATGCACGCAAGTCAGTTTGTTTTGGTTCGAATTATTTTGAGTTTCAAAACGCGAAACAGCTAATCCAACCTTTTGTGAAGACGAAGTTGCGTTCGAATATTTGAAATTGGCCGGTTTATGACTTGGTTGTGCGAAGTTGACAGATGACTTCACTTTGACTTGTTGATTGTTTATAGTCCGGGAGCCGGCACTAGGAAATGTATGTTCCAAAACTTTAATTTGTTTGTTGACGAAATTTATTAAATCCGCGAAAATCGGTAATTTATTTTGATCGCGGCTTTCTTCAAACAATTTCCGAGTATGACTGTCTAACCCACGTAATGCCAAATGACAAAATAGATAGTCGTCCAAGTTCTCAATCTGCAAGGCGTGTATCGCTTTCAACGAATGATCAAACGTCTCCACGAACGAGGTTAAATTCCCTACGCTGTCTTTTGTCAAAGGCGAAAAGTTCAGCATTTTGTCCAGATATCTGCCGGTCAACGCCCTAACGTCTTGGTATTTATCAAGTAAGCTTTGCCAAACAAGTGGGTAATTGAATGACGTGATCGGAAGACTTCTGACAATGCTCAGTGCTGGACCTTTGACGCAAGATAGGAGATAATGAAATTTATCTATGTTCTCGAACTTGCGATTGTGAACCAAAGACACGAAAGTATCATGGAATGTAGCCCAGTTCTCTACCTGCCCGTCAAATTCAAATAACGTTAGCTTCGGTAAGACCGGCCTAGCTAGACAATCATCCTTGGTTGCAGTTGAATATTTTTCGGTTGGCTCCTGGACTATACGCGTGCAGTTCAAAGCTACCTTTTTGCAAACATAATATAATTCGTCGAAGCTTTCTAACGCGCTTGTTGAAGGTTTAGCCTTGGGGTTTGACTGCATTTCAAGCATGATAATTTCCATGACAATTTTTTCAAAATCGCTACGAGCGTCATCAAGTTCTGAAAACTGTACCATGTAATTCTGTACCGAGTCTAGACTATCCAATTTAACAGTTTTGGATACATCATACGCCTTTTGTAATTTATTGAACAAATATTCTTTTTTAATTGTCAAAGTGCTAATTTGCAATAAAGATTGCACCTCGCCTTCCGCCATTTTTGTCACGGACAAAAATATGACGAATTGGTTGAATTATATTTTTGAAAATCTGTGAGAACAGGGAATAGCTTTATAGCGAATACGATTCGCGACGGAAGCAACGGTTATATTATATAGATTATAATTTGAGGAATTAAACAAAAATAGGTAGGTTCAAAATTTTAAAAAATCCGGCTCGAAGACCAGAAAATGTGGCGTAAAGCCGTTAGCGGACTGTAGGTAACGAAGGGAGGATCTTGGTGTGGAGTCAGGAAAAATACTCTATACTGATCCAAGAATAAATATCAAGGACTTACCGTTGCTGATGTGCCCGTTCTGTTTCGGAGGCCTCCGTCAGCTTCCTTTTTGATCACACGGTTTTAATAAATAATGTTTTGCTGTAATTCTTGCTACTTTCGCAGACACTATTTTGACACTGAAGTCTAGTTACATTTTTTATACAGAGAGCAGCAAAGCGGCCAGTGTCCCCGCCATTTATAAATGAATCAGTATAAAGGTTAATACTAAACAGCGGATTTCCATAAAGGCGGGACAAAACACTCAGAGAATGACCTTTTAAGTAATAACAATTACACAGAAGATTGTTGGATGATAATATATGTGGACGATATACTATTAATGGGAAAATATGGCCGGATAAAGAGTGAACTCAAGAAAAAATTTAATGCTACAGAATTAGGAGAAATGAAAAACTTTCTTGGTATCGAAATTGATAGAAATGGAGAAACATTAAAATTGACACAAACTAAAATGATAGAAAAGATACTTAAAAAATTTAACATGACTGAATGTAATGGAATTAAAACACCTATGGATAGAAACTATAATATATACACATTGTACATATGATTAAAAATTTCCATTTGAAATCCTCGATCTAAATGAGCGTACGCGACAAGTACCTAATTGTCCACAGCGCAGTAAATCATACAGTCGGACTATTACTCAGACGGATTTGTTCTTTTTGTAGGTTGCGACTGTCCATTTTTGATGTTTTTTTAAACTAGTCCGTATAATCAAATAAAAATAATAGTTTTGGGTTCTGTGATGATAAAATAATGAAATTAGTGTAAACTTAACACTATTTAAAAATTTGAAATGAAGCTAAACAACGGCCTACCTCAGGGTTCGGTACCTACTTGCACCGATTCTTTTTAATCTGTACATCCACGGTTTGCCAGAAACAACAGCTAAGAAGTTTATATACGCAGACGATATTGCATTGGTAGTTTGGTCGTAGCCGTGAGTTTGGAGAGGCGGAGGGAATCCTAACAGCAGATCTCAAAGCTATGTCGAGTTTATTTTCCTCCTGGAGGCTGATACCCAGCTCGACCAAAACGGAGGTTTCATGTTTCCATCTATGTAACAAACAAGCCAAATACCAGCCGACCGTCAAACTCCAGGGAGAAAACCTCAAGTACAATCCTCATCCAAAATACCTCGGCGTCACTCTAGACAGGTCCTTGACTTATAAGCAGCACCTCACGAAAACTTCCCTAAAGCTAGCCATACGCAACAACATCTTACATAAACTCAGTGGCACTTCATGGGGCGCCTCTGCCGATGTTCTCCGAACTACAGCGCTTAGCCTTGTGTATTCTGCAGCAGAATACTGCGCGCCTGTATAGTGCGAAAGTGCACATGTGCATAAAGTTGACACTAGGCTAAATGACGCAATTAGATGTATATCCGGCACGATCAAGTCCACACCATCTCACTGGCTGCCAGTGCTGAGCCATATTGCTCCACCCCATTTACGAAGGAAGCAAGGACTTGTGAGGGAAGCCGAAAAAATATCAGCCTGCACCGACCTCGAATCTCGAATCACGCCGACCAACAAGTGTTGCAGCGAAAAATCTGAAGTCTGATGGTTTTATGCTAGAGCAGTCCTGGAGGACGGAATCGTTGGAAGCAACTGCTGGTCACCACATTGGATTCTCAGAACCCGCTTAAAAGCCTGAGGGTTTCTATTTACAGAGGAAATACTGGAGCCGCCTTAACAGAATCCGCATAGGACACGGCAGGTGCAACTTTTTAAAGCACAAGTGGGGCTGGAGTCCGACCCCAATGTGTGACTGTGGTCTTGAGGATCAAACTGTGCAGCATATCGTGGAGCGGTGTCCAAAACGACGCTACAGGGGTGACCCAAAGGACCTCTATATTAATTTGCTACCTGAAGCTACGGACTGGTTGCGTAACCTGGATATAAATTTATAATTTCCTACAACAAGCTTTTCACCATACGAATAAATAAAATAAATAAATAAATAATTTGAAATGTTATCAATGGTAATAGTTTACTTTTAAAAAGGTAAAATGTTGTGTACTATTAGTAAACGTGTCATAAGAGACGTCCACTTCAACCCTAACTTTTTCTAACATGGCTGCACGTCTAGCAAGCTAAGTTGGCGACTTTGTCACGTAAAAACGATTCGGCGCAATGGCAACTTTCCAGTTTTATTGCGAGTCATCTGTTGGAATTATACGAGTGTTTGCGCTAAATCCTTTGAACTTTGGGGATTACTTTGTAAAACGGTCTATCAGCAACCGCTGAGTTGGCTACGTTTTATAATATTTGTATATGTGCCGTACTAATTTGTATATCATTCGTTATTTGTGTAAAATCTGATACAATTGGTTTTGAGACCTCGCGTAACCGACGCGTGCGCATTACAACTTTTAAATCTTTAATTCATTCGATCAAAAACGTGGGGTGGAGCTGGAACACTGACGTTTTCGTGTATTTTACTTTTTACCCAAGAATGTACAATTCACACGTTAATGATAATAAGATTTAAACGAGAAATGTAAACGAAATCGAGACGTTTTGTTGCCTTGACAACTAACACTAAACTTGAGTCCCTGATAAGTAATTGTGTGTAGGTAGTAATGCTCAGTGGAAATAATAGAGTGTTAATAGGACTGAATTCAAAGTTTCTAATGACATTGTAAAATAACTTCAAGATTAGTGAAATTGCGTTTATTTTATGCATAACAGACCTGTGCAACGTTACAGAAAATAGTAAGTATTAAGAAGATGCGGTACTTTACTAGATGCTAAGCTTTCATAAGTAAGCTTTTGACGACGCGGTTGGCGCAGTGCTTAAGCAACCGCCTACTGAGCCGACGGTCCCGGGTTCGCATCCCGGCAAGGGCAAATATTTGTGTGATGAACACGAATATTTGTGCCTGGGTCATGGATGTTCTATGTATTTAAGTATTTATTTGTCTATATAAGTATGTATATCGTCGCCTAGTACCCATAACACAAGCCTTCTTGAGCTTAATTTGGGATTAGGTTGATTTGTGTGAGGTGGTCTGATATTTATTATTTATTAAGCACCTGCTTATTTGCTTGATTGTCCTTTCGCGCGCATTTTCTCACTCATACGCACTTGCGAGTGGGTTTAAGTTAAATGTGGCAATCAATATTATAACTTGTGAAGAGCAAAACAGGCTGAAAGAAACTTTGCAATATGATCAAGTTAAGAAATTGCTTTTTCTCAAACCTGCATTGAAATTTAATATTGTCGTTGTATTCCTTGTAATTGGCTTCAATGTATCCCGTTTCAGGCGAGGAGGAGAAAGACGATAATAGAATTTTATAATACATTGCCGGCTTAGGGTAGCAAAGCAACCTTTTTTTGTTTCAATGTTTTTTTTTTTTCATTGAATGTATGAGAAAAGTACTATATTAGCCTGGGCAAAAAATAGGTATTAGCCTCCTGTACTTATTAGAAACTGTGGCTATGATATTCAAATTGCACGTGGTTTCATGTTGTCTAGCTCCAGATTCTCAGATAGGCTTCGTTAGGTTTCCAAGATTGACGTCTCCACTTAGACAAGGACGTATCATGGTTGTTATAGTTCGGTGAATAGAGACTAAAGTAAGGGTGACCTTACAAACGGTCCGGTAGTTATGAATTTTTGATATGTTGTCTAAGATGGTAAGTGAGTGAATGCAAAATGCACAATACATGTTCCATAAATGTATAAAATATCAGATTGTTTCTATCTTTAAACAAACTTAGTAGTGCTTAAGCTAACACAAATATTTTTACTCGTAGAAGTCAAAGAGCAACTTTGAACTTAACTTTAACTAAACTAGTGGTTCTGCAGTCGACCTCGCGAGTCTCTTCCAAAATGGGTAAAATACGATATATTTTTACGTTTACATCCCGTTTTTATTTACTTTGAAAATCGAAATAAAAACTATCCTATTAATATTATAAATACGAAAGTGTGTCTGTCTGTCTGTTACATCTGCACGCCTAAATCGCTGAAACGATTAAGATGAGATTTGATATGGAGATAGTTTGAATCCCGGGGAAGGACATGGGATAATTTTCGTCTTTACGTGCAGCCGAAATCACGGGCAAAAGCTAGTATATGTATTTATATGAATGTATATATGTAAATTTTATATTATATATGCATACCTATTTCATGCTTGTAACTCTGTTTGGCCCTATGGTTGGCTGGTAGGGAATGCCATTTGTGCAATAAAGTTTAAATGAATAAATAAATATTGGCTCACAAAATTTCATGAGTATCGGTTGAGAAATGAGGCCTGTAGGCGAGAGCAGCCGGACTTCCGGAGATCTGGACGCACGAACGTATTCTTGTCCAAGCTCAAACGATCTTATAAGAGTATAATATGTTATTTACGTGAAACTTTGTGAAAATGTACGTTCCACTTAAATGTAAAAACTACATAATAGATTTGCATTAAGCTAATTCAGTACTTACTCAGCCTAAGTACTTAATCAGCGGCTCAACCATTTCCTCAAGATCCAGATACCCCAAGAACAAGCTGGCTTCGTGAAAGGAAAGGGCACAAGAGAGCAGCTTCCTAACATTCGCCAAGTCATCGAGAAGAGCAGGGAATTTAATTGCCCAGTCGTATTGTGTTTTATAGACTACACTAAGGCCTTTGACTGCATGCAATGGGACAAGTTTTGGACTGTGTTACGCGAGATGGGGACTCCTGAGCATTTGATTGGCTTGATCCGAAACCTATATGTTGAGAACGGGTGCCTGTCGTATCGCATAACGTTTTTTGTCCTAAAAAGGTTTGGCCGAGAATGTTTGGCATACTGTTGAATGGCATACTACTCGTTTGTCCTAATAATTTTTGCGCATATTCATTTAAAGTCCTAAAGCAAGTTTGTCCTAATATTGATAACTCTAAAATCTAATTACCTAAAGCATAATATTACTAACATGAATTGCCCTAAGAATTATTTTGCCTATTATTAAATTGGCTAAAATTACAGCACCTAAACTATGGTAGGCGTGAAGTCAGAATCGTTACGTATTCTACCGGCCGGTCAGATTTAGGTAGAACTGTGACCCTTTGAAAACTCTACTTGCTAAAAATCATCAAGATTACACTATCCTAATATTGTAAGACCGAAAACTGTAGGTTAGGTAAGGTTTGTTTTATGACCATGGATAGCGGAGCGAGCGAAGCGAGCGAAGCGAGCGGAGCGTCAGAATGCTTGCTTAAAAATCTTCGAGATTTAGGTATAATGAAATGTAGTGAAAAGATTTTTAGCACATTAAATATTAGGAACATTACAATTATGCACATCAATCATTCAATAGTTGAATCTTAGCCACATCAAACGATAGGACAAATAATATTTAGGATAATCGATAATAGGAACAACAATTTCGGAGAATCAAAAATATGCAGAACAAAGTGTATGCCATACGTTATTAGGACAAAAGACGTTATGAGACACAACGATAGGACTAATAATTGTATGTCAAAATCGGCACCGATTGTTCCAATGTGTTCGAAGCAAAGATGGGAGTGCGTTAGGGCTGCATATTATCCCCGGCCCTTTTCAATATATGGGGAGTTTATAATCCGCAGGGTGCTCGAAACTTGGGACAAGGGATTTCCGATAGGAGGAAAGCGGATATTGAACCTCAGATATGCCGATGACACGGTTATTTTAGCAACGTCTGTGGAAGATATGCAGGAGCTGTTTGGGAGACTCGAGACGGAGAGCAACTGCATGGGTCTCGCAGTAAACAGGACTAAGACGAAGCTAATGGTAGTAGACCGTGCCGAAAAACTGCCCTGTACAATTAACATCATCCCAGGTGTTGACATCGTAGACCACTACGTTTATCTAGGCGCACTCATTTGTCATGATGGCAGCTGCGTACCGGAGATAAAGAGGCGTATTGGTATGGCTAAGGACGCGATGACCCGACTGACTGTCATCTGGAAGAAGAGAGGTATAACCACCACCACCAAGACCCGGCTAGTACGCGCTTTAGTATTCCCCATATTTCTCTATGGCGTAGAAACATGGACGATTCGAGCTCGAGAAAGGGAAAGGATCGATGCATTCGAGATGTGGTGCTGGAGGCGTATGCTGAGGATACCCTGGACCGCCATGCGCACCAATGTGTCGATCCTTTCCCAGCTTCGTGTCCAAACCCGCCTATCCACAATCTGCCAGCAGCGTATATTGACCTACTTTGGCCACATAATGAGGAGGGATGATGAAAACCTTGAAAAGCTGATCATTGTTGGGAACGCGGAGGGCAAACGAGCCCGGGGACGGTCCCCAACTAGATGGACCGATCAAGTGAAGGGCCCTTCCTCAACCGAGTTTTGCTCGGTCATCAGAGATGCGATGAACAGGCACCGGTGGAGACAGATCATAAAAACTAGGTGTAGAGCATCTATATCCACCGATGACCACGATCCTCAGTCATGAGGGAGCGACCACAGAGAGAGAATTCAGTACTATAGCCTCAGTGATATATATCTTCCTCTTATTACTCGAAAGAAATATCTTAATATACCTAAATATTTACATTGACTAAAAATTTCAAGACAATACTATTTTCCAGTCGTTACTCAACGTCCATAATAAAGATTCATTCAAAACTTTTTTCCCCACCATTTCTTTCTTAGAAGTTATATCCAGCCCTTTCTTCGCTACTTATTAAGACACAAAAAGTTTCAAGGGCTTTCAACTTTTCAATTAGGTGACACTTATGGGAGTGAATCGAGGAGAATGAATAATGAGACAAATTGTTAAGTAATTCTTTGCTTTAATTATTTTATCTCGAGATTTTAAAAACAGTGCTAAAATGGCGTTACAGAATTATATTAACATATTCGTTATAGTGAGGTTAATTGCCGTAATCAACTTGAATCTATTTAGGCTACTAAAGATTACGTACAGTACACGGGATTTAATGTGAGACGCGAATATTTAACATTAAAAAAGCTCCATACATAAATATATCTTTATGATATTTTTTAGCAGTTCAGTTGAACTGCTTGAACGGTTAGTTTTCACCCTACTAAGTATTATTTTGTCAATGATGTTTCTGTTTGGCCTTAATAGTTGGCTGGTAGAGAATGCTTCATGCTTCATGTCATCAAGTCCACCATTTCATACATATTTGTATGTAATGTGCAGTTAAGTAGGTAGGTATAAATAAATAAATTATTGTGTCCCTGTGAGCTGTATAGTTCCCGAGTTTGTTTTATAATGGCTGTAATTTGTATTTTTTTACTTTTGCAACCCCCAATATCTCCGCAATTTTGAAAAAAATCTAAAAAAATAAAACAAAAAATATACTGTTTCATTATCGAACCTACTTATAATTATTTTAAGAGTATCAGTTAAGAAATGCGAGCTGGAGAGAATAACCGGAAATCATCTGGACATCCAAACATCCGGACATACGAAGGAATTCTTCGCCAAGCTGAAACGGAGACGCTTCGCTCGCTCGGTCAGAAAAGTTATCTACTCTAGGACATGCATCAAAGAACGTCACCATGACTGAGCCACCCGCACCCACCACACCGCCATGTGACATCAAGACATTGACTGATTCTGAGTTTTTGAATGCTTTAAAAAAACACTTGATTGTCTTGTGCTCTTATAGTCTTGATGAGTTTTACAATGCTTATCAATAATCAAATGAAGACTCTTAATAAGTATTTGTTTTTGATGTCTAATTTATTTATTACCGTACAGTTTTAATTTACTCTAAATGTAACCAAATTGATTAATTGTATTTTATTACCGATTGAATTGTTCTAAATTTATTATATTACTATTATTACTAGTATTATTGTCTAATTTATTGTTATTATAATTAATGACTTAATTATTAAGGCAATTAAATGTTAGATATAAGTATACATTCCTAGCTACACCTTCGGGTAAAATAAATAAATGAAAAAAAAAATCAAGCGACTTCCACCCATGCTGCGTTTTCGGCCACTAAAACACTCGTCGGCCCCAGTTGCCGTAAGGAAATCCTACTGTGAGACTTCGAATTTTTATATATACTTGATAAATCAGCAATTATAATTTTGTAAGATCATTATTTTTTATCGAGAGTCCTTGCTGTAAGGATCTACAAAATGCAGGCCTTTCACTTTCTTTTACCATGTTTTTAAAATAAACAATTTGACAGTTCACAACATTCCTGGCTGAAAGGATGTTGTAACCAACCAGCTATATACCTATATATATATCTGGTATGGTTCTATATATACTCGTGTATTAAAAAAAAGTATATGATTGTTTATATTCTACAACAGTTCACACGGTATTGTTTCAAGAATGCTAATAAATTATAACCAAAACCCAATGTTATCTTTAGCGAATAGGCATAGGATAGGATAAGATAAATAGGTTAGTTTTATACTTAGGGATGTTAGGTTCGGCAAATAGCTCCACTTCTATCATGTGAAAAGGACTTCGGATTACTAACGAACATAACATAGGTTCCTGCGACTTCACTAGACGATTACTTGGCCAAATTTATGATTCAAACAAAGCTACGTAAAGTAAGATTCTTAGATATTTAGGTTTTGTAGATTTACTTAAGTGTTAGATTAGACTCATGTCGTTGTCAGATAAATAGGTTATTCATTAGACTTTAATTAGATTAGGAGTCGTTGCTAGCTATATACGAGATAAATAGAGTTAGCTAGGTACTTAGGCAGAAGAGTTAGTAGGATTTTTATATTAATTTAGAGAAAAGCTAGGTATTGTAGGGTATAACGGTACAATGTTTGCCTTCGAAACCCAATTTAAAATAAAAGAGTAGTCGATGGTCGACACCTTGTCAATGTCAAAATTTCAATGGCTTGAAACTGGCGTCTGTCAAAATTTCAACAAGTTTGACATTGACAACAGCCGACTCCAAATCCTCCTAGTTCTCCAAAAAATCCTCCACATAATGTATTAATGCCAAAATCTGTCTGCAGGGATTTTTATCATCGAATTTCTCCCGAAACTGTCACTGAAATTCTTTCCACTGAATAAGAACTCTGCAAATACCTGTTAGGTTCGTATATAAGTTGTTTGTCATGAAGGGTTAACGTATCAAAAGCGAATCCCCACGGGAGAAATACAATTTCAGCAGCAGCCGATGTCGAAGAGAAATGAATATTTGCAGGCTTTCAATGATATTAGGGCATATCGAAAAAATGCTTACGCTGCTCTGTAATATTCGCTTTACAATACATGGGAAAATGTACGGTGATTCTTAAAATGAAAACGACAGTAGTACGTTTAAATTTTACTATAGTAATTACATAACACTAATTACCATGAAGTTATTGTGTAACTGAATTATATAATTAATATCGGACTACCACACACAAATCGATCTAGCCAGCCACTTTAAGCTCTAGTAGGCTTGTGTTATGGGCACTAGACGAAGAAATACATACTTATATAGACAAACATATACTTAAATATATACCGATATCCACAACCCAGGAACAAATATTCGAGTTCATCACACAAATATTTGCCGTTGTCGGTATTTGAACCCAGGATCGCTGGCCCAGTAGGCAGCAGCACTACAAACCGAGCCAACCGCGTCGTCAAACCGTGTAGTATGAGAGTCCGCAATTGAAAAATTAATGACACTTGGCGTCGTCAAAAAACTCTGTAAAGCGCATAAATCATATTTATTTGTACAGAATGATGATGTAATGTTTTTCGATCGTATTTAGCTGGACAAGCTCTTTTATATATCCATCTTAACTTCTACACCGACGTTGATAGAGAAAGTATGCTTAAACCAACTTACCCGACAAGAAAATTGTAATCATCTGTGACAAAGTTGTTCGGAAGGTACAAACATCATGAGAAACTAAAACTACTCTTTTAACGCTCGACCATTTTGACCAAGTTATTTCGAACACAAATACCTAAAAGTGAGACGTTATAAATTCCCAGCCGCTGCCAAGAAAAAGTCTTGAAATATATAGGTACCTACTATGAGTTTAAGTTTGAACAAAGTGGACGCCGTTCTACTAATGGAATCTTATGTCCGTTTGTTTTTGTAACATTGCTGTTATTTGATACCGCTTTTAATTGCTAGTTGGAAGTTTTTCTTACATTGTAGATGTACTCGTAATCTCAGTAACGAGTAATATATTACTTTTTATATATAATATGAAAAAATCGTGTGTTAAGTCAACGCCAACACTAATTATTTAATCCATTTCTAAACTATAATATATGTGACCGTCCATGACTAAAGGGTCCTTATGGCAGGTATTGAGTAAAGGGGTTCTAAATCTATGTTAAATAAGCTATTTAACACAGAAAGAATCATGACCCTAAGTCTCATACTTTTTTTTTAAAAAGCATCATACTTGTCTTCTTGTGGATGGACCGGGGGGATAAAGAGAGACAACGTGTGCTTCCGATGGTGTATATTTGAAAGTGAAGTAACTAAATCTTAATTCTATATTAATCTACGACAGGTACAATTAGTTTCAGCGCCCTCTATTGGGTTGGCTGGGAACTACATACTTAGGGCCTATAATAATCGATAGCTTACTCAATATATATTTACTTCAGTAACTAAGCCATCTACAGAGTTCGATGAAGGCTTTGTAGATGGCGCTGTTCTTAACATGCTCCGGGGCAAGGGAGTTGTTACGAACAACAACCGGTCTGTCATGAAGTTTGGAAAGGTCGCAAGTGAGTACGTGTTTAACTGCACATCCGTCCCCTCCGCTTGCACGGCAGATCCATTGTTATGCCTCTTTCAACGAATCTCATGATTTTGATTAGGTACATATTTGCTAATTGGATAGTAATGTAAATATTGAGATAGGTAATCAAAGTACTTAATCATGTGTTACGTCGAAAGGAGCACAACACAAACTGCTTGGTACTTAAACTTCGTTATAATTAGGGAAATATTAATTTAATATTACATTTAGGTATGAGATTAAAAGGTTAATTATTTGATAGTAAGTTAGTACCAGGCAATTTGTTCTGTGTACGGGTTATGAAAACAACCAAGGGTAATATTTTATTCAAATAAGAATGAAACTTAGATAACATTAGGTAAGTGTTTGCTAATCATATTATAAGGGACTTAATTCTTATTTAATAATATTATGACTATACTATACATAGGTAAATTATATGTAGGCTTATGTGTCTATCGCGTCGATCGGTAACGGGCAGATATTATTAAACGACCGTTTGATGATGCCTCTCGCTGTTTGGATCTCGGCTACCCTCGCGACGCCGTCGCGGCCCGCGCAGCAGCTGACGATGCGGCCCAGCCTCCACAGGCAGGGCGGCAGGCGCTCCTCCCGCACCAGCACCACGGCGCCCACGCGAAGAGTGCCGCCTTTGGAGCATCTCCACTTTGTTCGTTCCTGCAACAGTCCTAAGTAGTCCCGTGACCATCGGTTCCAGAAATCCTGCTGCAGTTGTTGCAATTGTTGGTGAAGAGTGAGTCGGTTCGTAGGTACATCTTTATAGTCGTAATCGGGCATTGAATTAGGTGTTCTACTAATCAAGAAGTGGGCTGGCGTTAAACATGTAATTTCATCGGTATTTGAATTTGGAATAGGGCATAACGGACGAGAATTTAAAATTCCTTCAACTTGTACAAGTATAGTAGAGAATTCCTCGTAAGTTAAAAGTGCCTGACCTAGTACACGTTTTAAATGGAATTTACATCGTCTAATAGAAGATTCGTGGAGACCTCCCATGTGGGGGGTGTATGGAGGAAGGAATTTCCATTGGATTCTCTCCTTTGCACAGGAAGCTATCAGTTCATTAGAGTAATTGTTAAGAAAATTATACAGTTCTGTCAACTCGTTACAGGCTCCATGAAACGTCGAAGCATTATCCGATAGCATTTCTTTCGGGACGCCTCTTCTACTTGTAAATCTTTTAAATGCCGAAAGAAATGCTTCCGTTTGCAAACCTGAAATTAATTTGATGTGAACAGCCTTCGTTGCCATACAATTAAAAATAGCTATGTAACATTTATAGGTTTTGTAGCCACGTCCCCTCCTGTCCCTGACAGTATACGGGCCCCCGTAGTCCAATGTCGTGAGCAAAAAGGGGGGCGCAGGGGTTACTCTAGTTGGTGGTAGGTTACCCATGATCGGAATTTGTGACCTAGGTTTGGCTCTGAAGCAAGTCACGCATTTTTCAACTATTTTATTGGCTAGTCGCTTACCATTAATCGGCCAGAATCGCTCTCGTATCGATGATAGTAGCAGCTGGGGTCCGGCGTGTAGCAGTCTCACATGCTGATCACTCATGATGAGCTTGGTTAAAATGTGTTTGTGTGATAAAATAATAGGATGTTTTTTATCGTAACTGTAATCGGACAGACCTAAACGACCTCCTACTCTTATAAGCCTATTATCCATAAACGGATTTAGGGACAATAAACTAGATGATTTTAGTAACGGTTTATTGCTTTTAAGTAAATTATATTCGGTTGGAAGCATTTCGATTTGTGAGATTTCGATTAACTTATTTAATGCAAATTTTAACTCGTCAACGGAAAATGGACCTGAAAGTTTATTATTTTTGTTTAAACAATTATTCGTGAATCGGAATATAAATGCGATACAATTAATTAGTTTGTTTACATCTGACCATCTTTGAAATAACCGGTCTATGAATGAGTTTGGTTGCAAATTTGTACTTACGATACAATGCGTTTCGGTCGATTCGGAGTTTGGTAAATGTGTATTAGACGTTTTATAAGTAGGCCATTCGTCACTATGTTTCTTTAACCACGAAGGTCCTTCCCACCAGAGGGCGCAGTCGGCCAGTTTATCCGCTTGTACCCCCCTGGTTAAAAGATCAGCGGAATTGTCGCTCGACGAGACCCAGTGCCAATCGCCGTTGTCGGTCAAACTTTGTATTTCAATTACGCGGTTTTTGACAAAACAAGTAAGGTTATTTGGTTGTTGTGATTTTATCCAAGCCAATGCTACATTCGAATCGCACCAAAAATATGTTTTTGTAAAGGTACACTTAAGGGCATTGTTTACTTTTTTATATAACTGCGCAAGCAACAATGCGGCTCTCAACTCAAGCTTAGGGATTGTTTCATTGCGCGCCACCCTTGTCTTAGAACACAATAATCGAGTTAAAATATTTCCGTATTTATCTATAGTGCGAATATAGATAGCGCATCCGAATGCAGTTAATGAGCTGTCCGAGAACCCATGCAGCTGCAATGTTACGTAATCGTTGATAAGCGCGTGTCTAGGTACACGAAGTGAGTTTAGAGTAAACAACTTTGTATAAAATGTTTCCCATTCGTTTATAATGCTTATTGGTAAAGGAACATCCCAGTCGATTTTGTTTTCTTTCCATAATCGCTGGATAATGCATTTAGCGATAATTAATGTCGGATTTAATAGACCGATTGGGTCATAAACAGCTGAGGCTAAGGATAAAATCTTGCGCTTAGTTAAAGGCTCTGGCACTGGCTCATGTTTGAATTGGTACGTTAAGTAATCACTATCGCTACACCACGCTAGTCCTAGCACTTTATGCGTATCATGCGCGAGTGGGGAAAGTGATGTGGTAGTGTGTGTGTGTTCGGTATTACTCACTGTTTTTAATATATTCTCGGAGTTCGATTTCCATTTTCATAGGTAAAAATTCGCTCCAGACAGGATTTGCTGGATGCGAACAGCTGTTTCTCCAAGTTGTTGCTCGTCGTCGCCTCCATGGAGAAGGTCATCCATATAGAAGCTGCCGCAGATCGCCGCAGCTGCTTCTGGGTACTGGTGTTGGTTTTCTTGCGTGAGCTGTTGTAGGCAGCGAGTAGCTAGGTGGGACGCACTTTTTAAGCCGAAGCTGAGTGTAGTGAGTATGTATGTACGTAAAGGTTCCGTAGGGTTTTCGCGCCATAAAATGCATTGTAAATGTCGTTGGTTTGGGTTGATATATATCATTCTATACATACGTTCGATATCTGCGCTTATCACGTATTTATTTTTCCGGAATCTTAGCAATATGTTTACTATGTCATCTTGGTTTATTGTACCTTTGTATTGAATATCGTTAAGTGACCTTTTATTATCAGTTTTAAATGACGCGTCAATAACGACTCTAATTGGTGTCGAGAGCTTGTGGGGTGTTAAGACTGCATGATGAGGTAAATAATTACATTGCTCCGTGTTTTTTACCTGAACCATGTGACCTGCCATTTCAAATTCTTTCATGAATTGAACATATTTTTGTTTATATTCGGGGGCCCGGGAAAATTTAGATTCTAATGTTTTAAATCTTTTATAAACTGTTAAATGTAAAGCCTTCCCGGTTCGTCCGCCGGCGGGATTGGGACTTTTACATGACCGCATGCGCTGGTTCAAATTTTACTCGTCTTCCGAAACCACGGCCAACTGACTATTTTGTGTACCTATCCGAAGTACAAAACGTAAAATATATATATGTGAGCCCTACACTCACCCCAGGGAATATCCGCCGATCTCACTTGCACTTTTCACTTGATTTATTATTTTTTGTTACGCTCCGGCCGGAGTTAGCGCACCGCGACAATCGCCATATTTTTCAGTCTCCTTGTCTTCACCACCAGTCCGCTAGGTGGCGCCACTAACACTCGTTATTCCCGCCCGACCCCCAGTGGGAAAAGGATAGATATATACGAAATACTATGTGAAAGAGTGTGATGCGTGTATGTATAGTGTCGCGTCTTTAAATAGAAAATTATTGGCATTAAATATGAAACATCCCCCCGCCCGAGAAAGGCTGAAGCCTTTATCAAAATGAAGATGAAAGTGTGCTGCAATAAACCGCAATACTGCACCACCCGCAATTGAAAAATATATACATTAAAACAACTTAGTATCTACTTAGTCATCTAAGGGAAGTCTACATATTTTAACTACCGGACGCATCATTGTACCTGTTGAGGTCTTGAGTTTTACCACCCTAACAACGCCGTCCTTGCCGGGCAACAATTCCTCAATCCTGCCGAGCTTCCATTTAAGTGGAGGTAACCCTTCCTCCTTTATGAGGACAAGATCCCCCAATCTCGGTGGGTCCGTTGGCGAGGTCCATTTTCTGCGCATTTGGAGAGAATGCAAATATTGTTCACTCCATTTTCGCCAAAGGCGCTGTGACATAGCCTGAATCAGGTTAAACCGGTTTAACCGTGAGTTCGGGACATCCTCGAAGTTATATTCCGGGACTGCCAATAAGGGCCTTCCGATAAGTAAATGGGCTGGGGTCAACACCTCCAGCTCCTGAGGATCCTGCGTCAATGGACACAACGGCCGACAATTTAGAACCGCTTCTACTCTAGTAAATACCGTAACTAGCTCGTCGAACGTTAGAATCTGGTCACCTATAACCCGCCGCAGTAAAGTCTTAGCCGATTTTACAGTAGCTTCGAACAGACCTCCGAAATGTGGCGCTCCAGGAGAATTGAAACGCCATGTGATGAATTGTTTGGCCGCGCCGTCGCTAAGCCTCTGTTGAACCTCCTGCGAAGCTAAATATTTCCGCACATCATCCAAATACCGATTGGCGCCAACATAGTTGGTGCCGCAATCCGAGCGAATTACATTCGGGATACCGCGCCGAGAAGTGAATCGGGTCAGGGCCGCCAGGAAACCGTCCGTCGACAAATCCGTGACACATTCTAAATGAACGCCTTTGGATGCCGAACAAATAAATACGCAAAGATAAGCCTTCAGTGTCTTTGCGTTCCGCAACCGCGAGTGTTTAATTATGAACGGACCGGCAAAATCTGTTTGCACAGTGTGAAAAACCCCAGTCGCATTAACCCTATCCCAGGGCAAAGCTGCCATCATTGGCGCTGTCGGTTTTGCCTTAGTCCGAAAACATTTCATACATTTGAAAATCCGCGTACGGATCACTTGCCCCGCCGACAATATCCAAAAATAACGCTGTAGGACACCCATCAGGACTGTCGCACCCGCATGACAATATACCACATGATAGTGATCCACAATTAAGGCGGTAAGTGCGTGAGACTTTGGCAAGATCACGGGATGTTTATGCCCCAATGATAGACTAGAGTATTCTAAACGTCCCCCGACGCGTAGCAGCCCATCCTCACCAATAAAAGGTCCGAGACGGCGCAGCCGTGTAGAGCATTGCTCGTTACGGATTAAGCGCTGGATCTCCTCCGCAAATTCAGCATCTTGCGCCAACTTCATTAACCGCTGCAGAGCGAATCGGCGCTCGAGGGCCGTGAGTGGCCCTTCAACCCGATCACCTAGACCTCGGGCATTTTTCACAAACCGAAAGCAATATGCTACGACCGCCAGTAACATATTCAAATTACTGAATCGTGTGAAGATGCTATCATCTTCAACGATCCCTGCTAAGGCCCGGACATTTATTTTCCTTTTTTGTAATCCTGGTAATGGATCCACCGAATTATCCGCTAGGTTTTTGGGCCAGGTGTCCGCATTACTCGTCAACCAAGCGGGTCCCCACCATAATGAATGTTCCAGTAATTGTGACGCGCGACAACCGCGACTCGCGACATCAGCTGGATTCAGTTCCGAAGGCACATGTCGCCAAGTTATGTTTAAACCGCAGTTAACGATTTGCGAGACCCTATTCCCTTCAAAGGTTTGCAACAAATGTGGCGATAGCTTAAGCCACGAGAGGACAATTGTACTGTCAGACCACCCTGTGATATTTTGAATCACTACATCCTCACCTATGGCAGCGACGACATATTTCAGAAGCCGAACCAAGAGCGCTGCTCCACAGAGCTCCATCTTGGGGATGGTTAGCTTGGACTTTATGGGTGCTACACGCGCCTTGGCCATTATTAAGCTAACTCTGACCTGTCCGTCATCCCCTTCCGTTCTCAAGTAAACAGCCGCACTATATCCGAGTTCTGATGCATCCGAAAAGCCATGGAGAGAACAAGTCTTAACGCCATGTAAAACATGGCGGTCCAACCGAAGCCTTGTGATCAACGGTAATTCCCTCAGAATACCTTGCCATTCCGCAATGACGTCCGCAGGGGGTTCCGCATCCCATTGTACATTCTTTGCCCATATTTGCTGCATCAGAACCTTGCCCTGAAATATGATAGGACAGATCCAGCCGGCTGGATCGAAAGTCCTTGCCAATGTTGACAGGATGGACCTCTTAGTACATCCGCTTGTATCGTCCAATTTTGTACGGTATGAGAAACTGTCACTGTTTGAGTCCCATTGGATTCCTAATATCTTAAAAAAGCTGGGACCATCCGTTTGGTCAAATATTTTTCGAGGTGTCTCCAGGTGTTCCTCGGCAATGCCTTCCAGCACTTCCATGCTGTTAGATGTCCACTTGCTTAGCTCGAAACCGCCAGAGCGTAACAAGTCTATCAGCTCCTTTCTGAGCACTCTTGCATCCTCGATGGAGTCTGCCCCACCCAACACGTCATCCATATAAACCGATGAACGAAGAAGTCGTGCCGCCGCCGGGTATCGCGCTTCCTCGTCATCCGCCAGTTGCCTCAGCGTCCGAATCGCGAGGTATGGACTCGATTTCATTCCGTACGTAACGGTCCGAAGGCGGTATAATAGTAAAGGTAAGTCCGGTGATTCTCTCCAGTAGATTAACTGGTGCTGCCGATCAGCCTCCGCAATCAGTATTTGTCTGAACATCATTCTGATATCCGTCGTAAACACATACTCGTGCATCCGAAATCTACAAATGATATCCGCTATATCCCGCTGTAGTTTTGGACCGGCATGTAAACGATCATTCAGAGAGATGCCGTTGCTAGTGGCACAACTGGCATCGAATACTACCCTTATCTTGTCCGAGTCCGCCTTGAATATTCCATGATGTGGAATAACATAACCCGAGCTGGTATGATCCTCTGCTTTGCCATCACAAAGGTCCATATGACCGCTTTCTAAATACTCCCGCATAAAGTCGACATACTTTTTCCGAAACACTTCATTAGCATGTAGTCGCTTTTCCATAGCCAAGAACCGCTTCAAGGCTAGTGGGGCCGAGTTCCCCAGTTCAGGCCCGTCTGATACAAATGGCAACCGTACTATGTATCTACCGTTCTCATCCCGTTGATGAGTGCTCCGAAAAAATGCTTCACATTCCAGTTCTTCTGAACACTGCGCTTTACCAGGAATGTCTTCAACTTCCCAGAACCGCTCTAAAATCTGGTCCGTGGTAGTGTCACAAAAGAAAGTTTGTGTAAAGTGAGTTGTCGGAGGACTTGCCACTGCGTAGCTTAGGGGCCCAGTCAACACATAACCGAACACCGTGTTCATCGCTCGAGGCAAGTGCTCATGGAGCTTGATGCATCCACCGCCCAGTAATACGTCACATAATAGGTCCGCACCGATTAAAATGTCGATCTCCCGACTTAGGTAAAATTGTTCATCCGCCAAGAACAACCCCCTATAGTTATCCGCTAGTTGAGCCGGCAAGGTGAATCCAGGTAAGTGATTAGTAATTCTGTTCAATACCGTCGCAGTTGTGATGAGCAAAGGTTGACTCGCGCATCTGGGTGTCATAGTCAGGTTGACAGCACCTCTGCAACCGCTTACAGGGGTACCACTCAATCCCGTGACTGTGACTACATCTGATTGAAACCGGTTCAAACCCAACCTCTGCACACATGATTCCGAGACGAAGGTGCTTTGACTGCCGCCGTCTAGCAGCACGCGCGCCTCTTGATAATGTCCGCTATTATCGAGTACTCGGACTACCGCAGTCGCGAGTAAAATCGTACGTTGGTATGTCTTCGGCTCATAGGCGTGTGCTGCCATCAGACCAGTGATTCCAGAGGCCGCACTCTCTGGAGGCCCACTGGCAGAAGGCACACCCGCGACAGGAGCACTAGCCGCCGAGTCCATCCTTTGAAAATGTTGTTCCTGATTCGGCACTGATGTTGGGAGATCAAAATGTAGTAATGTGTGGTGTTTCGGCGAGTTGCATTTATAGCAATTAACGTTATACGTGCATCTATCAATGTTATGACCGTTCAAACATTTAAAACACAACTTCAGTGACATCACTTGACGTTTCCTAGCCGTAGGTTTCATTGCCAGAAATTTGTCGCATTTAGCTATAAAGTGGCCGCCTTTTCCGCATAGCCGACACTGCGTGGATCCCGAATTCTGAAATGCGGCATGAGCTTTTACTGCATGGCTCCGTCCCTGTCCGCTCGTACCACGGCCGCCGCCTAATGGTATACAGGGCTGCGGCTCCGCACTGGATTCCAAAATCCGTATCTCGGTTTCCAGAAATTTTACCAAATCAGAGAATGAGGGCAAATCCTTTTGCGTGTGCTTATCTTCAAAGTGTTTTTTCAAACTAATATCCAACTTTTGAAAATTAATGTAGAATAATAAGTAAGACCACGAATCCACCGGAAACTTCATTTTTTCTAACGCCTTGGTATTTTCAATTAAGGTATTCAATAGCATTTTGAGTCCGTTTATCCCTTTACTAGTCACGTGGGGAGCGCTTAACAAATTGTGCAATAACCGATCCGCTAGCAACCGCTTATTATTATATCGCGTATTCAAAACCTCCTTTGCTATTGCATAATTATCCCCCGTGATCGATAGATGTTGAATTAGTGTCTTTGGTTCCCCTACTAAAGACCCCGCTAGATAATACATTTTTTCCGTGTCCGACAGAGACAGGTCGCTATCGACCAGTGACTGAAACAGTTCAATAAATGGAGCAAACTCTTCAAGTTTGCCTGAAAATATAGGCAGCTGGAGGCGGGGTAGGACCGCTCTATTATTACCCGCACCTCTCGCATTATTGTTTCTGGTACAGCTATCCGACTGTAAACTAACGAGCTCCGTGTGTCTTTGTTTTATAAAATAATATTTTTTGTTGTAGGTGTCATAAACTGACTCATGAACGCCTGCATCAAAATCTTCCTTTTCGGCTTCATTAAGTTGGATCTCAAAATGCATCTCCGTAAATGTCGTAAAATTCTTGTCTAGGTCATTATACCGCACCATAAATTCCTTAGACTGTTCCTCAGATAAAACTGTGTTGCGCGCCAACGCATCAATAAAATCTATGTTACGAATCGCTGTGTTATATCGTATACTAGCAAGTTGCGTTCGCCTAGCCGCCGCCATTGTTATAGGTATATGCACAAGTAACCGCAAAAATAATTAAACAAAACCCCAACAGGCACAATCCCTTAATCGTGTCTATGATGAAAAATAGAAACCACTATAAAAATAGTATTTACGACCGCTGGTAAGTACTCCGCGAAAATTATGATAAAGTTCCACAACCGAAAATTCAAAACAAAGTATTAATGCTTTTTAAAAAATACCAAAATAGTATTAACTACCCCTAATTAATACCCCGCGCCGCAGAAATGTACGCAGTGAACAAAAAGAAACCTTAAAAAAATACAAAAAGATACACCCCGGCCAAGATTTGAACGTCCGCCCTAACGCTTGCTAAGCAAGTCCTATACCACTAAGCCACTGAGACGGTTAGAAACACCGATGAAATTTCACTACACTATGCAGTATACCAAGTTGTTTTTATATAATTTAACACAAAGTAAATAACCTAAACACAAGAATGCATTAAATTCCCATTTAAACAGATGTATTCTATACCTAATGCCAATTAAATGCAGCCGCACTGCTACGAAAATCGAACGAGTGAGATTTGTTTTGTCGTGACTAAAAATGTTAATTTAAGTTGAAACAAAATATAGGGAGGGCTTCATATATATCAAATACGACGTAACTAACACGAATATACTTATATTTCCCTAAAACTTGTGTGTAGTGTAGTTAATCGAAGTACAATTTAGCAATTACTTTTTAAGGTTATGTCGTCCGCAAAAAATCGAAAATTTGTTGAAACTAGTCAATTGAACTGTGGCATAGGAAGGAAAAAAATACAAAATCCCGTTCGATGGACCAAATGTTAAATGTAAAGCCTTCCCGGTTCGTCCGCCGGCGGGATTGGGACTTTTACATGACCGCATGCGCTGGTTCAAATTTTACTCGTCTTCCGAAACCACGGCCAACTGACTATTTTGTGTACCTATCCGAAGTACAAAACGTAAAATATATATATGTGAGCCCTACACTCACCCCAGGGAATATCCGCCGATCTCACTTGCACTTTTCACTTGATTTATTATTTTTTGTTACGCTCCGGCCGGAGTTAGCGCACCGCGACAATCGCCATATTTTTCAGTCTCCTTGTCTTCACCACCAGTCCGCTAGGTGGCGCCACTAACACTCGTTATTCCCGCCCGACCCCCAGTGGGAAAAGGATAGATATATACGAAATACTATGTGAAAGAGTGTGATGCGTGTATGTATAGTGTCGCGTCTTTAAATAGAAAATTATTGGCATTAAATATGAAACATAAACTATGGATCGCGACTTGCCCAAAGATGTTGGCGGCTCCTTAAAGGGAATAGTTACCACAAAGTTACCATCAGAAGTTCTGGAGTGCTCATTGAATATTTTCTCGCACTTTATGTACTCATCATCTGGTATAGTGGTTACGGGATGTAATTCGTCCGAATTCCAGAAGGTCTGAAGCATTTTTGTTTGTATTAGGTTACATCTAACTTTTTGGGGCAGGTTGGTTGAGTACGGGCCGGATATTACATAACCTAGTCGGGTCCTTTGAAGTATTGGCAAGCCATCACCTAATCGGTGCTGCCCTATACAAAGCAGCTGATAAAATTGTTCAGCTCCTAGTAACAAGTCAATTTCCCCACCTTGGTAAAATAATTCGTCTGCTAAATGGAATCGTTTAGGTATATTAAAGGTTTTTGCATCTCTCGCGAATGTTGGTAAGTGACAGATGTTAGGTACAATAAAACAAGATAAGTTGGTTGAGAATGAGTCATCGTTTGACTGGATTGTTAAATTGCATAACTGATTAACATTGGTTACGTTTTCGTTAAATCCTAAGACTTCTAGGTTTGTTTTTTGAATAGGTAAATTTAATTTATTGTATGCATTTTCGGTTATAAAATTCGATTGGGATCCAGAGTCAAGTAGGGCTCGTGAAATAACGGTCTGATTGTGTTTATCTAACACCTTAACTCGAGCTGTGGATAAAATTACACATTTGTTTTGAGCTTGTGAATAGGTATTGCTATCATGTGATGAATTCGATGGTCGTTGGTTAGTTATTAAATTGACTGACTGTGATTCTACAGAGGTAGTCTGTTCGTTAGTACTATAAAGTGTTGATTGTCGAGTTGGGTTTGATTCGGTTGTGTCGGTATTTGTAATGTGTAAGAGCGTGTGATGCTTACCTTTGCATGTTCTGCAGTTACTCGCGCGGCAATTAGGTAGAATATGATTCGAGCCTAAGCAGTTTAGGCAAAGGCCTAATCTTTTCACGACACGAATGCGCGACGTTGCATTCAGAGCCATAAACTTAGGACATTGGTTTATAAAATGAACCTCCTTACAGTTCGGACATTGGTTACGATAGGTACTATATTTGGGTGTTACCTTACTGTTGGTATGGGACGGAGGGCACGTGGTCACCATCGCCTTCCTCGGCGGGAGCTCGCGGCATGCGGGCTTCGAGGGCTCGGCGGGACTCACTGCCTCCTTGAGGTCGGCTTGAGATCGCAAGAACGACTTGAACTCCTGTAACGTAGGCAATTCACGGGAATTAATTTTTTCCTCCCACCTGTTTTGTAAAGGTTTTTCTAGTTTGGAGCTAAGAAAAAATATAATTAGCAAATCCCAGTCCTCAGTTGAGACTTTTAGTGATCTAAGTATTCGCAAGTGTTTAGAAATATTATCATTTAATGATCTAAGGGCTGTGGCGGTGGAAGGTACGGTATCGATATTTAATAATGCTCTTAAATGGGTGTAAACGAGCGTCTTAGGGCTATTATATCTCTCGCACAATAATTGCCAAGCTATGGCGTGACTTTCCTCTGCATACTCCAATGAACTGAGAACCTCCAATGCACTACTCGTCAAACAACTTTTTAAGTATTTAAATTTTTGAATTGGTTTTAGACTGGTTTGATTTACGAGTGCATCGAAAGTGTCCCGGAATTCAATCCAGTCGGTTAAGTTCCCATTAAAGGAAGGCAAAGATATATCTGGGTATTTAATTGACTCATGCTCACGTGGCGCGCAGACCTGGCGGGCGTTGCCGTCGGGAGTCCCAGGGCTTCCTGGACTGACTACCTGTGCTAAATAGCTTTTGCTTAAGGATACACAATTAAAATAAGTGTTTTCAAAGGTCTCTCTTTCCTCTAAATGGCCTTCGAGCTCTTCGCTTAGAGTTTCAATTTTGTCTTGAATGGATTCGAAATCTTTAAAAACACTTGTTATTCTTGCGGTACGCAATTCTAAATCGATTAAATGTTCGGCAGTCAAGGAATCAGCTTTAATGTTCGACAAATATTTTTTGAACAAGGTTAATTTTGTCTTAACTACTCCCCTTTTTTTAATTAAATCCTTTAGTTTAACGTTACCTACAATGGTGGTTGATTCACTATCAGATTCGGATGTAGACATATTGAAATATAGTAGAAATACAATGAACTCAAGTAGGTATGCCACGTGTAAGTACAGTTAGGTTATAAATTTTAAGTGCGTAAGATGAAGGAATTTCGAATTGCCTAGCCCGTTATGTAATTTGCCAGCCACTTACTTGGTAATAGAGACCTGGTCGTAGCCTTTCTTCTTTTCTCCTCGACTCTTCCTTGGTAAATGGAACAATAGGTTGGTATTGATCTCGTAACGTGCTCGATTGCCGTCGTACGAGGACTTTCCTGATGTTTTGGTTGAAATCTCCGTGAGTGTGAAGATGTTAATAGTTGTAGCACCACAGTTATCCTCGTTGCTGGTCTAAATCCCCGATCCACCACGTGTCAACGACGTCGGAACGGAATAGCGAAAAATGGCTGCTTACCGCTTCTCTCGTCGATTTTACGTGTTGTTTACCAAGCGCACTTCGCCTAGCAGTCACAGTAGTATGCGTCTTCAGATGAGAGAATCTTCTCGGCGGGGTCACCAATGTCTTCTTGTGGATGGACCGGGGGGATGAAGAGAGACAACGTGTGCTTCCGATGGTGTATATTTGAAAGTGAACTAACTAAATCTTAATTCTATATTAATCTAAGACAGGTACAATTAGTTTCAGCGCCCTCTATTGGGTTGGCTGGGAACTACATACTTAGGGCCTACAATAATCGATAGCTTACTCAATATATATTTACTTCAGTAACTAAGCCATCTACAGAGTTCGATGAAGGCTTTGTAGATGGCGCTGTTCTTAACAATACTTACACTTGCTAAAATTTCACTTTTGAGAAAACGTCAAAAGAAGTTTGAAACTAACTTTAAGTATGTTCCCATTGGAAGTTACATAGATTATGATTGATTTTGTATCTCAAGAGGTTTTTCTATTGAACTCAGTCATGGTTTCATCAATGTGACTTCCAGATCCTGAGAAAACAGCCTTTGATAACAGCAACACGGTTCACTATTATCTTGTAGAAACTTTTTGACATATATTTGTTTTGCATAACGATACTTCGCAGAAGTAACGTTTGGCAGAAACATCTTACGCAGAGTATGCTTTGGCATAAATCATTTCGCAGATTTTTATAATACCGAATCTTATATTGGCATAATGTTGATGAGCAAAACAGTCTTCTAAACGAATAGTACCTACTTTCGCAGATAATTTTTTTGCATAATATTTTAAGCGGCATAAAGTTGTCAAGCCGAATACCATTTGATTCCAAGATAGACTTCATTGTCTTATCTTGTTCTACAGGACATATGCGGAATACCTAACCTAATCCAAGTGGACCTGCCCTAAGGTGCAATCAGTACCTAATTTATGCATTACAAATTGTTGTGATTATACATTTTGTCCATGGAGTGGTATGGTAGCCGGCCAATGCCGCGCGGCTCGCTCGCTTCACTCGCTCGTTAGGGTCTCAGTTCAACCTAACACTCCTCCTCGCTTCGCTCGTCGTCGTACCTTACCTAATCCAAGTCGGACCTGCCCTAAGGTGGAATCAGGACCTAATTTATGCATTACAAATTGTTGTGATTACACATTTTGTCCATGGAGTGGTATGGTAGCCGGCCGATGCCGCGCGGCTCGCTCGCTTCGATCGCTCGTTAGGGTCTCAGTTCAACCTAACACTCCTCCTCGCTTCGCTCGTCGTCGTACCTAACCTAATCCAAGTCGGACCTGCCCTAAGGTGGAATCAGGACCTAATTTATGCATTACAATTGTTGTGATTAAAAATTTAGTGGCAGTTGCCCCGCGGCGGCAAGATATCTAACACTGCTCCTCGAACCGCTCGTCGTCGTACCTAACGGTACGTACATTCTACTATGTAAAGTTTACTTAACGCACTTTTCTGCTAGTAGAAAATAATTATACTATTGTAATCGTACGCTATAGGATTATTATGGTACATAAAATTATGCTAAACCAAAGTCGGCCAAAGAGATATTCTACAAAACAATGTGCTGCAAAATGTGTCGTATGCGAGGTAGTAGTAATGCCAACTATACCTTTATGCCATCTTACCATTCCACCGAAAGTGTTTCTGCGAAACGTGTTATGCGAAGTGTATTTCTGACCAATATTATTCTGCCAGATGAGGGTAACCCCAGCAACACGCTTATAAGAATGAAATGAATAAAAACATGTTTTTCAGCTTTGTCTTTAATTATGTTGTAATCTGAACTATTGTATATAGTAGGACATATTTAAACTTACATTTTAAGATATAAATAAAATCACATAGTTAACGAAATATCTTTATTTTAATGTAAACGTGATAATTATTATACCTTTCATCTTCCCCTATAACAATAACAAATTTAGTACAGTAAGTTCTAAAATATATTTATTCACTCCACTGGAGTATCACAAAATTATCATTATTGTTCTACAAGTTTTATTTTTTTATTTATATACGATTAAAGTTACGTAAATTTGACTCCCATACATTTGGGAAAAGGGTCCTTATGACCAATCACAGACAAAACTGAACTGAAACTGAAATTAATAATTCCAATATGGCAAAATATTAACATTATTTATTTCCTAATCTTGTATTAACACAGAATACCGAAGAAAAAAGGTTATTATAAATTTACTCAAAATCTTTATCTGTAAGGAGTTATTCTCATTTAACGTCAACGAATAATTTACACAGTCGGTGACTACTAAGGAACTATTCATAAATCACGTAAAAAGATAATTTCACGCGATTTCTGATCTGACGCGATAAGGGCGAGGGGGGGGGGACACACACATTCCAATTATAATCATTTGCTAGTAAGTAATGCCCCCCAGGTCATTAATAATGTATACACTTTTTGGCCTTGTCGAATGCGTTTGCTTACAAATTGTAGGCGACCGCATTCGACTGGGTGAAAAAGTGTACACATATTAATGACCTTGACTATACATATTATTATTGCATTAAATTTTAAATTAACTAACAACAATCAGATAAACCATGTCGTTTTGACGTCAGACGAAAAATGTAGTACCTACCTACATTTTACGTACATTTTACGTTAAATCTAAAAATGACCATAGGTACTTAGCAAATAAATAGTTGTAAGCAAGTTTATCTATTGACCTTTGTCATTCTTGTATGCAATTTCCCACAAAGACCCTTTTCTACTAAACTTAAAACTCCGTTTTAATAAAGAAAGAATTAACGTACACAACTGAAACTAAGGTACAAATACAGCTCTATCTTTGTATTTTACTATAATGCATAAAACAAAAAAATGATAATTTTGAAGAATTTAACAAAACAGCAAATATCTCCGTAACTAGAAACTGCCATAAGGACCCTTTTCTCATGGACGGCCACATATATTTAGCACTTCGAAGAATGTGTTAACTACTTTTCCGTGGAAAAATGATAAGATTAATTAATATTTTACCCTAGAAAACTAAGTAAAGTTGGACGAAAATTGTAAAATCGTAAGCAGGCGTTAAGTGTTTTTAGGGTTCCGTACCCAAAAGGTAAAAACGGGACCCTATTACTGAGACTTCGCTGTCCGTCCGTCCGTCCGTCCGTCTGTCACCAAGCTTTATCTCAAGAACGGTGATAGCTAGACAGTTGAAATTTTCACAGATGATGTATTTCTATTGCCGCTATAACAAAAGGTACTAAATATAAAATAAAATAAATATGTAAGGGGGGCTCCCATACAACACACTTGTTATAGATTATGGTACGGAATCCTTCATGCGCGAGTCTGACTCGCACTTGCCCAATTTTTTATACTTTAACAATGGAAATCTTTTCTGATTTTCAGTTAAAAAAAATATGAATGTTTACATTACAATTTGTCCACATCAAATATTTCAATTATTGTTTGGTATTAAAGGTCCAGATTTATAAAAAAGTGCTTTTTGGGTCGATTGCAAAAAAAATGTACATAGTTAAAGGGCTTTAATTAAAACAATGTTAATTTATTCCTTTGTGTGACGAAAGTTACCCATACATTTTGTATGACTAACTTTTGTCACACAAAGGAAGCGATCGTAATTTATGTTAACCAAGCTTTTAACTATGTACATTTTTTTTGCAATCGACCCTTAATCCTCCATACATTTTTACTATGGCGGCCGCGCGCCGATCTAAATACGCAATCCCCGCGCTCTATGGTTCAGTCGCTAACGCTCGGCGCAGTCTTAATATCAGCACAAAATAAAACAATACAGATGCTCTCCTTTGTCTTTCATGAAAACCTGTATTTTATTGGTTTTACTTGTAAAATGCGACAGAAATGGTCGTGAAAAGTTGGACGTTGTATTTTCTGCAATCATATTAGCCTAAAGAGCCCACTGCTGAACTCAGGCCTCTCCGCACAGCGGCCGGGCACGCGCTGCTGTCTCTTAGACTAATATTATTGACGGAATTCAGTGCATGTTAAATTTAAACTTTGACTATAAAACTACATTATAGTTATAATAAACCGAACGTGACTGCAAAATAGCAGTCACAAGCTGGCTACAAAACAAAAGCTACGAGGAGACAGAAGAGACTTTAACTATTCTTGCCTGACAATATAACAAACAATAAGAAATCTTAGTAAGTGCACGCAGAATTAATTTCACACAAACACGTACACACACATTCACACTAATACACACACACGCACACACACACATACACACACACACATACACACACACACACACACCGTATAGTATAAGTAATTATAATTAGCTAGATTAAGTGTAAAATTGTAACACATTACATTTCGAACATCTGCTATTAAGTGCGCTGCTTATCCTGAAGATCAGGTTTTACCTATTCGGGGAGTAGTTCTAGTTTTCTAAGGACCCTTCTGTAAATTGTGTTTTCTTAAATAAATATTATTATTATTCCTGTATGTCGCACCCGCTCACGGGACAATAGTGTCCCGGACCTTGGGGAGGCTTTATTATTACTCTCAAACGTATGCAATGACGACGCGTTTGGCTCGGTTGGTAGACACCTGCCTACTGAGTCGGCGGTCCCGGGTTCGAATCCCGGCCGGGGCAAATATTTGTGCAAAATATTTGTACTTGGGTCATGGATGTTATCTATGTATGTATTTATATATTATGTATATCGTCGTCTAGTACCCATAGTACAAGCTTTGCTTAGTTTGGGACTAGGTCGATTTGTGTATGATTGTCCCTTAATATTTATTTATTATTTATTATTTATTTAATGAAAAAAACAAAAACTGCGCTATGTATACGTAATAGGCCTGCTGAAACTGTCATGTTCTTCAAAAGATTAAAAAAAAACTGAAATGAAGATAATTCTTATTGTATTTTAATTTTGACTTGTAGAGACCCAATACATCTCAAAGCATAGGTTAACATTATTGTGATGTTAATTCAAATTTTAACGAGGCGGTTGGTCAAGCTTGTAGTGTGGGTACTGAGCCGGGCGGACCCGGGTCCATCCATTAAACATACAAAAGCTCTTGGGACCATCGTGCAGAATAAGGTTTTGATTGAATTAAATACTGTAAATTATGTGTCACAAAACTATGTCACACCCTGGTACATTTTCTAAGCCTCAAAATAATGTTGAAACAATCTTCATAAACAATGTTAATTAAAGTATGTGACGCGCGGAAACAATTTGTCATGGGATGGGTCAAGCGTTAGCAGAAGTTCACCAGGAGAATGCCACAAGAAGTCGGTACGTCAATACTTCTCAAATACGAACATCGTTTAGCCTATTTGCCTTGTCTGATAATCTTATTTACTCACCAACTTTGAAAAGGGTTTCATGTACGTACCTTCTAAGGGAATTGAAGTGTAAATCCTATTTGCTTACTTTGTCGCGAAAAGTGAATAATGTTTTCGATGGATTATTGATATTTTTACATATTATTATTGAAAATAGAGGGCGTATTGAGTGTGGCTATGAGAAAGGTTCTTTTTTTGTAATATTTATGCTTACTACGAGTTGACAAAATCATTTATTTGAATTATACAATAGTTTTCTTAAAAAAAACGCATAGTAAACAAACCATGGACGTTTGTCGATTAAAAGTTTGTTTTCAGTTAAAGTAATTAAGTAGTTTCAATAAATATTTGTTTTTGCTAAATATTCCATCCTCATAATTATTTAGACCTCATTAGGTTTTAGCACTAAAAACCAAATAAGCCATTGAAAAAGGCATTTACCTAAACATCTACATATCTGGGAGCATACGTTATAATACTCCCAGATTCATCGAGTTTATAATTTCCATGTGTGTCTGTGACTGAACTAATACACATATTTAGTACAAATTGAATTAAATATCCCATAATCAAGATGACTGAATTCCAAATCTACCGTAAATTAGATCGCAGTCCAATTGTAAACTAAAGTTACAAACAAAACAGATGCAAGTCGTCGGCTAAAGGTCTAACACTTAACAGTCGAATATATTACAAAGCGACTTCGACCCACTTTCGTATATCCGATCCCCTGAAAATTTGGCACGTAGGTGAAGTTTTGACGAGCGCGGAATGCTTTGCTACAGTGAAACCTATATGATTGCTTACTGGTACGCATTATTAAACCTGATAATTATTAATATTAACCCTTATTATCTAGCGTATTGGGGCAGTAGGCATGATGACCATTTTTTGTGAGTAAATTTCATCGATCCTATTCTTATTGGAATCAAATATTTATCTGGAATTAACTACACTTACTCGTAAACTGCTCTAAAAGTCAGAAAGTACTTAGATAATTTTTTTTTTTTTTTTTTTATATTAAATAAAAAATCATTTATTCAACAGTAAATAATGCATAAGACAAAGTGTAAAAGTCAAATCCGCAACGCAGGCATCGTCAAAGAGAATACAAAAATCTAATCAGCGACAGGCTTCGTCAAACAACACACCAATAACGTGACATCTGCAACAGGCTTCGTCAACGTTGTGGATCGATAACAAATATCTTGGAAGGTGAAGAAGGACTTAAAAAGGCTCGCCCCGAGTCGCACCTGGCCCAAACGTTCCCATTACACTGGCAGCGTTCCCACGTTGTATGGCCAATGAAATCTGTTGAACCAGATACGACCCTGAGCGAGGATCACACCCTCTGTCTCTGAGCCTGCGACCCACCTCCCTTATAAAGTCCCTGGCCTCAGTACCCCACGGTCCCGCAGTCTCCACTGCCACAGGCACAAAATCATACATTGGTTCCAGGGCAGAGTACTTGGTGTGTTTGAGTTTTGCCGCACATTCTGCGGCGGCCCCGGCAGATCTAGTAGTGTGGCTCAAGTGTGACGGTGCAAACGTGCTAACACACGTAGCGTCCCATAAGAGACACCGTCCCTTCTGCCATGGAACCAATGTTAGGCCATCCGGCCTTTTACCATCAGTACGGCATAACCCTGGGGGCTCCAACACGCAGGGAACGTTGGCTGAAACCAAAGCCCGCCGAATGACACCGTTAATGGCATAATGCCTTGAGAACCGCCCGGCGCACCTCTGACAACTCAGGCCATGGTGTCCGTTTTCTTCGACCATGACCCCACAGATGCACCGATGCGGCTCACAGACCTTGGACCCTAGCCGCAAAGCCACCGCGATTCTCAAAGAATCATTATCCAGCAGTGTGCCCAACTGAGGTGAGGGCAATGCCTGAAGCCACGCTCCTGCTTCCACCTTGGCTGCGGCCCTAATGCGTGCTTGATTGGAACCTTGTGCAGCGCCCAATAAAGATGCATATATATCTTTGCACAATAGGTCATCCCAACCTCTCTGAGCGGTAAGGTTGTCCGGTCGCTCGTCGCTTTGACACAAGGCAGTCCATTTGGCCTGCGCCTCTGTAAGATATGGTACTTCGGTACTCCCACCATTATTAGACCAAATGCGAGTGACGAGTCCCGAAGTACCATAAGCAGAGGCAAGGAACGCTACCACACTGAGCTCTCGACAGCGACGTATTCCTAGCCCGCCGTGACGAACCGGAAGAGCAGCCTGACACCACTGTGACTCATTCAGGTGCACATTAAGTATAGATTCTAGCGCCAACTTAAGCGTGTCATCTAGTTTCGCCACATCACTTTCAAATAACCATGTCGGAGAAGTTCTTAAAATATATGTCATCCGCGGCATCGCAAAACAACTTCGAAGCAAAGTCAGTGAGACGTGTGCTGATAAATAACCCAAGTGTTCTTGGGCACTGACCAAAGCCAACCTTTTCTCCTCAAGTGCCGAACTAACTCCATCTGGGAAAATAGGAGCACCCAATAAACCTAACGATGGCTTATAAACGCGACGTACCCCAGGCAACAGTAATTCAAAATCTGGCAATAAACTCAAATCCCCATCGCTACAATAAAATAACTCGCATTTACTAGGGTTTATTTCCAATCCGACTGCCTTGAAACCTGGCACGAGCCTCTTGAGGTCCTCCAGCACTAATCGTGGATCCCCGCCAATAGTGCCATCATCCAGATACCACACATTAAGGGGAGATTCCAAAGACGAAATTACTTTTTGTATGGCCAAACAAAAGATCAACGGACCTAACGGATCACCCTGCTGAGCGCCCACTTGTGAGGGAACAGAAACGTCGCCGAAGAATAGATTACTAGCCTTAGAATAGCATTGATGAAGGAACGGGTAAGCTGACGGTACTTGGTCTAAGACCTCGCCCAGAATAGTGTCCCTTTCAACACTATTGAACGCATTCTTTACGTCTATCTTGAGAATAATACTGTCTGTTCCCTCACTCGCGAGCGCAAAAGCCCGGGTAGCATGAATGGCTGCCTCACACCCCTGGGTAGTACCAAAACCAATTTGAACAGGCTGCAAATAATCTGCCATTGGCTCCCTAAACATCCGGCAACATAACTTGGCCACCAGACGACGTACTGTATTCCCTATTGCTATAGGTCTGATACCACCATCCTTCTTCAAGAGAGCACAAAGAGAAGCCCCGTACAAGTAAGGGCATACATCAGGATTCAGTAACCCCCGCAACAGGAAGTTGCATAGCTTTGTGATGGATTCCAACAATCTAGGTCCATTACTACCAGCTGAAGGAGACGTTAACTCCTTGAGGTGCTGGGGGCGCAATCCATCCAGACCAGATGCGGACCCACTGTAAAAGGATCCTATAGCCTCCCTCACTTCGATGGGCGAAACCGTTAAGCAAGGACATGAACTGTCAGGCTCTGGCGGAAAAACGAGCGTTCTGGACGGAGAAGGATGTTTCTCCTGCAATGAACGAATAGTCTCATCGTTTTTAGGAGCTAAGGATGAGTTCGAAAGCAGAAGACGGACCGCACCTCTCAAATCACCTTCATGTACCTTGCCTTCTATAGTCTTATATAAAGGTCCAGACTTCCGTGAGGAATCCTCTGGGAAGTACAAAGTCGTGCTCTCCAAATTTTCCTTAACCTTAGAAGTTAAGGATTTCTGCTTACTGCTGTCCGGCACTCTAAGAGCGGAAAAAGAAAAAGATAACAAAGCAAACCAATCCTCAACACTGTTAGACTGTACACAGTTATCTACCACAGAGCAAAGCTTTTCCGCTGCCAGGCTCCTGGCCCCTTTGGGTATATGCTTTAGGACTTTAACTTTAGCCTTGAGTTCAGACAGTTGTTCCAGGCAACGATCAGGATTGACTGCTGCCTGAGCCGTGACCTGAGAACCCGGACCCCGGAGCCCCGACGTCACCGCACTTGGGCCCGGCACCGTCAACCCATCCGAACCACGTGAGATAATGTCCTTGTGAACCCGGGCAATATGAACGTTAAGTCCTCGTGATGCCGAGTAAAGCTTTGGCGACCCGGGACAGTACGGGCAAGAGACTTTTAGAGGGCTGCTCATTGTAAAAATAATACAATTGCGAACAAATATAAATTAGGGGGACACAGAAACAAAAACATGCAAATTGATAACATTAGTAAATTAGTCAAAACAAAGAATTACATAAAACATACCAAAAGCTGATCACAATAAAAAATAATAATAATAATAATAAAAAAAATCATTAACACTAATAAAATAACATCAAAATTTCAATTTCAAATAAAGCTATGAACAGTGTAATTAATAATGATTATAAAAACTTCAATACATATAAACTATAAAATACTTAAAACACTACATAGGCTTCTTCTTTTCTTCCTTTTTGTGCCCGGACTCGAACCCGCGGCTCCGCGCAGGTCGTTTGAAGTTGAGCACCGCAATCCGCATATACCACACTACGCAGGTGTTTGATCTTAGATAAATTAATTAAACCAACCTTAGAGGTTCATCCTTCTAGAAAAGAAGAGTCCTTAATGAATAATTTTACATCTTTGTTTCTATTTTCTACCTAATTCACATTCGTGATGCCTATGGCCACAGAGTCTCCACTGGCTTGTTTATTATAGAACGTCAAAGGGTAACCTTCTCTATTATTTTTAGAAGAAGTGAAGCCTAGAAGAAGTGGGTAATAATCTCAAGCTGGCTGTAGATAATTGTTCGACGCCAGGCCGATGCTGCCCACCAATTACTTTTACTTTTACCAAAAAACAGCAGAAGTTATTTCAAGAAATATTAACTCTTAGTTTTAAAAACCCTGATTAATTTTGAAATATAAAATGGCAGCGGTAATTGAATGTCCTACATAAAATAAATGACATCGTATTTTCAGTCGGATGTTCATTTTGACGTCCCAGCTTTTGAATGCGGTCGCCAATTTCAAGATGGTCGCTATTTCAATCTCGCTCAGCTTCGTACTCGAATCGCAATCTCATCAACTCTTGCTTCACGGTCCCTGAAAATATGATGCCAATTTGAATGCTTATTTCCAATGACTCCGTAGTAAATCTAGTATAGTGTAACTGCACTGAAAATCTTGATAATAAATCAATCGGGGAACTCAACGTTTCTAACAACATTTGGGTTTGACCCACTTTATGTCACTTTTAAAATTTTGAAAGGCATAAAAAAGTTGCGTTTCATACACTTATGGATTAGGATTCTTCAAAAGGAGAACATCCACAAGTTAACATGTATTTTTAGGGTTCCGTACCTCAATCAGAACTTCTTTATGTTCATCTGTCAACACTCTTTTTCTCAGGAACGCGTAGAGGTATCCAGCTGAATATAATACCATATACTGAGCTTTGCAATCCCTTGAAACAGTGAAAATCAAACTTCAAAGTCAACGTAATCAGAAGATGCGTTTATACTGCATATGCCGACGCTCGCAAGGGCTTAAAAATTCAAAATCTTAGGGGTACTTCCCTTTGACCTTGAATCATGAAATTTGGCAGTAAAAAGTAGCACAAAGTAAACGCAAGGTTTGAATCCCTAAAAGAAGAGTTATAGAAGTTTACTAATTGCAAAGTTAAGTCTGTCCCTCAATCCAGCGCGGCTAGAATACCTTGCCGCGACTTCGCTTGCCAGGCGACTCAGCTAGACCTGTCTCGCTCGCACGCTCGTAATGTAAGTGACAGCTAGAATTTGTCGCATGACAAAGAGTCGCGTCTCCTAGTTATGCTAGACGCGAGATGTACAGTTTATCTTTTCGTTATGGTTACAGCAATTTAATTATGATTTCATAGTTTGAACGGAACCTTCAGTGTGTGATTCCAATTCGCTCTTGACCGGTTTTTTACGTTGTTACCGCAGAACTTCGTTATTGTGATATAATTTTAGAACATTATTCTTTGAATTAATTACTTGTGGCCTAGACTTTTTTCGGAATAAGGAACTTTACAAATGGATTTTATAATCATAAATTGGGATATTTTCGAAGATGTAAAAATGGTATATGTATAGATAGTCATCATCATCATCATCATCATCTCAGCCATAGGACGTCCACTGCTGAACATAGGCCTCCCCTTTGGACTTCCATATATACCGGTTGGAAGCGACCTGCATCCAGCGCCTTCCGGCGACCTTTATAAGGTCATCTGTCCATCTTGTAGGTGGACGTCCTACGCTGCGCTTGCTGGTCCGAGGTCTCCACTCGAGCACTTTTCGGCCCCATCGGCCATCTGCTCTGCGTGCTATGTGGCCTGCCCATTGCCACTTCAACTTGCTAATCCGGTGAGCTATATCGGTCACTTTAGTTCGTCTACGGATTTCCTCATTTCTGATTCGATCACGTAGAGACACCCGAGCATAGCCCTCTCCATTGCTCGTTGAGCGACTTTGAGCTTTGAGATGAGGCCGATAGTGAAAGACCACGTTTCGGTGCCGTAATTCATCACTGGTAACACACATTGGTTGAAGACTTTCGTCTTGAGGCACTGAGGTATGTCGGACGAACAGACATTGCGTAGTTTCCCGAACGCTGCCCAGCCGAGTTGGATTCGGCGGTTGACCTCTTTCTCGAAGTTGGACCTACCTAATTGGACCACTTGTCCTAGGTAGATGTATTGAGTCAACAACTTCGAGTACCGAGTTTTCAACAGAGACTGGGATGGGCACAACCTTGGCATTTGACATGAGTTTCGTCTTGTCCATGTTCATTTTTAAGCCCACCCGTTGAGAATCTCGATTGAGGTGGGGTGACTTGCCGTGGGGTGACCGGCCTTAGAATTGTCCCCCACCATATCGTCCCGTATAGATGGTATGTGCAAAAAAATAAATGTTGTCAATTATACGCAGTACGATTAATACGCGTGGCGTCAAAAATCACTCCATTTCTCACTTCGATTTATGAATTTTAAGAAATAATGTACTTAACACATCAATCGATTTTTGAGAATGGCTGTAAAATAGTTTACCATTACCAATTAAAACCATTGCGTTTAAGGCACGTGGTTTGCTATTTAATTAGCCATTGAATAATATTTAATGGCAGTTCCATTGTAGCTCAACAAAGACTTTCCAACTATTTAACCGATAACATGCTAATAATATTTGCGGAACAATGTCCCCAGCATAAGCGTTCTTGGGATATGTAAATACACGAATTTACCTAACACCCTGTCGATTAAAGGTTTCGATACACAACGCGCGGATGCCGGTGTGCCAAATCCCGAACGTTACAATGTCGAACGTTATATAACATAATTATTACGTACAACACCTCAGCTCAGGATGCAGCTTACTTTTACCAGTATATACTTACATAAATAGACGAAATCGCGACACGTTTAAAAGCGTTAAACCGCTATCGCGTTAAATGTCATCTTTCAAATTTAATTCGAATTTCACAAAGCATTGTTCCCGCGTAACAAACGGCCACACAACCGCGTTAGGTGTAGTAATGGCTTAATGTATAAGACGTTTAGACGGAGACTTAGTCATATTTGCTAAGACCGTAACCCTGCTGAATACTTAATGGACCTATGACCTACGTGTACGTCTACATACTCTACTTATATGTGCAAAAAATATATAACTGCTCAAATGTAAAATTTTACTAGCTATTTTGACATAATCTATTGACGCAATTAATATAGGTAACTATAAATACACTAGCTTTTCCCGCGACTACGTACGCGTGGAACTTGATAAAAGGGATTTTTAAAAGCGCCTAAGCAAATGTAAGAGCAATTGTGCTTTTGTTCTAATAATTACATTTCCTACAGGGTCACCGCACCCCAACAGAAATGTTCACTCACTTTTCAATCTTTTTAGGTATAATTTCCAGGAAGAAAACTATCCTATGTCCTTCCTCGGATCTTAAACAATCTCTATGCCAAATTGCATCATAATCGATTCAGCGGTTTAAGCGTGAAGAGGTAACAGACAGACAGACATACTTTCGCATTTATAATATTAGTATGGATAGTATGGAACTTTCGCATTTATGGATTTGATAATAATATACATTGTAGTTAATTCGGAAATCTTTCCGAAATATTAGAAGAATAAGTGACGACACGGTTGGCCTAGTTTGTATTGCAGCTGCCTACTGAGCAGACGGTTCTAGGTTCGAATCCCGGCACGGACAAATATTTCTGTGATGAACTCGAGCATTTGTTCCTGGGTCATAAAACTCATAAATATTATCTATACGCATAGTACAAGCATTGCTTAGTTTTTAATTAAATAGCTCGATTTGTGTAAGATTGTTCCTTTATATTTATTTAAGTATGGAATTAAGACGCTATCTGTGATCTGTCAAGCGAATAATGTCTTTATTGGAAGTATCAGATCGAGGCTCTCGCTACAGGATGTTTAGGTTAATATTAATACGTCACAGTGTAGCGACGTCAATTTATCAAACGGACGAGGGACGGAGCACTGTGGCGACAACGCATACCGAACACAGTACAGTAGGTTTTCACGTGTGGTTCTTCAACTAGCACCTCAGCACAATTGAATAATATTATTTAAAAACTACTTTTGTCACAGTTGTCGTGTAACATTAACATATTTTACGTCAGCCTTCTCACTTCCTGGGTAAGGCAAGACAAACACCTGCGATCTGGGACATTCCCCGCCCTAGGTATGTAGTGCACTATACTAAGTCAAAACATGTATGCACACCAAAAACAGGTTACAGAAAAATACTCAATACAATTATAATTAATAACGACATAATAAAAAAGACAACTTTTTAACAGAAGTTGGAGCAGCATTACCAGAGTTCTGCCCACGAACTAAAAGACTCTGCGAATATTTGTTCGCTGAACCAGCTATCGTGGAAATCACTAATCGTAGCTGTGGACGTTTTTCGGCTGAGATGATGAGTTTCCGGTGAAAAAATGAAATGTGCCTACTGTTCCATTGCTTGCTGCGTCTGCGGCGACAGTCTCCAGATGAAATTAACTGTAGCCTGACAAGGTTAGCCTTCATTCATCTTGTTTCTATTTATTAACTGTTCACTAATAACAGACAGTTTGTCTCAACGCGACACACTAAGCTGCTGTAAGATGAATTAGTTATTTGGCTTAATCAATGGGATCAGTTTATTAATAGTTTGTATAATAATAAATTTTGGCATTAAAGCGGAGCCTGAGACGGCCCCCTATTAGGTGGATGGATAACCTCGTGAGGGTCGCAGGGAGACGATGGATGCGGTCTGCATAGGATCGCGCTTTGTGTCGAGCTATAGGGGAGGCTTATGTTAAGCAGTGGATGTCTGTGGCTTTAATGTAATTAAGTCACCGTTGGGTAAAAAAAAGCAAACTGGTATAAAAGAAGGTGGTTTTGGTTACCACAATCAACTTATCCACTCAATTGCTTCGAATTTCGAGTTTGACTCTATTTATATAACAAAATAAGAGCGATGACAGGTAGCCGTAGTTACCAAAAGCAATTGAGTGGCTAGCTTCATCACATCCAATTAAGAGCAAAGTGCAAAGTTTTCAATTGCCTCAAAGCTTTAAGTGCGGGCAGCCGATTGGCTATTAAATACGTACGGTGCTCAGTGCTCACTCACAAGTGACGTGACAGCGGCGTCTACATAACTCGATAACGTTGATTGCTTAATAAACATGGAACTAGAGTCGAGAACTAGATATAATTTATAATATCAATAATATCGTGCCAAAGTCGTTAAAAGAGCGGGCTAATTTCTATCGGATTTGTGGAATGAAAGTTCAATTTAAACATGTCACCATGCACCATTGATATAAAAATCAAAGCATAAAGAAAAATTGAATTTTTTTGAATTGATGGTCTTCCATCAGGTAACTCTTTTTTAAATTTTTCTTTAAGCTTTGATCTTTGTATCAATGGTTGAAATAAAAATTGTGGGGTGTACCCACATTAATAAAATGATACATACAGGTTTCATAAATTTATATTACGATGAAGTAAAACTACAGTCCATAAGCTCTCTTAGATTGCCGTTCGGGTTTGGGCGAAAATTCAGAGGTTCTTCTCTAGATCGCGTAAGAGCGAGCGAGACAGGTATAAAGCGCGAATTGCATTCTGACAGCTCACGCACTGTACCTTGTTCATAATTACTCTTAAAAAACAAAACAATATAAACAAAGAAAACACCGCACAAAGTTGTCAATTACTACAAAGTGAGTAGGTACAAAGCTTCGGGTACGGACAGTCGATTGGCTAATGAAGACGTACGATCCTCATAAGAGGCGGCGTGTGTACACGACTCGATAGCCTTGATTGCTTAATAAACTTTAGACTAACGCCGACAACTAGATGATATTGGAGCGTCAATGGGCCATTTCACTTTTATATCTAAAAGCTTGTTATAATCTTATAATGGTTGTTGCGGAGACGAAAGTTAAAGTAGTGCTTACCGAGTGTACATTTGGAATTATATTCTTTGTAGCAACTAAGTTTACAAGGATAATATGGTCATGAATTCATGATAACTATGGTTTTATCCTTCCTTTCGATGTCCGGTTTGTTTAATTTTCTTCATAATATAGCAACAGTGTTGATCACTGCTTTTTATCTCTAACAATAAACAATGGCATACACGCAGCATTTTCTTTTTTTTTTACAATAAGCCAAAGCCCCAAAGCGATGGGGCTAATATATGATACAATACAATTATAATAATACTTTATTGCATACCAAAAAAACTTTTTCTTTACTACGGATAACAGGCAGTCTTATCACAAACAAGCGATCTCTTCCAGATAACCATAACAGAGAAATTTCTTAAATCATATTCCCGAAGTCCTCAGGTTTTACAGGTTTATATTTTGAAATATCTTATGGCGCTCTATCGCCGTGAACTTCACTTGAAGTGTAACACACAAATGAATTTTTCATAAAGAAAATGTTACATTACAGGTGAATGCCCGCGGTGAGTACCTTTAGATGTGTGAATACTTGTCATTGTTTTATTTATAATCTTAGAAAAAAAAAAAAAAAATCACCCAGTAAAGGCGAAATTTCCGTACGGCTAAAACGGTGAAACAGTTTAATCGACTTTAATACAAAATAGTCAAGTTTAAACTTCATTCGCGAGCTCACTTTTTGGCCCCGTAAATTTAATAAAAGTAGCACAGAATTATTCCAGTAAAATACTTTGCAGAACATTCCACAGATAGCTGTACACGTACACGAAGAAACTTTCTAGGTACTTTAATTAGAGAGCTTCAAACTTTTGGTCCAGAGAATTAGGTTAATCGATTTTGAACTAGATTAGTTAACAAAACGATAATCTAACATGTACAAACTTGAAAGTTCTGGTTTTCTCAACAGGCAAGTTATTTTATCAGGCCAAGATAGTAATATTATTTTAATGTGATATATATTACGATTAAATGTGTCATAGTCATAGAAAAGACTAAAGATCTTTCAGTTTTTCCAGGATCCAGAAAATCTATTTTTTCCTACGATCGTTATCTTTTTAACTAAGCGAATTCTTATTATGGCGATTAACGAGTGCACTGAGAGACAACGCGGCTAGCGCAGTTGTTAAGCAACTGCCTACTGAGCCCACGGTCCCGGGTTCGAATCCCGGCAAGGGCAAATATTTGTGTGATGAACTCCAATATTTGTGCCTGGGTCATGGATGTTATTTGTATAATTTAAGTATGTATTTATCTATATGTCGGGGACGGGTCTGGATGGCCGATGTGGTGTGTGACACATTAGTTGAGCTATTCGATATAGTTGTGGACGAGGAGGTAGTTCGAGCGAGATGAAACACTTCAGATACAATTAACTTGATTTATTCCTTATACAATGAAGCACAAAATAACAGTTCCTGGCACAGAGGTCTGTAAGCTAGGTTATCGAAGTCTCGAACAGAATAGTCTTTATTAAATTAACACTAGGCACATTGCAGGGTTATAACACTGACTCTAAACTTGGTATAGCACAACGAAACGGGACAGTTCCAAGGCAGTAGTGCACTCGACGGTGACCCAAAGCGAAGTGTCGGTGGGCGTTCGCTGAGTGAACCGCCAAGACTCTGTCTAGCGCGCCAAAACAGGTTCAAGGGGGCGCTACTGTCGCCTTCCAATGACGCGCCGGCTTCGTTGAGCGTCCATATTCATGACCGTCTCCGACATATATAAGTATGTTTATCATCATCTAGTGTCCATAACACAAGCGTATTAGAGCTTACTGTGGGACTAGATTGATTTGTGTGAGGTTGTCCAATATTTATTTATTTTATTTATTTATTTATTTATGCAGATGTGAGTGCAATATTCGTTTTACAAAAACGAGCCATCCGTGCGATATACGGACTACAGACCCGTGATTCCCTAAGAGAATTGTTCAAGACAATCGGTATTATGACCGTACCTAGTCAGTACATTTATGAAAATATTATTTATGTTAGGAAAAACCTTAGACTATTCCGTAAAAGATGTGACATACACGATTTTAACACTCGAAATAAGGATAAATTGTTATCAGTAGGCACTAGGTTAAGTAAGGTTCAAAAGTCATTTGTGGGGCTCTGTACACGCTACTACAATAAGTTGCCCGACCATATTATTTGTCTGTCGGAAAATAAATTTAAATTAAGTAAAACTTTGCAAAGAAAAGCTTATTATGCACTAGAGGAATACGTAGCAGACAAAGACGTATGGTCGGACGCCTCAACTGCAGCCCATCAAGGCATTTCCATTTTGTAAAGTTACGTTAAGATGTTAAGTTAATATATTGTCTATAGTTAAGTTATTTAATGTAAAAATTGACCTTCAAAAAATATTCGCTTGGAATTTACTTTGAATAAAATACTTTTGACTTTTTGACTTTGACTACTCGGACGAAGTCGCGGACAGAAGCTAGTCAAAGATTTATGGAAGAGTTTTCTGATAGATGTCAGCGTCTACCGTTGCATCAAGGCCCTGTGTCTCTATCCGGTCCTGAATCATCTGACATATTATACCTTCGTATGTTGTATCTAATTAGAAATTTGGTGTATCTGAATTATGTGCATTGTTTTGGATAGATATATATTGTCAACTTTAAAAATATATCTATTTATAATTAATCTCCCATTTGCAAAATTTTGGGTGCCTAGACTCACAAATTATAATTAATATGTTCATACTAAAACACGGGCTCTAGTAAAGGCTTGGAGGAGTTTGAAAATTAGAACATGATTTTTATATGAACTAATTTTAGCAGATACCGAGGTATCTGCCTTTCTTGAAATGAAAATGTCAAGAATACATTTAAGCAGGCATATTAATAGAAGGACGGGCAAATTGTTTATATAAATTTTCTATACTTACAGGATAGAGCAATATAAAGAGGAGTACTATGTGAAGATAGATCTCAAGGAAAAAAAATCCGAAGATAACGTTTCATTTTTGACAATATTAGATTACAAATTCAGTAAAATAATGATAACTGTGTCGTACCGTTTCGAGTCTGATAACGGTGGTTCCAAAGGTGGATCAAAGGGCCGCACCTCTAACAAAAAAAAAACAATTATGTATCGAGAACGGAAACGATATGACTTGTTTTCCGATTCTTTAAAGTCAACTGAGGCGATGATGATTGATGAGTATAAGTAACGGGAGCTCGGAGGGCAGACCCTCGCGCTAACAATAAAACTTAATACTAGAGGCTGTGCGGAAAGAGTAGAGCCGTTGCAGAAACGGAAACTATCATTATGGATTAAACATGCCAATGGAAACTTAGACACGTCTTATAATTAAAAAATAGACAAACTTCTGTCGTTTATATGTCATTTTCACCTCACCAGCTCAAACATGGCGATTTTGCTGTCAGTTAACAGTGAACAAAATGCGATTTTGTTTCGAGCGTGAGTAGAAAGTAGCATTTTTTTTTAATCACGAATTGCCATTTTTCAGCCAAAGGTTAATTATAAAATTCGAATCGTTCGAATTCCGATGCACTCTGTCGCTTTCATATCTATATTATTATGAAAAAGAGAGTGATAAAAACAGTCATATCAATTCGAAATTCGATTTTCGAATCCGACATCGAATAAGAACACGTTCCGATACCATAAAATTAATTACAATATTTATTGTTTTTAACGACCGAATGTTAAAATAATAGTACCTTTTATATAAATCAAATAAATTACTGTTTAAATAAGATAAGGTTTTTCAACTTTATACTATATATACCCGTACCAATAATTAATGATTTCACCAATTTGTCATGGACGCATTTTCAAAACTTATTTTTTTTTTTTAGTTCAAATTGTTATTTTGTTTTTTATTTATTTAGTTCGGTGCCTTAAAATATCAATCAAACTATAAACAAAATCTTGTAATAAGCACGTAATGTATCTGCTAAATGTTCCAATTTGATCAAATAATGAACCGTGGTGGTTGTGTGGGACTGCTGGTATAGTGTTGGAACGTATAATTTCAATTTAATTATATTTGTATTCAATTTAAAGCAGAAGTCTTGGAGTAGTAGGGCCTCGTGCAGGGTCCGTCCGGATTGTTACTACCGTCTTGCCTACTAACCTACCGCCAAACAGCAACGTTCGCATTGTTATGTTCCGGTGTGGGGGTAAGATAGCCGGTGAAATTACTAGCATAGAGGCATTCTATCTTCGTCCTCCGGGTAGGCAAACACTTGTGACTCCTCTGGTGTTGCAGGTGTTTATGGGCGACGGTAATCGCTTTCCATCAGGCGATACGTTTGCTCGTTTGCCCCTATGACATAAAAAAAAGGTGGTATCGATTTTCTAATTAATAATATCACTGAAATCAGCAACAAAGACTATAAACCTACCTACACCTGAATGGTTGGAAGAAAAAGTACAAAAAGTCGAATATGTTCTCGCTGTTGAGGTGAAAAGTTCTGTGCTACACGAGAGCAAAGCTTTTTGCATCTCGTGCTGTTGGTCCCTCGCTACACTCAGGATTCTAACTAAGAATCACTCACTACGCTCGTGATTTAAACATAGAACCCTTCGCTTGCTCGGGACTCAAAATCAGCACTCGCAACAAAAAACAACTTTGCTCTCTTGTTGCACAATAAATAACTATTGTCAATTCGTTGCGAATTTCATATACAAGAACCGCAAGGATTACGTATAAAAAATAAAAATAAAGTCGAAACGGGGTAAAACCGCAATTATAGTACAGGGGAAATCATATTATATTTAATATTATATTTTACTTATTCGATTTTCTTAGCGGGTAAAGGTGGCTAAAAACCCCACTATCGACTTACAAAGTCACAGAACGTGTGTCTGCTATGACGGGTATTTATGTTATCATTTAATATTAAATTATTACGTAGGTACTCCTTAATACTCCCCTTAAAATCGGTCTGTATGTTCATTCAAGTATATATTAGTTACAAAACATATTTATGTATAAAATATGCAAGTCATTAATTATCTTAAAATAACTGACAGGGAGTAAAGAACGGAAACTCTTGAACTCAAATGAAAAAAAAAAAAACATCTACCTAATGATATTTTGAAGCAACAGCTATGTAACCCTAAACTGAGCGTGGCCGGACATGCTTTCAACCGATTTTTAATTACACATTTTCCATATATATCATTTTTAAATTTTATAATAAAACAGAAGTCCCAGAAGCTATCAGAGTCTTTGAAGTATCATGTCAGTGAAAATTCAAGTCTTTCTTCGATATCGTTGCAGGGTGTCACGTGGTCCGTCTCTGTCTTTTATTGAAATGAAATTTACAGCCCACCGCTTCCACGTCTCATTCCTTCTCAAACGTCAAATGTGTGGGAAAATTCTCATAAAACAGAATGCGTCGTAGTTGTACGGAGCAAAATATGAATCTACTCATACATGTTTAGGCTTGGTTCAGAATAAGCTGAGCACTGGTTATCGTAAGAAACCGGCCAAGTGCGCGTCTGACTCGCGCACCGAGGGTTCCGTGCAAACACTTCCGATCTCAACTGGCCGGGTTTAGTTAAATTTGCACCTGGTATCTATGGCACCGCAGAAAAATGAGGTGTAAAGTTAACGCAACCGATCACCTTTGTTGTATGGGAGTCCCACTGAAATATTTATTTTATTCTGTTTTTATTATTTTTTGTTATAGAGGCAACAGAAATACATCATAAAGAAAAGTCAGCTATCTAACTGTCACGGTTCATTAGATAAAGCCTGGTGACAGACGGACGGACAGGCAGACAAACAGAAAAACAAAAAAAAACAGAAGAACAGACGAACAGACAAACAGACAAACAGACAAACAGACAAACAGACAAACAGACAAACAGACAAACAGACAAACAGACAAACAGACAAACAGACAAACAGACAAACAGACAAACAGACAAACAGACAAACAGACAAACAGACAAACAGACAAACAGACAAACAGACAAACAGACAAACAGACAAACAGACAAACAGACAAACAGACAAACAGACAAACAGACAAACAGACAAACAGACAAACAGACAAACAGACAAACAGACAAACAGACAAACAGACAAACAGACAAACAGACAAACAGACAAACAGACAAACAGACAAACAGACAAACAGACAAACAGACAAACAGACAAACAGACAAACAGACAAACAGACAAACAGACAAACAGACAAACAGACAAACAGACAAACAGACAAACAGACAAACAGACAAACAGACAAACAGACAAACAGACAAACAGACAAACAGACAAACAGACAAACAGACAAACAGACAAACAGACAAACAGACAAACAGACAAACAGACAAACAGACAAACAGACAAACAGACAAACAGACAAACAGACAAACAGACAAACAGACAAACAGACAAACAGACAAACAGACAAACAGACAAACAGACAAACAGACAAACAGACAAACAGACAAACAGACAAACAGACAAACAGACAAACAGACAAACAGACAAACAGACAAACAGACCAACAGACCAACAGACCAACAGACCAACAGACAAACAGACAAACAGACAAACAGACAAACAGACAAACAGACAAACAGACAAACAGACAAACAGACAAACAGACAAACAGACAAACAGACAAACAGACAAACAGACAAACAGACAAACAGACAAACAGACAAACAGACAAACAGTCAAACAGACAAACAGACAATTAGACAGACAAACAGAAAAACGAAAAAAAAAACCGAAGAACAGATGAATAGACGAACAGACGAACGGACGAACTGACGAACTGACGAACGGACAACGGGCGAACGGACGAACGGACGAACAGACGAACAGACAAACAGACAAACAGACACACAGACAGACAGAGGGAAGCGGAGTCTTAGTTTCTTTCTATAGCCTTTCTATATCTCTCAATATTGCCCTTTCCTGCCATTTAAACTTAATGTTTGTTATCGTTAGCTGCTAATGTCATCAGCTCGATAACATTAGCCGCTTTTGTCATTTGTACTTTAGCCACATGGATCACCATTTCCCATAGCAAAATACACACACAAAAATTGTTCCTCGCTCCGTAATTTCACTAACTTGCATGTTAAATAATAAGTTATATAAACGGTGTGAAAGAAAGTAAAAGAAATAAATAGTTTTTAAATGACAGCACGGAAACTTCCTTGAACAGCAACAACTTTTAATTTTATTAGGTCTCGTCTTATGTAACTGTAACAAGCTTTAGCGAGGAAAACTTTTTCTAACAGTAACACTTGTTTGACTGATCTTGTTGCCTTAACTAGTTTGCACTCGACGCTGGCACAGCTGAGGGTAATTTTTCTATGTCGGTTTAGAATTACTTTTCCCAATGTCATTGAATATGCTGCGGTGTTGGTGTTTGTGTCTAATGATGTTAATAAATAAATCATGCGTATCGATATCTTAATGCCACAATATGAAACCTGGTAACATACTAACATTGCGTGTAGAATAAAAGCTTGTAAATGGAAGCTGTGAAAATGTTTATGAAATGAAATGTGAAAATAGGAAATTTTTAAGAGGACTGCACATTAATGATTTGCTCAGTAAATATACATTAAGACCGAGCACAAAAATAGGCAAACTTACAGCAGAAATCTTCCCTCTTTCCCGATGTTCTTTAAAAGCATGTTTACGGAAATTATTCTTTTTTTTTTCGACATTGTTTTTTTTCTTGATGATGTCTATTAAGGATGTTTGACTATTAATGTAGCACATCGTTACTATCGATTCTCAACGTAATTTGATACAACTACTTATAAAGTCAAAATCATTACAGTAGATGGCGCTACCTTGTATCTCTAACTCATATAAGAGGTGTTTAGGTTAGTTTATTTATGTCAACAATATAAGTTGATTCCCTTTATTCTATTGCCTTAACATTACAGTACAAATATACTCAATTTCCTCTAGATCCGTCGATCTCTGGCCCTGGCATCCAGTATGGTCCAACCTTTGTAGATAAAACATTGCGCCATCTTTCCTTTGATCTTTAATGCTCCGGGTATCCATTCTGTCACTTTTTTGGTCCATCTAGTTGGATTCACAATACTCACTACTCTCTCTTTACACGATGTTGGTTAATTTAGTTCTGGTTCTTAGGTTTAGGTTTAGAGAATCTTTATTTACTCATAAGAACAATACAGTTCACTTAAAATGAGCTTACAAATTAGATATCCTTAAATTAAATGTATTTAGCGTGATCGCTAGAGGTTTATATAACATTATTTTGTACATGTGTCTTCACTAATTATAAAAACGGTATAAACTCACGTAAAAATTGTCAGGAACGGCCCGACATGTTTCGAACTCATTTGGAGCTCTTCATCAGGGGTAGCTATCCGTGCTGCTACGCGACTCGCGACCCACTGCACTTTTAATCGCTCTTCTTGCCGCCCTCTGCGCACGCGCAGATAGCGCGGCGCGGGGAGGGCAGGGCTCTTGCGCTGTCACCACTGGACTGTCTGTCACTGCATTTTCACTATTACCCACTGATACCACGCACACTTGACTTATTGTATCAACGACATTGTCTGAACGCGAGATGTTTTTTAACGCCGGAATCACAGGGTTCCATGCTGGAGGTAGAGCCCACCCACCGTCTCGGTTGAAATTCGGGCGCCGTCCAATTTCGATAGCTTCACGGAAGATACAAGTCAAGTGTGCGTGGTATCAGTGGGTAATAGTGAAAATGCAGTGACAGACAGTCCAGTGGTGACAGCGCAAGAGCCCTGCCCTCCCCGCGCCGCGCTATGTGCGCGTGCGCAGAGGGCGGCAAGAAGAGCGATTAAAAGTGCAGTGGGTCGCGAGTCGCGTAGCAGCACGGATAGCTACCCCTGATGAAGAGCTCCAAATGAGTTCGAAACATGTCGGGCCGTTCCTGACAATTTTTACGTGAGTTTATACCGTTTTTATAATTAGTAAAGATGTCTCACGGTAGTTTTAATAACATGTGTCTTCAGTTTGGTTTTAAATACACTAAGGGATTCACAATCCTTTACATTATTTGGTAATTCTTTATACATCCGTGCTCCCTCATACATTATGCTACTTTTGCCATAACCCGTTCTATTTTTGCGTAGTTGTAACTTGTTTGTGTTTCTTAGACAGTGTTTGAATTTTCGTTGTGTAAAGTTAATGTCTGAATGTATTTTATCTGTTAGAATTTTTCTTACGAAAATGCAAGTTGAATAGGTGTATAGTTGTTTTAAGTTAAAAAGCTGTACTTTCTTGTATAGTAACTGAGTGTTCATTCGATAATCATATTTAAAAAGTGCCTTTATGGATTTATTTTGAGATCTTTGTAGTTTCTGTAGATTAGTTTTGGCAGCACATCCCCATATCTCGATTAAATAATCTAAATGTGATTTCACTAGCGAGTTGTAAATTGTCAAGCGGGCTTTGTGCGGGATGCATGTTGTAATTCTACGCATTGTGCCGGTTACTGAAGATAACTTAGAACGCACATGTTGTATATGATCCTTCCAAGTTAACTTGTCATCTAAGTGTAGTCCGAGATACTTTTCATGATGGGAAAGATTTATGGGTTGGCCATTAATCGTTAGGTTGATGTGTGTGGGGATGACTTTATTTTTAGCTTTAAATATCATATATGCTGTCTTTTTAGTATTGATAGTTAGGAGATTACATTGACACCAGTAGTTAAAGAGATTGAGATCATTTTGCGCTTGACAGACAAGATTTTTTAGATCAGGGCCGAAATAAAAGAGACAAGTATCATCAGCGTATAAAGTTATATGCCCTGTTAGACCAATATTGGTAACATTATTAACGTATATTGAAAAAAGCAGCGGGCCTAGGATCGATCCCTGAGGGATGCCACATGATACTAACGTCGGGTTACTGCTTTTGTCACCTATCTTAACAAGTTGTTGTCTTTCAGTAAGATAAGATTCAAAGATCTTGTATGCGCTACCTGTGAAACCCAAGTCCTGAAGTTTCTGTAAAAGGAGAGTATGGCTAACTGTATCAAACGCCTTTTTCAGATCTATAAAAACGCCCAAACAAAAATTTTTGTCATCGTTATTCGTTTTTATTTTAGTTACCAGATCCATAGCTGCCGATAGAGTATTGGACTTGTTTCTAAAACCGTATTGTTGGGATGTTAAAAAGTTTATAGTAGTTAGATGTTCATCAAGGCGGCTATACAGTATTTTCTCGTAGATCTTGGATATCACAGGCAGCACCGAGATAGGCCGATAATTTTCCGGGTTTGATTTATCACCAGATTTGAATATAGGTGTCACCCTTGCAATTTTAAGGCTGTTAGGGAATTCACCAATAGTAAGATTTTCATTTATCAAGTTAGTGAGATTTTCTACGATAAGTTTGGCAATACATTTTATTGATTTAGTACTTATTTCATCGATACCTGTACTGGCATCTAGACTGTTAATAATATTATTTATTTCGTCTATGGAACATAGTTTAAGTGTGTTTATTTCATAAGTAGGCTTTTCGTGTTTATATGTGTATATGTATTTTGTAATGTCTTCGTTTATTTTTTTTGGTATTTGATCAGATAACTTTGTTCCAATAGATGAGAAGAACTCATTGAAGATTTCGCAGATCAGATAACCATCTTCTACTGTTTGAGAGTTAAATATAAGTTAAGGAGGGGCACAGATATCTTTCCATTTGTTTTTAGATAGTTCATTGATCAAATACCACATTTTTTTAGAGTCTCCTTCACAGCGTCTAAAAGTTTCGAGATAATATGTTTCTTTAGCATGTTTGATTAATGCACCAACTTTATTTCTTAGAGCAATAAATTGATCCCTCTTGTCCTCGTCTTTCTTTTGTTCTTTCCATAAAATATTCCTTTCCGTTATTCCGTCTAGTATTTCTTTATTAATCCAATCTTCTCTGGGCAGGTTCAAAATTTTTGTTTTCGTTATTCTATTTTTAGATGTGTTGCTTAATAAAACATTCCAAATCACTATATGAGTTGTGAGGTATTGCTGCGACAGTTGCATTTTGTACACTGTGATAAAGTCCTTCATAGTCTATGGCTCTGTATTGAAGTCGTTGTTTTGGAGAAAGTGTTTGTCTGAGGAGTTCTAATGTAAACTGTTTGTGGTCAGATAATGGTGCATCAATTAGCGTCAGGTTGCAGAGATCTTCATTTAGATTTCCAGAAACGTGGTCTATGATGCTCTTCTTTGTGCTTGTTTCACGCGTAGAGAATTCTGAGTCGACTTTATTTAGGATTGTGTATCCAGCTTCCTCCAGAGTAATTTTATAATTAATCGTGTCATTATTTTGCGTTAATAAATCTATATTAAAGTCACCAAATATTAAACCTTGTTTTTTTGTTTTCCAATTGAATTGATAGATGATCTAAGAAGGTGTCTGTGATTTTTTTATCTGGTTTATATATAGCCCCTACATACAGGGCAAATTGTTGTAAATATATCCATAAGTAGTGAATTCCGTTTTGACATAACTCTTCGCATTTATTATATTTTAAAGTTTTATGGACATAAATCGACACACCTCCTCCATTTTTATCCGTTCTGTGGTTATAGACATGCACGTAGTTGGGTAGGTTGAAAAAAATAGTTTCTGATTCTGAGCGTATCCAAGTCTATGTTAATATCAGTAAGTGAACGGTCGTACTCATTGACTGGAGTATGCATTTTAATTCATCAAACTTGCCTGGTCTCCGTATGCTACGAACATTAGCGTAGAAAAACTTTAAAGAAGACTTTTGGGAAAATATCTCCGTATAATTGTACTTGATAAAATGCTGATTGCTGCGTTGGTTTATTGTTCGAAGTTTTTTGGATGGTTTTTGGTAATTTTTGGAACTCCTTTGATATATTTAATAGTCAAATCCGCTTCCCCTGCGCTTATACGGCGCTCCAATTCTTGCCTTACATTTTCTAGGTATGTTTTTTGAGCTATAGTTTGGTCATAATACAGTTTGAACGTGTCGCCCAATTTAGATTTATTTCTTAGTAGATATCGCACAGTTTCGGTCGATTCGAAAGACACCTTTAAGAGACGATTTTTTTCGGAGCTGTATTTACCTAGTCTTTGTGTTTTCATAGGTTCCGGGCATTGTTCATAAATCGATTTAAATGTTTTCATGACTTCGGTTAAGTCGTGTTGTTGTCGAGCCGCTGCGTTTTTTTCGCATATTTCTGGAATTCCCGCAACTAAAATGTTATGACGACGCTGATAACGGTCGTATGATTCTAGGATGATGTCTTCGTTACAAGCGGTTAGCGGGTTCTCGGATGTATGTTTAGTTCCTATCGGCTGGGGTAACGGTTCAGTGGATTTTAACGAAGTGACTTCTAGGTGTAAGTTTTGCATTTTTTCTTGTATTTCAGAGTTTTCTGTTTTTAAGTTTTGTATTTGATGTTGGAGGTCATTGTATAATTGTTCGCTTAGCGTAAGTACTAGTTGTAATTTTTATATTTTTAATCTCTTCTTTAATTTCTGCACAGTTTCCTCGTATTTCCGACATGGTTTTTTCCTGATTTACAGCAAAATCTTTTAATAGCATTCTCATTTCTTCGCGAAAGCTATGCAGTTCAGCCTTAATATCACAATCGGGATCTGGTTGTTTTCTTTTCCTCATATTGACATACTCGTCAAAGAGCTCGTCTTTCGATGTAAGTGTTGACAAGTTTGGTTGCGAATTTGAACTGTTTCCGTTACCGCTCATACCTTGCTTAGTCGGTGAGTGACGTGCCATACTCATCTTGCTTCTTGGGTGGTCGCTGTTGCCAAGTGCAACTAAGTAGTGCAAGTACGGGACGACAGATAGTTTATCTGTGACGTAGTGTTTAGCCCCGCTAGGTGGATTAGGACGTAACGGGCCTAGACACTAGTACATATCCCTCGATCCAGACGGGATCTTGAGGGTTTTCCGAGCTAGCTTAGTTCGGGAGGCAAGGAGCGGGGGATAAATCAAACTAGGATGTCATATACTAACAAACTGAGGGCTTTTATGCCTGTTTATTTATAGTCAACCTTAATCCTACCCTAAAACCTAGATGACCTATCCTAGACGTCCCTAAATTCCCTAGGGGACTCGGTGTCCCGGCCACGCGTCGGGTTAGCGTTCCGTCGGGGAACAGTTAGTGGTTAGTACGCGTGGCAAGGGAGCCTGGTCGGTATCCTTCGTGGAAAGCTACCCCTAATCGCAGGTGCGGCCAGAAACACACCGCGCTTAAGGATAGATTTCCCGGCTGCTTGGACGACTAGATGCGTGGTAAACACACCGCGCCGGCAGCCTGGTCCAGGAGCGTAAGCACTAGGTCCCCGTGTCAGCGACAACGAGCGTGGTAAACACTCTGCGCTGGGAACAGCCCCCGGTTGTAGCGACAACGAGCGTGGTAAACACTCTGCGCTAGGGACGGCTCTAGGGCTTAGCTTAGGACACCTGGATATCGACCTCACACCATTACCTAGATTGACGGAGGACCTACGGCGTCGCAAGGAGCGTGGTAAACACTCTGCGCTGCGGGGAGCGATGGTTTATAATGCCTCACAGTTGGAGCCGCTCACACGACCTTACTGCTCGAGAGATGGTAACACACCGCTGCCCGTACTGGGCGCGCGTCGGCTTATATAGCGGCCTAACGGTACACGGCGCGTCGCTTTCCCTGCCGCCCGCGCTCCGGTGCCGCGCGCTGTGACGTCATGGCTCTGGCGGCGTGGTCTGCCCGCTGCTCGTTATATATCTATTTCACTCTTGCATATGCGTTTTGCTGCGCGCGGCCGGTTTTAGATAACCGTACGCTTACCAGTTAGTGGTTAGTACGCGTGGCAAGGGAGCCTGGTCGGTATCCTTCGTGGAAAGCTACCCCTAATCGCAGGTGCGGCCAGAAACACACCGCGCTTAAGGATAGATTTCCCGGCTGCTTGGACGACTAGATGCGTGGTAAACACACCGCGCCGGCAGCCTGGTCCAGGAGCGTAAGCACTAGGTCCCCGTGTCAGCGACAACGAGCGTGGTAAACACTCTGCGCTGGGAACAGCCCCCGGTTGTAGCGACAACGAGCGTGGTAAACACTCTGCGCTAGGGACGGCTCTAGGGCTTAGCTTAGGACACCTGGATATCGACCTCACACCATTACCTAGATTGACGGAGGACCTACGGCGTCGCAAGGAGCGTGGTAAACACTCTGCGCTGCGGGGAGCGATGGTTTATAATGCCTCACAGTTGGAGCCGCTCACACGACCTTACTGCTCGAGAGATGGTAACACACCGCTGCCCGTACTGGGCGCGCGTCGGCTTATATAGCGGCCTAACGGTACACGGCGCGTCGCTTTCCCTGCCGCCCGCGCTCCGGTGCCGCGCGCTGTGACGTCATGGCTCTGGCGGCGTGGTCTGCCCGCTGCTCGTTATATATCTATTTCACTCTTGCATATGCGTTTTGCTGCGCGCGGCCGGTTTTAGATAACCGTACGCTTACCGTCCAGTGACAGAATGACGTATGCACGGTCACTTGATACACACTAAAATACACTTAGGGACACGTGGCACAAGAGTTGACTTTAGCTTGACAGCGAAATATTTGTTAATTATAATGTTGCTTTAAACCGAATGCACGTCTGCTCTGAGCGACGCACGCCTCACGCATTGCTGTTCTTACTCGTATGCTTGTATTGCTGTGTATGTCAGAAATTTAAACACCGAGCATACTTATCTCCATCGTTTGTTAGCAAACCGCTTCTTTCTCTCGCCTCCTTTTTTAAAAGTCTAAGTTTTAATAGCAACTTCAAATAATGTTTTCTTTATACTTGTATTTATTTTTTAATTAATTAATCCGTTTTCTAACCTCTTTTCCGGTACACAATCATCAAATGTCCCAAATGAGTGTTACCACGTAACTTATTTTCTCATCCTTTATTATTACGTCCTGCCTTGGTCCATTTGTTATAATTTGTGTTTTTGAAGTAGGTATTAACAGATAATCCCACTCAAGAAAATAATGTTCTTGCAAATAAAAAACGCATGTCAGTTTTATATTGGTAAGAATACAGTACTTATCAAATTATTAAAGTGATGATGATGCTTCAATCAGCTGGTGGCTACGATAGAACAATTCGAAGTCCCGCGCGAAGCATATATATATATATATATATACATATATTTTTTAATTTGTCAGAAGATATAACTGCGTTAATAACAAAAAAAACCGGTCAAGTGCGAGTCGGACTCGCGCACCGAGGGTTCCGTACAAGTAAGCACTTTCCATCCTTAAGTGTTTAAGTTTGCACCTGGTATGTATAGCGCTCTAAACAAAAGTTAACGCAACCAATCCCGTTTGTTGTATTGTATGGGAGCCCCCCTCAAATATTTATTTTATTTTATATTTAGTATTTGTTGTTATAGCGGCAATAGAAATACATTATCTGTGAAAATTTCAACTGTCTAGCTATCACCGTTCTTGAGATACAGCCTGGTGACAGACGGACGGACGGACGGACGGACGGACGGACAGCGAAGTCTCAGTAATAGGGTCCCGTTTTTACCCTTTGGGTACGGAACCTTAACAATAATATAAGCGAATTGTATCGCGTCAAAAATATAAGAACCATTACTAATTTAAAATGCTATATTTTGAGTAAATTCAGTAATATTAGGTTAATGCTCTTTCTACTCCCAGCATAACCGATTTCCAGTCGATATCCCGATTCTGATGCTGGATAACAGGCGGGTCATCTCGATATTCGGCCCGGAAGTGCGTTACATGCCAATTGAGTTCACCCCGCTCTGCCAGCAAAGCTAGGGTTAATGGCACGGTATAATTTATGTTTAGAGTATAATCCGAGGGAAAATCTAGCATTACTTAAAATCAGTATTTGCCAAATTCTCAACACTGTAGAACGTATGCTTGTCGCGACGTCGAATGTTGCGAAAGCGTGACACGTGGCATCCAAGTGATCCAGAATGTAATGAATGACTGTGTAAAAGTGCTGTTGCACGCTGTAGTTTACTTACAGAATTATTTATGATTTTTCAGAAGAGCCTAGAGTGGCTCACTACTCTGACATGTATGATGGTTCTGAGCAATATCCCCCCATCTCCTTTGACGTCAAGTTTAACTTACAGAATAAATTTCATTATAATTATTGTCACAGTCTAATAATAATAATTTAAACAAAGCTGTCAACTCCACTCCGATGTAACATGTAAAAACAAAAAAGGCAAATCAAAGTAACAGTAAATAAAAACTTAAACTGAATAACAAATATAATATATGCACAAACATATGCATAAAATAAACCAAATATGCATAATATATGCATAAAATAAACCAAAACAAAAAGTTACTCACCTGTTACACGTTGCATTATTTATTTTATATGACAGTATTGTGTCATTAATTTTGTCGGTGCGTGACTTGGATTTTCAAGTCTGTTACACAGCGTTACAGGTTACAGCTGACGTACATAGGCAGTGAATAGGCTATGTTTTGTCATGTAACGTTTTTATTTTTTTCGGGAAAAGTTTTTTGACGTGACAACGTTTAATAAATTGATGAACGCCGGCCGTGCATACGAAAAAAGATGACGTCATTGTAGCAATACTTTAAGATGACGTCATTGTAGCAATACTTTGTAGCGCCGTGGAAGGGAAGGGGAACCACGTGACTGACACAAGCCTATGTCATCATGCTGTTCACAGATTCTCAAACTTTAAAATGTGGGAAGAGGGAAGAGGGAAGAGGGAAGAGGGAAGAGGGAAGAGGGAAGAGGGAAGAGGGAAGAGGGAAGAGGGAAGAGGGAAGAGGGAAGAGGGAAGAGGGAAGAGGGAAGAGGGAAGAGGGAAGAGGGAAGAGGGAAGAGGGAAGAGGGAAGAGGGAAGAGGGAAGAGGGAAGAGGGAAGAGGGAAGAGGGAAGAGGGAAGAGGGAAGAGGGAAGAGGGAAGAGGGAAGAGGGAAGAGGGAAGAGGGAAGAGGGAAGAGGGAAGAGGGAAGAGGGAAGAGGGAAGAGGGAAGAGGGAAGAGGGAAGAGGGAAGAGGGAAGAGGGAAGAGGGAAGAGGGAAGAGGGAAGAGGGAAGAGGGAAGAGGGAAGAGGGAAGAGGGAAGAGGGAAGAGGGAAGAGGGAAGAGGGAAGAGGGAAGAGGGAAGAGGGAAGAGGGAAGAGGGAAGAGGGAAGAGGGAAGAGGGAAGAGGGAAGAGGGAAGAGGGAAGAGGGAAGAGGGAAGAGGGAAGAGGGAAGAGGGAAGAGGGAAGAGGGAAGAGGGAAGAGGGAAGAGGGAAGAGGGAAGAGGGAAGAGGGAAGAGGGAAGAGGGAAGAGGGAAGAGGGAAGAGGGAAGAGGGAAGAGGGAAGAGGGAAGAGGGAAGAGGGAAGAGGGAAGAGGGAAGAGGGAAGAGGGAAGAGGGAAGAGGGAAGAGGGAAGAGGGAAGAGGGAAGAGGGAAGAGGGAAGAGGGAAGAGGGAAGAGGGAAGAGGGAAGAGGGAAGAGGGAAGAGGGAAGAGGGAAGAGGGAAGAGGGAAGAGGGATTATAATTTTTTTTATATAAGCAAATTACGTTCTACGTTAAAAGGAACAATCATCGACTTGACTTTCGCAAGACACATTACAGCAGAAACACTTTCTTTCATTTCATATTTCTCCTATCATCGTCCTATCCTCAACAAAATCACTCAAATAGGAATTAGTTAAGTTTAAGTTTACATGTACAATGTTTTAGTAAACAAAATGTATTTCTATAGTTAAAATTTGTGCAATTCTTATTTTCATTCAATTCCTTGTTCCTATTGTGCAATTTAATAATATTCATATCAATTAATATTCTACCGAGAATAAGACGTTGTCACGTAAAATCTTCCTTCGCCCGTAAAACCGACTTTACAGGCAACCATTTTTTTAACTGTTTCTCAATTAGCTTCAGTGAAATAGTTGAGATAGGGATATGAATACGAGCTTTGCCGTTGTAGTTCTAAGGGAAAGCTCGTGCACAACGTAATACCACAATACGACGGCATAATTTAATTCACTAGATCTGTAGTGACTTCTTGAATGGATACCGCACCGACTGTAACCGGCTTTATAATTATGGCATTTTTATCCATCTGCAGCGAAACAAAAATGATAACAATAAAAGTATGTTGTTAGATTCAAAAAAATAACTATGTTTCAATCATAATTATTATAAAATCCTCATCTATAATCTTATTATGTTATCATTTCTACAAATAGACTTTATGTACAACATTGTTTGTAAAAATATGGAAATATACTTATTTCAGACGAATTCAGAACAACTTGGCTAAAGGTCAAGAATGCAAATATGGCGTCAGAAGTAAAATATACCGTAAAAATACTAATAAGTCCATCTGTAAGCGACAGAGTGCACAGAGTAATTTCGGTATGCCGCCGGCGGGGAAAGACGGTATCACATAAATACCGAAACCAAAACTTTCTGTCTTTGTCAAAAACTAGGTCTTCGTTGAATGTTACGAGTACTTTACCTAGTGCATAGTTCGCTTCAAACAATTTAATGAGCGTGGAGGAACACTAAGTATCAGTTTTTAATTGTTTTAATTTTCCGTGTGAAACTTCGAAGCTTGCAGTTTTAAATGGAAATATACTGTGATGCAGTTTACTCAGTAGATTTATAAGAGTTCTCTGCCTTTTGTCGTGCTCACGGATAATTTTCAGCACACTAGTATAATGTTCAAAGTTTAATTACAAAGTCAAATACTATAATAAATGGGGCAAAACATGTGCAGTTAATGACATAACTGTAATCCAAATACCTAATACAGACTATACACTTCTACAGTAAGAAGAAGTGTTGCTAGCGCAAAAAATGTTACCCCGTTTAGTAGATATCAGTAATTTTCGGAATAAGTAACCTGACTTTCGGAATTACCCGACCCGAGTACACTTATAAACATAAATTACAATGTTCTATACTGACTAACGGTAAAGCGCCCTTTCTCGGGATTTCTCAAATACTAAGAAAACTTATTGGTTTCGGCGAAACGTCTGTGATTCTCTAAAAGGATTTATTTGCTCTGCAATTGGTATTCGCCGCTGCCCACTAAAAGGTTACATGGTTGGGATTTGTGGCGTGACATCACACCAGCCATTTCCTTCTCGAAGGGAAATTGGCTTCCTTCGGCTTTTGCCTTTTTTGTTTGATTTACACTGGCCCGTGCTCAGTCATACGGACTCCTTTACCGATTGATAACGACCTATACGTCGTCGAAATCTCACATATTTGTGCTCTTTTGACCAAGCATCGTAGCGTAGGTATCCCTTATTAGTTAGCGACTTACGATTCATACATTTTGTCCTAGAATCGATAGGTCGGTTGTCTTGGATGTTTAAATACTATATACGACAAGCTGGTTCCAGGGTACTATATGAAGCTTTACATAGAGGGGTGCCGATACGGTGGAAGGGACATGTTTGTGAATAAGCTCAGCTGAAATAGGCATAATCGACAGATTTTTTATTAATACTTTATAGACGCAGAAAATAGAAGTCTTTTAATTAGGATATAACTTTTAGTTAGGCATTGAATCTCAGCTTACTTGAAAGCTTAATTCTAGGTTTTCAACTCTTTAGCCTAGGTTCAAGTTTTCACATTATTAATTTGGGATCGTTTGGTTATTTTCGGAATGGCCTTAAAGAGAGTTATAACCATAGCCCGAACAGGTCATAGCAAAAACAAAATATAAATTATATTTATATAAACGCAACCCAAAATTGGCCACAGATGTGTGCGTAACTATTTCCATAGTTTTTTTCTTAATTCTTGTTTTGCTATGACCTGTCCAGGCTATGGTTATAACTACGGCCGTAACAGCAACAAACATTAAGACAAACAAGTGGTATGGAACCTTTTGTACAGGTGTCCAACTCGCTCTTGGCCGTTTCTGTATCCATCATATATGTAAGAAAATAAATCTGTGAAGAATACATTACTTCACAGATAGAAAAATAATCTAAGTCAGCCACATATGTAGCGTAAGGTGAAGGCTATTTGGAACCCAAGGGGCTATTTGGTATTAAGCAAGAAAAAGCTTTTAAGCTCGATTCTTTTTTACATTTGGAATATTAGGAACATGCATGATTTCAGGTGTAAGACTGGGTTGTTCCATATATTGCGATGGAAATATATATGAAAGCTTGAAAACTTTAATTTGCAAATTATTAAATAACCCATTGGGACCCCAATTAACCTCCTTAATACGTTTTATGTTGTTGAAATATAGTAAGTTATGTGATCGTCATTATGTCACTCGAAAAACCTTCACTTCTAGACAAAGGCCTCTCCGCGAATTTCCACAACGACCGGTCATTATCCTCATTGAATAGTTACCTTACCATGTTGACAAGGGGACAAATTCAATGTAACGTATACCCATTGATTCAATATAACGGCCGTATCACAGGCATATCGACTTTGCTAATTGTTGTTGTTTATAAATGGAGTACAAGTACATCGATAAAGTATAGTAGGAAGTCTTTTTTAAGGCCGAATTCGCTTTGCTTTGTTCTTACAAACAATGGGACCCAATGGGTTGTGTGCTTTCTGAACTGCGACCACTATCAGCACTTATTAAACCTTAATATTTCAAAGTAGCAGTTAGTAGCAGCGTAGGCATTGGGTCCCATTGTTTGTTAGAACAAAGCGAAGTGAATTCGGCCTCTTAAAATATTCCTACTATAGACGTATAGTGGTAATTTTTCGAACAAAAGTTATTTTATTAAGATACCAGGAATATATTCCCAGATTGTCGGTTAACCAGGATGCGTTTAGTGAACATGTCATTCTGTGGCACGACAAACGCATAAAGAGCTTTACTCTTTGGCACGACTTGAAAGAGCATAGTACGTTCAGTTTTTTCTTTTGACTTTCTTAAAACGTCCACAAAGCGGTATTTCCTGGGGTCATTAGTCGTTATACAGATTCATTCCGTTCTTTTATTTGAGGAGTCTTCCTTTAGGGCTTAAGGGCTTATTTTATTATAATTATAGATTTGGGATCATTATAATCCATTCTGCAAGATATCTCTTTATACCTACGTATTTCCAAGCTAGCTATGCAGTTGATGTCTTTATATGTGAGGGTTTATAGTGTCCATTCAGGACTGAAAGAAGTGAATCATATATCAAAGTTTATTGTAAGTGCAGGCTCCGTCGTTGTGAGTGTTTATTGAGGCTTCCACACTGTTATATGACCGTCTAAATGAAAAAGTGCTTAAGGGTGTAGGCACCGACATATTTTTCAAAACAATGTAGGTCAATTTTAAATGCCAAGCACAGCTATATTAAAATTTAGGAATAAAGTAGGAAAAATAGAATAAAGTAGGAAAAAAGTAGGCCGTTTCTAGGAAAACAATGAATAGGAGATTGCTTCGCTTTGTTACAGCTTGCTTACTAAGTACGACCATGCTGGTGTTGTAACATCCTAACGCAGCATGTGGTGCTTGTGTGTCTAACGTACTTATGATGATATACGTATGTTGTATACAGAAGCCAACAGAAGGCTTAGTGGTAAGACCGAGGCGTCCGCCCGTATGAACAGATTACCTCCAGAATTTTTCGGATAATTACTCATCATCATCATCATGCTGCGTCTTCCGGTACGTGGTCGCCACTCAAGAACCTTTCTGCCTTATCGACCATCGGTTCTACAAGCAATGTGCCCCGCCCAATGCCACTTAATTTTGGCGACTGTTTGTGCTATTTACAACCTTGGTTCTCTTGAGGATATCCCCTCTCATATTATCTGATTCGGTCACGCAAAGAGACCAGAGAGATGCAGAGGAGCATAACTTAATTATTGACACACTTTACATTTATAATTTTTTCGCACATTCTTCGGGACATTGCATTTCTCTACCTTAAAGAAGAGCTGGTTGGACAATTTGACTCTGATACGTGTACATGTCTTGCTATTGTTCTACAATGAGCTGTTCAATCATGTTTCTAGCTTTCTGAATGATTTACCTTTATGGCGACTGGCAGTGGTCATCTATGACGGCGAGGCACCAACACTCAAGAGCACAACTTGAGAGCACGGTACAGAATCAAGGTAAGAGCGTACCCCTAGTCTAGTAGCCATTGGGTGTGCTAGGCTAACATGCAGAACGAGGTAGGTATGGGAAAGCACTCCTGAACATACTTGGATGTGAAATTGAGACATAATACCTAGCTTTATATTAGGTACCTACCTGGTATTTTCATCCAGGACATTAAGCCGTAATGAAACCTAGGTACTCACTTAATGGAATTACTGTACATGTTTATGTATATAACTATTTCATTAATTAATTATTAACATATGACTCGAACTTTTCTTATTCATGTAATCTTGTATCTCTATCTACCTATTTTAAATAGTAGAGTTGTTAGTCCGCTGTTTTCTAACATAATTGTGCGCATCGGGTTACAAGCATGAAATTTCTACCACACATAGAGTGTTCCACGGTGATTATTTTCAGATGTGGAGGGAAGTCAGATTCGTCCCCTGTGAGGCGGGAGAGCGGAGTGAATACGGCCAAGTATCCCTCTTTTCTTTCTTTATTGCTGGTCAGTTAAGTCTACCAGGACGTGTTTGGTATCGTTTCCGTGTAAAACAAATATCAGAAATTAATTTTTTATGTTATTTTCGTATAGTTCCATATAAAAATATGGGTGTAATGGCCGAAAAGGTAAAAATCACAACAAGTTTTTTTATTCAGTGAGGTAAATTAGTTCAATTTCGTGAAAAATTTCAAATTATTATTTCAAAAAGTTCATTTAATCTGGTTTCTAAAAATATATTAATGTTCTCATACAAACAGTAGCTGAAAATATATCTTTACGTCGGCGTAACCAACGTAAATCTCCGAACGCATCCTATTTCGCTTCATTAAATACATTAAATAATGATTATTAACATGCTTTTACATATAATATTTACTATATGCGTCCTAGAAAAACAAATTAATGTAATTAAAACAATTTTTTTTTTTGCTAATGTATCATGAGCACGCGGGCTAATCTCAACATCAACAATTTATTTAAGTTACTGTTTGTATGAAGAGTGCCCAATATTTATATATTTTTAGAAACAAGATCACCTTCGTATTTCCAAATATTGTCACATACTTTAATAATGGATTAAACAACTTAATAGAATAAACAAATAACATAATACACACTGTAAAACTAAAATAAATAATAATTAAAACTAGTTTTTAAGCTAGAAGGGAACTATGAACAGTTCCGGAAGGTGCCTGGCTCAAAAGTCCCTAGAATACTAGCGGAGTTGCCGCGCACTATAGCTAGGGAGATCCTTTGAGCCAAGTACTCGCCGGAACGGGGGTCCACGCCTCGGTCTTTCAGCCTTCGCGCCAAAGCCGCGACAAACTCCTTAGCCTCAGCGCACCAAGGCCCACCAGTCTCTACGGCAACCGGGACGAACTCATACACTGGTTCCAGGTTACTGTACTTCACGTGCTTTAGTTTAGCGGCGGTTTCGGCAGCGCCACCGGCGGCACGTGTCGTATCAGCGAGGTGAGAGGGAGCAAAGGTGCTGACGCAGGTTGCGTCCCATATAAGGCTGCGACCTCTCACCTATGGGACCAGTGTTAGCCCGTCCGGTCTTTTGCTATCGGTACGACTTAAGCCCTGGGGTTCTAGGGTGCATGGGATGTTTGCCGCGACCATAGCTCGACGGATGATATCATTCAAGGCGTGATGCCTTGAGAAACGCCCAGCAGCGCGTTGGCAACTTAGGCCGTGATGGCCATTGGCCTCTACTGTCGCTCCGCAAACACAGCGGTGTGGTTCGCACACTTGGCATCCGAGTCTGAGGGCTGCGCCTATCCTTAGGGAGTCGTTATCAAGGAGGGTTCCCAGGTGGGGTGAGGGTAGTGCGTGTAGCCATGCTCCAGACTCGGATGTCATGGCGGCTTTCAGGCGGGCCACATCGCTGCCCATTGCGACATTAAATTTGCTATTTTACAATATTTTTTTTAGTTGTAAATATTCAGGAAATATAACTAATTTATCTCCCTGAATAAAAAAAACTTGTTGTGATTTTTACAATTTCGGAAATACAACCATATTTTTATATGGTACTATGAATAAATAACATGAAAAATGAATTCTTGATATCTGTTTTACACGAAAACGATACGACACAAGTCCTACTAGTGTTACCTGATCAGTAATATAAAAAGAAAAAAAGGACTCCTTTGTCCTATTCACCCCGCTTTCCCGCCGCACAGGGGACGAATCTGACTTCCTTCTACATCTGAAAATAATCACCGCAGAATACTCTATCTGTGGTAGAAATTTGGTGGTTGTATCCCGATGTACACAATTTCGCGACTTAGCAAAATGTACTAGAACACGCAGGCTAGGCTTAACATCAACATTTTTTTCAAGGTACTTTTTGTATCAGATGTGCCCAATATGTATACATTTTTAAAAACAGCATTAAATTTGCTGTTTAGGTTTATTTTTATACATTGTAAATATTCAGAATAGATAACTAATTTATCGTTCTGAATAAAAAAAACTTGTTGTGATTTTTACCTTTTCGGCAATAAACCCAAATTTTTATATGAAACTATTCTTAAATAACATGAAAAATTAATAGCTGATATCTATTTTACACGAAAACGATGTCGCACAAGCCTTAATAGCCTTAACTGATCAGTAATAAAAAAAAGAAAAAGCTCCTCTTCACCCCGCTCTCCCACCACACAGGGGACGAATCTGACTTCCTTCCACATCTGAAAATAATCACCGTGGAACGTTCTATGTGTGGTAGAAATTTCATGCTTGTAACCCGATGCGCACAATTTCGCGGCTTAGCAACTCTACTAAAAAGTTAACTCACACAATTAATAACTATAACAGAGAAGAAATATGTTGTTTTTCTTAAATTTTCCGTAATAACGAAGCTGAATAGCTTCCGAACGTACTAAAATCAAACAAATTAAACGCGATAAATCTCGAATCAATTGTTATACTTAAATGTGTAATAACTGTGAAATAGGGTGTTGCTTATATGGCGAAAAAAGGAAAAAAACTGAAATCTTAAAGTCTCACCCCCCTATTTTGTTCTACGACCCCTATTAACGGATGCTAGTTTTTTTGCTTTTTTTTTAAACCAATTTTAGGGGTCGCTACCAGCTGTCAAAGTTTTGGAAAAACAATAAAAACATGTTCAAATAAACAAATATAATTTACATACATTCTTATTAAAATTAATTAAAATTATGATATAATTAAGTAAAAGAAAATTAAAATTTTAATTTTTATGACAATAAAGTAGATTTTTTCGCATTAGGGTACAGTGCACTCTAAACTCGACCGAATGCTTATATTAACGCGGCCTGCCGGGGGGCGAGGGGTGTGTATCGATCAAGGGGGATTCCCAAGCAATCGACAAACGTTATAGAAGTAAAATAAATATAAAATAGTGACTGCCAAGCTTGTCATATTGACACCTAAATTATGTTTTTTCTAAAACTTTATCAAGCGGTAGCTACCTCTAAAATTGATTTAAGAAAAAAAAAAAAACTAGCATTCGTTAATTAATCAGGGTACTAGAACATAATGGCGGGGTGAGACAATGACTTTTTGAAAGTTAATTTTTAAGCAACACCCTACTGTGAAAACTATTATTATGATCTTCGTGTTAGAAACTTCAAAAGGTTTCTGTTTACAATTTATAGGATTTAGTGCCCTTGTAACTTTTTTTCAATTTCCCCTGGCGGGACCAACTGTAAGGGATTCTTTTGACTTTGTGTCTGCATATTCATATTCCACTTAGATAGAACGGACGGAACGAGGGGAATTACCATAAAAAAGAGTCCATTCTCAGCATCCTCTTTGTTAAGTCCAGCGCTGGATGCTGCCAAGTTATTCCCTGCAAATGAGATGATGTAGGTACTTCTACATGGTAAGTATGTGGTTTAAGCCAGCTTAATTTATGTCAACGGGGATAATAGGGTAAAATATTTTATTTCAATTGCTATGACTACCAGTTCTCAAAAAATAAGGTGAAATATTATTATCCCTCTCGTATACGAAATGTCGCATTAACGTTATTTATTATCTACATACTACTTTTAAAATTCTAAAATTGTAATTAAAACGGATTATATCGCGATAATTATAATCCGTTTAAATCTTTTTATTTAAATGTGTGACATTCGCGGAAACCGATCAAAATAATCTATAATTGTATTGAATATTGTGCCTTATGGAAAAGGGTCATTATTTCAGGAAAAAAATCTTCCAATTTTCTTTGTCCTCTCATCACACCCGAACGGCTGGGTTGGGTGTATTTTATCCAAAGAAAAACCACCTTCTAGTATAACAATATATATAAAACGTGGCATTTGTAAACAAACAGTTCAAACAGAATACCTCTATAATTTCTCTCAAAAGCGTAATCTTATTACAGATTACCTTAACAAATTATCGCTACGAGCAAGCCTTACTAGGCAAAACAAATTAAATTGAACAGGCTCCAGGTCATAATCTTTAATCAGACGCGGCAGTTAAGGTACCGCCTCGCATTCATATCTTATTCTGAGAAACCATTCTTATAATGAAATTCCCTCTTAACAGTCCGCGGGATTGAAACCCGGTGAAACTGCGATATCTTCGCTAATGGCGCGAAACCGCGTAATGTTACGTAGCGTATGAGTCGGGGTAGCGTGAGGTGCTACCAGTAGGTAGGTACGTTGATCTATTTAAAATTGAAACCGTTGAATGCATTAAGATGTTTTTAGTCATGCCTCTTGTCCCATGTCGATACTTAACAGGCAATCCGGAAAAAAAAGAGAATAGGTATCTATCGATGCTATTTTTTTATTGGAATCAAATTTCTGTATGGGACTAACTACACAAGACTACTCTAAAAGTCGGATATGACTGTTAATGGTCAGCATGTTACAAGAACTAACTTGCCATTGTGGCTGTGTGTGCGTTTTTAAGTGCTTGCTTGGTTTACAAAATATTGTCTTTTTGCATTATGAGGATTCTGAAAACATCATACACTGTATGTATACATATATGCCATCTTTGAAAGAAATTTCACTGTGAGGTGAAATTTCTTTCTATGATGAGAATAACGCAACAGACTGGCGATAAGAGCCACTTGGAATCAAAAATAAATAAAACGAAATGGGAAGCGATTAGTGGCTGTTACGGATTTACTCTTGGGGTTTTCTTGTGTAAGCAACTGTTTTTCGTTCGAAGAAATATTAAGTAAGTACCTATTTTGTATTGGGTTTTGAATGAAAGAATAAAAAGAAATACTCAGAATTTTTATTTATAAAAAAGTAATTAAACAATGATAATTTTATCAATTGATCAATCAAAACTTCTATTTTCAGGCAAATCTGGTTCATTTAGGCAACCTAAATTTAGTCTAAAATACATATATCAAATGACAAAGTGATAAAAATAACGAAATCACTAGGTCAGATTTTTTTCTGTTTTGTCTTACGCAAGTACGTTGTATTGGGTAGCCAACCGCGGAAATGCCAGAGCAGAACCCTTTCGGTCAAAATTCTTCGTTTATTAAGGTTTCTAGCTTAAACCTCAACATATAAGAATTAAAATTTACTTTGTGGCGGGACTCCTACTTCATGGCCATCGGGATAATCTTTTCTATGATGTTGTTCTAAGACATACACAGCACGCAAAGATAGCGGTACCAAATACAGCACTGAATTGAGTTGCCTTACTCCTCTTTTCATATAGTTTTTATTAGGGTTCCGTACCCAAAGGGTAAAAACGGGGCCCTATTACTGAGACTTCGCTGTCACGGTCCGTCCGTCTGTCACCAGCCTGTATCTCAAAGACGGTGATAGCTAGACAGTTGAAATTTTCACAGATCGACACCTCCTACGTATACTGATACAAGTGCAAAATCACGATTTTACAGGAGGGCTGTTCAAAGGTATAAAGTGCCATAACTAACTCATACGTTGAAATAATGTAATGAAATTTTCAAATAATTTTAATGAATATATTTTCCTTAAATCTACATATTTACTATTTCAAAATTAATTGTACTTTTAGAAAAAAAGGTAGTTATACCAGTATACGTGAAATTTACGAGTTCTAGTTTTCGGGTATACTGAGACAACTACCACTTGATCCAGTATACGTCGTAAACTATGATTAGATGAATATGGATAATTATATTATTACTATGCCTATTATGCGACATGTACCATTTATTAGATATATAAACAAACTAAAAGCTCGTGTTTGGATGGATCTGATCGGTTAGTTTCATCTGATTGGTCACTTGTACCAGTATACGCCTGAATGAATCCGTTATGTACCAGTATACTGTTAAGGTTATTTTGTATGTTATGTCCAATATAGTAAGTTCAGAAAAAGGTATTTAGGATATTTAAACAAATTACTTTTGAAAGACAATAAATAAAGCAAATTTACACTAAAATTACGTTTATTTAAAAGGTAATTAAAAACACAGCCCGCATTTAGGGAATGGTGTTTTTTGTCTTTGTTACAGCGGTATTATCAACATTATTACTGTTTTATCATTTATATATAGTAGATTCCAGTTCCTATTTTGTCCATCACAATTGTCAGACCAAAACCTGAATTCATCTACATCATCTTGAAGTATTAATTTAATTAAGTCAAATAATGTGTCATTTAGTCATGTCAACAGTAAGATGGAAGTCACCATACTTTCAACTGCGATAACTAAGATAAGATTACCGTTACTTTCATAGCAAATAGAATGAATACATGAGAAATGTTTGTAGCTATCGAATTTCACACGCAAAATAATAAAATATACAACCTGACTGCCTGCAAAAGCACGTGACATTACTGGGACAATCCTATTGACTTACATTTCATTACATTACGAGAATTTTTTATATGATCATCATATGATAAAAAATACCATTTAATAAAGGTAAAAGTCATACCTCTCCTAAGGGATGAATAAATTTGCGATAGACGTGTAAATTAACGTACTATGACGAAACATAAAATAAATATCCCTTGCAATGTTGAGTACTAGAACTTCCACCTTACCTAACAAGTAGCATTCCCAAACCAAATGCTGTGAAATTATACAGTTTAAGTTTTTTTTTGTAATAAAACACGCTTAATATTACCGTGAGGAGATGACAAGGTTTTGGAAGGTCGAATACAGCACTCGCATTTTTTTATTAAGTTTGAGTTTTTTTTCCTATTTATTTCAAGTCTCTTTCCTCCATGTGCCAATGTGTTTGGTTGTTTGTTTTTCAGTAGGTGTTTTCAAATTCTCGTAAATGTGACAAGCGACAACTTAATATTTTGACTGAAAATATCACGGTATTGTCGAACAGAATAAGCTTGCGCTTCGTATTTGGTAGAATTAAACCACTCCTTGTACAAATTATATATTTCAATGAAATTCAAACTTCCGCCAGCAAAAATGTGTGTTACGAACTTGAATATTTATTCCTGGTCATGGAGGTTATCTCTACATGTACTTTATAAATTATGTATATATCGTCGTCTAGTACCCATAGTACAAGCTTTACTTTGCTTGGGACACTGGGTCGATTTGTGTAAGATGGTCCCTTAATATTTATTTATTATTAAAAAAAAACCGTTCACACTAAAATTTAACGTAATTTTTGTCTTACATGTTTATTATTGGTTTTCTTGGCTTGTTTTTCTCGTATTTTTATTTTATTTAAACTCATGATTAGATTTTTATTCTCTTTGTTCGTTGATCCACATATTATTTAAATTACACGTAAGTTACCGACATCTTTTTTGCTATTTTATTTTACGATTGCCTGTCGTGCCAACTAAGCAGCTGCCATCTCTTAATTCGCCAAACATGGACAAAGACTTAAAAACCCGGACATTTGGCGTAAATCGCATTGTCCCCGAAAATAATAAAATTAAATAAAATAATTGCTTTATTTTCCCCCGGACGGCCTCAAACTAGGACAAATCCGGGGAAACCCAGATGGATGTCAGCGCTAGTGGTGACTCTGGTTTATCCGTATGTAATGGCGACATATAGCTATTATTGTACTCCAAACAACCATCGGTACTGATTGGAGAAAACTGTATCATAACCAAAAGTAAGCCTAATTTGATACGTAGTAGGTAGAAAAGACGTAGGCCGCATCGACTATCCGTCGCGCATCACTATGCGCCCACTGGACATCTTACGTCCGCAACGACGACGAGCACGCATACTGAGGTAACTGCCACTTGTGCCACGCCCGCGCCGCCCTTCCCCGATAGGTGTACACTGTACTGCGTATAGTGGTACAAGCGACTTATCTCAGTATACGATGTTCTAAATTAAAAAACGGTGTTAGTTGTATCAGTATACGTCACTTTGTTTCGAAAACTAGCAGTAATTTTGTCATGAAAATTTTATAACATGTAGATATAAGTATTTTGATCCTAAATATGCAAAAAAACGAAAATCGTAAAAATGTCAGTTGCATCAGTATACGTAGGAGGTATCGAGATGATGTATTTCTATTGCCGCTATAACAATACTAAAAATAAAATAAAATAAATATTTAAGGGGGGCTCCCATACAAAAAACGGAATTGGTTGCGTTAACTTTGCACCTCATTTGTATGGAGCGCTATACATACCAGGTGCAAACTTAACCACTTAAGGATGGAGTGTTTGTACGGAACCCTCGGTATGCGAGTCCAACTCGCACTTGACCGGTTTTTTTTTTAATTATCGCGACCGGTTTCGCTCGGTTTGTAGACACCTGCCTACTGAGTCGGCGGTCCCGGGTTCGAATCCCGGCCGGGGCAAATATTTGTGCAAATATTTGTTCTTGGGTCATGGATGTTATCTATATATGTATGTCGATGTCGGGTTGGGTTGCGATGGCCGGGTGCGCAGTGTGTGGCACATTAGATGAGCTATCCGACATAGTTGTGGACGACGAGGTAGGTCGAGCGAGGCGAAACACTTCAGATACAATTAACTTGATTTATTCCTTATACAATGAAGCACAAAATAACAGTTCCTGGCACAGAGGTCTGTAAGGTTATCGAAGAATAGTCTTTATTAAATTAACACTGTATTGTTGAGTTATAACGTTTCACTGATTTTAACTTGGTATAGCACAACGAAACGGGACAGTTCCAAGGCAGTAGTGCACTCGACGGTGACCCAAAGTGAAGTGTGTGGTCGGCGTTCGCTGAGTTAACCACCAAGACTCTGTCTAGCGCGCCAAAACAGGTTCAAGGGGGCGCAACAGTCGCCTTCCAATGGCGCGCTGGTTTCGTTGAGCTTCCATACTCATGACCGTCTCCGACATGTATTTATATATTATGTATATCGTCGTCTAGTACCCATAGTACAAGCTTTGCTTAGTTTGGGACTAGGTCGATTTGTGTATGATTGTCCCTTAATATTTATTTATTTTATTTATTTATTTATCGAGTGTCGATTTTGAAACTGATACATATTGTCAAGCCTCAGCTCAAAGGGGCAAAAACACTGCGTAAGTATACTTACATACTTACTGTCATATATATGACACCGTATAATTGTGACTACGATAATATTATAAACTGACGTATAGGTTAATCCTAACCCAACCGGGTTAGTTTATAATTTCACAAGGTAAAATATAAACTGACGGTGTTTACAAAGTTACGGTGACATAATATAAGTATTTACTATCACAGACTATCATTATACCTCTATAATTTAATACATTATTCATGCTGTTTATTATGTAGAACATCATCAGACAATAGCGACCGCTTAGCGTCAAATAAATCAACAAGCAAGATTAATAGCAATTAACATAGTTGTGTTAGTGTTCAGGCTTCTACTATAATTAGATATAATTATGTACTTAGAGGTTGCAATTCAAGCATACAGAGACGGACACTCAGGTAAGAAGGCCCATAGTTATAGAGAACGTCTCGGCTCCGTCCATCATCGCTGGTAATACGCACTGGGAAGACTCGTCTTCAAGCACTGAGGTTTAAGTTTTAATTATTGATTGCGTGCATGTCGATTTGTTATGAATGAATAAGATACTTCATCATCGTCCACTGCTGGATAGATATGTTTTTAACCGACTTCAAAAAAGGAGGAGGTTCTCAATTCGAACTAATTTTTTTTTTTTTTTTTTTTTTTTTTTTTCTATGTATGTTACTCGATATCTCCGAGAATCGTGAACCGATTTTCAATATATTTTTTTTAATCGAAAGGGTATAACTCCGAGTTGGTCCCGTTGGCACTAAGTCGGGATCTGATGATGGAATCTTGGAGAAATCGAGGGAACTCTTCAAATGTTATAGGGACATGTACGGCGCTTTCGGTAATTTATTGATAAAGTCAAGAATTTACATTCAGTAAATAGGATTTGGCCACTAGAACTTTTATATGAATTACTAAAAAGCAAAAAAAAAAAAAAATTTTTAACAAAAAAAAAGAACCGACTTCAGTAAAACTAAAAAACCAAAAATAACCCGTTCAAGTACAGATTACATTTGACTCACCCTTCGAAGTCGGTGCCAAACCTCGCATAAACTATAATATAAATATAAGAACTGAGTGGTTTGGGATCGACTTCGAAGGGTGAGTCAAATGTAATCTGTACTTGAACGGGTTATTTTTGGTTTTTTAGTTTTACTGAAGTCGGTTCTTTTTTTTTGTTAAAAATTTTTTTCTTAAATCGAGCTTACCTATTCTCTATTAGTTTTAAATTAGTATGTACTTGAAAAATTAAATTTAAACCAACTAAGTATGCAATTAATCAAATATTATTTGTACGTGTCTAATTAACATCGCAATTAATTGAATAACCATAAAAAAATGACACCCTCCCACTTGCTACAATTTTCGTTTTATAAACGTATTCGTGGGTCACCGTGGCAAAATTGCAAAATTCGGAAGTTCGTGAAGTTTCTTTTTAATGTACTTGTTTATATCCTACGCGGAGAAGCAAAAAAGAGTGATATGATATGATTCATTTTCCACTCGGTTGAAGCTCACGGGTAGTTTCTAGTAAGTATATAAAACTCCATTAGCTCCAACTACACGTCCCTACACATTACCGTTAACGTCCGTACGAAACAAATAGCCTGACTCAGCCCCGACGCACTGACGTTAGCCAAATCAAGCTCATTCCGCTGTACTCTAAATGTATCACGGATACGAATATTGAAAATGGCACTTCAATAAAACTCAACCCGGATCTTGGTTAACGCACGCACGGCTCACTATAGATATTTTTCATACTGTTTGTGTTTCGTCACAAGTGCAAATGTAAATAGGCTGATTGGTCATGTCGTTAGGTATAGTAGGAATTATTTTTTGTGGCTGAATTCAATTCGCATCATTCAAACAATGGAGCCTAATGGGTATTGTATGCGTTAGGACTGCGGCTATTAAACTGCATTTATGACACCTTTCCACTCAAAGTAACAGTTTGTGGCCGCAGTTCATAATGTAGTAGGTATACAATAATTATCCATTGGGTCCCATTGTTTGTTAGAACAAAGCTAAATGAATTCGGCCTCCAAAAAAGGGTTCCCACTAGTTGGTAGATTTATCGGACAAAAATTATTAGAAACCATGAATATAATATTCCCGACAGGCCTATTTAATAAAAACGGGTTGCGGATGGATTTCGACGAATACTATTAGAGATGAACAAAAATGCCTTTGGACTGTCGCCAGTGCATTCAAATTTATGTTTGGTCAGTTGAAGCAACTTTTATTTTTTGACTTTTACGATCAAATGGTTCAATTATGTCCCACCAGGTGTTATCGTAGCATAATAATAAAAAGTCATAGAATATTTTTCAAAATGTTTGTAAATTTTTTCACTTTCACAATCATACATTATATTTTATGTATGACATTGTTCTTACGTAAGTAGACGGCTTACGAAGTAGTATTTATTGAGTTTACTAATCTAAACTTTCGAGTGAATCTAATCAAAGCTCAACTCCACCAGTCTTTTACAAAGCTCCTAAATTATGGAGTGGGCAGCGTCCCAGGATCTCAACCTCAAACGGATAAAATTTTCACGTACAGTATGGCCTCGATAATCCGGACTCTCGCTTATTCGGTGATCGGTACTGTAATCCACAGCGTGTACGTGGTCTTAATTTTGTCTGTCCGGATTAGCGAGGCCCTACTATATTTCATGATTCAAGCAATTAAAAAAACAGACAATAGGCTATATTCGGATTTAAAAAACAAACAAACAACAAAATGGCCCGCATTGGGTTACGTAGACAAACAACGTTGTTGTCAGAAGGGCTGGCGATAAAAAAATCATTATTTTCGTCATATTTCACAAAGGCTTTGGGAACAAAAGATGTCATTACATAGTGGTGATTCACGTTTTCCCCGTATTGACAGTTTCTTTATTGACGTGGAATGTAATTTATTTAAATTTTGTTTTTTCTGCTACTAAATTGATATTGCAAATTGCAATAACTGTCATGAATTAAGTTATATTGCACTTTGAAACTAGTAAAGAGTCTCACTACACTATCACTACATAGTATAAAACAAAGTCGCTTCCTGTCGGTCTGGTCCTATGAATGGATTTTGATGCGGTTTTTTTAATAGATAGTGATTCGAGAGGAAGGTATTTATTGTATAATACATGCATAATTTATCAGCATTGCACCCGTGCGAAGCTGGGGCGGGTCGCTAGTATATTATAGTTAAGAGTGAAAGTTTGTGTGAGTTGATGTTTGCTACTTCTTCACGCCGAAATGGCTGGACAGATTTTCATGAAAGGAACAAAGATAATTTATACCTACTAAAATTGTGGGATATTGTCAATGAAGTAAAACCACAATTTAAAACAATTAAAATTATATTATAAAAATCAAAGCAGACACGTCTTTCACCCGTTACACCGATACCGATTCTCCCATTTTCTTCTTTGAGAAGTGTCCCATGTCATGAGCTCTCTTTATAATCTCATTTTCAAGTACCATGGGGACAACTAGATGCTTCTGCTCAACTTTGTACAGCAGTCCATGCTCTAAATAAAAATCTTTGTATTGTACTTTTTCCTTTAGCAACTCAATAATTGCTTTTAATCCTTCGTCATTTCCAGTAGCTCGCGCAACTTGGTAGGGACCTAGGTATTTAGGTTTCAGCTTCATTCCTACACCAAACTGTGTTCTCTTGATTGCGACTAAATCACCTTGTTGATATTTAGTACTCTCTTTTCTTTTCTGATTAAAAGAACGTCTATTTTCTTCCTGCACTTTTATTATTTGTTCTTTCGCTCTCCTTCTATTGTCTTCTCTCGTTAGCATAAAGCTGTCTCTATTCTCCTGTTCTAGCAGTTCGAAAACTTCCACATCTTCCTTTAATTTCATTTTTGTTCCTATTAATAGCTCAAAAGGAGAGGTATTCACACTGCGCTGGTAGGTACTGTTTATACATCGTTGCACTTGACTGACATGTCTATACCACTGGGTCGGGTTTTCTATACACAACTTAGTCAGTATAGAGATTAGTTAAACGCTACTTTATATCCCGGAAAAGCATGCTTCCCGTAGGATAGTGTAAGTGGTTTTAACTTGAGCAAAGCTGCGGGCAACAACTTTGTACTTGATAATGATGAAGGAATTTCATAAGTATCGTACACCCTTTGCATTAATCTGCCCATAAGATGCAGTCGCCGCAGGCCAATGGATACGAAAAATAAACCAACAATGCAACTTAAAAAATGTATGGAGGAAGAGGCCAACAGACAATGGCGGGAGACAACGGACTGTCGACAATCCAAGATGATTCTAGGAGGCATAAACAGAGAAAGGACCAGGTATCTCCTGGAACTAGGTAAGAAAAATCTCAGATTACTAACAGGCATAATCACGGGACATAATAGCCTTAACAGGCACCTTAACATTATGGGTGTAGTAAGTGATCCATGCTGCTCACACTGTGGCCATGAGGAGACAAGTAAGCATGTTATAGCAGAGTGTGGCATGTATGCGATAGTACGTTATAGCATCTTCGGCAAAGATAAACTAGAATAGGAGGAGTTGAGGGACATTAACCTTAAATATGTCCTTTCCTTCTGCAGGAGGACAAGAAGATTCGAGGAAGAAGGCTGTATGGGAGCGCTGCCGGGACAGTAACCGTTGGCTCCTACTGGGAATTGGGCTGAATGAACGCAATCGAGCGATCGACAGCCCGCCTGTCTCCGGCCGGGCGTCCCTACACCAAATCAATCATCAACTTAAAAAATGCACATATTCGCGCCTGAAACTTCAGAAGATAATCAATATTTTTTATGCTTAGCAGTGCGTTTAATTTGTTTTCATCTTGTATATATAAAACATTCACTAAACATGCACTCCGCATTATTATTAAAGCACATACGCAATCCGCGCTTTAATTAATTTTTCTACTTGATGTCACTTACAGGGTTGAACTTTTGTACAAAGTATTGTTGTAACTACGAGGAAAACATGTCTAATACCTAACTTGCAATCCGCTCAATAAAAACTAAAAGCGAAACCAAAACCGGGCCAGTCATATCATTCCGCAATCCAGTTGCAAACCATCAAATTAAAACAACCCCGCGCGTATTTTTACGAGTTACAAAAATGTTACGAAAAACACAGGACCAACTTCCACCGGCTATTTTTAATGCCCTTTTTCACGGCCAAATGGAATGTGCGCAACATTTCAAAATAGACGGGAGTAAAAGAGTGAAAAACAATCTACGGTTGCTGTATAAATCATGTCGGTCGCAGAGTTTAAAAGCGGGGTAAGTAATGGGTCCCTTTGCGCTCTACACCGGCAATGGTTTTAATTCCATTTAGTTTTATCGATTTTAGGGTAATGAAAGGTCATGGTTTTTATCTGGAATCTGGACGCGTTACAAAGTCTATAGAACTAACTAGTAATTACCAATTTATTTAAAAAGCGATTGTGGCTAAGCATTTATTGACACGAAAATAAAATAAAAACTCGGGTAAGTTTTGAGCCTCACTATATTCGCTTGAGTAAAACCATTTTTAACCCTTGACGAAAATTAAAGGGGGTTATGGTCAACATATTGTATGTTGAACATATATAACTAACATATATATTTATATCTGTAGTCATGTGCGTGTCTTTGTCTGTCTGGGGCATCGAAGCTCCCGTAAACCGATTGCAGTGTACAATGGCTTTGTGAGTCGTAGACCTCACTAGTTTGTCTCCATATGGCTGAAATTCGTATTTTTTTACATTTTGAAAAATAAATAAATTCTATCGCCAAAAAGGACAACTTACTTATCAAACCTGCTCACAAAATTTCATGAGACCCGGTTGAGAAATGTAGCCTGTAGGCGAGAACATTCAAACACCCAGACATACGAAATAAATTTTGGCGAAGTTGAAACAGAGTCGCTTCGCTCGCTCGGTCTGTACCCGCAGTCGTCGCCAAGATATTCTACTTTTATTGAAACAACCTAGTGACTGCTCATTCAAACAAACAAGGTATTCCAAAGGGTATCCTTGGAAATTCCCCCCAGAACTGGATTGAATCGATGTCACTGACGGGGTTAAACTTTTGTACAAAATATTGTTGTCATGTTGAAGGAACTTAAAATATTTGTTTTATCATGTATGCGTATTCGGCAACATGCAAAGGAAGCTTAAGGCAAAGGTGGTGTTGCCATAACTAAAATTGAATCATATAGAAGCAAAGCCAGGAACATCCAATATGGTTGAAAATCGTATAAGTTATTTTAACTATACCAGACTACATTCAATATGACTTAATTGTTTTATTTACTAAGCCGTTTAATTTTAAGTACCCGTACCTTAACCAAATAAACAAATAATATATTATTGGTTTTATCAACGTTTATCTCGATACAAATATTAATTAATAGTGTCACAACCCAATGCCAAAATGGCCACCGATGTCTACGCGTAGTGTGCTTGTAGTAGTTTTTTCCTACAAGTAGGTATGTAACGTATAACGTAGTGTGCGGCCCAATAAGAGCGTTGGGACGCTCGTAGGCGACGTAACTAATGTGTGCGGGATTCTAATATTTACTAAACTTTACATGTACCTAGTTGAAACGCACACATTTTTAAAAGTGGCGCCTGCGGTATCGGAAAAAAATCGTAGTTAGGCCATGCCTCATTTCTATGGTCTGAGTTCTGGACCGACCTATGGTGTCCTTTTGGTGGTTAGACGGTTGCCCATTAATTACAGGGCACCCTGTATATAGCCATTATTGGAAATGGAAGTTTGTCTCGAGTGCTAATGAAATAAAAAAGGCGTATTCGGGAGCTGCTATTGTGTGTCAGCCGACAATGGCATTGACTCGAACAAAAGAGTAATAAACTCTACGAGTACAAACTAGAAACTGGGGATAAATTCAACATTTCTAATAACATCGGTCTGAGATCTCGCCACTTTGAGTTAACTGTAGTGAGGTACTCTTTTCGAAATAACTGTGCCTGATGGCGTTTTCTTTCTGTCTGTGATGAATACACTCTATTTTAATAGGCGTAATATTCTAATTTCACCGAGAATTGGTCGGACGGAATTTTTCTTCAGCATCTTTCTTCCATCGTTCAATGTCGTATTATTTTTTCTTCGGACATATCACACGTCGAGAAGTCACTTCTGTAAAATTACCTGTGGTGCAGGTGAAAGTCGAAGGCACTAGAGCGCGCGGCAGGTCACTGATGAGATGGACCGACCAAGTCAAGACCACTCACCAATGGACCACTCCACGAATGTACAAGGAGAGCTACAAGTACGAGAGGAATGGCGACGGATTATCAAGCGTGCCGCCACGCCTGATGTGACGACCACGACCCGTCTGCCAAGAGAGTGATCACAAAGAAGAACAATATTTAAAATTGTAAGCTTATGTACAAATGACAGGAGCGAGATATACTACAATGTTTCGTAGAATAAGGGACCCAGTTGGTTCATCGACCTGTCGCATTGTTTCGATTGCGAGCAAGGAGGTTCTAATTTCAAGTTATAGTACTCAACTAGCTTTTGCCCGCGGCTTCGCTCGCGTTAACATCGAGGTGCAATATTATACGTTAACCATGCCCCTTTATTTGTTAAAATTTCTATGTCTTTAGTTACGGTACAAACTATCTGTTCCAAACGTCATGCAAATCCGTCCCGCCGGTTCGGCGACAAGAACTAAAAATCGCAGACACACAACAAACTTTAGCATTTATACTATTCATCATCTTCTTCGGTATACTTTTTACAGTGTTCGTGGCCATTAAGTATTTGTAGAATTCTGAGTGACTCGTTTGACGACACGTCACCACTCGTCTCGTAGAGTCGCTTTTCATGAGTATTCATTGACAAAGCCAAAGTGTTGGCTTTAATCTGGTCGATCTATCTCATCGGCGATCTTACTCTGACTAGCTGTGAGACCTTCCTCTCTCCCTCGAACAACGAGGACTCCTATGGACGTTCCGTCTCGCCGAGACACGTGTCAAAGTGGTTGAGGATGCGAGGTTTGACGACAAAGAGCAAACGTTCTTTAATTTCAAGCTCCTCAAGAATTGAGATCTTGTTGGTCCGGTACTCAGTCCACGATAAGTCCAGCATCCACATCCAGCACCACATCGCCCGTACATTTACTTCCTACTAATGGGATACTACTAGTAATTTATACTATTAGTGGCATTTATAATTATATTCACCTTGACCAAAAATTGTTTAGTGTGTCCGGATGTTCGCAATTTTGGCTGGTCTCACCTGCAGGTCGCATTTCTCTACCGATCCTCTTGATAGTATGTGTGTAGGATTGATAAGCATATTTATTTTTTGTCGATTCAGTTTTTCGTTATTTTATCAAAAATGGCGGAAATAAAAAAAACCGGCCAAGAGCATGTCGGGCCACGCTCAGTGTAGGGTTCCGTAGTTGCTCATCCTTCACAATAAACTGCTGTTTTAAGCCCGAGGTTTACGTTAAGAAAGATTTTAAACTCTTTAAAAAGGTCGTAAACGTCCTAGAAACTGTAATCACTTATTACCTTCTGGAAGTCAACTTACGACCTTTTTAAGAAAAAATATGAAATTTGGCGATAACTCAAAAACGGCTCGACCGATTTTGTTAAATATAGTTTTCATTGAAAGTACTTATAAGGCCTCATTAACATGAATTTTTCCGAATTTTCTTGACCCGTGGTTGAAAAGTTAGAGGGGGGGGGGGACACTATTTTTTTTGTTTTTGGAGCGAATATTTACAAAACTGCTGACTTTATCAAAAAATAATGTTAGAAGACCCCTATTATTTTTACAAGACCTATTCAACGACACCCCACACATCAGTGTTGAAAAGAAAAAAAAATTCACCCCCACTTTAGGTGTTCGAGAGGTACGCGAAAAAAAAACTTTTTTTTTAATTTTATTTTACCGTTCTGTCGGCGTTATACATATACATACTCATACCAAATTTCAGCTTTCTAGTACTAATGATCACGGAGCTAAGCCGCGGACGGACGGACGGACGGACGGACAGACGGACAGACGGACATGGCGAAACTATAAGGGTTCCTAGTTGACTACGGAACCCTAAAAAGAAAAAATACTGCCATTCGGAACAAATTCGCGAGGTCTGCAGCTCACAAAGCGACTGTTTGTGTGACATGTAAACAACATGCATGTACTCATCTCTATAGCTAGCTCTCATACTCGTATAGCTATAGATATCTATATACGTAGATTGTACTCACCAAGCAAAGCGAAAAATAGGTGTTCAAATTATAAAGTTGACATAGGCACGTAACTACTCAAGTGTTAATGAGATAAGTTCTTCTTCAGGGAACTGAGATACGATGTCACAGGCTGCAATTAACAGATACTAAGTTATGACTTATGAATATAGGTAAACAGACGATGAGTACTGAACAAATAATACTCCAAAGCTGTTAAAGCTTACACTGCTAGTAGTATTAAATTAAAGTGATACTCTTATAAATTAACTCAATAACGTTTAATTAAATTGTGCAACGCTGTTGTAGAATTTCATTTAGTACTAAATGTAGCACAGTTCAGTCGAAATTACAGCAAATATTAACACCATAAAATACCTAACAATGCCAGCACCTAAAAGGTAACTTAATTTTAGACAAACGTTAATGTAGCCATAATTACTAAAATTTCATTGTAAATAAATAATTATTAAATAAGTGTTTAGTTAAACAAGTGCGAGTCCGCCTCGCGCATGAAGGGTTCGGTACCATAATCTATAACAAGTTTGCTGTATGGGAGCCCCCCTTAAACATTTATTTTATTTTAGTTTAGTATTTGTTGTTATAGCGGCAATAGAAATACATCATCTGTGATCTGTCAAATTTCAACTATCACCCTTCTTGAGATACAGCCTGGTGACAGACGGACGGACGGACGGACGGACAGCGAAGTCTCGGTAATAGGGTCCCGTTTTTACCCTTTGGGTACGGAACCCTAAAAACATCAAATATTAAGAAAAGGGAATGTGCTACAAAAATCGTTTTCATGAGAATCATACTGACCGTCCTTCTCAATCGCTCAGTAAGAGCACTGAGAGGCGAACTAGGCGTTATAGTTATAAATGATACTTGTGGCCAATCACGTCTCGTGCCAAGTATGAACACCAGTAAAAAGTCCTCAGTCAGCAGCATAAGTAGCTAAGCAAAATAACACGCTCACAATGATCTATACATACAACCCTTATTCTTTAAATAATAAAGTTCGTGCGCATATCATTTTGAGCACCTGGCATGGGTACCAACTTCTGCTGCTAACTGTATGTAAGTACAGGCAACTTACAACATAGCTCTTTAAATACCGCATTTAAGTAGTTATACAGTTATCATACAAATGTTTCAAGAATTTCATGATGGAAGAAGTTTTTAAAATTAGACTAGCATTAACTTTTTTTGTAAATTTATCGTTGGGAAACTGCAATTACTAAGATAATATTAATTTTCATCGTCCCGCATGTTATCTTTTAAATAACGCAAAAACTTCGATGGTGTTTTAATTTTTAAATTGATGTATCACTTCCTGCTGAAGAAAGCGACGCCACGAGTCAAAGCAATCTGGTAAACTATACAGGGTGATTCCGGGGTCATGGAGCAGGAGTGAACGGGGTACTGGGGAGGGTCACACTGAGCAACTTTCACTATGGGGACAACCACGAAATCTCGGAAAAAATACTATCAATTAATTATTAATTGATACTTAAGAATCAATTAAGTATCAATTAACTCTTAATTAGGTGATTTTTTGTCGAGTTTTCGTGGTTGTCCCCATAGTGAAAGTTGCTCAGTGTGACCCTCCCCAGTACCCCGTTCACTCCTGCTCCATGACCCCGGAATCACCCTGTATATTTTTTGGGATCGCGACCCAAGCCGAACCAATCCTGCAACCATTACACAATATTTATCCTGTAAAATGTATTCTATCACACACGATCCGTACGGTTAGTAAATAATTAAATTTCGCATTCGCCATTCTCCGCTGCAACCCGAGAGCTCGTCCACCGTTTTGAGAATAGTGTGGACGGCGCAAGCAAACTGTGCATGTATTATGAGTAACCTGCACCAGTATGTGCTCACGTTCATACTGTTCTGTGATTATTTGGTCGTAGTTGCAAGCGTGAGTCAATAAGTTATTTATACTGGGCATCATAATCAATTTACAGGGGAAATTGAGGTCAAATTGATAAGTATTGAAAATCAGTTTTCTATGGAGGGGTCATGATTTTAAGAAGAATCTTAATAGCGCGATGCAGGGTCGCCTTTTGTGTTGTGTGCGCTGTGCCAGGCCAGTCTGACACCGTCTGTTGGTCATAATTTCTTTGTTCTCTCATCAAGTCAAAACAGCTGGACGTTTTATCAATTTTAGTACATGGATAGCTGGACATCCAAATATGGATATATGATAATAATCAATATAAATCATATAATCCTATTTCTGCAGGGCAAATACGTCTTGCCGCGACTTCGTATGTTCAATTTGCTTTCTTTCTCATTTTAGAACTTAGTTCTAATTCTAACTAGAATAAGTACGCCTAGAAACCTGGTTAGGATTTGAAAGTGAAGCCAGTTTTCGTTAGCCACGGGCCAAGTTTCGTCACAACGTCAATGTCACAAGCAAAAGGTCTCTATTATTGATTCGCAGATACGCAAACGAAGAACCAAAAGTGGCTTTATCTTTCGCAGTGTATGATGTGTGTTGGTTCTATTTAAATCTAATGTATGAACATAGTTCGAGCGAACCGTTTGTATATGTAGCCAACTAAGTCGTTGATTGGTTCGCGGCGTTCAATTGAATACTCAGACTAAATCATTATCAACCTACGATCAATTACTTGGCTCATTGTAGCCTTGTTTTGGCTGATTGTAAACGGAACGGCTCCCAATCACATAATTTGCCAAATCATAACATCCGTACCGTAGTCATATTTTTATTAATTACTTGATATTATTTGAGTATAGTTAGAATGACTTATAAATAAATATCGTAAAGTAATAGGTTGTAGGAACAAACCGAAGTGTGAGACATGGTTTGTTTGTTACATTGCAAAAATAGAAGCCCAGCGAAGCGAGGTTTTGTCGACTGGCTCTTAAAATTGCAAGCTAATTAGCTTTAAAGTAATTTCAAACTTTGACATTTGTAGCTTTAAAGTATGATATGCCTAGGAATTTCATAATTTGGTGGATTATACGATCGGGAGACGAGTATTTCGTTGGATTGGACGATGATGTCGCTGAGCCGTGGCGTTGACCACTGCATTCAACAGTTTGACAGCTGGTGTCATTTAGATATTCCATTGAATGTCGATAGTCAATGGACCTTTCAATTGACTGGCTAATTTTGAAGTAGTTGGTTAGGACATATTTATTCGGATTTAATAATGCGCGTAAGGAGTTCTTATTTCTTTTTATAATCGTTTTTCAAATTGCAATCTTGCGCCATGATTCAATTTCTTTCGAACTTAGTACATTTATTTATTTGAACTTGATTGCACAATACAAAAAATAAGTATAATTGGCGGACTGCGCCTTAAGACATTCTCTTCCAGTCTACCACTGGGTTAAACAGAAATAGATAGACAGATGTTTATATGTCACAAATTACTAATTATAAAAAATACCTACAGGGCTATGCTCGGGATCTCTCTACGTGATCGAATCAGAAATGATGAGATTCGTAGACGAACTAATGTCACCGACACGACATAACAAGCAGGGTTAGCAAACTGAAGTGGCAATGGGCAGGGCACATAGCTCGAAGAACCGATGGCCGTTGGGGCAGAAAGGTTCTCGAGTGGAGACCAAGTACCGGCAAGCGCAGCGTAGGACGGCCACCCGCAAGGTGGTCGGACGACCTGGTCAGGGTTGCGGGGACTCGCTGGATGCGGGTCGCTTCTATCCGGCCCATGTGAAAGTCAATTGAGGAGGCCTGTGTCCAGCAGTGGACGTCCTATGGCTGAAATGATGATGATGATGATGACCTACAGTGTTAGTAATATTGCGATGAGGCTATATCGCTGACGTATGTTATTTTAAACAAATAATAATGTCACAAATTAAAATGCGTGTGTTTTGAATATTCAATCATACATGAGCATAAAGACGTAACTGGAAATGGAAAATGTTGAATAAAGCAAGTTTGGATACTGTTAGTGAAGAACGTTTCAGCATCAAAAACAAAACTTCCACAACAATTCCAAACTCCTTGCTAAAATACCTGATGATGTCAGGCACCGCATTATGCTCTTAACTTTCAACGCGTAACTTATTCTGCAAGATCACGTTCATATTACAATAAGACCAAGCAATTAAAAGTTTTTATTTTCTTTTGAATTTGATGTTAAAAATATTACTGTGAAAATATTTCAAAACTCTTGTCATAAACTTAGTTAAATTGAAAACGAATTGTTTTTTTTTGTGTTAGATTGAGAATGACTAAATACTATTTAATTAATTACTATGTCACGATAAACGTCATTTTGTAACAAACGTAAACAGTTAGTGGTAAAGCGTAATAAAAACATACATGCACACTTTTACAAAATCGTTTCCTAATGTAAACCAATCAGCTGAGCAATTATTATTTCTCACTATACGAATTTGAAGTTTCCTCAGAACAAATTTGGATTTAATAATTGGGATATCATGTTATGAGCAAGAATGGATAAAGTTTATTTTAAAATAAACATATACAATATAATATTTACAATACTAAAAACTACAGATAAACATAAAAGAAAGGATAATTATTATGTACAATTTGTTAAAAGTAATTAGAAAAAATAAGAATAAAATATATACATTTTCTATAAAAAGAATACCCCATCCAGAAGGTCTGCCTGCGGCATGGTTCCCATTACGCTGGCGGCGTTACCTCTTTGGATCGCAAGAGCGATCCTCTGTGAGAGGTACGCGCCAGCTCTGGGGTCCCCTGAGACACGTACCAACCGAGGCGACAGGGCCCTCATAAATGCCTTCATATCGGCCGACCAGGGTCCCAATGTCTCTACCGCAAGCGCCGCAAATTCATAATCTTTAGACAAAGATGAGTACTTGCGGCGCTTGAGGATTTGAGCCTGGTCGGCAGCTGCGCCGGCTTGTGAACGAGTCACCTGGATGTGGGACGCGGCGAACGTGTCGACACATGTTGCGTCCCACACCAGGACTCGCCCCAGCTTCCACGGTACCAATGTGGCGCCATCCGGACGCTTGCCATCGTCTCTGGCCATACCCACGGGTTCCAAAATTGCAGGTACAGAGGCGGTAGCAAGCGAACGGCGGACCAAGTCGTTTATGGCGCCGTGGCGGTATAGGCGACCGGCGCTTCTGGGACATGAGAGGCCGTGTCGACCCAGCTGATCCACGCCCTTGCCGCAGGAGCACGTGTGTGGGATGCATATTCTTGACCCAAGCCTCAGGCAAACTGCTATTCGCAGGCAGCCTGGGTCAAGAACTGTTCCCACGTTGTGGGAGGGCAGAGCGCGGAGCCAGTGACCTGATTCAGGCGCAGACACCGCCAAGATACGGGCACGATCTGAGTCGTCAGAACTATTGTCGATCAGGGCTGTATGGGATGCCTTGAGACGAGGAGCGTCCCAGGCCCTCTGACAAGATTTGGAGGCTGGAATGTCGGCTCCCGGACAAGAGACACACCAAGCATTTCTTGCCTCCGCCAGGCTCGCTAGCTCTGTGTCGGAAATCTGTTGAAGATCTAAAATAATACCGACAAGAGACAACGAGCTGTAGGCGGAGGACAAGAACGCCGGAAGTGCCACCATGAGCAAGATATATTTAAGCAATTTCATGGAGGGGCATAATATGGATGATTAAATTTTACCACATAATATAAAAGAAAAGCTAAGGGATTTTGAAATATGAGACTTCAAAGGTACGCAAATTCCATGTGTTTTTACCCAAAAGGAAATTTTACATTGTTTTCAGAATCTTCGTATTTCAACAAAACAATCATTGTAACAGACAGCATCAAAAGTAGCTGACAATTTTAGTATGCACATAATTAACACAAATTATAACGGGTCTAACGCGATATAGCGGACGGCACGTTGGCGCACACGGTGTACAGGAAGCCTACACACACAGACAGGTACTTGCAAGCCTCTTCACATCACCACCCGAAGCACCTGCAATCTGTAGTCACGTCGCTAGTAAATAGGGCACGGGACTTATGTGACCTTGAACACGTAGACGAGGAGCTAGCCCACGTTAGCAATGTGCTACAGAGAAACGGGTATAAGAGGAACATGCAACAGAACCCGAAGAAAAGGAATAAGCATCCGGAGGTCAGCAGACAGCCTGCATTTTTACCATACGTGAAAGGGATAACGGATAAAGTCGGAGCAGTACTAAAGAAATACTCCATTAAGACTGTATACACGCCGTTATCCAAAGTAGCAAATTTCTTGCGCAGCCCAAAGGATGTTATACCTTTCCAAAATCCCGGTGTGTACAAAATAGAATGTAGCTGTGGAAGTTCGTATATTGGCCAAACTAAGCGGAGTGTTCAGGAAAGGGTGAAAGAACACATAGCAGCAGTCAAAAATCTGCAATAGCTGAACATTTGTTAACATCTGGAACGAATCACTGGATCGAGTTGCACAAACCGAAAATTCTTTCCACAGAAAAGCACTATTATCCACGGATGGTAAGGAAAGCAATTGAAATCAAGAAACACCCAAAGAATTTCAACCGGGAAGATGGTTTTAATTTATCGCAAACTTGGGGACCAGTGATTAAAAAGTTTAAACCGCGGGATATATCTTCGAATCTGTGCGCTGATGTTGTGAGTGTTGTGTGTCGGACCGGTGACAATAATTAATAAATAAATGGGTGGTAGTCGAACATTTATTTTCCTACCCGTCCATTTTATTAGACATTTCGTCGGGTAGTACTACATTTGGCCGACAGCTCCAGTAAAAAACTCGCTGTTTCACCAGTACATCTGAGACCACGGCGTGTGCAACCCCGCCGAAACGTTAGATTATGAAGGTAAATAAGAAATATCGCGTTAGACCCGTTATAATTTGTGTTAATTATGAGTACAAACCGCGAGAGTATAAAGTGTCAATTTTAGTATGCAATTTGACATAAGTCCGTAAAACTGGTAGCACATTTAATGCTGACTGTACACAACGCACTTTTTCACGGGCAAAAAGGCAAGTTGTGTGTGTTGTCCCACACACACAATACAACATTTACTTGACGATAACATGACAATTCGAACGACATTTCTATCAAGCGTTTTCAGCGCTCTGTAGGAATTCTAAATTTTAACGGTCATTTTTGAGTTTTAGAACGATCTGAATGAAGTTAGATGTTTGATCCCACGCTTTTGATCCCAATAAATAATATTCATTCCTATTTAATATAGATAGCACATCGTCAAGTAGACTCTTAGTAAGAACATTTCCATCAGAACCTCGATAGGTTCCGGACTGAACTGTCGTTTCTAAGACGCTCACTCTCCACATTTCTTGGTGACTCTGTTTAGCTGTTTGTTCGATTGTTTCCATGTATTTCGCCTGTAACAATAGTTGTTCGACACATAAAAGCCCAAAGGTATCAATCTAGCGCAAATTAATTATTGTTTTTGAAATAAGGGCTTTTGTTACTCTCTGTTCGAATTTCCAGCCTCATTCCACAGCCTGCTATTACCAAAAGTGCGCTATTGACAGTGTAAGTCCAACTGAACCGCCTATAACCTACTTGTTTACTATTTCAGCACTCATACATATTCAAGAGCACCGAACGATGCTTAATTTACATAGAGGCGCCGGGAAAAACAGTCACTATTCATCGGAACTATTTTAGATCCGCGATATGTATCGTACGTGCAACGCGTCACCCTGTTTTGTGCAGTTTTTAAAGCGAAGTTTGCTTTTAATTTAGATTTAACTCTTTGAACATACTGAAACTCCTATGTTTGTATGTTTTATGATTCTCTTGTGTTGAATAAACACTGATCACCATCATGGGAAATTAATTATTAAGTCTGTATGTTTTGTATGATGATGGGGCAAAAGAAAAGTGATTGTGTGACAAGGAACACAGAAGTTAGAATGGATTCCTCGCACTTGATGGTAACACCTAGCTCTCGTGGTATTCTTAGGTGGTCATAGGTGTTTGTAGTTTCACAGGTTTTCTTTAGAAATAAGAATCGCAGTATTATTCAGAGATCAAAATCTACCTATAGGTACCTAGTTAGGGCGCCAGCTCATTTTAACCTAATACAAATAGCAAGGTGACAAAGCAAACTGTAATGTTCTTTCTAGAAGAAGTTGAAGTTGATAATGGAAAAAAGGCACAGGCAGGTTTTTGACAGAATAATCTATATTAATGTCAAACAAGGACAACGCAGTGCCATCACAAAATCAGGTAGTGACTTAGAGTTAAATTTAAAATACAATATGCTTTTTAGGGTTCCGTACCCAAAGGGTAAAAACGGAACCCTATTACTGAGACTTCGCTGTCCGTCCGTCCGTCCGTCCGTCTGTCACCAGGTTGTATCTCAAGAACGGTGATAGCTAGACAATTGAAATTTTCACAGATGATGTATTTCTATTGCCACTATAACAACAAATACTAAAAATAAAATAAATATTTAAGGGGCGCTCGCATACAACAAACGGGATTGGTTGCGTTAATTTTGCACCTCATTTGTATGGAGCGCTATACATACCAGGTGCAAACTTAACTTAACCACTTAAGGATGCAGTGTTTGTACGGAACCCTCGGTGCGCGAGTTCGACTCGCACTTGACCGGTTTTTTTCCTATAATAATTATAATATACATTTTATAGCATTTAAAAAAATCTACTTCAACGACATAAATCTGTAATTTCAGGTGGCTCCTGTAGTCTTTAGTTCAGACAACCACTAACTAAAAATCCATTCAAACAAAAACAAAAAAATCGGTCAGCTGTCTTCATGTAATGAGAGAAAATACAACGAACTTGTCCTTTTTTGTTATATTATGACAAAAAAATGACGAGTAAACGAACCTTGAACAGGTCTTCTGTAAAATAGTGATTTTTACTTGCTCCAGACGTCGGAGGAACCGAAATGAATCCCTACGTGTTATTCTAGGAACACAAAATATCAACAGTTTGACGTGACGTTTGAAATGAAATGAAATGAAATGAAATGAAATTTAATGAAATTTAATGAAATGAAATGAAATTTAATGAAATGAAATGAAATGAATTAATTTGCTGATTATGGGTATAAGTACATAGGTGGTATAAAGAAAATAGGTCAACCATAACCTGCTTAACTAAGCATGCAAATATCACATCACTTTCGAGAACATGCCAAGAAATGAGATGTGGGGATCATGATGTCACATAATCACAAATTAAACATATATAAAAAGGTACATTGCAAATCTATCATCGTCATTATCATTACATAGTGCATATATATTGGAATAAAACAAATTAAGGCAATGTCAGAGCTATACATATTTTACATCGTTATACAATAATTAATAATTGGAATTATGTTGTCATGAAGTTCTTAAAATTAAAACAACTAAATTAGAATTACAAAATGTCAATAGGTGCATGGGTATTTATTATGCAGAATTATAATTATAATTTAGGTATTCATTAATAAAGTAGAAGCACATGTTACAAAGCCACACAAATAATTCATTTTTAAACTGTTTTAAAGGGAGTTCTTTGATAGTTGGAGGTAATTTGTTAAATACCTTAACGCACATGAAGAATGAACTTCGAGCCGTTTGTTTAAGACGGGTTTTAGGCGCGTGCAGAAGGTTCCGTTGTCTAGACATGCGGTCATTGTATGTAATTACCTCACTATTTCTCTTGAAGTAGCTCTCATGTAAACGTACAAATACAGCAACTTCATAAATGTACAAAGAAGGAAGAGATAATAGTTTCCGACTTCTCATGACTGGTCTACATGAGTCCGTTGGCTGCATCGAAAAGATGGCCCTGATGCATTTTTTTTGCATTACGAAGGCCTTTTTTGCGTCTACGGAATTTCCCCATATATGAAGCCGATAACAAGCCTCTATTGGTACAGTCCAGCATTGACTGACGCACCGTATCGTTTGGACAATCTGATTTTTGCTGAATAAAGGCGCGCAAAGTTTTTTTAGAATATAGAGGCGATAGAGTGACGACTACAGTTCACCTGCTTACCTGTAATTGTAAAATGTGAGCAGGCACAAAAGCAGGTGATTATTCTGTAACTACGAGTATGTTATATAGGGTGTAATAGTTAAGTATGACCAGGCAATTATTCCCTAACTATATGAGATATCAAAAATTGGCCAAGTGCGAGTCTGACTCGCGCACCGAGGGTTCCGTACAAACCCCCCCTCTTTACTGGCCGGGTTAAGTTACGATTGCACCTCATGTATGGCGCTGATACAAATGAAGTGCAAAGTTATCGCAGTGGATCACATTTGTTGTATGGGAGCCCCACTTTTATATTTATTGTATACTGTTTTTAGGCTTGGAAAGAATTACGAGAAATTAACAAGGAATGGATACCAAAGGTAAACAAAGGAAAAAATATAATCACAAAGAGAGAAGATATATTAGACGCAGCTACACAATTTTATGAGAATCTATATTCGGATTGCATCTTCCAGAAATTGAAATCAAAACCAACACAGTCAAACCTCAATCGACTGGAGCCAAATGCTGTTAGTTTTGAACCAGAAATACTACATCAAGAGGTCGAAAGGGCAATCAGAACTCAAAAGCCAGAAAAAGCACCTGGTCCAGATAAGATACCAAACGAAATTCTAAAGGGAACAGCAGAAGAATTAGTGCCTATACTTACAAATTTATTCAATAATAATAATAATAATAATAATAATAATATACTTTATTTAACCAACAACAGGTTTACAACTAAATCACTAATAGGTACACTTATTCTTAAATTGTTAGGTTACAATACCTTGAGTACAGTGGTGGCCTTTACTTCCCGTACTAGTTGAAAAACTGTATCACGGTGAAGTAAGATTCAACATCGTATCAAATTTAGTATAATTTAACCATCTTTTTATTTTTATTATTATTTTAACAGTGTATCCGCGTAGGTATAACATAATATTTTGAGAGTTTTAATCTAAGTATACAATGCAAGTAAATGAGGGTAACTTAAGGTAATTAACTTACAAAGACAGCGATTACGCTGCCTGCTATTCGGTTAAGAGTTAGAACGTAAACAAGTAGTATAAGCAAAAAATGCAGATGAATCTTCGTATTGCATTTGTGTAATACAAAGTTGTTATTTATGGTTCATTATGGTATTGGTACAGGTATATGTGTATATTTGCATGGATGTGTATGTGTGAGTGTGTGTGTGTGTGTGTGTGTGTGTGTGTATGTAGGTGTGTTTTTGTGTGAGTGCATTTGTGTGTGTATGAGTCTATGTTTATTGTGTAATGCCATCATTTCATAAGGTTTTCCGTGTCATCGTAATCAAGCGAACTAAGAAATTTGTCCAAACACTTTTTACATTGATAAGAACTTAGGTTACGGAGTTTAATATTTTTACTTAAACGATTATACAGAAAAGGTCCAAGGTATTTTTGAAATTTACGAGACAATGCTAGCTTGAATGTAGGAACTGAATAGACTAGATCACGTCTACGTCGAGTTGCACAGTGGTCAGGTTGCTTTCTATGTTGAGCCAAAATTAAACATTTAATAAATAGTTGTCTTACAGTGAGAACTGACGTGTTTTTATATAGGCTGTGTGTAGGGTACCTGAAGTTTTTAAAAGTCATAACCTTAAGTACCGCACGTTGTGCACGCTCTAGGGGTAGTAAAGTAGTCTTTGCGCAGCCTCCCCATGTTATAATGCAGTAAGTTGTTATTGATTGGCAGAGTGCATAATATAATGTGGTTAACAACTTATTATCACATATATGTCTTAAATGCCTAAATATATACATTAGCTTTCTTACTTTGCGAGTTAAACTGTCGATGTATCTTTTCCAGTTAAGGTTATTGTCCAGTTCAACGCCCAAATAACGTATATGTTCTGTGCTTTCTATTGGAAGACACGTACAGTTATTCAGATTAGTGCATTTGTGTGCTATTATTGATACACTACCAGATAGCGGTTGAGTATTGTTACGTGTACTAAATGTGATATATTTAGTCTTTGAGGTGTTTAATGTGAGCAGATTAAAGTCTAGCCAGGTAGTCACTTCGTTAAATCCATGCTGAGCCATATTCACCAACTGAGACCAAGTACTCTCCTGAAAAAGCAAGACTGTGTCGTCAGCGAAAGTAATGATTTGGGCATTTTGTAATTTAAGTTGACACAGGTCATTTATATAAATTAGGAAAAGGGTTGGGCCGAGAACACTACCCTGTGGTACTCCGAAATGTATGTCTTCTTCATGACTGAGATGGTTACCAATTCTTACTGACTGCTTCCTATTAGTTAGGTAGTCGGTTAGGAGTTTTAAAGGAGGACCGCGAATTCCAATATTATCTAGCTTCTTAATAAGCATGGGGATAGAGACTGTATCGAAAGCTTTTTGCAAATCAAGAAAGATACCGAGAGCTTTTTTGTTGCTGTCCAGTTGGTCCACTATATAAGTGGTTACACTTTTAACAGCGTCTACGGTAGATTTCTGTTCCCTGAAACCGTATTGATTGTTGGAAAGTATAGTATTTTTTTCTAAGTACAATTTAAGTCTAAAGTTTATTAGCTTTTCAATTATTTTTGACAAGGAGGAGAGAAGTGAGATTGGCCTATAATTCGTGATACAGTCTCTATCACCTGCCTTAAACACTGGAATCACAACAGATTTCTTAAATGCATCAGGAAACTTCCCTTCCAGAAAGCAGAGGTTGCAGATAGCAGCTATTGGTTTACTAAAGACATCAGCACCAAGTTTAAGAAAATTTGACGAGATTCCATCCCATCCTGTAGATGTAGTAGATTTAAGTTTGTGTATGGTTTGTCTGACTTCTATATCATCAGTAGGTGTCATAAACATAGATTTGGATGGCGACATCGAAACACGAACACCATGGGCTCTTTGTTGCTCAGTTAGTCCAGTTTTGCTTATAATTGTACTAGCTAGTTCTTTACCTACATTAGTAAAGTATTTATTCGCGTAATTTGCAGATTCTAGTGGAGTTGATTTTAATTTGAGTAGGTTTGCATCATCACAATTTTTATTTAAGTTACAAATATCTTTAATAAGTTGCCATTGTTTTTTTATGTTTTTGCTGTTAGATGTAATTTGAGATTTTTGGTAGTCCCTTTTCAGCTTATTAAGGATATTATTGCAGGTATTACGATATCGGCGGTAGGTAATTTTTAGAACGGTATTATTAGGATCTTTTTTCAGTTTTAGGTGTAGATTGTCCCGGTTTCTCATGCAGCGTATCAAGCCTGGGGTAATCCAAGGTTTAATGTTGTGTTTCCTTCTTGATATAGATTTATAACGTGTATGTCTGTTCATGCTATTATTTATATGAGAAATAAATCGATTAGTAGCTCCATTAGCGTCCTCATCTCTAAACAACTCTACCCAGTCGGTTTGCTTCATTTCATTAACAACGGCCACATAGTCTGTTTCTTTAATTCTACGATCATTGATTGCTTTTGTTGGTTGAAGATTTGAGAGTGATATCATTACGCATGAATGATCTGTAGTTGTAGTATTGCATACAATTGTTAGGGCTGAAAGTTTAGTTTTTGCGAAGCAATGATCTAGACAGTTTTCTAGACGTGTTGGTAGGGTATGAGTTGGTAAAAGTCCTTTATGTGCTAGCATGTCCAAATAGTCAGATGAACGAGGATCTTGATTATTGTCTTTGATATCAATGTTCATATCCCCTAGCATAATAATATTTTTAAATAATTTTAATTTTTCTAGTATTTTCTCTAATCCACTTACAAAATTATCCGTTTTTTTAAAGGAAGGAGGGCGGTAGATAGAAATGATAGCGTATTCGTTTCCTAATGTAGTGACCAAACAGTTTGCTTCTATTGATACAGTGGGCTCAAATGTTTTTAGCAGCGTGCCTTCTTTCACATATATAACAATGCCGTCGTTTTGATTGATGTTTTGAGCCGTTGCGTAATACACATAATTTTGTAGTTTAGGTACGATAATATTTTTAGCTAACCAACATTCAGTCAAAATAATAGCTTCATAGTCTATGCTCAGTCTATTAAGTAGTACTTGCAGATCATCAAAGTTTTTATTTAAGCTTCTTATATTTAATGTGAGAACATTGAGAGCATCTCTCGATTCACTCAGGACACCTTTACATTGCTCTGGAACATTTAACACCATCGATGTGCCGACTTTGACACTGTTGTCAATGTCGCTTGCTATAATTTCAACGTCTAACATTAGTGATGTTTGACAATAAGCAAAATTGTATAATCAATGGTGTAAACATGGTCCAGAGCACAGGGAACGATACGATTAATGGCAAAATGAGGATATGTGTAGAAAAGTGATCTCTAAATTGATGTGTAAGCGTGATGATTGTGTAGAATGTGTAGTGTGCGATAACGATAGCATCTAATGAGCAGAGAAACATAATAAAAATAAATCTTAGCCTATAATACCCATGGCATCCAATGAAGAGTCATAATTCATTTGTGCGTGACTCCATCAAGTCTTCAACCTCTTCATTATGCTTTGCTTGAGTAACTGAAGCTGGAACAGTTCCTGTATTCATGGCAGATGAATCAGCCATGGAGGCTCCCTTCAGATTTTCTACTTGTTGAGCAGATGTTATATGAATGGATGGAGAACCTTCCATGTATTTGACGTAAACACGTCCCAACGAAGTCCAGCAATGCTGGTAGCCATGATACTTGCGAAGGCCTCGTGCAAGGTAGTGGAGCTTTCTGGCTGCGGGTGTCAGTGATTCGCCAATGTAAATAGGCAATTTATCTCCAGGTAAATCCAAAGTTTTGGTATTAAACTTGTTATCCTTGTGCGTTTTATTGTAGTTCCTTAGAGCTACTATAACTGAAGAGCTTATGCGATTGTTAGGATATTCCACAACAATCACTTTGCTTTTGCTACTCTTAATGCGTCTGATGTGTGTGGAATGATCGGCAGGAACGGGGATAGCCAAAACATTGTGTATTTTTTTCAGAATATCGTCCAGATTTTCATGAGGAACTTCTGGTATGTTTCTTACCTCTAATGTGGCCAGTCGCTGGTTCCTTTGCATGTCCTCAAGTTGATCTTCCAGAGCGCTGATTTTCAGGAGAGCTTCATTATGCGAGACAGTTAATTTATCGCATTTTAATTTTAAATCATTATATAAGGTGGTTGTCTGCAGTAGGATTTTTTCAATATTTGAATTCGTTTTAATAATTTCTTTATTTTGAGAATGCAACTCATCGATAGACTTCTGAAGTTTTTTTGTCTGATTTTCTTGTATTAATTTAAATCTGTCAAACATACCTCCAATCTCCTCTTTGAAAGCTAACAGATCTTGTATTTCTGGATTTGTCTTGCGTTTTCTGTTGGTAACATTAGTATTGGTTTCACTGTTACTCGTCAGGTCAGGTTCCGATGAATATCTGTTGTCTTTTGGTGAGCACAACATTATACGTTCCATCTGTAGATTTTACGTATACTACGCGAGCCTTCTTTTGTGCAGTAGCTGATAAGCGAATCGCTCGGAGCAATGCAGACCTCACAACTGAGTTTAATTACTTTAAGCGGTATAGATACGATGTTACGGTTTAAATTACTATTTAAGATAATATGCAACTGTATTATTGTTTAGTAAAAACTGGGTGCACATCTATTCGCTACTAATGACGGACGACGAAATACAATTATGACTGATCAATTGTCACCCGTACAGTGGGAAATATCTCATATAATTCTACTACATAAGAAAGGCCCAAAAGAGGACATAAGCAACTACAGGCCAATAAGCTTAACGTCTAACGTGTACAAAATATTCTCAAAGGTAATATTGGAAAGAATAAGTCGAGTACTGGATGAAAATCAGCCCATGGAACAGGCGGGCTTCAGGAAGAAATTCTCAACGATCGATCACATCCACACGGTAAAACAGATCATACAGAAATACAAAGAGTACAATAAAACACTATACTTGACCTTCATTGATTATAACAAGGCATTTGACACCATAAGCCACGCTGCTATCTGGGAAAGCCTGGCAGGCCAAGAAGTTCCTGAACCTTGTATTAACATAATTCGGAATATATACACAAACAGCAAGGCTAGAATACAACTAGAAGCTATAGGTCCAGAGTTCCGCATAAAAAGAGGCGTAAGGCAAGGTGACCCATTGTCTCCAAAGCTATTCTCTGCAGTCCTGGAAAACATCTTCCGAAAGTTACTGGACAAACATGGGTCTCAGTATTGATGGGAAAAAATTAAGCCATCTTAGATTCGCGGATGACATAGTCTTGTTTGAAGAAAATCCAAACAACCTTAAAACAATGATTCAGGCTTTAAACGAAGAAAGCGGCAAAGTAATTTGACAATGAACACAACCAAAACGAAAATATTAACTAACTCAAATCAAGTAGACATAAAAGTAGGAGGACGCTTGTTAGAATATGTGAATGAATACTCATACCTAGGCCAGCTCATATCCTTTGAAGACCAGATAAGTAAAGAAGTCAACTCAAGAATAGCTAGCGGATGGAGAAAGTATTGGTCAATGAAGGAAGTTATGAAATCTAAGGAGTTAAGTGTGTCTGTAAAAAGAAAAGCTTTCAACACATGTATTCTACCCTGTATTACATATGGATGCGAGACATGGGCACTTACAAAGCAACTTAGAAATAAACTGGAATATTGCCAAAGATCCATGGAACGCAGTATGACAGGAACATACAAAAAAGATAGAATAAGAAATGAACAACTAAGAGCAAAAACAAAAGTGACAGATATACTTACCCGGATTGACCAGCAAAAGTGGAGATGGACCGGTCACATGATGAGGGAAAAACAAGAAAAAAGGGAGCAAGTGCGTAACAGACTGGTACCCCAGAAATGGCAAACGGAGCAGGGGAAAACAACAAAGGAGATGGGAAGACGAACTAAAACTAACAGCGGGACCCAACTGGAGAAGAGTTGCTCGTGATAGAATACAATGGAATCAACTGGAGGAAGCCTTTGCCAGACGACATACAGAACTGAGAGATATACTAAAACATAAAATTAATAAAATGAGAAGAAGAAAAACATACATACATAGGAAATTATGCTGATAGTAACGCAAAGAATGAAATAAATTAATAAAATCTCTCCCACCACGGCTCGTCACCGAGGGAGAAAATGACCATCACCCCCTAGCATAGAAGCTGGAGGAGGCTCTTGCCAAAAGGCACGCTGAATTGTACTGATCTAAAAATTATCAAATAATCCAATCTCAATTTCCAATTCAGAATTAAGGGGCTTATTATTATTATTATACTGTTTTTAGTATTTGTTGTTATAGCGGCAACCGAAATACATCTTCTGTGAAATGTTTAACTGTCTAGCTAGAATAAGCTGGAACGCATGCTAAACAATTGTATCAGGTTTGTCTTTGGCCTTCGTAAGTATGACCACATCTCGGAGTTTCGCCGTCAATTAAACTGGCTTCCTGTACGTGAACGTAGATCTCAAAGAATTCTCTGCACTCTCTTTTCGATCTTATTTGATCCAACCACTCCCGATTATCTCAAATCCAAGTTTCAATTTGTAACTGCTCGCCCTGGATGCACTCTCCGTACTTCTCGTAGACTTAAGCTAGTAGTCCCCGTTCACCGCTCCGGTTTCATGTCCAATTCTTTCACGGTTCAGGCAATACATCTCTGGAACGCTCTCCCACTCAACATCAGGCAAGCTCAGAGTAAGGTCTCCTTCAAGCGCATGTTGCGCAAGCATCTTTTGGACAGTCTCTCTTCCTAACTCTCTTCGAAATATTTTACTTTTGGTACATAATATATGTAAGTATATTATATAAAGTATTCGTTTAAGTTTATGGTAATTAATTAATTATATATACATTCTTATATATATCTTTAGGTAATTGATTCGTGTTGTTATTACTGTTTGTCTGTAATCTTTGATCCTGCACCGACAACATATTTCTGTTTAACCCAGTGGTTGACTGGTAGAGAATGCCTAAAGGCATTAAGTCCGCCATTTGTACTTTTACTTATGTATTTTGTGCAATAAAGTTTAAATAAATAATAAATAAATAAATATATTCAGAAGATACAGCCTGGTGACAGACGCACAGCGAAGTCTTAGTAATAGGGTCCGTTTTTTACTTTGACCTTTGGGTACGGAACCCTAAAAACTGATATCGAAAGTAGGTTACCCACTAACTAAAACAAAGAACAAAAATAATAATAAAGCAGAAGTGTTATGGGGCGTGTGCCACTATTATAACGCGGACATTTGCACATATTAGCTTAGTTTACCGCAGTTAACTATGCGTAGGTACATGACAAAAAAAAATATTAGATTACTACTTAAAATACTTCCACCGTAATCAACTCAACATCAAGAGGCCAGCCGTGCTCATTTGTATACCCTATCACATTAAAACCCTGGATTCCTTTCACCGAGGTGACGAAGCCATTTGCCCCTAAAAGCACGTACACAAACTGTTAAATCGTGTCGGTCTTAAAAATCCCGAGGTAAAGTCAAATCGAAACGTCTGGAAGATTGATCGAAGTCCGTGTCCAAATAATTCGGTGAAAATGAGAAAATTATGTCGTTAATACGGAACGGCTCCATTACGACCAGAAAAGAGTTGTTTATTATTGTTTGTTAGAAAGCTGTTTACTTTATTGTTGCCTACTCTATTTGATGGGGATCTTGGGTCGCTATTCAGTGGTGTGATAAATACGGAAATCTCTTTGATAGTTTGACCGATCGAAATGGGACAGAATGGGGGACATACGTATGTCCGAGAACTAATCTTAGTTGTCTGTTGTGTTTCCTTTCTATTTGTCGAAAAGGAGACGAAAATTGCATCACAACTATCTCTATGACCATGACGTAATGAAAAAGAGTATTACCTATCATCTCCATAAAAACGAGTCTTATCGCGTACGAATAAATATTATTTTCTCAAACATGCAATGAAATATCGTCGTAACGTACGTTAGAACAGGCTTCGAAGTGTCAAGTTTCGGGCGGAACAATTCGAGAGAACTGTAAAGGAATTTCATACAAAATTGAAGGCCTAAGCCGGGAAGTAATTTGTTTTTAATTTTAATGTAAACATGGCGTCTGTGTGTATGAACAGCTGATATATTTTTTTTTCTAGTAGCTACCCATTCAGCCATCGGACCAACAATATCCGTGTTAATGCCTAGTACACACGAACTGAAAATACCGTCTATACGTAAGTCACCAGAGACCATAGACAATATTAAAAATCCTCTGCCTTTATTTTACTTATTATAGAAACCAAGATTCTTATTATCAGGTTGTGTATAATGGCCCTAATATTCGCACAATACACACGTTGACTTATTAAAGAAAAAATATATAGAGGGATTGGAGGGAAAATAAAAAATACTTTTTTTAAACATGGCGTCTGTGTTCATGAACTGGCTGAACAGCTGACTTATGTTTTTTTGAGTGGTGTATTTTTTTTTTCATTGCATATGTTTGAGAAAAGCACTATACACGACTTAGCCGTGAAACGGGCTTGCCGGCTTCGTATCACTAGACGGCCTCCCTTACGGTCGGCCGTCTATACCTACTCAGCCGGCAAGCCCTTATTTCCCGGCGTCTGCAGTAATGTACTATTTCTCAAACATGCTATGATATGTCGTCATAACGTGCGTTATAATTATAACAGGCTTCAAAGTATCACGTTTCGGGCAGAACAACTCGAGAGAACTGTAAAGGAATTTTATCCAAAATCGAAGGCCTAGGCCGGGAAGTATTTTTTTTTAAACATGGCGTCTGTGTTCTTGAACACTTGAACAGGCTAAACAGCAGATTTTTTTTTGTGTTTTTTTTATTATTTTATTTCATTGCAATTGTCTGAGAAAGGCACTATACTTACCTTAGCCGTGAATAGGGCTTGCCAGTTTCGTATCACTATCCGTTTATACCTATTCACCCGGAAAGCCCTTCTTTGCCGGCGTCTGCAGTAAAACTAATATTTTTTTCAATAAAACCTGGCACCTAAGTAAACTAAATATTTTTACCAACAGATGGCACTGTACGGCTGTACGATTTTTTTTATAAATAATGACCCTACTTCAAAGAAAACTGATTTTCAATATTATTTAAAATTTTATTAAAACACATACAAAATTTCTACTAAGTCATCCAGTTACAATTAATTTACTATGGTTCTTTTGTTCATTATATAATAAGATAGAATTAATTTTACGATTGTGAATTTATCTACATATATATTATTTTATTAATTGTTTTAAAAGGATTCAATTGCATTAAACGATTTAAAATAATCCTGTTAGTGTTAAACATAAGTGTTAAAGTTCTAAACAGTTAGAAAATACAATCTAATATCATAAACATATTATGTACTACAACACGAGAAAACTTGGATCTGAACCCTAGAAAATGTAATTTTGTGGGGAAGAAAAATATTTAGCTTGATGAAAAATAAATCTAATATGAGGATCGTTGGTGCGGGAATTCTGTAATAAGTTAAGGTAATAATATATTACGCCTATGAAGACATACATTATAGGTACTACGTGAGTTTACATAATATATCATAGTAATAAAACATTTAGCTGCTGATTATATATTTTTTACTATAAGTGGAGATTGTTTCTAGACAAAAATTTATGTAAAAACTTGTTTTTCGTTATAATTATGATATAAAGAAACTGCCAAGATACTCTTTTTGGTCAAAAGTCATCCTCAAAGATAAGGAGTAAAAAAATATTTTAAATGTCAGGTTTCACGTTATTGTTTAAAAAAAACCATGACAGAAATGTCACTTTTTACTCGACTATTCTGTGTCTCCGGATAGTGGGTTGCTATCAATAAAGATTTCGAACCTAATCTAATTTTGTCAAAACTTCCCACCACTTCAATAAACTTATCTAAATGAAGGTCACGAAGATATTGAATTTAATTTTAACGAAGTCTGACTACGTTTACGAGAATAAACGTAAATCAACATTCAAAATGGTTCGTTAGATGAGAACCGTTTAATTATGCAGTTGAAAACTAGTTCAATTTGCTATTAATTGAAATATAGCCGCTCAGTCATTGTACAAAATTAGAATTACATACTACTTCATATACATATACCTAGTACATGTACAACGCATTACTAAAATTACTCATTCTAGATTGTTCGAGAGGCTTCTTCGGTCTTTTAAGGTTCTTACACTCCTTTTAAGTGTTTTGCAAGCTTTTCGAAATAACTTTACAACAAGAACTAATATTAAAGTTATTTTTGAAATACTAACAATATGGATGAATTTGTCCAAAACAAATGCTTTTTATTTTTATTTTATTTATTTTTATAATAACTGCTAGTCACAATTTTTTTTTTAAACTTATTTTTGCTTTAATTCTTTTTGACGCGACGTTTAAAATTATATTAAATGGTGGACCACTGTCAGTGTTTTTACTGAACCTGCCCAAATAACAAGAGATTCGTAGTGATACTTCGTCCGCGCGATACCGATTAATCATCATCATTCTGCATCAGCGTCATGCTGTAGTCGGTTGATAATCGACTCCCATTGACTTAGCTACGATTGAAAATTACCATCTCATGTACTTTAGTCATCTAGTTAGATAAAAAGTATGTAAGTATGTTAAACAAATATTCCTCAACCATTGATACAAAGTAATAATATAAAAATTGCAGTGTGTACCCATATTAACAAATGAGACATTACATATGTTTACAAATGAAGCGAAAATTGAAAAATTGAATGATTCGGACAGGTAGATGGCGCTACGATGCCACCCTAAGGCATGTCGAAGCAACTGGTTGAAAAATTCAATGGCTCTGACATCTGATTCGGTGGTCCAATTGGGAGGACGCCCGTGTTGGCCCGGAAAGCCGTTGGAAACGCAGGTTCGAATCCTCTCCGATTCATTAAATTTTTGAATTTTCGCTTCATTTGTAAACATTTACGAGTAGTTTACGTTAGCAGACGTTACTGCTTTAATAAAAATTGGGCAAGTGCGAGCCCGACTCGCGCATGAAGGGTTCCGTACCTATACATATATAATCTATAACAAGTTTGTTGAATGGGAACCCCCCTTAAATATTTATTTTATTTTATTTTTAGTATTTGTTGTTATAGCGGCAATAGAAATACATCATCTGTGAAAATTTCAACTGTCTAGCTATCACCGTTGTTGAGATACAGCCTGGTGACAGACGGACGGACGGACGGACGGACGGACGGACGGACAGCGAAGTCTCAGTAATAGGGTCCCGTTTTGAACCCTAAAAATGAGACATTACATGTTTCATAAAATAAAATATTGTTCAGTTTGAAGGTTAGAATGTATGTTTTAATTTATTGCTCCTATTAAAGGCAAAGCCCGGTATAATTTTCTGACTTGAAAAATGGATCTTTATTGACTTCTAGAATTATTTTTCATCAAATGTTTGTTTTTATCGAAAAATCGTAACTATTTAAAACGGTAAAATTTGCTGGTAGGCATGTTTTGTTGATACAACAAAAAACCTTGACTAAATTAGACCTTCTTAGTTTGAAGTAACAAAACTAAAACCATAACTCCCTCGGGAGTTATTCCCGCGGGAACTATATAGGTCTTTGTCCTTCAGTATAATGAAATGAGCTTAACTATAACTAGGTCAATTTTTACAGCAATGCGTTTACACTGTTCGTGGTGTTAGGTAAATTTGTTGGCACTCCACTGCCACGACAACTTTGCAAAATATTAGCGCGAGAAACCGAGAATTCAAATCTACTGGTGATAGTCATACGAAGTACTAAATGTCATAATAATCAGTTAATAGATGTTCCTGCTGTTTATAGGCTTCCCCTCAATACGCAAACATAACCGGTTCTTGGTTTGGTTTGGGGGATGAAGTTACTCACGTCCGCAGGAATTGCCACCAACACCCTGCACGTATCCCCTGGGTGGCGCTAAACGAGTAACAACCTATCGGCTGCTATACCTGTTGCAAATTATTAATCAACCTCACAGCAAATAACCCGAGTCGCAACTACTTGGTAAACAAGAGAATACTATGATGGATGCAAATATGGAGCTAGATATTAAATTTTGTATTATGCGACATTTTTTTTTTTTTTTTTTATTTATTTCTATAATCAATAACTTAAATCTATCATTACAGGCAGCCCCAATGCGATAGATAAGCTAAATAGGCATTAACACAAATTTTCAATTAAAAATAACACGAAAAGAAAAAAATAGTAATAAAGTCATTAGATAAAAAAGAGATACAAATAAAAATTGTTACAAAGTTAAAATAATAAATGTCGAGGTTAAAAATATACAATGTCAATATGATCTTATACAACGAAAAACAAAAAATAAAAACTTAATAATACAAAATTAAAGCTAGCATAAAAAACAATGTCAAATAAGTTAATAATACAGATCAATACGACGTCAATTTAATTAATAAGAAATAAAATAACAAAATGACATTTAGTGTAAATCACTTAGTAAGAACATAGTTGCCTTTGTAAATTCGTTCAGAGAGCATGTAAATAAATCCAACTGTATCGCGACTTTGTTGATAGTGCGAATAGCCCTCGTTAGCGGTGCCTCCCGCAGCAGCTTCGTGCGAGCGACGGGCTCGGCCAGCAGCGGCGGCCGGCGCCGGCGCCACACGTACCGCTCCGGGACGCACAGCGACAAGGCGCACAGGACCCCGGGGTTGCATAACTTCCCTCTCAACACCTTCCATATATATGAAGCGAGGGCCAGTTCTCGCCTCACCTCTAGTCTGTTGTACCCCACCATTCCTAGTACAAATAGCGTGGGATACAACAATGGGTATCCAGGATATACACCATATTGTTTTAAATAAAGGAGCCTAACATACTTATTTTGGATACGTTCCAACATTAGCTTGTATTTAGCTTCATGTGGACTCCAGATTACTGCGTTACTTTCGAGGTGACTTTTAACTAGAGCTTCGTACACGGTTCGTATCGCAGAGATATTTGTAAAGTCCTTTGCTAGACGCATTACAAAACCAAGATTTCTAAATGCCTTTTTGCAGATCCTACCGATATGCTCACGAAATGACCAATTGGCTGTTATGCCCACACCAAGATCACGTACCTCCGACACTCGCTGCATTGGCTTTCCACCGACATCGTATCGATGATGCACTGGGCTGCGTGCACGGCTGATTGAAACTATACTGCATTTAGACTCATTGAAGTACAGCTTGTTACACACACTCCAGCACACAACCCTGTCGATATCCTCCTGCAACTTATGGCAATCCGAGACATCACCGATTACTCGGACTAGTTTCAAATCGTCAGCAAACAAAAGGCACGTAGAATCCTTCACCACGTCAGGGAGATCGTTGATCATGAGGATGAATCCCAACGGCCCTAAATTACTGCCTTGACTCACTCCGGACCTGACGTAGTATGGTTGAGATTTGCTGCCCGCACAATCCACATACTGCTGCCTATCGCGCAAATAGCTAGCGAAGAATTCTAAAGTGTGTGGCGTGCAACCAGCCCTCGCAAACTTCATCAATAATATGTCGTTGTCCACCGTATCGAAAGCCTTTCGGAAGTCAAAGTATGCAACGTCTACTTGTCTACCGGCATCCAAGGCTGGGACAATTAAGGTCATTAGATGCAGGAGGTTTCCAGTAGTGTTACGCTCTGCTCGGAACCCATATTGCGCATCGGAAAGTTGAGCACTCACCTGAGACTGCAGGGTCTTATGTAAAGCCGACTCGAAGACCTTAGCAGGTGCATTCAATACAGCTACTGGCCTGTAATCACTGGGCACTGGCCCACCGCCACCCTTCGGCACAGGTACCACCCTGGTCACCTTCCACGTCTCAGGATACACCTTAGACGTCAGGCACATGTATGCCATACGACTAAATAAAACCGGTTCTGTACCGTTCGTTTCATCCAACGAACACCAACAACCTTCCAGGTAGGCCTCCCAACGATGTGCCTTTCGGTGCGACTGGTACTACCTAATTCTATTATTTAGTCGCACCGTGCGCGTATTAGTTGTACTCAACGTCGTGACTATTACGGTACGTTAGGTAGGTTTCTACCTATAAAATCTGAATTTTATAGGCATTTTCGTTTATTCAAATCTTAACTTCGAAAGATTACGCATATTTCAATCAGAGTAATGCACAAACGTTATCAGTTGAAACATTTCTCGAGTGTTTTCTCCCGTCCTTTTCCCATCTCAGAGGAATTTAGGATTCCGTAAGTCTTTAACTTACGACAACGTCTTACTTAGACTCTGAGAATGCTGAAATTATCATGGCCTTAAAAATTTAATAGAATATTCTTTATTGCACATCTCAACAGGAAATAAAAATATTACATCAGTTCATAAGTTTAGACATATATTTTTCTCACGTTGGTAATTGCGTTGTGTTGTGATTTAGTTACTTTCTGACCTGTAAAAATATTGCTTTAGTGTAATTAAGTAGGATTAACTTTCATGTGTCATTACTTATGATGAATACTTTAGTGACATCAATCCGATCATTACCGACCGACCGTTTTCGACAAGAGAATCATTTCGCTAAACGCAAATCACAGTCATTAGAAATAAATTTCTTTTTATATACCTATTGAGTCAGTTTGTCAATGTACATAACTTATGCTATGGTTAAATTTACGGGATTCGTCCGTGTTGACGTCCTTCTGTGTGACATACGAACACTACACAAATAGAATTAGGTATAAAAATCAAATAAATATAAAATTAAAGTGAGACATGACCACAAAGGGATACAGATAGGCCGGATGCGTTTGAAATGTGGTGTTGGAGGAGAAGGAAAATGATAAACTGGATCAAAAAGAAAACCAATGAAGAGGTATTGCGTACGGTGAAAGGTAACAGATGCACACTGAAAACATTACAATACAATAGCAGAGGCTACCTGATGCAATACGATGATTTCTTCGTTAACATCATGGGGGCAAAGCTAACGGAAGAAGAACCAGAGAGAGGCCAATATACGTATTTTAATCAAGGGAGAACATAGGAATGTTTCTGGAATTCTTACGTTGGAAAAATGATTGTTTACTTTTGAATAGGTAACAATAAATATATTACGGGAAACCATGGCAAAGAAATTACATTTTAGTAATAATCTTGTTAAGGTTATAGCTAGTGAAAGATTACTGACAAAACGTATATTTAGTGACAAAAAGTCGTAACACGTTATGATATTTTACTAAGATGAGTCTTTGTTGTGTCTAAGGATAAGAAATTAAATATGAAAATATCGACCAACTTCTTCGTTAATGGGAGTTGCGAATTGTTATCGAGGTTGTTTCACATTTCTTTTCGTCTCGGTACTAAGTTGCTAAATGCAATTATGGGCTAATAAAAACGAACTCCCGAGGAACCCTAAGTTTCTTATTTATGGCCCCCCCGCTGATCGGGAAAGTTAATTTTGAGTACATTTCTCCTTATTGGGAACGACTTACTAAATAACCGAATTGTTCTTGATATCGTCGCTGGAAAGCAATAATGCTGTAACCCGCACTACCATCGAAAATAGTTTTTTTACAAATTCTTACAGCATTTTTTTTCTGCGTCGATTGGTCTAGGTCTCGTGCTTCTACGGCAAAAAATAAAATATTTACAGCACAAGTGATTTTAACTATTTGAACTGTGACAGACAAAAGAAATGCTGTAATTAACAAAAAAAAACAGCGTTTTTATCAGAATAGGAGTTACAACAATATAAACTTACTTTTATTTGCCTTGACATCACATACAGCGTTTCTGCTTTCCATTTTTTGCAAGATAGGATAGTTATACCATTTTTTGAAGTTTCTTTACTGCAATTTCTAGTGAGTTACGACAATTCAAAGGACATGTTATTAGTATTTTATAGCACTTAACGCATTTCAAAAAGAAAGTTGGCAATAGAGCTCAATATTGATACGCCAAACTTCCCCCGCCACCTTCTCAAGGGCACGCGTCTTGCCGCAGTCTTTAGTGATTGCGTGCGCGCCGATAAGTGTGAATCGCCATGTAGTTCGCGTTGGGAGTGTTTGTTATCGTAAGTTATTTTTATTTATTACACCATGTAAACCTATCAAATGTTATACTATACTCACAATTGGTAAGACCTTCCAGTTGTATATCCTTCATCATCATCATCATCATCATCATCATCACCATCATCATCAGCCTATTCTTGTCCACTGCTAAACATAGGCCTCTCCAACTGCACGCCATTGTAAGTGATTCTCGGCTACTCTCATGCAGCTTTTGCCTGCACAGATCATCGCTCCACCTAGTCTGAGGGCATCCCACACTACGCTTGCCGATCCCCGGTCTCCACTCAAGAACACGTTCACCGCACCGGTTATCGGTTCTTCGGCTAATATGGCCAGCCCACTGCCACTTCAAATTGCTAATACGTTGAGCTATGTGGGTAACTTTGGTTCTCTGATGGATCACTTCATTCCGAATTAGATCCTTCAAAGAAACTCTGAGCATTGCCCTTTCCATAGCTCTCTGAGCGACTTTAAATTTGACTTTAAATTTGTGGACCAGCCCAACCATGAGTGTCCACGTCTCGGCACCGTATGTCATTACGGGTAGGACGCACTGGTTGAAAACTTTCGTCTCCAGACATTGTGGAATTGGCGATGTGAAGACCCGACGAAGTTTGCCATATGCTGCCCAGCCCAGCTGTATTCTTCTATTAGCCTCTCTCTCGAAGTTGTTTTTACCCAACTGCAATATAATATGCCCAAGGTAGACGTACTCTTTAATAACCTCGAGAAAGCTGCCCTGTACCGCAATTGGTTCCGGACTAACATGTTCATTGAACATAACCTTGGTTTTGTCCAAGTTCATCCGGAGGCCAATGCGTTTTGAAGACTCAGCTAGGCCGTTCGGCATAAATTGCAAGTCGTGCAGCGTTTCCGCCAGATTGACAATATCTTCTGCAAATCGCAAGTGTGAAAGGTACTCATCGTTTATGTTAATGCCTTGTCCTTTCCAGTCCAACGTCTTGAACATATCCTCCAATGCATTTGTGCACAATTTGGGGGATATAACATCCCCTTGTCTCACACCACGATGCAAGGGGATAGGTTCAGACTGCCGGTGTTGTATTTGGACGGCCATGCTAGCGGCATTGTAAAGACCTTTCAACACTTGGATGTATCGCCAATCGACTTGGCATCGCTGCAGAGATTCCAAAACCGACCAGGTTTCGATGGAGTCAAAAGCCTTCTCGTAGTCCACGAACGCTAAGCACAGTGGCCGATTATACTCTTCCGTCTTCTGTATAATCTGCCTCACTGTATAAATGTGGTCTACGGTGTTGTATACTGATCGAAACCCCTCCTGTTCCGGGGGCTGAAACTCGTCGAGTCTTCGTGCAAGACGGTTCATGATAACTCTCGAAAACAGCTTGTAGACGTGACTTAGGAGCGAAATGGGTCGGTAGTTTTTCAAGAGAAGAGTTTTATCACCCTTTTTGAAAAACAGCACGACAATACTCCTACTCCACGCCTCCGGAGTTCTCCCATCAAAGAGGACAGTATTAAAGATGTTTTGGAGCTCCTTCATTACCGGTTTACCACCAGATTTCAGGAGCTCAGTCGTAATACCGTCCTCTCCAGGGGCTTTTCCATTTTATGCTGTTTTAGAGCTATCTCGATTTCGCCTAGGCTGATTTCTGGCAAGTTCAGTAAAGTGGCGCGTAAGTGTGGCTCTGGAATCCTCATTTCCAGGATCAGTTTGAGTTGCGTGTGAAGCGTATAACAGGCTGTAGAAGTATTCAACTTCCGCGAGAATCCCTGGCCTTGAAGCAACGACTACTCCATCCGCGGTGGTCAGCTTTGTCAGATGGCTTCCCCCAAGAGATTGGACAAACACTTTGGACCCCCGATTTTGCTCAATAGCTCTTTCAACAGACCGTGTGTTGGAGCATCGGAGGTCTCGTAGCACTAGTTTACCAATTTTCTTGTTTAGAGCATGCCTTTCTGACAAAGTGACTGGTGGGTTTACACGTCGTTCCGTCATAAGCCGGAGTGTTTCTCCCGAAAACTTCGACTTCCTGCCTTTACGCTGTAATTCGCAAAATCTCACACCTTCCTCCCTGAGGATTCCGACCACACCTTCGAGGGTTGGTCAATGTCAACGCTGTTTGTGGTTTCCAGGGCAGCGAATCGATTCTCCAGATTTGACTGGAACGTGTCAGGAGCGGGTTAGGTCGGAGCCTGGACTTCATCAAACGAACATGTTCTAGCTTGAAATTGATATTCAGAGAGCCTCGTACAAGTCGGTGATCACTACCGGTATTAAACCTATTGATCAATGAGACGTCTCTGAATATGCGCTTCTTGTCCGTTATGATGAAGTCGATCTTATTTTTTGTCATGTTGTCGGGGCTCTGCCATGTCCACTTCCTTTGAGGCTGTTTCTTGAAAAACGAAATCATCAAGAAAAGCCCCTTCTTTTCGAGGAAGTTGACCAGCATTTGCCCCCTATGATTCCTGCTACCATAACCATGGGACCCTACTACCGATTCTCTGCAATTTTGTACTCCCACTTTGGCGTTGACATCTCCCATGACAACGTTGTAGTGGGCCTTAGTGGTGAAGTGTAAGGCTTTCGATATACTCGTATCCCCGAACATATCCTCCACTTCATCGTCCGAGTATGTCGAGGTCGGTGCGTAAACCTGCACAACTTTGAGGCTATACCTCTCGGTTAGTTTAATTACTAGGTACGCGACCCTGTTCGACACACTCGAAACTTCTACAACGTTGTTACAAAGATTCCTGTTGACCAAGAACCCTTCGCCACCTTGGGATAGCTGGTGTCCCTCTCGGTAGTACAGAAGGTGGCCGTATCCTCACCCTCTCTTCGGACTTCGCTCAACCCAAGAATGTGCCACCTAATTTTGCCGAGTTCATGCTCGAGTTGCGCCAGGTGCTCGTCCAGTCGTAACGTGTGTCCATTATACGTCGCCAAGGTCAGTTTGTTTTGGCGGCATTCCGTAACCCGGATATATCCTTCAGTCAGGACTTGATTAAAAAAGCAACTACGGTATACAGTAAGAATTGTAACAAATAAAGTACTTTTAATAATTTTATACCTAACCCGTAGGTATACCGTTTTTCGACTTTTCCTTTAATTCTACGATTGTTAGAAGCGAATTATTTTATAAAAAGAAGTAAATTTTTTGTTATTTTTTTGTTTTATTTCAAGAGTATACATAATGTCTGTTAAGAATCGCCTTGGTTTAAAACCTAAATAAATATCATTTTCCTTACTATGTTGTTTTTTTAGTGCTAACATTTTACAAAAGCCTATGAAGCTGCATAATCTTTTCTTACATCACTTTATTTTAACTTAGTATTCTTCCTAAACCTGCTTACAACATAAATGACATCTATGAATCTTGATAAGATAAGTTTATTTTTGAGGTAAAATGTTTTAAGAGGTCATAATTTATTTACAGCATTTAAAAACGTCTGTGGAATTTGATCCTTAATAATACCTCCATACATATTATAATGTGAGTTACAGCATTCTTGACGGAGAAAAATAAAAAATCCAAATGCTGTAACCCGCAAAAGTATCATTAAAATAACTTTTGTCTCAAAGTAGTGTTTTTGTCTCTAGTGAAAACTTTTATTTTTGTCAGTTACAGCATTATTGCTTTCTAGCGACGATATAAATATTAGGATAAGGATAAAGTAAATTTTCGATTGTAAAAGTTTCCATACACTGTGCTCATGACCTCTCTAGCGCATTTTATTAAGAAACATTAACTTTTTTCTTATGAATAATATTTTCGTGAATAATAATATTCATTAGGGTGATTTCAGAGCATTTCAAACGTTAGTAGTTGTTGTTGTCAAGAATGTAAAAAATCCAATATTTACCGCAAGCAAAGGTTTGACAAAATTATTATGCCCTACTTTCACTCACATCTCAATTTATTAAATAGTTTGTATTATAATTCATTTCTTTGAAAAAAAAAAAAGTATTGAAGGGTGTACCACTACCGTGGAGCTCGGTTGAGAGGAGAAACGGGTCGTAAGTTGAGCAATCAGCAACCCGGGAGTTTTCGAAGCACGAATGATTTGACGCCTACTCTATTAAAATTGAATAATCATTCCTGCACCTAAAACCACGGGGCGTGGTACTCACAGTGTTCCGAAGTTTCTACTCTGAATTGTTCCAAATACGACTCCGCCTGGTTCCGCGACAAATAAGTGTTAGTAAATACTTTGCTCATCCGAAATGTTCTTATAGCCGGGTATTAGTAAATAAGTTAAAATTACTTTTAATTTTAACGAGTTACTAAATTCAAGACAGAAAAAAAACGTGAAAAAACGTTGAAAAGTCGAGGCAATTAAATAAACACCTTTTTGAACGCGATTAAGCCCCGTCTTGTTATAATGATGAATGATGATTCTTGTTCGTCTATCTGTTTATTAGGTACTTGACTTTGATGATGAATAGGGTAGGGCGGGGCTTAAAGGTCCGCGGGTAAAAAGGTCCATTTATACATATTTAAAAAACAAGTAAGGTGTAGTAATTTTTAATGATGCTGGGTGTGTAAAGCGCCATCGTCGACAGTAGGATACGTCACACCTTAATGAAAAATATGGACCTTTTAACTCGCGGACCTTTAAGCCCCACCCTACCCAACAGATTGTTTAATTAATTTTCAGAAAAAAAAACAGAACCCAAGAACTCTTGAAAACTACCCTTGCGCATTATACAGTACGGTCATAAAGCGAAAACATAAAATATTTGTTCCTTAACCACTTACCCATTTTCTTCATCCATTCAGAAACCGGGTAAATAAATGTTTAAAGACCCGCGTACGGCCCGGCACAGATTTACATTTGAAATGCTTGGGTCAGGATTTTATTACCTTCTTTGCCGAGGTAAGTCGAAAGCATAACCTTCAGCCGTGTGGGAATTTATCTACGGACGCACTTAACTTTACCCTTTAAATTGATGGCTGATTTAAAGTTTTTATATTGGTCGGTATAATTCCCACTCGTCAAAAAATCGTTTTCTCGAAATTAAACTGTGGGCGTGATTCGATTTCCAAACGTTCATATTTATAATAATATTTGTTAATAAAACACTACTTAACTGGAATGTTATTCTTTAGGATTACTAGGTATACGTGACAAAGTGGTATTAACGAATTAATGATTTTCACTTTCATAAAACAAACTAAATATTTGAATAAAAATAAAATTTAAATAAATTAACAACTCCCATATCAACAATAAAGTCCGAAATTGATATATAAAAGATGAATTAATATAATAATTTATTTTAATTTTAGACGGTTTGCTACCAAAAACAGAAATAAAATGTTGTAAATGGTGTTAACACTTATCTAATAGCTGTGAATTGTAATGATGTGTTATCTTGAATAAAACTTTTTCTATTCTATTCTTCTATTCTAAAGCACTTGTTAGCTTGATCAAAGACAAAATATGTTGAAATAGAACAGCGACTTCATGAGAAAGGCTATATTATGATGGAGGTTGACAGTGTTGACTTTACATTAGAAACCATTTCAAGCGCCCATATACACGACCAAGGTTGACCAACGTCAACTGATCCGAAAATCATACATCACTGAACTTAGACTACACGTTTTCAATAACTATGAATTGCTGTGTGATGTTGAGTCATCAGACCTGTGACGTTATTTTAATTACAATAAAGTTTTTTTTTCGTTTTATCGTACTGAATTTTAAGTTATTCTCAATATAAATATACCTAAAAAAAAAACATTGTGGTTAACTTGTGAAAAGTCGTGACACTGTGTAAAAAAGCGCAACGATGAAAATCATCTAATAGTTCGGCTTACTTATGACGAAAGTATTATTTTGTAACATTTTACTAACATAAGATATAAATACTTTTCTTTATAAACATAAGAAGTGGTAAAACTAAATAACGGAGGCATGAATTACGACAAATTACCATAAAGTTCGGAAGGCTAAATTAAATAATTTCAAATTCATGAAGCAGAGGTAAGTACATAAAACTTCACCTTGAGTAACAATTCGCAAGCCCCTAACATAGTCACAACACTAAACTCGGGTGTTCGCGTTAATCGTAAGACTCATTTGAATATTCACAGAAATTTAATTCGCGGTGTAGACGTGGTAGGCGCGCGGAGAGCCTTAAATTTTGCCTCCTAATGCAATATACGCCAACTTCAAAGATTTTATGAAGCGGAAAGCCTTTAATTCGCTTTCGAGCACTTACAAATGCGAAGTCCACAATTTGCATACTAAATTGTAAACCAAATAGAGGCTGGGGGCGGCTGAAACATCTGCCCCTGATAAGGCTATCCCGGATTCTTGGTGTGAAGCTGTTTGCATAGTTTGCTTTCACGGTGAGAGATAAAAATGCAACTACTGTTTGCCTTTATGACTTTACTTTTTGCAGTTATCCATTGAGCGGGCAATTTTGCTAAAGGTTACTTTTCAATGACGGTAAGCTGGGCAGAGCGGACCTTGATTTGACCATGATTGCTCCGTCCAGCGTTTGTGAGTAAGTTTGTGCACTGTGATTGGTCAAACACGAGTTCGGAGACGAATGGAATCCCAAGTAAATTTTAGACCTCCAACTCAAAGCGCGCAGAATTTATGAATGATCTTTAATCGACGATTTTGTAGTCTTTAAGATATTTTACAAAAGTACCGTGATAGTTAAACTCTTGAGCAACCCCTAATAATGAAACAATTTGCAATTAATATCAAAACTGCTGTAAGAGTTATTTTTACAAAAATGTATCATTTCTGTCTTTCGCACATCCTTATGAATCCTATGCTAGTTTATTTTAAATTCATAAAAGCCGTATGGTAACTTAAAATATTCCAGGTGTTGCTTGTACAAAGGTCTTTTATTCGCAGTTCGTAATACAGCCTTATTGATAAAAGAACAATTCCCGTGAATTTCCGTTGTTCGCGCGATATACGAAAAACGAGGCAAACAGAATTCGGCAGGAAAAAGAAGAAAAATTAGTTTCCGACTTTATCGCGTGTTAAATCGGCGATCCGTTGCACGGTTGCCGACAGATTAATCCTACTTGCATGGGAGACTTTATGGACCACTCGGTGGAATATTCTTGGTTTTCTTATTATAACTTTCTTGTTTAATTTTCTCGGGCATCGTACTTTCTTGTAGTAAATAATAAAATACAAACTGGAAATAAAATACGAACAGTTATTTTTTGTGAGCAAAAGACCTAAGAAGTATATATACCTCATTTCGCGCATAAAGAGCAGTGTCAAACTTATTGCGCAGTAATAATGAACATACGACTCTGCGCAATGAGTTTAAAACCGCTCTTTTTACGCGAGGTTAGGTATTATTTAAGTAACCTTTGCCTAAAATAATAATAAGAAACCATACCAAATAATTCAGCCCGCAATGTCTTATAGATAACCTAACCTAGAACAATGGTCGACATCAAAAATAGCTAACAAATGTAGTACCTGTGCAATTGGACATTTACCGATTGTAAAATCGCGAGCGAAGGAAGTTGCGAGTTGCCTTCTGAGTAGTATAGTTCCATGTATCAAAAAAGAGTAATCGTTTCCATGTAACCTAATCTGAGTAGATCTCTTTTTATTTTCATGTTACATCGAAAGGCCTCTGGTATACTTAGCATTATCATATTTCTTTTCAAAACACGTACAATATTGAGGTCTGGGATAAAGTAGACAGCTTCTCTCTTTTCGGCTCAGGCGGCTTCGCGTGCAGCCATTTGTCGGTTTTTAGATGTCGAGATTTGGCACGAATTTTTGCGCGAATAGATCCGGGGATATATAAAGGGATAATACAAATACCCAAAATATAGTAGAATCAAACAAATCATCAATTGAACACGCCTCTCATGTTTACTTACCTAAAAAATCACTACGGCTACGCTTTATAAAACAGTCCCTCGCCCCATCTGTTTATTGTTTGTTATATATATTTGTTCCCGATTGTCTCAAAAACTGTGCAAACAAACAATTTTCATGTGGTTTAATCTTCCAACAGATCACTCTGTTGGAAGATTCTTGAGAAAGCTACAAGTATATAATTTGTTAAGGTTTCGTGCAAATTGGTTGAAATATGACGTAATGATTGTTGAAGATACAAATACAAATACAAATACTCTTTATTGCACACCTTCAACATCAAGGAATATACAACACAACATGAGATACATTCATATAACAGGCAGAGGTAAACAACAGGCGGTCAGGCGGAAGATGTCATAGGAAATTATTCTGTCTAGCAGCTTTGATCGAAATCGCTGCCTAATTAATTTTAAATACATCAAAATAATGTACCTATGGTATGACTGTCTCTCTTTTATAGGTCTAAAAAAAATGGCAGCGGTATATCAGGTTTACACTTAAGCAAAAAAACATGTGAAAATAACGCGGAACTCAGTTTAAATAATCATCAAATTAAATACATTTAGTTACCTTAAATATTATTGAAGTTGAATGAAAAATGAAAAACTACTCGTACGTGCGACAGAAAATAAATTCAAGCGGTCGCGCACCAAAAGGCACAACCTGCTGTCACCTGCTGCAGTCGAGATTATTTTAATATTTAGTAAGCTATAACTTAAAAAAAAAAAAAAAATGTAACATAAATGAATACTATAATAGATAACTTGGAGAAATAAAACTTAAGTAAATATTTAGGCTGTACGCCTATGTTTAAGATTGGTTTTACTGTAAACTTTCAAAATGGCTAGATTATGACCATTAAAAAGGGTTGTCACATTTCAGTTACTAATAGGATAATATTTAACGTACAAATCGTTAAAAACGTGATGACTACGTAACTAAAGACCTGCCAAACCAAGTTACGAAGCACTTCGTAACAAATATTCTAGTCATCGAATTCCGAACTAGACATTATTTGAACAACTTTACAAAATTAATGTTAGGGAGATCCATCCATCATGTTACCAAGAGCCCAGCGTCTTTCCGCTTGTGACATCTTTTGCACAAACGGGACTTTTGCAAGAAGATATCCGCTTTAAATTGGGACAAACAATTGTAAACGGTTTTAAAATGCTATTGGATTTCAATTTTAAGGTTTTGCTTTATAAACACGATGTCAGGAAGGAACGCTATCTGTATCTTTATGTTTCCTGTAATCTGTAGTCTAAGACAATAAAGATTGTGTACTTAATACAGTGACAACCGCCCCAACTACTTATACGACGTGAGTAAACCCGTTTCCTGTGTCTTTCTTACTAACTATTAAGCTAATATATCGTTTTAAATGCACGACAATAAAGATTGTGTACTTAATACAGTGACAACCGCCCCAACTACTTATACGACGTGAGTAAACCCGTTTCCTGTGTTTTTCTTACTAACTATTAAGCTAATATATCGTTTTAAATGCACTATTTACTACATTTTGCGTATTCTAGTTGGGAAAAATCTCAGCTTATACTGCCTGAAATCAACAGTGCCCAAAGTTGTTCTAATGCTGACACGCCTCTTAGGCGTCTCAACAAATTTGAGACGATGGTGCCGACGATAAAGTCTAAATCTTTACGGTAGATGGCGCTACGATGCCACCCTAAGGCATGTCGAAGCAACTGGTTGAAAAATTCAATGGCTCTGACATCTGATTCGGTGGTCCAATTGGGAGGACGCCTGTGTTGGCCCGGAAAGCCGTTGGAAACGCAGGTTCGAATCCTGTCCGAATCATTAAATTTTTCAATTTTCGCTTCATTTGTAAACATTTAGTTTACGTTAGCAGACGTTACTGCTTTAATAAAAAATAGGTAAGTAAAAAATACGCCTCTTAGGCATTTACATACCTACAGCTTCTTGCTTGTAAACTCTGTTAATTTATTTTATGGGCAATATTCTAACTGATTGTGTCGTCGCATTTAAGTTGAAATGCAATACTAAGTTGAAAATCGAATTTCGTCGGGGATAGTTCAATACCGCGTAAGTAACAAGTGTAGATACGAATCAATAGGTATTCAAACAAATGCTAAGCATTTTATTGAAATGAGAACTTTATCGGCAGCTGTTATTTACGCGGTATTGCACTATCCCCGACGATTTGTTAATTGGGTTTTAAACACAGCCAATGTCAAATATTACGGCGCGTCATGTCAAACTAACGTTAATTGTTGAGATCACAAGCAAACCTCACGCTCACCGTTGCTTTTTGAGTCGTTCTTCAAGCACTTGGTTGCTTTGGTAATAACCATGTAAAACTATTCGTTTTACCCACGGCTGTTCCTGCTCATGCGTTAAAAATTAGGAACACTGCATTTTTTAAATACTTAAGTAAAACAGGACCAATAGACAACGATGTCGACATACTCGTACATATATTATATACCTTCATTTTTTTATCAACACACTGGAGCCGTTTATTTTTAAAGTTTTATATGTGCGTGTATGACTAAATATGTGTTTCGTAGAAAAGTTGTGAGTTATGAAATTATTTTAGGCAGACTTTTCGTCACCTTGGGCCAGGCTCACAAACTCACACCATCGACGTACTCATGATGTATTGATTAAATTTATTATCCAATATTATTATTCCCAAGACCTTAATTTGTCATATACCTGATATACCCCTTAAATATAGGTACTTAAACAAATCACTAAACTACTGCAAACTATTTTATGTTAAAGTACCTTTACATTTATTGACATTTACACAAAGTAAGATGTTGCATCGTGCAGCAAATAACGAGAAAGGAATGATTCATTCCGAGTATGAAATGGAATGGTCAGCGATCTTAATGCAAGTCGCTGTTTTAAAAACTAAAAGGCACTCGCTCGCATGGGCTATAAAGTATTTTTTTACTGACTTTAAAAGAGAAAGGAGGTTATACGTACGTTATATTCCACTAGTATGTATTTTTAACGCTAAAATAAATATACCTTATAATTTTTACAGTATGCTCGACTATATTATAAAAAAGAGATCAGCCGCTGTGTTTTTAATTACGTAGAGTTAGCATCAAATGGTTGATAGTGACTAAAGTAGATAAGAGGCCTCCTTGTTCCTTTTAAAATGCTGATTGTTTTAGACATTTATCTCTATGATCAAACATGTTTCTTAAAATATTATTGATGTTACTACCTAGAACAGGGCTTTTGAAATTTATTGGTGTATATTTGAAGCCTACAGTTCGAATTTTTCATTAACAATGTTTGTTTCAAAAACTACTCGAAATTTACAAAATTCACGCGGAAAATTAGTTTTTTCAACTTATATTCGACTGCACGAAATGGAAGCTTGAAATAGCTATGATACTACCCTAGAACTCGGGGAAAAATATTAGTCAATTCAAAAAGTTGGTTGAAATTATCAATATGCTCGTATGAAAAAAATAAATTTCAAAAGGAATAAGGCCTCTTAAATATACCAGAACATCAAACCTGTCATGGTTGCATTAATTTTGCCGCGGGATAGAGAAATGGCAACGCAAATGTCACTTTCTAACAAGTATAACTATAAAAATTTAAAAACCCCCGACATGACGACCTGTAAAAAGAAAGAAATAAAATCTACGAAATGTGCCTTTACAATGAACAGGAGAAAAAGAATCCAAGCTCAAATCGCATCGCTGCATTTGTGGAGTCATGGTGGAGGAAAATGGACACCATGGCTTAAGTTGCCAGAGATGTGCAGGGCGTTTTTCGCGCCATCATTCTATTAACGAAATTGTCCGCCGAGCCATGGTGTCCGTTAACATCCCCTGTGTTTTGGAGCCCCCTGGTTTATCTCGAACGGATGGCAAAAGACCGGACGGACTTACGTTGGTTCCATGGCAGCGAGGGCGTTGTCTTTTATGGGACGCAACGTGCGTTAGCACTTTTGCTCCGTCCCATTTGAGGCAAACCGCGAGGTTGGCGGGTTCAGCGGCGGAAACAGCCGCTAAGATGAAACACGCCAAGTACGCAGCCTTAAAGTCGATGTACGATTTCGTACCCGTCGCTGTGGAAACGGCTGGACCTTGGGGTAGTGAGGCTCGCGAGTTTTTTAGGGATTTAGGGCGGCGATTGAGAGAGAGGGGCAACGATCCTCGCTCTGGGTCATGGTTGGTTCAGCAAGTCTCCATTGCCATTCAGCGGGGCAATGCTGCTAGCATAATGGGGACTTTTGGACCAAATATGGCCCTGAGAGGGGATTTAAGAGATTAAGTTTTCCTTGACGAGGCGTGTTGCGGATTTATTTCATGTCATTTGATTCTGACGAAGCTTGTTGCGGATATACTTTGTGAATTGCATGCATTATTTTTAATTGACGAAGCATGTGGTGGATTTTTGTTTGTTCATAGGTGTCGGTTTTATTATCAATAAATTTTCTCATATCCAAGCTTCGTTGCGTTCGGGGGACCGCTAAGTACCTAAGCTACTTAAGTGAAATTAAATATATTTTTCAACGCAAAACTGTAAGTATGCATTTATTTGGGGCTTCCCACTTTACGATTTTAAGTAGGTACATTGCATTTCATTTACTTAGCGGTCCCCCGACGCAACGAAGCTTGGATTATTTTCCTACTGTTCATTGTAAAGGCACATTTCCTAGATTTTATTTCTTTCTTTTTACAGGTCGTCATGTCGGGGGTTTTTAAATTTTAAATTTTATCATTTCATATTTTTTTAAATAAACAGAAGTATTTTCCCGGAATGTTTCCTCGAGCTTGATCCCTGACTATGTGTACGACAACAGGATCCCAAGCCAGTGGTAACGAAAGCCGTCGTCTCTAAGATTGAAATTAGGATATATTTTGATTTAAATAGCCTGAAGCAACATTTTGGGAAAAAATCGTTAAAGTAAAATAAGTTAATGCTTATAATGACAAAATGGCTAAGTTATTAGCCAAGACAATCAAAATATATACTCTAAATGCACTGGATGAGTTGAAAAGAACCTGCTACTTATGGCCTAAAACAGAACCAGGTTTCCATTCTACAGGATCCAAACGGGTGGCTTACTTAGCTCCATAAAAATTGGAGTTGATGCTAGGTAACTTGACTTTGTTTTGAAAGACCTAATCACCGATAACCCACACCATGGGATAAACCGTTAAAAAAATTACATCCCCACTTTTTGACGTGTAAGGCAGGTACACAAAAAAAAAGTTTTTAAAAATGTATTCTACCACTATGTCGCTGAGCTAAGCGGTAGACAGACGGACGGACGGACGTGGTGAAACTATAAGGGTTCCTTGTTGACTACAGAATCCTAAAAAGCTGTTATTCACTTAGGTGAGGACTTTTGCTAAAGCTTACGTGTCCTTTAGTCGCGTTAAAATCTTGCAAGCTGTTGCTATTTGTGATCTTAATCAAAGGAACCTGTTCAATAGTCCTAATGACAATTCAGCTTTAGCAGAATTGCAAAACTTAGAAACAGTGACCCAGTATTGTCACAGAAATTTAAAAAGTTTTTCTGAGACTGAGGTTTAATATCGACTATACTTTCTTACACAACGTTAATTGCTCATCAAGAACAATCAGACGAGCCCAAACACCATGGTTTAATCTGTGCTGTTAAGGAGTTCCTACGGCCATCTTCAGCTGCATGGTACCAAATTATTGTACAGTCAAAATTTTATGAAATTGTTGATTACGCTAATAAAACTTAACATTCAACCAACATTTGAAATTCTTGGCTTAGATCCTTTCACAACTAGATGGCAGGGCCGTATTTACCCTTAGGCCCACAAGGCCTAGGGGCCCAGCTAGTCTAGGGACCCAGTCCCAGACGCAGGACTTGTACCATAATAATATTCTCCTTATAGGGGAGGGGGCCCCAAATGCCAAGTGCCAAGTGCCTAGGGGCCCTGGCCCTCTTAGTCCAGCCCTGCTAGATGATTATCAAGAGATCTTCACTTAGTGAGTGATAAGGAAAATGCTAATAAAACTTAACATTTATCCAGCGTTTGGAATTATTGGCTTCAATATTGGCTGAGATCCATTAACAACTACCTGGTCATCATGAGACCCTCATTTAGTAAGTGATATAGAAAATGCTAATAATACTTAACATTTAACCAAAATTTGGAAGCCTTGGCTTCAATATTGGCTGAGATCCATTAACAACTACCTGGTCATCATGAGATCCTCATTTAGTGAGTTATATAGAAAATGCTAATAATACTTAACATTTAACCAAAATTTGAAATCCTTGGCTTCAATATTGGCTGAGATCCATTAACAACTACCTGGTCATCATGAGATCCTCATTTAGTGAGTGATATAGAAAATGCTAATAATGCTTAACATTTAACCAAAATTTGGAATCCTTGGCTTCAATATTGGCTGAGATCTTGTCACTTGTTCCAATCAAAGCTGAATATCTTGGAAACTACTGGTCCTTCTTCCACCAAACATAGCTAAGAACCATCTCGACGGAGAAGTCTTTCTATTAAAAAAAACTGCACTTAAATTGGTCCATCCGCTTGGGCGCTACGATGCCAACACAGATACACAGATACACAGATACACATGTTAAACTTATAACACCCCTCTTTTTTTCGTCGGGGGTTAATGAGTTCGCACTCATATTTGTTGCTTGTTAGAAAGTGACATTCCCCACGAGTGATGGATGTTCTATCATTTATTTATCCCTGATAAATGCAGCTATCATAAGCCTGATCTCTGTTTGCATTGCAGTGTGCTACGATATATTTGACCACTTTGGCTGCTAACTACTAACGATATGACAACTATAACTACTTAATTAAAAGTAAAGGTTGCATCAATGGTTAAAAAATAGATTGCAATTCAAATGCTGTTACGTCTCTATAGGTCCTAGTGTTCTTAAAAAAACAGAACGTTAAAGCCTTGTGTAGCTATAATTTTCAAAATATTTTAATTATAGTATAATTGATGCTTTAATTACCTAAATTTTAATTTACCTTGTAAAAAAAAACCTTCATTTACATATATTGTAACCTTTGTATCATGATTTTCTTTAATTATATTCCAAAACAAAAATAGGCACATGAAAAGCGTTCGTTTGCATGCCTATGCGAATTATTCAAATATATTCATGTGGCAGGACGCTCTCATATGTGTAAAAGCGCGCAAATTACAATCAAATTCGCATAAAATTTTACGGCAATTACGCCAAGCTGGTGTGAAGAATGAGATAGTTCTTCACACCCTGTCGGTTTAATCGTTGTAAAGGTTTAATGAAATATTTTTGAGCGAAATATTTTGTACTCGTTAGTGTTGATTTATAAAGATTTTTTATTCTTAGATTGAAGGCGTGCAATCGATTTATTGTAGTGAGATAGAAACCCAGTAGAAGTGTGTGTGGTTATGTAATAAACTTATAATTGGAAACATGAAATCTTGATAGTTTTAACTTCGCCGATATGTATAGGCAAAAGCGGCACACTTCATGCTGCGAGCCACCAACGGTGTAGCACTAACAGCTGACAAGCCAAGCCAGTGCTATGATAATACTATTACTTACTTGTTCTGTGCCAGTGCGCACCATAGTGTACGGCTCTGTCTTCCACATTTTTCGAACAATTGGGTGGGAGTTTGTAGCCCGCTTGAATGCGTCGGTCAGTCATCTATCGAGTTGTATTCTACACAAACAATCTTTTAATTATATTAATTAAGTCTCTTGCAAAACTCAAAACAGAAAAACTTCCGTAAATAGTAATTTCTTCTATTGTATGCTAAAAGAAAGAAAAATTAAAGCAATAATGATTGAGAAAACCGTCACACCACCCTTTATACAAAATAATGTAATACAAAAATTCTAAGCTGTGCCCTTAAACAGAACAGCGGCATAATGAAAACAATCACAATCGTCGTCTGCCGTCGGAATGAGGCATGATAATGTAAGTTGGCTCTTTGAAGGAGCTTATTAAAATTGAATCACCCTCTTCAACGGGATTCGCGTGTAACTCAGACATTTCTAGAAATTCATCTTACAACCTCACATCTCAGTTGATTAAATCGTTGCAAATGGAACTACGCTGCTGCAAAATAAAGTTTACAATACGTTGTTGAAGATACACAGTTCAGGGATTGAGGAAGTAGGGAGTAGTTATCACATTTCTACTGCGTATACGTGCTGTCGTGAAATACACTGCGATGTTTCTGTTTTTTTTTTGCTTTACAAACTGTAGGATCTTGATTGCGAATTTCTGCATGACATCTCTGTGATACAAAGGTAACTGTAGTTTTACTAGTTTACTTTTGATGCAGTTAACTTGGTTTTGAGATGTTAAATCCGTTTCTGCATTACATGTTTTTCTTTCTAATTCAGATAAATGTATACTTTTGTATTAAGCGCAGAATTCAAGATTGCAAATCATATTTATTAAGTTCAGAAAAATGCAATTCGAAAGGAAAACAACAATAACAAACAAATATTTCCGTAATACGGCGCCGTAATGAACCCGAACTCCAAAACAGCTATATTTACAATGGTATCAATAACTCAAAGGTGTTTTTTTGGATTCCGCCATTTTCTTTGAAGTAACAGGTAAAGCAAAACTAGCGCCACTTCCGAATTTTTTTATATCTTCTAAATCATCAATCTTCAGTACAAAATTGCATATGACTAGACACTACGAAAATACCTTTAGTAACCTTTAGTATAAAATCACTGTATGCAGTTTTTCGTTCTTCAGTTGTCCCCAAAAACATGATATAAGAAAACAAGGTATGGCATTCGGGATAGGGACGCTTGCTTACATCCCTGATTAGTTGCCACTTTATAGAAGCAAAACAAATATAAGGAAAGCATATTTAATTCAAAACAACATATTATTTAATCAGTGTTTGTGCGATTGAGAATATCATCATCATTGACAATGGGTATTCATTTTCGTAGGCTCTTCATTTTGATGAAATAATTATGTCATTTAAGTTTGTAATCATTATTACTCGAATCCCGAGTAAAAATCTGTGACGCGCATATTGCGGTATTATTCTGATAAAACAAGCGTTAATTAAACATTTGTGTGCTTACGTTAATCCGGTATGGAGCCGGGTCAATATTTTATCATCGTCATTAAATTTGCATTCAGAGATAAAATTACATGGAAAATACGGTGCAGGATCACTTGTCCATGGTAATACATTTTTTATTATGTTTAACTTGACAGGTTTAAATGCTACGCTTTAAAACGCATATTATATCATAATATATGCCGTAAGACACAAATCAAATACAATCCATCAATATAACCATTGATTAAAGTCTAGATACGAATAAATCTTAATTAAAAGGGGTCCCTCAGTGTTGAGCTCGTCTGAGGCATCACCCCAGCACCCTCTCCTTTGAATCGCGAGGCCCAGTATTCCGATAAACCCAGTTTTTTTTTTTTATCCTTGTATAAAATTACCAAAAAGTGCCCACGAACTTTGTCCGCGTGAAAGAAAAATCGTTTTTGCTTCATTGTGGTCGGGCAAAGTATCTTATAACCACCTGGGGATGCACTGGTACCCGAATATCAAGAATTGTTGAAATCGATCGAGCCAAAGATTTCATTTCTTAAATTTTATAATATTAAAGATATGCCATTGGACCTATAATGGTCGTGTTTATCACGCGATTAATAAATAATAAAGCATCCGCCACTCTCGCACTCGCATACTTGTCAAACAGTGACGGATGCTTGTCATGTCTGCAAGTTTATGTATACAGATCGTGGTCTTTGTATTTAGCTATAAATAGGTACAGCTAAAGAAATATGACTCCTCTGGTTTGTGAGTTAGTGAAGTTGAATAGCCATTTTATTATATATGTTATCGTGTAAACCGCAGTCTTACATCTGCCAAGCCTGTGGTCGCGTGTGTCGTTCTCGTATTGGCTTGCATAGCCATGAAAAGCGTTGTTCTTCATGCCACTGTTTGTATAGTCTGTAAAAGACTGAAAGGCCATTGATTTGATCGTGTAAATCCGCAATAAAATTCAGGCTGTATGTGTGAAACTTGACACGCAGATTATAGCTACTGTGCGTTTTCTCACATGTTTCCTACATGCATCTAAATAGATGTTTTCTGTTATATTTTCGCAGGCTGACATTTTCTTTTACAATCTACTCAATACATTCAAAACGACTTAATGCCGCGATTGGCGCAATGTGAATGCAGCAGCCTACTGAGCCGGCGGTTCTGGGTTCGAATCCCGACAAGAGCAAATATTTGTGTGATTATTTCGAATATTTGTTTTTTAATTTGTTCCTGGGTCATGGATATTCTTTGTATTTAAGTAAATGTTTATCCTATTATACATTTTATTTTTTAATAAATAATAAAATAATAAATGAATATCAGACAACCTCACACAAATCAACCTAGTCCCAAATTAAGCTCAAGAAGGCTTGTGGTATGGGTACTAGACGACGATATACTTACTTATATAGATAAAAATATACTTAAATACATAGAACAACCATGACCCAAGCACAAGTATTCGAGTTCATCACACAAATTTGCCCTGGCCGGGATTCGAACCCGGGACCGCCGGCTCAGTAGGCAGGTCTCTACAAACTGAGCCAACCGCGTCGTCAAAACATTGTATGACCCAGGAACGAATTAAACACCAGATAAATATATTTATAATCAACGTCGTCTAGTGCCCTAACACAAGCCAACTAAAGCTTATTGTGGGACTAGATGTGTGAGGTAGTCCGTTAATAATTTATTGTTATTTAAAATAGAGGCATGTTTTAGTAAATTTCTGCCACCGCCTATTATACATCAATCTATTAATGCTCCGACCTATCTCAACGTCAATTTTCTATCCGCTTTTCTCCCTGACTAAGGTAGGAACAGCTGTCACAAAATGTTATTCGTAAATTAAAAGAGGTGTAAGATTTTCTTGCATTCCCGCAATTCGCTTGGGGTTATAAATACGATCTGTCTGTCGGCGCCGTTTTGACGGAGGTCCGCGGACAGACAGACTGACGGGTCGCGGGACCGCGTCGTTTTTGTGTTCTGTGACAAATGGCCTCTTCCCGTGCCCGTAATTGGTCAAATTTATGGTATAGAGAAAACTGTTTCGGTCAGACGCCTCTTGAGTGTGGTCGTTCATCTAATGTCTATTGTAGATATCTATGACAAGAGCTGCATATTTTAGTCATGGTGGATATTTCACTCAACCCTTACCTTGGCTAACGTCACTCTTAAGTTTATAGATTTTATTTGAAGTTGAAGTAGATTTAAATAAAATAATAACAAATTACTGGCCCAATTATTATTTTTGCGGGTGATGCTTATTTAATGGTAAATTTTTAATAGTTGTTGGTAAATTAATTAAATTTGTAATCGTCGGCTAGTCAAATTTTAAATTTATACCTGAACCGTTCTAGCCAAACATGAAGATTAAATTGTGACAAATCCATATTCCCTTTAAAATGCTTAAGAGAGTTACGCGATATAATGGAAAGTCAAAATTCTCTCCAACACTAAAAACGTTCGAGATAAAGATATTGTAAATTTACACATATCTAAATACTTATTTGCACTTTATCTCTGAATAGACTTAATTGCACTGTTTACTGCAGAGCTCCTTTAAGAAGCTTCTGCATTATTTACATTAGCAAGCTTAAGCTTACGAGCTAATGGCCCATGTTTTATCGTTACACTCTTTTGTCCTCGGTCGGAACTTTTAGCAAAACTTTAATCAGCTCTATGTATATATTGTATACTACTACCGTACAAGCGCTACAAGAAATAGCAATCCATGATGTATTAGTTCGTGTCCATTACGGAATTGAAACCGGTAAATTGTTGTATGGATTTACCGAATTACCGGTAATTTCTACAGAAAAAAGTGTCGGTTTGCATTCTTTAGCCTTTAACCTGTGACTCTAAGGTTTAAATATTGCGTTCCACGTAGCTAAAATACGAATAAAGATCGAGAAATGTGTCTGATTTTTTATATCTCGTTTAAAATGTCAAATCTTTAATGTCACACACATTGTGCACATAATTTACCATAATTATTTTGACCTCGCATTTTAAATTAAATTATATTTTTTCAAATTACATCTGTAATTTAAGTAAAACAATTTAAACGGATTATGACGTGTATATATTATTTGAGCCTCTCTGACGAATAAAAGGGGTTTTATTTAAATGTGTGACAGTCGCGGAAACCGAAGAAAATATTACATCGGTAATCACTTTAACTTTAAAACTACACAATGTGCTTTTCAAATTAGTACTTTATTATGTTTTATAAATTTATCACTTCTTGTTTGTAGAACAGTATATTGATTTAAGTCAATTACTTGCTTATTAGCAGGCTCCAACCTTGGCTATAGTAAAATATTCTATAATCTGATATTTTATTCGGTTTCCGCGACTGTCACACATTTAAATAAAACAATTTATAATGAAATAATGACACCACCATACCACACAATGTGGTTTCCCCTGGCGGTTACTATGTTTCGGCATACATAAGTACATACCTACATTTACGACAAGAAGGAAATTAGCAACATTTAGTAAGCTTGCTACTACCCAGTCCCAGTTACGTTAAGTTTTGCACCTATTTAATTTTTTTTTGTGTTATAACTAGAAATGTTGAGTGCTCAAATGTTTTATAATGTGTACTTCAAGACCTTGATTAGTTTAAATATATTAGGAGTATAATATTTTCTTCGGTTTCCGCGACTGTCACACATTTAAATAAAACAATTTGAACGGATTATATCGCGTATATTAATTATTTGAGCCTCCCTGACGTTTCAGTACCTTTACAGATACCGTTGTCAAAGGTTGACTGAGAAAAACATAATTTTTCTCTGTCAGTTACATTTGTGCAAACTACCCATTTTGTAAATTAACAAATACACAGTCAATAACAATATCACAATCTTAAAATAAATAAATACATTTATCCCTCATGTACCATTCATTAACTTAGGCACTAGTCGAATAACCCGCCCCGTGTCATTCCCGGCGCGAAGGTTCCCATGACGCTCGCCGCATTACCACGCTGAATCGCGATGGACAACCTTTGCACCAGGAATGACCCGGAACGAGGGTCTAGACCTCTCTCGCGTAAACGCCGCCCAATCTCCGCGATGAAAGCTCTCGCTTCGGACCCCCAACAACCAGTCGTCTCCACAGCGAACGGGACAAATATATAACTACTGCTAAGTACAGAGTACTTGTCCCGCTTCCTACAGGCAGCTACCTCAGCAGCTGCGCCTGCAGACCTGGTCGTGCGACCAAGGTGCGAGGCGGCAAAAGTGCTGACGCACGTAGCGTCCCACAGTAGGCACTTGCCTCTCTGCCAGGGCACCAAGGTCACACCATCAGGTCTCTTCCCATCAGTACGACTAAGACCGGGAGGCTCCAGCAAACACGGAACATTAGCCGATACCAACGCTCTCCGGATGATGTCGTTGAGAGCGTGATGACGAGGAAATCTCCCAGCACAACGACAACAACTCAGGGCGTGGTGCCCGTTACTCTCCACCCTGGTGCCGCAGATGCATAGATGAGGTTCGCAAACATCGCAGCCCAGGCGGAGAGCAACCGCCACCCGCAAAGAATTGTCATCAAGAAGGGTACCCAGGTGTGGGGAAGGAAGCGCTTGTAGCCACGCTCCGGACTCTGGCCTCGATACTGCGTTTAGTCGCGCCCTCTCCACACCCGAAGCACTCTCCAACTGACTATCAACTACGCGCTTCACACCCACGTCATCCCATGACCGCTGACGCTCCGGCTTATCCGGTAGTGCTGCGCCCGGGTTGAGAGCCACCCAAGCAGCCTGCGCCTCGGATGCGTACGGAATGGTTGCTTTGTCCTGGTCCAAAGCGAAAATTTGGGAAACAAGATCCACGACTCCGCTCGCTGATGCCAAGAAGGCTGGTAAGCACACATCCCGAGCACGCCGAAGGCCCAGTCCACCGTTACGGATAGGGAGAGAAGCCTGCTGCCACTGACTCGCGTCGAGAGACACATTGAGTATGATCTCCATTGACTCCTTTAAGATAGAATCAAAGGAGTCAATGTCCTCGGGGCAGAGCCAAGCAGGTACGGTGCGCAGAAAGTAAGTTAGCTTCGGGACCGCGAAACAAACCCGCAAAAGGACCAGTGCTACGTGGGCCGGCAGGTCTCCCAGCCTATCCCTAGCAGTCGACAGAAGCTGCCTACGTTCTTCAAAGGCCTCGGGGATGGCTACGGGAAAAATTGGCGCTCCCAAAAGACTAAATGAGTCCGGTGTTATTTGTTTCAGTCCGGGAAGCATAGCGCTAAAAGATTGGAAAGAACCGGATGATTCAGGGCTGCAGGGGAAAAATTCGCATTTTTCCGCGTTAACCTCTAGTCCCAGATGTTGTAAGTGGGGAAGAAGAGTCAGCAAATCCCGTTTCACTATTTCAGGCTTTCCCCCAAGAGTACCGTCGTCGAGATACCAGATATTCAACGGAGATTATAGCTCTGAAATAGCTTTATGGATTGCGAGACTAAAGGCTAAAGGGCCAAGCGGGTCTCCCTGCTGCGCGCCAACCTGAGACAGAATAAGAGAGTCGTTGTAAAAGAGATTAGTAGGAGATGAGTAGACCTGGTAAAGGAAAGGATAGAGGGAGGGCACCTTTTTTTTTTTATAAATATTAATTTCAAAATAAAGGTGTTTATACATGCCAGATGGGCCTAATGTGTAAAGACAGTTACACATGTGCCAGAAGGGCATTTATTATTTTATTTAAAATATCTACCAGCGGTTCACTATAAGGCTTACTGAGGAGAAAGAACCGCCAAAGAAAACTCCCAGATTGACTTATTTATTACTATAAAATGTATTTAAACAAAAACTCTACATATACTAATTTTAACACTTATTTGTTTTACACCGTTCGAGGCCCAAGGTTTCCAGTCTTGTGTCTTGTTTGATCCTTGATAAGATGTACAACAGAAAACCACAAACCGACAAACCATCTTCTCTATTGAAATTGGGATATTTTTTGATTTCAATAGCCTCGCGCAACATTTTGGGAAAATATCGTTTCTCTCTGGCAAGGATTGAAGTGTTATCAAACTTAGTCGAATGGTTTGGTTTGTCCATGACATGCTCGCAGACTGCAGACCTGTTAAATGTAACTTTGACAGAGAAAAATTATGTTTTTCTCAGTCAACCTTTGACAACGGTATCTGTAAAGGTACTGAAACGTCAGGGAGGCTCAAATAATTAATATACGCGATATAATCCGTTCAAATTGTTTTATTTAAATATATTAGGAGTATTTTGGTTTTATCACCGCAATAAACAGGGAAAAATATTTATAAAAAATATATTTATATATGTCGGAGACGGTCATGAGTATGGACGCTCAACGAAACCGGCGCGCCATTGGAAGGCGACAGTAGCGCCCCCTTGAACCTGTTTTGGCGCGCTAGACAGAGTCTTGGTGGTTCACTCAGCGAACGCCCACCACACTTCACTTTGGGTCACCGTCGAGTGCACTACTGCCTTGGAACTGTCCCGTTTCGTTGTGCTATACCAAATTGTATAGAGTCAGTGTTATAACTCAACAATCTAGTGTTCATTTAATAAAGAAAGACTATTCTGTTCGAGACTTTGATAACCAGCTTACAGACCTCTGTGCCAGGAACTGTTATTTTGTGCTTCATTGTATAAGGAATAAATCGAGTTAATTGTATCTGAAGTGCTTCATCTCGCTCGAACTACCTCCTCGTCCACAACTATGTCGAATAGCTCAACTAATATCCCACACCCCTATCCCGACATATATTATATATATTGCAAATATTGCATAGCTTAATGGAGGGGTCAACTCCTCTTCCATGAAACAAACGTCTAGTAAATTTGACTTGGACGAAGCCAGAGGTGCGGTCAGTGAATACGAATATTTGATATGTAGTAGGTAAGGCAGGTTGCGTAGATACACATTCTGAGAGTAGCTATGCTGCTCTATGCTTAGGAACATTATGTATCTAAGCGAACCCTTTTGTGAGCCATTTCCGTTCCAGTAACTTTTTCCCAGTATTCCAATTTACGTTTACCTCTAAATAATACCCCTTTATTTTATAATTGGAAATGTTTGTTTCTAACAAATCGTTTTATTTCGATAGGGATTTGTTTCCTGATTTTCAATTAGGGCCACGGAAGTTTTATTCGAATAATTAAGTAACTTTAAGGAGCTTGGTTAATTTGTACGTTGAACTAAAAACGGGTTTTGTTTCCGTGGGGGTGTTTCAATTCCAATTAAAACAAACGTATTGTTAATTTTTAAAACGTAAAAAGGTGAAAACGGGATGTAAAAAGCACGAGTGCCCATTTATCGCCGTCGTTCGTGAGTCAAATTGAACAATGTTTCATTTTTAAACGAAGTAAATCATCAAAATATTTTCATAGTCAAATGATTGTTACAACTATTGAAATGAATTGCCGCGGGGCCGAGCGGTAAAAGGGTTCTTTAGTCAATATAAATAAATGATATCACTTTTATTTCACTTCAGCAAGTAACTGATAGGAGTAAACTGCACAAGCAGAGTTCTCTTGAAGTGAGGAAATAGAAAGGTGAGGGATAGCGGTTTATTTAATTTGAAGATGGACTGTATATTTATGCACGACAGAACAAAGGGGAGACAAAATACCATTGACCTTACTTTTCTTGTCAGTAAGGCACTCGCACACAGTCAAGGAGCTCGTAACACAGAATCCCGGTTTACGTCTACGTAAATTAAGCGATTCGATTTTTTTTCACTTCTGCTCAAAAAGTATGGCATTTTAACTAGGTAAGCGGGCTAAAATAGTACATTTAGCCCCAAGGATTTAAATAAAACAAACCAACCTGATCAGATCGGCCAAAATGTATAGATGCAGATATAAACATTGTGGTGGGGTTAATCACATTAAACTAAAAATGAGACATTACAATAATGTTTCATAAATCTATGTACGTTTGATTATACTTTATGAAAATTCTGAAATGTAATAAATCAATCTCAGTGGAAGGCAGAACTCAATCTTTATTCTTATTAAGAATCAACAATATTCTTGGTCTGTTTATTTTACAATTCGTTATTTATTGTTCAGGCTTTTTTTCCCTTAGGACTCGTTGAGAGACCAACCGCGCTATCTTTTTTTTTTCGCTTATTTTAACGGACTCTATATTAGCACTGATGTCATTCCTCATAGAATCTACGTTTCCCAACACGTCTCCAGTTGTGATATCTAATTTTTTAGCCAAACCATCTGGAAATCGACAATAAAAAAGATGCAGATAATTAAAAACAAACCAATTACTGTAAAGTTAATTTTAAATTCTGAATATTAAAATAAGAACTTCATGATTTTTCAAACATTTATTTGCGTGTTAATTATAGCTTAAATTAATATATCAAAATGGCTTCAATACGAAACTACGAAATGCATTTTTTGAATTTTGAATTAAAATTAAAACATAGGTTGGTGTTTATTGACTAGCAACTACATTAAAAAATCTCAAACATTAATTTTTTTTTTTGAAAATAATTATTCATCACATCGTGACGTAATGGTTTAATTTAGCCCCTTATCAAACAATCTACTATTGCGCAATAGCGAGTGGCTGCTCCGAGTGATAGTTTAGTAAAAAATAAGCTTACGCAAAGCGACTGTTCTAAACTAAGCAAATCATGTAGGTACCATAAGCTTACTAGTATCCGACGAATCCAATCACATAATTATAAATTAGACTCCTACCTACTTGACGTTATAATAGTTAAATATAATATAGAAAACATTGTAGACCCAGATACAAATATTCGTGTCTCAAGGAATTGACCGATTGGGACCCGGCATTGCCGCTTCGCAGGCCGTCGTACAACCAACTTAGCAAATGTAAACAATGCAAAATGTAAGTCGCAATGCAACTAAACAAGGAGCTCGGCTAGAGAGGATGTCTTAATGGTGTTAGCGTGACAATTTATGTACGGCTGTATGACATAGCTACAATAGCATTAACATTGTTAATGCTGTTTTAAATGTAATTACTGTTAATTTAACAGTAAATGTAGCCTAAAACAGACTATAGCATTAAAGTTCAATTATCACCAAGTAGTAAAATAGGCAAAAACAGATTTTATGGTAAGTATTCATAAATATTTTTTTTATGTATTTTATTATCTTCACGCAAATATAGGTACCTATGATACCTATATTTGCGTGGTATTTATGAACCAGGCACTACTTAAAATCAAGAATAAATAAACAAGAAGGCATATGGTTTATTACAAAAAAAACCTAAACCAAACCCAACCAAGTCGGATCTAGCCAAGTCGGGATTCGGGTCTTAAAAAAAAACTTAATCCTAACCTAACCAAGTCGGACCTGATCAAGTCGGATTTCAGGTCATAAAAAATATAACCTAAACCTAACCCAACCAAGTCGGATCTGACCAATATAATATTGATAATTATAATTATCAATATTATGACTTGAAAAGTGTATGACATTTGCAATTATTACTAAACATAATTATAATTATAAATTTATGAAACATGTAATGTCTCATTTTTTTTATGTGGGTACACCACATTCATTCATTATCATTGTTTTGTATTCATGGTTTAAATAATTATAATTATCAATATTATGACTAAATAAATGTATGACATACGACATTATGGCTAAAACAATTATGACGTACAGAAATAATGACATTGTACAATTTATGCAAAAAAAAAAATATGCGTAGTAACTTTATGCGTAAACTGTTATGAATTGTGATATTATGAAAATAGCTTTTATGCGACCAGAGGGTCCCCCCAAAAATGGTCTAGTCATAATATTATTATTAAATCTATAATGAAATAAACTTCCAGTCTCAGCTCAAGTGGCTCTCAATCCTTTCTCGTCGTCACTCCCATACTGTCTCTTCATTATAATGTACAATTTAACCCCACAGCTCCCCGCTACCTCAAGGAGCGCTTCAGTTATTTGCGTTCTGTTCGCTCTGCACAAAACTTAGTTCTTACTGTTCCCCCTTCATCTTCTAAATTTTATAATGGTTCTTTCACATTCTGGGCTACTTTACTGTGGAATTCACTTCCTCTGGATATAAGGCGTGCCCAATCTCTTGCAACATTTAAAACCGTCGTCAAAAAACACCCTAAGTACATTGCAATAATAATCGCTCCTTTAACATTGTGGCGCATACTGTTTTTATTTATTTATTACAATATATTAAATAAATATTATTTATTTATTATGTCTAAGTATTTATGTAAGTATATCTGTATATTTTTATTTATGTATGTTGTCGTTCTTTTAGTATTATCTCCTTTATTCATTTAAAATCTTAAGTTAGGTTTTTTACAATAAAGTTATATCAAAAGTAAAATACAATAAAGAAATTACAAAATATATAAACACATTATAAAAAACCTAACCTAGGGTGCCGCCGGCAGCGGGGCAGGGCCCAGGCTACCGGTGGTTAGGGCTGCAGAGAGAGGAACCTCCTGACAATGCGCGCCGTGTCCAGGAGTACCGCCTTCTGTATCTGGCCCTTGATCCAGCCATCTAGCGAGAGTCTCTTAAGATGTTTGTCGAGACTCTTCGCTATAAGACCGTTCGCCGAAACGACTATCGGGACAATGATCGTCGAGTCAACATCCCACATGACGGTCACCTCGTGAGCCAAGTCAAGGTACTTGCTGAGTTTGTCCTTCTCGGCCTTCACGAGGTTCTCGTCATGCGGGATGGTGATGTCGACGAGCACTGCCTGGCGCTTAGATCGATCTACCAACACGATATCAGGCTTATTGGCTACAATAGTCCTGTCCGTGATGATAGATCGATCCCAATAGAGCGTGGCACGACCATTTTCGAGAACTGGCATCGGTGCGTACTTATAGTACGGCACCTCAGACCCCACAAGACCGTATCGAAGAGCAAGTTGCTGGTGAATGATCCTGGCTACTTGGTTATGTCTGTGCAAGTACTCGCCGTTAGCAAGATGAGAACAACCGGAGATATGCCTGAGTGACTCACCGGGACGGCGGCATGCCCGACAAATGTCGACCGTACCGTCCTTCAGGATATATCTCCGGTAATTGTTCGTCATCATTACTTCGTCCGCAATTGCACAGACAAAACCTTCGGTTTCCCCGAAGAGATCCCCGAAGCGTAGCCAGTTCACCGACGCGAGCAGATCTACATCGGGCCCCGTAAGGGCCTTGTAGAACCGCCCGTGTAGCTCCTTGCTCTTCCATACAGCCCTGCGGTCATCGGTGCTAAGCACCTTTGGTCTGCGCCAGTTCTCGTTCGCTAAGGAGAGAGAGGTGAGGCCTTTGTCAACTGCTACTACATCGCGATGAATCCCACACTCGTTGTTTAGGAAATACTCCCTAAGACTGCACACCTCGCGGTTATGGAGGTCCTTGGCGTTTAAAAAGCCACGGCCCCCACACTTACGCGGGATGTACATTCTCATAACTGACGAGCGTGGGTGCCTCATGCGATGTGTAGTGAGCAGCTGACGGACCCTCGTATCCAGGGCGTCCAGCTCAGTCTGAGTCCACCTTAGTATGCCAAAGGAGTAAGTGAGTACAGGCATCACCCAAGCGTTGAAGGCGCGCGCCTTATTGCCACCGGACAAAAGACTGTTAAGTGCTTTTGTCAAACGACAAAAGAAACGCTCCTTCAACGCCTGTCTAATGTCTCCGTCCGCAATACCCAATGACTGTGACATACCAAGGTACTTGTAGGTTTCAACTTCGGAGATAGACCTGAGGGACATTGTCTCAGAAAGCTGTAAGTTCGCAGAATTTACGACTTTCCCCCGCTGTACATGCATGACCGCACACTTGTCTACACCAAACTCCATTTTGATGGCACTACTGAAGGTTTCTGTTACTTCCAGTAGTTCCACCAGATCCTGGCGTTTTGGTGCATACAGCTTAAGATCATCCATGTACAGCAGATGAGAAATGACCTCACCTCCTCTTCGAAGCCGGCAACCTAGTCCTGAATCCTTCAGCAGCGTGCTGAGCGGATTCAGAGCTAGGCAGAACCACAGAGGACTCAAACTGTCACCCTGGAAAATACCTCTCTCAATCCTTATCAAGTCCTGCGGGCCAGGGGGGCCATCTCCGCCACCTGGTTGACGAAGGACTGTGGTCCACTGCCTCATACACGCGCTTAAGAGGGATCTTAGAGCTGTATCGATTTTATACAGCTCTAAGATCCTCTCCAGCCATGAATGAGGCACCGAATCATAGGCCTTCTTATAGTCAATCCAGGCGGCTGAGAGAGACCCCCTGTTCCGCCGGACTTGTTGGCAAATGGTCGTGTCAATGAGGAGGAGCTCCTTAGTACCACGGGACCCAACCCTACATCCATTCTGAGAAAAGGCCAAAACGTTATTCGCAACAATGTGCGTGTTAATTTTTGTTCTCAGAATGGACGTAAGGAGCTTGTATAAAGTGGGCAAGCACGTGATGGGTCTATAGTTTTTCGCTTCCGTGGTACTACCGGACTTATAGAGCAGGAAGGTAGCACCAGTAGTCATGAAAGATGGCAGGGAACCAAGCTCGAGGGCGTCTTGAAATTGTGTTGCCAGGCGTGCGTGTGAGGATCGAAACCACTTGATCCAAAAGTTGTGCAATCCGTCCGGCCCGGGACTTTTCCAGTTCTGGGCCGTACGGACCGCACAACTCACATCATCGGGGCTGATGATCACAGCCCCCATGTCTTCGATCGGCTCACACTCACGTCTGACAACATTCATCCATTCGCCCTCGGTGTGCTCGACTGGAACCGACCAGATACTACGCCAGAAATTAATCATGGCAGTAGGATCCAGCAGTTGCCCGTCGGTCACACATTGATCGGTTCCCTCCCACTTTCGGTATACCTTCCTTTGGTCACTTTGGAAGAGGCGATTTTGCTGGAATCGATCCACACGCTCTCTGTAGTGACGAATACGGCTTGCCCATGCATAAACTTTCTGCTTTAGGTAGTCGATGCGCTCCGTGACACATGCCATGTAATCGCAGGGCCTGGTGCCAGTCCCCGCGAAGGCTTGTGTCACGTAGCGCATCACACGGGGGCGGTTGTTGCCCCCCCTAAAACAGATTAGCTTGGCAATGAGAGTCCTAAACGAGCTGATACGCCGCTCGATCCGTACTTGCCAGGCAGGAACACCCCCGGCGGTCCGCGGTGCTCGGTCAGTGTCCGGGAATCTGACACGAGCAACGCGGCACGCCGCGATGGCCCCACAGTACATGATCGAGTGGGTATCAGCTAAATCTTCGCTAGCCCGAAGGTACGGGTCTAGCAAAGCGTCCAGGGCTCCCATCAGCGCTAGGTTACGTTTGTGCATTGGCAAGCGTGGTAATCGCGGCCTAGACTCAGGTGTGGATCGATATCGCACAATCGCCTCCTCCAAAGCTCCGATCTAAAGATAGAGATCCATTTGGTACCCCTGCGGTGTATGAAATGCCTTATGAGTGTGATAAGGCATACATAGGGGAGACAGTGTGTAATGTGTCTAAATACAAGATTATCTGAGCATTTTTACGTGAGTTTAAACCCTTTTTATAATTTACGGTCTAGTCATGCTTATACATATATAACAAACTTACAAAAAACAGAAGATAAATATAATACAACTCTGTTAAGTATCATAAATAGCCTATTCCACATAGTATAGGAAATTATCCTAGTAAGCCTAATCTTATAATGCTATCAACAACGCAAATTTAATCAGTTTGTTAAATTTTGCCTTAGTTGAAAACTTCCACCCACCAGGGTGGTTACACAAATACACAAACGTCCCACAACTATCTAATTGAGTTGATCTTGAATCTCGTGTGATATCATAAAATGTTTGAAACCGGGCCTGCATCCAGAAGATTGTATTAGACCAACTCAGGCATACTAGTGAGTATGTATAGGAGAAATATCGCTTACCTTTTCGTTTGCAATTGGGCGTGAAATCGAATTAACTTCGGTGAAACGTCCCAATTCCAAATACGAACGTTTTACCATTTCCGAATGCATGTTTATATACCGGTGCTTTGACTTTCAATTCAACTTTGATGTTCAAGATAGGCAATTTTTGTCTCTGTAAGTCTTGTCTTTTTACCTTAAGTATGTCGTTATGATTATGATCTTACGTATACGGGGGCCAATAAAGAAAACAGCTCATCAATTATTCCTACATGTTCTCAATTTATTCTGTAAAAATAAGGATACATTTGGTTGGCAATAACATTACTCAATATCAATATCATATCAATATCATATGTTAATTATAACAAAATGGGACTCCGTTAAATGTTCCTTCGAGATCATGGATGTAACATCACGTCTGAAACGTCAAGGTTAATTAAAAACACTCTTTTGAACGCGATTCAGTTCCGTTTAGTTTTAATGTATGAAATGAAAGTCATGTAAGTGCAAATCAATGTATATGTTATCTCCCTAAAGTTTTATCCAATTGATACCTACATCTATATTACAAAATTGTTTGAACAAGTTTATTCTCTGAAACCACTTGTTATAAGCGTCGTTGGATAAATGATTCCGTTAATTATTTGATCGTGCAAAATTCTGAATTTATTTTAGTAGAAAGCAATAAACCGCCTTGTGGTTTGGCAGAGGATGAACATTAGTGATAAGGTTTTGCATCGAATAAACGTTATTATTATTATTATTATCATAAATGATAGAAAAAGAAGTAAATATATTATAGGACTTCAGATAAGTGTTACAGCAATTTTCGGAATAGGTGTGCTCCTGATCGGAGCTACTGCGACCGCAAATATAAACGGCGCTAATTAACTTTGTATCGATTTTGTACAGTCTCTTAGCCTTCTGTTCCGTTAGATAAATACTTTTTTCTGTGGCTTTCCTTGCGTGGGATGTTTAGTAATTTCACTGGGGCTTATTTGAGTTATTGGATTATTAAGAATATTAAGGTCAAAGAAACTGAATTCGGAATAAAGTAGGTAATTTTTAACAACTGTTTTAGTATTTGCGTAGTCTTTGTCACACTTTATAGATTTTATAATACTACCTTATTCAAGTGTCATCAAAATTATGATGACCGGATGACATAAATTAATTCTATCTTCAAGCTTTGTCTTTTCAGCTGTGGTCACGTCTGAATTTTATTCGAGTTTGGTGACTAAAACGACCATTAAGGGACTATTTTAGGACATTAGTGACCACTAAGCATTACGAATTAGAAATTTTAATGTACCCGTTTTGCCGTTGAAGCTTATTAAACGCCTCCAGTTATTTTGGGTCGTCGTAAAAAATTACGACTCAGTTTATACGAGTAAGAGCATTTACTGGGGTTAAAGGCCTTGTCGCATTTATATTTAAATGAACTTTATTGTGAGTTTGGAATACAAATTTGTGATCTCGACACTGGCTCTGCAGCTTCAAATTTTATATAGCATCCTGCCCCTTGGCAATTATGGAGGGCATTCTGCTGACGCTCCGAATTATACTTCGAGCAAAGTTTGATTTCACGTTTTGTTTTCTTGGCAGGTAAGGTAATGATTAATTTGTTTCAGAGTTTGCGCAAAGTAGTGTCTTGAATGTTAATTAATAAGATATTACTAAGTTGGTGAATGGAAATGGCGCAAACGGTCAAAAACAGTATCTTAGTTTTAAAACTTTTAAATTGTTACGTGTGAACTCGGTAATTGTACTTGTTGTTGGCAGGATAAACTGGAATCGCGTACAAATTGTACGTATTTATTAAGCTTGCACTGATAATCTCCGGTATTTTGGGGGTCACGTTACACGAACACACGGGTCAAGAAAGGGGCTAAGAGATACGGAAATATGAACTTTGCTTTTTCGGCCTGCAGTGGTCTTAATTATTTGCACACTTCACTCGTCTGAATATGATAATGTTAAGCATCGAATTACATCTCTCGTATTTCAATTAAATTTAAATCGTACATGTTTATTATTTGAGTTTCCTAAAAGCCTTTCAGCTTCCGTTTTCAGGTGTAAACTGAGAAAATATTTTGTTTACTTTATCAATTACTTTTTGTAGTTTAGAAAAAAAAAGAATTATTTTGCTTTACGTATTAAATTAAATGAGACAAGCGACGACATAAGCCTCGCAGTGTGGAGTATAACCCCCATGAATATGCAAAGCACATGGTTAAGACACTCAAATTATCTCATTATTTCCAGATTTGCATACGGAAACAAATTTACTATAAATTGAAGATTGAGTTAAATTAGTAAATGGATTTTCAAAATGAAAGTAATCAATAATCTAAAAAGTAATAATCCTGCTTCACAACTTATTCACATGTAATATTTTTTCTTATGAATGCGTGTAACGAAAACAGAAATAGTTTTCAATAAATACCCCGTTATTAAAAATATTTCTGTTTTCGTAACACGCATTTTAAAGCTACGGATATAGTTTTAGGTGAAACATGCAGTCCACTATGTACAACATGTACAAATAAACTAATTCCCAAATAACTACGCCTCCAATTTATAAATTAAACTTGAAGTAAATTAAAGGACGTAAAAATATTTACACAAATTCAATCATAGCACTTTGTATATAACATGATACAAAATTATATATACACCACCACAATTCTCTAATTTGCTCTAAGTTAAGTTAACTGAAAGAAATCCCTCATAGGGATAAATTCACCTTTGTACATATAATATTGTTTTGAAGTTTTGTGAATTGTTTTATGTACAATAAAGTGTTTACATATGTACGTATACATATATATTATGTTATAGTTTACATTTATCTCATTAATCATAGCAACATTGAGTTTTATATAAAATCAACAAAAAACTAAATATATATTCCAATTCGCCAATTCGCTCATTGTTTTTTTTTGTAAAAATTTGATTATTTGTTTAATTGCATCAATTAAGGCGAAACACATATAAGATAAATTAACTAAGTGCCTAAGCGAAAAAAATAGTTACGTCCAAGGTAAGGTTATAAAAACAAAACAAACAAACACTCACACAGACACACATATTATGATTAGTAAAGAAAAATTTTACGTCAAGACTTGCTTAAAATTGTTCGTGAAACGTGTAATGTTAATAACGTTTTTAATTAACTTTTTTTTGTTCTATTATCATTTCTAATATATTTTTAGTATGTTTTCAGTTGATGATTATTATTATTTTATGTAATGTTCATAATATATATGCATGTAAGTTGTCATAGCGTAGCTTATATTTTAATTTAATGCTATGAACTAACATTAGGTAATATAATAAAAAAAAAACACGAATCCGATCCTAAACGGCCCTAATAGATGCATCTTCCGACCAGCCGCTGACGAACGAGTTCAAAATAATCCGGTAAAATTAATGTTAAGATTTCAAAAATATTCAATTTTATGCTCAATATCCAAACATTCTAATTTTGGGCACAAATCAGTTAAATGCATAAAACATTGCTTTTTGCCTCGCGTTCTTACTTTTTTAAATAGAAAAATGAAACCATACATTTACATATCGATGGCAAAAAGCGAGAACGTCGTAACCGCCACTTGGTCAAAAAATTTTTTTTTGCATATTCGGAATCAGCGAATTTTTCTGCGTCGACTGGTCTGGGTCCCATGGCTCTACGACGCTTAGAAAAAACTGGACTACGTTGCAAGACGAATGTATTTTTTGACGATGCCCACATCTAATTGCTGTAAACACCCAAATAGTAGCAATTTTCTAAACGAGTACATTTACGCTAAATTTGTTCTTTCATAAATCAAAGGGTGTGCCGGTTACAGCGTTGCCGAAATTTTGTTCCGTGGCGGTTGCAGCATTTATGCATGTAGTGAAAAAATTACGAACCAAGCTTACTGCAATTATCCTAAAATAAATTATCTATGATTGACGCGTACAACATTTCATTCGAAAATGAATTAACAGCAAGCTACAGTAGCGACATTTGAAACACAACGTGAAGTGGGTAGTGCTTGAAGATACAGCAATAAAAATGTGCGCTCGCGGCGATGTGGCTCGTGAATACGACCTGTGATTTACTCTATCGGCGATCGCCGGAGCGAGTGGGTGTGCGTAGTCTGTGTACATGCCTTTTTTTGGATGTAAAATATGTTGCGGGTTTAATGGAAAATATGAATATTGGGAAAACATAACTAGCATATTTATTTGCTTTATTAATATTGAAAGGACAGCAAAAATGTTTTTATTACATTTTGTTGGAAGAAAATAACGATGTTGGGGCGCGGGACGCGGCAGCTTTGAGAGTTCCGTGCCTCAATCGCCAAAAACTAAACTTAAATAGGATCACTTTTGTGCCTGTCTATCTATTTGTCGAGACCTTTTTCTCAGGAACGCGTGGAGGTATAAAGCTGGAATTAACATCAAATATCATCAAAGGTCTGCTTATCTTCAGCTTAAAGGCAATCAAAAGATACGAGCAAACGCTCGCATGATGATTAAAAAAAATGAAAAAATATTTACTTTTTTTCGGCTTTCTTCTCGACAGCGGCCTCCTCTTGTGAAATGCCGATAAATTCAGATTCAGACATGTAAAGTGGCCTACTTAGAGAATAGGTATACATTTCAATTTTGATTTCGATTTAAAATAATGATTTTTTTTAATTAGTATAATATGTATATCTAGTTTACGGTTGTAATCGCTAGAAGAAAGTTTTGCTGTAATCTACTACGTTTCACTACAACCATTAAGAGTTAATTGGTCTAACCCCTAAAAAGCTGACTCAAGCCGGATCAAACTAGTTTGGGGTGTCACGTCCGCATCTTTATTGTCCAAGGGCTAGAATCAGATAAGCACTAAATTTGTTGAGCTGCGGTAGATACTAGGTCGATGCAGAGTCAGCCACCGGCTAAGCTTGCACCATAGATTGGAGCGGAGTTTTTTTTTTTTTTGAATTTTTTAATTAAGAACAATTTCGAAATTTTCTCTTCGTCACGACCTAGCGAAATTTATTTTTTGCATTTTAAAACAAAAATTTCTAAAATCGGTTGAGAACTCGCTGAGATCTGCGCATTGTTACAAAGTCCATTCGAGTCGATCCATGGGAGCTTTTTGTTTTTTTATCAGAACTTTTTAATTAAGAACAATTTCGAAATTTTCTCTTCGTCACAACCTAGCGAAATTTAATTTGTGCATTTTAAAACAAACATTTCCAAAATCGGTTGAGAACTCGCTGAGATCTGCGCATTGTTACAAAGTCCATCCGAGTCGATCCATGGGAGCTTCACTCGCTTCGCTCGCTCCGCTCCAAAAAAACTGTACATTATTTAAAATTTACCGGTTAACTGGTGCCTGATTCGATTAATATTTTCAAAATAACCATACGCATGGTATAAATGAATAAAAAGAAATATATCGGGCAACCTCACACAAATTAATCAAGTACCACAGTAAGCTCTAGAAGGCTTGTGTTCTGGACACAAGTGAACATACTGGTAAAGATAAATACATACTTAAATACAAATAACATCCATGACCCAGGCACAAATATATTATTCGACAAATATTCGAGTTCATCACACAAATATTTGCCCTTGCCGGGATTCGAACCCAGGACCGTCGGCTCAGTAGGCAGCTGCTTAAACCACTGCGACAACTGTCGTCATTCGTTTTATCACGGACATAATATACAGCTTTGCGGCTGCTTGAGCTACATCAGCTACCAGCGTTTTGGAACGCAGTACTGTGTTCATAATTCTGTCAGTTAGTTTTACGCCCAGAATACTGCGTTCCATGGCTCTTTGACAAACCTTGAGGGTGGACTTCTGAACTTTTGTCAAAGACCAAGTCTGCGCTCCGTAGGTCAGGATTGGAAGAATGCACATGTCCATCAGTCACTATTGCACTAATTTTCATTACTTTAGAGGGGCGATTTTTGAGTTAATTATGACAAACATTTTGAGGAGTGTTATTATAAAACAATGCATTTTAGAGTGGAATTTTTAGTATTTTTTTAAGAACAGTTATTTTAATTATGTTATTATGAAAACGAATTCCATTGGAATGCAATTTTTAGGTTCCTATTTTAATGTCAATTGATATTCTGCCTAAGAAAAATGACTCCAATTTTACGATCTTGGTGCAAATTAACTTGGGTAACTCCCAACGTTTCATTAGACTGAATGTCTAATGATAAAAAGCGAAATAAAAAAATAACAATTTTAATTTGTACGGTACCATAGTAATAAAACAATCAATTGTTCAAACAATTGTTTAAGAATTATGTTGAAAACTTATATAATAAATAATACTTACATTCAAAACATCTTTTATAGTTAGTGGGTTTAATAGGTAGTGAGTTTTATATCGATGAAAGTTACTTAAAAGACAATTTAATGCCAAAACTGAAGATAAAATGTAGAGAGTTTTAAAGTTTTCACGGGAATATTAAACCTCATTACCTATAATATTTAGTTTTAGTGGATAACAATATTATAGTCTGATTAACCCTAAGAATATTTATGTTTGTTTTTAGCACGATAAGTACAAGGTTGTGATTTTATAATATGAGAGATTTTATTAGCCTTTTGAAATGTTATAAGCAACGGAGGTTTTAAGTAACTTTCGTAATGTTTTTATACAGAGAAATTGAGACTAGATAGTATTTGATATGTTAAGACGGTAATTGTTGCTTCTGAGCTTTTAATTTGTAAGAAACCTGCATTTAAAATTTGGAAACATTTTAAAAAAGTATGTTGATAAAAGTTGATTGATACTTAAGTCGTTTTATTTTCACAGTTTCTTTTTGCCGGTGGACACTTACCACATTTCAGTCCTATAAAGAACGTAATGACATTTACGTCAAAATTATTGAATCTTAAAATAAATATGCATCTGGTTACAGCATTTATGCTTTATGGAAATAATACTCGTTTCACCATTTTAGTACATTTACTTCTAGCGTTTACAGCGTTTTCGCGTAACGAAAAAAAGAGTTCAATTGTCGTAACCGCCACTAAGTCGTAAACCAGTCTTTTTTGTTAAATATTAAATATGCCAGTTGAAAGAAAACCATAAGCTATGAATTAGATCCAAATATCAAGCATTTTCGTTCATAAATGAAAGAGATATGATTTTTTTCTCGAAATCGAAAAGTTTTTTGGCTCTGGTGTAAAGTTTGCATTTTGGCGGTTACTACGTTCTCGCTTTTTGCCATCGATATTTTAAAACACACAGAAGTTCTGTTTCGATATTTGAACGAAAGAACGAACAGGAATACTAAATTACGGACGAGAATAAATCCTTATTGTGGAGGTGCGAGAGCCGGTCAAAATATCTGCAGAAATATAATTTTTCTTTTGGTTAAAGAAAAATTTAGTTACCGCCTTAGTCATAAATTGCGCTCTTCGGGGATTAGAAAGTAAAGTGAGGGCATTATTTTTTCCGGAATTACTTTATTAGGCTAAATAATAAAGATACCTTTGGGCTGCTTTATTTTTATACTAAATGCGAGGGATGAACATTCATTAATATGGCTAAGCCTTCGCAACCTCTGGAACGCTTTCGGAAGTGTTTAGAAATTCATAACAATACTTTGAAATGAAATAATAAGCTCTTAATCTCATTCAAACTTGGGCGTCTTGCTGGTGGTACCTTTTGTTTTATCTTTTATGGTAACAATTTAACCTTTAGAAAACGATAGCCGTGAAAAGCTTTATTGTGAAACTAAAACTTAGGAAATATATCTTAGATTCAATTATTGGGTTCTTAACAAGTTTACTTGTTGCTGTCGTTTGTGGTTTTAAATCAATTTTCACAATAATGTTGAGTTCGTCGTACTCAAATGCCACCAACCAATCATCAATCTGAGTAAACTTGATTGAATGAAACCCTTTGCCCTGTTTATCAGGTGTACTGTATGGTAAAACATAACGAGTTGTTTAGAGTTAAATAAAAGGGTCAATAATGTTTCTGTATCACTTCTTTTTACAGTGTAATAACCGACAAAAAGAAGAAGAAGAAATTTACAACATTTCATATTTTTCAGACTACAATTTTGTTACTTTTCTGTTGTCTGCTTAGAAGTATGAAGTGATCACTCTGTTATTTGTTTGCTAAAATAAGTATTTGATAACTAGGTAGATTTCAAAATGTGGTAACACCAAAACTATGAAACAACGTAAAGGTTACTTTAGTCTGGTTTCTAAAAAAAAAACGGATGTTCAATTTGACTTTGGTAAAATTGTTGGTTTGGTTATTTTGGTTTGGTACCTATAACAACAAAGAACTTACATCAAGATGATCTTCGCAGATAAATAATGGTCTCTTTGGCACAACCAATTTCCCCACTGCTCGACACCAATCTCTTTTATTCTTATGTGGCAGTTGAAGAAATGTTTATCGGGTGTTTTTAACCCCCGACGCAAAAAAGAGGGGTGTTATAAGTTTAACATGTGTATCTGTGTATCTGTGTGTCTGTCTGTGGCATCGTAGCGCCCAAGCGGATGGACCAATTTAAGTGCGGTTTTTTTTTAATCTAAGGACTTTTCCGTCGAAATGGTTCTTAGCTATGTTTGGTGGAAGTAGGACCAGTAGTTTCCAAGATATTCAGCTTTAATTGGAACAAGTGACAAGATCTCAGCCAATATTGAAGCCAACGATTCCAAATTTTGGTTAAATGTTAAGTATTATTAGCATTTTCTATATCACTCACTAAATGAGGATCTCATGATGACCAGGTCGTTGTTAATGGATCTCAGCCGATATTGATACTACGGATTTCAAATGTTGGTTAAATGTTAAGTATTATTGGCATTTTCTATATCAGTCACTAAATGAGGATCTCATAATGACCAGGTCGTTGTTAATGGATCTCAGCCAATATTGAAGCCAAGGATTCCAAATTTTGGTTAAATGTTAAGTATTATTAGCTTTTTCTATATCACTTACTAAATGAAGGTCTCATGATGACCAGGTAGTTGTTAATAGATCTCAGCCAATATAGAAGCCAAGGATTTCAAATTTTGGTTAAATGTTAAGTATTATTAGCATTTTCTATATCACTTACTAAATGAAGGTCTCATGATGACCAGGTAGTTGTTAATGGATCTCAGCCAACATTGAAGCCAAGGATTCCAAATTTTGGTGGAGTCTCCATCGAAGTTGTTTCCGAATACGTATACCTAGGGCAAATGCTCCAACTAGGTAGAGGCAACTTCGACAAGGAGGCTAAGAGGCGAATACAACTGGGCTGGGCAGCGTTCGGAAAACTGCGTAGAGTCTTCACGTCGCCCATACCTCAAAGTCTAAAAACGAAAGTTTTTAATCAGTGCGTCCTACCTGTTATGACCTACGGAGCCGAGACGTGGCCACTCACCATATGACTAGTCCACCAATTTAAAGTCGCTCAGTGAGCCATGGAAAGAGCTATGCTTGGTGTGTCTTTTAGGGATCAGATCCGAAACGAAGTAATTCGACAGAGAACCAAAGTTACCGACATAGCACAGCGGATAAGCAAGCTGAAGGGGCAGTGGGCTGGTCATATCTGCCGTAGAGCCGATGACTACTGGGGCAAACGAGTCCTGGAGTGGAGGCCACGAATCGGTAAACGTTGTGTAGGGCGCCCTGTAACAAGGTGGAGCGACGACATTCGTAGGAGAGCGGGTAGTACCTGGAGGACGAGAGCTGAAAATCGAGCTCAGTGGCGTGCCATGGGAGAGGCCTATGTCCAGCAGTAGACTGAAACAGGCTGATGATGAAATGAAGGTCTCATGATGACCAGGTAGTTGTTAATGGATCTCAGCCAACATTGAAGCCAAGGATTCCAAATTTTGGTTAAATGTTATGTATTATTAGCATTTTCTATATCACTTACTAAATGAAGGTCTCATGATGACCAGGTAGTTGTTAATAGATCTCAGTCAATATTGAAGCCAATAATTCCAAACGCTGGATAAATGTTAAGTTTTATTAGCATTTTCCTTATCACTCACTAAGTGAAGATCTCATGATAATCATCTAGCAGGACTGGACTAAGAGGCCCCTAGGCACTTGGCATTTGGTTCCCCCTCCCCTATATGGAGAACATTATTATGGTACAAGTCCTGCGTCTGGGACTGGGTCCCTAGACTAGCTGGGCCCCTAGGCCTGGGCCTAGGGGTAAAAACAGCCCTGCCATCTAGTTGTGAAAGGATCTAAGCCAAGAATTTCAAATGTTGGTTAAATGTTAAGTTTTATTAGCGTAATCAACAATTTAATAAAATTTTGACAGTACAATAATTTGGTACCATGCAGCTGAAGATTGCCGTAGAAACTCCTAAACAGCACAGTATAAACCCATAGTGTTTGGGCTCGTCTGATTGTTCTTAATGAGCAATTAACGTTTGTGTAAGAAAGTACCTACAGTCGATAAAGCCGAGTCTCAGAAAACCTTTTTAATTTCTGTCACAATACTGGGTCACTGTTTTTAAGGTTTGCAATTCAGCTAATCCTGAAATGTAATTAGGACTATTGAACAGGTTCCTTTGATTGAGGTCACAAATAGCAACACCTTGCAAGATTTTAATGCGACTAAAGGGACACGTAAGCTTTAGCAAAAGTACTCGCCTAAGTGAATAACAGCTTTTTAGAATTCTGTGGTCAAGAAGGAACCCTTATAGTTTCACAATGTCCGTCCGTCCGTCTGTCTGCGGCTTAGCTCAGAGACATAGTGGTAGGATAAATTTTTAAAAACTTTTTTTTGCATCTCACCTGCCCTACACTTAAAAAAGTGGGGATGTAATTTTTTTTACGGTTTATCCCATGGTGTGGGTTATCGATGATTAGGTCTTTCAAAACTAAGTCAAGTTACCTAGCATCAACGGAATTTTTTATGGAGCTAAGTAAGCCACCCGTACAATTTGGGTCCTGTAGAATGGAAACCTGGTTCTGTTTTAGGCCATAAGTAGCAGGTTCTTTCAACTCATCCAGTGCATTTAAAGTATATATTTTTATTGTCTTGGCTAATAACTTAGCCATTTTGTCATTATAAGCATTAACTTATTTGACTTTCCCAGAATGTTGCTTAAGGCTATTTAAATCAAAATATATCCTAATTTCAATCTTAGAGAAGACGGCTTTCGTTACCACTGGCTTGGGATCCTGTTGTCGTACACATAGTCAAGGATCAAGCTCGAGGAAAGACTGGAAACTATGGACCTTAAACGGTGTAAAACCAAAAAAGTGTTAAATGTATACAATTCCGGGAAAAAAATCTGTTTGTTTAAAAAATATGAAATAAAAATAAAATTAAAAATTTAAAAAACCCCCGACATGACAACCTGTAAAAAGAAAGAAATAAAATCTACGAAATGTGCCTTTACAATGAACAGTAGAAAAATAATCCAAGCTTCGTTGCGTCGGGGGACCGCTAAGTAAATGAAATGCAATGTACCTACTTAAAATCGTAAAGTGGGAAGCACTAAATACTTACAATTTTGGTTCAATCAAATGGTTTTGCAGTCCGGTACTTGGTATATTTTCTACCCATACGGGTGCGGGTCTGTCCATTTTTCCAAATATATATTAATCCCAGCGAATAATGAATAACACGATTAGTTTTAAATTTGAAATCTTGTTGCTCATTAATAAAATATGCATCTGTCTACGTTAAATAAAAAATTGAGCATTTCATTTTTAGGGTTCCGTAGCCAAATGGCAAAAAACGGAACCCTTATACATTCGTCATGTCTGTCTGTCTGTCTGTCTGTCTGTCTGTCCGTCTGTCCGTCCGTATGTCACAGCCATTTTTTTCCGAAACTATAAGAGCTATACTGTTGAAACTTGGTAGGTAGATGTATTCTGTGAACCGCATTAAGATTTTGATGCAAAAATAAAAAAATAATAATAAATATTGGGGGCTCCCCATACTTAGAACTGAAACTCAAAAATGTTTTTTTCATCAAACACATACGTGTGGGGTATCTATGGATAGGTCTTTAAAAATGATGTCGAGGTTTCTAAAATTTTTTTTTCTAAACCGAATAGTTTGCGTGACAGACGCCTCCAAAGTGGAAAAAAGTTGCCCCCCACCCCTCTAACTTCTAAAATAAGAAAATGAAAAATCTAAAAAAAACATATGATGTACATTACTATAAAAACTACCAACGAAAATTGTTTTGAACGAGATCTAGTGAGTAGTTTTTTTTTAATATTTTAATACCTAACTTTGCACCTAATTTATATGGGGCGCTATACATACCAGGTGCAAACTTAACTTAACCACTTAGGGATGGAAAGTGTTTGTACGGAGCTCTTGGTGCGCGAGTCCGACTCGCACTTGGCCGGTTTTAGTATTTGTTGTTATAGCGGCAATAGAAATACATCATCTGCGAAAATTTCAAGTGTCTAGCTATCACCGTTCTTGAGATACAGCCTGGTGATAGACGGACGGACGGACGGACAGCGAAGTCTCAGTAATAGGGTCCCGTTTTTACCCTTTGGGTACGGAACCCAAAAAATACGAGAGCTTTTTTTTCGTGAATAGGTCTAAGACATCGCATACAGAAAAATAAATGAAACCAACATTATTTATTTTCACCTCACCAGCTCGAACATGGCGATTTTGCTGTCAGATAACAGTGAACAAAATGCGATTTTGTTTCGAGCGTGAGTAGAAAGTAGCTTTTTAATTTTTTCAATATCTGACCACGAATTGTCGTTCTTCAGCCAAAGGTTAATTATAAAATTCTAATCATTTGAATCTCGATGCACTCTGTTTCTTTCATATGTATATAAAAGAGAGGGATAGAAACTTATCAATTTGAAATTTGATTTTCGAATCCGACCTCGATTGAGAACAGTTCGGATACGCGTTATACCAAAAAATTCATTAAAAACACCCGAAAAAGTTTTAACGGGGACGTATTTTTTTTTCTTTACTATATTTTTATTTAACGACCGTAAATTAAAATGATTGTGGCTTTTATATAAAACAATTGATCATTGCTCAAATATAATAAGATTTTTCACTTTATTACTTATTGTAAATTATATTTACTTATTGTAAAATATAATTTATAATTTCGCCATTTATCATAGATGCATATTGGAAACGTACCTACCTTAAAAAATATCGAGTTCATATTGTAATTGTTATTTTATTTTGCATATATTTTGTTTGGTGTTTTAGGAGTAAAAATATTAATCAATGTATAAACAAAATCTCGTAATATAATAATGTATTTATAAATAAACACGTCATGTATCTGCTAAATCTTCCAATTTGATCAAATAATGACAATAACCGTGTTGGTTGGTTGATTATTTATGATTTCAATTAAATTATATTGTTATTATTCCTTTTTAAGCAGCACTTAAATCTATTTTCTGATTAATAATATTATTGAAATCAGCAACAAAGACTATAAATATACGTTGGAAGAAAAAACACAAAATGTCGTATATGTTCTCGCTGATGAGGTGAAAAGTTGTGTGTGCTACACGAGAGCAAAGTTTTTTGCATCTCGTGCTGTTGAGTCCCTCGCTACACTCAGGATTCTAACATAGAATCACTCGCTACGCTCGTGATTCAAACGTAGAATCCTTCGCTTGCTCGGGACTCAAAATCAGCACTCATAACAAAAAACAACTTTGCTCTCTTGTTGCACAAATAACTATTGTTGTACATTAAAACTACATAAACGTGAGAAGAAACAAGCCATTTACAGCTTAAAAATTTTGATCAATGTTACCCCATTAATTAAAGTAAGTAACCCCAGTTCAGGGTACATCAATGTACGGTTGATAGCGTTTGCCACTACGAATAACTATAACGCCCCTCGCCACTACGAGTGTAACGTTTGTGTTGTAGATATATTCTATTTCAGTCCTATAAATTAAACAGCACTTCTTCTGCAGCATCTTCTCTTATAATGTCTGTACCTCTGAATACCAAACGTTAAAAAAATCATTGAGTCACAATTTTCTTTGTGCTGTTTAATTTGTCTGCCTTCTACGAGTAGGCTTTATTCTTACTATGTATGCAGCTGGCGAAGTAGGTCAAACCCAAGACGACTCGGTAGGTTCAGCTGAGAAGTTGTCTTCTACATGCAAATATTGCTGACGTCATCTTAGTTGTTACTTGTTTGTGTCTCTAATGTTTGCACTGAAATTGTAGAATTTGGATTCCCATATGAATTCGACGGAAAGAGATTTAATGAAATTATGTCCAATATTTTTTTTATTAAAATACATTGTTAGATCAACGACAAATTAATAATACTAGTATATATTTTACAAACAAGTAGTGCATAGCGTGCAATGTTCATATGGAAGCAATTAAAATATCCTCCTCAATGATGAAGATCGTAACTCTGCCGACAACGTCTAGCAAGTACCTATTCCTTTGCATGAAGCTCGATCGGATGCCTATTGAAGGGCTAGATTAACTGTTGAGGAACACTGAAACCTGGTTTACTCATCGTTTGGAGCTATGGCCTCTTAGGTATCTTCCTTTAAAAATAATAAGAAAATATTACAAATGCGATTAGATACAACCTGGATGTATATAGTAGTAACACTTTACTGTGGCGTGGGTAAGAAGTGTAAACAATAAGCGATGCCGTATTCTCACAAGAAAACACATTTTCATCCGCAATAGCGCGAACTCAAATGCGCTGTTTATTGTTCCAAAGGAGTTATGAATTATGACAAATTGTGTCACTAGGAACGAGGCGTTGTTAGCTGCAATTGCGGAAAACTCAATATCAATAACCAAGTCGCGGGCTAGCATACCTATCTTAATAAGATTATTATAATATAGATGAATACTTAAATGAAATTATGTAAAGGCTTTCCTATTGCCTGAAACACGGGAACCCTAGCTCAGGTAATGCAAATTATTTGTTTAATTCAGTGTAAAATTTAACCGCAACTCTCTGTGCATTATGTTTTCTCGATAAATGTATTTGTATTTGTATCTTGCCGCGACTCCGCTTGTCACGCGATTCAGCGTCACCTGAATTTTAGACGATAGTCCGAAGGAGGCTAGGAGAGTCCGTCCGCGAGATTATTGTAAATTGTAATTTTTTTTTTTAAACTTGAATCGACATCTAAAAGAGTTATTGTAATACTTACAGAATAAAGTTTTGTATTTGAATTTAAATAGGCGTGCGGACAATTTTTTTTTTAGAATGTCAATCGATTCTCTTTTTTATTGGGATCAAATGTCTATATGGGACTACCTACACTTAGACTGCTCTAAAAGTCAGTCAAAGTTCTACATTTCTACAGAGGACTAAAAACGCTCCATACAAATGGCCTACATACATATGACGTCATCTGTGGATTGGGCACCAGTATTTCATTCATTCATAATTTAAGAGCTTCGCTCTTGTCGGTGGAGTAATCGCCACTCTTCCCTTTTTCTTGATAGTGTTTTGGTCTCCTGATACGACATATTGCCCACTTTCTCTTTCACTTGACTAAATAACGTAATTCTTGGTCTTCCTCTGCCTCTTTTCCCGTCCACTTTGCCTTCCAGGATGTTCACAAAGAACGCATCATGTCGCATCAGGTGTCCAATCAGCCGTCCACTTCTATTTTGGATGGTTTTCAGTAAAGCAACGGCCTTCCTTTACCATACTCAAAACCTCTTCATTGGTTTTCTTTTCCGTCCAGCTAATACTTTCCATTCGCCGCCAACACCAGTATTTGTATGGAGAAAATAAGTAATTGGCGATTTTTCACCGTGAAAAAGTGGGTTTAAGAGGCCTTATTCCTTTTAAAATGCTGATTGTTTAGACATTTTTCTCTATGATCAAACATGTTTCTTAACATATTATTGATGTTACTACCTAAAACAGGGTTATTGGGATTTTTTGATATATATTTGAAACCTACAGTTTGAATTTTTCATTGATAATTTTTGTTCGAAAAACTACTCGAAATTGACAAAATTCACGTGGAAAATTCGTTTTTTCAACTTATTTTCGACTGCACGCAATGAAAGCATGAAATAGCTACGTTACTACCTAGAACTCGGGAAAAAGTATTATTCACTTCAAAAAGTTGGTTGAAATTATCAATATATTCGTCATAATACGAAAAAAATTAATTTTAAAAGGAATAAGGCCTCTTAAGTTCATGGTTGTAATACAATTATTGTTTTGTTAAATTATGGGGATTCTAAATACAATTTCAAAATTTATTTTGGATTAATAAAATAAATCATAAAATTTTCGTACCTTTTTGGAGTCACATATTTCAAAAACTTGTTTATTGTTTTCATTTCTTTTCTTTGTATCATGACAAATTGAGCTAATTTTATTCATATTTAAATATTCATATTTAATTGTACAACATGTTGCCGAATCGGCCTTAAGTAACAAACGTTTTGAAGTGGATTTTTATTTAAAAGCATTCGAAATACTCTCGATATTTTAACATCCGTCTTAATATTTCAATATTTCAGTTGTAGAATATTCAGTTCAGATTTTCTACATTTCAGTATTTGATTATTTTATGTTTCTGCAATATAGATAAATGCGATATCTAGAATTTAGATTTTTGGATCTCGACGTTATGATCGTTCGACTTCGTGATTTTCGATATTCAAATACGTGCCCACTGAGGTGAGTAGGTATTATGCGATCTAGGGCTTTATCAGTTACCGTCCGTTAACTGACTAAAGTTCTACGGTTGCCTCGGTTAGGAAGCGAAATATTCTTCCCACGTAGCGGGCAGTAAATTCACTTGCGTCCTAGGGCGACGTTTTTTTCTAATTCTCTTATCGATGCGTTTAATGTTATTAATCTGTCTGTGTATTTTATTTGTAAGTGTATTTTGGAGACAATGTTGAAGTAGGTTAGGTAGGTAAGACACAATATACTATTGGAATAAAAAGAACTAACAAATTTGATCAGACAGAGGCGTTTAACTCCCGAAAGTTTGGAACAAATCTGATCGTTTATTCTATTTTTACAACCTAAAAATTGAGTAACCAGTTGTATAAGTATAAACATCTTTAACTGACTTTATCGATATTGAAATCCCTACACCTGCAACTGAAAATATTCTGACGTTGGATTCGGATTAATGCTATTCATAATTAAAATAAGTAAGAACAATAAATAGAACATTACATAACTAGGGCGGCGTATTCGTGAATATCCCAGATTGCAGGTGTTTGTGGCCCGAACCGAAGGTGTGCGCTATAAATATGCGATCGGGCGTTTTACAAAACTACTGCCCATTGTTTATCTAAAGTTTTAAGTCCCGGGCAGGAAGTGAGATTTTCTTGAGCGGGCAGAAATCCCACTTACCTATAGCGTGCTACAGCCTAGGTTGACGTAAAAAATAAAACACACTTAGAATCTAAATAGGTCCTCATTGCGGGTCGTGACTTCTGTTCATCACTTTAATTTGACGATGTTACGGAGCTATTAGTATTTGTCTGTAAATACTAACTGTATATATATATATATATATATATATATACTCAATCTTACAATTATGACGAAACTGCTTTATCAGTTTCAAATATTCCATATATATATATATATATATATATATATCTATATGCAAATTGGACGTTAATGTAGCGGATAACTTTGTTATGCAGTCGCGCCGCAGGTAAACGTCTTCTCGAAAGCCCCTTGACACACAACCCTTTGTTGAACAAGTACAGTTTATACTGGGTTATACAGTTCGCACTTTGCGCAAGCAATTTACGTGACCCGTTTTGTTTTTGTGAAACACCCACCGAGGCCGGAAGTTAAATAATTTTGTGACTGGGATTTAATTACTACCCGAATTTTATTAATGGTCTTCACCAATAACAAAATATGGCATTTGACTAGTAGCTACTAGTTCGTTTAGACCTTTCAGACGATATTCAAGTTTGACCAGGAACCCCCTCATTCTTTTGAAGATGGTTAAAATATGTCTAACGGACGTGTATAACGTTTGTAGGCAAGTATCTTGGCGAGCCATCATAAGTAATAAAATCATAAGTAAATGGACTCTTGTTTTCTAAACTACGAAAGTACAGTTTTTTGTATGCTAGCCCATTTAGTTAAGTATAACAGTATGTATGCAATCCAACCCATCCAATCCATCTACACTGACAGAAGAATATTTATATTCCTTTAATGTTATACATTTGTCTGTATGTATTCCTAAAAATTATTCACTATCGCCGATGAGGACTAGGTACAGGATTTCCACTCCGTGGCGATCTTGGCAACTCACTTGACAAGTGGCCGACTTGACAAGGCCAGCCCCAGTTCAGCTGACTGCCTTCCAAGCTACACAGATAAATTTAGACTAGAATTATAAGTATAGTACCGAAACAACTATTATTTTAGGTAGAACTATAGAATTAATGATTTGGTGTGATTGATGTAACGGTATGATAGTTCAGTTGGGAAAGCACTACGCCGGAAACTACGGAGCTCTTTTTTGAGTCCAGCTTACATTGCTGTGGACCACATTACATTTTTCTTTCTTAATTTATCTCTGTGTCAATATTTATACACAATCTTTATCACAATTACTGATAAAGTGTGCTGAAAATGTACACTTACATAATTGTAAGGGGCTCTAGCATACAAATGAGGCAATAGTAGGTATCCTGAAAGATATCTCGGATTTAGGCGCGACGCAGACGATCGATTTCACTCTGTCACTGACTTACATCTCCCACGATCTTAAGTGACTAGACTCAGAATACGTGTTCTACAATTGTCAGCTTTCAGTTACTGCGTGTTGTGACGCAAGTCGTTTGTTCTGCCGGTTTCGGCAACTCACGTTAATATGTCACTGAGAAAAATGCGACCAGGTGAGAAACCGGCTTGACTAACACCATTTTCTGGGCAGTTTGCGCTGACATAATAGAGTTAGTAGGGTTTTCGTTTATGTCCATAAAGCAATGGCATAATAATATGTTCGGCGCTTTAATTTAATTAAAACTATACATTAAAAATAGTACTAGTGGATCTGGCTGTAGACTTCACAAGAATCACAAATCAGTTTGCAAATGGCTGAAATGTGTTTTTTTTTTCAAGCCATTAAAAAAAAACTAAAAACTGAATCCACGACAAAGTTTCATGAATGTAGAGTGAGAAATCACCGATCACTCGTATTATAACGACGAAAATCCCTCCACTTATTTAAATACTTTGTCACGACCTGACGACGCCGACGACGACGTTTGGACGAGACGTTAGCTTGTCGCGACAGCAGTGTTGTGTGCACGTAAATGTCAGCTCACCCCTGCCGTCTAGCGCCAAAATAATGTAACCTCAAAACAGTTATATGGTGAGAAATTGCTTTTTGTTGCTCCTGTTTATTTTTTATTTTGCAATATACAAATATATTTCAATTACTAAGCTTACTTACGATGACATAACATAACATGGATTTCGTGGTTTTACCATGAGAACTTTACATGAGGGCTGGCGGAAAGCCTATCTCGCAAACCACGATATCGCTCCCCGCACCAACCTACTGAGCGAACAGACCGCAAACCCGCACTCTACGTGAGGTTATCACGCGTTTGGCTTATGAATCGCGCTCGAAGCACACACATTTTTGATTTTCGCTCCATTCAAATAAATAGATTTTGTGTCTGCTTTGATTTAATCATTAATCATATTTTCAATTTTACTTAGGTATTTTAGGTACCATTTGCAGTAAAATTAACGGAAAAAGTATGTGGAAACACCAAAATGAGAATTAGTTTGAGTTTTTAGTGTTTCCTTTTCATTAACAATATGGGAAAAGACGTTAATGGTTAAATTGCTTGTAATAAAACGATAGTCTGCGTTGCGCCTTAACAGCAATATTGACAAAGATCGTCCAAAACAATGGGTTTTTGCGACCTCGTTCAAATATTTGGCTCGTTGCCAGGAGCACTAGAGCTCTCAGTGAATCGCAATGAATAAGTGGTTGTCTAATGATGTCTACGGCGATAGTGAAATGGTTCTATAGTTTACGGCTCTTATGAAACGTTACTTACGGAACCCTTATCATTTTTACTGAACTTAAATGGTAAAGTAGTTTTTTATTTATAACTGCACGAATTTTAGTATAGGCATTTCAATTAAAATCTGTTTGCAACTGAACTTGTACTAGTGTCTTTATTCTGTGCTTGTACCGAAATTAAAGAGCGGTATGGTTTTACAGAAATAATAAAAGAATATCCGAACATGATATCGTAAAAATAATTTATTTGAATAATGTGACATCTCGTTAGACATTCTGGGGCATAATTTGTTTATGGCCTACATCTGAAATACATCGAACTCGACATTGTAATGATTACTTTACTTTGACAATTTGTTCTGTTTGAAATAACTGCAATGCTGTAAATTGCTGCAAGCAATGGGGACTGGGGATCGTGCGTGTAAACGCACATACTAGGGTAGGTATGGTTAATGCGCATAAGCATGTTAAATACATATGACGCAGAGGGCGCTCCAGTAGCGTAGAATTATGGAATGGAAGATTTGGTGTGATGTGAGAGCTCAGTTGGGAGAGCACTACGCCGGAAACGTAGGGTCGCAGGTTCGAGTCCTGCTTACATTGCAGTGGATCACATTACATTTTTCTTTCATAATTTACCTTTGTGTCAATATTCATAAAAATTAAATATGGTACGTATTTCCACATTAAAACAGAATTTATACCTACATTAAGAATCTATTAAAAAACAGATATATTTTATATTTATTTTAGGTCATGCTGTTTTACGGAGTTTAAAGCAGTATCAAAAATGACGTGGCAAAACGCATATTTTTTGTGTAGTATAAATATTAAATAAACTACAAAAAAAAACAATGTGCTGGTGGCACGGGATGGATATAGACGACTATTTTTATATTTTTTTCTTTACATTAAACATCATCATCATCATCATCATATCAGCCTATAGACGTCCACTGCTGGACAAAGGCCTCCCCCAAAGTTCTCCACAACGATCGATCTTGCGCTGCCCTCATCCAATTTCTACCCGCGATCTTAACCAGGTCGTCGGTCCACCTTGTTGGAGGCCTTCCAACGCTGCGTCTTCCGGTCCGCGGTCGCCACTCAAGAACCTTTCTGCCCCAACGGCCATCGATTCTACGAGCAATGTGCCCCGCCCACTGCCACTTAAATTTTGCGACTGTCTGAGCTATATCTACAACCTTGGTTCTCTTGCGTATCTCATCATTTCGAATTCGATCCCGCAAGGAAATTCCGAGCATAGCTCGCTCCATTGCCCTTTGAGTAACTGTGAGCCTTCTTATGAGGCCCATTGTAAGCGACCACGTTTCAGTGCCGTATGTCATCACTGGCAACACACATTGGTTAAAAACCTTTGTCTTAAGACACTGCGGTATTTGGGACGAGAAGACATTCCGCAACTTCCCGAACGCTGCCCATCCGAGTTGGATTCGACGAGTGACCTCTTTTTCGAAATTCGACCTACCCAACTGGAGCTGCAGTCTCTCCAGCGGTGCCAAATTGACTACAGGTATATTGAGGTACTAAGGTGTTTGTATGAGAATGCCACTATGTCAGTCCGCGTCCAAAACCAAGACTCGAAACCTATCCAATTGCAGCGTGGTGTGAGGCAAGGAGATGTTATATCTCCTAAATTGTTCACAGCTGCATTGGAAGACGTTTTCAAGCTTCTGGATTGGGACGGACTTGGCATCAACATAAACGGCGAATACATCACCAACCTCCGCTTTGCTGATGATATCGTGGTCATGGCTGAGACCCTGGAAGACCTCGGCAAAATGCTCAACGACCTCAGTAGAGTCTCTCAACAAGTGGGTCTTAAAATGAACATGGAGAAAACGAAAATTATGTTTAACTCCCATGTGGCACCCACTCCACTTAAAGTTGGAGACTCTGCGCTCGAAACTGTAGACGACTATATCTACCTTGGACATTAAACATAATCCAACGTAATTTGAAAAAAAAAAAAAAATATAAATTCCTTAAGTTGTAGTTTTCATTTTTATATTTCCTGCCAGAACACCAACTTCTGTCATGGCGTCGCTATGATGCCGCCTCCCATTAAACAACGAGATTGACATTGCCACAAACCGCTTATGTATGTATTGTTTATTAGCAAATTCATGTCAATAATCAATATGCTTCGAGGAGTGTGACTTCACGCGCTGTTATTGCTGTTTGCGGTCATGTGATAACAAGGGTGAAATATAGGGGTATAATTTAATAAAAATCTAAGAAAAAATATTTTTAATATATGTATTTAACTTATGAGTATGATTATCGGTACTTCTATACTATAGGTACAGTATACACTATTGAAAAAAAAAGACCAGTGTATAAGACTATTAATCTTCCATTTAAACGGATTGAACTTGGAAAGAAACCAACATAATGTTGCTCTGTAAACGAAGTTTTATTTTATCAACGAGTGTTTCTTTAAACTAAAATATAAACACTTACAACTAAAAACCTACCTGTAAACAAAGAAGCGACATTTAAATTTAATTTTTCCTTTCGTCATCATCTCCTATATTACTACTACAAATTGCTCTTTAGGTATTTTCTTAACCTCTAAAACACTCGGCATTGACAACTAACAAATCGAAGTCCTGTCCTATCGACATTACCGAACACTACTTTTCCAACTAAACAAAAATTGAATTGAATTGAAGCAGGTTACATGTATTTTTTTTATTTTTTTTTACATACATATATCATATAAATAAATAAATAATAAATATTAAGGGGCTCCCCGCTCTCAATGACCTTCGATCTGTTGCGATAGATTTTCCCATATTATAAATAGCTAATCATAATAACATAGTTTTTCCACAACAAAATACCGTATCAAGTACCTTTCACATGTCACTGACTTTGAGATACAGGCCGTCAAAGTTTACGATTTTTTCGGGGAAAAAGTTGTGGAAACGGTTTTTTGCGTTTTTCTCGAAAAGTATTGAGAAAAATAGAAAAAGCTTCACAACAAATTTTGTGGAATATGGTTTAGAACAATAAAATGTAAGATATTTTCTACATATACACCGGGGATAAAAGTAGAAAGGAGATTAGTGTATTTTTGGTCCTTCACCGAATATTTTTTTATAAAATACACAGTCGTTTAATCAAAATTCGGGTCACTACAAAGTGTTAAGCATAGACCATACTACAATATATATTAAATAGGACATTATAACTCTATAATCCACAAACTAGATACGATGTAAAAATCATCAAATTGGCTGATTTCTGTAGGGAGCCCCTTAAGGGACAATCATACACAAATCGACCTAGTCCCAAACTAAGCAAAGCTTGTACTATGGGTACTAGATGACGATATACCTACATAATATATGAATACATATATAGATAACATCCATGACCCAAGAACAAATATTTGCACAAATATTTGCCCCGGCCGGAATTCGAACCCGGGACCGCCAACTCAGTAGGCAGGTGTCTACAAACCGAGCCAAACGCGTCGTCAAAAATAAATATGTAAATACATATTCTCGTTTAGTGTCTAAACCTGTATTTCACGTGTATTTGCGCCCTGAAGGCTTAGGTATTATTGTGTCCCACATACAAGAACTGTGGGATGAGTAATGAACAAGTTTACTCGCGCACTTAGAAGATTCTCGCTTGGGCGGATGACTGAGCACCTCCAACGCTTGACTTGTTAAGTTCTGCTGCAGACAGATCGATGCCAACTAATATGTCACATCAATCTTTTACGTCAGAAAAATCTGAATTAGTTGGACAATACTACACTTATAGTATGAAATAAAAAGGTAGAAATTAAAAAGTGGCAATACTTTAGTGTCGTCCCTTTCCTAAGAAAAGGGAAGAAATAAAATTCAAACATTTATTGCATATCACATTACATAATGTTGATGGAATAATCGCAAGGTATCATGTGATACCCTGCAGGCACACTACAGTATTTCCACTTTTTATTTTCTATGTATACTTACTTTCTTGTCGCACTGCACATAAACAATTTGAACGAATTAAATATATCGCGTATATTTATTACCTACTAGCTTTTGCCCACGACTACGTCCGCGTGGAACTTGGAAGTATGGAAGCAACCTCGTACAACACGATAGATATCGACCTAATCACCTTAATAAATAAAAGGGATTATTAAAAGCGCCTAAGCAAATGTAAGAGCAATTGTGCTTTTGGTCTAATAATTACATTTCCTACAGGGTCATCAATGTCATCATGAATTACTTACTCACTTTTCAATCTTTTTAGGGATAATTTCCAGGATGAAAACTATTCTATATCCTTCCTCGGATCTTAAACTATCTCCATGCCAAATTTCATCAAAATCGATTCAGCGGTTTAAGCGTGAAGAGGTAACAGACAGACAGACAGACGGACACACTTTCGCATTTATAATATTAGTATGGAAGTATGGATAGTATGGATTTCAATTTTCGGAGCCAATATTGGTATCAGGGGTGACGTAACTTTATTGAAACTTTGGGAGTGACAAATAATGAATTATTTATTTGTTTATTTATTTATTTATTTAAATTAGTTACACAGCATAACAGTAAATAAACCAAGGCACTGTGAACTACAAAATTACATTACAAAACAAAAAAACTGAAATCTAATTTGATTAAGGCGACGTAACAGCGTGGCTCCGTTGCGTCGTCTGATCTGGACTTAGGGAATGCAATACCCGGCCTTTTTTGTTACCCGGGTATTACCCGACCTTTATTTTCAAAACCCGGGTACCCGGGTAATACCCGGACTTGAACAAAAATTATTAAATATAGAGTTTTTTGGTTATTGCGGGTATTTAAGAATGAAAAGCACGTTTGATTACGATTCCAGACTTTGAATCTTATGGCGCTACTTAGGAAGAAGGTGCAAACTTTTTTTCAAACATGTGTTACGATTGTCGAGTACCCGGATAAACTAACAGAGAGCGCTGAAATTTATACGTTGTGACATGAATAAGCCACTGAGGAAGGATTTTGCCAAATTCACTCTAAGTTTAGAAGGTACGGATATCAACCAATTTATAATTGACTAATCGCTACTACATTACTGCCTGGTGGCAAGACGGCTCACACAACTTTCAGGAGCCCAATAGATTTGGACAGCGCGGAAACTGCTGTCTGCAACTCAAGTCTAGGATATCAAGAAACTGTGATAAAACCAGAGTTCTACAGGAATGCAGTTTAATCATCTGGGACGAGTGTACTATGGCGCATAAAAAGCCCATAGAAGCCGTAGTAAGGATACTCCAAGACTTCAGAAGGACGGTGCGCGCAATGGGTAGTTTTTACAATGTCGTTTTTGCGGTAACGCATAGTACTCGAGCCGACTTGACGAGGTAAAATGTCTGCCTGAAGAGGTCGGTGTTGTGGCCGAGCGTGCAGAAGCTTCGCCTGGCTGAGAATATACGTGTCCAACAAGGAGGAGGCTCACATGTCCAAGAATTCGGCCGGGTACGGCTTCAGGTTGGAAAAAGACTTCTGGAGAATCTGGAGGAAACCAACGGCCTGCTTCGATTACCACGTTATGCAGGATCTTTCCGTCCGTTGAAGACCTTATATTCGGAGCGTATACGGAGTCATGAGCCAGGTGATGGGACGTGAGAACTCTTCGTTTTGTGAAAGAGCCATAATCACGCCGAAAAATGTACAGGCAGCGGCATTTAATGCGTGGAAATTGGTGGAAATCAAAGTTGAACAAGCAGCATATAATTCCATCAAAACTGTCTTGGATGAAGGCAACTTCACAACATCGCTCGGGGGAGTTCCTAAACTCATTGAGCGCTTCAGGACTCCCAGCACACACATTAACCCTGGAAGTTGGAGTTCCGATCATGCTTCTGCTTCTACGGACTTTGTCACCTCCGAAGTTTGCAACGGAATCCGGTTACAAGTAAGTAGTGCAGATGCAGCGATACCTCATCGAGGCGCAGATTCTGACAGGGTGCGGCGCCGTACGGATCTGGACAGGACTACAGTCGACTATCATATCCATCTGTTAACTTTAACTTAAACTTCTGCCTCCGGGGGATAGGAAGAGAAATTAGGGGTGAATTAGCCGCTTAGTGACACAGACCAATTTCCACGCGGGTGGAGCCGCGGGCAAAGCTAGTAAATTACAACGCAGTAAGTTACGGTTACAGGGTTACAGCCGTAATATAACATTTTGTTATAAGTTATTTATGATTTCACTCGTTTTTCTTAACATTTCTTATTTCGGGTAAAACCCGGGTTATGAGTTGAAAACCCGGGTTTTTACCCGACTCCAAATGTACCCGGGTTGCATTCCCTAGATCTGGTGCAGGATTCAGCAGATTGCCCCGGAACTGCCGAAACGAAACACAACACCCTTCGGCCAGAAGTCTGCACTTGCGATGGTGTCCTGCAGCGGCCGCGGCACGCGCACCACAAACGAGCTGAAGTGCACGTAGTATGAAATAATCCACTGAATGTGAATGATATAATCCACTTTAATTGTTTTGTTTCAGTGTGCAGCATTTATTTATTTAAACTTTATAAAAAAAAAAAGTACAAAATGGTGGACTTAAGGCCACCTACCACTACCACTGGGTAAAACAGAAATATATAGACCGAAGAAAAACAAAGTAATACCTACCACGTAATACTAAACACAACTCTGTTATCTATGTTAAACTTACATGAATACTTTAAATAATGTGCTGACATATGTATATAAATGAATTAAACAGAGTATTTTGCGCTACATGCGCTCTGAGCTTGCGATAGTATCATGTGTCATTATCATTGGCCTTTTCCATTTATAACAGATGAGTTAAAGCAGCGTCTAATGAAGTGCAGTACTTAGACAAATGGCTGCTTAGCCCGATACGAGATATTTGAAAACATCAAAATAAAATCAGATTTAGATACAATTTTATCATACGGGGAAGCGTCAAAACTTTGTTTTTGCATCAACTCATCACTCCTTAAAATTTAAATGACGAATACATTGCGCTAATTGATATTCATGAGGGCGAAAAGTTTAAATTAATGCCTGATAGGACTGAACTCTGTTTGAAACCTGTATAATTTCTCTGTGCCGACACGATAATTGTCGCTGTAGGCAGACAATGCAAGCAAACCCAATTATTTCACTTTGAGTCTAATCACAAACACATTCGACGCGGCAATTGCGCAAAATTCGTAGCACAAAACCGGGTAGATTTACAGCGGTTAATATAAACCACTAACCGCTAACGCAAAAACTTTTTGACCCCCGTTAAATTTAATGGCAACAGTCTAAAAAGGAGAAACAAAATTAAGGCGACATTGAACATAGATAATAACTCCCCTTCGCCCCAAGTGCCTTAAAAAGACAAGGCACTTTCATAAATCTCCGAGGTGGTTAGCGCCTCGTCCGCAATCCGAGAAACAAGGGGGAATGCCTCCGAGCGACAAGAAAGGCTTCTCAAAGTTTTAAGCGCTCTTCAGTAAATGTTGTCGACGAGTGATCTTCTCCATAATTGGAAGAAATCGTTTCATTTTACTACTTAATCTTGACAAAAAGTCGGAGCAAAGTCTATCCGATACTCTGTCAACAATTTATTCACTGGCAAAACAAAAGTGCTTCAAAAATTAATATTAATTAACCCTTAATTTCTACTTACAAATTATTTGATATGCCAACTTTGGCTATAAAATAAATCAGTGTACTCGACTGTAATGCCTGGATTATAATTAGAGCTAAGAATATTTTTTTAAACGTAAGTAAAGTAACAAAGTCACGTCATGATAAAAATTCGAAAATGTTCTCCGAAAATGGAAATACTTTAAAACATAATATAAACGTCAATTAACTTAAATAAGTACACAATTGAATTTAAATATTTTTCGATGTGCGTCTTAAATCATAAAATATTTATGAATTTGTTTTCAGTAAAATCACATGTTCGGAGAGATAAAAGTGGTGGGTACTGTCTCTGATGGTTTACTTACGAGTTTTATTGATTCACAGCCGCCATTCGTCAAGAGAGCGTACGAGTGGCAATCCGCAAATGTATTATTCATGAAGGTAGGCTTGCTCATCTCTTTCCTAATAGTGGGTGCCGGTGCTAGGCGACAGGCGAATATGGAAGGATTAGTCGTCTTCTGATTTCAGCTGGTAATGACCTCAAATTAAGCTCAAGAAGGCTTGTGTTATGGGTACTAGGTGACGATATACAATACTTATATAGATAAATATATACTTAAATACATAGAACATCCATGACCCAGGCACAAAAATTCGTGTTCATCACACAAATATTTGCCCTTGCCGGGATTCGAACCCGGGACCGTCGGCTCAGTAGGCAGTTGCTTAACCACTGCGCCAACCGCTTCGTCATATTTATTTTATGAATATATACAGGTTATAATAATTTAGGTTTCTTATGCTGAATACTATACGAGATAAACATTAGTTTAATGCAATTTAACATGAGTCAACTAGCCTATTATTTTTGGCATATAATATATGTTTATAAAATTATTTTCTCATACTGTAATTCCAGATAATTTTGTAGTGTACAATGTACGAGTACATGTAGTATTTCACACAAATCACTCGCACTTGGCCCTTCTTTTTAGTTTTATGTCGTCTTTTTAACTGGTAAAAGGCAATCATTGTGAGAAGCCTTATATTTTATTGATAATAATTATGTTTGAATCAAATCAAAATGTATTATTAAGTATTATTATTCAGAAACGACACAAAAAGCATTTTCAACAAAACCAACGTAGATTACCTAAATAGTTCTACACGAAATATTTTTCTAGTTTTAGCACAACCCAAGAATTCCTAACATGCCATAATTCCAAAGTTTGCCAAAGAAACTAAGCCTCCAGGGAATGCCTCTTTGTAAAGACCGTATCTATAGATACAAAGTCCTTTCAGATGGTTTGCTTAATACCAATAACGCGATATCACAAGGATAAGAAGTGAAAGAAACCGCATACAACCGGCGTGGCGCTCCAGGGAGGTTTACCATCATTCAATAAATTCCCACCCCAAATGGATCATACTCTCCCCACTATATTGAAACTATCGCATTCTAGCAATAATAAAAACGATGTTATAGATAGCCGCAGTTGATATACGAGGGATAATATTTCACGTCAATACGTGTCATACAAATCATGACTAGTTTTTGTGAACGTTGCACGCTGGGCGATGGGGCGTTCCGAATCAAATATGTTTTGTACGTAAACGCTTTTTGAAATATTTGTATACATTAATCACATTCGTTGAAATAAGTATTTTTGCTAAATCTACCTCATCGTAGGAAACTGTTATTACTGTTACTATTTTATACAGTTGTCTGCTTATGCAATTGTAGTAATCTATAGCATACCTTTTTTAACGAAGCTCCCGTTTTACTGCTGTTTATTGCAAAATATTTTCTTATGTTTCGATCTTTTATAATGTTATTATATTTGCGCTATTCTCTGAAATTATAAACTTTTCATAATTATTGAATAAACAAAATAATAGTATTTCATTGGGATTTATAGAAAATGAAACGATACCTTTTTTATGTATTGTAAAGGGGTCTATATCGGATGGCATACAATAATTAGTCCTATCGTTGTGTCGCATAACGTCTTTTGTCCTAATAACGTATGGCATACCCTTTGTTCCGCATATTTTTGATTGTCCAAAATTGTTGCTCCTATTATCGTTTGTCCTTAATATTATTTTTACTATCGTTTGATGTGGCTAAGATTCAACTATAGAATAATTGATGTGCATAATTGTAATGTTCCTAATATTTATGTGCTAAAAATCTTTTGACTACATTTCATTATACCTAAATCTATAAGATTTTTAGGCAAGGATTCTGACGCTCCGCTATCCATGATCATAAAACAAACCTAACCTAACCTACAGTTTTCGATCTTACAATATTAGGATATTTCTATTATGTGTTTTGACTACATGTCATTAAGCATAAATCTTGATGATTTTTAGCAAGTTTTCATACGTTAAAAGTTAACTTGTCAACCTTGTTGGTTCTGGCGTTTCGCTCGCTCGTTACTTCGTTAGGGTCACAGTTTTACCTAACACTCCTCCTCGCTTCGCTCGTCGACGTACCTACCCTAACCAAAATCTGACCTGCCTGAAGGTAGAATACGTAACGATTCTGACTTCACGCCTACCATAGTTTAGTTTAGGTGCTGTAATTTTAGCCAATTTAATAATAGGCAAAATAATTCTTAGGGCAATTCATGTTAGGAATATTATGCTTTAGGTAATTAGATTTTAGAGTTATCAATATTAGGACAAACTTGCTTTAGGACTTTAAATGAGTATGCGCAAAAATTATTAGGACAAACGAGTAGTATGCCATTCAACAGTATGCCAAACATTCTCGGCCAAACATTATTAGGACAAAAAACGTTATGCGATACGACAGGCACCCACTGTGAAGAGCACTAGGAAAGAAAAAAAGTAATCCTGATATTCAAACCAGATGAGACAAAATCTGTTAAGTTACACAGCTAGCTTTAATGAAAATATATTAAATTTTGCTTAGCGTCAATCAGCATTAAACTTGTAAGCTTGAAATCGAAAAATAAAGAAAGGAAAGCTAATGTTTTTCACAAGTAATTTTCAGTACGTTTACACCGCGCTGAAATCTGCAAACGAGCTGTTTACTTTTAGCCCTCGAAAATCCTAAATCTCGAACATAAACATTATACAAAGTTAACTCTGAGCAGCAAAGAGTCTTGTAAACAGAATTCGGCCTTCGTTCATGCCGAGAGCTCTTCTGTAGCATTATGAGATGACTACTGCATATTTAAACACCCCTTGAAACTTTGACTACCATGTATCTCTTAGATAAATCTTGTGTATTGTATTGAAGTTTCTCCACATAAAATGTTTAAATATAATGAATATAAAACGTTACTACTAAGTAAAAAAACACAGCTTTTGAAATTGGACACACAATAATATTTAAATTTATTATAATTTAAGTATTATCTCACGATATTCTGCAACAAAGCATAAACGGATTAAAGGCGCGAATACATTAATTTACAATCCCACGTTTCTTGTGTTACCCAAACAGTTGTCACCTTCAAAAACAGAATACATGTTTTATTTTAATTGAAACCTTTGTCCAAACACAATAGTTAAGCCCCATTTCCCAAAAAAGGGAAAATCTCTTTGGATCCTTTATTTTCCAAGCCCCCATGTAACGTTTTTCAGAGTCCCTTTTAACTTTATCCATATGTTAATCTAAGGACATCGCTTTATCATGTTTAAATGGATTAGGGGGATGTTATTTTGTCTCTAAGAAAAATCTATCCCATCAAAAACATAAATGTAAAATGAGAGCCAAGTTCAATATCGCGTGCACTTCGCCGACAAAAGAATTGAGATCTGCAAGGGTGCCAAGTTCTTTGCTCTAAAATTTTTAGATACAAGGACATGCGACATACTCAATGCATTTATTTTACTTGGGGAGTAATTCAATATCAAGATTTGACTTGGCTAGTTTTCATAAACTAACTAAATTTTATAAAAGTAACATATTCATAGTCATAGTTCATTATCAAGCTAACAGTATAAGTAACAAGACGTACACTAACTTGCGTACTTACCTTTACGAAAATAGGTTAATGATTTGATTGATTTTGATTTATAATATAAATTTATATTTTAAAACTAGCCAAGTCACGTCTTGATATTGAATTACACCCCAAGTAAAATAAATGCATTGAGTATGTCGCATGTCCTTGTATCTAAAAATTTTAGAGCAAAGAACTTGGCACCCTTGCAGATCTCAATTCTTTTGTCGGCGAAGTGCACGCGATATTGAACTTGGCTCTCATTTTACATTTATGTTTTTGATGGGATATCATTACTTTTTGTACAGAATTTATTATGATGTGTAAATTACTTAATTATTATTTGTTAATTAGTTCTGTGTGCTATTCTAGTACATCTTTTGAAAGTTTTGAACAAACAAAGAATTTTCCAAAACGGTTAGTACGTATTGTAACGTTTCTTTGCTACTGAGATACTTACTCTAGTCTATCTAGATTCTGAGGGGGGGATCCTAGGTGCCCTGAGGGGTATGACGCAGTAGTTAGGAATAAAACAAATGATTACGAACTATACACTATAATCAGAACTTGTACAACGGGTAGCACGGCACTTTAAAATGGCGATGTAACGAGGCGAAGTTGTGTGAGACGCGAATGACGAGGAGACCGCGTTTCGGTTCGGGCTTACTGGACAGGTCTGGGCTGCAGCTGAAGATGCGGCACTCGAGTAGACGGGGGAGAACGCCGCTAAGGCGGGCACCGATGCACTTCGGGCTCTGTGACCTTCGGGCTCCGTGGACTGTCGACCGGGATATTAGGGCTCCGCTAGTCTGACGGCCGGAACGCCTCACGTGGTACGTTAGTGTTCGCCGCCTTACCAGGCTACGATGTAGGGCTCCAGTGACTTGTCGTCCAAGCCTGGACGTGCGCGTGCGTTACTCTTTGCAGCGCCGTCGCGGACTGACTCGACCAAAATCGCCACCGTGTTTTCTGCGCATCTCCCGATCGCGTCTCTCTCGTTCTCGCTCGCTCTCGTGCGCCTCTCGCTCGTGCCTGAACGTACATATTGATGCAGCAGTCGGCGCCGGAGTGTGTCGCGTTCTCACGGCAGATGGCGTTACTATTAACGTACATACTACATTATCTCTCCAATTAAATGATTAAAAAAAACAAGGAAAAAAAAAAGGAATTGAAATTACCTTGAGAACAGTTTCGCTCTTTAACTTTTAAAGGATTTTTAACATAGAAATGTCTATAAAACTACAACTAACTATGCCTATAATTAATTATAAGACTATTCAAACAAAACTTATAATTTCTTGTAATCAACCAAGATACTACACAATCTCTAACGGTGAGGTAAACTTTAACAACAACTAAGGAAGTTAACTTTATCGATTGACATGACATAACAGGTACAAACAGTTAAGTATGATGTGACCGAACACAACTATAAATACTGATACACATAGCAAGAACACTACAATTTACATTACTACCATTGAAAGTCTGCAAACCTCAGCAGAATAACAGTAATATCACCAATTCCTAAACATAACTAGTTATCAAACAACTGTAAGAGATATTTACAGGGAAAGAACAAGAAATATACAGAAAAACAGAAAAAAAAAAAATACACACCAACAAGCTCTGATATCTAGCTTATAACAACATGACTCATTTTCTTACAGTCGCAAACTCTACACGCAGCATAACTAATCTAAACTTTCCTATGTAATGGAAGTGGTAATTAGCGCTCAAATTTTTAGCTGAACAATAGTATTATGCATATTACAACCCAATTTTAACTGTACAATATTTGGTGACATTACTGTTGATAATATCACGAATTGTTAATTACTGAAAATGTAAGTAACCAACGATGTTACAATGCTTACAACTAATATGATATATACATGTATATTATGAATAGTTATTTACAATATGATACATATTTACAGGAAAATAATTATTTACAAAAGTGTGCGGAGCCTAGGTTGGTCCGTCTTGGTGCTGTTGTGGCCTGATGAAGATTGCTCCCTGGCGAGTCCAGGTTCTCCTGCCTTTTGGTGTAGAGTTTGACAACCCTCTTCTCCTCTAGGTATCGGAGGTGTCAAAACTCCACACCATGGTATGGGGAATAATAGATGGGAATCTATTTGTGAAAAGTTATTGGCAGTTCACCGCGTTGTAATCTTGGTGTAAAAAAAAAATTATTTAACAATGCTGTGCCTACTTGGGGGCAATGCAATTCCCGCAAGTAGGGTGAGTAAGTGAAAATAAAGGATCGTGTGTGTGTAGTGTATGGGAGTGATGGTGATGACATCGTCATCACTATCCTCTAGGGTATGTGAATCATTAATGTATTCAACAGCGCGTGAATACAGTAATGATTGTCAAGTTTAAATAACCTGTGAGGCTATAAAATTTATTCTATGGGTCTATTCTAACAAAATACTGCTGATTAGCATGCGCAGCTTTAATCTAGTGAACATGACATAACTATATACATTTGGAAAAATATGTATAGCGAGACTGGCTAATCCCTGACTGCATGAAAAGGTAATATACTGGTATTACTTATGTACCGAATCTCAATTCGACGATGGGTACACTAGAAGAAGCGCATTTCACTCACTCGCGTGAAAATGCTCAATAATTAAAGGGCTGAAAGAAAAAAAATGCTGATGTGGCCCGACCATGGAATATCCCGATATAATAAAAGTTGTAAGTTAATAGCACTGTCATACGTCAGACTCTTGTTGCCACTTTCATACATCACGCATGCGAGAAAAAAAAAGATATATATATAAATATACTAATTAAATGGTGCTGACCAGAGTGATTAGAGGCGGCCGCCTTGGTGAGATGCCATGTTCGGGTGTATGGGTTAGGTAAGAAAACTGAAACTAAACATGAAATACAACGTAACTAATGTCTAAAAATGTGACTCACATGGAACAGACCTACTGGGGTTCTGTCTAGGTTACCTAGTATATAGGTGTTTTCGGACTTAACTTCTAAGACTATAGACTTTACAAACCGTGGTGCGAGCTTGTTACTGAAGAATTCGGCGGCGTTAGATTGATAATGTGCCCTACGCCATACAATATCACCAACTTGGTAGTGTACAGTATGTCTTCTAAGGTTGTAACGGCTCGAGTTTTGCTGGTATGCTTTGAGCAAGTGTTTCTGAACATCATTAAATATCTCTACTAATTCTGACAAATTTGTGGTAAAATGGTCTACATTATCTAAAATGATATCGTTAACAGAGTTGAATTCTTTTAAGTTATGGAACCTGCCGTCTAAAATTAATTCTCTACCATGTATTACAAAATATGGGGTAAAACCGTGTGCTGCGCTAACATGGGAATTCAGTGCAGACTGAATTTTCAACAGGTTTTTAGTCCAATTTCTATGATCTTCGTTACAATAAGAAGCTATGGCTGTTTCTATGGTTCTGTTATATCTTTCTACTGTATTGTTTTGTGGAAAGTAGACACAGTTTCTAAAGACTTTCGGGATTTTATATTTTTCCACTAGTGACTTAAATTCTTTGGATATGAATTGCGAGCCATTATCAGTTATGAGACAGTTTGGCACGCCATAACGTAGGAATATAGCGTCTTCTAAAAATTTATTGACTGTAGCTGACGTAGCATGTTTGAGGGGATGAAACCATACAAACTTACTGAATATGTCTACGGCTGTGACTAGATAAGTATGACCAGAATAACTCCGCGGTAGGGGACCAACGATATCGACTGAAATTACTTGCATAGGGGCTGTTACTTTCTTAGGATGTGACATTTTACCGGCCGGAGGGGCACTATTTACTTTGTGGGCTTTACAAACATCACACTTCTCAACAATAGATTTTACATCTTTAAACATGTTAGGCCAATAATACGTCAATTGCAACTTTTTGTAGGTCTTAAAAGATCCTAAATGGGCTGACAGAGGGTCTTCATGAGTTCTTCGGATGAGGTCATGCCTATGTTCTGCGGCAATCACTCTTTTCCACTCATAAGGCTTATTAAGCGCAAACTTTGCTTTAGAATATCTGTATAAAATATCATTCTCCAACACATAGTTTGGGTACACGTTAGGAGTCTTACGGACACCGTTGACAATTTTATCATACCACCCGTCTTGAGTTGAATCTGCGTTGCCTGACAGGGAACTAACTTGAATTCTAGATAGCGCGTCGGGTACAGTATGTAACTTTCCTTTCTTATGAATTACTTCAAAGTCGAATTGAAGTAGTCTAGTAGACCAGCGCGCGAGTCTGCCAGTCGGGTTCTCAAGCTTGTACAACCATTTCAGGCATTCATGGTCTGTGACCACTTTGAAGTGCGTGCCTTCAATATAATGTCTGAAATGAGTGACTGATTCTACTATTCCTAACAGTTCCCTCTCAGTAGTACTGTACGCTGTCTCGGCTTTACTCAATGTTCTAGAAAAATAGGCGACCGGGTGGTCGTTACCTTCCTCATCCTTCTGGACTAGTGCGCAACCGATTCCATAAGCGCTGGCGTCAGCGTGCAGGTAGAAGGTCTTGTTGAAGTCTGGGACTTGTAGGACCGGAGCTGAAGTGAGCGCTTCTTTCAAGCTCTGGAATGCTGACTCCGCCTCACTGGACCACTCGAACATCTGTTTTGGGCTGGTTAGCTTGGTGAGCGGTCTTGCCATTGCTGAAAAGTTTTTTATAAACCTTCTGTAGTATGAAGCTAAACCGAGAAAACTTCTAACCTCTTTAATGTTCTTGGGAGTCGGGAAATTTGTTATTGACTCGATCTTACTAGGGTCGGTGGAGAGACCTTTGTCGGAGACCATGTATCCAAGATACTTTAGCTCAGATTTGCAGAACTCACATTTGGACATATTTACTGTTAGGTTAGCTGATTTTAATTTATTGAATACTTTCTCTAGCAGTGCTATGTGGCTTTCAAAGTCTTTGTTTACAATGATCAAGTCGTCTAGGTATGCAAAAACTTTGGCGTACAGTTCTGAATCTGCGCCAAATAATGTGTCTACCAATTTCTGCAGGGATTGGGCCGCATTTGACAGACCAAAAGGAAGCACGGTGAACTGTAGGAGGCCCCGACCTTGGGTTATAATAGCAGTTTTTTCCTTGCTGGACTCTTCCAAGGGCAGCTGTAAAAATGCTTGACTTAAATCTATGGATGATATGAACTTAGCTTCTCTAAGGTTGTCGAGGATGTCATCTACTCTCGGCAGGGGATAACTATTTTTTTTAGTAACTGAATTCAATTTACGACTATCGATGCATAGTCGGAACCCACCGTTCGCCTTCTGGACCAGGACCACCGGAGATGCCCATGGAATGGATGACTCCTCTAAGACTCCAAGCTTTATCATCTTGTCCAGTTCTTCGTTGATAATCTGTTGTCGTGCTGGGCTAGCTCTGTAAAACCTTTGTTTAATCGGGTCGCCCGATGTTTCAATCTTATACTCCGCCAAGTTTGTTCGTCCTAAGCCGTTCTTTTCAAATGAAATTGACTCGAACTTCTCTATAACTTTTTCCAGCTTCAATTGCTGCGCAGGTGACAACACTTTCTGTTTAGAATGTGATGTGACCTCTACCTCCAATGGTGTTATGCTTGGTAGCTCTTCCTGCATACCAGTCTGACACGAGACACTATTTACACTGTTGCTAATATTTACAGATGTATGTACAATTGTATTTACAGGGTGACTGGTAGCATGTAGTAGACCTATTCTACCGGCTTTTGGTGATTCACTCTTAAAAGAAATGGGGCCTTGAATTTTATTCAGCAATCCAGACTTCTCCCAAAACTCTATGCCGAGAATGAACTCTTCTGATAAGTCAGGTACAACGTCGAAGTCTAATTCGAAACTGAAACCATCGACTTTGATTGGTAACCGGATCCGACCGATTACTGTACTGCCCATGCCGTTTGCTGAAGTAGCAGTACTATGAGGTGACTGAACCATTTGAAATCCCTGCTCTAAAAATCGCCTGTGGCTATGACCGCCTAGAATATTTATATCCGCTCCGGAGTCTAAGAGCGCAACATATTGCTTGTTTCTTACGTAAAACTCGACTACTGGACGCTTGCTGCTAGTACTGTTAGGGATTCGCACCGGATTTACACTACAATTGGTAAAAAAATTATTTATATACACTAACCAAGTTTTCCATTCTATGTCCGGCGTGTCCGGTGCGACTGCAAGTTTTTTGAACTGGTGGTAGGTTGCTGACTGCACTGTGGCTGCGCTGCTTGTCTCGCTTTGCCTTGGATGTTGCTCGGCGGAGGATTGTAGATTGCCTCTGCGCTGCTTCTTGATGTGTTGGTACAGTTAGCAGCCGCCACAGCTGAAACAGTTTTGGTATAATTTTTATTTTTATGTTTATACCCAATGTTACAACGGGGACAAGTTTTTACTGTCACGTCTGCTGTGCCACATTTGAAGCAAACCAATCTATTGCCGTTTGGACATTGTTTGTAGAAGTGACCACTGCCTCGACATTTGAAACAGAGTGAGTGTGACTTTGCATCCACCACATTTACGCAGGCACTGGGGCATACCATGTGTTGAGGTTTGTAATCTATACCTCTCAATTCGCTATTGCTAACTATGAGACGACTATCTACAGGGGCGGGATAACTATTTACATTATTATATACAATTTGTGGGTTCGCTTGCATTTGTGCAAGAACAGAATTGTCGTAAGAATCAATATTCTTTCCTATTGCCAGCAGACTTTCGATGGAATTCACTGAACCGTAGATAATTGCTGGGAAATATTTGGGAAGCATGTTATGTTTTATAATATCGAACAATTCTGCTTCTGTGATGTTGCCTGATATTTTGTTAGCCAAGAAACGCATCTGTGATGTGAACTCTAATAAGGTTTGATTTGCCAGCTGCTTGGTATTTCGGAGCTGAGTTATGATTGTGTATGTATAATCCACCGGTTCGAAGTAATTTATCAACGCGTGTTTTAATTGGAACCATGACCCAAGCCTGTGTCTATTTACTCTAAACCATGCTAGCGCAGGCTCACCCAGGAGATCGTGGAAGTTTGCCAATAAGAGGGGCTCCGGAATACCACGCGCGGTGAGCAGCTCTTCTACGGAGAACAAAAAATCACGCACATCGGATGTGCCATTGTATTTTAGGTTCCACGATAATAGCCCGCATTTACTGAGAAAATGCGGTCTATGCGGATTAGGTTCGGGGGCATGCCAAGAGTCTAATGTAAACAGGTCATTACCTGAGTCTCCCATTGCTGTCGAATGACGCGGAGCTCCTCCGAGGAAGTCATCTAGGCCATCCATCATACTTGTGTGGAAAGCGGCACACTCTACTTACCAAAAGACGCTGAAATAAATTCTATTAACCTACTATCTTATTATTAGTACGCGTAATATACGACAAAAACAAACACTCGTATTTAAAAACAGCCCAATACACATAGTCTACACTATTTACAAACACTACCAAAAATTTCACACGACCCTCGAATGTTCTCGATGATATTCAAAACCGCTGTCAACTATATGTCGTTCGATATCACTATTATAGCACTGTAATAGCACCAACGCACGACAACCGCCATTTTTTCAAAAACCGACGCTATCCAAAGGTCGTCACAAACACCACTATATCGCCACAACGCCACTTGCGCGGCTAAAACTACGTAACTAGATAACTGCACAATATACCGTACACTATATACACAACAACATTACACTTAATAAACAACACTATACAATATTTACACTTTCTTAACACTAAACACCATTTATTTACACACAATGCGAACTATTGCATCATACCGGTCTTCTAACACGTTTGGCGCCAATGTAACGTTTCTTTGCTACTGAGATACTTACTCTAGTCTATCTAGATTCTGAGGGGGGGATCCTAGGTGCCCTGAGGGGTATGACGCAGTAGTTAGGAATAAAACAAATGATTACGAACTATACACTATAATCAGAACTTGTACAACGGGTAGCACGGCACTTTAAAATGGCGATGTAACGAGGCGAAGTTGTGTGAGACGCGAATGACGAGGAGACCGCGTTTCGGTTCGGGCTTACTGGACAGGTCTGGGCTGCAGCTGAAGATGCGGCACTCGAGTAGACGGGGGAGAACGCCGCTAAGGCGGGCACCGATGCACTTCGGGCTCTGTGACCTTCGGGCTCCGTGGACTGTCGACCGGGATATTAGGGCTCCGCTAGTCTGACGGCCGGAACGCCTCACGTGGTACGTTAGTGTTCGCCGCCTTACCAGGCTACGATGTAGGGCTACGATGTAGGTCCAAGCCTGGACGTGCGCGTGCGTTACTCTTTGCAGCGCCGTCGCGGACTGACTCGACCAAAATCGCCACCGTGTTTTCTGCGCATCTCCCGATCGCGTCTCTCTCGTTCTCGCTCGCTCTCGTGCGCCTCTCGCTCGTGCCTGAACGTACATATTGATGCAGCAGTCGGCGCCGGAGTGTGTCGCGTTCTCACGGCAGATGGCGTTACTATTAACGTACATACTACAGTATTGGATTTTTATGTGCATGTATGTGTAAGTGTGTGCGTGTGAGTGTAAGTATATGCTATTCTAGTATATCTTTCAAACAAAAAAAGAATTTTCGAAATCGGTTTATAAATGACAGAGTTCTGAGGCAACAACCATCAATAATAATAATAATAATAAAAAACATAAAAAAATCACTGTTTTAGATTTTTATATGTATACACACACAATTACTAAGCTGGATGCCAAATTTCACCTTTCTAGGTCACCTGGAAGTGGGTTAGGTTTTTGATTACTAGTCAGTCAGTCAGTCAGTCAGTCAGTCAGTCAGTCAGTGATAAAAATACCGTTTTTTGGACTTTAATATCTCAATAACTATTTAACCTATATTAATGAAATTTGGGGTTCTACTTGTTCTAAAGGATCTTAATACATAAGCCAAATTTCATTTTTTTATGTTAAATAGATTTGGAGTTATTGGGGGGTCAAAAGTGGCTCCAAACGGTTCGTGTAATATAACACACGGCTGCTGCTCGCCAGTTCCTGCGGTGAACTTGGCTGGACACGCTGCCGCGTGTCTAGATGCTTTGATTTTACGTGGAAGTAAGACCGTAGCATAGTTCTTAACGTGTACAATTTAAAAGATGCTTCAGTTTTGAGAAAATAAAAAATAACATTCGATTAGTAAAAAACTTTACTAAATCACTGTCTTCGTCAATATGTTGGAATAGACAACACATGTTTTAAAGTTATACTTATTTAAATTCAGTATATTTCATTTATTGTACAAATTCAAACAAAAAATTACACTTGTTAGGTCTAAACTAGTTTTTTTTTTTGCGTAATTTTCCACTAACGCATTACGCAGTAGACGGCATTTTGGGGCCAAAATCACACCGTTACCACACCGTTACTTAGAAATTACTACTACTTAATCGTGAATGATATTTGATTGTGTGACTTGTAACAGCGGTGGCATGATCAACTGTGATCAAACACTTTTTTAGGGTTCCGTAGTCCACTAGGAACCCTTATAGTTTCGCCATGTCCGTCTGTCCGTCTGTCCGTCTGTCCGTCTGTCCGTCCGCAGCTTAGCTCCGTGATCATTAGTATTAGAAAGCTGAAATTTGGTATAAGTATGTGTGTATGTATAACGCCGACGAACGGTAAAATAAAAATTCAAAAATTGTATGTTTTTCGGGTACCTCTCGAACACCTAAAGTGGGGGTGATTTTTTTTTTCTTTTCAACACTGGTGTATGGGGTGTCGTTGAATAGTTCTTGTAAAAATAATGGGGGTCTTCTAACATTATTTATTGATAAAGTCAGCAGTTTTGTAAATATTCGCTCCAAAAACAAAAAAATAGTGTCCCCCCCCCCCTCTAACTTTTCAACCACGGGTCAAAAAAAATCGGAAAAATTCATGTAAATGAAGCCTTATAAGTACTTTCAATGAAAACTATATTGAACAAAATCGGTCGAGCCGTTTTAGAGTTATCGCCAAATTTCATATTTTTTCTTTAAAAGGACGTGAGTTGACTTTCAGAAGGTAATAAGTGATTACAGTTCCTAGGGCGTTTACGACCTTTTTATAGAGCTTAAAATCTTTATTAACTTAAACCTCGGGCTTAAAACAGCAATTTATTGGGAAGGATGAGCAACTACGGAACCCTACACTGAGCGTGGCCCGACATGCTCTTGGCCGGTTTTTTTATTTGAATATAGAAAAAATATATATTTATACGCATCTGTCACTTACCGGAGACCAAAAAAAAGCATTGCCATGGCATAAGCTCCATATGACTCACATTAAGAGCTTCACTTTTGGAGCGCAGAACCTATCATTGGTCAATGTGAATACAAAGGTCGTGAAATCCTTAAAGGGTATGTCACATTTCTAACTAAATAATCTCGTAACCATTCTCTATAATAAATAGGTCTGGTCTGGATGAGCTAATGCGCACTGATGCGTGCCGCTTTAATGGGGCCAATGATCCCGCCGAGCCAGGCGCCTGAATCGGGCAATTATTGTTCAAGGCAAGTCGATTCTAACCTGAAAGTTAACAATGTACACACATTTTTTCTATTAAACTTGTACTGCGAGCGCGATGTGTAAGTACAGTGCATTTTGAAAAATACCTAGATAAATAAATAAATAAATAATAATAAATAAATATTAAGGGCCAATCATACACAAATCGACCTAGTCCCAAACTAAGCAAAGCTTGTACTATGGGTACTAGACGACGATATACATAATATATAAATACATATATAGACATCCATGACCCAAGAACAAATATTTGGATTAGTTCACTTTGTGATCTGAATTGACTCTTCCACTACTCATCGTCATAAATGTAAGAGCTACGCTCTTGTCGGTGGGGCAATTTCCATGCATCTCGTTCATGTGCCTTCTCCTTGACAGCCTGGTATGACATGACATTCACCTTCTTCTTTCTCCTCCCTTCAATCTAAAATATTCTTTCCACTCCTGTATAATTTAATTGATGTTTGTACTATTGTTAAATTACCATAGCGTAAAATGGAGTGGCCTTAAAAATATATATAGGTATTTATAAAAAAATATACACCAGCCTTTTGCGAAACTTTTAATTCTAGGAGATAAATTATTAATAAAGCAAACAAACGTAATAATATTATTATATCTGTAAATGGTATTACCTAGTTGTGTATTAGATATGTTCATTAAGAGTAGGTAATAAGTTTTTATATTAGTTTTTATAGTGTATATGTTTATTTGTCTATTTTTTTAAGTACTTTTGTTTTAAAAGAGTTGTCAATTTATTTCAGTGTCAAGCTGCTGTGTTTTTATCCTCGCTCATAGTAGTTATCGAAGATTCCCGTAAAAGTATTTTCCCTAGCCGGGATTCGAATCCAGGCCCGTCGGTCGGCTCAGTAGACAGGTTCACTACAAGCTGCGCCAACCGCGTCGTCGACATAAACGGCGCCATAAACGTGGGATTCATGAATACTAAGAGAAAAGGCTAAGACTTTCTATAAATATAAAATTTAGTAATACTTTGATACTTCGAACCAGATTGCATTGAGTTACAACTTCGAAAGTATTGAGCTGATTTTTAGCAGTTTTAAAGTTTTTTGGCTCGCCACTAGCATTTTTCAGAAAACCGTGACTCGAGTAAAATGCTGAATTGGATTTTTATTGCCCACTTGTTATTTTATGACAAAATCATGTCGAATCCGTGAATTCAACTTTTTCGTATAAATTATACTGTACCTACTCATTACAGCAATAAACGAATATGAATATAGTAAAGCTAAACGTCATGTACGAGTACCTATGTCGCTTACGGTCGGTTAAATCAATACTATTTAACATTTGATAGGTAGGTACATAAATTTTTTCAACATAGGTATGTTAAAAAAACATCGCCACTCGCTGATAGACGTTAGCCACGACTCCGTAACTTTTTTTTTGGCTTCATTATAATTATACCATTCTAAAAATACCGATTAACGTATGCGGAATGAAATCTGGACAAACTCTTTAGGCGTAACTAAAACATTAAACGTTCGAAATTTGAAATTTTGTGAATGTCATTTGTTTCCGAGTACATTTTTCAGTAATTTGCATAATTTTGATGGTTGTGTGTTTTTTATTGAATTTATTATGGCAAATCGAAAAGAAAGACGTCTAGAGAATGTGTGTAAATTTTGCGACATTCACCCGAACTGGCCTAAGTCGAGGGTCATAAAACATTTCACACAAATGGGGGAGAGCAGAAGTACTATTTATAATATTTTGTCATCTTACTCCTTACAAAAAACAACTACTAGAAAATCTGTCTCGGGGAAGGTTAGCAGTTTAAGTAGTTCTTCGCAGAGGAGTCAATTAAAGAAAATGACGGCCGATCGTGTGGCAAAATCATACAGAGAACTTGGAAATAAATACAGCTGCGACGGGAAAACCTTGAAAAAGCATCTCAATAACATGGGTATTGTTAAACGATCAAGAAAAGTTAAACCGTCCGTCACCGAAAAGCAAAAACTATCTACAAAAAAAAAACTTAAAACTTTGGTTAAAAATATATTTTACGCAAAAACGACATAGAGTGCGTTATGGATGATGAATCCTATTTCACCCTAGATGGCAATGAATGGCAGGGTAACTTTTATTTTGAAAAGGCTAATGACCGGACCGAAGAATCTGTTAAATATGTAGAACACAACAAGTTTCCAAAAAACGTTCTACTATGGGTAGCAATAAGCCCTCGTGCTATGTCGAAGCCGGTGTTTTTTAAGTCTGGTTTGGCGGTTACTGCTGACAACTACATCGAGCGATGTTTGCCAGTTGTGAGTCATTTTATACGGTCAAATCATAGAGGAGCTAATGTAGTGTTTTGGCCAGATCTAGCATCTAGTCATTATTCAGAAAAACTACGAAGGAAATGGATGAGCCAGAAATCCCGTACGTACCGAAAGAATCAAACCCGCCTAACCACTAGATTGCTTTTGGTAACTACGGCTACCTGTCACCGCTCTTATTTTATTATATAAATAGAGTCCAACTCAAAATTCGAAGCAATTGAGTGGCTAACGTACCCCAACTACGGCCAATTTCTGATTTTAGGGGCCAATCTGAAAAGACGTGTGTACGCAAATAATTTTCGACCCAAAACTATAGAAAGTTAAAAAAGAAAAATTAAATCGGAGTTGAATTAAATGCCAACATCCTCGTATACGGCGGCCATGAAGAAAGTGCCAGAAAACTGTCGAAAAGTAGCCCGGATGGGACCAAATTTCTTTTCACATTAAATTTTATTTATTTTGTGTTAATATGAGTACAAATAAAAACATATTTGGTTAAACTAATTTAATTAAATTGCGTATTGAACTTTGTCCAAATTTCATTCCGCATACGTTAGTATAAAAAAAATGTTTTCTATGGAACCCGATGAGCAAATTTTTTGAAAATTTTAGTTGATTTATGATGTACATGTCGCTTCTTCTGCAACGTGGTTGTTCCTTACGTGCTTAAAGGTTCACAACGTTCTTGTTACTTATATGATTTCTACACCACCTAATGATAGTGGACTAAAAAAAATCCCTTTAGTTATGTCGTGTGTCAGTCATTTTGGTTGTAGGATCAGTTTGAAATTCAATCCCATGGATTATTATTTGTCGGAGATTTTCTGTATCAATTATTACGAGTATCGTTACTTACATCCCCGTCTCTTTTAACGGCACAATTCGATAACATAAATCCTAAAAGCTCTTTGCAAATTATAACGGATTAAACTTGTTGTGAAATTCATGGCCACAACAACGATTTGGGTCACAGGCAAATTAAATAGTATTATTTATTAACTTATAACTCCTAATTTCCACTTAAAATACTAACACAGTAAAGTAAGCTAAATTTAAGTAATGAATTACCAATTTTCTCCATAACAAAGTCGTGACTTTAACAGTTTTAACCCTTTCAGTGGCTCAAGTTTGTTCATTACGAAGGCTGGCAACTTTTTGCCAAGTGTCGAATATTCTCGAGTGCCAAATGAGAAATCGTCGAGCTTATTGTGCCCGGTTAACACAAGTCGTTTTATTGGATGTGGCACTTCGTAGCTTGTATTAAGAAGAATTTCTTTTGTCTTGTTAAGTGAGCACTCGCTTATTCGGCGACTCGATTCGATTTGGAAAACTTGAGTAAATGTTTTCGTGTTTTGTCTGGTAATCTTGTAATTGTTTATATTGAAGAGACTTCTCAACTGTGCCGACTATAATGTACTTCGCCTTGTCTATCAGGCGCTAGGTCAGTCTATTCTGGACTACGGGGTGACCGTCTGGGGCTGTGCAGCTAAAAGCCACCTGCTTCCCCTTGAACGTGCTCAGAGAGCATTATTGAAGGTGATGCTTAAGAAACCATTTCGGTTCCCCACAGACTTATTGTACCGCGAGACGAAGCTGCTCAGAGTGAGGCAGCTTTTCGTCATTAAAGCCGTCACTCGCACCCATGGCATCGTACTCAATTCTGCTGGTTACGAGGAAATGCTGCGAAGGCGCATATACAAGGTTCCGCTACCCCCATTTAAATCCGCTCTTGCAAGGCGTTCACCAGCCTACTCGCATTGTAGCATATACAACTACATCTGTTGCCATTGTGACATTAAACTTTTATCAGTAGCTAATGCCAAAAGGGTGGTGAAGCATTGGTTAATGACGTTGACATACAGTGAAACTGAAGATATAATTAAATGCTCAATGTGAATGTGAAATGGGGTTTCCGGACGACAGCACACACATACATATACACACACACACACTTACTTTTTCTTGACCGTACTATAGTATTATTCTAGAATAGTAAAAGCATTATACTTACCAATTATAATAATAAGTACTTGTAATGTCTTAAAGCGGTTATGTAATGTAAATATTTTCCTTTGTTACCCGCCCTCGCAGTTGGCCAAGATACAGGCTCAGCCTAGTTTGGTCACTGACAGATATTTGTAATTAGTTATAATTCTATTTTGTTAATAAATGATTTTGTATTTTTTTTTTTTGAAGAGTATTGAATATGGAATCTTGTTCGGTGAAATAAATATTATTCATAATTTAGCTTTTAGTTTCGCCAGGAATGTAAGTTTTGTTAATAAAGTGATAATATAATACTGAGATACTCTTTGTCAAATTACGTGTCGGAAAAATAGACATCGACGATAGTTCTTTTAAGAATAATGAAACCCTATTTGAATAATCCAGAGATAAGAAACATTCCTAACGTTGCGTTTTCCAATGCGTAGAAAATTATATGTTCTACTAATAAGGTGATATATCATCAAAAGCTTATGAAGATGTTTCGTCATTTGAAAGTTTTGATATTGGCACGAACTAAAACTGTCTAATGGTTACTTGGACTCGGTACACAACACTTAGATCAAATAAAAGACTGAAAACAATTAATTGTTGTTTAAAAAAAAAGTAATGTTATAAATTTTGTGGTCTACACTAAATAACTTAAAATATCGTGTTGTGAGATAAATAAACGATATATATATAGCTCTTCACGCAAACCTGGGCCTCAAATTGGCATTTAATTCGAATTCTCGATTTGTCCTTTTGTGTAAAGATATTCTAGTTCTCAAAAATAGTGAGATTTTCTTAAGTAGAAATGACAGGGACGTGAACTATAATAATTTTTGGCATTATAGTAGCTGTGCTGTCGCCTACTAAGCCGGCGGTTATGGGTTTGAATCCTGGCAACCGAAAATATTTGAGTGATAAAGCCGAATATTTGTTCCCGGGTCTAGGATCTTTTGTATGTATTTAAGTTTGTATTTATCTAAATACGTATGAATATCGTCATCCAGTACACCCATAGCACAGGCCTACTATGTTTACTATGGGACTAGATCGATTTGTGTGAGGTTGTTCGATATTTATTTATTTAATTACAATTCAGCCATTCGCTCAAACTATGTTTAATAACGGTAATGAGACGAATTTGTAAGTACTTAAAATTTATGGAAATTGAAACACAAGTTAATTATCCCCGTAACTATAAATGTATGTATCTGTATACAGATAAAGTCACGGGTTATCAACATGCATGAATAATGTCACATCTAAGAATTCCTACTTCCTCGGTTTTAGCCGTAGGTGGGTGTATCGCTTCACGTATGAAGGAGTCCTTCACTTTTCTCTTCAACTTGCTAATGAGCAGATTTGTTATAATTAGGTACCTACTTCTCACACAATACAAATTTTCTTCCCCGCCTTCAATTTTGTATGAAATTCTTTTACAGTTCTCTCGAGTTGTTCCGCCCAAAACGTGATATTTCGAAGCCAAAGAAGACAAAGAAAATTTTACCAACGCACGTTTAACGACATTTTATTGCATGTTTGTGAAAAAAAAAAGTTAACTAGGTAAAAAAAATTCGCTGGCCTGCAGCAGCATGCCACCAGCTGCCAGCTGCAAGCGCAATCTGTTGGTAAAATTTTCTTTGTCTTCTCAACAGGCCGAATCGGCTGGACGGATTTCATCCAATTTTAGTAGGTACATGGATAGCGGGGCATAGTCAGCATGAGCATGGGCTACAAATGATTAAAGGAGACTTTTTACCCGATTAAAGTAAAGAAAAAAAATACGGGGACAAAGTTGTGGGTACTTTCTAGTTAATACATATGTAAATATATTTAGTCTTCCTTTCGTACCCAGTTAATCTGTAACTTGTTTACAATACGTTTGATTAAATCCATTTTATGAGTATCGCGTGAAACCCCGGCGTTTTCAACTTGTGATTTCCATTCAAGAGTATTTATGCCCCATTGTTTATTAGGCCATAATCGGCCCTACTCCAGGAATATGGGGGTCGCAATACATAAAACTCTCACTTATCATAATTACTAAACTAGATAGAAACAGATGTTTTTGCTACCAAGTCGAAGTATAAGTATATAAACTACCGACCGAACATTTCTACGGATTAGTTAATAATGAGCTTTTAGGATAGATTGAAAGGTCCCGAAAGCGATTGTCGAAGGTTATTGGGGCGTGAATGGCGCTGCTCTCAATTTTATTTGGCTTCTGTACCGAACGACGTCGGCTAGCACTGATAAAACACGGTTCCGATTAAAATAAAACTCAATAGGTCCATTCCAATGTATTTATTGTATGGGACGCATTATTATAAAAGCACCTGATGCGGCATATTTTTTCAAAGGCAACAAGATCTTGGCTATCGATTCAAGGAACATGTAACGGTGTTTGGCTAATATCGTTTTTTTTATTCTTTACCTAGATTTAATTATGTAAATGAAAAAAAAAACATAATATTATATAAATATTAGAAAGTGCTGCATGTGATTGTTTAAATTCCGTCCAGCCGTTGTGGCATATAGAGTAGAATAAAAAATTCCTATCATCTCAGCATGTCCAACTTTTAAAATTTTTACCATCAGATGGTACGCGGTACGGCTGAAGATTATTCCTGAAATAATGACTACTCTCAATAGAAACAGATTTTCAATACAGTGTAGCAGTGCTCGGGTGGCTATATCAGGACTATAAAAAAGACATAATAAACGCGTAACCATAAATCAGAATACCTAAATACTTAACTACGATTAGGTAACTTAAATGATAGCTAAGGCTGACTAGGCTAAGCTAGGCTAAGGATATGACTTTAATATTTTAGTCCAGATAGGTAGTAATTAAATACTATTATGGGATTTTGAAATTAGTATCGGAGTATAAGCTTTACTACAATAAAAGTTTGGTCGAATCCCGCGTAAGAGATTGCAGCTACTTTAGTTACTCGTACCATCCAACAAACAGAATCCAGTGCGGGCTATGTTTGCACCGCACTGATCAAATATGTTAGTCCGATTGGCTTTTCCTATATCTTAAATAAACACTAATGTGTATTGCTTATTTATTGCCTATTGTTTGGGCCCCGTCATAGAATAAATACGCCTAGAAACTTAGTCAGTGCTTGAAAGTGAAACCAGTTTTGGTTTAGCCACACGTTTAGGGCTAAGTTCCGTCTTTATGCGTATGTGTCACAACGTCTATGTCACAAGCAGAATGTCTCTTTGATTGATTCATAGACACACACACATTAAACAAAAACCAGCTTCATCTTTTGCAAATCAGTGTCTGACGTATTTAATCTAAGGTTACCGTAAAATAAGACTTGTAAAAAAAAAGGGCAATCTTACATACATCGATCTTGTTTCAAACTGAGTGCAGATGTGGATACTAGACGATTATAAATACTTACATACTAGAAGATGCTCGGTAACTTCGCCTGTCGTTTCGTTTTGTTTCGCAACTTAATTTTTTCTTTGCTGTAGTCAAGTAAAAAATATCCCATAACCATCTTTGGATGACCAGCTCGCAGAAGTTATAGCTCTATTTTACAAAGTTGAATGGATTCTGTACTTTAGGTAACTTTGCCTCCCGCATGCTACAAGTTCCGCTATCCACTTTACAGACATCTAGATATTGACCACAAGTTCAAACTCATCAACCAATTTGACCGCAACAAAAAAATACCTCAATTCAAAAAGCACAGTACATAATTTATATATACAAAACGAGTACTTCAAGTAATGTAGTTTTAACGCCCTTTTTTAATAGGAAAGCGTTTCGTTGAAACTTCATTTCATACAGAGTATTTATTTTCAAGGGTGACATTTTCAAGATTTCAGAAAAAATTATGATATCCGAGGAAATTATGTGTATCAATGAAAATGAGATGAAACAAAGCATTTGGTCAAGTGTTTTTCTATAAAAGAAGAAGATCTGAGCCAATCTTTGTGACTCACTCCCGCGCACATTGTCGGCACGCGAGTGCACTCTCCACTGGAAACGGTTCATCATCATATATTTAAGAGCTAAGCTCTTGTCGGTGGAGTAATTTCCAGCTTATTCTACATTCCGCCTTCTCTTTTACATCTTTATACAATTATCTTTACAAAACGGTTAATGAGATTGAAATCACTAGCTCGGCTATTTATCCTCGGTTCGGGAATTAACTTCGCATTTAATTTCAGTGTGGCTTCATGCAACAAGGTTTAGATATATTATAAAATATTATTAGGTTCATCCCACGGCGTTGCTTGCATGACGTCATGACACTGGTATTTCGTGATCCGGTACTGCGAAACAGCACAACAAAGCTATAAACCGACAAAACAATAAATTTTTGTACTTAGTTTGACATTTTACCTTATATTGTTATTGAAACGCGTTTTAGAGCAAATTTATATACGGCTGAAGAGCAATTAACGGAATTGCCGTTGTTTTAAACACTGACATGAAAAACCGATTACCTAACTTGAAAGTGAATTAAAAAGAGATTTTACGTTACAAACCACATTCTCCATTCAAATCAGCTTTTCTTTTCGGAAGGGGATGAATGAGTCAGTCATAATTTTGTATACAAAAAAGCAGCGTACGGAATACTAAATTTTTCTAATTCAAACGTTACCTAACTGCGCCGAGCGAAATGTGAAAAAATAGGCAATTGCCGTTAAGTAGATAACGTCATCACTAGTTGTTTAATCCATTTCTAAACTTTATATAATTTAGCACTTCTCCGTGGAAAAATTATAAGATTATTAATATTTTACCCTAGAGAACTAAGTAAAGTTGGACGAAAATTGTAAAATCGTAAGCAGGCGTTAATTGTTTTTATATACTTTAACAATGGAAATGTATTCTGATTTTCAGTTCAAAAAAAAGATGTTTACATTACAATTTGTCCGTATCAAATATTTCAATTATTGTTTGGTATTAAAGGTCCAGATTTATCAAAAAGTGCTCTTAATTCTCCATACATTTTTACTATGGCGGCCGCGCGCCGATCTAAATACGCATTCCCCGCGCTCTATGGTTCAGTCGCTTACGCTCATGTAATATTTTTCTTGTGGGTGTGCAATAAAGTATTGTTGTATTGTATTGTATTGTTATCTTATTACATGTATTTGTATGTTCACCATTAACAAAAGTTGAAATGTGCAGGAAACTTACTTACTACCGCTAGAAAAACTTATTATTAATAAAATGCCGGCAGTAAACTTAAATATAAACTGTGCCCGTGTAGGGGTGTAGACCACGTAAAACCAGAGAAACAAATTTATTTGTATACATTAATCTTGGAACTTTAGTTCCAAGATTTCTATTCGACTGCGGTGAAATATAAATACTGTAGAACAACTTGAGTTACAAGTTCTTGCTCTCAATGTTAGAAGCGTAGCCAAGCGGATATCTTAATAAAGTTAGACACGTGTGCGCACATTGATCGATGTCGGTTTCTAAACTTCCTCAAATAATTCTATCAAGAACACCTTCTGATACATTTACACTGTATCATATATAATAAGTACTAGCTGCGCCCCAAGGTGTTACCCGCTCATCCTACGGGAACACTACATTTTTCGGGATAAAAAGTAGCCTATGTGTTAATCCAGGGTGTCAGGGTTTACCTTTATACCAAATGTATCAAAATTGGTCCAGCCATTTGAGCATTAAGAAGTAACAAACATGCACATAAACACACTCACACACTTCCGCCTTTATAATACTGGTGTGACGTCCTCAGCATCCGTGTGAAATATTTATCTGGCATTATTAAGACCAATCTGACCAATAGAAGCAAATTAAAAATGGATCTTAAATTTTGAGCTGCTTTTACAATTTATCGTAACCGTATAACCGTACCGTGCCGTTATCGTTTGCTGACGATGTACCTAAACTTATTTTAATAATATATGGGAATAAAATCTGGCGTATAGCAAAATGTTAATCGTTAACCCACGACCTCTGACTCTGAGGCACGATGACGAAGTAAGCATTACATACCTATAGATTGACGACGCGGCTGGCGCAGTTGGTTAAGCAACTGCCTACTGAGCCGGCGGTCCTGGGTTCGAATCCCGGCAAGGGCAAATATTTGTGTGATGAGCTCGAATATTTGTGCCTGGGTCATGGATGTTATTTGTATTTAAGTATATATTTATCTACATATATAAGTATGTTTATCGTCGTCTAGTGTCCATAACACAAGCCTACTACTAGAGCTTACTGTGGGACTAGATTGATTTGTGTGAGGTTGTCCGATATTTATTTATATTTATTTATTTATAGATATTATATTCTGCCAAAGCGTTTTGTATGTACCCCGTATTGTTTATCTGCTAAACGCATGCACCATACTTCTAGAACGTATTTTTTTTAATTGATAGTAAAATCACTTAATTTTATTAAATAGATTCAGGGAAAATATGAAATAAGGTGAAATTTATCGTCGCTTGTAAAAAAGCCACAGAAAGTGTGGACACTTTACTGAAGTTAGAAAGACGCAAAGACTGTTACCACAGTAAGATAACGTGAATAATATATTGCCATCGTAGTTTGCCTGTAAAGTTTGTTTCAGCATAGTTTTTCTATTAACTTCGGTCAAAAAGTTAAGATAAAAATATAAAAACGAGATTTCCCGACAAAATACTATGGCAAAACTCTATTCACCAGATCTATAAATGAAACGTCATTAAAATCAAAATATTTAATGATTATTGTCTGTTATTGTTATAACTAAAAACATGTTAGTTTAATAATATTTTTCTTGTTGGTGTGCAATAAAGTATTATTGTATTGTATTGTTTATATGCTGATTATTTATTAAGGCTTTATTATATATAATAATAATAAATAATAAATTTAGTGTTCAATAAAACCTTAGCATATTACAGTTTATCTTATATTCTAGTTACACTTGCAAGTTACAGATTTAATATTTGAATCTTAGGTAGTATTATAATATATTCTTACTGTAGGCTAAGGTTGAATGAGAACTGAGTGCCCCGACCTCCACACTAGGATTCCCTGTGCTGTGAAGATCAGGCTCCTCCTCTAGTTGACATGCATATAACGGAAAACTTTGTCTAACGGGGTCTGTAGAAAAGGGGACGTCAGTTCGGTAAATATAGACTAAAGTTTTAGGGATGACCTTACAAACGGTCCGGTAGTTTTGAATTTTTGATATGTTGTCTAAGATGGTTAGTGAGTGTGTAAAATGCAAAATGCATAACCAATTAAATTTACTATAACTTGCTTTTTAAATTTTGTTTCAAGGACAGATAGTAAATTTAATTCTCTACGACATTGCCTAAAGCTTTTTTGTAGCTAATATGCTCCTAAACGAAGGTATAAGCAAAAATCTGCAGAAATTGCCGGTTTTTTCAATATGGCGGCGGGCGCGGAGGAGGGGGAATTGTTCGTTTTGCATTTTAAACACTCACTAATCATCCTAGACAACATCAAAAATTCAAAAGTACCGGACCGTTTATAAGCTACTCGTAAAACCCATTGAAATAGAGATTCATTACACTTAATCACTAATTGCAAATAAAGAAACACAACATCAAAGTATTCGTTTTATTTCATAGATTTCACGAACTATCTTACTACTAATGACACACACGGGTTACTAATGTGTTGCACAAAATTGATTGGCATATTTTCGTTTCGCATAGCAACCATTGGCACAATTATCATTTCGCACAATTCCTTTTTGCCTAAATTTCTTGGCATACTATCATTTCGCACACGTTTCTTTGGCAGAATAGTAAATTGGCATAATGTTGATTAGAACAATACGCCTATGGTCGAATACTTGTGTCGCCGAAATTTATATGGCATAATATTCCGTTTGCATGATTATTTTAATACACCGAAAAATGAAAAGTCCGACTCAATATTAAATACGAAACATCAAAATACCTACCTAATCTAAGCAAAGTCGGACCTGCGCGGCTCGCTCGCCTTGCTCGCTCGTTAGGGTCGTAGTTTAACCTAACACTCCTCGCTTCGCTCGTCGTCGTACCTAACTTAAGCCTAGTCGGACCTGCCTTAGGTGAAATAGGAAATGTTAGGAATCGTAAGCCAAGTCGGACCTGCTGCGCGGCTCGCTCGCTACGCTCGCTCGTTAGGGTCATAGTTCAACCTAACACTCCTCCTCGCTTCGCTCGTCGTCGTACCTAACCTAAGCCAAGTTGGATCTGCCTTAAGGTGAAATAGGTAATGTTAGGAATCTTAAGCCAAGTTGGACCTGCGCGGCTCGCTCGCTTCGCTCGCTCGTTAGGGTCGCAGTTCAACCTAACACTCCTCGTCGCTTCGCTCGTCGTCGTACCTAACCTAAGCCAAGTCGGATCTGCCTTAAGGTGAAATTGGTAATGTTAGGAATCGTAAGCCAAGTCGGACCTGCGCGGCTCGCTCGCTTCGCTCGCTCGTTACGGTCGCAGCTAAACCTAACACTCCTCCTCGCTTCGCTCGTCGTCGTACCTAACCTAAGCCAAGTCGGACCTGCCTTAGTTACCTGCCTTGCCTTCGTTTCTGTGAGGGACGCAGTTTCAACCTAACCTAACCTAGTTTTCTGGCAGCGATTCGGTTCTGTGGGTATGCTATGGTACAATTATGCTGCAATAAATTCGGCGGAACTTATATTGTGCTACATAAAATTCTGCGGAATAAATGTTGGCGATATTAGTATTTTGCTATTCAAATTTGTGCCAAATGAATATTATGCGACATAACAATTGTGGTAAGTATATAATTATGCGATAGTATCATTCGGCTAAAAATGATTGTGCGAAAACGATTATGCGAAGTGTATTTCGGACAATAGAGATTGTGCAAGATAAGGGGTACCCGCCACACACACATAGTAACACTAAAGCTAATAATAATCTAAATTAAATTTGTCAACACTCACTGGATCGTCCTTCCTCAAAGAGGACTGGGCAAGTAAAAAGTGCAACTCCCCGGCGCCATAGTCTTTTATAAAATCAAGACAAGATGGCGTCGGGCAGTAGCACTGTGCATTGATCCTTTTTATCAATTATTATAACTCTAGCCGATTTTAGTGGCTAATTAGCCTAGTAAATTAAGAAATGATTTCTAATGTTAGTTAACATTGACGTTACTTAACATTGAATTTCAAACATTCGGACTGTTTTAAAATACCGCCAAATGTTCCAACCGATAAACGTTCAAATCAGTTTTTCATTAGGAATTACATCCACATAATTAAGAGGCCAAAACTAGCAATTCGCTACTTACAAAACGAGTTATGAATTTTACTTTTAACATGAATCGCATGATAATAGTAAAATTTTCACAATCAGAACTTAAAACTCGGTCAAGACAAATCATTATTATTTTCCTTCATCATCATCATCATCATCTCAGCCATAGGACGTCCACTGCTGAACATAGGCCTCCCCTTTGGACTTCCATATATACCGGTTGGAAGCGACCTGCATCCAGCGCCTTCCGGCGACCTTTATAAGGTCATCTGTCCATCTTGTAGGTGGACGTCCTACGCTGCGCTTGCTGGTCCGAGGTCTCCACTCGAGCACTTTTCGGCCCCATCGGCCATCTGCTCTGCGTGCTATGTGGCCTGCCCATTGCCACTTCAACTTGCTAATCCGGTGAGATATATCGGTCACTTTAGTTCGTCTACGGATTTCCTCATTTCTGATTCGATCACGTAGAGACACCCCGAGCATAGCCCTCTCCATTGCACGTTGAGCGACTTTGAGCTTTGAGATGAGGCCGATAGTGAAAGACCACGTTTCGGTGCCGTAAGTCATCACTGGTAACACACATTGGTTGAAGACTTTCGTCTTGAGGCACTGAGGTATGTCGGACGAAAAGACATTGCGTAGTTTCCCGAACGCTGCCCAGCCGAGTTGGATTCGGCGGTTGACCTCTTTCTCGAAGTTGGACCTACCTAATTGGACCACTTGTCCTAGGTAGATGTATGAGTCAACAACTTCGAGTACCGAGTTTTCAACAGAGACTGGGATGGGCACAACCTTGGCATTTGACATGAGTTTCGTCTTGTCCATGTTCATTTTTAAGCCCACCCGTTGAGAAACTCGATTGAGGTCATCTAGCATCACGCTGAGTTCCTCCATCGACTTTGCCATGACTACGATGTCGTCGGCAAACCGAAGGTGAGTGATGTATTCGCCATTGATGTTGATGCCAAGTCCTTGCCATTCCAGAAGCTTGAAGGCGTCTTCCATAACGGCCGTAAACAGTTTCGGGGATATAACGTCCCCCTGTCTTACGCCTCTTCTCAATGGAATGGCCTTTGTGCTCTGCTCCTGAACTCGGACCGACATGGTGGCGTTACTATACAAACACTTCAACACTTCAATGTACCGATAGTCAATATGGCATCGCTGAAGTGACTCGAGCACCGCCCATGTTTCCACCGAATCGAAGGCTTTCTCATAGTCCACAAACGCTAAGCATAATGGCAAGTTATACTCTTCAGTCTTCTGTATAACTTGCCGCAGCGTATGTATGTGGTCCATGGTACTACAGCTTCTTCGGAAACCGGCTTGTTCGGGAGGCTGGAAGTCATTAAGTCTATGTTCGAGATGGTTCGTGATGACCCTTGAAAACAGCTTATAAACATGGCTTAGAAGCGTGATGGGCCTGTAGTTCTTCAATAGGCTATTATCACCTTTCTTGAAGAACAGTACCACCTCGCCTCTATTCCATGCTTCAGGCGTTTTGCACTCGGACAAGACGGAATTAAAGAGCTTCTGGAGGACCTTAAGTACCGGTGTTCCACCCGCTCTCAGAAGCTCTGAGGTGATTCCGTCTTCGCCCGGCGCCTTGTTGTTCTTAAGCTGCTTCAGGGCCATCGTAATCTCGTACAGACTGATGTCCGGGATGTCTTCGGTATAATGTCGGGACAGCTTGGCTCTTGGATCGCCTACCAAGCTGTCAACGGGCTTTGCGACTGAAGTGTATAACTGACCATAGAACCTCTCGATCTCGCCTAGAACCTCTGCTTTGGTCGACGCTATGCTGCCATCTTCCCGTTTCAGCTTGGTCAGCTGGCTTTGTCCAATGGACTTGTCCTTTGCGAACACTTTGGAGCCTTTGTTCTGCTCAATGGTCTCTTTAACACGGTTCGTATTAAAGAGCCGCAGATCATGTCGCAAGGACTTCGATATACGTCTATTGAGCTGCCTATATGACCTCGCGTCATCGGGAGACTGCAACTGTAGCGAGCGTCGTTCAGCCATGAGGTTTAAGGTTCGATCAGACAATTTCTGAGGTCTATCTTTACGGCGGGGTCTGAAAAACTTAGACCCTACCGTGTGGACAGTTTCCACTAGCCCGTCGTTGATCTCGTCCACTGAGACAAAGTTCTCCAGACAAGCGAAGCGGTTGGAGATCTCGAGTTGAAAGCTCTCGGGGTTTTGAATATGGGCCTGAGTAGGTCGGAGCGTAGACTTCATCAGACTGGACCTTTCCAATTTAACATTGATATTCAGTGTGCCTCTTACGATTCGATGATCACTGCCGGTCTTGACCTCCTTTATACATATTTATATTTTCCTTACAAGGAGTTAATTATGGTGTCGCGTCGACATATTATATGTATATTATAAGATGGTAAAAATAGGACGCTATTAAAAAAAACAACATTATATTAATATGGTGCTAAAACTTAAAACAAATTCATATTGTTTATCCGGGATTCAAAGAAATCTTTAAGGGTACGGGCCCAACCTAACCGTTATATTTTGAGAGAAACCTTTGATGATCCCTGGATATATTGGTTCGCCGTATTATTCGGTCTCGCCGAGATTGAGGTCGCTTATTATGTATTAGGTACCTAACAGTTTTAGCTGTTCAAACAACGAGCTTGTTTTCTTTGTAGGCTTCCGCTGGCAAACCGATCGTTTTAACCAATAAAAAAGTTAAGTTTTGGTCTTGTTAACTTTAAGGACGGATTTTCTATTGAATCCTTTCCACAGATTTTGAAACATAACTTCTTTACAGCTTTGTTGCGTTAGAAAACCTAGCCTAATTTTTATTACAGGACTATCACAAAAAAGCCAGACCAGTGCGAGTCAGACTCGCACGCCATGGGTTTCGTACAAACACTTATCTACCTAATAATAATCATCTTAACTGGCCGGGTTAAGATAAGTTTGGACCTGATACATGTATGTATGGCACCGCATACAAATGGGTGCAAAGTTAACGCAACCGATGACGTTTGTTGTATGGGAGCCCCATTTAAATATAAATTTTATTCTATTTTTTGTATATTTGTTGTTATGGCGGCAACAGAAATACATCCACAAATATTTGAACTATCTCGCTATCACGGTTCATGAGATACAGCCTGGTGACAGACGGACAGAGAGACAGATAGCGGAGTCTTATTTAAAGGGGGCCGTTTTATACCCTTTGGGTAACGGAACCCTAAAAAGTAGCTATGTTTTATTCCCCTCCACATTCTAAGGTCACGTTTTCTCAGTAATCTGAACCCAATTGTTATATAAATTGCAAAACAATGAACACATTAATAGCCAAAATAATTAAACAGATCAGTGTGAATCAGCGTGTACATTTTTAATGAAAGCAATTTGAATAAACAAAGAATGAAAGCCGCATTCATTTCATGCCATGAGATTTTTGTCAACGCAAAGCGATGGCGTAGAGGGCATCGCCTCTACTATAAAGTTGGAATGGAATTCCCTTGTTACTCGCAGCCACGTTGTAGTAAATCATTTCGTGTTAAGCACAAATTACTTGCTCTAAGATTTTGTTACATTATAGTACATTACTGCAGACGCCGGGAAATAAGGGCTTGCCGGCTGAGTAGGTATAGACGGCCGACCGTAAGGGAGGCCGTCTAGTGATACGAAGCCGGCATGCCCTTTTCACGGCTAAGGCATGTATAGTGCTTTTCTCAAACATATACAATGAAATAAAAAAATACACCACTCAAAAAAACATAATTCAGCTGTTCAGCCAGTTCATGAACACAGACGCCATGTTTAAAAAAAGTATTTTTAATTTTCCCTCCAATCCCTCTATATTTTTTTTCTTTAATAAGTCCACGTGTGTAGTGTGCGAATATTAGGGCCATTATACACAACCTGATAATAAGAATCTTAGTTTCTATAATAAGTAAAATAAAGGCAGAGGATTTTTAATATTGTCTATGGTCTCTGGTGACTTATGTATAGACGGTATTTTCAGTTCGTGTGTACTAGGCATTAACACGGATATTGTTGGTCCGATGGCTGAATGGGTAGCTACTAGAAAAAAAATATATATCAGCGGTTCATACACACAGACGCCATGTTTACATTAAAATTAAAAACAAATTACTTCCCGGCTTAGGCCTTCAATTTTGTATGAAATTCCTTTACAGTTCTCTCGAATTGTTCCGCCCGAAACTTGACACTTCGAAGCCTGTTCTAACGCACGTTACGACGATATTTCATTGCATGTTTGAGAAAAGACTATTAATAGAAATTCAAATTCAAATTCCAAATTCAAATATTTATTTGCGAAAATACAGTCAGTATGGTGTTAGGGTACAATTTCGTTTCCATGTATTTTTACTTGCAAGCAAGCGTGCAAATGTTTGTCAGTGGGGCCAAAAACTAAATAATATTAAATTAATTAATTAAAGAATTAAATTATACAACAATTAGCAAATTAAATAATATCAATAATAATCATAATCAATAAACATAATTACAAAATTTCATCAGTTATTCAGTCACATTAAATTCTAAATATTCCTTAACGCTATAAAAACACTTGTCAAGAAGCCAGTTTGTTAGGTTACGCTTAAACTTATTTCCCTGTAGCAAGGAAAAATAGAAGGTAAAAGAAAGAGGGGAAGACCGAGAAGGACATATATGGAGCAAATAAAAGAAAAAATAGATGTTTTATTATATAAAGATGTAAAAGAAAAAGCCGAATGTAGAATAAGCTGGAAATCACTCCACCGACAAGAGCCTTAAATATAATTATGATGATAAAGATTTTGTTAAAAATGTAAGCATAAAACGAAATAAAACAGGCAGAGGCATATATATAATAGACATATTATACGCGATAAATTCCTTCCTTGCTGGAGAAAATTATTGAAATCCGACTGAATAAGTAATTTTCGAAATTAAACCCTGTGTTAAAAAGATATTACATTCGCACCGCACAAGGCCATATGTCAAGAGGTTTACGGTTTAATACTCTTTAAAAGGTTTATGGTAATAAAGTTCGTACATTTGATTCGCTGTCGCAACTTTCTTTTAAAACTACATAACTAAACACTTTTTGTTTTTGCAATTCAGTCAAATCCACGACAACCGAAATATAACTAAGCAATAAAGTTTGAATCAAATATGTATCATAATTTCTTTGGGCGATATGAAACAGAATTAATATAATTTAACCTTGTATTTACTCCGTTTCAGCATATACATACAGGGTGGAACATTTCTAAAGACTGAGCTAACAGGATAGTGTCATCTGAGTGATCTACAATCGACCTATTATAATTGTAAAGCTGGATTTAAAAGTACAAAAAAAGTCATCAAAATAAAATATTTTAATATCAGTGACAACCCTACTAATTCAAAGGTTTTATTTACATTTTAAATTGACACCTGTCTTTAACTTAAGCGATGTTCAAAAGATGCTAGGGTTGACATGTGCAGATTTTTACACTAATGTTTAACAAACTGTATCTCAAAAATTGGGCAAGTGCGAGCCCGACTCGCGCATGAAGGGTTCCGTACCTATACATATATATAATCTTTAACAAGTTTGTTGTATGGGAGCCCCCTGAAATATTTATTTTATTTTATTTTTAGTATTTGTTGTTATAGCGGCAATAGAAATACATCATCTGTGAAAATTTCAACTGTCTAGCTATCACCGTTGTTGAGATACAGCCTGGTGACAGACGGACGGACGGACGGACGGACGGACGGACGGACGGACAGCGAAGTCTCAGTAATAGGGTCCCGTTTTTACCCTTTGGGTACGGAACCCTAAAAATGGGTAGAAATATTTACATAGTTCATTGGTGAAAAATTAAGTACTCAGTCTGAACAATTCCCTGTTTGCTTAAAAGTCCCTCGATCTGTTCCACCCTGTATTTTAGTTAGTTAAGTTCTTTGTTTTTAGATATTATTTTAATTTCTGTATTATTGTCATTGTTGATTATTAATATATTTATTGTTTTAAAGTACTAAGTAAACTGAAAAGGATATCAAAATCGACAGTGTTAAAAGCACTACTAAAATCATTTAACATTTCTATGGATAACGATACAGATGTTAAATTGTATGAATTCTACTATTTTAGGGATAACCCTAAAATTCTAGAACCTCAATAAAATCGGCTGTTTTTTATGAAGCACTGAAAGGTGCAGATATTTCCTTAAGATACGTGCCGAAAATCACGTGTCAGAATGATATATTGCTCATAATACCATCCTACTTATTGAGTTCCGTATAAATCGACCGCTGCCCGCAATTCTGTATATTGTGGTGAAAGAGTAGATTGGCTGATTGATTTGGTAACTAATATTAGGGATCAAAATGTTATAGAGCTGGTATGGTACCGCAATTACCAGAATATAGACCTAGGGTTAAATTTTACGTTACTATCTTAAAATAAATACGCCTAGAAACCTAGTCAGTGCTTGAAAGTGAAGCCAGTTTTGGTAAGCCTGGTCTAAGTTTCGTCCGTGTGCGCATCAGTCATAACGTCAAACTCACAAGTAACACGTTTGTAGGATTGGTTACATAATTGGTGATTGGCCACATTTTTACAACATTAGAATTTATACGTATCTACCTACTCCTTATCCGAATCACAAAGCTTAAATCATGCCAAATTTTGTCAGCCGCTTCGAAGAAGGATTGGCCATTTTCATGAAAATTACGTCCAATATCCTGAGACTCAGTAACAAAGGGGGACGCAAAATACGCCCTACTAAAATTCACAGAGTTGTTGCTCGAACATAAGCCACGTTGATATGCGTAGGAAGATATTTTTATCTCCAGTCTTCTATTAGAATTCTTATTCGTGTGAATTAGATGTATAGGGTTTTCTGCTTAAGTGAATATATTTCTGCTATACCGAATTTCGGGAATATATTAATAATATTCTTTTCCTTAGGTAGTAAGGATATTAGGAACACCTTTTCGATATATTTCTGTTTTGACTATTCAATTTTCAATGAATTACAATTCCTTACTTACTAACTCCTCTGGTGCAATTACCTAAAGTGTGTCTTGGCCTTCAATACAAGTGTCCGCCGCCGGTCTCGGTCTTGTGCGGTTTCCCGCCAGTCGGCTTGGAGTTCGCGCAAATCATCTACTACATCTGCCTAATTACAATACCAACAATACAATAATTATTTATTGCACACCAAAAAGAGTTTATAACAGAAAAACCCAAAACACAATTTTAATAACAGTAGATATCGGCGATTTGATTGCTAAAGACCGATCTCTTCCAGAGAACCTTTGGGTATTGAAAATAACCAAATAGAAAAATAGAGTAGGTGATACAAAAGACGAAGACAATACAATAGTCCCAACATTAGCATCATTTAAACGTTATAGGGCTAAGTTCGTTTCTCGTGTGTGCTAAATACACGAAGTATGTAATAACATAAGGTTGTCCAATAATGATTTATTTTAAAATTATGACTAAATTATTAGAAGCGCTAAAAATATAATTAAAAACAATAGAACTATACTTGAGATTTTCTAAGATGTCCGAATTGGTATAAGAAGCTTAAATTCTCCTGTTAACATGTGCCCACAAAGCCAAGTCTTAAAGACTGCTTTGTGGGCACACACTTCTCTACACATGAGTGTAAAGAAGCTTACTTTAGTGCAAATAGAAGCAAGAATAAAAAAAAACCGGCCAAGTGCGAGTCTGAGTCGCGCACCGAGGGTTCCTTACATATACTTATCCCATCTCAACTGGCCTGACCTAACCTCCACGCGTTCCCGAGATAAAGACTTAAGAGTCTTAGAACGGACGGACAACAAAGTGATCTCATTAGGGTTCCGTTTTTTGCTTTTGAGGTACGGAACCCTAAACACGCAAACAAATTTATATCATCTTTTCCGAGTCAAAAGGTTAAAATTGGAACAGAAGCTCTTTCGAATATGATACATTTATCATGGAAAGCGGAACTCGGGTAAATTTTCGATCATTACGGCTTCAGAGGATATTGCAATATCAACCCTGTGACTTGGAAAAACATTTGACACAAGAAGATATTATTTCACGTTTTTGCTACTTGCTTCTTTTATCCTAAAGTAACAAAATAAACTCTTCGATTGAATTCAGGCAGCTTAAAAAATATCAACTAGTTTTGATCAACCCTTTAGAAATTGAAATCAAATAGCACATTATGGTTACTAATAACTAATAAGAACAGGACATCATATACAACAGTTATAAGGGTATTCATTCATAATAAGGGTGCATACAAAAGTTTGTATTGGCACATTTCATCTTTCTGCATGAGTGGAGCCGCAAGGAAAAGCTAGTTATCTATGAATGCATCATTTATTCTTATTTCACTACCACAGTTAGGGTAGGTACATACGAGTACATAGTTGATGGCTCCGTTTAGTATATAGAAGGAAAAAAACTTCTTGATGACACTTAGACCCCACTAAATTGCCATAAAAACATGTCTAGACTATGCTTTCCTAACATTAATTCCATCGAATAGTTTTTCTTATAACAATAACCATTACGTAATCTCCACTAGCAAAAACTCGCCCAAAGCGTTTGAAGAAAGTTTATTCCATCGTTTATGACGGTGTCCTCAAAAAATGATTAATAGTATCCCTTTGTTTATTTCTGGGTGTAGTTCTGAAATGGCTTGTATGTGTCAGACCATTAAAATTCCAGGGGTTTGTGTCAGGCTTCTGAGCTGTAACCAACAGTTTTGTAAGGACTAGGACCTCGTTATATCGGTTTACCGCCCTAGGGACCAAACTCGAGATTTATATGTAGCGTTAAAGAATTTTATTCTTACAAGGATTGCGTAGTTTTTTATAATACGATGAACTTTTGCGTTATTTCAATAATATCTTAGATGTTTCGCATTTTGCTTTTTGTACTTAAATGACATTGATAATTATTTGTAATTTTAAAGGGGATATGAGGTGCTAGAGTAGCCAGCAAGCCACGGTAAATGTGAAGCAAAGAGCTGTATGCGAGGTTTATATCAAAATTTAATTAAAATTTGATTGGAGTTTAACAAAAATTATAAATATTTATTTTAATGTTGGAGCTACGACACAGGTAGAACTGTTGCGTGAAACTCCAAAATAAAACTTTTATTTTTTTAAAGAGTATAAAAAAACCGTAGATGTAACATCGCAATACGTTAATCGAAAGTATTATTAAATTCTCATACATCATCTGTTAAAGTCCCAACGACGAATGAGTTCAACTTGAATTGTTACTTTTAATTTGCAAACAGTAGGAAAATTCAAAAAGCGAAGAAAACAAGTACTTTTTGTTTTCTTTGTTTAACGTTGATTATTTCTTGAGGCCGTCGACTCGAAGATAACGAGCCCTCTTTCAAGGCGCTGCCTCATTTCCCAACAGGTTTCTTTATTTTTAATTTTTGGCGTCGACTCCATTTTAAACGCATCTAATGATGTTACCCTGGGATTAAAAGTTGGGCCAAAATGTTTCTCAGCAGTTTTGTGACGGTAAACGGAATGTTTGGCAAGGAAAAGACATGTCCATATTGTCCATTTGATTGATATTGACATCTAGCAATTGAAGCAACGTACGTATATTTCTCGAATATTAATTTTTCATTATACTATTATTATATTATACACCGTACTTTAATAATTAATTGACAAAACATATTATGTTATTATGTTAATGCATATTTATTAATATTTAATTAAAATGTACTTAAAGTAAAGTAAACTTATAATAGTAATGAGCATAAGCATTTTAAAGAGGGCGCTTCAGTAGCGTAGAATTATGGAATCAAAGATTTGGTGTGATTGACGTAATGATGTGATAGCTCAGTTGGGAGAGCACTACGCTGGAAACGTAGAGTCGCAGGTTCGAGGCCTGCTTACATTGCGGTGGATCACATTACATTTTTCTTTCATAATTAATTTACCTTTGTGTCAGTACTTACGCAAAAACTTATAATTTTAAAGTAGTAAATAGAACATCGCTCAAGGGGACATTTAAAAAACCTTTATATTAAATAGCGACCTTGTAACATTTAAACGAGTCCTCTAGATATTAGGACATCTGCACTTGTAAACTGAACGATTAATTGTACAGGGGAGAGTTAAAGGTCAACGTTTTTGTGGCCGTTTATCCGCAAGATGATCAGACCTCACACAATCGTCTACAAAGTTTTCGCTTTCAACATATTATTGAATTCGCATTGCCACGAATAGAGAGAGACGGAGGTCTCGTAAAAGCAGCAGCCAACCTATTTGACGACCTATTACTATGACCATTATTTTTCCGCCAGGAGCGTACAATTAAGGAAAAATACAAGTATTCATTTTTTTTATTTATTAAGCATGGTAATAAGACATAAATAAGAATTAACGTTGTCATCATGGTTAAAACTAGGGTTAATTAAGCGATAGTTGTTATTTTCCGAAGATAGGTATACAACATTGCCTTGGTCTACAAGGAATTATCAAGTAAAATGGAAAAGTAGTCGTGACATTGACAGTTATTTTTTAGGGTTCCGTACCCAAAGGGTAAAAATTGGGCAAGTGCGAGCCCGACTCGCGCATGAAGGGTTCCGTACCTATACATATATATAATCTATAACAAGTTTGTTGTATGGGAGCCCCCCTTAAATATTTATTTTATTTTATTTTTAGTATTTGTTGTTATAGCGGCAATAGAAATACGTCATCTGTGAAAATTTCAACTGTCTAGCTATCACCGTTGTTGAGATACAGCCTGGTGACAGACGGACGGACGGACGGACGGACAGCGAAGTCTCAGTAATAGGGTCCCGTTTTTACCCTTTGGGTACGGAACCCTAAAAACGGGACCCTATTACTGAGACTTCGCTGTCCGTCCGTCCGTTCGTCTGTGACCAAGCTGTATCTCAAGAACGGTAATAGCTAGACAGTTGAAATTTTCATTATGTATTTCTATGGCTGCTTTAACAACAAATACTAAAAATAAAATTAAATAAATATTTAAGGGAGGCTCCCACACAACAAACTTGTTTTATGGTACGGAACCCTTCATGCGCGAGTCGGACTCGCACTTGCCCAATTTTTATTTTATTTTCCTTACTGATTGCATATAGACCAATGTAATGTTGTATCATCCTTCGAAATTGAGGTTAAACAACAACACGACGTAAAATAAACTAATCGTAGATTCTGAATACAAATATCGTGTACAATCGGGAAAAAATATTATCAATATTATCATGTATACTATTAAATTATAATGTTACCAAGTGTAGGAGTTAGGTACACATACTCGTATATATACGAGCTAGTGGGCTGCCCGCGTCGCGTTAGTCTCTTGGATGTCAATATTAAACGTAAAATGAAAGTCATTTTATGAGAAAAGTACACTCAGTCACAGTTTATATATATATATATATTGTTAATATTTTAATAAATGCCCAGATTCTCTTCCTGTCTATCAAAAATTATACACTTTCATATTTCTTTGGTTATTTTGTATGAGGAAATCCATTTATCGACAATTTACCATCTTAATTTTTTAACATAGTGTTACGCCGGTAGGTTAGGTCAAAAACTTTGCACGTCAATTTCAGTGCTTTAGAGGCGTTTTCAGCAGGCTGAAAAGTAATTTCAGGCCGTTTCAGAAGTTGCTCTATCACATATCTAAAGATCGAAATTTCACCCAAGTTGCCGTCGTTTTCAGGCGCCTGAAACATGTTTTCAGTCCGTTTCAGGGCACCCTCTATCAGATGACGCCATAACCTGAAAACCCGTTTTCAGGCGTTTTCAGGACCCCTTATGGGCCTCTGAAGCACAAATCATTATATGGCGAAATTTCCAGTAGGAGTGACAGAGATAGCACTAGTAGAAAGAGATAGCTATACTCGGAACATTCGAGAAGTGTGTAACAAGGATGGGACTACTAGAAAGAAATAGCTATACTCGGAACATTCGAGAAGGGTGTGACAGAGAGTGCACCATTAGAGAGAGACATATATGGCCTCGAATGTTCTCGGCCCTCACGCTGGACTTTACTAGAATATTCGCGATATGTGTGGACAATGCGTCGAGAAAGCGGGCCCCGCGGGATATAAAAGGCGCAAGCAGCCGGCGCGAGTTAGTTACATTTTAACTGCTATACAGTGCGAGTAAAGGATAATCGGAGAGAAAGACTCAAGTGATTAGTGCGCTTTAAGTACAGTTCGTGTGCGTAATTTGTGTAATAGTGTGTTTGTGTTAATTAGTGGATTTTAAGTACAGTTCGTGTGAATTGTAAGTGCGATATTTTGGTAATAAAGTGTGTGTTTTTATTTGTGGATTAATTTGTGCTTTTCTATCAAATACGAACCCCACGCTCGTAACATTTGGTGTCAGAAGTGGGATAGAAAATGCCGTTAACGCCACGAGAAATAGAGCCGAAGGGAGTGACGACGCGAAGCCAAACATGCGCGTCGCCTGGTGCGTCGGAACCACCTGCTCCAGCTGCACAGGGAGTGGACCTTAACGCCATCTTCGTCCTCCTAAAGGATCAGGCGAGAGAACTAAAGGAACAGTCAAGAAAACAGGAGGAACAGTCCCGAATCCTTCGGGAACAACAGGAGGAGCAGTGTCGAATCCTCCAAAATGAGCTTCGGGAACAAAAGCAACAACAAAAGGAACAGTCCCGAATCCTCCGGGAAAAACAGGAGGAACAGGCTCGAATGCTCCGTGAGGTGCACGAGTCCACGTCTGAATGGAAGAAGGAAATGTTTGAGGTGCAGGAAAAACTAGCCGACATGGACATAAAATTGGAGAGTCGAGTCCATGAAGTCGATAAAAAAATTGAGACCTGTGAGAACCGCCTCCAAAAACTTGAAATAAAAGTGGCTAATGGTCCAAGTACCTATGTACCCGACGCATCGGTGGCCGGAGGCGGCAGGTTCAAGGTACCGCCTTTTGATGGTACCTCATCGTGGACCGCCTATAAGCTGCAGTTTGAGTCCGTTTCCCGGGCTAATGGCTGGAGTAAGGAGCAAGCCAGGACAGCACTGACGTTGGCGCTGCGCGACGAGGCCCTTACCATACTCGAAGCTCTGGGAAACGACCAGACGTACGAACGCCTTCTAGAAGCTTTGGAGGCACGTTACGGCGACAGTCACCTGGAGCACGTATACCGAGCTCAATTAAAGGACAGGACGCAAGGACGTAACGAGTCCTTACAACAGTGGGCCCTTGAAATCGAGAAGTTGGTTAGAAAGGCCTATCAACGCACGTCAGCGGCGTTCGTGGACAGTATGCTGGTGCAGGCCTTCATCGATGGGATCCGGGATCTGGAAGTGAGGGCAGCCGTGCGATTGGGACATCACGGCAGCCTGAAAGATGCAGTAGCCCACGCTCTCGAGGTGGAAGCTGTACGACAGGACTCATCCAGGCCTTTCAGGGTGCGCGAAGTGTCGACTACGAAGCCGGTAGATTCCCGCCGCGAGTTCGGGCCACGTTGTTATCAATGTGGAGAATGTGGTCACCTGCAGTCAGGCTGTCCGAAAAGAAATAGGAGGGACAGAGATCCCGCTCCAATGGCAAGGGCAATAGGCTCTGTGCAGTCAGAGCCCCAACAGGGAAACGAATAAAAGCCAGGACTATGGGACGAGTGCTGGCTGGTGGTCGAAATGTCCCAATTATGATCTCACAGGCGAACGACGGGAATAGTCTGGTTGTCAAAGGAGAAATTTGTGGAATAGCATGTCTCCTGACCATAGACACTGGAGCTTCTCGGACTGTGATCAGCTCTCGGCTACTGAGACACCTGACCAGAGATCATCTAGTCCGACCTAGACATCTCCATCTGCAGACTGCTACCGGCCAGTACATTTCCGTCCAAGGAGAGCGAGAGTTGGCTGTGAAAATAGGTGAAAAAGAATACTGGCATAAAGTGATCGTTGCTAACATCGTGGACGACTGCATTATTGGATTGGATTTTATGAGGAGATATGACTGTAAAATCGACTTGAAGGGTGGAGTTCTAAAGTTTGGAGTTGATGAGATTCCTATACAAGGTGGAGTAAATGGAAATGTTTACTGTACCAGGAGAACCATTCTTCAACCAAGGTCGCAGGTTTTAGTTCCAGTGAAATTGCCGAACTCCACAAGGCCGCAATCTCACCGCTGTGTGATGGTGGAGAGCAAAGAGCATATAATCACTACGTTTTAAGAGTCGGCACTTTCATACAAGCCGCTAATCGGAATTATGAAAGCCTTTTGTACCAACCTAACAACTTAAAACAGTAGTACCAACATAGTAAAATCGAATTCTACTACGAGTATGTTGGTACCAATGTTGTTAGGGCTTGACAAATACGAATCATACTTTTCTATCGATATCGATAAATATTCGATATTCGTAGTTGCGTAGCTTTGCAAGCAGTTTTTTTTTCTTATGCAAAAAACGACCAACATGATTAATTGATTAAAATACAAGTCACTTTGACAAATAAATATGCTGGTCGCTTCCTGCATAACTTTGGTCAATTTTAGTGCTGGTTTTACGAGAATAAATATACGCCTTAACAATTGTTTATTTATTTGACATAACCTAGGTATATAAACAGTTTATATGTGGTTTTTGTTTTCAAGCAACATATTAGGTAGTAATCATAAAGTCGGTTGACCTAGGACCTGTAAAAGAAACGCTTTATGAAATTTTCACATTTTCATTTAACTTTCTAATCGGTAAATACGCCAAGTCCTCATTGCCTGTTAACTTCACGCATAAACGGCACCTAAAAATAAAACAACAAATGTTATCGATAATTTGTTCACATCACTATGTTATTGCTTGCTTAAAGTATGATTAGATTTTTGAGAAAATACATCATTTTACTAATTTACCTGATATCTACTACAATCTGAGTAAAACAGCTAACAAATACGATATATATATAAAGTAAATTGGCACTGAAATACAGTTTTACTTTACCTGATCGGGTCAAGCGGAAATCTTTTTTTCTGACACTCCCAATGCCACAAACTTCACACTTTCTTGTACATTTCCCTGGAATTATTCTTGTAAAACACTGACACACTACTACAACATACCTAATAATAATTTTGTAACAACAAAGCAAACAACAAGAAAATTTTATTCCGCCATAGATTTTTACAACTTGCGTCAAATTGAGGGTTATGACATTTGTTATTGCGTCTTAATCAAATAGACGTTATGACACTTGTTACGCGAAGGAATCGGTTGTCGTTTTAATTTAGTAGAATTATTTTTATATTTCAATGTTGGTACTAAAGGCTTTCATAATTCAGTTTTGTATGGAGTGTCGCTGGACTGGTGGAGAGGTTGGATGCTGATAAACCGTGGATAACAGCCCGTACAATGGTAACCACGGCATCTACAGCACTTGTAAGGATCCTTAATCCAAGCGACACGGAATGCGTCCTCAATAAAGGAACGCTGGTAGGATCATGCGAAGAAATTTCTTGGATAAGAGGCTGTCGGGAATCTGAGGTAAACGTGAGACCTGGAAATGTGAAACCTTCAGTGGATGTCGAAAAGTTACTGAACGACTCCAGGAAGGGCCTTACCAAGGAGGAATTTCTTAAGGCGCGTAGCTTACTGCTACGATATCGTAACGTCTTTTCTGCGCATGACGATGATATTGGAAGAACTGGAGTGGTTCAGCATGAGATCGACACTGGGGAAACCATGCCTATCCGACAGCGCCCTCGAAGAGTTCCAGTAGCTCGGGAGAAGGAGGTTGAGGGCATGATCGAGGAAATGCAAAGAAGCGGCGTTATTGAACCTTCAACAAGCCCGTGGTGGTTCTCCCGTAGTTTTGGTTAAAAAGAAGGACGGCACCATGAGATTCTGTATTGACTACCGTCGACTCAATGATGTGACAAAGAAGGACAGCTACCCACTTCCTCGAATCGACGACACCTTAGACACGTTGAACGGAATGAAATGGTTTTCAACGTTGGATCTGAAAAGTGGCTATTGGCAAGTCGAAATCAAGGACAAGGATAAAGAGAAGACGGCCTTCTCTACTGGCAAGGGACTCTGTCAGTTCAATGTTATGCCATTTGGACTGTGTAATGCACCAGCCACATTTGAGAGATTAATGGAACAACTATTAGCTGGACTTCTAGGAGAAACTTGCTTGGTCTATTTAGATGACATCATTATCGTTGGTAGAGACTTCGATGACCACTTGAATAAATTAGAGCAGGTGCTAGCCAAACTACGAGGGGCAAATCTGAAACTCAGCCCGAAGAAATGCTCGTTTTTCAAACGTAAAGTGAATTACTTGGGACACGTGATTTCAAAGGACGGCATCCAGACAGATCCTGAGAAGATTAGCGCCGTGAAGGATTGGCCGACGCCAAAAGACAAGACTGCAGTACGTGCCTTTTTGGGGCTTTGCTCATACTACAGACGTTTTGTGAAGAACTTCTCGGATATAGCAAAGCCTTTGCATCAACTAACGGAAGAAAAACGATCATTTGACTGGAACGAACAATGTGAGTCAAGTTTCAACGAGCTTAAAGGAAGACTTTGTGAAACGCCAATATTGGGGTATCCAGACCCGGAGGTGGATTTTATTGTGGACACAGACGCTAGCAACACTGGAATTGGAGGTGTCTTGTCACAGAAGAAAGGAGATAATGAAGTTGTGATTGCGTACTTCAGCAAGTCATTATCTAAACCAGAGAGGAATTACTGTGTCACTCGGAGGGAATTGCTAGCAGTTGTCAAGACGTTACAGCATTTCAGCAAATATCTGTTGGGAAGAAAGTTTCGTATTAGAACTGACCATGCTGCTTTGAAGTGGTTGCTAGAATTTAAAAACCACGAAGGACAAGTGGCAAGATGGATTGAACAGCTGCAGGAATATGATTTCATCATCGAACACCGTAGTGGGAAATCACATGGAAATGCTGACGGCCTATCACGAAGACCTTGTGCGGACGACTGTAAGCATTGCTCAAAACAAGAAGATAAGGAATGTGTTCGAATGATAAGAACTGATACCGTCAGCGATGAGTGGAGTGATGAGATCATGCAGAAAGCGCAACAAGAGGACCCTGACGTGAGACCCATTTTTGAATGGATTAGTGCGGGTGTGCCTAAACCAAGATGGTGTGATGTAGCTCCGATGAGTGCGGTAACAAAAAGCTACTGGGCACAATGGGATAGCTTGATTATACACAATGGCGTGCTGTGTAGAAAATGGGAATCAACAAATGGGAAGGATGCTCACCTGCAAGTCGTTGTCCCAAAGAGAAGGGTGAGAGACGTTTTGAAAAGCTTTCACGATGGAGCGTCTGGTGGACACCTTGGAGTGAAAAGGACCCTGATGAAGATTCGGCAACGCTTTTATTGGATTCACTGCCGAGAAGATGTTGAAAACTGGTGCAAAAGGTGCACTAACTGTGCATCAGTCAAGGGACCGCATACTCGTAGCCGAGGAACACTCAAGTTGTACAACGTTGGAGCACCTTGGGAAAGGGTTGCATTAGACGTCGCAGGACCATTCCCAGTATCTGACTCCGGAAACAAGTACATTCTTGTCGTGATGGATTACTTCACGAAGTGGCCTGAGGTATTTGCGATTCCTAACCAAGAAGCTGTCACCATAGCGGAAAAGTTAGTGATCGAAGTATTCTGCCGGTTTGGGGTACCTCTCGAAATCCACAGTGATCAAGGTAGAAACTTCGAATCTGCGGTTTTTCAGGAGACTTGTCGCATAATGGGAATTCACAAGACAAGGACTACGGCGTATCATCCACAGTCGGATGGAATGGTCGAGAGATTTAACCAGACACTGGAGAGACATCTAGCCAAGGTCGTTGAAAGCCACCAAAAAGATTGGGATCGGCATATCCCCCTCTTCCTGTTGTCTTATAGGTCGGCAACTCATGAAAGTACGGCGGTTACTCCATCGTATGCGAACTTTGGAAGAGAACTCCGTTTGCCTGCAGATCTCCTGACTGGACGTCCGCCTGATACACCGAGATCTATCACAGAATATGCGAGTGATTTGAGGGATCGGATTGACGATGTTCACAGTCTGGTACGTGAACACGGGCTCCACGCTAGCATAAAGATGAAAACCCGATATGACCGGAAGTCTTATCAAGTGGGTTTTGAGGAAGGTTCGTTGGTGTGGCTACATAACCCTATGCGACGAGTCGGAAAGTCCCCGAAACTATCTCCGATTTGGGAGGGCCCTTACAAGGTAGTCACTAAAATAAACGACGTCACGTATCGAATCCAGCGGAATCCTCGTAGTCCGAGCAAGATTGTTCATGTTGACCGGCTGGCCAGATACCACGGAAATAATGATGCTCGGGACGAGCATGTCTTAGGAGGGGGTAGTGTTACGCCGGTAGGTTAGCTCAAAAACTTTGCACGTCAATTTCAGTGCTTTAGAGGCGTTTTCAGCAGGCTGAAAAGTAATTTCAGGCCGTTTCAGAAGTTGCTCTATCACATATCGATGGCAAAAAGCGAGAACGTAGTAACCGCCACATGGTCAAAAAAAATTTTTTTGCATATTCGGAATCAGCGAATTTTTCTGCGTCGACTGGTCTGGGTCCCATGGCTCTACGACGCTTAGAAAAAACTGGACTACGTTGCAAATCGAATGTATTTTTTTGACGATGCCTACATCTAATTGCTGTAAACACCCAAATAGTAGCAATTTCCTAAACGAGTACATTTACGCTAATTTTGTTCTTTCATAAATCAAAGGGTGTGCCGGTTACAGCGTTGCCGAAATTTTGTTCCGTGGCGGTTGCAGCATTTATGCATGTAGTGAAAAAATTACGAACCAAGCTTACTGCAATTATCCTAAAATAAATTATCTATGATTGACGCTTACTACATTTCATTCGGAAATGAATTAACAGCAAGCTACAGTAACGACATTTGAAACACAACGTGAAGTGGGTAGTGCTTGAAGATACAGCAATAAAAATGTGCGCTCGCGGCGATGTGGCTCGTGAATACGACCTGTGATTTAGTCTATCGGCGATCGCCGGAGCGAGTGGGTGTGCGTAGTCTGTGTACATGCCTTTTTTTGGATGTAAAATATGTTGCGGGCTTAATGGAAAATATGAGTATTGGGATAAAACATAACTAGCATATTTATTTGCTTTATTAATATTGAAAGGACAGCAAAAATGTTTTTATTACGTTTTGTTGGAAGAAAATAACGATGTTGGGGCGCGGGACGCGGCAGCTTTGAGAGTTCCGTGCCTCAATCGCCAAAAACTAAACTTAAATAGGATCACTTTTGTGCCTGTCTATCTATTTGTCGAGACCTTTTTCTCAGGAACGCGTGGAGGTATAAAGCTGGAATTAACATCAAATATCATCAAAGGTCTGCTTATCTTCAGCTTAAAGGCAATCAAAAGATACGAGCAAACGCTCGCATGATGATTAAAAAAAAATGAAAAAAATATTTACTTTTTTGCGGCTTTCTTCTCGACAGCGGCCTCCTCTTGTGAAATGCCGATAAATTCAGATTCAGACATGTAAAGTGGCCTACTTACAGAATAGGCATACATTTCAATTTTGATTTCGATTTGAAATTATGATTTTTTTTAATTAGTATAATACGTATATCTAGTTTACGGTTGTAATCGCTAGAAGAAAGTTTTGCTGTAATCTACTACGTTTCACTACAACCATTAAGAGTTAATTGGTCTAATCCCTAAAAAGCTGACTCAAGCCGGATCAAACTAGTTTGGGGTGTCACGTCCGCATCTTTATTGTCCAAGGGCTAGAATCAGATAAGCACTAAATTTGTTGAGCTGCGGTAGATAAACAACTACACTATTTAAAATTTACCGGTTAACTGGTGCCTGATTCGATTAATATTTTCACAATAACCATACGCATGGCATAAATGAATAAAAAAAATATATCGGGCAACCTCACACAAATTAATCAAGTACCACAGTAAGCTCTAGGAGGCTTGTGTTCTGGACACAAGTGAACATACTGGTAAAGATAAATACATACTTAAATACAAATAACTTCCATGACCCAGGCACAAATATATTATTCGACAAATATTCGAGTTCATCACAAAAATATTTGCCCTTGCCGGGATTCGAACCCAGGACCGTCGGCTCAGTAGGCAGCTGCTTAAACCACTGCGACAACTGTCGTCATTCGTTTTATCACGGACATAATATACAGCTTTGCGGCTGCTTGAGCTACATCATCTACCAGCGTTTTGGAACGCAGTACTGTGTTCTTAATTCTGTCAGTTAGTTTTACGCCCAGAATACTGCGTTCCATGGCTCTTTGACAAACCTTGTGGGTGGACTTCTGAACTTTTGTCAAAGACCAAGTCTGCGCTCCGTAGGTCAGGATTGGAAGAATGCACATATTGCACATGTCCATCAGTCACTATTGCACTAATTTTCATTACTTTAGAGGGGCGATTTTTGAGTTAATTATGGCAAACATTTTGAGGAGTGTTATTATAAAACAATGCATTTAAGTGGAATTTTTAGTATTTTTTTAAGAACAGTTATTTTAATTATGTTATTATGAAAACGAATTCCATTGGAATGCAATTTTTAGGTTCCTATTTTAATATCAATTGATATTCTGCCTAAGAAAAATGACTCCGAGTTTTTATTTAAATAAATAATAACAATTTTAATTTGTACGGTACCATAGTAATATAACGTCTAGTTATTTAAGTTAAATATTAATGGTTCAGTGAGATTAGTTCAAAGAAATATTTTTATAATTGAGGTGATAATTGTGTTCAAACAATTGTTTAAGAATTATGTTGAAAACTTATATAATAAGTAATACTTACATTCAAAACATATTTTATAGTTAGTGGGTTTAATAGGTAGTTAGTTTTATATCGATAAAGGTTACTTAAAAGACAATTTAATGCCAAAACTGAAGATAAAAATGTAGAGAGTTTTAAAGTTTTCACAGGAATATTAAACCTCATTACCTATAATATTAAGTTTTAGCGGATAACAATATTATGTCTGATTAACCCTAAGAATATTTATGTTTGTTTTTAGCACGATAAGTACAAGGTTGTGATTTTATAATATGAGAGATTTTATTAGCCTTTTGAAATGTTATAAGCAACGGAGGTTTTAAGTAACTTTCGTAATGTTCTTATACAGAGAAATTGAGACTAGATAGTATTTGATATGTTAAGACGGTAATTGTTGCTTCTGAGCTTTTAATTTGTAAGAAACCTGCATTTAAAATTTGGAAACATTTTAAAAAAGTATGTTGATAAAGTTGATTGATACTTAAGTCGTTTTATTTTCACAGTTTCTTTTTGCCGGTAGACACTTACCACATTTCAGTTAGTCCTATAAAGAACGTAATGACATTTACGTCAAAATTATTGAATCTTAAAATAAATATGCATCTGGTTACAGCATTTATGCTTTATGGAAATAATACTCGTTTCACCATTTTAGTACATTTACTTCTGGCGTTTATAGCGTTTTCGCGTAACGAAAAAAAGAGTTCAATTGTCGTAACCGCCACTAAGTCGTAAACCAGTCTTTTTTGTTAAATATTAAATATGCCAGTTGAAAGAAAACCATAAGTTATGAATTAGATCCAAATATCAAGCATTTTCGTTCATAAATGAAAGAGTTATGATTTTTTTTCTCGAAATCGAAAAGTTTTTTGGCTCTGGTGTAAAGTTTGCATTTTGGCGGTTACTACGTTCTCGCTTTTTGCCATCGATATCTAAAGATCGAAATTTCACCCAAGTTGCCGTCGTTTTCAGGCGCCTGAAACATGTTTTCAGTCCGTTTCAGGGCACCCTCTATCAGATGACGCCATAACCTGAAAACCCGTTTTCAGGCGTTTTCAGGACCCCTTATGGGCCTCTGAAGCACAAATCATTATATGGCGAAATTTCCAGTAGGAGTGACAGAGATAGCACTAGTAGAAAGAGATAGCTATACTCGGAACATTCGAGAAGTGTGTAACAAGGATGGGACTACTAGAAAGAAATAGCTATACTCGGAACATTCGAGAAGGGTGTGACAGAGAGTGCACCATTAGAGAGAGACATATATGGCCTCGAATGTTCTCGGCCCTCACGCTGGACTTTACTAGAATATTCGCGATATGTGTGGACAATGCGTCGAGAAAGCGGGCCCCGCGGGATATAAAAGGCGCAAGCAGCCGGCGCGAGTTAGTTACATTTTAACTGCTATACAGTGCGAGTAAAGGATAATCGGAGAGAAAGACTCAAGTGATTAGTGCGCTTTAAGTACAGTTCGTGTGCGTAATTTGTGTAATAGTGTGTTTGTGTTAATTAGTGGATTTTAAGTACAGTTCGTGTGAATTGTAAGTGCGATATTTTGGTAATAAAGTGTGTGTTTTTATTTGTGGATTAATTTGTGCTTTTCTATCAAATACGAACCCCACGCTCGTAACAATATGATTATTAATCACGGAAATAACATTTATGCGATCTATTGCAAAGAAGTGGGACTCAGAATGCCGGTAGGGTAGGGCCCCTGGTACCTACACCCTACACCAGATATAATTTGATTTTTGGGAATGGTCGTTCAACTAGAAGCGTCGATTATTTGAACCATATTGGTAGAAAATTATAATTCGTAACGTGTTTACATATAGGTCGCTAAGGTGCAAAGCCTTTCAAATAAATCCGCCAAACAGCAATGTTCGCATTGTTGTGTTCCGGTGTGGGGGTAAGATAGCCGGTGAAATTACTAGCATAGAGGCATTCTATCTTCGTCCTCCGGGTAGGCAAGCACTTGTGACTCCTCTGGTGTTGCAGGTGTTTATGGGCGACGGTAATCGCTTTCCATCAGGCGATACGTTTGCTCGTTTGCCCCCTATGACATAAAAAAAGTAAAAAAAAATAAAAAAATAAAAATAAAGCGAAGATCAACACACAAAGCATAAGAAAAAAAATCGAAAGGTGTTCTGGCGTTGGGGTGGTGGAGTGGCTGACATTGGATATCGGTATTCCAGGGTTCGATCCCCGGTCTTTTTCCTCAGGTTACGTATTTAATGTTTTCTTTGTGCTTTGATCTTTGTATCAAAAATAAAAGTTGTAGGGTTTCCGCATGAAAAGAATGAAACATTACATGTTTCACTTTACAAACGTTGATACCTAATACGAGTATCAAAATAGTCTCCGGGTAAAATAAGACATTTAGCTCGCTGTGATAATTTAAAATCGGGAACACGTTTTTCCTTCCACGGCTTCAGACGTGTTAGTCCCAGACGTTTTAATTAAAACTCCAGAATCTCGGGAACAAATAGCTGTTGATTCCACTTCTCGGAAATTTAAGTGTTTCTTAATGATAACGGAGAGATAGAATATTACATTTATTTGTTGAGAGCTAGTATAGTATATATTAAGGAATGAACTTCGCTCGAGTGGATTTAGTGAAAAATACCACTAGCGATAATAATTCTGTCAAATTAGATTATATTGCTATATTGGTAAATGTTTGTGTAGAGCCCCGACAAGTTGCTTTTTAGCCTATACGCTATATTTCAGATTTTAGTGGTACTAATTCATTTTACTGGCAAGGTTGACTTTTTGGTAACTGACGTTGAAATCATCGAATGTCAATGATGTAACCAAAGAGCAAACAGGGCTAAACACGAGTATTCCACCGATTTCAAGTAATTTTCCGTAAAATCAAACCACTATTTAAAGTGATGAAATACAAGTTATTTTTTCAATACAATTCAATATTTTATTTTAGATAATGAACGAAGGATTGAGCAGCATTCTGGTAAACAATGTTTTGAAATTGGTTGTTGAGAAATCGTCACTAACATTTTATATGTATATGACTAATGCACATCATTGCTTTATAAAAGCTGTTTATAGCGCCACTATCCTGCGGCTAAACCACATCGTGTTACGCTATACAATAATAGGCCCTCATAACACATATACTAAAGAAAAATGTAGAAGTAAAAATGTATTTCGGCAAGCTAGCAAGCACATCGTAACCTTGTAAATAATTATTTACCTTTTATTTTACTAAAAGTGTTGTTGAAGTATTTGATACAAAAATAATTAATAATGGGAAATTATACGAGTATGATTCACAAATGTATAAAAATGTGCCTACTCCTCCGTACAAAAAGTATCCTAACCATGGGTGGAGGCCAGCTCTCTCAACAGTTACCAAAAATACGTAGTTAAAACTTTGTACTGTATATTACAACGTACAAAAATAAAAATAAAAGCAGTGACCTCTAAAAAGCTATTCTCCATTTTCGGAAAATATCTATACAAACATTACAATTTACAACTGTATAATAGTTTATTATAAGACCATTGTAATATTGAGCGTAATAAACCAAACTGTCATTTTATTGTAACCCTCATTAATTTAAATTCTCAATAATACAATTTCGCTTTCCTTTTATGTACAATCACAGCCAGGTCGTCGTAGTCAGTTATGTTTCAATATTTGCTAATAATTAAAGAAACATGTTTAGATCAAAGTTAAATCTAAACTAAAAGCACTAAGTATGAATACATTAAGTGAAAACTGACATGTAGGTACTTAGTTATTAGCGTTACCACGCGTTACATAGCCTTAATTAAGTGGAAGTAGGTACTTAGCTAAACAGCCTTCCTCATTGCGTACGAATTAATATTACTTTGAGAGTTTACCTGCTACGTGCGTGAACATGCGACGCATAAAGTTGAGACTTTGATAAAATAAGAACCTATCTTACTATGAAATTCAAAGTTATATACGTCTTTCTTGACTAAGGACATGAAATGTATTTCTTATGTAAAATAATTAAGCACGGAATTTATATATTTAATCTTGTAGCTAATTATATTTAACTTTATTATTTTTTAGGTTTTAATCTTGAGAGAGTTGAGGAGACTGAATTATTTTTTCAATGAGCCAGTTTTTTAAGATGGATTTAAATTGTCTGCCTTCAAGTGATGAAATCGAATCCTCATTGAATTGAGGTCCGTCGGATTACGCTCGATAGGCCAATTTAACGGTTCCACTGCCTGTCATACGATTTATCGACATTAATATTTTATCGACATGCGAAAATAAATATAGAATCGCTCTTACTAAAATACTACTGAATTCGCCTTGTTATTGTGTGTAATGTTAATTGGATGCACTAAATAATTTCTTCTTTTTTTAGGAGTTTCTAGACTCCACAAAAGCAATCCTTCTTCTTCGGAAGATGAACTTTCTAGCGTCATGTTGCCCGTACGTACAAAGACATGGACGAAGGTGGAACGCAAGAATTTGAACGCCTGTTGTGTGCGTTGGAACTCGAGCGGTTAAAACGCAGAACGTTGAACGTCTGAGTTCAGAATTCTAGACCGCTCGACGCTCTCTGTCTGCGCAGTCTCTTTAACTGGGGTCTTATTAAATGGCATTAACATTTAGTCATTTGAGCCATATTATATATCTTTTTTTTTATGTCGTAGGGGGCAAACGAGCATACGTAACCACTGACATTTTAAGTCCTGTAAAAATACGTGTAAGTGTGGAAATAAAAAAATAAGTAAAAAAAAACAATGCCGTGCATGACCGTTGCTGACCATTCGATTGTTGTAACAAGTAACATCGACAGGAACGTGGATTAAGCCCCTGATCAATCGGAAATTATTACGTCATATCATTTGAATGGATAAGTCATTTTATACAATTACAGGGGTCGCAAGCAAAGAAGGTTCCAATATTACGGCACAGCGGGAGCCTCCGGCGAATTTCCCCTCGATTTTACATTAGAAAGATCTTTGCGATAAGGAGTTTCATTAGACGGGAGCTTGTTTTACACTGGAAAGTCAATAAAGGCTTATATCGGATTATTTTGTAATTTTGTAGCAGTGTTTTGAACAGTAAGACAATTTCGGCACAGTAAATTTACAAATGAATTTTTCGTGGTTCTGAACCGTGGCAAACGTATTTTATTGACTTCTATGGGATTCTCGTTTTTTGATTTATTTTCAGAATAATGCAAGACCTAATTAGGTAATCATTATCGTGACGATAGCAGTTTCTAGAGTAGGTAATCTTCAAGGGAAATTCGAACTTATGTCTTTATCGGTTTTGCAGACCATACGCTTTTACCTCTAGGTTATTGGAGCCAGGTGTGGCGCCTAGGTTGGTACGAATCATAAAAACGTCCTATATGTATACCTAGTTTGTAATATCCATGACGTTTCCGTACGTTTATTAATGTGAATGCAAATATACATTGCGTGTTCAATTATTTCGTATGAAAAAAAAACTAATTTTCTAAAGAAATCAATGTAAATAGGATCCCTGGGTCCGATACTAATCGTCATTTCAATATATGCCCGTATTAAATACCCACGATGTATACACCTTTATTTTTCAATTCATATTTATAAAATGGGTATTGTCGTCAGGTAATTTCAATGAAATCTTGTGTGTATATGTTTAAATATTTAGTTTTAATCATTAAATGCTTGTTTCCTCGAATTGGTCTTGAGAAACACTAGGTTCTTGGCCAAAATTGCAATAGTTAGACGAACTCTTCGAACTTTCCAGCCTCTACAACAATGGACTATTGTTGTTATTATATCTTTGCCCAAGAAATTATTTACTTTTTTTGCTTCGAGGTTAGCTAGCTAGACGCCCTAGGGGTCGATCTGTCAATATGGGGGTTTGCCTTAATAAAGTTAAGAAGGCCTATATGTTATGCCGCAGTTTGCTTGAGCCTTTGCGGCCCTTGTTTTTCTGGGTTTTATTTATAAGCTGCATTATTTTTAAAAGCTTCGGCTATTGATACCTGCTCACCCGCCAAGCCCTTCTTTCCTGACAACTGCAGTAATGTTCTATTTCTAATTTGTTACTTCATTTTAAACTATTAGGAATTGAAATAAATAGTAAGTATTTAAATATATATTTTTATATACATAATATAATATTTTATTGCTAAATAAGTTTCCTTTATTATTTTATAAACTTACCAAAAATGCAGTTAACAGAAGGATCAAGGTGCACGCACAAACAAAATATCTATTTCTTATTACTAACAACGGCTAAACAAAATTTATGAAACCCCCTACATAAATTCAATATAGTCACAAAAAAAGCAAATTGGCAATTTTATACGTTCTGAATGTGTAATTTATGACTTGTAAGGCCTTAATGCTCAATAAGTTAAGCAAATTGAAACAAGAAAGGTCGAGACACGGCTGACGCAGAAATCCTCGTTGCGTTTATGGAAGAAGTTGGTGATTTCACAAGAAATAAAACAGTCCTAATGCTTAGTCCTCACGTGAGACTCATTATAAGAGACTCGTTTTTACGGAGATGCCACGAATTTGCGCGCCCAGCGGCACGACGAGCGGTTAAGCGAGGCGGCCATACGAGTGAGCGAGATACACGTACCGCGCACCGCTGCCGCTGTCGCGCAAAGTCGTGGCATCTCCGTTAGGGTTCTGTCGCAAAAATGGCTAGAATGGAACTCATATCACACTCATACGAGTTACATTACATAACTATATGAGTTCCATTATATGATATTATCAATTTGTGATAATTCACATGAATTTCACTTTTTTTAATAATATGTATACCTATCTATTATCGCGGCGCGGCGTTAGTGACACCGGAGCCGCTTTTGTTGAAAGCTTGGGTGAAGTTTCGAATACAGATCAAAGAGCCGCAACATAGTTTTTTCGACTCGGTTTCCAAGGTTTGTGTACCTAGGTAGCGTATTAGCATGCTAAGGAAGAAGAGACGATGACGTCGATAGCAGAAATAAGAAAGCCAAGGCTGCGCTCAGGCTTGGGACAACCCAACTAAAGCCTGTTTGGGTGTCCAACGTGCTAACTTGCCGCGTTAAAGTTTCACTCTTCAAGTACATCGTCAAATCGCTATTGTTGTTTGGCTGCGAGACATGGAGGATGAAAAAAACCTATCGAACAAGCTGTAAATCTCCGTCAACAAGTCCCTGAGATCTATTCCCTGCCTATTCTGGCCAAAGACGATATTTAACCTGTGAAGGATATGTCACCAGTAAACGTGGACATCGCATCTAGAAGATGGAGGTGGAAAAGCCAAACCATTAGGAGAGGTGGAGCGAATAATGCAAGCATCAGTTTCTTGTGCAAGCCGGCGGACGGAAGGCGTAGCCGCGGATAGGAACGCTCATGGCGGCGCACCGTTGAGAGCGAGCTGCAAGCCGGATAGAAAGGCGTGGCGAGCTGATGAAGGTCCTCTGCACCTTCGGGTGCGTTAGGACAACAACAGCATATCTTACACTAGCTGTGCCCCGCGGTGTTACCCGCTCATCCCACGGGAACACTAAATTTATTCGGGATGAAAAGTATCCTATGTCCTTTCCCGGGTCTCAAACTATCTCCATACCAAATTTCATCTAAGTCGGTTCAGCGGTTTATGCGTGAAGAGGTAACAGACAGACAGACACACTTTCGCATTTACAATATTAGTATGGAAGTATGGATTGAAACGATGTTTTCTTGTTTTTTTATGAAGTAAAACCACGTAAAACTAACATTTTCCGACTGTCTTTAATATAAATTGTATATAGATTATTTTTTATGAAAATTATAACAACCATATTATTATATATAGTTTTGACGACGCGGTTGGCTCAGTGGTTAAGCAACTGCCTACTGAGCCGACGGTCTATGGTTCGAATCCCGGCAAGGGCAAATATTTGAGTGATGAACTCTAATATTTGTGCCTGGGTCATGGATGTTATTTGTATTTAAGTATGTATTTATTTATAAAAGTATGTTTATCGTCGTCTAGTGTCCATAACACAAGCTTGTAGCTTACTGTGGGACTTGACTGATTTTGTGTGAGGTTGTCTGATATATAAAAAAAAACTATTATACATGTAGTTCGTCCCGCCATCACCTTGGCTGTCAGAACAGTATATTTATATTGCAGATGGACGTAAACTGTGTAAAGCACATATACGTATGCGTCTAACCTAACGGATATCGTATGCTTACTTAAGAGGCCTTATTCCATTGAATTTTTTTTTTTTTTAATTTATGACAAATATATTGATAATTTTAACCAACTTTTTGAAGTGAATAATACTTTTCCCCGAGTTCTAGGTAGTAACATAGCTATTTCATGCTTTGATTGCGTACAGTCGAAAAAAAGTGGAAAAAACGAATTTTACGCGTGAATTTTGTCAATTTCGAGTAGTTTTTGAAACAAAAATTATCAATGAAAAATTCAAACTGTAGGTTTCAAATATATACCAATATATCCTAATAGCCCTGTTCTAGGTAGTAACATCAATAATATGTTAAGAAACATATTTGATCATAGAGAAAAATGTCTATACAATCAGCATTTTTAAAGTAATAAGGCCTCTTAATAGTTGATACAATAATTTGTTTTTTGTAAAGACCACCGTGTGACCTTACCTTAACGTAATACTAATTTGAACTTCACTGCAATGTAAGTAATGGAATCGAAGAAATAACCTTACAAGTTAAAGGCACCATCTCAGATTTCCCTAAGGAATAAGAACATTTGTCAAAGGCAGTTTCCGCGTACTCTGTTGACTGACTGTAACTTTTAGCGCGTAATTCGCGCGTAAGCGCGTTACCGCTGTCGGGTAAAAAGTATCCAACAAACATATAATTGGATGTTCGACTGTCTCTGTACCAAAATTGGTTAAAATTTGCCCAGCCGTTTCGGCGGTGAATGAGAGAAAAAAACCGGCCAAGTGCGAGTCGGACTCGCGCACCGAGGGTTCCGTACAAACACATTCCATCCCTAAGTGTTTAAGTTAAGTTTGCACCTGGTATGTATAGCGCCCCATATAAATTAGGTGCAAAGTTAGGTATTTAATTATAAAAAAAAAACTACTTACTAGATCTCGTTCAAAACAATTTTCGTTGGTAGTTTTTATAGTAATGTACATCGTATGTTTTTTTTAGATTTTTAATTTTCTTATTTTAGAAGTTAGAGGGGGGGGGACCAACTTTTTTCCACTTTGGAAGCGTCTGTCACGCAAACTATTGAGTTTAGAAAAGAAAAATTTTAGAAACCTCGATATCATTTTTGAAGACCTATCCATAGATACCCCACACGTATGTGTTTGATGAAAAAAAAAATGTTGAGTTTCAGTTCTAAGTATGGGGAGCCCCCAATATTTATTATTTTTTTTTTATTTTTGCATCAAAATCTTAATGCGGTTCACAGAATACATCTACCTACCAAGTTTCAACAGTATAGCTCTTATAGTTTCGGAAAAAAATGGCTGTGACATACGGACGGACAGACGGACAGACAGACAGACAGACAGACAGACATGACGAATCTATAAGGGTTCCGTTTTTTGCCATTTGGCTACGGAACCCTAAAAAGGACGCCCATACAAAACAAAAGACGACCTTACATCACGCTATTAAGATTTTCCTGAAATCTGATTTTCAATACAAATCTAGAATGTTATAATAGGTTTAGATATACAGGGTGGAACGAAACGACGTTATTTCCTTTAACTGTGGCATTATACAGGCTTAGAATATTATTTTCTCCAAATAAACTTTATTAATATCTCTCACCGTTTTCCAGTTATAGCATGTTAAACTTTCATACGAAAAAGTGTGTGTGTACAACCCTATTTTAGAGTGCAATGACCTCTTCATAACACAGTTAACTTTTGTAAACAAACTTTTTACAAATTGCCTAGCCATTTCTTATCGGTTTAAAAACCTTTGAAAATACCCTTAAGATTGTTTTTAGACTTTTTAGTTGACATGATTGATAGACGTTACATTGACTTTTTGTATCGTATGCTGTGTGCAAAAATGCCGGAATTAAACGCTAGAGGCTATTTGAATTTGCTTCTTTTGTACGCGGAGTGCGATTACAATACTGGAGAGACTTTGCGCCAATACCGGAACAGGTATCCTCCTCCTCACCCAACACACTCTAGTACGATATTACGCGCTCTTGACCGTGTTGGTAACAATCGTCCTATTGTGCCACGAACGGGTCAGGATGACCAGCGCGGAGGACGCGTTATTCAACATGATGTCAGATTGGAAGAGAGAGTGCTGCAGTACTTCGAAGATTATCCGAGGTCAAGTTCAAGACAAGCGGGCCGACATTTTCGTATGACTCATACGAAAATACTCAGAATACTAAAACGTGAGGGCCGTCACCCTTACAAAATACAAAGAGTCCAGGCATTACTACCAAGAGATTGCCCCGTTCGCGAAGCCTATTGCCGGTGGCTACTGCAAAAGGTGTTAGAAGACCGAGACTTCATCAAACACGTAATATGGAGTGATGAAAGCTTGTTCACACGGAACGGTATGTGGAACAGGCATAACGAACACGTGTATGCCGAAGAAAATCCGTTTGCCTACCCTTATACGCGGGACACCAGTATCGTTGGTCTGTTAATGTTTGGGCGGCGATACACGGGGATACAATAATAGGCCCTGTATTTCTGCCTCAGACTTTAAACAGACACGGATACATGGCTCTGTTGAGGATAGAGCTCGACGACTATCTGGATGAGTTGACGCTGGCAGAAAGAAGATGCACTTGGTTCCAACAAGATGGAGCACCAGCTCATTCAGTAGTCGAAGTACGTGAAACACTGAATAATGTGTTTGAGGATCGCTGGATCGGCCGATATGGGCCGCACCGTTGGCCTCCTAGGTCTCCAGATCTCACACCCTTGGATTTTTTTCTGTGGGGCACCGTAAAGGACATCGTTTACAAGACTGAGTGTGAGACGGCTGAAGAGATGAGGGAAAGGCTAAGGGTGGCCTTTGAAAGTCTTCGCAGAAGAAATAACCGACACAACATCTTGTCGAGGGTGCATCGCCACACGCGGGCACGAGCAGCGGCGTGTATCGTACGCCACGGCGGTACTTTCGAACACCGGATGTAAATGTAGGTAATTGTAAATACTCCCAAACGTCAAATAATAGTTTAAAAAAACTAGGGTTGTACATACATTAAAAAATACAATTTTAATCGATTTTCGTTTTTTTATTATTAAAAGAATTTAACTATTGCAGGTCGATTCTACATGAAATACATAGCATTATAGTTTCAGGAATGAACATCGCTTCGTTCCACCCGGTATATTAAGAATTAGGAATAAGTCACGAAACTTACGGAACAACAGCGACCCGGACCGGACCTTATGGAGGCGAGCACGGGGCCAAAGCCAATGTGTTGAGGCTTGTGTTTTCGACAATTTGGCTAGAAGTTCACAGTGCGGATGCTGTTTCTGTATGTGTCACACAGAGACAACATGATGCAAGAACTACAAGTATAATATTATCGATTAATTGTATATCGTCGTCTAGTATACATATAGTCCAAGCTTCGCTTAGTTTGAAAGTTTAGTTTATTTTATTTGTTAATGAAATCTAACCGTATAATAAAAGCTGTTGTGCCTTCCTTCATGGATGAAAATGATAAGGCGTTTTTGCCACTGTACTAGTAAATCCTGGAAATCAAAAACTAAAGAGCAAAAAGCGTTCGAACTTTTCCCCGCGCGAACGATATCGTAGACATAGTACACACAGGTAAGCTAAAGGAAGAACAAATCCGTTTAGTTTTTATTTCCATAATCTCAATTTCACAAAAATAAACCGAAACACATATATCTATATTATTATGGAGCGTGTGTCTTTTTTCTTTAGCTATCTTTGTAGCCTGATTTGCAATAGGAACAATTAATTATACCACAATACGGCAGTAAATAACGCCACGCGTCTCCAGCATGTTTATTTATACGGTTCCTTCGTATTCTACGTTTTGGTATCTCAGTAATTTATAGACACTGGATAATACAAGAACACGCTTAATAAACGCTACTGGTTAACAAGGGCGCAAGATTTTGGTCCTCCGTTTCACCGGCAACGTTTCGTGGAATCAAGACGGGTTTTCAACGTCTACAAAGCAAAGCTTTAAAGCTTTGACGTCAGCAAAGTTAGTCTACGCACCAGCGCGCACTAAAGCATCAGCTCCACCTTCTGCTTTTTTTGGTCAAAATCGGCGTGTATTCGAGGTCAGTCTTAGCTGTGCACATTCGTCGCTTGAACGGAACTTGTCACGGAACGGAAAGGACCGGCACGCACGGAGTTCATCTTTAAGAACGAGAGTAAAATGTCCGTGCCACGCGCCTGTCAAATATGGTTCCCATTTTGGTTCTGTTTTCATGTTAAATTGTTTGACGGACCAGTATCACAGAATAAATACACTACCAGTATGTTTGTAAGTAAATAAAAGCAAAAACAATAGTCACATGTGGAATACCACAAGGATCGATTTTAGGACCACTCCTGTTTCTAATTTATATCAATAGCATCCATGAAATAGGATTAAAAGGCCATGTTACACTCTATGCTCACGACACATGTTTCTTTTACTTCGGAAATAAAATTAATACCATAATTGAGCAAGCCCAAGCCGACGTAAACATTATGCAAAGTTGGCTTTTATCTAATCTATTGAAAATTAACGAGGTTAAAACTAGTTATATAATATTTGCAGCAAAAAACAAAATCATTGACCCTTAACTATAAATAACGTCCACCTACAAAAAACGGACAAATAAAAATACCTTGGTATAATTAACACTTGACAAACAGCTAACCTGGAGACCTCACATGGAAAAATTACGGAATAAACTTGCCACACTAACAGGTGCTTTGCGTGGAATTGTTCACTGTCTTCCAATAAACATTCGTTATACCATCTATAATTCTCTGATAAAGCCCCACATAGACTATTTAATAGAAATATGGGGCAATGCTGCCAAGTCTAATACAAACTCCCTCGAAATATCGCAAAATCAGTTACCTAATTCAATTATTGTTCAACTATAAACATAGAACACCAACCATCACTTTCTGTGACACCAACAAACCAAATATAAATAAAGAGAAAAAATTACTGAACCTATCTCAAACATATAAATACAATACGTGCGTACTTGTGAGAAAAATAATAAATAAGGACATACACTGTCGTATTACATTTACTAAACGAGCACAGGTACAAAAAAGGATTACACGTCAAGCAATCAATTTACTACAACGACCACCAAGAACGAATTTTGGTAAAAAAAAATATTGTTTACGAAGGGGCACACTTATATAACAAATTACCGAACGATGTAAAGGATGCCAAATCTCTAATAGTTTTTGAAAAGGCCCTTAAACAGTACATTTTGAAGGCTATCTCCGCACTAAACTAACTAACGTAAGCGTCAGTTAACGACGCAGTTTAGCCGGCCCCGCAAATACGCTATTACTTGCAAGACTATCGTTGTATAACTAGTAGAAGCTACCCACTTATTTAGTATAATCAAGTTAAAGTTTGTTACTAACCCTATTGTAAAATGGGTACTTTTTAATTGTAAAGTACCCTCTCATTTTAGATATTAAGATATAATGTATTTCTCTGTAAGTGATTTGTAATCTTTTGAGAAATAAATATCTTAAGAGGGCGCCAATGCGTTGGCTAGCTCTCTCTCTCACTGAGCGTAAGCGTGAGCGAGATGGAAGTGCGTGCTCGGAAGCGCGGATATCATGTTTTTTGAGTCGTGTCATAAACGTGTGCATTTTATATTGAAAATAGTTTTACAGTTTTTGAGAACTTATAATTGTGCATCTGTGAAGCTAAAAATCATTATTAAAAACGGAAGGGTTTTGAAGATCCAACCGAAAATATCTAAAAAAAGGGTTATATTATAGAGATAAAAGTATCGAGAAAATAATTACCCATCGTGTTTTCACGTTGACAAGATTGAAGAAAAACTGTTTAAGTTTCTTATTTTCAAAGGACAGATTTTTAATCACTATGGATGTTGAGATCCAGGATCATTCAGCTGATGAATTTTGCATGGGTGGGCTCTTAAACCTTAAGCCTTATTTGAGCCTGGCACAAATTAGGATCGATCGACACGACATCCTTAAATAATTACCGGCCAAGTGCGAGTGGGACTCACGCACGAAGAGTTCCGTACCATTATCTGTGGGTTTATTGTATGGGAGCTCCCCTTAAATATTTATTTTATTTTATTATTTGTTGTTATAGCGGCAATAGAAATACATCATCTGTGAAAATTTCAACTGTCTAGCTATCACAGTTCTTGAGATACAGCCTGGTGACAGACGGACGGACACCGAAGTCTCAGTAATAGGGTCCCGTTTTTACCCTTTGGGTACGGAACCCTAAAAAGGACACAATAAACCTATTATATGATTTTGTTTCTAATTACCTATTTTGAGAACACAAGCGACGTGCAGATGCAGTTGGCAAATGCAAAAAACAGATAAAATATTATAATATAATATTTTATCTGTTTTTTGCATTTGCCTAAATATTATTTAGACGGGCATTTTTCTATGTATTTTTTTTTATATTTCACCTCGGCCTAACAAAATTAAATCAACGTGTATGTTTTGCAGAAAAGATGGAACCGGCAGAAAGTTAAATACTTGTGAGCTAACTAAGCACTAATATTTGCGTGGGTTTGTGTTACGAGACTGTCCATCTTTGTTATAATACAGGAGTCCAGGGTTGCCGCGGTGGTGTTTATTTTAAACTATTGCGGCCTCCCAGCGACTCGCCGGAGGGCTACAATAATGTCAATGTTTACGTTGCCTTAAATACGTCCGAAAAGGCCAGCCGAGATAGTGCACAAACTGTTTTAAAGAGAAAACTGTTTTAGATGCATGTGTTTTTCTTTTCATTTTAAACGCTGGACGGAAAAAGGGGTTGTTGTAAGTTTATGTCCTTACCGGGCCAAACCAAATTGTTGGTAGAATCTAGGTCCTAATTCGACGAAACATTGTGATACCCACAGGTATGTAGTTACTATGTAACTATATAGATAGGTATTTGCTATTGGAGCTGCGTATTGTGAACATGGCCGTCCAAATACAGAACCGGCAGTCTGAACCTATCCCCATGCATCGTGGTGTGAGACAAGGGGATGTTATATCCCCCAAATTGTTCACAAATGCATTAGAGGATATGTTCAAGACGTTGGACTGGAAAGGACAAGGCATTAACATAAACGGTGAGTACCTTTCACACTTGCGATTTGCAGACGACATTGTCATCCTGGCGGAAACGCTGCAAGACTTGCAATTTATGCTGAACGGCCTAGCTGAGTCTTCAAAACGCATTGGCCTCCGGATGAACTTGGACAAAACCAAGGTTATGTTCAATGAACATGTTAGTCCGGAACCAATTGCGGTACAGGGCAGCTTTCTCGAAGTTGTTCAAGAGTACGTCTACCTTGGGCAAATATTGCAGTTGGGTAAAAACAACTTCGAGAGAGAGGCTAACAGAAGAATACAGCTGGGCTGGGCAGCATATGGCAAACTTCGTCGGGTCTTCACATCGCCAATTCCACAATGTCTGAAGACGAAAGTTTTCAACCAGTGCGTCCTACCCGTTATGACATACGGTGCCGAGACGTGGACACTCACGGTTGGGCTGGTCCACAAGTTTAAAGTCGCTCAGAGAGCTATGGAAAGGGCAATGCTCGGAGTTTCTTTAAAGGATCGAATTCGGAACGAAGTGATCCGTCAGAGAACTAAAGTTACAAGAGCATAGAGCATAGAGCATAGAGCAGGGTACTTTTAAAGCAGGAACCGCTGTCCGATATTATCCTTTTTGGGTAACCAAACGAGCTGAATATGGTAGAGAGAGCGGATATTACCTCTCGAGCCCTTGTAGTCTTCACTGGAACAGCCCATGTAAACTTGGTGAATGAGTCTACTACCATTAGTAGGTAACAATTACCTGCACGACTTCTGCAGAACGGTCCCAGGTGATCTATGTGTAAAGTATGCAGTGGTTCGGCAATTTTCTCGATCGGATGAAGCTCACCTTCCTGACGTCCATACTGACTTCTTTTGTAAAGACAATCCAAACAAGCGTTTACGTACTTACGAATAAACCTGGTCATTCCGGTAAACCAAAACGTGTCCTTTATGATCTTTTCGCATCGTTTCAAACCTGGATGTCCAATACAATCATGAAATTTCCTTAAAATGTTCCATCTCCCATACTTTGGCACAACTAACCTCTCTTTTCCGTCCGTGATTATTCTGTACAACCGTCCGTCTTTTAATTTATAGTTATTTTTCATTTCAGACTCTGCCTTACCCGATTCTAATTTAGCTTTGATGATGCGAATCTTTTCGTCTTGATTTTGAAGACAGACGATCCAGTCGAAGACGTCTATTGTGTTGAAATCCGCAACTGGTGGCGACTCAACTGGGCACCTGCTGAGGGCATCTACATGACTGTGAGACTTACCCGGTCTATGTTCCACCTCCATATCGTACTCCTGTATGAGCAACCACCATCGTGCGATTCTCGGCATCAGGTCTTTCTTCTGGAACGTATACCGCACTGCCGAGCAGTCTGTAACTACCTTAAAGTGATTACCTACCAGGTAAATACGAAATCTTCTCAAGGACTCCACAACGGCCAGGGTTTCGAGCTCGTAGGAGTGATACATAGATTCTTCCTTGCTCGTTTTACGACTGAAGTACGATATAGGCTTCAAATTACCATCCTGCTTTTGTAGAAGAATACCTGCCAGCCCCTTACAGCTAGCATCAGTATGAACCTCTATGTCTCCTTCACGGCGAAATAAAGAGAGAAGCGGTCGCGTCGTCAATACCTGTTTCAATTCTTGGAACGCCTTCTGCTGTTCTGGTCCCCATTCCCACTGGGTATTCTTCTGCAGCAACCTGTATAATTCGTATGCTATACCTGCGTAATTTTGAACAAACTTCCTAAAATAGCTAGTAAGTCCCAGAAACATTCGTAATTCATGGATATTGGTCGGTTCCTTATATGCTGACACTGCCTCGATTTTTTTACTTCCAGGTCTGATACCTTTTTCGCTGATCTCATACCCTAAATAGTCAATCTCAGTTTGCAAAAAGAAACATTTTTCAAGATTAAGCGTTAACCCTGCCTCTCTGATTATCCCCAGCACTACTTTAAGAAGTTCAAGGCCTTCTTCAATTGACTTTGTTGGAAGAAGCACATCGTCAATGTAAGGTAGTACTTTATCATGACGCAACGAAGAGAATATACGATCCATAAGTCGTTGAAAAACGGCGGGTGAATTTGCCAGGCCAAAAGGCATGCGCAGGAACTCATAATGGCCCTCAGGAGTCACGAAGCCAGTTTTGTGTATAGAGTCTTTCGCCACGGGAATCTGATAAAATCCTTGAGACAAATCTAGTCCAGTGAAATATCTCTTACCCCCTAATTTTTCAATATGCTCTTCGATAACTGGTAAAGGGTATTTGTCCTTTACAGTGATACTATTGAGCTTCCTGAAGTTAACACAGAGGCGAAAATCTCCGTTTTTCTTGCGAACCAGGATTATAGGGCTCGCATAATTGGAGGAAGACTCTCTAATTATACCATTGGACAGCATATCATCGATTTTCTCTCTCATAACTTCCTTTTCTGAATAAGACAGCCTATAGGGACGATAACAGACTGGTTTATCAGAATTCAACTCTATGTTTAACTCTACTTTGTTAGTTACCCCCAGCTCACGAGTATCCGCAGAGAAACAATCCGAATATTCATGTAAAATTTTCGTCAGTTGGCGCACAACTTGTGGATCTTGAACACCGCATTTAATTTTATCGACATCGAGTTTCATGATGGACTTTGATACAATATTTGATTCTGGGGGAAGAGGACTTAAAGATTCTTCTGTAACAAACCCACGTACTAGGACCTGGTTCTTTCGAAAAATCAGGGGATTTGAGCCAAGATTCACGACAAACACGGATTTAACCGGTGCAGAATACAGAGACGAGGGGATGGTGTAATGCATGTTGTTAAAACAACATGACCGTGTATCCACAAACAATAGGGTGGAATCTTGTAGAGAATCATTACAAAATGTGTCCACAAATTGAGCTGAATTCGGTGGAATGATAGTTTGTTCCGAACAAAATACTTGAATTTTCGAGATATCAGTTTCGTTGGAGATTGAATTTATGTGAACGAATTCCTCATCAGGTAATTTTATTATATTATTTTCCAAAGTGACTGTAGTGCCAGAAATAATTAGCCTGAACTGCTGATCATTAAGAATTGGTTGACCGATGAACAAATCTGCTCCTTTTAAAGAGACATCAACCACCACCACAATTGACCGGACTTGAATCCCATCGATGATTATCTCAATTAATGCCTGACCACAAGATTTAATTGTTGAACCGCTAAACCCGCTTATGAAAAGATCACAAGGCTGTAGAGACAGACCGAGTTTTTGAGAACACTCCAAAGACATCAAATTAACTTGAGCTCCGGTATCCAAATACGCCGTAAGTTCAGTGCCATTTAACAGTATCTTTTTAAAATAACATTCATTTACCTGAGAATTTACGAAGTTCACGGTTTTCCGGAAACAATGCTCAGTTTTGTGATTAGTTTTCCCGCAGACGTCACATTTCACAGCATTGGGGTTCTTCGGACAGGATCGCACGATGTGACCAGGTTCCTTGCACAAGAAACATGAAACCGACGACCGAGATGTTGACGCTGCTTTCTGATCTCCGGAAGTATCCTTAAGGGTGCTAGGGGCGCCCAGCTCTCGCCCTCGTGTCACAGGATATCGCTGATTTGAAAGAGGTTTTCTTTCGTCATTCATACACAAGAATTGTGAATACAATTCCCCTGGAGTCCTGTAATTACCTGCCCTTGCTGAGGTTTTTAAGTGAAATGGTAATCCTTCAATTATACATGAGACCGCTTTTTCGCCAACAATTTCACATTTCGTCAACATATTACATTTAGAGTAGAAATAGTGAGTCATTGTTTCGGAAATAATTTTCTTTCTATTTAGCATTTCCTTAAGAGCCTCAGCAAAATCCCTATTTTGGGGAAACGCCTCCAAGATTCGGTCCTTCCATTCATTCCATGACATTTCATAACTACGCAAAGCATTGTGCCACATTTTGGCCAAACCCGATAGACGCGCCTGCATGTAATAGCTTTTCACACTGTCCGACCAACCATGACGAATGACGCACCCAACTGTTCTATTTTGTTAAGCCACTGCAAAGCTGGTAACTCTGATTTTTCAGGATCAAACTCCGGGATGATATCGGGTTTCACCATAACGCCATAATAATTTGGATGGACCCTACCCGGCTCATCCAGCGAAGCAGGAGTCTCTCGATCCATGGAGTCTCGTGGTCGCCAAGGTGCCCAGCGTCTCGGTGTTGCATCTTGGCTGCGTCTGCTTCTGCTGCTGCATGCTCGTCTCTCAGTGTGCCTTTTGTCCCACCTTATAGGGCTGCGGGACCTACTACGGCTTCGGGAGCTCATCCCTCTTCTGAAAATTTGTTACAACTGTGTTATTATTTTATTCGTACAACCCCAACACCTACCCATATATGAAGCTAGGCGTTACGGGACAACCCTACTATAGATCTATAATTACTAAATGAATAAGCCAAATTAATAAACTAGTTCGACTTCATATTTTAACCTTCAAAATGAATTAAGGGGAACTAGGCATTACTGATTTTTATTTAGAGTGAAGTTCAATATTTTATGAATACTTAGTTAAATAGCTAAAGTTACTATTTCACTTGAACATTGTCTTAAAACCTCCTATAAATAAAAATCAGTAGCAATGCTGGATAAGTTATTATAATGTGAGATAAAATGAATTTTAAAACACCCTGAACAATTAAAACATTTATTTAATACGTGAGCCAATGACCCAGAATGCAAAATCACGTTTACTTTTACACAAGGAAATAGAAACTAATAATCCTGTAAATTTTTAATGATAACCATAATAAAACCGTTACAGCATAACGTGAACATGAGTGTACTTACTATTCTTTATTACATAAATCTCACAAGTAACCGTTAAATTAAAAAAAACAACTATAATAGCCATGAAATTATAACTATAAAACTTGCATACTATTATTGTAACACAAGAATAGAGAAAGTATTATATTTAAGGAATCGTTAATTATTTAGTTGAGAAGAAATTATCACTCCAAGATGGCTGTTCAAAAGCAAAAACTATAATACCAATTTACTTGTAAGTTAAGCGTATATAGAACTAGAATCAAATGATTTGAACTGTTAATTTACTTATCTAACATTATTTATTACAAAGAACACTAAAGCAAACTTTTAATGCCATAAGAATAAGCAAGAAAACTATAAGCCTCAGAACAAAGGGATAGCTAACTCTTATACGATTATAAGTACTTATCTTTTTTTAAAACCCGCACAATCACTTCGCACTATTCACTGAGTTACTCGTAAGGCAGCTAAACACGTAATGACCACGGCGCCTCGTGCCCCTCACACCAGGCCTCGATCAACCGCCATCATCCAAAACGGTTGACCGACGCTCGACAAATCATGATCCAACTAAGACGAGCGGACGACGCTAATTGGCCGGTTTTGGCGGGAACAACCGCGCCATCTTCGCTTCAGTAGAACGCCCTCTTGCGGTCACGGTGATAGTCAAAACCATTTGATGATTGGGAAAATGACGTCATTCTACCGCCGTGACCGCCACGCCATCTCTGAGCAGTCACTATTCACAGTACGTATTCGAAACTATGATATACGAGTACAGTCATTTTAAGAGACCTTATAAATTTTAAAATTTATTTTTTTCATATTATGACAAACATATTGATAAATTGAACCAACTTTTGAAAGTGAATAATACTTTTTCCTGGGTTTTAAAAAGTAACATAGCTATTTCATGCTTCCAAAGCGTATAGTTGAAAATAAGTTTTAAAAGCCAGTTTTCTGCGTGAATCATGTTAATTTTGAGTAGTTTTTGAAACAAAATCAATGAAAAATGCAAACTGTAGGTTTCAAATTTATAACAATAAATCGCAATAGCTCTGTTCTACATAAGTGTATAGGTCAAAGGTTATCGCCGGCTGAGTTTCCGCAATTCGCGGTCTTACCGTGCGCCTATTTTGCTTTCTAAGTAGTCATATTGATAATGTGTTAAGAAACATTATGATGCGCATTGCATTATGAGCCTTTTTTAACGGATAAGGAACCTTAACCCGCGCCAATTTGGAGTCATGTTGGTCATGTATTAAAATCATTAAAAACTTGAATCGTTTTGACTAAACGTATTTGAATTTGATACTAAAGGAGCAAAAGTAGTAATTAAGATAGGTCAATGTTGATAAACCACAAAAATCTTGCAGAACCACACAGGCCAAGCTACACAGTTTATTCCGGTTTTTTCTGACAAATTCCATCTTTATGAAAGAAGTCATTTTCATATTCACACCTAATGAATACCGACGTCGATCGGAGCACGTACTGTGAATTTATTACTGTTACAAAATAACGCCCCTCATATCTTTGCTCTAAATAAAAATGGCGTAAAGAAGTAGAGCTCATGGGTTATTATTATTTATTTATTTATTAATTTAACACAAACTGGGCGCCGCTAATGCGAATCTTTTACCTGGACATTGAGATTAATTAGTGCTGCTGCCTATAGTTCATGTAGGTTCTGTTGCACCATAAAGGTGCTACGCGTATCGAATAATGCCGCCAATCTGAATCCGGGTAAACGGGCTGTATAAGAGCCATCATATACTACTATTATACAGCCATTATATCTCTAATAAAAGCTGTGCAAATGCTTTTGCAACCTGTGTGCTACTTGGGAATGTATGCTGCTATAACCAGTTCGTACACGCTGAAATTAATTGGTGTACGGATAGCTGTGGGTATTCTTTGATGGTATAGCTTTATAGCCGTTAATAGGATATTTTTTATACAACAAGGTTCAAAAATTCGTTGTTCCCGGAGCAAATGAAGTTTGGGTACCTCCTTCTTCCATTATAAGTCTTTCTGTTACAACATGTACGCTCTTATTTTCATGTGCGAACACAGTAAACTCTCGCACATGTTATTAAATTACCACCGTACGCTGTTTTCTGAATTTTGCTTAACATCGTTATAACTTTTATCAAATGCCCAAAACGTAGTTTATTAGAAAAACAGGTTATGGCTTCTAGGTGTTAAAAATTACTTTTACAGAACGACAGGACAAAAATAAAAGGTACGACGGCGAGCAAAGCGAGGAGGAGTGTTAGGTTGAACTGCGACCCTTAACGAACGAGCGAAGCGAGCGAGCCGCGGAGGCCTATATTGAGTTTATTAGGATGGAGGGGTAAAAGCGAAAGGCCCCGACTATAATTTACTTAATTTTTACTTTGTTACAAAAACACTCATGTTTTTTCCTTAAATCATATAAAACATAGTGTTATATACAGAGGTTGCAACCAGCATTAGGATAAGTAACTATTAAGACATATGATTATTATGGAAACCAGTTTTAGGACTAACTGTTAGGGCATTTTATCATTAGTACTTAAGAAAATAGTGCAAATAAGCATTAGGATATTGGGATAATCAATATTATGGCATTTACATTAGGATAAACGTTATTATGGCAAAAGATCATTATGACCACAGTTATTATGGAATTTAAAAATAGGACAAAGGATATTATGGATTCCAATATAGACCCGGAGAAAAGCACTATATTATACAGGCCTCGGCGGGAATATCATTTTGCAGATTCGTATTTTTGAAGGACGAGGCGTAGCCGAGATCACACTCATCCACGAACTGACTTTTCCCTACCTCTGCAGTAATGTACTATTATTTCATGGCAACAACGTATAACATGCCTGAAACTCTAGGCATGCTTAAGAACATAATTAATAATATTAAGTTACTGCTTAAGCTCCATAAATTAAAAGATTTCATTTAGCGTAAAGAGTAAATACTCTTTGACTTTAGTAACCATGTGCTGGGGACGGCAGTCTGCGTCGAGGATGCAAATTAATCGCGCGCTGCCGCCTCCGCGGGCTGAGTGCTTCAGAACATCCTTCCAGCTGGGCATGCGAAAAACTCAATTTTTTCATATTCGTGTATGCCTGACAACCGTATTTTTTTAAAGACACAAAACTGTATTCACTTTTTTAATCTTGTTTAACGAGTATAAATACGTTAAACAAGATTAAAAATGTGGATACAGTTTTTACGTGTCCTAGAAAAATACGATGTTTAAAAATTAATTTGTTCCCACGTCACCTCGATGCAACGTACCATGTTATCGGAACTAACATGGTCTGAGTTGAAGAAACTAAATTCGTTTTAATTGCATCATTCCGTGATCTCACCGTTACACTTATTATTTACTTTGGAGGTGTTATTCACTTATATATATATGTACATTATGTACCTATAAACTTCAATTTTATTTATTTCGAGTAGCAAAATAAATTATAGTATATCTGCCATATTACGGCCATTGCCCGTGGCCAGGCACCTGACCTGTAACAGAATGTTAAATCGCGAAAGCAGTATTTAGAAATATAGTCCCAGATATTACTTTTATACTCCGCGAAAGTGAACTAACTACAGCGAAGTATGATAGTGTCGTGTTTCGGCGGTTCCGGGGCAAACTACCGAATCCTACGCCAGTACATGCGACCCAGTAGTTTTAAGTTTCTTTATATTGTGTAGTTTTGTATTTCACAGTGCCTTGGTTCGAAAACTGTAATGCTGTGTAACTGAAATAAAAATAAATAAAGTACTTACCAGTGTCTTATTATCTATGGATATTAGGTACCTGTATGTTATACTTATACGTATATTTATAATTTTACGAGCACTAAATAGACTTTAAATTGAACATATTGTACAAGAAAATAAAAAGGCTTTGAATATCGACATTCACCTTTATAGTACGGTACCTTTAACATTTAGTAGCTTTAGCTGACAAAGCCCATTTCTTTGATGTGTCACATGATACATTTTGTAACAAAACATCCAAAATGCCATACAAAAAATCTATGACGTGTTACCTTCCCCCCTCCATACCCCTGCCTACTGCACTTTTCGTGTTTAGAAAAACCTACCAAACAAGTAAATACAGGTAGTCGTAGGGTAGAGCTGCGTCCGACGCAGATCTTTACTATAAGACTTTTATTTACAATTGGGTACTTCTACCACTAAATTCTTACACAAATCTCAAATTTTTACTTATTAAGATTATTTATAATCATTTTCTTCGGTTTCCGCGTAAATGTGCGTAATTCTAAAGATTTACGCACTTTTCATTGGCGCGATGCAAAAAAGATTTCAGCTGAAATATTTTCTTGAGTGTTGTCGACCTTCTTATTCCCATCTCGGAGGAATTCGGGGAAATTCCGTTAGTCTTTAACTTACCAGGATGTCTTATTTATGCTTTCAGAATGCTGAAAATATCAAAGCCCTGAGGACTTGCGTATAAAATGTACTACAACATTAGGTTCGACCTAACTTTTAACACGTTGCTGCCTTGTAATTAAGCGTACGGTGTATAAAAATACCTGTGAAAATATTGCGTTGGTTATAAATTATAACTTGTAGATCTTGTAGTCATAATCTCGCCGCCAATAACCTGTGTTTTTCCCACTACATAAAAACTGGCCAAGAGCATGTCGAGCCACGCTCAGTGTAGGGTTCCGTAGTTGCCCATCCTTCACAATAAATGAAAATTACGAGAAAGATTTAAATTACGAGAAGGATTTCAAGCTCTGTAAAAAGGTCGTAAACGCCGAAGTAACAGTAATTTCTTTTTACCTTTTGGAAGTTATCGATTATACGCGCCAGATTGAGTGAAATGTTTTAATATAGTATGGCACTTAACCAATATGTGTAAAGTTCGAAGTGTAGGGACACCGCGCGGCACTTACCAAAGTCATTTTAAAGAAATTATGAATTTTTGTGATAACTCAAAAACGGCTCGACCGATTTTATTCAATATAGTTTTCATTGAAAGTACTTATAAGGCCTCATTTTCATTAATTTTTCCATAATTTTTTGTCCCGTTGTTAAAATGTTAGAGGGGCGGGGGGACACAATTTTTTATATTTTTGAAGCGAATATTTACAAAACTGTTGACTTTATTAAAAAAAAATGTTTGGAGACCCCTATTATTTTCAAAGACACTCCACACGCTAGTGTTGGAACGAAAAAAAAATCACCCCCACTTTAGGTGTACGGGAGGTACTTACAAGAAAATTATTTTTAGGGTTTATTTTACTGTTTTTTCGGCGTAATACATATCTACACATACTCATATCAAATCTCAGCTTTCTAGTACTAATGATCACGGAGCTACGCCGCGGACGGACAGACAGACAGATGAACATGGCGAAACTATAAGGTTTCCTAGTTGACTACGGAACCCTAAAAATTACGCATAAAAAGACCCCAGTAACTTTGGACCCATAAAGGTAGAATTCATATTATGCATTCTACCTTTTTTCTTCTTATTCTGCGGTATCAAAGATATTAGAAATACTTCAGGATACTATCCTATTGTACCTAGTCATCAATGAATTTATTTCTAGCATTGTTCATAACGTTTTATATTTAGCTTAATTAACATTTTTAGTTGCTTGACGAAATAATTAAACTGAATCCGAAACGAATAAATATTATGGGACAATCTTACACCAATCGATCTAGTCCCAAACTAAGCAAAGCTTGTACTATGGGTACTAGATGATGTGATACGTAATATATAAATACTGTAACGTAGAAATTTCTAACCCCCCCTCGTTTTATTTGTTACTTCCAATCGATAATTCCAATCGTAATCTCAGTATCACAACACTTAAAATGTGTCCCATCCTTAACCTTAGGCCAATGTTGCCGCTACTAAAAATCCGTTTTCCATTTGCGATTCGTTTCTGTTAATTACATTCTGATCGTCCTAATTTTAGAAAAGGTGTTGGATGTCATTTTCTATTCGTTTCAGATTATTCAGCGACTCAAGATTAATTCAAAATTATGTTTGGTCACATCGTCCGAAGCGCATTACTCTCATGTCGTCTTTTTTTTTTAATCTAGCAACACCGCACAATGACGCGTTATTTCGCTCTCTGATTTCCTTCGATCAGCATTTTATTTTTGTCCGAGTCTAAATTATTCAAAAAACTCCATATTTGGTACGTATTATAGTGTTGAGCTGAAGTGGCATCTTGGTCTTCATCCCATGTTGACAATGGTTGTTTTTTTTAGAATCTTCAGCAGGCGTCCACGGAGCCCTAAGCTTGGGCCGAGCTCCCAAATGGACGGACCTTATTTCAATGTCTTGTTCTAAGTAGAACGTTTTGAGCCCCCGCTGGGTTGACATTGGCCAAATAGTCTTCAGCACCGCCATTTTCCCCACCGGGTACGTATATTTGATGAATGTCTTACCATTTAGGTTAGCTCTTACGTAACCGAGCGTGTCATTGACCGTACTTGTTGAATTTCAGGGGTTTTCGTACTGATGTCAAAATGAAAGGTTGAGCAGCAGGCTCCCTTTCCTCTTCCGCTGACGCTGTTTCGAAGCTGTCTCCGTATTATGGTGAGGTAGCTCCCAAGTCCCAACACATGCCTATGTCCGAGTAACCGGGGACACCTATCTGGTGACGTACTCTTTCTCTTATTATTTTACGCCTGTGAAGCAGGCTGGCGCCCATTTTTTTAGTATAATATAACGCATAACCTTTTGCCTCTCACCGATAAATAAATAATTATTATAACACAAACGAAGTTGTCAGTGCGGCAAGTCAGTCAGCCCATTTAAAACCCTGTTCTAGTCTGTATGTGCTCTGCCAGCAATTTTGTTATATTTCGAGCTATGCCTGGGTCGATAAAAGTTTAAAACAAAGTTTAAAATAAATGTTGCTAACTTATGTTACCGTTTAATTTATGCTCCTTCTATTATACCTCAATTTTTATTACTTACCGATGAGCTGTCCCTCTAGGGCCAGGTTAATTAGGTAACAGTGGCGCCCAACGTGGGGCAAGTTTTGGCTGACTCCTTAAATGACACTTTGTATTTTAAGTAATTGAGGCTTTGTTTGTAGTTTATCGGTGAGAGATCATATTTCTTAAGCTATAATATAATATTAGTATTAAAATATTTACAACAGTGTTCTTACATCCTTTATTCTGTATAATAAATGCTATACATTTACTTCATAAATAAATACATTATTTTTCTTGTCAAAAGTTCACATGAATAACTAAACAACAGTTATTTCTTACAAATAGCTCATTGTAATTGCATTTAATATAGTAATTTCTTTGTTTCTCATGTCTGAGTTGGTATTTTTTCTGAATTTGTTCTTGTCACAGCTTGTGTTACACTTTTATAATACATAACCTCTAAGTTTGACCTTTGAACCTAAGACAGTGAGAAGTTGCATAGTATTTTAATTTAAGTCTATTAATAGTCTGGAATAACCTAGTGTGTTGTTTTTTTTGCAAATAGGTAGTAATTAGATTTGATGTGTGTTTACATTTTACCTAAATAAGTACAGTTGGCAGAATTTAATACTGTCATATATCTTGTCTTTACTTTCAGGCAGTGTTAATTCATTTTAATTAATTAGTGACTTTCTTAGTGGATTAATATAATTGGTACAGTCAGTTTCAATAAGTTGTGGAAATATTATTTCATTTTAACAGTTTAGCAGGGTGTTCATTGTTGGTGAATATTATTTAACTTTTGATCTTTGGACTTGAATATGGTTGAAAAACAATAAAAATATAAATTATTAAAAATAACTTGCAATACTTTAACTTCTTTTTGTATTTTTGTTATCAATAAGTGGCATAGGCACGTCAGTGGAAACTTTTCAATATCTCTTTTACTTTTGTATATACAAAATAATAGCTTTAATAATAGCTTTAAGGTATTCATTGTGATAAGTTATTTTAAATTTAAAGTTTATTGTGTTTTTTAACGGAGTACTGCTGTGTTATTGGCCGATTAATTTTACGGCTGTATAATATTATTTTACTAAATTTGTGATCTGGGTTTTATCCATTATGGAGGAGCGCCCCATTTGTTTTCACCTTTTACAGAAGGATGAATTGATGTACGAGGTCTCAATTCGGGACGGTACACCACTTAAAGACGTTAAATCACTGCGAGAACAGATCCGCAAATTATCTAAAGAAATACCTACTGATGACATTTCGGAGTATGAGGGGGATATCGAACCCGAGTTGAAACTTATATCATGTAAGCTGGATGAGCTGGAGCAACTGACTACTTCGAAACCTCCGTTAACTTTAAAATCTCTTAACCGGGTGCAGGTATTAGGGCATCATTTGTTTCATCGTTTGACGCGCGTTTCCCCTGGACCGGAGGATGCTGGCATCACATTGCATACAGCACTTACCGAACGCCTTATGCGAATTTTAGGAAAGATGGACCGTTTGTTTTCGGTGTTCAAGTCCTCGACTCCTGTGTAGGGTGATGCGGAGGGTGAAGCCAGTGAAGTGGATGTTTCAAAGGTCACCGCTACACCGACCATGTGCATAAACAAATACCAATCGGTTTGTTCGTTGAATTTGAAGTTTAGTGGGAAGTCCTGCGTGAAGGCATTCTTGCATCGCTTAGAGGAGTTGTGTGGCTCCCGTCAGATTTCTGAAGATAGACTTTTCTCTTCGGCTGTTGAATTATTCGAAGGTGATGCTTTGCTGTGGTTTCGTGGTATCAAGTCGGAGGTGACATCTTGGAAACAGTTGACTGCCGTCCTGTTAGAGGAGTTTTTGCCTTTTGATTATGATAGGCGCTTATTAAAGGAAATTCGAAATCGGACTCAGGGGCTGAATGAAAATATTTCTACCTACATTAGCATAATGCAGAACTATTTTAGCAGATTAACACAGCCGTTGTCTGATAAGGAAAAGTTTGACATCGTGTCCATCAATGTGAGACCCGAATATTCTGTACCATTAGCAGTTTACTCCGTTACTTCTTTAAAAGAACTTAAAAATGTGTGCCGCGTCCTGGAGGACAGCTGGCAGAGAGCTAATTCTTTTGTGGAACCTCCTCGGCCGTCGTCTAGTACGCTTGCTGCTGACTTGTGCTGCAAATCTCATGCACGCCCTAGAGTGGAAGCAAATAGGGTTGCGAGATTTTGTCCCCGCTGCCGTACCGACACTCATGAACTGTTTTCTTGTAAGTCGAGGGAGGTTGTTTGTTTTAAATGTGGAAAGGCCGGCGTTACTACCCGCACCTGTCCTACTTGTACTCCTCGTGCATCCAGTTCTTCAACCAGGGAGCCGAAGAATCCAGTTAGGCAGAACCGCCAAATTGATAATTTGGAGAGTCTCCGCGACACTAATCTTGGAGACCCTAATACCCGTTTAGTTGAATCTATTGTTCCTTCCGATACTTCGCAAGAGGTGAACCCGTTAGTTTCGCCTAGTGTTTCGGTGGTTCAGGACGTATTAGCAATTGACCGTGATGACGATCGGCCCCATATTATGGTTGAAATATTTAATTGTTTTCTAACTTTTCGTAGATTATTGGACTCTGGATCGTCCATTTCTATACTAGGTTCTAACCTATATCAATCATTCCTGTCGGAGGGTGTTACGTTGGACAGTAGTGTCAATTTTGGTTACATTGCCACTGCCAACGATTCTCAAGCGAAGGTTATTGGTTGCTTGTCTTTACCAGTCAAGGTTCGAGACTTGACTCGTATTATTAAATTTTATGTTATCCCGGATGTGACTACGCCTATGATTTTGGGCGTCGATTTTTGGAAGGAATTTGATATAGCTCCAAATCTATTTCGCGACTACTCCACTCGTGATCTCGATATTGTTCATCGCAAAGGACGGGAACATGTCGTTCCGGATGCTCTGTCTCAAACTGTACCTGTTCTGGAGATACGGTTGTGCCCCTGGTACAGTAAGCTTTTAGAAAGGTGCAAGCAGTTTCCAACTTCTTGTCCTAATTATTCTATTAAAGACGGTAAGCTCTTCCGATATTCCAAGAACAAATTCCGTTCTTTAAGCGAGTTTGATTGGAAAGAAGTCATTCCTTCTAATAAACGAATGGAATTTTTTAAATCTTGTCATTGCGACGAGGTCTCTCATTTAGGTGTTCTTAAAACCTATAAACGGTTATCTTTACACTACTTCTGGCCGTCAATGTACCAGGATGTAGTCGAATTTCTTCGGAATTGTGACACATGCGTCACTTATAAAGATTCTCAGAAACCTCCCGTCGGTCTTATGGGAATTCCAAAAGTCTTTTCCCGACCCTTCAATTTCATAGGGTCTGTTACACGTTTGCTATTTGGATTTATACGCATCTGTTTAGTGGTATGCTGTTTTCTCAAATTTGTTTTGTTGTTTCCTCTTGGACGACCCACAGGTAAAGCTATCGCCCAACGTTTAGAGGATGGAGTGTTTCTACGTCACGGTAACCCGCGCACGGTGATTTTGGATAATGAAAGCCAATGCACCGGTAGTGAGTTCAAGGCCTTGTTTCGTAAATCCGTTATTCCACAAGCACATTTCACTCCTTCCTGCGCGCGAGTAAATTTAGCTGGACGGTATAAAAAGGCTCGTCATTATAATCAGGGTCGTCAAGTCGGAGAACATCAAGTGGGTGACATTGTTTGGAAGAAAACATTTCCTCGGAGCGACGTGAGCAAGTTTTTCATGGCCAAATTAGCGCCCAAGTATCTTAAGTGTAGAGTATTGAGTAAACGCTCTCCACTTGCTTATGAGTTGGAAGATGTTGCTAGTGGTAAGAATTTAGGATTCTGGCATATCCAGAACCTTAAGAGTTCTAGTTTTTAATTTAATTTCAACTGGCCAAAGGCTGTATTTTGTCTTTTCCATCGTAGTTACTGGACGTGCACCCCGTTATTAATATATCTCGATGCACCGCCAGTATCTCGATGATGGAGCGTTGTGGCAAATAGTATACTGTGTCGAAGTTCTATTTGCTACCGCTATTTCTACTGAACCTCCACTTTATAGTGGCCCGAGCCTCGTGCTTTTCTGTTGCTGCGATTGGTCTGAAGCTTCAGGTCCTCAAATATTTAAGGGCCTGATGGTCTTATGTTTAGCCGCTGGCTTTTGTATCCTGTTTTTATTGAAGTCGTTGGACGTGCAGGCCGTTTTCGCCAAGTTTTCTTGTCTAGTTCTCCCTGCACCGCCAAGGTCTCGATGATAGGTTGTTCGCTTTCCCTAAGCGGATGTAGATAATTAAGGTGTTTAGGCTACCCCCAGCATCAAATTTCTTTACAAACTGTTCACGTCGTAGTGGCAGCTTGTGAAAGCATTTTTTTTTTAGCTGAGATTTTTCGGTTGTCATGTGTAGTTCCTTCTTAGTTATGCTTAGTTATGCATGTTTGTTTAGGTCGAACAGACTATTCCATCTAAGGATAGCCTGGCAGACGTATTAGTTGAATAAGTAAGCTTAGTATCCGAAGTATTGTTAGGAAATTGTAAATGCGTTCGTGATGATATCGCCCGGTCGATCGCGTGGGTTCGATCTGGTGTTTCATTTCTAATATCAATGTATAATGTTAGTCGTTTAGAGCTTTTGTCATTTATCGATTCTGGCTTAGCTAGTTGGAGTTCAATCCTTTTGTAACTTTGTTTCGGTCACGATGTTGGTGAAAGCTGGAGGGCCAGCTTAGTAGTGGGGAGGTACTGTAACGTAGAAATTTCTAAACCCCCCTTGTTTTATTTGTTACTTCCAATCGATAATTCCAATCGTAATCTCAGTATCACAACACTTAAAATGTGTCCCATCCTTAACCTTAGGCCAATGTTGCCGCTACTAAAAATCCGTTTTCCATTTGCGATTCGTTTCTGTTAATTACATTCTGATCGTCCTAATTTTAGAAAAGGTGTTGGATGTCATTTTCTATTCGTTTCAGATTATTCAGCGACTCAAGATTAATTCAAAATTATGTTTGGTCACATCGTCCGAAGCGCATTACTCTCATGTCGTCTTTTTTTTTTAATCTAGCAACACCGCACAATGACGCGTTATTTCGCTCTCTGATTTCCTTCGATCAGCATTTTATTTTTGTCCGAGTCTAAATTATTCAAAAAACTCCATATTTGGTACGTATTATAGTGTTGAGCTGAAGTGGCATCTTGGTCTTCATCCCATGTTGACAATGGTTGTTTTTTTTAGAATCTTGTGTCAAATACGAAGCAAAATAAGTATATATGTGTGTCGGGGACGGGTACGGATGGCCGGTGTGGTGTGGCACATTAGATGAGCTATTCGACATAGTTGCGGACGAGGAGGTAGTTGTGAGCAAGATGAAACACTACGGATGCAATTAACTTGATTTATTCCTTATACAATGAAGCACAAAATAACAGTTCCTGGCACAGAGGTCAGTAAGCTAGGTTATCAAAGTCTCACAATAGTCTTTATTAAATTAACACTGTAGGTATTGTCGAGTTATAACGTTTCACTGATTCTAACTTGGTAAAGCACAACGAAACGGGACAGTTCCAAGGCAGTAGTGCACTCGACGGTGGCCCAGAGTGAAGTGTCGGTGGGCGTTCGCTGAGTGAGCCGCCAAGACTCTGTCTAGCGCGCCAAAACAGGTTCAAGAGGGCGCTACTGTCGCCTTCCAATAGAGCGCTTTTTCGTTGAGCTTCCATACTAATGACCGTCTCCGACATGTGTATAATATGATTAATATGTGTATGTATATGCATATATTCAAGAATAAAAAATAATATTACGACTGTACCACTTTACATTGCCTAAATTACGCAAAATAATATTATGTAGTCCTTTGAGCTCTTAGATTGCATTTCAGGTTTGGGTGAAAAGAGCGGGTGGTGGTAAGAGCGAGTAAGACAGGTATAAGAGGCAAATCACATTTTGACAGCTCACGCACTGTATATCATTATAGAAAGAAAACAAATGAAAAACAAATCCAACAAGAAAGAAATTTAATTCAAGTAGGACAAAACTAGCTGATGAAAACACGAGAAGCATTAATGCATCATTCAACATTGTTAATTTTAAAACGAATCAAGATATAATATTCGCCGCTTTTCTCTCTGGCAGTTAATTACAGTTTTTCTTTTAGCAGTCTAGTAGCACTCTTGTTAGACGAACTGTAAGACGAACCTTCGTCGACGACCCGGCCGGTGCAAACTACAGTTTCAAGAGCCCTAGTGCAATTTATTAATGCAGCAAACTTTACTTCTCTGTAATCGTTTTAATTTTTTATTGATTTAGTTAAGTGTTTCCGGAGTGTTTGAATGCAAATCGAATCGAATGTGAAGGCAGTTCAAGGGCCTCAATGCGACGTTTGACACTGACGTCTATCCGGTGGTATTATGTCTACTCGTAATTTAGCGGTATAACTAAACGGAACTAAACTTGATGTTCTTTTAATTGAAATACTTAATTGATTTCGATGGGCATGCAATTAAAATTAGCGCGTCATATCGCTCAACTTCACATGACAGGAGTAAGCAATATGCCGAATTTAACCTATGTCAACTTGATAGTAAAACTTTACATCTCTTCATAAAAAATATTTAATAAAAAAATCGGTATTCGAGTTTCTATTTCAATGTAACCACAAATTAAATACAAAAAAGAAAAAGCCATTTACTCCCCTATTCACGCCCCATGTCTACATATTTCACTAAAACTATTTAGATCCCTATGCTCTATGAATGTCAAATGGGGTAAAGTTTTCGAGAGGAATAAAGGTAACTTATTTGGCAAAGGGACGTGACAAAGTAGAGAATTTCGCGGGAATATTTTTTATAGTTCACTCCCCTATCCCTTCTCTTGTATCTATCGTATAACTCACTATGAGATTAAAGTTTACATCTAGACTAAAAGTTCTACGTGGTTTTACTTCCATAAATTAGGGTATCTATGTACAACGATGCTTTGCAACAGTATAACAGATACTCTTATGTCAATTTTGGCTATTTAAACATAAATTGACATTAATAAATTCACTCAATATATATTATTATTTAGACAATATTGCACTTTACAGACAGCCAGTCATGCTACTTTGAATTTAACGCGAATCAAAATAAAATATATTCAGCTCAATGAGGTACAACATTGTATTTAGTTACTTCAAATAATGGCCTATCGCAGTTTAGAGTCGCAGTAATTATTTAAAGTTATTTAAAATGTGTAATTATACTCCCCGTTAGCTTAATACTTAAATATCTTCTAACAGTTAACAACCATGGCAATCGAGAGCATAACCCAATACTAATCGAACATAAGCACGGTACAAGATCGATTTCCGCGGGCAAATTTGAGGTGCCTATTTATCAAGGGTCAGGTACTACTATGAAGATAGAACTTTTAGCAAAAGAATTCCCTACATACTCAATAGTTTTGCCGTGAATATCCGACACGAGCCAAGTAAATCTAAATTTAAAAAGTAAGTATTTTAATAAAACAAGTGCCAGTCGGACTCGCGCACCGAGGGTTCGGTACAAACACTTTCCATCCTTAAGTGGTTAAGTTAAGTTTGCACCTGGTATGTATAGCGCTCCATACAAATGAGGTGCAAAGTTAACGCAACCAATCCCGTTTGTTGTATGGGAGCCCCCCTTTTAGTATTTGTTGTTATAGCGGCAATAGAAATACATCATCTGTGAAAATTTCAACTGCTATCACCGTTCTTGAGATACAGCCTGGTGACAGACGGACGGACGGACGGACGGACAGCGAAGTCTCAGTAATAGGGTCCCGTTTTTACCCTTTGGGTACGGAACCCTAAAAAGCATCTATTGCAGACACTTAATTGATAAGGTTGTTTATTCAAAGTGTCACTCAAAATGTTTAGAAATAAAAATACCTACCTTTGTTTAAATTAGTGTATAGAGACTCACACCTGCAGACAAACTGTACAGTTTTGCAGGGAACTGTATATATACTCAAGTTGTATACTTTAATTAATAAATAATTAAATACAACAAAAAGTCAGGTTGTGGTCTTGGTGGGAATCGCTGTAAGTGAAACGGCATTGCCTACACAAGAAACCATCTGGTGTGTTAGTGGTGGAACACCGAGTTTAAGCAGAACCCTGGCCTGTCTGAGTCACCTCTCGTCTCCGCCGTGTCTCCTGGGAACTGATGCACCTCAACCGCGCGGCCGCATCCTAGAGGTGCTGAGCTGAGGGTGCACATCGAAAGGCGAACTTTTCGCGCCTCAAAACAGAAGTAAAGTCACCAGGAAGGAAACCCGAAACAAAACCGAGCACGCCACCACCACCATCACTGGGCCTGGGGTATAGTGGGCTAAACCCGCCTATCTCAACCCAAAGCTGACTAATGAAACCGAGGGAGTACGAAACCGGTCATATTACGGAGACCTTTGCCTTGAAAACCCGGACACGAATTGCTTGCTGGATCGTGAGTACACTGAGCGAGGACAACCAACCAGCCCAAGCAGAAGCGCAGATGCTAGGATACCAGGTCCATTATCAGATCATGGTAATATAAAATTACATTGACACCAAACATTGTGTGCTTTGCAAGTTAAATGATTAGCAATTTATGAAATCACAACTTGCCGAATTTTAGGTAAACGTCACTGGTAGTTATTAATTATACAGAATTATCGTGCTCCGTGCGAATGTTGAATTAAAACTATGGACCTCAGTTTTCGATATCACACAGCTTGCTCTCTTGAATTATTTCTTCTCCCTAGTAATCAATAAGAATGAAAATACATGCTAAAACAGCTAGAAAATAAGTTATAAAGATGGATATTTAAAATTATGTAATGACTAATGACATTATTAATCGAATAGGTAGTTACAGAATAAGACTAGTAAAAGTAATATTGTATAAAAATCGAATTAACTATTACTGACTATAACTGTGTTAACTGACATATAAAATAACCACTAACTACATTGTAAAGGACCATGGGCATGTACTCTTTTGTAAAATTGACATATAATGTATTTGTGCATTATGAATAAATGAGTATGAGTATGAGTATAAATTTTCACATGCCATAACGGCTGTGTATAATAATATACTATACCAACTTATGTACCATATTTTCTGGCAATAAATCAGGCCTAAAACCTTCGGCCGTCCACCAGTCATCCGCCTCACTCGGTCTCGCTGAAATAATCTAGAGGAGAGGATTTGGAATAACGAACACCCTTCTGTCTATGTCATTGAATTGATAATAACATAACTCACTCAACCTTTGATAGTTGCCACTTGGCCTACAGATTGTACATGACTGAAAATTGCAAGTTTGCAAGTTGCGGGCGTCTTCTAGAACGCAATATTAGGATAATGGTTCCGAATGGATATCCCGCATGTAACAAAAGTTACCTGTCACCTTCCACCGTTGATCTCAGAGTCTGCCCGCGTCGCCGACCTCCGCTTTATTCCGAGGAAATTTACCAAATTGAATTATTGTATTATCTTTTACTTTTGATTATCTTTTTGGCAGGGCGCTTTAAAAGTAATATTTAATGATTGAGACGAAACCCGTTCTTGATAAATTCCCTTTGACAGCTATATAAAATATTTTTTGTATTGTCATTGTGACAGGTGCGTATTTCAATTTCCTTGACTTTTTGACTAACTGTATCTTCACAGATATTTGGCTCTCCATAAATTAACTTTATCATAATGAGCAAGACGCTGAGCATGCGGGATGGCGGTAGTAGGTTGGTAGTAATTGACGGCGCTTAGGGTGAAGCCAGACGAGTGTAATTTGAGTCGCGTAATTTTGGTCGAGCATCTATTCACGTGATCACGTCGCACTAAGTATGGCGCAACCGAAATTACGCGACTAAAATTACGCTGGTCTGGCTTCACCCTTAAGCTTAGTCGCCTCTTATGACACCCCTCGCACATTGCGTGTGGCGAGCTATAGGGGATACCCTATGTTCAGCAGTTGACCTCTGTAGCTGAAATGATAAATAGAACTCATTTTAAATATTTAATTTTATCGATTACTTTAACAAAGGCATCACCCCAAAAACAGTATATTTTCGGAAGCTCGCACATTTTTAATACAACCTTGAAAACAAACACATGCCGCGAATTTAAACGTGCAAGCGACCTTAATCTGTCGATTATACACATAAACCTTTCACGGGAAAACCCATTAATCAATCACGACTACTGAATTTGTATTATCGTGGCATAACCACAAATACTTTTGAACCTTTTATAATATTAACAAGGGTTAAGGGTTGAGGGAATATTGGAATACAAAATGCTTTAGAATAAGTTAGGCTGCTTTATAAAATAAAATAAACTAACCATTTCTTTCTCGTGTGAAAAGAAAGATTAAGTTTCAATTGTTTGACGAGCCATGATAGAAAAGCTGTTTCTCACTCAAACCCACCACAGAAAGCCTAAAAATTATCCATCCATACATTCACGGTACAGCTGTCCATCTCCTTGCAAACAGATCACACTCATGTGCTGATGCCACGAGGGCATTGAGCAATGAGCATAGCCGGCCCATGGAATAGCGGGGAGTTCCTGCGCGACTGAAATGTGCCGTTCTCCCGTTCGAGAACGTTCTTTCCCCATACAAAACGGGAAACGTTTTTGAAAACGGCATGTCTCTGCGCGACACCATCCTCACCACCGGCAGGGTCAGCAGAAGGCGCACCCGCGGTTGGAGGTTTATACTCTTGAGGATCAGCGAAAAACAGTTTTACTACTTGCTGCACGTGTTCTGGGCAGTCAAATTTACCTTGTAAGTAATGTACGACAAAGACCAGCAAAATAGTACTTCGCTTTACCTCTAGCGAGTCCTAAACAGCCAGGCAGAAACTTTGTTGGATCTAAGTAAGGCTTACTGAATATTTTCAAGAACAGGACTGGTGGACTCGTCGTTACCAACACCAACACACACACCCAGTATACACAACCATTTCAACATGATCTAACCATCTAATAATTTACCAGGTAACTCGATTTGGTTGATTATATGTGTAAAATCTTGAATATGGTTTAATTTCGAGAACTGAATAATGTCTTGCATATTCATGTATGTAAAATGAATATGCATGCGAGAATGCGTCAGTATAACGTAGTCCACTACCTACGAGGAAAATTGTCATAAGTAACTTTATAAAGTATACAATAAATACGAGTTTCCACGAATTTGATAAAGAGTTCAAACTCGTCTTAAAACGTAGTTCAGTTGCAAGGTTTTGTTCTCTGGTCACGTATTTTTAAAGTGGGGACTCTAGTAGGATGGAAATTTTTATAGTGATTTCGTATGACGCTTGAAATATTTAAGTTAGAATTAGAGATTTAAGATTTGTATTGACTTGTAAAAATATAATATGAGATGTAAACGTATTATACTTAATTCATAATACTTTTATTCCTGAATGTGGGTTGTTAGTTTTTTATTATTTATTGTTTGCAGTAGATATTTTAGTCTGACTTGTATTCTTTTCAGTTTCACCTATTTCTATCTATCTATCTATCTATCAGCCACAGACGTCCACTGCTGAACAAAGGCCTCCCCCATGACTCGCCACAAAGTGCGATCCTGTGCAGACAGCATCCAATGATTCCCCGCTACCCTCACGAGGTCATCCGTTCACCTATTTATCACGTCTTAAATGTCAACGTAATTAAATGAACATTTTTCTGAACACAATTAAGTTCCTTGTTTTATAATTTGTGCAAAAATCGTGTAAGTTTAAATAAATATAGTTGACTACCGTTCATCAGAATTCATTTCTTTGCAACGATGGTTACCGGTTCATTATCCTTTCATTCTGTGTCGATTAGTGAAGAAAGTCTACAATTTATCATTTCTAATTAACCATGCCAGGCCAAAATATCCACATCATAATTAAGCCTGTGTCACTGACAATGCTCTTATTATAATTATGATAAGTAGTCAGAGGCATTTAGCTCAATATAGCTCGCCGCAAAATGCGATCATGTACATACCACATCCACTAATTTGCAAACCTCGCGAGGTTATCCGTCCACCAAGTCGAGGGCCATCCTAAACTGCGCTATCCTATAGTATGGGTGGTCGCCACTCCTCCGAAAGAATCTCCTATGCAGTTACTCACTATCTATTAAATACATGCATTAGTAAGTGAAGCATGAAGCAAGTCAAATAATCTGTACTAAGCATATTTTCCCCGAACAAATCCTGATTTTTTAAACGAGTAACAAAAGTATTTTGCAACGAAGCTGGACTAATAGTGAAAAGAATTTTAAATAGCAGTCGGAACCGATTAAGCAAATAATATTACAGGATTGCTTGTAAGTTAACATCTGAAATATTTCATATCAGTATGAATCAATATGAAATTGTATTTGATTCTACGTTATTCTGCATATTGAGATTGTTAGAGTATAAAATAATGTGAGTATTAAGCTGATAGTGTGCTATTCCAGGATAATACTTTTATTTTTGTGGGTATCTTGAGTCAGTTTTAACTCGTGTTGTTTTTGTGCAAACTTTTATACATATACCTATCCAAAAGTTTAGCTTTAATATACTAATAAATATTTATAACTGGACAATAAATTCATGACTTAATAAATTAACTCAATTAAAACTAAATTATAAAAATAATAAGGTTCAAAAAACACCGCTTCCTGTCATTTCTGGTCCAAAGGTGCCCACAACGCTCGCAGCATTTGCATAAATAAATATTAGGAATATTTTCAATTGTTTGTTAGTCCCTTATAATATAAAATGTTAACAAATACAAAAACTTACTCAAATAACCCGCCCCGCACCATTCCAGGCGCAAAAGTTCCCAACACACTCGCTGCGTTACCGCGTTGAACAGCGATCGATAACCTCTGCGCCAGGAATGATCCGGAGCGAGCATCATACCCTTTCTCCCTCAAGCGACCCCCAAGCTCTTTCAGGAACGCCCTTGCCTCCGCGCACCAACAACCAGACGTTTCAACGGCCAGAGGAACAAACAAATAGCCCCCCAAACAAGCATACTTCGCCCTCTTCCTAAAGGCGGCAGTCTCAGCAGCGGCCCCGGCCAAAACTGAGGTACGACCAATGTGCGACGCAGCATAAGTGCTCACGCATGTAGCGTCCCACAAAAGGCACTTTCCTTTCTGCCAAGGCACCAACGTCATACCGTCCGGCCTCTTGCCATCTGAACGGCTAAGACCAGGAGGTTCCAGCAAACACGGCACACCCGCAGAGACAAGTGCCCTGCGGATGATATCGTTTAAAGCGTGATGGCGTGGAAATCTTCCTGCACACCGACAACAACTCAAAGCATGGTAGCCGCTGCTCTCTACCATTGTGCCACAGATGCATAAGTGAGGTACACACACATCGCAGCCCAAGCGGAGAGCAACCGCTACCCGCAAAGAATCGTTGTCGAGAAGAGTGCCTAAATGCGGGGAGGGAAGCGCATGCAGCCACGCGCCTGACTCGGAAACCGATCCCGCAAGAAGTCTCGCTCTGTCCACTCCCACCGCCGTCCCTAACAAGCCCTCAAATACCCGCTTCACCCCAACGTCGTCCCACAGCCGCTGAATGTCTTTCCTCTCAGGTGGGGGTTCGCCCGGGTTGACAGCCTTCCAGGCCTCCAAAGCATCGGCAGCGAAAGGTACAGCAACCCTGTCACCATCCGAATTTAAAATTTGAGTAACAAGGGGCTCCACCCCACCCGCCGAAGCCAAGAAAGCCGGTAGACACACGTCCCGCGCACGTCGGACACCTAGACCACCACTCCGGATTGGTAATGATGCAAGGGCCCACTGGTCCGGATTGAGGGAGACATTTACTAGTGACTCTATAGACTCTCTTAACACGTCGTCAAAAGAATCCAAGAGTTCAGGGTGAAGCCAAGTCGGTACTGTGCGTAAAAAATAGGTGAGCTTGGGAACGGCGAAGCAAACCCGCAGCAAAACGAGCGCAACATGCGCCGACAGATCTTTCAACCTCTCCCGTACCGACAACAGAAGCTGCCTACGTACCTCGAAGGCCTAAGGGACAGCATCAGGAAAAATAGGGGAGCCCAGAAGGCTAAAAGTCTGTGCCGACAACTCTGTGAGCCCGGGAAGCAAGTCGCTAAAAGCGGAAAAGGAGGACCGGGAATCAGCGCTGCAAGGGAAGAACTCGCACTTTCCCGCGTTAACCTCCAAACCCAGGTCTCGGAAGCGTGGAAGAAGCGCGATCAGGTCCTGCTTCACGACCTCTGGCGTACCGCCCAATGTGCCATCGTCCAAGTACCATAAATTTAATGGCGATTTAAGCTCAGATATCGCTTATTTTCAATTTCTATTTATGACACCGCACCTAAGTCCGCCATAGCCGATGATAGAATCACGAACAAACCACTCGATTGAGTTTAATAATCCGCGTGCGTAAACGTCATTTTCATTTCTACAGCAAGTTGAAAAAAGAAAGTGAAGCAGTTGAAATAAGAAAAAACGAGAATTTTATCCGGCTTCCGGTCCGTGACTCATTATGGCCGCATGCGTTTAAGTTTTGTTGTCCGTTATTTATTCATTTTTGTTATTCAATGTGTAGTATTGATAGCGTATTGTGCAGTGATCTAACGTATGAGTGAATAGCTAATGAAGAATTCAACTTGAAGCGTTCATAGCCCTTCCTGGGTCAAGGCCCGATAGTCCGCGTGTTTTTTTGTAAATCGCTATCACTTTACAAAAGCAAAACCTCACCGAACAACGGCATGCTCTACGAGCAAACTCGAAATTGGTGAAATCATCATTAACTTTGATGGAAGCCATATTTTAAAATTAGAATTAGAATTAGAGAATTTTATCCGGAAAGACGGTTTTAAGCTTTCGTCTCCGTAAAATCCAGTGATCAGCAAGTGTAAATCACTTAATATAGGTCGTTCTCCAACTATAGATATCGTAGGTGTTGTGTCGGTCGAGTGGCAACCCCAGTGAGCATACTGACAATAAACACCAAGTGCGGGTAGTTCGAAATACTCACGCGACAAGAAGACGTTGATGCCCGCCTCTTCAGTCTCATTAAGACCATGAATGTAGACGGCTTCCGGTCCGTGACTCAAGATGGCCGCATGCGTTTAAGTTTCGTTGTTCGTTATTTATTCATTTTTGTTGTTCAATGTGTAGTATTGATAGCGTATTGTTCAGCGATCTAACGTATGAGTGAATAGCTAATGAAGAATTATTCAACTTGAAGCGTTCATTTTTGTAAATCGCTATCACTTTACAAAAAGCACGATTTTCTCAACTCACCGTACAACGTGGTATCAATCCTCTATCTAGTCGCCTAGTACGATTGGCAACGAGACATTGGCAGTAATGGTCGCTTAACTGTGACCGGTTGCCATTTAAAAAAAAGTAGAATCTGGGGGCACGGTAGTGCCAAGACGAAAAAAAAAGAGGCGGGGCACTACCTACCTTTTCTCGAACCGTTTCGTCTCATTTTCAAACCCTCATAGTTTCGTCCCAGTCCCGTCCAGAGCGCCCAAATTCACAGGTTAAGATGCAATTAGGGAACATATGAAATGTACTAAATTTCATTGATCTAGCTTTTATACTTTAGGTTTTATTGGTACCTAAAATACGCCGATTTTGCCACTCACTCACTGATGTATCAAAACCTCTGGGGTACTTCCCGATGACCTAGAAAGCTGAAATTTGGTATGTAAGCTAGGTTTAGAACACAAACAATAGAATAATTCTGAAACTTGGAACTTTAACCCCCCAACCCCTTAAACTAGGGGATGGAAGTTTGTATGAGACTTCTGCAAATTTTGATACTAGAGGTCTGAAAATTGATATAGGGACTCCTTTATTATTTATAAATAATATAATACATATTCTAGGATTTAAAAAAAAACACCCCCCACCCTTTAAATAAGGGGATGAAAGTTTTTATGGGTTTTCCATAATGGGCGATAAAAGTAGTATATATCGGGCTAAACGTAAGTATTTCTTATACACAATTATTACTACTTCCATATCTACACTTCGACATCGTATTTCAAATATTTCTTTATACATATACCTATCAAAATGCAATAATAAATGCAGCGCAACTAACACGCGGCATTATATATTTTAATTTTTTCTATCCGTCTTAAGTAGATTTAAGCGCAATATGAATGCATAAGAAGAAATGATATTATCTGGGGGCACGGTAGTGCCCCCGCCAAGACGAACAAAAAAGAAGGGGGCACTACCTACCTTTTCTCGAACCGTTTCGTCTCATATTCAAACCCTCATAGTTTCGTCCCAGTTAACACTAGAGCGCCCAAATTCTCAGGTTAAGATGCAGTTAGCAAACGTATAAAATGTACTAAATTTAATTGATCTAGCTTGTATACTTTAGGTTTTATAGGTACCTACAATACGCCGATTTTGCCACTCACTCACTGACGTATCAAAACCTCTGGGGTACTTCCCGATGACCTAGAAAGCTGAAATTTGGTATGTAAGCTAGTATTAGTATACAAACAACAAAATAATTCTAAAACTTGGAACTTTTACCCCCCAACCCCTTAAACTAGGGGATGGAAGTTTGTATGAAACTTCCGCAAATTTTGATACTAGAGGTCTGAAAATTTGAACCTATAGGGACTCATTGTTATAAATCAAATACATATTGTAGGACTTTTAAAAAATCACCCCCCACCCTTTAAATAAGGGGATGGAAGTTTGTATGGGTTTCCCATAATAGGGGATAAAAGTGTATATATATGGGGCTAAACTTAAGTATTTCTTAAATACACAATTGTCTACTTCAATTGACGCCCAAGAAACCCTGCAGCCCAAAAAAATTAAAAATTCTAGGGCACCTTACAAAAAGAAATGAGATCCCACCAAAAACATTTCATGTAAAATTGACGGCCAAGACTCACATTCTCATAAAAGTTATCAGATCCCAGGAAAAGCCAAGCCCCTAAGCCTCGACTTTACTAACCCCACCACCTTGGTTTAAAAAGTATGGCATCAACTGGCTTCAAGCCCCTAAACCCGGAGTTTACTAAACCTACACCTTTGTTTCAAAAGTATGGCTTGGCCGTTTCATAGAGTACCGTAAATATGTCTAGCGGACTGTCCGGCCCCTATGGTAAGGAATTAAGTTTATAAGTATATATTATCAAAGACATAAACTTAATTTCTTGATACCATATGGGCCAGACGGTCCGTTGGACTTATTTACGGTACTCTATGAAACGGCCAAGCCATACTTTTGAAACAAAGGTTTAGTAAACTCCGGGTTTAGGGGCTTGAAGCCAGTTGATGCCATACTTTTTAAACCAAGGTGGTTGGGTTAGTAAAGTCGAGGCTTAGGGGCTTGGCTTTTCCTGGGATCTGATAACTTTTTTACAGCTAAAGCGTTATGAGAATGTGAGTCTTGGCCGTCAATTTTACATGAAATGTTTTTGGTGGGATAGAATTGACCATGAATGCAACATCGCATTCGAAACGTCGAGGTAATTTTAATAAACTCTTTTTGAACGTGATTACCTAAGTGACTTTTTGTTATAATAATTTATATATAATTTACAAGAGTAATTTTCTCAAATATTATTAATTAGCCGCAGTTTCACTGCGTAGAAGTATTCATTGTTACTTAAAAGAAGGATTATAGGAATAACTAACAAGCATTAGCGTGTATTTACACATATATTTTTATGTAAAAGTACATTGCAAATAGTTGTTAGGATACCTATCTAATTCGATCGAGCGATCGATCTTATTGCAATTAACATATAATCTTTTGATGATCTCACTTCATATTCTTAAAATTTGACATAAGTATATTTTAAAAAAGTAATAAGCTTCTGCCCGCGGCTTCGTCGGCGTAGAATCAGTTGATTGTCATAATATTGATTAAAACGCCCAAATAAAAGTAACCCAGGTACCGTACATAAATATCATTATAAATGTGACATTTTAGTCCATAATTTGTGGTAACAGAAAAGATGTCAAACGTAAATAATAAACAGACTCTAACGTTCCTACTGCAAAATCGTGTTGAATTAAAACTTTCGTAGGAAGTTAGGCTCATTTATTAAATTTTGCATCACCAAAACAATGCTCACTAAGGTACGTAATAATCATAAGTAATAACTTTGGAACAAAGTTTCCGAGCCTACTTATAATCCTTGTTTCAATTTCAGGCGTTCCGGGATCATAAGACGACTCATGAAAATGATCATTAGTGAAGACCTGTACTGCCTTTCGAAGAAAATGAATGAACTGCTCATACCAAAAAGTAAAATGAATATTTTCATAAATATTTATTTTACTGTTGGGGATTTGACTTAGGTATAACTTAAGAAACATGCTATAGTGTAGAAAATCTCTTTGTAATTCCAGTATTTTTTCCAACCTAACGCGATTCTTCTTCTAATTTCTCTTCCACTGCAATCATCAAATGACACCAGCTGTCCCAAGTACGGGTATTCATCCACGTAGCTTTATTAGGGGGAAAAAAAAAACTGGAATTACAAAGAGATTATGAAGAATAAGGAAATTAATATAAGTTTAAAGAAGAAGCTCTATGAAGTTGCTACTCTCCCATGTGTCACATACGGTTGCCAAACCTGGGCTCTCAGAAAAGAGTTGGAAAACAAACTAGCAGTTTTTCAACGAAGGATGGAGAGAAGCATGCTCGGTATTCGAATTTCTGACAGGCAAACTAATAAAAGCATAAGAACCAAAACTAAATTAACCGACATCTTGTTAAGAGTGAGAATACTGAGATGGAGCTGGGCTGGGCACGTATGCAGAATGGATCCAACCAGATGGACCTGAAAAGTCACCGAATGGACACCAAGAGGACGGAAAAGGAAATGCGGACGCCAAAGGAAAAGGTCTGAAGGATGTCTTCTCAAAAAAGGTTGGGCCAGACTGGATGCAAAAAGCACAAGATAGACGGCTGTAGAGGGAAATGGGGGAGGCCTACGCCGCAGAGGCGACTTTTACCTAGTAAATTAAGGACAAGTTGTTTATATGTAATGTAATGTTAAGGTAATAGAATAAAGGCTTTTTTTATTTTATTTTATTTTATTTATAGTGTAGAAAAGGGGGGTAATTCGACCAATTTTAGAGAGATAATGGAGATCTCTCCATTTCATCGCCATCCGTCACTTTTGACGTGTCCCTACTTGACAAGTGGCGATATCCCTAGAACATCGCAACTTCGTCAAACCGTGACAACAAATTTACGTCCGCAACTCCAAAATTGAAAAATATATTGAATGCTGCCGAGTGACAAAGCTACTAGCCTAAAGCATTATATTGTTAATAGAAATATCAGCATCGGGGTTCAAGCTCCTTTATTATCTATTGAAGTCAGCTGTATAATCGATTTTCTACACCGTCGACCCCCTTTTCGATTTTCTCTGAAAGTAAGGATATTGAAGGCGCAAGGTAAGCTAAGTAGGGCTTTTCAAAATGAGGTTCATTATTTTGAATAGAATATTATAATGTAGAGTATATCACCCTAATATTATAAAGGCGAAAGTTTGTGAGTGTGTTTATGTGTATGTTTGTTACTTCTTCACGCTCAAACGGCTAGACCAATTTTGATTAATTTTGGTGTGAAGGTACCTGGCATACTGGATTAACACATAGGCTACTTTTTATCCCGAAACATGTAGTTTTCCCGTGGGATAAGCGGGTAATACCACGTGGCGCAGCTAGTAATTAATGAAACCTGAACAATACGAGTGCAAAAGTATTAGGGTGATCAAATTAGGAACTGTGAGGACGAGGACACATAAATATATAGTGATTTTGAAATAAAAACGGACAGACAGACGTTGGAGATTTATTAGGTATAAGGTTTCGTTTATAGAAAGGAATAAATTAATAACAGCTGAGTTTTGAAAAAAACAAAGTATTCATATATTAGATTTATTTCATATATTTTACAACAATGTTAGTCGCTTTTTGTCTGTTAAAAAAGAGAATTCCAATGTGTGTTAACCTAATAGTGCAACAACATATAGAATACTTTTATGATTAAGGATTTTAATGGCTTTGCCGTTTACAATCGTTTTTAATTTTACAGATTAGATCTATTCCTTATACACAATGATTCAATATTCTTGAACTGTATGTACATTGCATTCAATACACGTTTAAGTGAATATCTATTTAACCTACAAATATAACATTGAGATATATTATGAATATTCTCTTAAGCTATTTCATTACAATGAAAATCAATTCTAAATAAGACAATGAAACTCATTATGTACAGTCTACTTGGTTATATTAATGATCATTATGATTCTTAAGCTTATAATAATTATAACTAATCAGAGTTGTGTTTAGTTATGTTATATTTTGAAATAACTTAGGTGATCATAAAATAAATTTAGTATTTAGTAATTTAGAATTTTTGACTTTGCTAACTGGTTTTCAACCAAAATATAAATAGTATTGTCCTTATAAACATTTTTAACATTTTCCTAAAACATAAATCACAGTAATCTAGCTAAGGGTAGGAAACACTGATACTTGATTTAATTCAAAAAACACTTTATAATTATTGTAGTACTTTCAATACCTTTTTTCCATTGTAAATATATTATTATTTAGTATTTAATCATTGCCTCTTTATGTTTATTTACCGAGCTCTCTGTTTATTGAGGATCGTATAATTCACAGCATTGTTTTATTGAAAGCGCCATTCTCCTGATATAGTCCACTATCAACAAGATCAGTACGTCATAACTGTGAAACGCGAGACGAATACTTTTTGGAGTTTATTGGAGTTTATTGGAGTTTACTCCTTAAGAATCGATTTTCATATATAAGCCCGGGGTATGAAAAATATGGGGTATAAAATCGAACGTATCTGCCGTGCTAATTTAAAAAGTCGTATCTCAGTATACGATCGGAGTAAAAATACGACTTCTTAATTTAGCAGGTTATGCGTTACGCGTTATAGGCTAAGATCCCGATATAAAATGACCTTCACCGAGATGTTTATTTTATGAAATGTATTTTATAATCAATTTAATATGTCAATAAATATATTGCATATGGGTTGCCTAACAAATTTTAGTCCAGGGTATGTTTAATTAATAATAAAAAAAAATGTTTTAAGCATTTCACCGGTTTGATTAATATTAGATAAATTCTATACCAATCGAAAGTATGAAGCCCATAGAATATGCAAACGTTAGGTTACCTATTCTTTTCCCGTCACAACTATCGGGTAGCCAGGTATAAACAGGTAAATCTATACCTACTAGCATTTTGCAACGGTCTGATTATTGAATTGAAACTGAATAAAATTAAAGATTATTTAATTATGAATTTATCTAATAATCAAATCGGTGAAATGTTAAAAAAAAATATATTTTTATTTTTTACTAAACATACCCTGGACTAAAAATTGTTAGGCAACCCATATGCAATATATTTATTGACATATTAAACTAAATATAAAATACATTCATCAAATAAACATCTCGGTGAAGGTCGTTTTATATCGGGATCTTAGTCTATAACGCTTAACGCATAACCTGCTAAATTAAGAAGTCGTATTTTTACCCCGATCGTATACTGAGATACGACTTTTTAAACTACCATTATGTTCAAATAAACAAACTATAAAATTGTCAATGTCAACTTCATGTCGAGTGTCAACAAAATTTTATAAATAAAATAAAATTTAATCAAATCTACGCTTTACGGGTAAAATGTGCTGCTTTTGAAACAATAGCGCCCGTCACACAATCGGCTAAAAGATACGTGTTCGTTTCAGCTCCCAAACAAACCTAACGAATTTTTGTGATATCCAAGATTACAACTTTTATAACGTGCAATGCAAAGACCGTGTTTTCTTGGTGTTTAAGCCGTGCTTGTATGGTGCTAAGATCGAAGAAGACGTCTTGCTGTAGAGAGAGAGACCGCTTTAATTGTGACTCAGCTTTAAGCTTAGAAATAGAGAAGGCGTGAATACTTTTCCATCACCACTGCTCTCATTTTCCTGCATTCAGCCGCAGAATGGTTTTGATTTCGTGAAACTTTCCAGGATAAATACATACATAAATCAAGGATCCAACACAACCGAGCCATTCATTTTCTAGACGGGAGTCTTGCCGACCGACAAGAAGCTATGAAGTTTAAATCGAAATTGTTATGTTTTTGATGTTGGCTTTTAAATTGTATCTTTTTTTATTATAATTGCTTGTATTTTTACTTTTATTTGTAAGTGTTAGTTATAAATATGAGTGATCCTTCTTCATCCTTGCGCTGTCCCCATTGTCCCAACTCAACTCGAACTTTTACCCCTCATGGACTTAAAGTGCATATAGGGCACATGCATAAACATTTTCCCCAAGTCATCCCCTCCAACCCTAGACTGTCGGTTTCACAGCAAGCTCATGGTAACAACCCCATTCATCTAGATTTTGGTGATCTAGCTACGTTAAAGCAGTCAGTACGTGTGTTACGGCATATCCCCAAAGGGGCGCGAAACTTGGCAGCGGCCAAATTGAGCGACCTCATTGATAAGTGTATCGACTCCAATGGCACTCTCGAATGGTTTAGTTTACTGTCTTTTGCCTATTCCGCACTCAAATCGCCTGAAGCGTCGGCCACGGGCAATTTAACCACGAAAGTTAAGAGAAATATTAACTCTGCTTCTTTTGATATCAGTGGGAACATCGGTGCAGAGACCACGCCTTTGAGATCACACTCCATACTGAAGACAATTGAGCGTAAAGTACATGAAGGGGATCTCAGGTGCAGTGCGAGTGCTTATGTCGGATGAGGGCGTGGCGCCGTCGAGCCCTGAGACTTTAGCTACGCTGCAGTCGAAGCATCCAGCCCCGTCCCGGCCACTGGTACTTCCACCGGAACCTGACATATCTATTTCTGCCTTAACTGTTAAGCCGGAGGAAGTGGTGCAGGCACTCAGCTCTTTCAACAATAGTTCAGCCGCCGGTTTGGATGGTATCCGCCCTGTTCATCTTAAGGAGCTTACGTCTGCATCTGCGGGAGACGCCGATTTTCGGCTCCTGGAACATCTGGCCAAGCTTTGTAATTTTTTGCTCAGTGGTCAATTAAACCCTGAAGTTTGCTCCTATATTTATGGTGCTTCCTTATGTGCGCTGTCAAAAAAAGACGGTGGTATAAGACCCATTGCCATAGGCAGCGCTTTCCGCCGCTTAACGGCAAAGCTAGGATGCCGTGCAGTGAGAGAAGAAATGGCAGCTTATCTGCAACCTTGCCAATTAGGGTTTGGCACAAGATTGGGCTGCGAGGCTGCAATTCACGCTACGCGGGCTTTTTCGGTAGATAGCAAAAACTTAGAATCCGTTTTAATACGTATAGTTAAGTTCATATCATTGTAATAGTTAAGTACTTATGCTTTCTGAAAAAATGACTAACTGTTGAGTTTCTTTCGGCGTTTCTTCTCAACAGTGGTCTCCTCTTGTGAAATGCCGGTAGACTCAGACATGTAAAAGTGCCCTTGTGGCCTACTTGCAGAATAAAGTTCATTATTTCATTATTATTATTATTAATTAAAATTGATTTAAAAAACGCGTTTAACTCAGTGGAGCGTGATTTTTTACTGTCCGAAGTGAAGGATAAAGTGCCATCACTCTACCCCTTCATTTTCCAAGTATATTCTTCCGCTTCTAATCTTTTCTACAATGGTCCTCTTGTTATTTCCCAAGTTGGTGCACAGCAGGGGGATCCGCTAGGCCCTTTAGTTTCTGTCTGGCCATACAAAAGGTAATTTCAGAGGTTAAATCCCCATTGAATATCTGGTACCTAGATGACGGTACCCTAGGTGGTAAACCTAAAGAAGTGGAACAAGACTTGCTCATGCTCCTGCCTTGTTTAAAAGCTCTGGGTTTAGATATTAATTTCAGCAAATGCGAATTTTTCCCCTGCAGTACCAACTCACACGATTCTTTCCCCTTATTAAGTGCTCTGCTCCCCGGACTGAAAGTGTTGTCGGCGAGATCTTTCAACCTCTTGGGGTCCCCAATATTCCCAGAAGCCATTCCTGAAGCCTTCGAGGAGAGAAAGCTGCTTCTGCTGATGGCTGCGCAGAGGTTGAATGAACTTTCGGCTCACGTAGCCCTCGTTATGTTGCGAGTTTGCTTTGCCGTGCCCAAGCTGACATATTTCTTGTGCACCGTGCCAGCCTGGCTGCACCCTGTCCAGACAGACTCCTTTGACTTCGTGTTGAAGGAGAGTTTGGAAAAGGTGCTGAACGTCTCCCTTAACCAAGGTCAATGGGACCAGGTTTCTCTGCCGATTCGAACTGGTGGTTTGGGCGTGCGTCGCGCGCGAGATGTGAGCCTCCCGGCCTTCCTGGCTTCGGCGTGTGGGGTGGTGGACCTTGTCACTCAAATTTTATCTTTTGATGGTGACAAGGCTATCATTCCTTACGCCTCCGATGCTTTGACGGCCTGGACGGCTCTTAATCCCGGCGTAGCCATACCCGTAGAATTGTTCCGTCAGCGTCTATGGGTTTATTTATATGAGAGTGCGCGCACCACGATTTTCATAAACCCATAAGTAAGCTTATTTCTGCGACAAAATTATCGCGCGACTAAAAAAAATCGTGGTGCGCGCCTGGCCTGAAGAGTAAACTCCAGTCGTGCGTCGGAGCTGACACACACACTTTTTTTTTTTATCTGTATGGTCGCTGGCCCAAAGGGCCCTTTGCACTGCTGGGTGTCCGAGACGAATACTACCTGTCACTTTCCTTTTAATACCGTACGAGCAAGATGGATGATGCTGAGTCACGCGACAAGGGAAGTCGCGGCAAGATATGCTAGCCCTGCTGGTGATAGGCTCCCAGCAAAACAATTCTTTAAAAATTATAAATATTTTACTCGTGGTTTTGGTGTGTAGTAATTTAGTAGTTTAAGGTAGTGGTTACCTTTTCGGGTAAAAAACATAAAAAACATAAAAAATACCGATTTAAATACCTAATACATATTTAAAAACCTAACAAATAGGTACGTTAACAGTTTCCTAAATTGTAATTGAATTTTTGGTAATATTGTTTGTAATGACGCTATTTCACATATTAAATAAAGCACTTGTTCAGTACAAATGTTGAAAGATTGATGTACATCTTATTGAACGCAAAAACAGATTAAAATATAACGATAGCAAATATAAAGGCGAACTTATGACGCTATTTCACATATTAAATAAAGCACTTGTTCAGTACAAATGTTGAAAGATTGATGTACATCTTATTGAACGCAAAAACAGATTAAAATATAACGATAGCAAATATAAAGGCGAACTAATCCCTATAAGGAAGGTTTATACCACGACTTCCACTGGATGAAGTATTAGCATGACTCAAATGGCTAATAATGACGCAGCGTTCACAGGCACTTCACTTTCCACTTTACTTGCCCGTGGTTATTATTCTTATCTATCTCTTATCCTTAGTTCGCGTAAAAGTTACAATTGCGTAGGCAATAGTACGATAATTCCGATTTTCAGTTTAATTCTTATTTGACTGCTTACAAGGAAGAATAGTCTAAGCCCATATAATTGTACGTTTTTTTTTCAATATTTTTTTTCTAGTACATTCCATGCTACTGCGCGTTTTGAAACTTTCACAAAAATTGCACGGTCACTCGGATTAAATTCCCTCTCAATTTGTTTAGGGTCACACACTGAGAATAAATAGGTCATGATGCGCGGGTCATGTTCATTTTCGGGTTGTGATCTAGAGGCGCTGGAGTTGTAGATACTAGTTTATATGTTACTCATAATATAATTCATAATTTTTTATGGCTTTTTACTGTTACTATAGGTGTCGTTAATTTTACAATTGCAGACTCACTACAATAAATTAAGATAATAAACAAAAATAAAAGCGAAACCTCAAAATAAAGTTTACACTTCTATCTCGTTTTGGTGTTAATTCCTATTTTCAAATATCATTTGCTTACCCTCAGCTTGGACACAATTTGTTTATATAGTTAACATTGCAAAATCAATTATAATAAAATTTATTCTGCGCAATACAAGGAAATACCTAAATAGCGCTGTGAAACTAAAAATACATTTTGGTAAGTACAAATCCTTTTCACGTATAAATTTTGAGAATTACAAAGTATACGTATTACGTTACACCACTAACGAGGATTCAGGAAGCAAACATTATGATCACCGAAAGGTAGATGAGCGAAAGGCTGTGCCAGAATCCCAGGGTCCCCTTGTTCCACGTGTCGTGTTGAACGGCGGCTTGATTCTCACCTGTTGACAAAATCATAGCATTTGATAATAATCTGCCGAGAGATCTTAACTAGAAACTTACCATGACATTCGAAAATACCTAACAACAACTCGCGTTGTCAAATTCTAGTATACCTACTGCTTCGAATGATTTCAAGGACTCCTTATTTTCACGAAAGCGATTCATTATAACATTTTCTGCTTAGCTAATCATAAATTTAATTGTGATCGTGACCGCACCCTTAAATAACCAATGGTATTCGACTTCAGTGACCGTTATCAATTTAAATAATATAACGTAAGATCGCGATATGTTTAAAGCACATATCTACAGCTGATAATAAAAAAAAAGTTAATTTATTTCATGAAAATATCAGGTATCAAAGTCTGATTCCTACTGTACAATGGTATTTCTTCGTATAATACCATTTCAACCGTAGTTCTGTTAATATGTTTGACTATGAAACAAGTGTGAAACCGAATAGTGGTGACGGCATTTAACGCTATTCATGTTCAAATTCAAATTGCGGTTTCTGGATGGGATCAGCTACGCTAATATTATTTAGCTGTGGTATTTTAGTACCGTTAGCAGTTTTTACATGGTCATCGTATTATTACTATTATTGGTTAAATTATAGGACGTTCAAAGACTAAAACAAATGCGGGTACTTCAGGTACAGACGTAAAGATTTACATCTACCTTCAAAGAGCGACGGTGCGCGGCGGTAGGCCATGGAGTCAGTAAGCAGTGATGTTAGGTACATGTTATGATGATGTTATGGCGACCCCGCCCGCGCCGTCCCATTCATTACAGGACTTACTGGTAGTACTGAGTACTTTATAATATATATACAAGCAAATCAATTGTGATGATGATGATATTGAAATATATCTCTATATAAAGTAATGTACGTAACGCTACACAATTAGTCCTTAAAACACTCATATGCTACTATTACACTAGTGTACTAAACTACAAATTATACAAGCACTATAATGCAACATACTACTAAAGAGAGCGCCATTTGGAATCCTGACGAAAAGGCAGACGGTTTTACTTGGAAAAATCCAAAAATCTTTTGTACGTTTTTCTATTTATTACTGTATGATTACTATCCCTATTTTGGAATGTCTACATACCAAAGCCCAGTCGAGAAACAAATTGATACGAAGAATTCGCTTCTGAAATTCGTCTATGAATAATACCTAATACCTTTCCTAAAGTTCCTTTTAGTTATAAGCACTAGCATAGTTAACACTGGTCCGCAGGCTTTAAACGTGCCATCATTAAAAACACCAATAACATTATCGATGACCCACTTTGAATATTTGAACAGAATTCAATGCTTTTTATTGTTAAATGTTAATATGAACTAAGTAACTAGCTCAGTAAGATAAGTATTTAGTTAAGTTTTAGTATTTAGTTAATAAGTCCTTTTTTTATAAGTAGGTATAATATAAGAACGTATTTTACGTTTCTTTCTAACCATTTAATTTAAATTTTATTTTTTAGCAAATTTGAGGTGACGCCGGGTAACACAACACAATATATTTGAATATCGATCCAATTTATACCACAAAGGGTTATTTAAATGTAGGTACATACTGAATACTAAGAATCAGTTTACAAATCAACTTCACAAATATCAAATTCCCTAAAGGCCTGATCCAAGGTGTTCTTCACCAAGCCGTGATCAAAAGGGATATTTGATATGATATTTGCTTCATTTAAGGTTTCAGCGTCACTTTACACCAGGCAGGATCCAGTGTTATGTTTGGGTCTAATAATTCACAACGGTGTTCTGCCTTTTTGCAGAATTATTTTTTCTCGAATGTTTCACTTCGCCAATTTTTCACTTCACAGAATTATTATTCCTCTGTTGTCATGTGAGTACATGTTTCAAAAATCTTACTAATACCATCCTATACATAAGGTATACATGAGGTTAGGTAAGGTTTATTTTATAATCATTTCAGAGAAAAATGCTTTCTGCCATATAAACGTATGAAAAGTAATTCGGCGAAAAGGCAGAGAACCATATACAACACGAAGAGTATAAATATGAATTCAACATTTCAGCACTACACTTTTAAATGTGAAGAAGAAAGCAGCAGAGAGAAAGCAGCTTACCGATCAATACGTGCACGTTGATGATGACTTGCGAATGGTTTTGTAAGTGGCACGTGTACGTTCCACTGTCGTTTTGTGACGCAGATGCGACGCTGATTGTGGCACTGTAAGCAAACATATATCACACTTATATTATAAAGGCGAAAGTTTTGAGTCTGTTTGAGTGTTTGTATGGTTGTTACTTCTTCACGCTTAAACGGCTGCACCGATTTTGATAACATTTGGTATGGTAATCGCTGATAGCCCGAATTAACACATAGGCAATTTTTTATCCCGAAACAATGTAGTGTTTTTCCATGGGATGAAAACACTGCAGGCCGCAGCTATTGAAGACCGTACTCTGAAGTTATATAATACTTCGTTCAAAGTTCAATCACAAACGAAATTAATATTATTCTACTACAATCTAAGGTGAAATAGAACCCGCTGGTGGTATTTTCACATCAACAAGAGTCTAATTCTACCGGAATAGTGTCAACTGTCAATAAGTGCTACGATATTTTAGACCTATACACGAAACTCGATTCTATCACAGCCAATTGATAATATTTTAAATTTTCGATAAGTGGTTGGGTGAAACTATTAAACCAAAAGCTATATTTTTATTTATTTGATTATACCGACTTCTTTAGAAAGTATTATATTTTTTCAATTACAAAAACTTTGCCTAAGAATCGTCATTAAAAATGATGTCACTCGGTGGGATAGTCCGAATGTATGATTTTCTTTTTTGTCCGAAAAATGACAATTCAACTACTACAGGGGACCGAAGAGGTGGTAGTTTCCTCGCTCAACGTACTAGAGTTGCTATTCAGCCAGCGTTTTCGGGACTATGCCAAAAGGAAGTTCTTTTTAATAATATGTTGTTTACCGCTTTAGCGTATATTTCAGTTTACAGGTAGGGTAGCTGGCTACTGAATTAAGTTATCTAAAAAGTAAAATATTAATTACACAAGGATCATGCTTACCTCATATTTCGCCACGAGATATTCTCATTATATTCTTTTCCCTGTTTCTTCCATACCATCCCATATATGTTATTAACTACCGCCGGGGCCTGCGACGTCGTCACAGGAACGGCCGTCGTCACCTCTGGTTCACTTTTAGTTGTCGTACTAATACTAACTGTTGAAGTAATCGTCGTGGTCTCAACGCTCCAACTTTTGTTAATCATCAGATCTATTCTATTGAAAACTGTACTCATTTTTGTTGTCAGTTCAGTTGTAGTAGTTGAAGGCGTTGTGGTAGGAGCAGGGGTAGTATGTGGCCCTTTCGTGGGCAGAGAAGCTACGTATTCGTCTGATATGACGCAGGACAGTTTTATAGAGCTGCCCGCTTTGTAAAATCTGTCTTTCAGTTCGTGAGTTTGGTCTCCATTTATGGTTAGCACTGGAGCTGCAACAAACAGTAACATTGATCTATAAATGGCCAAATAATGTTTTCCCAATAAAAGACTACGACAGTGAAATGATGAAAACAAGTTTTATTGGACTAACCGCCAATCGAATACAATTCGATTGAAGCTCTACTCGTAAATAGTTTAATTTGTTTGTTATTTAATTTTATCGCACAGAAGTGCGGTGCAGTGAAACGAGATAGGTATTTTATAGTTACGTTGAATAGATGTCACCTTTTCGTGTTTCTGTGATATGTATTACGTCATATGAACAAGTAAACGAATTGAGTACAGTTGGGGCTGAAGTAAGCGGTCATCGCGTGGATTGCAATACACCTTTATCTACCCAACCTGGCATACCTTCAGTAAAGTGTATTTTTTTTGCCGATACTAATCCATACTTAATAATATTATAAATGCGAAAGTGTGTCTGTCTGTTACCTCTTTACGCTTAAACCGCTGAATCTATTTCGATGAAATCTGGCATAGAGATAGTTTAAGATACGAGGAAGGACATAGGATAGTTTTCAACCTGGAATTTATACCTAAAAAGATTGAAAAGTGAGTAAATATTTCTGTTGGGGTGCGGTGACCCTGTAGGAAATGTAATTATTAGACCAAAAGCACAATTGCTCTTACATTTGCTTAGGCGCTTATAATAATACCTTTTATCAAGTTTCACGCGTACGTAGACGCGGGCAAAAGCTAGTATTTAAATAAGCTGAGTTGCTACTCAGCTTATTTAAATACTAAGCAAAGCCTTAAAACGTAATTTGAGTAAAACTTTTCAAAACTATAGCTGTACTTGTCACACGAGTATCCCTTTTCAATATAATTAATTAGCCACTGAAGTCCAAGGTTAACTAAATATTTTACAACGGCCTTCGCTGTTAATAATTAATAATCTATTATTCAACGTAGCACAGGAGAGATTAAATAAAATCTCTCGATAAAAATACAAAAGAATTAATTATCTCTTCAAGCTACGTTTTTTCTCGTAACGTTTGCTTTTTGTTTATTCGCAATTAAGAGACTTTTACGTTAATAAAATTGTATTACTATGAATAAAGGCGGTGTTATTTTATTACACAAAATTAGAAATTATACACACATAAAAATAAAACAATAACGAATTATATCGCGTATCATTTGAGCCTCCCTGACGCTTTAGTAGCTTTCCAGTTACCGTTGTCAAAGACAATGTATGTACATTTATATTTTTAATTCATATTTATAAAATGGATAGTTTGCACAAATGTAACTTTGACAGAGAAAAATTGTGTTTTTCTCACCTTTCAGTATATATATAATTAAAAGACGCATCACTGCGATGTGCTACGGCGGAAAATATTATGCCAACGGTACGTTAACGAGTCTGAGTGTATATAATAGAAACTTGATGCGGACAATACGTCATAGAATATACTTATTTTTATATCATACTTACGCAAAACAGTTAAATTCGCTAAAATAGCTTTAGGTGGATGTGTAGATATTTGGCACATGTATAGTCCCGCGTCGGACCTTTTGACTGGGTTCATGCTGAGCCTCCAGTTGTTCGGGTACTGGAACTTGACAGCTATCCGGTTGTCGCCGGCGTACGGCGACTTCCCCACGGTGAGGAGCTGCGCGGAGTCGGTGGTACGCCGCAGCCACATCACCTGCAGAAACGACGAATCAGTTAACGCATCCATTTCACGTGTCGGCATTGACATGCGGCAGGGTTGGCCGATATACACAAACTGTGGGGGGACAAATCATGTAGTAAGGGTAACATAGTAAAAGTAATCATTTTAGAAACTTTTTTTAATGCTCAAATGACACAATTTAGACAATTAATGTATTATGATTATTATGTTTAAGGTCAATTGAAATAATTGCATGATTAACCGTGCGTTTTTGAATGATACAAGTAAGTATCAAAGAAACACAACGTTTATTTAGTTCCGTACCTCAGTCAGCCAAAACAGAATATAGAATCACTTTGTTGTCCGTACGTCTGTTATACTCAAAAACGCGTGGAGATATCAAGCTGGAATGTAAATTAAAGGTCTGCAAATCCTTAAAGCAGTGAAAATTTTTGCAGCGAAGGCAAATCCGACACCCAAAGGTTGTCCGGTAGAGATCGCTCTTTAGCGATGAGACCGCCTCGCCTGTTGTTTCTTTTACATCTACTGAAACTATAATCATTATCTTTGTTTGTAATAAAGAGTAGTATTTCTATTCTATTTTTTTCACAGATACAAACGTTACGCTGCGAAAATTTCAACTAATCACCAAATAAATAGATGTGTGAGTGTTATCGAGTTGCAGCCTTAAATCGTCACCTGTCACAGAAAGATAACCCTCTATTTTCTTGTACCATTCACTAACTGATGATATATTCGGGCCATTAAGGGTAGAAGTGCTACAAAAAATCGTGGTGCTTTAATGGAAGTGAAGGGCCATTAGCTTGTAGTTTTACTGTCTGTGATATAATTCATGATTAAAGCGGAGCCTTTGAGCTGGGTTGAGTAATGCCTATGATAGGCCAGTAACGTCTTTTTATGGGCGGTAGTTATAACGTTAAGTTTCTTATATAATTTATTGTTGAATTTTTACTTTCATAATAGCTTTGCTTTGACTAACAATTATTCTTTCATAGGAAAATCTACATTTGTACTTATTATACGCAGAGTTCCAAGACAAAGTGTGCTGATTGGACCAACCACAACAACATTGCCTTACCGTTTCTCCCCTTTCATTTATGATTAACAATTTGTACGTAACAAGTTGGCAGGATAATAATTCTAATTATCATTGTTTTATTCTCTCTTGTCAACAGTAAAATAAAAACAGGGTGTTAATTCAAAGTAGACCCACTTTGAGATATTTTCAAATAGGTAATCGCTTTTACGCGCTACGCTTTAGTTACGCAATGATTACAATTCTAGCTGTATAAAGTGACATTTATGTTTCTACTCGGTCCAGTTAGGTTTGCTTCTGATGGCGGGGTATATAAACGATGCTTAGATAATACGACTGGGACTGTGAAGCGGCGATATTTAGTATATCTGTGAAGATATCTCCGATATAAATAATGACACAAAGGTAAATTTAAGAAGGAAAAATTGAATGCGATCTACTATAATCTAAGCAGGACTTGAACCAACTTAGATTTTAGTAGATCGTTTTATAAATCAAACACTTAATCTCCAGTACCACAAGTTTATTTCACTTTTATACAAAAATCAGTCTATAGATACTTAAACACAACTGAGAGTACTTCTAGACAACTGTTCACTTCGAACGCCGCAATCAGAATGCCCATCATCTCTCGGCTCAACACCAGCTGCGCTAGAGTTGGCGCCTAAACGTGTCGGGTAGATACACGAATCGGATTGGTCGAGAATTCTAGCTCCTGATTGGCTCATTCGAATTAATCAAAATAGAGTGTTGCCAGTACAAAATAATGAAAGTTACGACAATTGCTCATATAAAATAATGAAAATCATAACATTCGGCCATCCGACACGTGCATCGTCCCGATGTACGCATTAAAATTCAATTGAATTAACTTTATTTACATACAAATTCAAAATATATGAAAACACATTTAGGACTTTTAATCAGTCATAAATTGCACATAGATTAGCTAATAGTCCATCATTACTTATTTAATAATGAAAATCATAACATTCGGCAAGTTACATTTAAGTATAACATACATATATAATTTAATATTCTAATTCACATGAGAATGTTGCTGTAACTCTGACAAAGGGACATTGTCTTCGTCTGAGGTTTCACTTGAACTGCTTGAAGAATTATTCGAAATGTTGATCCATGGCCTTATTCTGTCAGCTGCAACAACACTCTCAAATGGTTTTTTCTTTTTACTGAAACCAGGTATATCTGCTACCACGTATCTATCGTTACCTAGAGTCTTTACAATTCTATAGGGTCCAATAAACTTAGACAAGAGCTTCGTGCTATTAAGTCTCCCTCCTTGAAAACCGCAGCGGAAGTTCTTCCAGAATCGTACCGTCGTTTCTGTTTTTCTTGGCTAGCTTGGATATTGTCACTGACTTCCTTCCTTAAATCATTAAACGATCCGGGAATGACGTCAGCTTCTACATCCAATTTATTGGCTAAACCATCGCGAGATTTTATGCCGAAAAGAACTTCAGTCGCAGTTTTCTGAGTAGTGGCGTTAACGGTATTATTTATGCCCCATTGGATTTTCTTAAGACATGTATCCCAGCTACGTTCATCCTGCCCAGAGTTGTGTCTGATCATTGAATTTAAGATGGTTTGGTTAAACCGTTCGGCTTGACCGTTTGCCCTAGGACATGCCACTGCATTTTAAATATGCTTGATGCCATGGGAAACACAGAACTTCTTGAAGGTTATCGATGTAACAGAAGTACCACGGTCGGAAATAATACGGGAAGGTATGACGAAGTCGTGAAATATTTCGCCCAATACCTTCACAGTGGTCTTGGACTTCGTATTCTTAACGGGTTTAATGAATACGTATTTACTGAAACTATCCACTATGGTCAATAAATACGTATTCCCATTCACACTCTTCACAAATGGACCCAAGTGGTCAATGTGAATTGTGTGGAATGGTTTGTCACCTTTTGGGATTGGATACAAATGTCCTTGTTTTTGTCTCGCAGAGCTGTCTTTATTATAGGCACAGGAAATACATGACTCTACATATTTTTTGACAAAATTACGTAGATTCGGAAACCAATATTGACCTTGGATCCTATCGATAGTTTTCGACAGACCTAAATGACCGATATCGTCATGGTTTGAACGACATATTTGAAATCTAGCGCTTCGTGGGATGACTAGGCGCAGCTTATCGTCAACCTTTCTGTATACCTTATGGTCTTTAAAGACGTAATTTTTCCTAATATCCTTGGCCTCTTCATCGTTTTCCGGTTTAAGGACTCGAAGAATTCTGGCTATATCGGGATCAGATAGTTGCAAGGTCAAGAGCCACTGATCTGTTTCTATATTGTAAACTGTGCAAGTAACTACGTCGTTGACAGTGTCTGCTGCTAGTAGTGTATTACGACTAAGTGCATCAGCGTGTGCCATTTGTGCACCAGGCCTATACTCGATATCGAAAGTGAACTCACTGATTTGGAGCCACCATCTTGCTATTCGAGGTACTAAGTCACGTTTAGTAAGTGTCGTTCTGATGGCGTGACAATCGGTCACCACTTTGAAGTGCACCTAACAAGTATACCCTAAACTTCTTCAGAGCGCACACTATAGCTAAGGTCTCCAACTCATAAGAATGCAAGTGGCGCTCCTCGGGAGTAGTCTGTCTACTAAAGTAGGCAACAGGTTTCAAGACCCGTGGACTTTCCTGCCACTGTAGCAATATTCCACCCACGCCGAGAGCACTTGCATCCGTATGAAGCTCAGTAACCAGTTTCGGATTATACAAGGCTAGTATCGGACGCTTCACCAACATATCTTTCAACGTGGTGAAAGCGTGTAGCTCAGAGTCAGACCAATTAAAAGGAACGTCCTTTTTCAACAAATTGGTAAGAGGTCTAGCAATTTCACCAAATCCCTTGACAAACTTTCGGAAGTATCCAGCTAACCCCAAGAACTGGCGAACCTCGTGAACTGTGGTAGGGACAGGGAATGTCTTTACGGCTAGAATTTTATCCTCATTTGGCCTGACGCCACACTCCGAAATTTCGTATCCTAAGTAGTTGATAGATTTGTCAAAGAATCGACATTTAGACAGTTTGAGGGTGAGCCCATGTTCCCTAATAAGCTTTAACACATCCTCTAACCTCTGTATACCCTGCTCTAAATCTACAGATGGCACAAGAATGTCGTCCAAATATGCTAGTGCAGATTCAAAGCGTTTCGAGCCCAACATTCTATTTATAAGCCTTTGAAAAACCGCAGGTGCGTTAGCTAGACCAAACGGCATCCTTTTAAACTCATAGTGGTCATCTGGTGTGACAAAGCCTGTAAGACGACGACTATCTTCAGCCATTGGAACCTGGTAGTAGCCGGAGGCAAGATCCAGGGTTGTGAAATAGTGATTGCCACTTAAATTTGATAGCTGGTCTTCGATTAAAGGGAGCGGGAAGCAGTCTTTTCTAGTTTTGTTATTTAAAGCCCGGAAGTCTACACATAACCGTTGTTCACCACTTTTTTTTCTTACCATTAAAATGGGACTGGCGTAATTTAAAAGCTCATTTATGATAGTGCGTACCTGCTCCCTTTCCGAATGAGACAACCTGTATGGCCTATATACTGCCGGTCTGTCATCTAACAATTCAATGGACATCTCGACACCCTTAGCAGATCCTATTTCACTTAGATCTAACGCAAAACAATCACGGTAAGACTGTAGCAGACTATGCAATCTGTCAACGACATCTTCACCCACACCTTCACTAATAATGATGTCCGATTTTTCAATAGGTTTCAGTAAGGTTACGTCACGAGAAATTCTATTTACTTGACGAACGTCCCTTTCTACAAAAGGTGTGGCCCTAGCAAGGAGAATTTTAGAATCAAGATTCAAAACGTCTTGAGTTAAGTTGGTCACTACAAGATGTCCTCTCCCGTTTTGAATACTATAGGCACCTTGATGCAAATGATATTCCTTCCCAGGTTCACCGCAACTATGTCCTTCAATGTAAACATCGCCAGTAAATGACGAGTCATCAGTGCAAACTTCTATCAGGTCTATCCCTTGCATCTTGGTGGGGTTAAGCGTAAATAATTTCACAGATCTGTCTTTTTGTTGTGTGTCGTTTGTAGGAGTCTTGTAAAAAATCAATTTTTGATTGTCTTTTAACACTGTTACAAAAGGCAGTTCTGTAAAATCCTGGCCGACTAATAAGGGAGTCTGCATAAATTCTGTGTTAACTACAAGTACCTCCACACAAGCTTCAACCTCGTCAAGTCTTAGGGAAATGAAGCTTTTATAGACAGGTGAAACCGAAGAATTACCAAATCCTTTTATAACAGGCAAGTCTGTGAAACACTTGGGCAAATTTAACTCTTGAGCTTCGGTTTCACGCATCAAGCTACACTCACTCCCAAAGTCGATATTTGCCACACAGTCAACCCCATTAACCGTAGCTTTTCTAAAAAACTTATCATTGGTGTTGCTGAGCGTAGAAATGACAAGAGTTTTGCGCTCTTCGCTAAACTGATTGGTTTACAGGTTTAGGGGGTAAGGGGTTAAGTTTGCATACTGCAGAATCATGTCCGACCCTATGACACTTTTGACATTTAATTATTGGATTGGGACACTTATTAAAAGAACGGCCTTTGCCACGACAGTTAAAACAGGTGATAGAGTGCTCATTTGGTGTTATGGACGAGTGGGTTTGTCGTTGCACGTTATCATTACGCTTTCTGATAAAGGACATGTCAGGAGGGCGTTGAGAGTTGAGATAATCTAATAGATCCTCTGGCTCTTCACAATTTAACGCTTGAGCGCCATTCCTGACAGACTTATCGAGAATGCCATGTATGATACAGTGGACAGCCTTCTTTGATTTTATTTCACATCTATTCAGTAAAGTAAGCTTATCGTAAAAGTATTCGCGATAATTTTCACCACTGCGAGTCGTACGACCGAGCATTTCTTCGAGAAGCCTACCATAATTTTGTTCGTTCGGAAAAGCTTTTCTAAGTTTAATTTGCCACTGATCCCAGGTAAAAATTACTGATGGCAAAGCCTCGAACCATGTTTTTGCAAGACCTACAAGCTTTTGGAGCGCAAAATGTACGGTTTGCTTCTCGTCCCAATCATAAATTTTAACACATTCGTTAACCTTTCGGATCCAGCTATCAATACTTTGCGTTTTACTGGAGGGATCAAATTCTGGTACTACATTATTTAATTGATTATTATTAAATTGGTACGACTTGTCTTTGTTTCCTCCATGCAAAGAATTGATAAGCTGCAGTACCTCATTCAGAGTCACGCTTTGAACTGGTGCAACCGCAGACTGTTCAGATGATTGTACTTTATCTGGTGGTTCAGGTGCCGATGTGAGTGGCTCGATGTGTGGCTCAAGTTCTTCAATCTGCCATGCGGTTGCATGAACTCGCCTACGAGTCTTCTGTTTCCGCCGTCTCCTGGACGGAGAGGGCGTCTGAGGTCTTCTCCTCTTCAGCCTGACCCGCGTGCGTCCTCGGGAGACTCCCGTAGTATCATCATCACACTCCGACGGCATAACCTCGAGAAAACAAAATCATATTGTAGTTTAACATCATTCATACAAAACGTTATAATTCGTTTAATATCACTAATATTCATATCTGTACGGTTATGTCAAATAAAAAAAAATGATTCGTGTCGTTTCTATTTATTGATACCTCGATACTAATGAAAGACTAAACATACTGCTATTACTAACTGCCTAACCTACAAAGCTATGAGTGGAGCTCAAGTAACTAAGTCATATTTATTCTCTTAGTCTGTACATTACCTATATCACAGCAATAACTCACATGTTCGCGTACTACTTGTATAGTCAGGATGCAATAAGCATACAGATCCTTTTGGCATCTTATGACCACCTACTAGCACATGTAGCAGTATGAACCACACATGGCATCCCAGCAGCTAAACACAGTGACCAAAGCTTTCTAGCTAGATATTAGTTTGAATGATCAAATCCGTTTCGATAGACACACGTGGCCGCCTAGATACATACTAGCTAAATAATCAAGTCTCCTTCGATATGCACACATGGCATTCTAGTTACATACTAGCTATATAAATAATCAAGTCTTTCTAGATACATACTAGCTAAGTAATCAAGTTCCCCCTTCAATATGCGCACATGGCATTCTAGATACATACTAGCTAAACAATCAAGTTCTCCTTCAATATGCGCACATGGCATACTAGATAAATACTAGCTAAATAATCAAGTTCCCCCTTCAATATGCGCACATGGCATTCTAGATACATACTAGCTAAGTAATCAAGTTCCCCTTTCAATATGCGCACATGGCATTCTAGATACATACTAGCTAAGTAATCAAGTTCCCCTTCAGTATGCACACATGGCATTCTAGATAAATACTAGCTAAATAATCAAGTTCCCCTTCAGTATGCGCACATGGCATCCTAGATACATACTAGCTAAATAATGGCTAATAATGGTTGCATGGCTACTTGATCAAAAGAAAATTGGCCACATACTAACAATTAGTTACCTATTCATCATGCATGTACTTTCGATACTGTTAAAACTTTAAAAGGCTTCTTCAAATCTATTATATAGAACAGTTACACATTTATACAAGTCCGTTAACTAGCAAGGAGTGCCTCGTCTAATTCTCGGACAAATACGGTTTTCTTATCCGCTACTATCGGGGAGTGCCCTGATCTAATACCGGATAAGTATGGTAACTCTTCTAAAACTATCAGGTATTAAAGCTGCATATTGGTACAAGTCCGTTAAATAGCGAGGAGTGCCCCGTCTACATATCAGACAAATACCTTTTCCAATCCGCTATTATCAGAGAGTACCCTGATCTAATACCGGATAAGTACAACAACTCTTCTCAAACTATTGAACATTTAAAAGCTACATACGAGTATAAGTCCGTTAAATAGCGAGGAGTGCCCCGTCTACATACCGGACAAATACGATCTTCTCATCCGTTACTATCAGAGAGTACTCTGATCGAATACCGGATGATTATAGCAACTCTTAAATTATCTAGAATGCAAAGAAAATAATAATAATTTTAAAGCATCGAAAGCACAGTTATTTCTCTAATCTCGGTACTACTACGGTGTATATAAGTTTTAAATAACACTCGTATTAAAATACTGCATAACGTACCTTGCTTAGTTCATCCCCGCTTCTGAGTTTTTATAAATCAAACACTTAATCTCCAGTACCACAAGTTTATTTCACTTTTATACAAAAATCAGTCTATAGATACTTAAACACAACTGAGAGTACTTCTAGACAACTGTTCACTTCGAACGCCGCAATCAGAATGCCCATCATCTCTCGGCTCAACACCAGCTGCGCTAGAGTTGGCGCCTAAACGTGTCGGGTAGATACACGAATCGGATTGGTCGAGAATTCTAGCTCCTGATTGGCTCATTCGAATTAATCAAAATAGAGTGTTGCCAGTACAAAATAATGAAAGTTACGACAATTGCTCATATAAAATAATGAAAATCATAACATTCGCATCATTATTTATACTTATTATAAAATTGAATGTGGTATTTTCACATAAAAAAATGAATCGATAAAAAGATTCTTTACAAATATATCTCCGATATATTAAATATTATAAGTATACTTATGGAATTAAGAGTATACAAATAGATTTTTTTTTTAATGTGCTTTTGTAGTCCCAATATTCTTGAAAACCACTGCGCAAATATTCCTTATTCAAACTAAATCTTTTCACTTTATTGTTTTCTGTCACAGTCACATGTACGAAACCGTTTTATATTACCCAAGCCTACGGCCTCAGGGAATAGTCCACAGTCAATTTATTGTTTACTATGCGGAGTCAAATTCCGTGGCCCTGCGAGTCGGCTGCCCGCGAGCTAACGGCTCGGCCCCTACAGAGGCGGCGAGCGACAGCGGTGAGCAAGGTGGACTCATTATGCACCGCGAGCCGCACTAATAGCCTGTGCACACCAGCACGCACCAGTGCAACAAGTTTTGTAAATTGACTAGTGATTGACCTAGACCTAGCAACATCAGATGGTAAGTGAAGAGACCCAAGTTAAAATTTTCAGGAAACACACACAATAAGATCGAATCTCATGATTAGAAAATGATGTACAGCACATCGCTTCGTGCAAACAAGTGGTAACCTGACAGCATGATGTTCAGTATTGAAACTCTTTCATCAGCTTTCATACTGTTAGTTTTATTTTTCTTTATGTCTTTAATGTCATGTCATATCAGCAACAGCTGAAACAATGTAGTTTTTTATAATATTCTTGTAAATTCATAAATAAAACATTAAATAGCGTCACAACAGTGATTTCATTTAAATATAACATATCATATTCATCTTTGGTCCTAAAACGAGCCGTAAAAGGAAAAGTGGTAAAAAAGTGTAAAAATATTTTATGACATTTAAGAAAACGTAAAAGAATTTTCTACTAAATAAAAATGGAAAAACAGGAAGAATATAGTACCTTAAAGAGTTCTAGAGGCATTATAAAAGGTAAAATAACTAGAATTATTAAATATGTAAACAATTTGGATATAACCGATCGAAACATTATAAATTTTGAGGAGCTAAAATTGCGAAATATGGAATTAACCAAACAAATAGAGAATTTCGACGAGGTGCAACAGAAAATCGATTTGATAGAAAACGATGACACCAAGTCCGACGAGGAACGATCGCGTATTGAAAACGTGTACTACGCGACTAAAGCGCTCATCAATAATTTGTTACATAAGGATGAAAAGGACACCAAAGCGAGTCAAGTATATAAGCTACCTCGATTGGAGCTTCCGACTTTTAGCTCGGACATACGGGAATGGCCTGCGTTTAGGAACTTATTCGAATGCGCCATGAGCGGAGGTAATGTGCCAGAGCTACAGCGCCTGCAGTACCTGAAGAGCTGTTTAAGAGGCGAGGCTGCGAGTTTGATAAATTCTCTTCTCATTCTCGAAGGAAATTATGGTAAAGCTATGAGCATACTGGAGAACAGGTATGAGAATAAAACAATAGTTGTAAACTATCATCTAAAAAACTTCATGAGTTTCCCAATACTCAATCGGTCGAACATAAAAGAGTTTTTAAACACGTTACAACAAAGCCTGGATTCATTATCTGCATTACAACTGCCAGTGGAACAATGGGACGTACTTTTAGAATGGGACGTTTTTTTTTTTATTATAACGCAAAAGCTTGACAATTCTCTCAGAGCGGCATGGGAATTGACAAAGAAGGAGACATCCATTCCGTCTTTAAATGAGCTTTTAGATTTTCTTAAGCTACGTGCATTTGAGCTTATGAATGACAAATTCGAAAAGTTCCCTCAATCCAAATCAACTCCCAAGCTCGCACACATATCGACTTCAGATAATTGTATCGAAACATGTACCCTTTGTCAAGGACAACACAACATTGTTAAATGTGTACAATTTCTTGAAATGCCCGTTGACAAACGTATAAACTACGTAAAATCAAAGTTTTTATGCTACAATTGCCTGCAACCTTACACTGTCAAACACAAATGTTCCAAAAGGTCATGCATTACATGCAATGGAAAACATCACAGTTTGATACATCTAACTAATCCACCTCCCAAGCGAGCAAACATTGCTATCGCCGCGGACACTACAGCTCAACAGCAGCAATATACAAATTCTAACATATCAACTTCTGCAATGCTACAGCAACCGCCGCAACAGTTGTTACATACCCAACAGGAACCAATAATTGACAACACACATATACACAATCAATCTAAACATACACTTGTCACACCCACAACAATGCATGTGTCAAATACTGGTGATAATCAAATTTTATTGTCCACAGCGATAATTAAAGTACAGGACGATACTGGCATTTGGCATACTGCTCGTGTTTTGCTGGACTCGGGTAGCGAAGTCAACATAGTTGCTCACAGACTTGTCAAGAGGTTAAACAGTAAGCTTCACTATGCTAATCACGTAATACAAGGCATTGGCGAGTCAGGTAAGCAAACGCAATTATGTATGAGAGCGAACATAGCTTCTAGGTTATCCGATTTCACAGCGAGTCTTGATTTTATCGTCATGGATAACATAACCGTGCCGTTACCGCACAATTTTATAAACACAAGCACATGGAACATACCTGCCGAGCAGTACAGATTGCTGGCGGACCCCACATTCTACATTCGTAGCGAGATAGACATGCTCATAGGAGCTGAGCTTTTCTTCTCACTCCTATCAGGCAATCAGATCCATCTAGGGCCTAACAAACCTATTCTGATAGAAACAGTCTTCGGATTAGTAGTAACAGGAAATGTCATTAACCACACATACACATCGAATACACATTACTCACCAAATGCTCGTGCAACTCTACATAATATCGTAGACTCTAGTTTTGCTAATAATACAATGACAACACTGTTTTGCCAACAGGCAAAGGTGAGACCTCAAACACGGTTATTTATTAACAGCAAATATAAAAGATGTAAAATTCCGAAAACATTCTTTTCTTGACACAATAGTGCAAGACGTGTCCCACAGTTTAATTCTAAAAAATGTGCACTGTTAAATAATTAAAGTGTAAAAAGTTTCTCAAAATGTAATAAAAATAAAGATTACAAAGTATAATACAGTCCACTCAGTCAGCTCAGTTATCAGACAACATAAACATGTACATAGACACACACTTAAATAAAAATACATTCAATAATAACTTTTACCTACGCTTAGTCCGTTATGAAAGTTTCACATTTGTTGCACATAGGCATACATAGATGCGTTCGCTGTATAAGATATATTTACTGTAGAGGCCTGTGAGCAACTGATGGCTAGCTACCGTCCCCAAACGTAACTTTAACTCTGCTGTTTATGCATGTAGGTGAAGTTTTGAGTAATGCTAAATTCAAAATATATAAATAGTTACAAATGTTTGTTTATCCGTCTGTCAACAAACTAGATACAATTATATTATAATTTTGTTTAAGTGTACTTACTGTTACCAAGAAGCAAGTGCTACGAAGTGTTAATGTATACTTATATAATGTTGCTACTTGTTGGCCGCTGGGCAGAATAATGTATAACACATAATATTATTTTGTTACCAGTTAATAGTTATTAATTTTACGCCATTATAATTCTTTTTGTTAAAAGGGGCGAGAATGTTCAGTATTGAAACTCTTTCATCAGCTTTCATACTGTTAGTTTTATTTTTCTTTATGTCTTTAATGTCATGTCATATCAGTAACAGCTGAAACAATGTAGTTTTTTATAATATTCTTGTAAATTCATAAATAAAACAGTAAATAGCGTCACAACAGTGATTTCATTTAAATATATATATCATACGAGTATTCACATGAGTTTCCGCTTATCGCTATTGCTCGGCAAATCGAGTGCGGTGCGCGTTTAACGCAGTGCGCATGCCTCAGTTTGTCGCCTCATCCGTCGTAACGCAGTTCTGAAGAGTGTTTTTTTATTATATTATGCCACTCGCTTGTCAAGACGCACACTGTTGAGCGAAGTTGCTTTTGCGAAGAGAAAAGTGGGGAGGCCCATTTTACGTTTTAAGGACAGCACAAAGCGCGACATGCTTACGTTTGGCATCAGCCCTGCTAATTGAGAAACCTTGGATAACGAGCGTAGCTAATGGAGACCGTCTCTTACCGAAGGCTGCAAAGCTCATGACAGATGTTGGTTTCTAGCTCTGGCTGCGAAACGTGAGAGGCGACACCAAAATGAGAGGAGGGTCACTTCACCAACTCAATCATCAAACGATTTGAATGAATTAGGGGGTAATGAGATGTCAATCTTGCGGACGTCACTGTCGTCGCTCCTGCATCTGACTGTATAGTCATTTCAAACACTGCCACAAAAACGCTGCAAAAAATCATCTGATAAAGATGTAAAGGCCTATGTTGGCCACCACTCGCCACTGACGCTTTCCGCTGATGTCGTGGCCGGGCCGTAAATGTCGACGTGTACAAGATTTTCCGACCACATTTTCAGACTTGAGGTGAATAATAACCTGAAGCTAACGTTAGTGTTCACTAGAATTCGTAACGTAAGGCGACGTCAGCCGGTGTTATCCTTTTTTTTCACGAGCTGCTTCATGTTCGTTTAACTTAGGAGTTTATTGTGTAATAAACGTTTTCTCCTGATTTTCCTAACTTTTTTATATTAGTCACTATAAAGTGCATTATTAGGCTAGTATTAAAACACTCCTCAAAAAAAATATGAATTTGAGCCACAAGTAATGCAGGCAATCGAGGTAACTTTGGCTTCAACAGAAAAAGCATATGTTTCTTACAATTAGAAATACCTACATTGTCGATGTGCTGATTCGACATTTTAATTTTCGGCCTTCCGTCCATAGGTGAAATTCGGTAATTTGAACTTTGGCTTTGTAAAACGTACCCGGTACCGGTGGTGACAATAATACGGTTATAAGTAGGCATTGGATAATCGGATGCTTTTATACCTAAACTTTGGCGGCGGCTTTGTTGTTCAGTTGTAGGTATAGGCGGCTTTGTTTGAGGTATGAGTGAGATAGCAATAGGATTTTGTCAATTTTAGGTAAATATCCACCGGAATTTCCGATCCCTAGTTATTAGTTTTTATAGGCGCGAAATGATGGCGCTGTGATTAGGGATACCCGGTGAAACGGCTGACCGGAGGTTAGTATGGTTCCTGGACAGAGATTGCTTAATCTCCGCTTTGTCAGGATAAACCCTACGAAAAATTCTCTGGTATGCCGAAGAAGGAGACCGAGGAGGAACAGAGAGGGGCCCGGGGCGTATTCCGTAAGCCGTGCCGACCACTCCGACCAGTCACGCCACCTGTGCCGGCTATTATTTGATTTGTATCGAAATGGTGAAATGGTAATGGTGATTGGGATGGACTGCGTAAATCTTACGCATGGTACCCGGAGAGGCAGCTTTGTTTCGCATCAGAAGATCCTGACACCCGCGCAGCTGCCGTCACTGAGACAATTCTGGTGGACATGGAATATTTTATTCCTAACTCACTAGTGGCTGCAGGTGCAAAGAAACAGTCGTGGTTTAATCCGCCTTCCAAGGAAGCCAGACTCCTCAGGCAAGCAGCATACGAGGCTTGGACCACGTCCCGTAATAATAAGTACAAAATGATGTATTGTAGTTGAAACCTAAGAACTCACCGTCTTATCCTTGAGCATGCCAACCCTGCAGTTAAGAAGGGCCTCGGCCCCCACGTGGGCCGTTACTTGCATGGCACCCTCGGGATCGCCCACGTCGCCCTCAAAATAAGGGCCCCAGTGATGTTCGTGGTGGTGATAGCCCTGGTACGGTCCTGGGCCATAGTGCCGTTCTTCTAATTTACCTGTGGAAAATACTTCCTTTTAAAAATGTTTCTGCTTAGCCCTATGGTTAAGAATACCTTGTGGCATTAAATCCGCCATTAGCACTAGTTAAAATTTTCAAGTTTATTTATATTTTATTTGAGGGAAATGCTAGTGGTGAATGGCGTTGCAGTTTTTGTTCGTTGGTTTTCCGATATTTATATTTGATTTTATATAGTCCGTCAAAGTTAAACAGGGTTAATCAAATTCACATACGTATTTATTTTAATTCTTAGTTACCTATGCATTTGAACATAAAAGGTAAATATTAAGAAATAAACAGGTTTGCTTAGATCGATTTTCCACAACTCGACGTGTGGCAATCATAACATAAATCGCAACTAAGGTGTCGTAGAGCAGAGCCCAAGCTCGATAGCTTTGGTACCGAAGGTCCCAAGGTGCTGCAAAAAGAGCAACATCATGCCTATGCGACCTATCGGGACAATACGATCACAATAATCACGTGATACCATAAGGCTGGTCTAATTTTGAATTTGGTAGGTGGATCGGAACTCGTAGACTAAACAATTCTCAAGCTCATTTAAGTCTCGACAAGCAATTATTAACGGTTCTGAAAAAGTAACAGATGGAAGTAAAAACTGGCCTCCATACAAAAAACACACAGAAGCCTCTTCCAATTGATCGATAGTCTCTCGTATAAGGTACCTACAGCCGAACTAGGTCAGCAAATAAGTCGATAATATAAATATGGATGTGTCTACTTTGGCGATCCTGTATTATGTTTATTAATGCGCGAGTAATTGTTGTGTCCAAACCGTATGCCAGATGCGACTTTCTAACAAAATCTGTATTTTATATTTTTTTGATGTTCATAAATTACACACATTTCCCTGGCAGTCAATTCACTTTTCTGGGGTCTTTCTTAATTCTTCCTTAGGATCACTTTGAACCGCTAATAGGGGTACATATTTGTAATGGTTAACAATTATTCGGCTCCCTATCACTTTTTTGTCTCCTCATTTCGGTGTTGTCCTCATTCGGTTTTGAAATATTCTAAATTTAAACTTCTATTAAGCAGCCTAATTTACCCATTACTCATTAAATTAAAGTTAAATTAGGTTTACCTTTGATCATTTCTAAAAATATTCACATTCGCCTTTGCCTGTATATGTATATAAAAAGGAAGATATTCCATTAAGTAATTAATTCTTTGAGGTCTTGATAGTAAATTTTTAATAAGCGTATAACGTATAATATTGTTTTGTAACGAGCTATAAAATCTTATCAACGTTAACTTTTGTCGTAAATTTTACTTAAATTAGTAGCTTGAAGAGTGCTCTATAAAACGCCCGCAAAGTTGTTAAATGTAAACTAGCTTTGTGATAATATTAATGTAAGTAGCATAGCTGCACGACTTGAATGCAAAAGGTAAGAAGCAAATTTACTTCATTTCTCTGCCGTGCCACGACTATACACTGCCTCCCAAAATACTATGGTTCGTGGAAATATTAGTAAATTGTCAATAATGTTTCATTTCTAAGCCCATGTTTCTTTTTCGATGTAATCGTCCGAACTTTGTCCAAAGATACAGTTTTTTGTTGTTGTAGTACGTGTATTGATTGGATAGGTACTTTTTTTTTATTTAATGTTTGTTTGACTACAAAATTTCTTAGTTCTTTTTTTATACTACGACGACGGTAACAAGTAAGAACTGCATGCGGCCCGCCTGATGCTACAAGCAGTTACCACCACGGATATGGATGGATGCTTGCAACGCCTGGAGTATCACAAGCGCGTTGCTGACCCTTTAAGAACCTATAAACCTATACCCTATAACCTAACCCAAAAATATGGGGTTCTTCAAGAGGGGAGTAAATAGATAAGTTCTTAAAGGGATGGCAACGCGCGTTTCATACTCCTGGTGTTGCAAGTATCCTTAAGCGGCGATAACTGATTATCGTGCTGTGGGTCGCATGCATGTTTCTCACCATCGCAGTATAAAAAGCATAGATTAATAATGTGATGTTTTCATGAAATTACAACAATCCAACAAGGTACCTACTATTCATACAATAGCGTAATTATACTTCGGATAACTATAAGCGAAAAACGTTCCCGAAACTGAACATTATCCGAATTAAATGGTATCCACATACCGTCTTGTCACAAGTGAGTTTTCGACCATCACGTACAACACTTACTATGTAACAAATGGTCGCTCCTGTCGGTCGGTCCTTCCCGCTTGATGTTCTCTCGCAGCTGCTTGGTGATGTTCCTGAAGATCTCCCTAGACAACGCGAGGCCGTCCTTCTCCTCGCTCCGCCGGCTGCGGATGCCATGACTTTGGTCCTCGGGGTAACGCACTGGTTCTGTACAATAGAAATGAAAGCATAATTGACAATGAGAATAAACCAACCAAGTTTGATAACACTTCAATCCTTACCAGAGAGAAACGATATTTTCCCAGAATTTTGCGCTATGCTATTGAAATCAAAAAATATCCCAATTTCAATAGAGAAGATGGTTTGTCATTACCACCGGCTTGGGATCCTGTTGTATATCTTATAAAGGATCAAGCATGACACAAGATTGGAAAACTTGGGCCCTGAACGGTGTAAAACAGATAAGTGTTAAAAGTAGTATATGTAGAGTTTTTGTTTAAAAGTATATCATAGTAATAAATAAGGCAATCTGGGAGTTTTCTTTCGGCGGTTCTTTCTCCTGAGTAAGCCTTATAGTGAATCGCTTGTAGATATTTTTAAATAAAATAATAAATGCCCTTCTGGCACATGTGTAACTGTCTTTACACATTAGGCCCATCTGGCATGTATGAACACCTTTATTTTAAATTAATATTTATAAAATGGGTAGTTTGCACAAATGTAACTTTGACAGAGAAAAATTGTGTTTTTCTCAGTCAACCTTGTCAAAGGTATCTGAAAAGGAACCGAAACGTCAGGGAGGATCAAATAATTAATATACGTGATATAATCCGTTTAAATAGTTTTATTTAAATGGGTGACAGTCGCGGAAACCGAAGAAAATATTAATGAGAATAATCCATATTTTAGCAGAAGTACCCTTTCTAAAAATATCATCGTAAACGTCATTGTCATTATCATTTTAAGCGTCATTTATAGTGCGTAAGCTGACAGAATGCGATTCGCGTTTTATACCTTACACGATCCAGATAAGAACCTCCCACTTTTCAACCAGACCCAAATCGCAGTCTGAGAGCTGGACTGTACTAGTACCTATTTAAATAATCACAACAAGACGGGACGACACGTACATTACTGCAGACGCCGGCAAAGAAGGGCTTATATCATGAACACAAACGCCATGCTTAAAAAAATACTTCCCGGCCTTTAATTTTGTATAATTTTTTTTACATAATGATACTTCGACACGTTACGACGGTATTTCATTGCAAGTTTGAGAAAATGTTATTTAGTACTCATTGCTTATGATACGAGTAAGTTCAGTTTTTTTTGCAAAAAGTGAACAAGTTTAAATCCACACACTGCTCGGTCATCAGATCTTTTTATTTATATTGACGTGATATTGATACGAGTATTGTCACAATTATTGCTCTCTGATGAGCACTCGGTTATCCGGTCAGAACTTATAGCTAATGAAGGCTAAAACCCTTATAAATTAATAAATACCTACATAGTTTTGGTTCATGTATTTTATGTTAACACCTTCCAACATGGGTTTCCCAATAGTCAAATATACATGAAAAATGATATCATTTTTCATGTATATTTGACTATTGGGAAATCCATTTCTTTATTGTGTATTTAGATAAATACACAATAATGAAATGGATTTCCCAATAGTCAAATATCCCATTCTTAATTTGAATTAAACATAATATTTATGTGATATCACATAAATATTATAACACACACACATTAATATTTGAACTATGAAAATATAGTAAACTTAACTAGTAACTGGTTACTGTAACAAAAAACCCAAATGAATTTAAAATATTTAATGAATAATCTTTTACAGAATTTTGGCTATCAACAAACTTAAGAGTAAAAACGTGTATTAAGTAGGCGTTCCAAGAATAGGTACTATGTAGGTAATTTATAGAGCTCTATTTCAAGCGGGATAAAGGGACAAAGGGAAAGAGGGCGAAGATATGATAAGTTATTGTCAGTAAAGGTTATTTTAAGACTGAGTGGTAGTTGATAGTTTTACAAAGAAAAAGATTTAAGTACATTTTAGATTTGAGATTCAGGTAGGGTAATTTACTTAAGATCATGCCATGTGTACTAATTATTGAAATGTTCCACTATTTTTGATTTTTATTGCGTGTGTCTGGTTTATTTCGATCAACTCCTCTAACCGTAGTTTTTGTCCGAAAGAGATCGCTCTTCAGCGGTAAGACCGTCTATTGTCTACTGTGTTTAATTTGTAAACTTATTTTGGAGTGCAATAAACTAACGTTATTGCTGCATAAGCACACTGTTTTTCTCTTGCTAAAATTAATAATTCGTAAGGTCAGCCTCAAAAGTAGCTGATAATTTGGACTACTGGTTTATGTTAAATTTCTACTAAAATTATCAACTACTTTTGATGCTGACTGTACTTAGGGCTTTCCATACTAAATCCATCTGTAGTAGGTAATAGTCCGACTATAAGATTTACTGCGTTGTGACCAATTATTTGTCGCCTACGGTCTTTCAGAATAAGGAACATTTCAAATGGATTTTTCAATCATTAATTGGGATACTTTCGAAAATGTAAAAATGTGGTCATATTTAATTTTTTTATCCTTTATTTGATTATATCGGAAACGGCCTGGCATAAATTGCAATTACTCATCACCGATAACTTTTTCTGGAAAACGGCCAGTATATTTATAGTATCGACAGGATCTATGTAAGCATGCGATAAAATAACGGCAAATATCCTCCGGCGCGGCGTACAAATAAAAAGTGTGAGTCTTCTAATCTCGATTGGGACTTCGGATTGCAATTTTGGCGTCAACATTAATGGCGAATATATATATTACTTACAATACAATACAACAATTCTTTATTGCACACCAACAAGAAAAATATAACATGAGAAATCATAAATTAAATAATGGTAGACAATAGGCGGTCTTATCGCTAAAGAGCGATCTCTTCCAGACAACCTTTCCAGACAGAAATATTACTTAATAAGTTGGACTATATTATCTTTTTTTTCCGAGAATCGACAGGTTATTTGTACAGTTGTAAAGGACAAAGTTAACAGGCAAATATCTTCTGAAAGATACAAATATTTGACATAGCTCAATCAGAACCGAATGTAGGTACGACAGTTGTCCGATGAATTGAAATGATTTAAAGAAGGCCCCGTCATATTATTTGTTTATTTCTTTGCATCAAAAAAGTATTTTGGGACAGTGAATTTCTCTGAAAGTCTTCTTTAGGGATATGATGTATTCGTATTTCTTTTCTCGCTGAGATGAATAAATAAATGAAATGAGATAATATCGGATAACCTTACACAATACGATCTAGTCCCAAAGTAGCTTGTGGTATGGGTACTAAACAGCGATATATTTACATAAATAGAAACATCCATGACACAGGAACAAATATATTCGAGTTCATCACACAAATATTTGGCCTCGCCGGGATTCAAACCCACGACCGCTGGCTCAGTAAAAACTGACCACAACCACTGCACAAAGAGCGAACAAATAGACTTTAAATGTTTTTATTACATAAAATTAAAGAAGACAATAATAATATGCTATTATGCAACTTAAGTTGCAAAAATCGACATTAGGTACGTCCGTTGTGTAAAGTATTCTTTCATGTTCATACTTTGACATACCTCGGTGCTAGATGATCCTAAAAGGTAGGTTCATTGCACCGGCATACATCCATGTCATCCATCATAACCAGGCTTGTCGACTTTTCGCAACACGGTAGGACGTTAGGAAGCTTCCACTATAGCTATAGTGTTGACAATTATCTTTAAAATGTATAGTCCAATACAAAGTAAGTAGAATATTATAAACGTTTTGACGGAATGCGAGTGTGAGTGACAGATGCTTTTTCACTTATTTATCACGTGATAAACGCAACCATCATAGGCCCCCTGATTTCGGTAGGCAATGTTTTATCGTCATCAAAAAATACGTAAATAATTGCGATTTTATCGATGTTTTTTGAGGTTTACTAAATTGGGTTTTCCTACGGATTGAATTTCCAGTCGTGACTCAAAAGAGCGTGGAATCGTCAATTAAAATTCCTTATCGATAATTAATCTGTACGAGTTCGTAATATAAAGAAATTTGATTTTATTGAAAATTTTAGTCATTTAATACTAACGGTAACTTTAACCACTAAACTTACAAGGAAATTTTAGGATTAAATATATTCACTTCGATGTTAATGTCGGCTCCATATCTCTCTAACGTCCCGCGTCCTTCCGTGTTAGGAAAAGTCCGAAGCTTAATCATAAGTTATATCATAACTGACAGACTGTTTAGGTGTAAGAAATTTCATTCGAATTCGTTAATTGTGTGTAATGTCAAAATTTCAACTGTAAATTCCATCATTTAGATTCTTCATTTAGAATCAGAAACTATTTCTTGGAATAAGGCTCTGCCGCAACAAGACAATATGACACCTGTGAAAGTTATTCATATTTAATTTTTTCAACTTTTACTTCGTGTCTTTGCCGTTTCGCAGTTCAAGTACTGTTTATAATGACGTCATCACAAAATAATTCCTAAGGAGAAAATAAACGTAACGCACTCCTTAAGTTTTTCTTTCAGGCAACTTTTCGTTTTTTTTTTACTGTGTAGACATTTTAATTATATTTTTTGTATTAATGTATAGCTAATTATGGTAAACTACATACGATTAAACATATCTAATGTGCAAACAAATACAATTATTATCTCGAATTCACCTATATATTTTTATGATTTTATAAAAAATGGTTTGTTATTTTAAGTACATATATTATTCTATTTGCTGAAATGCTACCAAAACGTCCGTTGATGACTCCTCAGATTTAAGAAAGAAGGAAAACTTAAAGACATCTTGCTGTTAATGTAGATCCTAAAAAAAGTGCTCTTAGTTTTAACGTAAACAAAGTGAATCATCCAGATTAATTTGATAATTCATAATTGTTAATTAGAGCAGAATACTATATAACTACATCTGATGTAGAACTTGCTTATTATTTTGCTTCTCCTCTGACCATTAAAAAGGGCTGTCATAATGAATTCCAGAAACAAATATCATTCGTTCTACAAATTGGTAAACCTCAGTCAAGCTTGTCAGATTATCATCTTGTCTATCTTAGAACAAGTTTAGCTTTTATGGAATAAGTTTGAGTTATTTGAATTATGTTTCTGCTGATTTTGTTCCTCTTGTAAAATCTTAACACAAATATTGTCAAGGTACAGGCACTACAGTCACCATCTTTACTAGAGATGAGGTATATGAGAAGTTATATCCCGAAACTATGACTCAGAATGACAGTACAAAACCCTTATTGATTGTTTTCATCCATTGCGAGTTTGGAATGTCGTAACAACTATATTTATGAATTCAGAAACATTAATTACATGCATGCATCCAAATATTATATCTACAGCGCAGGTATCGTCATAACTATAGATACATTTACGAATGTTCATACGTAAGTTAAATACGTTTTTTCGAAGTGATTTATTTTATGGAATTGGTGGATCGCTCTTACGGTTGTCAGAGCCTATTTACCATTTTCCCAAACTAAACCCATCCCGGGTTTAAAAATATTTCCCGCCATTAAAAATATATGTCTAACGACGATGCTAGATTACAACAGGCGTGTAGACAATTTTATTTTTTGAGGGTTTCAATCGATTCAATTTTTTATTGGGATCAAATGTTTATATGGGATACACTAAGACTGCTCTAAGACTCAGAAATGACCGTCAAAGTTCAACATTTCTACGGAGCGCTAAAACGCTCCATACAAATGGCCTCCTATATGTGACGTCATTTGTCGGTTGGCTACCAATATTTGTATAGAGACAATAAGTAATTTGCCATTTACGACGACCGTTTGGCTCGGTTGGTAGACACCCGCCTACTGAGTCGGCGGTCCAGGGTTCGAATCCCGGCCGGGGCAAATATTTGTGCAAAATATTTGTTTTTGAGTCATGGATGTTATCTATATATGTATTTATATATTATGTATATCGTCGTTTAGTACCCATAGTACAAGCTTTTCTTAGTTTGGGACTAGGTCGATTTGTGTATGATTGTCCCTTAATATTTATTTACACCGTGACAAACCTCGTAAGTTCATGGTTGTCATACAGTTATTGTTATGTTAAATTTTGAAAATTTTAAAAGCAATATTCAGCTAATTTTATTCATATAACTACAGAATATTGTATAATTCAACATCAGTCTACACCCCTATTGATAGAACAAAGTCTCAACATGGAGTTAAATTGGAGTTTGCTTACTAAGTTGTTCTTGTCTTCAATTACCTGATGAGATTTAGTGGTATTTTCCATTTAACTTTCAAGATAATATAAACTTTTGTTCTTTTCTTGTTAGTTTTCTTTACCAAGTCAAGACTAGGTACATGGAAGTCGTTTACCTGGATTTAAGGGATATTCACGAAAACCAATCTCGTTCAGAATATGTCCAGGAAAACAAATTGAATCATAATTATTGTTTTAAATGGGTGGGAGAGTTCTTATTTCGTTAAGATCGTCTGATTAGAAGATGTTAAGTGTTAATCTATTTATTGTCTTTGTTTCTTTCTTGCCAGGTTTGTGTAGTAGTTAATAGATCTGGGTACAGAGAAATAATCATTTTCATCACACTAATATTATAAATTCCATTGAGAAGAGGCGTAAGACAGGGGGACGTTATTTCCCCGAAACTGTTTACGGCCGTTATGGAAGACGCCTTCAAGCTCCTGGAATGGCAAGGACTTGGCATCAACATCAATGGCGAATACATCACTCACCTTCGGTTTGCCGACGACATCGTAGTCATGGCAAAGTCGATGGAGGAACTCAGCATGATGCTCGATGACCTCAATCGAGTTTCTCAACGGGTGGGCTTGAAAATGAACATGGACAAGACGAAAATCATGTCAAATTCCAAGGTTGTGCCCATCCCAGTCTCTGTTGAAAACTCGGTACTCGAAGTTGTTGACTCATACATCTACCTAGGACAAGTGGTCCAATTAGGTAGGTCCAACTTCGAGAAAGAGGTCAACCGCCGAATCCAACTCGGCTGGGCAGCGTTCGGGAAGCTACGCAATGTCTTTTCGTCCGACATACCTCAGTGCCTCAAGACGAAAGTCTTCAACCAATGTGTGTTACCAGTAATGACTTACGGCACCGAAACGTGGTCTTTCACTATCGGCCTCATCTCAAAGCTCAAAGTCGCTCAACGAGCAATGGAGAGGGCTATGCTCGGGGTGTCTCTACGTGATCGAATCAGAAATGAGGAAATCCGTAGACGAACTAAAGTGACCGATATAGCTCACCGGATTAGCAAGTTGAAGTGGCAATGGGCAGCCCACATAGCACGCAGAGCAGATGGCCGATGGGGCCGAAATGTGCTCGAATGGAGACCTCGGACAAGCAAGCGCAGCGTAGGACGTCCACCTACAAGATGGACAGATGACCTTATAAAGGTCGCCGGAAAGCGCTGGATGCAGGTCGCTTCCAACCGGTATATATGGAAGTCCAAATGGGAGGCCTATGTTCAGCAGTGGACGTCCTATGGCTGAGATGATGATGATGATGATGAATATTATAAAGGCGAAAGTTTGTGAGTGTGTTTATGTGTATGTTTTTTTTTTCACGCTCAAACGGATACGTTTTATCAAATTTTGGTATGAAGGTAGCTGACATCCTGGATTAACACATAGGCTTCTTTTTATCCCGAAGAATGTGGTGTTCCCGTGGGATAAATGGGCAACACCGCGCGGCACAGCTAGTACAAAATAAAACGTCCAACGGTACGGTCAGCATCAAAAGTAGATGTCAATTTTACTACAGGCTTATGTCAAAACTACTGTAGGTACTGTGGACTAAAATTGTCAGCTACTTTCACTGCTGACAGTACAACACGTGCATCAATTCAGACAATTTATGCCCTTACAAATCCTCGACGACAAAATTCTCTCCATCTCGTAGATGGACAATTTTTGATTTATTTACTGTCTACAAGGACCAAAAATGCATTAATTTTCCTTTGATTAAGACCTAATTAGAACTATAAAATCTTGACCACCATAAAGCTAATAATAGCTACATAATAGCTAGCGTCACTATTAAAAATATTTAACAATAAATAACACGAAACATTTCCTAAACTGTAGCCTAGACGGTCATTGGACTGAAACATGGTCATATTCATTAAATACTAAAATCCGATTATCCCAAAAACCAATGGGACTTTGTTAAAGTTAAAAGCCAATATTCAGGACCGGCCTAAAGTATCCTACTGGGATTTGTCCATTAGTTACAGCACGCAGCACCCTGTACATCATTAGGACTACATAAATCACTTGCGTGTTTTTGAAAGCCTTTTACATACTTTTCTTATGCTTACTTTTTCTGTTTGCTCTCGAAGTCGATAACCGTTTTAAAAGCTGCTAATACCTTTCATCCTCGAGAAGCCATATTACGGGACTGTCTATTGAAACGTCCGAGGATAAAGCCCACACATTTACAAGTAAGATCAGATGAGCGACCAATTACGCCAAAACTCGGGTCGAAATTCGGCGACCAATTTCCGACTGCCTAATATCTATCTGTGAACTTCTCACACTTCCGTCGGGAGGTCACTTCAGGGCAGCGCCCTGTTTGGGGCTTAACCGCAGCTCGAAACTAAAATTTGATCTTCATTTACCTTCTTGGCATGTCTTTTGAGAACCCAACTCTGGTTTGGTTCCTTGACCTTTCCTGTGCCATTCAGGAGCTAAAATCGATGTTTCTAACTATATTTTGTAGGGATCTTACCACTGTTATGTCTACTTTAGTGATATGCTGCGCCGTAAACGTTTTGATATTATTTTATTTATGTAACCTAATTACATCGTGTCATACCATACCATACATACTATACCAAACACGGCAAATATGAGCATTTGGCGTGATAGTGCTTTTGGTATCATGATAATTCGGAATAATGCTGGTTTCAGATAAATGAAGTTTCGGCATTTTTTGGTATACTACATACAAATCAAACATTATTATACAAACGAGTGACAGTTTACCGTTTTACGTGCGTTAAACGCGAGTGAGTTAGATTAATCTCAATTAATAAAATATAACTTACTAATGTTTAAGAGTTTTCTTTCGGTGGTTCTTTCTCCCCAGCAGCCCTTATAGTGAAACGCTGTTAGATATATTTAAATAAAGTTATTAATGCGCTTCTGGCACACTTTCTTTACGTCACCCTAGGCCAAGTGGAATGTTCTGTGGGGAGAAAATCTCATTTCCTGGCCGAGGCAAGATGTAAAACTTTAGACAAACCACGCAGACGCACGGGCGGCAATTCTTATAGTCCCAGATCACATATTTAAGACCCTCATCTTCGGCCACAAATACTAGCGATCTGGGACAATCACGAAATCCCCGCCCTAGGTATGTAATGAACTATTAACTACAGAGAAAAATTGTGTTTTTCCCAGTTAACTTTTGACAAAGGTAGCCGTCGTGTCTGTAATCATTTTTCGAAGTATCGTGACCCCGAATTATCTTTGAATTTAAACCTGAACCTACAAAATATTGATTTTACCACCAATAATGTCTCTGTTTGACCTTGTGGTTGACTGGTAGAGAATGCCTCATGGCATTAAGTTCGCCATTTGTACTTTAACTTATGTATATTGTGCAATAAAGTTTAAATAAATAAATAAATTTTACCGACTTCCCCGTGCCGAGAATCCACAAGCAGTCAACAGAATAGCGGTGTACATTGAGGTCGAATTATGCAACACATTATTTTTACAAAAATAAAAAAAGCCCAACATATTATTAAATAAAGGCAAAATCCAAAAAGGGCTTGGAAATAATGTGATTGCACAGGTACACATTTTTTTTACCATATCAAATTTCAAATTGATAACCATCTACTTAAACGCACTTTTTTACGGTCTAAAAGTCAATTTAGTTATCTTTCCATACATAATAATTGTAGTTATCAATTGGGGGTGATAAAATCATGTCGCGCTAGCCATTTGTATGAAGCGTTTTTACCGCTCCGTACGAAAGCAGAACAGTAATTTCTGCTCTTAGAGCACTCTAAATGAATTTAGTCCATCAAATGTCATAGACATACCTATTTTGATCCCAATTACAACAAACTAAAAAAAAATAATTAATTGACATCTTAAAAAAATACATTTAGTAACTGGTATTAGAGCCATCAAAGGAAATTGTGGATCTATTTCCAATAAACACATCAATTTGTAGTATGATTAACTCGAAAGCTCACCATCATGAGCGTAGCTTTACATAATTACAATTAAGGCAAAATTGACATACGTGAGTGTTAAATTTTGAAAGCATAATTACCAGACGTTGTTTGCAGGCAACACAGTGCTAAACACACGACGTAGAGGCTGCCCCACTGCATATTAGACGAAACATCACCGCACACACACGCGTATCGTACCTGCAATAAATATTATAACATCAGTTACGTTAGTGGGTCGTCGACGGTTTTAGCTTCGTAGGCATCGTGTAGTGAGAAAGCAATTGATTCAGTGTGTGGTGTTTTTACGGGGGTTCCTACTTAAGCTTCTTTCTATCGCGCGAAACATCATAAACTATACTATTATACAATTTTATGGCAAATCTGTAATTCTGGTCACTATTTCAGGAAAAAACAGCCCGATACAGCAAAGAAGCGCCAGCCGTAGTGTGCCACCTGTTGGTAAAATTTTCTTTGTCCTCTCATCAGGCCGAAACGGCTTCACGGATTTGAAATGATTTTAGAGGGAGAGTTGGAAATCCTATAGGTAATGGTTATACGAAGTCTGCATTGTACCCGATTATGGTAAAGAAAAATGTTTGAAAACTTATTTTTTTTATGCACGGTTGATCAATCCAGTGGTTAAATTTAATAGTTCGATAATTATTACTGCTTCTCTAAAAAACAATGAGAATAGTTTACTCCAGTCATCTCTGAAAAGTTTGGCTGAATTCCACGGTCCCTTGCAGTTTCGCAGTGCAATGCACGGAAGTTCTCTGCTTGATAGAGTCAGAAATGATATCCGCAGAAGAATCAAAATAACCGACATAGCACACCGGATTGCACGGTTGGGCCTTGGGCCATAGATGGCAATGGGCGGGCCACATAGCTCGGAGAACAGATGGTCGTTGGGGCAGCAAAGTCCTGGAGTGGTGGCCGCGTATAGCAAAGCGCTGCGTGGTCAAGCCCCCCACTAGGTGGATGGATGACCACGCCAATATTACACTTTTATCTATGACCTCGCGAAAGGAGCGGGGCCCGGGGAGTCGATGAGCAAGATCGTACTTTGTAGCGTGCTATAGGATCCACGAGACCTTTATGTTCAGCAGCGGATGTCGGTGTCCCAAATCAGTTTATCACGGAAACAGTAACGATTGTAATACAAAACTGAAATCTGAACACATTATATTACTATAAGGGTGGATCGGCGTGGATTTCTACGTTTCCTTTTATTGCATTAGATGTGTCAATTTGGATCTAGTTCGATTGACATCTAGCGATTTGCGCGATGTTCCGGACGTGATATAGCCATTACATTCGTAATACATTTCAATTGTGGCTTAGATATTTCAGACAGACGCCACGAGAACCATTGAATTTATAGGCTATATTTGACATTTCAAATACATTACATATGAGCTATAAAGTAAATAAAATAATAAAGTATCTACTTCACCGATGCACATAATTGTGATATGACAAATACATTTGTCATATGAAACAAAAGAGAAATGGCTTCTTCAACAAGTATTTGTATCTATCACCGCCTTTTAGTCTAACGTTGAGCGACTTCAAAATGAATTGTACTTTTACGCGTAGTACATGAAGTAGTATAGTGACCGACAGACATAAATTAGACCTGCGAATCGATTCACAAACGAGAGTGATGTTTTTTCAGCCAATGCCAGCCTTATCCGAAAATTTCACAATTTTGAACATATTTGGATATAGTTTGCATTTATTCACTAGAAATGAAAGTTTAGTTTGCGCAAAGAAGGACGTGATAACACAGGTATATATTTTTGTCACTAAATATGAGGGCGTGGAATTTCCCTTTGAATTTTGTCACTTCTTTCTATATACATATGGTGCACAAAATACTTTTAACCTGTGAATGGTAAAGCAGAAAAATACGTGATGATGACGTGAACGAAATTGCGGGTGTCTTCTAGTTACAATTCTACTTCTCTACAAGTATTATAAATATGGAAGTAACTGTGCTTGTCTGTCCGTTTCTTTGATACCATTTCACGCTTAAACCAACTTATAGATGTATTAGAATATGGAACTATGGGTAAGTAGGTATAAGTGACATGTGCTCTTATTATAAATTTTATTAATGCTTATCATTAATCCCTTGATACGATTAACTAATTCTATCCTGATAAAATCGTAGGTAGAAACTAGTTATAAATACAAAATAACGTAATTGAAACATACATTTTCTATGAAGCGTTTTTAAAGTTCAGTCGATACGCCTCACTTTGACCCCTATTTCAGAAGTTCGTAGAATAGAATACAATCGAATACGGTTATTTCGTCAAACATAGGGTGATCTTATCTACATAAGGTGACAATTTATAGTAAACAGTACAGCCAAAGAATATAATATGTACTAACGTGAAAAGAAACGACAGCGACACTTGTGTGCAGTAACAAAACTCGCTGCTATGTGTGCGTGTCGAGGGGCGACGGGGGCGAGCGCGGGACGCGCGAGGTTGGGAAAGGCATTCATATGAATGCCGAGTCGAAAGGTCGCACCCAGTGTTGGATGTTGTACTATAATTATAGTATTTGTACTATATTTTTTATGTCTGGTACTATATACTATCAGAACGACAAGATAGTACGCCAAAATACTATAATTATAAATTCTCTTGACCATATCAACCAAGTTTATATAACATGGTTACACTCTCGGGTGAGGCGCCACTAGGCGAGAGTGTACCCGGCCCATTACAACGTAAAACGCGCACCAGCAATCCCCGTCGCTGCAACAGTACATCCTTCTTTTTTTCACTTCAAGAGACACATGTAAGTGATTCCTATAATTCTATTACCATTGATAAAAAAAATATAATAAAATGTTTAAAGTAAGTCGCAAAAACAGAAAATATATAAAAGTAAGCAATTTATGTTAGCACTATTATACTAAATATATTTTAAACCTTAAATAAATAAACATCTTTCATTAAGTAATTATTATTTCCATGTGTCGCGGTAGCTAAACCGCAAACCCTACGCGTAGACGCGGCATTACAAGGTCACCGACGCCCGAGTTACACCGATAGGCCGTTGTCGCGCCTGTGGTACAGCTATGTTTTGCCTCTTGGCGTACAAAATATACACACGAATAAAGAACAAATGAAAAAAACAGACAATATTATAGAGAATAAAAAAAACAGAATTGAAAACCATCAAATAACATAGCATGTCCAGTATTTAAAATGAATTATTTCAGTACTAAGGAGTTCGGAATTTTTTCCTTTTCTACACCTCAAAGTAATTTACGCTCATCCAAGATTAGCTCATCTCCCAAAACCTCATTTGACGAACCGTTTTAATATTAATACCCTCTAATAGAGTTAAAACAACTTAGATTGCCACCCGAAGACGTACGCTAAATATTCGAAGGGTAATTGGTTCGTGCGTGTACTTGAATACGATATGGCTTTGGGTAGAGTTAGCAGAGATTAGATTGGTGTAATGTGGTGGGTAATTAAGTGGTATTTGGTTATTCAATAAGTCAAGGGTTAATAATACACACAATTATTAGTCAGACGCATACGCGGAAACGTGTCAAGTCATGTTTAAAAAAGAGAACTGGCGAGTAATGAAAAAGTCTTCGGAAAAGGCGTTTTTCATGATCATGGCTATGAAAATGTCAAGATGGCAATTTTATAATTAAACAATAATTTATTAATATGGATCTGAAATAAATGATTTTTATTTTATTTTATTTACCTAAGGATTAAGTATATCGCGAAAATCCGAAATAAAAAACAATTATTCAAAGTTACAGTTGTTTGTATATCTAGGTATCCATTTCTTTGGGTAGTTTACACAAATATGATTATGCGTTTTTTTAGTGTTGTCATTGTCATAATCGCGGAAAACGAAGATAATTAAGATGTCAATTAATTTCTAGAGCAGCAGCGGATGACGCCAAGAAAATGTAATGAAGTGAGACGTTGTCAGCACTTTTTATCCAATTAGGTCATTTGAATACAACTATTCATAGAAATATTCTTTTATTTTTAATGTGTTAATTAGCAAAAGCTGTAATTCAGGCCTCAGTGTCTGTGAGGCATCAAATTTTCAGTGCAACACCTGCAAAGCAATACGAAATTATCATTTACAAGAGTTGAAAATTGGCGACCGGGTTTTGCCTTCTTTTGTAAAATTACTATATTATATAGTGTGTATAATTATCTCCAGTAAGTTTTGTGCTGTGTGTAAATATACCTGAAATTTGGTCATACCACGAACTATCATACAAAAAAAACTAGTTATCGATTCGTTGTATTGCATTTGTTGCAGCCCTAGCATAACGTCCAAAGATGCCCTGTGACTGAGGGACAAGCAACGGAGGCTCAGTAATACCTAATATAATATCATCTCTTTGAGTACGGAACCCCAAAATAATTTAAATTTCTTTCAGTTTCTTAGTCGGTACAAGTTTTTTAAAATTTAAAGTTGAGAGAATAGTTGTTTAGTAAAGAAATTTGGTTGATAAATTGTGCTCCTGATATAAAATGATTACTGCCGCTGGGCCAACATTTGTAGAAATACCTGCAGGGACCTTTGTCTCCGTACCACACAAATCTGGCTGAGATAATTAATCTTGAATGAAATGAAAAAATGCTGAAATAAAATATAATTTACTCATAATATTTATTATCATCTGTTTTATTTTGCCACATATAGTTCTTTCTTCTAAAATCGTAACCTAACTTTTATAAAACAAACCTAAATCTTTTAGTTTCACAGCAATTAATAAATATAAACAAAAAGTTGCTTTTCCAAGATACCGAAAATTTTCTGATATTGCAATTTCAGCTAAAATGATCAGGTTATAGCTAGCAATCCGAATTGTTTCCGGGAGACTTGTTACGAATGGCACCAAACTCGAGACTGAATTGACGGACGGGTTATCCATCTTACGGCGTCAACTCAGTCATTTTGTGAGGCCATTTTGGGAATCTGATTTCGCAAGTCAAGGGAAGATGAAATTTTACATCATATTATTTTGTAGGGGAGCTAACATCGCGCTTTCTAAGAATTTATTGAATTGGAAAACCTCTTATTTAACTTGGGTAGTATATGTATAGAATTGACAAATTTTAGTATATTTTACTTTGGGTAGCATATAATATATACTACCCAAGGTAAAATATACTAAAATGATTCTGCATTACTTTCTTGGCCTAAGCCAATAAATGTCCGCCGTAAGTTTTTGTTTAATAACATTAAACCGACCAAGGAAAATTACATACAGCCTTCTACATCTACACCTTCAACACCCTGAATGTAAAACATGAAGCACGAGTATGCTTGTGCTCCATGTTTAAAAAAGTAAAAAAAAAAACCTGCAAAACATACCGAAATTATTGGCGTGTGTTTCTTAATTACTAGGTATGTAGTATATTTTTAAATTTTAATGTTTCCTCGTGAGTGGAAATCGTGTAAGTTTAAATCAATATATTTCCTTGGTTTTTTTTGAGAAAAGCTCTTAACAATTCTCGGCCGAAACGGAGATTGCAGGCCTAGTTTTAGAAGAGTAGACCAGCAATCCCTTAGTTCGCCGTCTCTGCAGTAACGTACTAGTACTCAAATATGAACACATATTACTAAAACCTTTAAGCCTACCTAATAATGAATAAATGATTTTGTACCGTTAACAACTATTTCCTCAAGAAAAGGGCAAAAGTTCGGATTCTCTTTGAAAGCTATCCGAGATCCTCTTTGTAGTATATTTTTTGAATAACGAATATACATAAATTACCTTCAGTCAGCAAAACCCTTTGGTAGAAAATGTAGATTAAATACTGTTTTATCGTGAATGTTTGATCACAAAAAGGAGAAAACACAATAAAAGAGCGTCTCCACAGAACATGTCGGTAAATCCCCTTTCAACAGAGCTTATCAAAACTTGTCACAATGAAGGTCTGAGTGTAAAAAAGAAATATTTATTTTGACATAATATGAAGTTAAGCCTACCCACTTGGTGTTATTGAAGAAAACCACTCTACAAAAAAATGTCTATGAGCCCTCTTTATATGTATACTAGCTTTTGCCCGCGACTACGTCCGCGTGGAACTTGGAAGTATGGAAGCAACCTCGTACAACACGATAGATATCCACCTAATCACCTTAATTAATAAAACAGATTATTAAAAGCGCCTAAGCAAATGTAAGAGCAATTATGCTTTTGGTCTAATCATTACATTTCCTACAGGGTCATCAATGTCATCATGAATTACTTACTCACTTTTCAATCTTTTTAGGAATAATTTCCAGGATGAAAACTATCCTATGTCCTTCCTCGGATCTTAAACTATCTCCATGCCAAATTTCATCAAAGTCGATTCAGTGGTTTAAGCGTGAAGAGGTAACAGACAGACAGACACACTTTCGCATTTATAATACTAGCTTTTGCCCGCGACTACGTCCGCGTTGAACTTGGAAGTATGGAAGCAACCTCGTACAACACGATAGATATCCATCTAAACACCTTAGTTAATAAACGGGATTATTAAAAGCGCCTAAGCAAATGTAAGAGCAATTGTGCTTTTGGTCTAATCATTACATTTCCTACAGGGTCATCAATGTCATCATGAATTACTAACTCACTTTTCAATCTTTTTAGGGATAATTTCCAGGATGAAAACTATCCTATGTCCTTCAAATTCCAAATTTCATCAAAATCGATTCAGCAGTTTAAGCGTGAAGAGGTAACAGATAGACAGACAGACAGAAACACTTTCGCATTTATAATATTAGTATGGATTAGTATGGATTTCCGAAGTCATGCTTATTGACAGTTCATCTTTTCACAGAGTAATTTTAAACATGGTTTGACCAAAATAATGATTTGGCTTAATGTTTATTTTATCTAAGATTCAATTGCTAATATATACGATGATTTTTAATCGGTGATCAGGAGTAGAAACATATTAATATTAATAGCTAAAATTAAACTTAATAAGCGAGGTCCCGCGCAATTACCTCACTGTTAAATTATTTAAAAGTTAAAACATAATTAAAACTAATAACCACTAAATACATGGTCATCCTACATAAATTATTGAAGTACGATACCTACGAGCTACGTCAAGTGTCATCGCTTTGGCGGAATACGAAATTTTCTACGACCTTGTTTATCTAATGACAATGACAAGTACTCATAAATTGTCATTCCCATTAAATTTTTAAAGAGGTTGTAGGCAAACCGGTACTGGTTAGTTCGGTGACAAGAAATTTAAGACAAAATTGGTTTCAAAATAAAAATTATCATAGAAAAATAAAAGTTTGTTTTCATGTAATTACGACTTCAACGTGGCCGCCATCAATTACTGAGTTAGAAAAGTTGGTACCTGATCACCGATTAAATATCACCGTGTATAGCATTTTAGTCAAAGAAATTTTAATCCCTTCACAGGAATAAGAAGAATTACTATGATGTTCTGAAAATTGAATGTAATTGAATTTTTACTGCAATTCGTTACCCGTAAATCTCCCAAGATTTTTTGCAGACATCACACTAATATTATTAAGCCGAAACTTTGTGAGTGTGTTTATGTGTATGTTTGTTACTTCTTCACGCTCAAACGGGTCGACCAATTTTGATAAATTTTGGTAAGAATCTAGCACCTGGATTAACACATAGGCGACACAAAAAATGTAGTGTTCGCGTGAGATTATAGCGGGTCGGCTTTCGCGGTGGCTGCCGCGGCACTCTCGCTACGCTCCCTCGGCTTCCGCGCTGCTGTGGTCGCAGCTCTAACCTAACCTAACCTACTTATTGGTAGCAGGTTGGTTCCGGCGCATTGCCGGCCCCTGAAGTTTTATATTCAAAATCATTTGTTTAGGGATATAATAATTGAGGTTCTGTAAATATAGCCATTTTAATGGTTTAAATAATTCTTAAGTTAATTAATGTTAGGAATATTACTTTTTTCGATTCGATATTCATGCTATCAATATTAAGCCAAACATGTTCCAAGACTTATGCAATTAAATTTGTAAAGACAAAAAAATATAGACTAATAGAGAGTATGCCATTACATTATACCAAACATTCTAGGTCAAATTGGGGACTTTCATACCAATGAAAATCGTAAAGTTACTGAATTTTAATTGAGCAAAGAGAAAAACAGTAATTCGGAATCTTCCACTATACAGTAACTTAGTTGGAAGAGCGACTACGTCAATCGAATTCGGAACATTTAACTTCTTCTTTAATATCTAGATAAGCGAAGTGTTAAATTGGCCATTTTTTCCGTGCTCCAATATTACGAATGAGTCACTTAAATGTTCTTTTGTAGATTCAAATTGCTTCAACAATTCAGTAATGGCAAATTCTTTATTAGGCGCCTAAATTCTTTTTCCGTCATAATCAATGTTTATAAGAGCGCTCAAGTTAATGAGATGTAATTTTTAATTTAATAGCCTACAATTAAAGCAATTTCACCGCTGAAATGTACTACCTCCGGTTTATCAAATATTGGTAGACTTACGTGTATAATTAACTTTATTTATTAAAAAGTAATTGCCTTCAGTAGTGAAATAAGCATTTCTTTTAGGCATTTTTTTAAAACATAATGGGACGTATGATAAGATGATCTTCTTATATTATAAAGCTTGACATGACATTGATTTACATTTTGCAATAGTCGTCCCGACTAGAAAATAGATTTTGATTTATTTATTTCATAATATAAAATGTCAGTATAAATTACGCTAAGACAATTTACATGCATTTATACTAGGATCGTCATAAAGATAAAAACCGGCCAAGAGCATGTCGCTCAGTGTAGGGTTCCGTAGTTGCTCATCCTTCACAATAGACGGGCTTAAAACAGCGGTTTTAAGCCCGAGGTTTAAGTTACGACTAAGATTTCAACCTCTATAAAAAGGTCGTAAATCCCATTGTAACTGTAATTACTTATTACCTTCTGGAAGTCAACTTACGTCCTTTTAAAGAAAACTGAAATTTTGCGATAACTCAAAAATGGCTTAACCGATTTTGTTAAATATAGTTTTCATTGAAAGTATTTATAAAGCCTAATTTTCATGAACTTTCCCATAATTTTTTGACCCGTGGTTGAAAAGTTAGAGGGGGGGGCGCAATTTTTTTTTATTTTCGGAGCGAATATTTATTACTTTTCTTATTATTTACTTTTATTTTTAAAATACCTATTCTACGACACCCCACACACTAGTGTTGGAACAAAAAAAAACCCCCACTTTAGGTGTTCGGAAGGTGTACGAGCTATCGTATACATCATAATATAGCAATAGCATTTAGTGTAGCATAACCTTAAGACATATTCGTTGACATGCGTAACCTACATTATAGCAGTGCAATAAAGACCATCGTTAACATCAAACGTGTGGTACTATTTTTGACATCAATTCTGACATCCCACAATCTATCCTGCATCTGACATACATCTGACATACATACTGACAGTACGGGTTCGTGACCGTACATTTTGGTCCTTCGAAATTTATGTTAGTGTTCAGTGAGTGCTAGTTGTATCTGCTGTAGCAACTTCGTTGGCCTCCCACAAGCGGGTCTCACCAGCGAAGTTGAGAGGACGCAGTTACGCACTTCGTGAATACTAAAATACCAGTGACGCTCAAACCTAAGCAAGCTATTGCACTTGACATTCTATTACTATTGACAGTGGCATTCGTTTAAATTTAGTGACATTTAATATTTGACATAGTGATACACCGAAGAAATGGAAGATTACGATCGTATTTTGCAGCAGCAGAGGGAGATCGCCGAATCTATATTAAGGAGGGTGGAAATCAATTTTAAGAAAGATTCTGACTCCAGGAAAACTGACGAATATTTACGGACGCGAGTCCAAGCGTTAGATACGTTGTGGGAAGAATTTGAGAAAAACAACGCAAAACTGCTTGACGCACCTGACAAAACTGGAGAGTATTTTGTGGACAAGGTATTCCAGCAAATAGGGGTGCTCGTTGACAATACTCGCACGATGCTCTCTAATTATCGCTTTGGGGAAGTGCCTGCAGCTGCCGTGGACAACAAGCTGTCTGAGCTTTTTAATGAGCAGAAAGCCAATTTCAGGGCATTCCAACGATTGTTGAACTACATTGACGTTGATACGAGTAAGATAACTGAGAAATGGGAAATGGAGGATGAACTTCATAATTTGCAAACTCGGTGGAGTAACATTGACAGCCTGCATTTGAAAATTGATAATCTGTTGTTGGGTTCCGATAAAGATTATGAGGAGAGATATTCTGTGTATGAGAAAAAATATCGCCTGGCAAAGAGAGCTTTGAATCAGAAAATATCTGCAACTACGCATCTCGTCCAGTCCACTCCAAAAATGGATATGCCGACATTCTACGGAGATTATTCTCAATGGCCAACCTTTTTGGACTTGTATAAATCAGCAATTCATGACAATCCCGCCCTCTCAAAGGCGCAGAAGATGCAGCATCTAAAGGGGAAACTGAGAGGGGATGCTCAACGGCTTATTCAGCATTTGCATGTATCAACTGGCAACTACACCACTGCATGGGATCTTTTGTACCATCGGTACAACAACGACCAATTATTATTTACAAGACAAATTGAAATATTTCTAAACCAACCAAATATTCAAAAACAATCCTCGCATGATATTAAGAAAATGTATGACACGACAATGGAGTGCGTACATGCCATCCATAACCTTGGCATTGACACAACGACTTGGGATCCACTTCTCGTTCATCTTTTGACTAAAAAATTAGATCATTTGACATTGAGCGATTATAAGGAATCACGTAAAGCGCCACGTGACTTGCCTACACTAGAAGAATTTACTGCATTTTTGGAAACCAAATTTATTGCATTAGAACCCGTGAATAAGAAGGAGCGAGAGCCAACAGCATCGTCGGCAACTAAGCCACTGACATTCAGGTCTAAAGATACATCTTGTTCAACACCGAGAAGAATATCATACAACAAGCCGATGGTATACAACTATAATTCTGCAATTTGCGTACTGTGCAATGTTAATCATGCGTTATATCAATGCAAGAAGTTCGAAAACATGTCACCGGATGCTAAATTAAAAACAGTTGCGAAACATGGAATGTGCAGTAATTGTCTCTATGTGCATGAACGCAATGTATGCAATTCCACAAAAACATGCAAAATCTGCCACGGAAGGCATAACACATTATTACACGATGCGGTGAATGAACCTGCCTCGCAAGCATCGCGGTCATCGTTCATACCTAAGCAACAACCGCGTCAGCAATACAATCGGGAATCCTCGACGAATCATGTGACAAATGACAATGGCGAAATATTATTGACAACTGTACTGATACGTGTACGAGCAAATGATAACACGTTTGTGCAATTAAGAGGCCTACTCGACCAAGGCTCACAAATCACTTTGATTACCGAAAATGCTGCACAACGATTAGGCTTACCACGCCAACAAATAAGCGCATCTGTAACCGGAGTTGGCGTTAACACGAAAAAGAGCAAAGGGAAAATTCAACTTGACTGCAAATCAATCCACGATGATTACTCATTTACCACTCATGCTTTAATCATGCCACAATTAATCAATAAATTACCTAACAATTCTTTTGTGAAGCAAAACTATGCACATGTTCAGCATATACAGCTGGCTGACCCAGATTATAACATATCGAATACGATTGACATATTGTTAGATGCAAAGGTTTATTCTGACATTATAATGAATGGTCTTATTAGAGGAACGGATCAACAGCCGATTGCTCAACAGACAAGAATTGGTTGGATTTTGTCAGGACCCATCAACGTCACCCTTAATTGTAACGTTGTCATTAACAACATAGAGGATATCGCTAAATACTGGGAGATGGAAGAAATCAGCACTGATGAGACCATTGAAACACAGCAAGAACAATTCTGCGAGCAACTATACACCGCGACAACCAGAAGGAGGCCGGACGGAAGATATGAAGTTCGACTGCCTATGAAAGAAGGATTTGAAGACAGATTGGGTCAATCGAAATCAAAGGCAATAGCACAATTCAAGCACCTGGAGGAACGCTTGACAAAGAACTGCAAATTACGTGACAATTACAAGAAATTCATGGATGAATATGAAGAATTGGGTCATATGAAAGAATGCACCACTAAGCAGGAGCCGTCATACTTCTTGCCGCACCACGGCGTTCTTAAAGCAGAATCAACATCCACACCACTGAGGGTCGTGTTTAATGCAAGCTCTCAAACAACGACCGGATACAGCTTAAATGATCTGATGGAATGTGGTCCGAAATTGCAACAGGATATACAAGACCTCCTTTTGAGATGGAGAACCTATGAGGTAGTATATACAGCGGACTGCGAAAAGATGTACAGATGCATTATTGTCCAAGAAGATCAGCAGCACCTGCAAAAGATTATGTGGAGAGCTCATCCTCAAGATATACTAAGAGATTATCAACTCTGCACTGTCACGTATGGGATGAAACCGTCCTCATTTTTGGCAATGCGCACCATGGCTCAACTAGCCCTGGATGATGCTGACAAATACCCTTTAGCCGCCAAGGTCTTAAAAAGATATTTTTATGTTGATGATCTCCTGAGTGGATGTAATACCCTGGAGCAAGCAATGGAGACACAACATCAATTAATTGACATGCTTCGTGGAGCTGGAATAAACCTGAGAAAATGGACTAGCAACAAACCACAATTATTATCACATTTATCACCGGAGCAAATAAACCAATCTAATGTTGACATGCACAACGCGACGTCTACTAAGGCACTCGGCTTGCAATGGAATCCGATTACCGATAACTTTACGTTTCACTACAAGGGCGGCCAGCGAAATACAAAAATAATGACCAACGACCCGAAAAAACATTTTTTATTTTTATTTTACTGTTTTGTCGGGTGATACGACATACTAAATTTCAGCTTTCTTGTACTAACGATCAAGGAGCTAAGCCGCGGACGGACAGACGGACATGGCGAAACTATAAGGGTTCCTAGTTGACTACGGAACCCTAAAAATTAGATAATATAATAATAGTAAAAAACATAACAATTGATTGTAACAAAAGATATTATTTATAAAAGATATATTTTTTATATTTCATTTTTTGACTCCCGCTTTGCCGCAAGAAAATTTAGTTTGATGAGGTAAGTATCAACACATGCTAGGCCTTAAAATGGTAGTATAAATAACTACCCTCACCTTAAATTGACCTAGTTTCACAGTAAGGTCTAGAAGAGTTGTGTTACCTACTGAAACTGGACGATATACTATATACTTATATAGATAAATATATTCTTAAAGAAAATAACTATTCTTAAAGATTAGGACATTCATAACCCAGGAATAAATATTTCGAATTCGTAACACAAACAACTGCTCTTTCCGGGATTCGAACCTAGGACCGCCAGCTCAGTAGGCAGCTGCACTACCAGTGCGCCAAACGCGCCGTACGGTTTTGTCAGTCGGTACAAGCATTTTTAATATACCTATTGAAATTATTTTCAAGATAATGTTGTAGTACCTATAAATTTACCAGATTTATATAGAAATAATAATAATGAAAAATTGCTGTTCTGTCTCTGCTACGATACTTAAGGCTTGTTCGGACTAGGCTAGTATTTTAGTCTAGTAGCGAGTAATTTAGTAGCTAAACGTGTCTGAACACCAAAAAATTAGTCGAGTAGATAAGTAAGTAATTTAGTTGAGTCAATCCAATTTATTCTATTTTTTTTGTAGTTTAGTAGTGAGTAGCACAACCCACCACTGGGAATCCGAGACTGTATTTTCATTAAAAGAAAATTCACACAACTTTCGGACATCCTCAAGCTATTCAAGTATTGTTTGGGATCTTCCAATGCTAATTCCTTAAGAAGACGGTTAGTGCCTCCTAGATCATCTCTTCTATTGATGCATTTTCGTATCCAAAGCTTATTTTTATTAATCACACAAATTTTCTCATCCACCTCTTCTAAAATAGCCGTTACGATTAGCGTTATCAGTTTATTCACTTTATTACGCTGTAGGCTGTTCATCTTGCAGAATACCACTGACTTGTGAACTTTAATAATAATAATGCGAACGTTTTTTAGGCAGTAGCGAATAATTTAGCTACTAAATTACTCGCTACTAGACTAAAATACTAGCCTACTCCGAACAAGCCTTTACACGTGTTATTTGGAATTAAGAATGTTTTAAGTCCAATGTCTACTGCAAATTTAATAAAAATTGCAGAATAAGACAAGTTTCAAAATTAATTACGAAACGAATTTTCATCAGAACGCACATAATTGTTTAAGCACCCAACGTTTCTGAAATCGCACAGTCTTAAATTTTGACGTTCCGACATTAAATTGTTTACCAAATGCCTTTGATTCTCAGCCCTTCATCCTCGCCTCTTGATCCCTTCTGGTAAAGATCATCAGACAATCTAATTCACGGCTATATTAAGACTAGCTGCGCTTGCTAGTTACAAATTAGTTATTTGACTGACACGAATTGAAAAGGTTCAAGGAAATGAACACGGTTAACTAACACGTTCAGCGATGATCCAGTAAATCACGTAATGAATAGCAACCGATGCAGGATCTGGACTAAAACGTGATCCCAAACATGTACGAACATGAAATGAGGGCTTCAATAAAAGTTAATGAAAAGGTGCTATTCAACGTTTGTAGGCTTTCACTGGCTCAGAACCAGATGACGAGCAAACATCAATTAAATTCACAATAAAAATAGCTATACAAGTGAGACTTCATTCGACGTTTCAAATGGCGTGTTATTACTAAACCTATGATTATGCAACAGAGATTTTTTTATTAAAATCGAAGCTAATACAGCTCACTTTTAATTCCGATTTGTTGAAATCATAGTAACCAATTTTGGTACAAGTGTAGTGGCACATACAAATATTGTTCTGGTTCTAGTAGGTAATACATAATTATAATAAATATGTTTACTTGCCATACAGTTCAGTTAGCTAAAATAGATGTTACGAAAGTATATTGATCCATTAATAACATAATATAACGAAGCCTTTAGAGATATTGGAATGGGATAGGGCAAGACCTCTTCGAATAAGTACCTTAATTTTGTGCGTTTATGTAAATTTCATTGTGATAATAAGACTGGAGTCGTTATAAATGGCTTCTTTTCGACATTTTTATTTTATTTTTTTATTTTTTCTTTATTAGAAGACCAACAGCTTTGTAACATACAAAAATAATCTACGGATAAGATACATTTAGTGTAGCCAATTACAGGTCTCCCTATCAAATACAAAGTATGAAAACGGGTTTGCTTAACCTAAAATTATTACTATCAATCCAAAAGGTTATTATATTAACAATTCACCTAAATGTGTGTGTGTGTATGTGTGTGTGTGTGTGTGTGTGTGTGTGTGTGTGTGTGTGTGTGTGTGTGTGTGTGTGTGTGTGTGTGTGTGTGTGTGTGTGTATATATACATAGGTTAATGTACAGAGTCATCTTTCATTTTAGTTATGATTGCATGTTTAAATTTATTTTTACTATTAAGTACAAACGGATCTATGTCGCTATACTTTTTGTTGTATGTATTAACTATTCTATAAATCACAGAATTTCTACTGTAATTAGTCCGGTAATGAGGCAAACTAAAAAGACGTGGATGCCTCGTATTCGACTTAGGTGTAAAATATTTGATCTCCGCTATAAGATCTGGACAATCAATATCCCCTCTGACAATATCAAATAATAGCCCCATGTCGAGCACAACTCTTCTATCCTCTAAGCTCATCAGACCATGTCTCTGACAACTAGTTTCATAATTAGCAGATGTATATTTTGTTCGGTAGTTAAGATACCGTAAAAACCTTTGTTGTAATTTTTCAATACGCGATATGTATGTGATATACTGCGGAGACCATATACTACATGCATACTCTAGGACACTACGTACATAAGCAAAGTACACCACTTTAATACAATTGACATCTTTAAACTCCTTGCATATTCGCATTACAAATCCTAAATTTTTATAAGCCTTATTGATTATACTATCAATATGATCGGACATTAGCATTTTACTATCTAATAGTACGCCTAGGTCTCTTATTACCTGGACTCTTTGCAGTGAAATGTTATTTATAGTGTAAGTTGTACACAATGGTGAAGGTTTTCTAGAAAACGTTATTATCTGACATTTTGAAGCATTAACTGTTATTTTATTTCTATGATAATATTCCACTAGAGAATCTAATGCATTTTGCATTAGCCGACAATCAGACGCATCTTTTATTTTAATAAATATTTTTTTGTCATCAGCGTAAAGTAAGTGGTGTACAGGAGATTGAATACAAGTGTAAATATCAAATATATAAGCATTATAAAACAAAGGCCCTAGGTGGGATCCTTGGGGGACACCCGAGGGAACCAAAATGTGATTGGATCTAAAACCACCAACTGTGACAATCTGAGATCTGTTTAAAAGATACGACTTAATCCAACGTAACAGACAACCGTGAATACCTAAATGCTCTAATTTGGCTAACAGGATGACGTGGTCCACTCTGTCAAATGCTTTTTCAAAATCAGTGTACACCACGTCAACCTGTCCGCCTCGATCCATATTACTCAGTACAAAGTTAGTAAATTCCGCTAAATTAGTAATGGTAGAACGTCGCCTTAAAAATCCATGTTGACTTGAGCTGATGCCATGTGTTATAGTAGGATAAATGTGTTCATAAACAATTTTTTCAAATATTTTACTGAATATGTTCAGTATTGAAATTGGGCGGTAGTTCTCAATAGCAGTTTTGGAAGATTTTTTATGAATAGGTATAATATTTGCTTCTTTCCACCTATCTGGAAATATTCCCTCTTTTAAAGACCTATTGAAGAGAATCGTTAATGGCGTACTTATTGCTACTGCTGTGTTTTTAATATAATAAGGTGAGATGTTATCGGGCCCAGCTGATTTATTAACGTCTACTTTTTTAAGAAGTGCAGTGATTTTTTCAGGCGACACAACAACTTCACCAATTGCATGTACATCTCCTACGTTGGGAATATTAAGGTCACTGTAATCAGAGTTGCTAGCCGGTTCTATATAGACACTTTTGAAGAACTGACTAAATCCGTTACAAATGCTAGGACCGTCATTTAAGGATTCATTTCCATGGGTCATAGTTTTAGGATAGTTTGAGCAGCCACGCATTGATTTTACATAGCTCCATAGCTTTTTGGGGTCAATTTTTATTTGATCTTGTGCAGATGTTAAAAAGGTGTTATAATTATCAGTTTCAAGATTTTTAACCTTACGCCTGAGATATGAAAATTCCTGATAATCCAAATCATTGTGGTAACGCTTCCATTTTCTATGAGCCTTCCATTTACGACGTATCAGACGAATTAAGGATTTACTGTACCAGGAAGGATATTGTTTGGAATTTTGATTATGTTGTACTCTAGGAATAAATAGTTGTATACTTTCGTTGATTTTTTTGTAAAAACAAGTTACGGCACAGTTTACGGAATCACAATTTTTAAAAAGAATAGGCCAGTCAACTTCATTAAGATATTCGTTTATTTTATTATAGTCCCCTTTAAAATATAGTATTTTCGTTATTTTATTTTCGTGCAAAGGTTTTATCTGTAAATCGTTAGTTACTATATCGAAGCTAGGATGTGCTTTATCTTCTTTTAAAATAGGTTTCGTTATCTTATTTATGTCTATCGAAAAGTTACTGAAGACAAGGTCGAGGGTGTTACCACTAGAGTTTTTTATGTGATTGTGCTGCTCCAGCCCATGGCATGAAAATTCTTCAACTAGTTCAATGCCGGCCTGCTGCATTTCTACTGAACCTTTTTTTAAATGAATCGGGCCCACGCTTGTCCATAGTATGCAAGGTAAGTTAAAGTCGCCTACAATCATGAAATAATCCTTAATGTTTTGATTATATACTCGCGATACAGAATCTAAAACATTTTTAACATCGTTTGGTAAGGTTCGATAATTAGGTGGTAAATATATAGTTGCAATATGAAGATTGTTATTTGACCCCAGAGAGCTTGATGGTACAGTTACCCAGAGAAGTTCAGTAGGTGGCGCAGGTCGGTCTGCACACAAAGTAACTCCCAGGTGTCGCCGAGCGCACACCATCACCCCACCTCCCATAGTTACGTTCGTCAGCTCGAGGTCTCGGTCCGCTCTAAAAAGTTCATACTGTGAGTTGCATAATTCACTGTCTAATATGCCTGCATGAAGCCAGGTTTCCGTAATAATAATAAGGTCATAATTTTGTAAAAGAATATTTCTATAAAAGTCTGTTGTTTTGGTGCGCAAACCGCGCACATTCTGGTAGTATATCTTTAAAGACATTGTAGTAAAATGAAACAATAAATTATGCTAGGCAAAAATAAGCCTAAGTTAGAAGAGATATGCAATATAATATGAAGATTAGTCAATGATCTAGCGGTGCACACGATGTAAACAACTTTTTTTAGACGTTGAGATTTCAATATACTGTATGTGCGCGCCAGTGTACCAGTCACATTCGCTGTTACTCGCGCGCAATCGCTCCCGGCCGTAATCTTAACTTGATTTCCAGTGTGTAAAGTATTTAAGTGTATGTGTATAGTCTCCCAGTGCATTTTATAATAAGATAGGTCATACAACTTAAGATAATCAGTTAGTGCTCGACCAGGGGAAATTAATGTTGTTATAGTTTTAATTAGCGGTTCAAGATTTATGAATCTTAGTGTAAATATTGGTGTCGTTTCAAAATAAATATAGTGGTTAATTGCGTAACAAATATAATATAAACTGTGTGGAGTGAGTGTAAGTTTAGCGTGTATTCTTGTATAAAATCTAGGTAAATAACTGTTCATGTAAGTACTCGTATTAAGGCTTAGTTGTAAGTAAATAAATCGTAGGCGCGTACATAACACATTCATACAGTATAGTAATGCAATCGGTACTGAGATTATAAACAGATACATCTTATTTCATCTTATTTTCATGATATCCTTGAGTGACTCGAACTGCAGGAGAGGAGCACCGTCAGACTTCCTGGCATAAATGTTGCAATCACGAACCCAGACGTGCTCGTAGCTTCGATTATTTGCTGCAGTTTTACACTCCTTCAGTACTTGTTTCCTATATGGGGTAAGGTGGTCGTTGACATAAAGTGTGCGTGCTTCACCCTGGAGGCCGATGTCCGTCGTGGAGACGCCGCGGGTCCGGCGCAGCCCTGCCAGGATATTGTTCTTTATTGTACGACTCCTCAATTTGACTATGATGGCTTTAGGACGACCTTCTTGTGGCTTCATCGGCCGTACTCTGTTAGCATGCTCAATGTCATTCTGTGTTAAAACTACGCCTGCATGTCTTGCAATATTCATGACTATAGATATTAAATTTTCGTTCTTCGATTCCGGCATACCGGAAATCTCCAAATTCTGAATACGAGCATATTGCTGCTGTTTGTCCAGTTCTATTAGTATCTGATCGTATTTATTACTCAACTGCTCGTAATCCATATGTTTTTTATCTAAGTCGGCGACTTTTGAGGTTAGTTCAGCCATTTGCATTTCCTGGTCGCATTGTTTACTGGATACGAATTCAATAGTGGATTTCATGTCGTTAAACTCGGTTATTACCGCCTGTTGTTGTTGTTTAAGTTCGGATATAGATTGATGAATCTTTGAGTTATCTGAGCGCAGTGATTGCAATTCCGATTTGATGTCGGAAAACATTTTAGTAATATCTGATTTAAAATCAGACAAGTCCGTTTCAAATCCATCTAAATATTTGCGTTTGCGCTGGGTGACTCCGTGTGTGGGGCTTAGTTCTTGACTACTGTGCTTTGAGTGAATCTCGGGATTAGATCCAAATTGTTTGCCAGGCGACAGATACATTGTATTTTACGCACTTTTAATAATTGGCTATAACACACCGTAACACACACGCACTGAGTCTATTTTTGATTGATAGTACTTCACAATGAGGTCTAAGCGATGCGCGGTTAAGCACACGTCCGTTTCAGTCGGCGGATGACCGGGGACATCTCCATAAAGTTCGTTATTTAGTATTTGAAATGAAACTTAAATATGTAAATTCAATAGAGTCGTTGTGGAGCTGTTTCTAAAACGCTCGAGCCTTGCCGAGAATAATTTACTTATAATTAACGAGAAAATGTTCCAATGTCTCTCGAAATTTTACAGGAATGCTCGTGAAATAGGTACGTAAGTATTATTGTGCCGGTTTCTCAAGAATTGCTATTTCTTTATGTAACTTGCAAATTGTTCAACGAATTAAGTAACCTAATTGCAAGGTAAGTATAACCATAATCAAAGTCATGTTTAACTTAAAAATTAATGTTGAACGAAGAATGAAACAAAATTCTGAAATTCATTTATTTCAAAATTTTGTTCAATACAATTATTAGGACACTTGATATTCTATTTTTTATGTCACTTTATAATTAAATTTTGTTACAAATGCATATGCCATATGAAACCGTACATCAATTATTGCTTTTCATTATAGGTAGTTAAAACTTAAATAATGTCCAAAACAGAGTAGTTAATGTAAGGCCAAAAATGCGTAGAAAGATGCTTGCCCACTTGCCACTGACGGGCCCGAAAACCTTAGTTCCCAGCATCTCTAGGCAAGCCGCTTTGTAGGCTGCACATGATTTACTATTCAACGGAAACCAGCTGTTCGGAGCTCACTCTTTGTAACTCTCCATCTGAGAGTGACCTGTGCGTCTAGCATAACTTTGAAACTCTTTGTCGCGCGACAAATACTAGCTGTAACTCTCTTTTTTTCCTTCACAAGCAAGAGAGGAGATCCTGACTCGCGCGATAAGTGAAGTCATGGCAAGATATAATAGCCCAGCACCTCTAGCACAACTGTTACACCTCACTTCTTCTCGCGCGAGATAATTATCTGTCTCTTTCTGTGCAGTAATGTGAATGACTGACGAATAGCGCTAGGTCGCGCGACAAGAGTCTCGAAGCGTAGTTATGCTAGACGGGCTGCTGTGTTGCCCCAGATTGCTGTCGCTGTGGTGGCCCAGCTGGATCTTCGGAACCTTATCCTATGCCAGTAATGCAGGGCGTGTCCTAGTCATGCCAGCTTTAATGACGTCATACGTCGGGCTCTAGCCAATGCAGAAGCGCTGGCTATTTAAGAGCCAACCGGAATGGCTTGCGATAACAGCCAGTGACCCGCGTGACCCTCGTGCTCTGAGAGATGGGACGGAAGTGTGTTTGGGACGCGACGTGTGCCGATACTCTAGCGCAGTTTCATGTCCGTGGCACTGCAGTTAAGGCTGGCTCTGCTGCCAATACGGCCAAGCTCCTCAAATGTCACAAATAGTTACAGTCAACCAATTTGATTTCTAGGCCACTATAGATCCTTGTCACAATGACAACGATATGAGATTTCAAGCGGCTTTCATATTGAAGTTTACTGTGACAAGGTACGAAATGGCCTAGGAATCAAATTGGTTGACTGTACGCTTATCTTATGGACATAAATAGTGGATATTTGAGTCCTTTGGTGTTTAGACTTTTGAACTCAGACGGGTACACAGGGCCTTCAAGGAATGTAACCGAAGGTTAGTCGAATTGGTGCGTGATCTCAGGGTTAAATCTTATTTGGCATAACGGATCAGCATTGCCATACAACGCGGTAACGCTGCCTATGGACGACGACTGGGCTATTTTTTTTGTTAAATTACCCAAACGGCAAAGCGGTGCCGTGCTCCTTGACGCGCGCTGTGCGTCGCCCACTAGTCAGACCACGGTAACTCTTCCAAGCAAATGAACTATCAAACCATACAAAGTGACTGGTTTGTATGGTTTGACAGTTCTGTAGTTTGTTGGTTGTAGCTAATAAGGTATTTTTACCAATTTCAAATAACAGTAAGCAGTATACCGGATGTTGCCTGTAGCAGGAACAATAAAATTACAATACCTATAGATTCTACTCTTCGAAAGTCCGAACTTAACAACATGGCAACATAAAAAAATAGAGTGTTCAGAAATTCATTATTTCAAACAAATGGAGTTAAATTATCAATGTACACCGTCCAATATTGACATCCCTATTCTTTTTGCCTATTCTAAACATCAAATGCTACGCAATATTATTCTTTGGATAAACATTATTTTTATAATTTATTATTTAATACGAGTTATTTTTAAAAGTAGAATGTATGTTTTAATTTATTGCTCCTGTTACAGGCAAAAAACCTGTATAACTCGAACGTGATGTCATAATTGATAACGATGAAAGCTGGAATAACTTTTAAAATCACATGCGCTAAATGAAAACTTTATTTTTGTGAAACATTTCAAAATCCTCAATTTGCTGGGTATAAAGTGCAAGTCAAATGAATAGTGACAAGTGACAATAACAGTGCCAATTCACTTGTGAAATTGAATAGATTTGTTTAAATATTTTTCGATTACACAGTACCTACTGCATTGCTACTATGTGGGTGATATTTTTGTAATTTTAAACTGTTTACAAGCATGGTATATCCATGCATATATTTGTAGTTAGTACACATACGTTAAAGTACTTCTTTCAAAGGCTCTTTACAAATATGATTCTTTTAACCTAACTACGGTAAAGTCAATAAAATAAATAAATAAAAATAAAATTATAATTTATTTGCCAGTAATGGGTTACATGCATTTTAACAGTTTTACCTGTGACCTTCACACTAGGCTAGGCCTGTCTCGTGGGGTCAAGAATCACTTTTCCACATCGACCCCTAACCGAAACCCTACGCTGTTTAAATTTCTATAGTAAGTAAATCAAATGGTACTTGGATTAAGACTAAATTAAAAGTAAAATAAACTTAAACATGTGCAAAACTGCATAATTTAATAGATTGTCATACCCTTATAATTAAAATAAATTAGTAATTCTACAGGTTTGTAATTAATAAAAAAACACTTTTGAGTATCCCATGTGTGTGTGTGTGTGTGAGAGTGTGTGTGTGTGTGTGTGTGTGTGTGTGTGTGAGTGTGTGTGTGTGTGTGTGTGTGTGTGTGTGTGTGTGTGTGTGTGTGTGTGTGTGTGTGTGAGTGTGTGTGTGTGTGTGTGTGTGTGTGTGTGTGTGTGTGTGTGTGTGTGTGTGTGTGTGTGTGTGTGTGTGTGTGTGTGTGTGTGTGTGTGTGTGTGTGTGTGTGTGCTCTTTTTAGGGTTCCGTAGCCAAATGGCAAAAAACGGAACCCTTATAGATTCGTCATGTCTGTCTGCCTGTCTGCCTGTCTGTCTGTCCGTCTGTCCGTCCGTATGTCACAGCCATTTTTTTTCAGTAGATGTATTCTGTGAACCGCATTAAGATTTTGATGCAAAAATAAAAAAAAAATAATAAATATTGGGGGCTCCCCAAACTTAGAACTGAAACTCAAAAATTTTTTTTTCATCAAACACATACGTGTAGGGTATCTATGGATAGGTCTTCAAAAAATATATCTAGGTTTCTAAAATATTTTTTTTCTAAACCGAATAGTTTGCGTGACAGACGCTTCCACAGTGGAAAAAAGTTGGTCCCCCCCCCCTCTAACTTCTAAAATAAGAAAATGAAAAATCTAAAAACAACATATGTACATTACTATACAAACTACCAACGAAAATTGTTTTGAACGAGATCTAGTAAGTAGTTTTTTTAATACCTAACTTTGCACCTAATTTATATGGGGCGCTATACATACCAGGTGCAAACTTAACTTAACCACCTAGGGATGGAAAGTTTTTGTACGGAACCCACGGTGCGCGAGTCCGACTCGCACTTGGCCGGTTTTTTCTTTAGAGACTTGTCCGCGCCGCGGTGAGAAATCACACTCCAATACCAAATAATTTAAATGTAAGTAATCATAAATATTTATTTTTCAATGTTTCATAGTATCTACTTGTTTATGCTGCATTACGAAATAAGGAACATTTGGTAATTATCCCAGCTTAAGTCTTATTACGGTTAAAGTATTTTTTATTCCAGAATTACGCCGCTGTAAGTAAAATATGTAGCTCTTGCAAAAATACGCCTCGTTTACATTTCCGTAGAAATAAGCTGTAAAAACACAAGAGTCTGCATAACCCTGCTGTAGTTTAACGGAATAATTTACAACCTTGGCCTTATTAACTTGCTGTGTAGAGCCAGAGAACCACTCGCTCATAAAGGATGCGGAAAATGGACCAAGAAGTAACAGAAACATAGGTCATTCGATAGGTGTTCTTATCTGTTATTTTTTTTACTATCAACGGAAAGATTATTGATGGATTAGTTATGCATTCTTTAGTTTTCATCATTTCTTCATGACATCACAAAAAGCACGCAGTTGAAGCAGCGGTAGTTAAGCTGCCTACTGGGCAGACGGTCCAGGATTGAAATCTCGGCAAAGGCTAATATTTGTGTGATGAACACGAATACCAGGTCATGGTTGTTTTTAGGGTTCCGTACCCAAAGGGTAAAAACGGGACCCTATTACTGAGACTTCGCCGTCCGTCCGTCCGTCCGTCTGTCACCAGGCTGCATCTCAACAAAGGTGATAGCTAGACAGTTGAAATTTTCACAGGTGATGTGTTTCTATTACCGCTATAACAACAAATACTAAACATAAAATAAAATTAATATTTAAGGGGGGCTCCCATACAACAAACTTGTTATAGATTATATATATGTATAGGTTCGGAACCCTTCATGCGCGAGTCGGGCTCGCACTTGCCCAATTATTTTATGTATTTATATATTTTTTTATATCGTCATCAAGTACCCATAACACAAGCCCACTATAGCTTACTGTGGACTAGATCGATTTGTGTGAGGCTGTTCGATATTTATTTATTTATTATTTAACTGCCGTGCAATACTTAAACAACAGTAAGTGCAAAAAGTGAGTTTCGAGAAAAACGCAAAAAACCCTTTCAAACCGGTTTTTTTTGGTGTTCTCGATGATTATTTACAAATACTTGAATATCAAAATATAGCACGGAATACATGAAATACGAATACGTGAACATTTTTTTATTTTAACAATAATTGAATAAATTATTGCTATTTTAATTATTTTTATATTTTTACTGTACTCTCGAAAATAACTAAAAACACAATAAATGCAGAATAAAGTGCAGTAAAAAGCGGATTACTGCAAATAACCCTCGTACACTACTAGCTACTTGAATTAATTGCAGACTAAAGTACAGTATTCATAACAATTTACTGCAATTTACTTAGTATTTATATTGATTGAGTTCTTCGAGATACCAACACGTCGTGATACAAATAAGGTATGTTTATAAATAATACACATATTTGGCCAAAAATTGTTTTCCAAAATATCACTTCCCAAACTGTTTCATTTCCCAACTCACGATTTTCTGTGAAACCATATTTTTTTTGGATCTTTCATAAAACAAATCTAACCTAACCTACTGTATTCTATAAGAGCATAAAAAAATACACTGAGATTTTATTTTTGCTTTAAGAGAAAATCGTGAGTTGGGAAATGAAACAGTTTGGCAAATAAATCAGTTTGGAAAAATATTTCGGCGAAAAGGCAGGATACCAATTTGTGACTATGTTACATACAAATTCAAGAAAAATTAAATTTTTATCTTCTCGTCTACATGCTGTAGCCTTACCACGAGGTTGACACCGACGTGACACTGAAATGTTCGGGTAAGGCTACTGAATAAAAATACTAGTAATAAAAACATTCACAGACATCTAAGTATATGTAACTTACACATCTTCACTCTGTCTTCAAACGCAAAATCAATGGTGTGCAATAAAGAGTATTTGTATTTGTATTGTATTTGTCAAATCTTCTTCTTCACCTGAGCCTGCAGTAACAGGTATTTTTTTCAAAACAGAAGTCTATTTAAATAGACTTGGAATTATTTTTTTACTAAATTTGGACATCAGTTGCCATAGCTTTTTAAAGAGATTAAATTTCTTGATTAAATTGACACCTTTAGGCACAGTTTTCATTGGTGCATCAGGGATTTTTATTTATTTCAGACATGTTAATTTGTCGTATTCTTGCGACTCGAAATAAACAATATCTGCCCCCTCTGTACCCTGGCTTCGACAATGTCTTTTAAATAGACTCGATTTCCACGGTTATCAATAATTCAACTTCTGTAGAGAAATGTGCGATTTGAAATCATAGAAATCGGATATATTCATAGATTTTACCTGTACTTTTCCTGGGGTTACAAGCTCGAGTAAAAACTCCAAAAACGAACACATTTTCGCATTTTTTGAAGTAAATTTTGCTCGACATTGTGGTGGAAGGAGTCATCAGACATGACAGTGTGGCTTGGCTCAAAGTATTTTAGAACCATTTTATGTTTGAAGAGCAAAATTCAACCTAATCTACAGTAAATTGCTGTCATGTTTGCAGTAAACACATTTAAAAATAGCCAAACGACAGTTTAGGTCACAGTAAGTGAGCTTAGTACTGTACTTTAGGTTGTATTTTGCTCTCTTATTTACGACTGTTCGACCACTTAAATTATAGTAAGGAAATACTGTTACTGCATTTTAATTAGTAATTATGCTGAAAAATCAATAAAATACCAAACACAGTACAAATATTAACATTTATATTGTACTGTATTTTAAACAGTTTTTGGCTTAAGTATTAACTTCTGTTTACATGTTAATTTACGATTGACAGGAGACCTTTACTGTATTTTAATCAGTGAAGTCTAAAAATTCACAGCCGACAACTCTATTACGGCATTTTAGTTAGTTTTACCTCGATAATTTACTAAATTCTTCTGATTTACTGTACATGGAGGCTTCGATTTTTATATGTTCCCATTGTCATAATCGCACGTGGACTATATACATGTGTGCGTCTTGACACGGTAATCTACGATCAAGAAAAAACAAAAAATCGCAAAAGTAGCACTTACTGTTGTTTAAGTATTGCACGGTAAGTATTAAACGAATATATTTGAGATCTAAGATTTGCAATGGAATCGAGCAAGGTGTCTGTATTAAAAATGAATCAAATATGAAAATCTTTCTTTTCACCTAATTGTTGGTTCTTGGTCTAATCTGCGTACAAAATTGGTCAAAGTCCGTTCCTTTGTTTATGACCAGAACACCCATTCCATGTTAGACCGTGAAAATACATTTATATGAGATGCTAACCCTATTTTGTCTTTATTTATTTATCATAATTTCTTTTTTTTTTCGAAAATATTAATATGCTGTAGGGACTGTGAACTGTAGACCTCGCGGACATTTTTAAAAATGGCTGAAATATCACTTTTTACTTCTTCAGGCCTTCAGGCCTATGATGACCTATGATGGTGATATAGGGTATGGGTATCACCGTATTTTTATTCAAATTCTAAAAAGTGACTGGCCATAAATATATATATATGATTATTAGACCTGCTGTCTGTAGACGAAGACACCCTTACAAACGGACATCCGAACGTCCGGGCATCCGAACATTCAAACATTCGGACATACAAAATATTTTTTGGCCAAGCTGAAACGGAGACGCTTTGCTCGCTTCATCAACTACAGAAGTAACTGTGTCTAATTTTACCGTATCTCCTTTATAATGTTAACTTGTCAATCGATTTATTTCACCAACGGTAACACTAAAGTTATATGTATTATGCTGGCTTTTGCCCGCGAATACGTCCGCGTGGAACTTAATAAAAGGGATTATTAAAAGCGCCTAAGCAAATGTAAGAGCAATTGTGCTTTTGGTCTAATAATTACATTTCCTACAGGGTCACCGCACCCCAACAGAAGTGTTCACTCACTTTTCAATCTTTTTAGGTATAATTTTCAGGATGAAAACTATCCTATGTCCTTCCTGGGATCTTAAACTATCTCTATGCCAAATTTCATCAAAATCGATTCAGCGGTTTAAGCGTGAAGAGGTAACAGACAGACAGACACACTTTCGCATTTATAATACTAGCTGTGCCCCGCGGTGTTACCCCTCATCCCACGGGAACTCTAAATATTTTCGGGATGAAAAGTATCCCATGTCCTTTCCCGGGTCTCAAACTATCTCCATACCAAATTTCATCTAAGTCGGTTTAGCGGTTTAAGCGTGAAGAGGTAACAGACAGACAGACAGACAGACAGACACACTTTCATTTATAATAGGTAGTATGGACTAGTATGGATAGTATGGATTGTTTTTTTTTCATATCCTAATAAAATAAGTATTGTAAGTAGGTATTAGTGGTTTACCACATCTCATATCAGCATCTCATATCTGATCGTTGAGCTTAGCAGCATGTACGCCGGGTGCCACATTGACGGTACCTGTGTCAACAACCTAAGCTACGCAGACGACATGGTTCTGCTGAGCCCATCGATCGGGGCATTACGGGATCTTGCACGTACTTGCGAAAACTACGCACAGGCTCATGGACTACAATACAACTGTAAAAAGAGCGAGGTATTGCTTTTCAGAACGGAGCGGAAATTTCAGCCATCTATTATACCTCCTGTTGTACTGAATGGTTCTGAGCTGTGTGTAGTTCAGCAATTTAAATACTTGGGGCACATTATTACAGAAAGCTTGTCTGATGATGCTGACATGGAGAGGGAGCGTAGGGCGTTGGCCGTGAGAAGCCATATGCTCGCCCGTAGGTTCGCCCGATGCACTCGGGAAGTTAAAATAACACTGTTCAGAGCATTTTGCCAGACTTTTTACTCGGGTGGCTTATGGGTTCAGTACACTAGAAGGGCATACGACGCCCTACGCGTTCTCTACAACAATGCTTTCAGGATGCTGATGGGACTGCCGCGCCGCTGCAGCGCGTCAGGTATGTTCGTGAGTGCCCGCGTCGACGGGTTCCACGCCATAATGCGTAAAAAATATGCCTCGTTGCAAGGGCGGTTAAGGAACAGTGGCAACAGCATTCTGAAAGTAATAGCTGATCGTATGTGTGAATGTCCAATACAAAAGCACTGGATTGAGCATTTAAAAGGTTGTGTGTCATATGACAAGTAACTGTGTTTGTTGTGAAGGACCAACCCTAATATTTCTGTTTGGCCCTATGGTTGACTGGTAGAGAATGCCATTTGACATTAAGTCCGTCATTTGTACTGAATTTTGTTTTGTGCAATAAATTTATTTAATAAATTAAATACATATATAGTTAAGGAAACTAACATAGTTTAATAAGTTTGTAACTAACACTTATGGACCTCTTAGTTGTCTGAAATAAACGATTATTATTATTATTATTATTATATAACCAAACTCGCCGCCGCAATAAAGTATTCCCTTTACATAATTTTGTGTAATCAGCAGGGATCGTAAAATCCATTGAAATGTCATGACAACCAGTGACGACCCTAGCAGCACTTAAATGTATTTTGCTCACATTTAACGAACCTTGCAATCAATAATTGTAATTATAATTACTTACCTTTTGGAAAAATCTAATTAGGCAATACTCAATCTTGTCATGCCTCGTAACAAAAACGTATAATAATTTCATCATGTTCAATTTCATTGGATTACATTTATTTCGCTAGAATATGGTTACATCATATATACACCAGGGCAATTTACACGAATTTATACTTACACAAAATCAGCATGGTTATAATTCAATAATAATAAGATTAAAAAAACCTGTCAAAAATATAAGCTAAAATATCAGATAAGCAGAAATTATTTCAACAGAATCAATACCTATATCAAAATCAAACAAATTGAATTTATTTCGAAATTCACCTAAGAGGATCGTCATTTATATTAAGTAATACTCATACACTACAGAATAACAACGGTTAGCTTTATGTTATTTCTGGAACCAATGGCCGGGAACATTTTTGTAATGGCTAAAGTGACGGGAAAAAGGCAATCAAGAACAGTGGACAGATTGACAAACTAGCTAGCTGTATCCTTTCCATTGATAAAGGTAGTAAGTACATACGTGGTCCATACAAACATACAACAATTTTTCGTTGGAAATAATTGCAAAGCCGTGTGAAAGCGGCTTGTTGTCTAACCTGGAAATGGTAACACCACTCTGAATCTGGCTCAGTAAACACAAACAGCCAGCTTTGGACCTTCTTTCAAAGACTTTAGGTTTTAAACGGTTTTATTTTAACGCGAATGCATGTGTTTTGTGAAGGTGGATTTTTATGCTACGGATTTAAGCACGTTTTAAATTCATTCAAGAATAATCTCTTTTTATTATGACGTCTGAACTAAGGCCTAAACAGATAATTAAAAGAAAAATAAATTGTGGTTATATTGCGCCAGGCCAAAAAAATTACGAGGCTATATCAATATATCACAATTTAGTAATATATAAGCTTTATCAACTTTAAGGGCATATAACGAACGCACTTATATCAAATTTTGTTATTTAACCAGCATATTTTGATTGTGTCGTTGTTGTCAAGTTGCCAATTTAAGGGGATGGGTTCAATATAATATCAAACTTTAGAAAATGTCATAACGGTAGACTTAGTGATTAGCGTAAGTATTTTTTAATGTAGTTTGAATGTTAGAGTCCATCTATATAAGACATATCAATGTGCACTAAATGGCCGATTTATGTTTGACGATATCTATAAATATATCAGCGAAAAGCTGGCGGTTTCCTCGCTCAGATAATAAAGTTTGGCGATTCAGCGAGGAAACGTCACGAGCATTTTCGGCACTATACCGCAGGGGCCATTTTTAGGGTTCCGTAGCCAAATGGCAAAAAACGGAACCCTTATAGATTCGTCATGTCTGTCTGTCTGTCTGTCTGTCTGTCTGTCTGTCTGTCTGTCTGTCTGTCTGTCTGTCTGTCTGTCTGTCTGTCTGTCTGTCTGTCCGTCTGTCCGTCCGTATGTCACAGCCATTTTTTTCCGAAACTATAAGAGCTATACTGTTGAAACTTGGTAGATAGATGTATTCTGTAAACCGCATTAAGATTTTGATGCAAAAATAAAAAAAAAATAATAAATATTGGGGGCTCCCTATACTTAGAACTGAAACTCGAATTTTATTTCATCAAACACATACGTGTGGGGTATCTATGGATAGGACTTCAAAAATGATATCGAGGTTTCTAAAATAGTTTTTTTCTAAACCGAATAGTTTGCGTGACAGACGCTTCCAAAGTGGAAAAAAGTTGACCCCCCTCTAACTTCTAAAATAAGACAATGAAAAATCTAAAAAAAACATATGATGTACATTACTATAAAAACTACCGACGAAAATTGTTTTGAACGAGATCTAGCAAGTAGTTTTTTTAATACCTAACTTTGCACCTAATTTATATGGGGCGCTATACATACCAGGTGCAAACTTAACTTAACCACCTAGGGATGGAAAGTGTCACGGAACCCTCGGTGCGCGAGTCCGACTCGCACTTGGCCGGTTTTTAGATTTACTTTAGATCTAGTTAATCTTTATTTTGTTATAGTTAAGTTTTATTTTTAGGTTCAGTTTCTTTGTAAGTATTTTTGTAACAATGTTAAATAAATAGACATTTATATCAGTGCCATCGAATTCAGGTTTAACTTTATTGTCATTAAAACTTATCCTCACACAAATTGTTCTTATCAGTTAGCTTTAGTAAGCTAGTATGAATAATGGAGACTAGACGACGATAGATAAACTTAATTATTTCAGACAATGCCATGCAAACCATATCTACAAATTAGATTAAAGAAAAATAATGTGCAATTAAACAAAAAAATATAAAACACCTAAAAATAAAAAGGAAAACTGGACATTCTCAAAAAAATCATCTTTTTGTCACTGTGAACGGACCGCCAGCACTTCACATACATACGAGTAGGTACTTAAATACATAGAAAACATAGAAGAAAAAGTTGTAATCATAACCCACTTTTTTGATTCCCCGTAGTTGAGAAATAAGTATATTATAACAATTTGAGGATGCGCAGCTACCCGTATACAACGAATCAATTTTTACAAAGTCATAACATTATCTAGATAGAATAATAATAATAATTATAAGGCGTAGGGATGTGACGACCCCATCGCCCGCTGGTATTACCAGCGCAATCAGTCACGCAGGGCATAATTCAGTGAATAAAGGATTTTGACCTTACAAACGGTCCGGTAGTTTTGAATTTTTGATATGTTGTCTAGGATGGTTAGTGAGTGTTTAAAATGCAAAATGCACAATTCCCCCCCCCTCCGCGCCCGCCGCCATACTGAAAAAACCAGCACTCTCTTCATATTTTTGCTCATATCTTCCTTTAGGAACATTTTAGCTAAAAGAAAGCTTCGACAATGTTATAATGAATTAAATTTACTACATTTTCCATTTTATATTTTGTTTCTAGGACAGATAGTTACGGAGATATGCACATTTAAAAAAACTTAAGAAATTGCAATTTCCAACTCAAAAACAAACTTCTGGATTATATCTTCGTTTAGGAGCATTTTAGCTAGAACAGTGCTTGGGCAATTTTGTAGAGAATTAAATTTACTATAATTTACATTTCAAATTTTGTTTCTAGGATAGATAATTACGGAGATGTGTAAAAAATAAAGTCACATTTTCCGATAATGTATGTAAAAATGGACATGAGTTTTATAAGCAATTATATTTCCAACATGTTTTAATTTGTCCTAGACTAGTCCGTAACTGAATGACAGCGTTCTAAACCAAGGATTTTGAGAAATTTTCGGAAAATTCGACTTTTCCTGTTTTTTAAATGTGCATATCTCCGTAACTAACCGTCCTTGAAACAAAATTTGAAGTGTAAATTACTTATAGTAAATTTAATTCTCTACAATATTGCCTAAGCTTTGTTGTAGCTAAAATGCTCCTAAACGAAGATATAATCCAGAAGTTTGTTTTTCAGTAGGAAATTGCGATTTTTTACGGTTTTTTAAATGTGGATATCTCCGTAACTATCTGTCCTAGAAAAAAAATATAAAATGGAAAATGTAGTAAATTTAACTCTCTATAACATTGTTGATGCTTTCTTCTAGCTAAAATGCTCCTAAAGGAAGATATGAGCAAAAATATGAAGAAAGTGCCGGTTCTTTTAATATGGCGGCGGGCGCGGAGGGGGGGGAATTGTGCATTTTGCATTTTAAACACTGACTAACCATCCTAGACAACATATCAAAAATTCAAAACTATCGGACCGTTTGTAAGGTCACACATAGTATTTTAGTCTCTATTCACCATATTAGCAGCTTATGGCGAGCAGAGCTGTTGGGGGGTAGCGACCCCACGTACCTGAGTGCTCCTGGAGGATCCTGACGGGGGGTGATGGGTCGGGGCCTCCGCCTCTGTCTTGCCTTAGCCGGCCGGCCAGAGTGGAGTCGCGAGAGTTGCGGCTCGGGGGTGGATGTGGAAACGTAAGGGGTTAGTTGGCTTCGGTTTAAAGCCCAGTATTACACCTCTCCGCCCTTAGCCTTCCGCACTGGTGTTGCCCTTAGGCCACTCTATGTGTCGCTTTTTATGGGGGCCCATCTAGCGGGAGGCGATCGTCTACCAGTTTTTTTGCTATGAGACACTTTTCTTGGTAGACGTCCGGCAGTCTCAAACAATAGCCCAGTAGTTAGTCCATCGCATTTCATGTTATAGCCTAGTACCATGTTTAGACTCCATACAACCACAATAGTTCTTACATCTAGCGGATGCTGTCTCTGTGTGCGTCCCATGACACAGGCAGGGGGAGCATCCGCATGGTGTACCGCTTACATATCATTAAATTGTCGAAAGGGCCTCTGCTCGTTGGCTTCGGCTCCGTGCACGCCTCCCAAAGGTCCGGGACACTATTGTCCCGTGAGCGGGTGCGACATACATAATAATAATAATAAGCCTCTTTATTTCCTTTAAAGTATTACATCACATTAAAGTAACGGTAAAATTAATTTCGCTATTTTTGTTAGTAAATAATGGTAAATATGTTTTTTTTGTTGGTAAACTTTATAGTATAATTAAATATATATGTTTATTTATTTATTTTAAAAAGGAATTTTTCCGGTATAGGCCTCCTCCAGTTTGCTCCATTTTTCTCTGTCCTCTGCTTTTCTCATCCAGAGCTTCCCAGCCGTGGCCACGATATCGTCGCTCCATCTGTTCCTGGGCCGTCCTGGCTTTCTTTTTCGTCTTGGCCCAGTCCATTGCGTCACAGCTCTTGTCCATCTCTCGTCTTTGTACCGTGCTAAATGCCCCGCCCATTGCCATTTTTGTCTGAGAGCATATTGTAGAGCATCTGTGATTTTAGTTTTGTTTCTGATAACTTCACTTCTCACCTTATGTATTTTTCTCAATTTGAGCATACTTCTTTCCATAGCTCGCTGTGTGGTGGTTATTTTATTTTTAATTTTCACCGAGTGGCGCCATGTTTGACATCCGTATGTTAGTGATAGTAGTATGTTTGTGTCCATTATGATTTTTTTGAGGTGCAGTGGATAGTCGCCTTTAAAAACTTCTTTGAGGGACCAGTACTTCTTCCAGCTAATGGCTATACGGCGCTCTACTTCCTCTATGTCATTGCCGTCGAAAGATATTTGCTTGCCTAAGTAAATGTAGTGTTTGACATATTCTAAAGCTGTCTGATTTAGCCTTATTGGGTGTTCAATGCTGTTAGTCATAATCTTGGTTTTATCTAGATAGAATATAATCTAAAATTACATGGGACACAGTAGGCTCATACTAATTAAATGGTCTGTTAAATATACCCAATAACCAGTTTAAACGTAGTTTTCCAAATTTCGCAGAATTTCAAAGATTAACCACTTTTTTAATTTAATCGAACAGTGTTTTTGATCTGTTGGTAAAGCAGTTCTGATGAAACAGCAAGTTTTCTTTAGGCTACCTACTTGACGCTTTAAATTACAGCGATTTATATCCAGAATATGTCGTATTTTCTTGGAATACAGCGATATGAAAAAGTATGGTACCCGAGGGTAATAAGGTCATCCTCATCCGGTTAATATGGCCACTAACCCGATGGCCTCATTACTCTCGGGTACGGTACTATTTCATAAAATTTAACATAAACTCTCCCTATTGCTCAAATGTCAAATGGGAATAACCTGCAGACAGGCAGTGGATTTCAGCGAAGTGTGGCCCCGGTGTCATAAATTATGTATGTTGCTAATAGTACCAATGCAATCGATCATATTTACGGTTCCGCATACAAAGGGATGCCATCGGCTCTTGTTTATATAGTTGGAGGCTTGTGATGCATGACTTAGGATCACTATTCGCTGTAAAGGTGTGTGATAAAATAATTACATATACGGTGACGGCCGTCTTAATATCATTGTTACAAAATCACGAAAGTCCATTCGAGTTTTAAGAGGAAATACCACAGCTCATTTTTTCATACAAATCGAAGTTTCATTCCCGTCTATTTACTCCTATAAAACTTAAACAATCTTTAAGAAACTTTAGGAACTGTGCAGGTAGAAAAATGTTCTACGTCGGTCCGTTTCAACTTTTTGCGCTTATTAAGTAGTAACTACGTCGCGCGGTGTTACCCGCTCATCTCGCGGGAACACTACATTTTTTCAGGATAAAAAGTAGCCTATGTGTTAATCCAGGGTGTCGGCTACTTTCTTAACAAAATTGGTCCAGCCGTTTGATCGTAAAGAAGTAACCAACATAGACCTAAACATAAACTCAGACATCATCATCATCATCATCATCATCATCAGACTCGGTAGACTCAGACATGTAAAAGTGCCCTTGTGTGCCCAATACTTGCAGAATAAAGTTCATTATTTCATTATTTCAAACTTAATATACATAAACCTGTATAATATTAGTGTGAATATATTATAAAATTTGTGTACTAGGCGTCTATAAGCGTCATAATTCCGCGACTAGTACACACATTTTTCGTAGGTACGTAATTAAGTACGTAGGTTGACTGATTGAGATAATTCATTTTTCGTTTGATAGAGTATACTTTATATTTAGCTTGGTCTCAGTGCCATCAGGTGAAGATGGAATCCTTAAGAAATCGGTACAAGTTAAGCATTATAAATTTATTGGTGTAACGTGTAGTTTGTTATAAAATCATTAGTCACAACAGCTAACGGATACCCAAATACATATACAAATACTCAAAAAGCTTTGAAAACATCTTTGCAAAAACTTTCACATTTACAGGAAGTAGGCTTCGGGAAATGCTATTGTAAAATCACTCGATCAATCCATCACGGGACTCCTGAACACAAACACGCTCCCCTGGGGGTCCACAGATCGTTAAGGACCCCGAACTAGACAGGGTTCCGTAGTTCACACGCGGTCATATGATAATGTATGGTAATTTGAGTAAGTACCTTCTATCATAATAACTATAATGGCTGGTGCAGTTAATTATGCAGGCATACATTACGTACTGTTTTGGGTTTTGAACTTAAGGGTACTCGTTGAAAATTTCACCTGACATAAACATAATATCAATACAATTTTTTTTGTCATAAATATGTCAAATTAGTTACGTTCTCACTCTCTCGCTGTCAATATTCCGGAACTACGGGATCTTAAATGATTACGAATACGCAACATGATCCGTTTTATAAATAAATGATTATTTTTTAACGCTTATTTTTGGAAATATATACCTCAATTTATATGCCTCATTTCATTACATATTTTCTGTTCGTAACGCTCACATATTCTTGAAAACTTGCCTGCTATTTTTACAATAAATAAAGAATACTGAAAAATAAAAAAAAGTTGCATCGTTGCGGTAAAAAAAAACACTTACCACTTTCAAAACTACACGTCCGTTACGTATTTTTTTTCGCGGATTAAATTCTATTTAAAACTGCAAAATCTCCGCCAGCTCCGAGAAACACAATTCACTTGTTAAATAAAAAAAGTTGGCTTATTAATAAAAAAAACATATGCACTTTATCACTGCACTCCTCGCGGCGACGGTCGAGCGGCCGGCGCGGCGACCTCTTCGGGAGGCTGCGTCCTACTGAGCTGCGAGAGAACGCGAACGTCACAGTGCTGGCTCCTGTATCGTTACACTGCTCACGCGATTTGTTCCCAAGCCGTTCCGTCAACGTTCACGATAGGACTATTTTAAAAATTGCATGCTGCACAAAACTGATACAAAAAAGTTCTAGCCAAACGAAGCACAAGGCGATGTGGTGTCACGAGGGTCCTAATTTACGTATTTCGACGTACTGCCCGTGAAAGTGTTAATGGAGTTTCAGATGTAATACGTTCAATAAATATTTGTAACTTTACATCGAATTCATAGGTATTGCTCACTAATTCAAACATATTATTATTATTATTATACCTACCACAACTTCAAAGTTCTACAGGTAATATACTAAACACAAATAGTAGTTTTTGTAAATATATTATTTCTTATTTACTTAGTTACTTTTTTTTATCTACAAATAAGGAGCTTTGATCATTTTTATGAACATGCCAGCTGCAGTAGGCCTAATACACAACATCATTCATCTACTTAGTTACTTAGTACCTATATTATAGTTTTTAGTTAATTGCATGTTATTTATCTTAAGCTGCTTGTAATTACGTCTTGTTTAAATAAAGTATAATACGTACAACGTTGTTATTTTGTTAACTTTATAATCTGTAAGTAATTAAGTTTATTATTCTATTCTTATTCTTATTTTCCTTTTACCAATCATTTATTTTACTGGTCTTTGCATGCCTACATATTTTGTTTAATTTCCAGGTTACTGTGTACGGGTACCGGGGCTGTGGGTTCAGTAGCGTCGTCAAATGACGAAACCGTCATTTAAATACGCAAAGGATAGAAGCACTGCCTAATCGTTACACTTTTATTCTCATTGAGCAGGGTGAAGCGAGCGACTTTGTATTAAAAAAGTTCCTAATCTAAAAGCTGTAAGGAGGAAAAAAGAAGACAAAGAGAAGAGAAGGAAGACCAAGGGGCTAACATGGACCAAATAAAGGAGAAGGTGAGCTTAGTGTCGTACTAGCGGGGCTAGCATATCTTAACGCGACTTCGCTTGTCGCGCAACAAAGAGTCGCGTGTCAGCGTCATGCTAGACGTGCAGGCTGTCAAGGAGAAGACTCAAGAACGAGATGCATGAAATGAACGAGAACATAGCTCTTAAATTTATGATGATGAATCTAAAAGCTATCAATAGTTGCATTTTATTTATTATTAAAATGCTCTCTGTACAGTTAGATTTCTGATTTGCACCAACTTCTAGTATCTCTGTTTGGCCCTATAGTTGACTGGTAGAGAATGCCATTTGAGAGCATTTTATTTATTTAAAGTTTATTGTACAAAACAAAAGTCAGTACAAATGGCTGACTTAACGCCAAATGGCTCTAGCCACCACCAGTCAACCATAGGGCCAAAAAGAGATACTAGAAGTTGGTGCAAATCAGAAATCTAATTGTACAGAGAGCATTTTAATAATTAGGAGAATTCTATATCACTCCCATCCCATATTTTTAATAAGGCGAAGTTTTATTTCCCAACTCAACATTTCGTACTGATATCATTTCCCAACTAATGATTGAATAAATTATTGTTAGGTAAGGTATAACTTGGGATTTACGATTATATCGGCATCGATTGGCATTCGGGCACAGATTATATACAAGTTGATTCGGGTTGCTTTTAGCTACATCTTTAGGAACAGATCACCGTGTCTGGCGCTTCGCCGGTCGCTGCCGCGTCACGCTCGCTAATGCGCTCGTGCGGCTCACGAGTTGTGTTGTCGCAGTTCTAACCTATTCTGACCAACCTGTTCCGTCAGCCATTAGTCTTCTAGGGGGTTGTAGTTCTAACCTAACCTACTATGCATTCAATAATTCTGCAAAGTATATATTTGCTGAAATGACATTTTGACGTTTTTATCTCTTCATAATTATTTGCCACATTAAAGTTGTAGAAGATAAATGTTTCAATGTCAAAATGTTGCCAAATGAGAAAACTGCGAAGTAGCACACGATTATGCCAACGGTTCGTTGGCGAAATGAAACTTCTGCGAAAAATTGGTTGCGAAGTGAAATTTAGCGAAACATATTTCGCCGAAAAGGTAGGTAGAGCCCCGTAGAATTATTTTGCATCCAAGTGATTTTCCGATCTAATGTTGTATCAAACACTTTTATCCTTTGACTTAGAGCTATTTCGTTTTCTTGTCATACATAAACTTATAAGAAAAGCAGTACAGAAACTTAAAATATCTATAAAATTTGAAATTATTTGCTAGCATATTGGCTGAGACCACTTCCAATAAAACCTAATATCTTGGAAACCACTACTCTTATTTCCAGCAAATAAAGCTACAAAACATTTCGACAGACAAGGGTTTCAATTACAAAACTGCACTCAAAATCGGTCTGAACGTTGAGGAACTACAATGCCAAAGACCAACACACCGACACACTATGTTAAACATAACACCCGTCTTTATTTTAATTTAAAATATACCAAGGCAAACCCAATATTGGAGAGCATTTTTTCATATCTGCATTGTATTCGTATTTCACGGCTAATTAACAAGAAAATTAAGAAACCACTGCAGCATTATCAAGGGATCGAATTTGAGTAGGTAATCGCTTGTTACAGTAAGCAATTCACAGTGGAAAATCGTTTGTTAAATAAAGCTTACTTTGTTAATTAAAGCCCCGGTTTCCAGTTCATACAAAACAAAGTACACTTGTACACGCATACCCGTGTTGCAGTGGCTTAGTGTCATTAGAGTATATTGCATGAATTATAACTTGGTGTTCCCTAAGGCTTCCAAACCCAGTGAGTAAGCTGATAATAAAAACCAAATGCGGGTAGTTCGAAATACTTGTGCGACAATAAGAAGTTCATGCACGCCTCTTCAGTCCCTTCGAGACTATAGACATAAAGTTATGTCCGAACCGTCGAAGTAATTAAATAAACATCTTTTTGAATGCGATAAAGTCCCTTGTAGTTGGTAATAATAATGTGTCTAAATGTAACCTTATTCAAACTTTTGTGAGACATATTTCATAATTGTATTAAGTGGTTTACATTCACGTGAAATTTTCGGGAACGGTCTAACATGTTTCGAACTGGTATGGAGCTCTTCATCAGGGACTGCTGCCCGTACTGTCGCGCGGCAATTTTGTCACTGATTTGTAAGAGCTCCAAAGTTCGAAACGTCATGTCGGGCCGTTCCTGACAATTTCACGTGAGTGTAAATCGCTTACACATTCTAAATAAAACCATTTGAAAAACCGCATCGTATGATACTTTTCCTTTCGTGTCTTTTTAGTTGCTTGGTTTTGCAAGCCACATTCGAGCACATGATCGACGCTCGAGAAGGACATAGAGCCAGGTTCGCCATTGAGGGATACGTTACTAGTATCTAATTATAGTTGTGCCACTCACAAGAAAGGAGGTAATCTATTTTGTCTGTCAGGGATTTGGACCACTTTTTTGTAAATCTTCAACGAGTATTCCATAAAACGTTTCTATGCCACGGATGTCTATGTTTACATCTATAAAGCAGAGTGTTCAGTTCGGAGGTAAGATATTAACGTTCCCCATTCACTCCCTTATCGTGTCGACTAGATGACAAACTTCTAAGAATAAAAGGACATAAGTTACCAAACATTCCTACTCCATTAGATCATTTTATCTTGGAAACTATATTTAGCACTTCAAACGTCAAAAATTGCTGAGGCTCTAAGGTAGAGTAATGACTTCGTCATTGTTTTTGTGTTTAAACAGTTTTTTTTTGCAGAAGTTTGTACTAGGCTTGGTGTTTGACACGTTCATCTGCAATTCGATCTCAACGCTAGCTGTGTTGAGCTGTTTGAGCATTGGAAGCATGGTCAGTTCCCTTTTTTTGTTTTTCGTAATATTTTTTAAAATTTTTGCACTTCGCTATGAAAAATAATTACGATTAATTTTTTAAAATTAACTATCTGACAAAATTGGCCTGTTGAAAAAGACTTTTTTCTAGTACTTGGAATAGAACACCGCCAAACACAATGAGACATATTACTGTTATTACAAACGACGATTTAGTCAAGTTGGCGATCTACAGTGTCCTTATTTTTCTTCCACCTGACCAACCGCGATGACCTTGGTCAGACCGTGAGGCTCCTGACTAGTTGCATGTCCAAGTAATGGATAGAGGACCGAGTTGGTATAAGTAGCCTTAAATGCATGTACCTATGCATGAAATACGCAAAAAATTATAACGGGTTAGCACAAATTAACTGGCACGTTATTATATCGCGGATTAGCAAAGCAATTTTATTATTTTAATTAATATGTATTTCCGCAAAGTAACGCCTAATTCATTTAATTAATGGCTATCTTTCTCATCGGTTGCTTGAAATTAGCCCACATTTTACTCTTTCAATTATTAAATATTGTCTTTTTGTTCCTAAACTTACCTATGTGCTTCGCTGCTGTCCATTTTGGAATCATCAACATCTTTTGTTACAAATAGATAGTTTGATCAAAATGGATTTAGAATCCATCCTCAATCCTCAGCTAAGCGAGCAGTCCTGGTCCCAAGGATCCCATTCGGTACGGTGGGCTAGGGATCCGGAAAATTTCTAGTGTCGCTTTACCAGCCTTTTTGTCGTCAGTTCATAGCTCGTCTAATCTCATAGGTAAAATCCTAAGGGCGTTACCCACAAACTATGAGATTGCGGGCTTAGAAGACGCAAAAAAGGCTTGGTCAAATGCTTGCCCCGGCCGAAATTATCCGGTAAATTTAAAATCTCAACGGAGCTGGGACGACTTATTGTGTAAATTGACCGTAGATTCCATCCTAAGCCAGTGCTCTACGGAAGACCGAGCCAGAATTTTGGCAGTAGGCACCAAAGAGGCCGGTTACTGGCTCCAAGCGCACCCTTCCGTGAGTACTGGAACTTTTCTAGAACCCAATGCCGTCCGACAACCTACCTAAAATTTTCTAAAACTATGTGAGTTTTAGTGTGTCATGTCATTCAAAAACTCAAGTGTTCATGTGTGATCGCCAGACTGGTGGAACGATAAGGAGCAGACATTAGGCACACATTTCATGTCCCTTACTCAGTTCAATTTGATAACAGCGTTATAATTATCTACATAAACGTGAAACAAAACTTTGAATAAATCTGTTCGCGAATTCGATGGAATAAATTAAATTTCTCTACAACGTTTCGAGCTCTCTGCGGGAGTTCCTAGTCACAGACAGACGAGAAACATACCTCAAAGACAAATGCAATAATGTAAACATTTGTCCGTACGATTTGAATAACTGTTTAGCTGATTCGTTGCAATAGAAGTAACTTTTGATCTACACTTCATAAACGTTGACATTAATTGTGCATTAAAAAACATATTGCTTTTCATAAAATAAACAAAAATATATATGCACGTTTGAAAAAAATCGTCGGTAAATCGATTTGATCAACCATTCATAATCGTTGGTTTTGGCATACAATATATTTAGTTCAATAAAAATATTTTTATAAATAATGACACAAAGGTAAATTAAGAAAGAAAAATTGAATGCGATCTACTACAATCGAAGCGGGGTAAAAATGTGGTATTACCACATAAAAAATATAGAATTGATAAAAAGATTCTATACAAATATCAATAAAATTAGCTGAAAATTTGGCAAAATTAAAGGACAAGTTTAATCTATCAGGATATGTAGGTTATAGACCAAAATTTAATTGTATCTACTCTCCCCCCCCCTCTTTGGGGCAAGCGTCACCCCACACACGCCATAAGTTTGGTCTAAGACGATCACATTCAGGCCTAATTGTCTTAGATTGTGGTAATTTTATGTATTCTCTCATATTTCTTTAAATACAGAAGAATAAATTCAACGATTTTTCATGCGCGTACACTGTCACCTATGCCATCAATGGCATAGTTGTAATAACTTTAAAATGTATTTGTTGCCTTGGAATCGCTCCTTGCCCTGTGTTATATGTAGTTATTTAATCTCCTTTGCACAAGATAAAACTTACAGATTAAAAGGCGGACTTAATGTCGTACCTATACGTATGTTTAAAATAAAACTATTACTATACTACGTATAAAATCTACTTAACTGTCTAAAAATTAATTATAAATAATTTAAGCTTAACCATTTTACGCTGTAAATAAATAAAAACTCCATGACAAACTATTATAATCTTAACAGATATTTTATACTTAAAATTATGAACGAACGCGCTGAGCGCTCGGATCCCGAGCGATAAGCATTCGCCGAGTCCTTACGAAGTACTCCGATCTGCTGCGCTGCCGCGCGCGCCGTCCCCGTTCTCGTACATTCGGCCGCGAGCACTCCTGCGAGCTGCCTGCGGTCGCTTATCATAAAGACTTGTCCTTGGAGCGCCGCCTTCTGAGCGGACGTGTTTTTGGAGTTTACTCCTTAAGAATCGATTTTCATATATAAGCCCGGGGTATGAAAAATATGGGGTATAAAATCGAACGTATCTGTCGTGCTAATTTAAAAAGTCGTATCTCAGTATACGATCGGGGTAAAAATACGACTTCTTAATTCAGCAGGTTATGCGTTATAGACTAAGATCCCGATATAAAATGACCTTCACCGAGATGTTTATTTGATGAAATGTATTTTATATTTAATTTAATATGTCAATAAATATATTGCATATGGGTTGCCTAACAAATTTTAGTCCAGGGTATGTTTAATTAATAATTAAAAAAAATGTTTTAAACATTTCACCGGTTTGATTATATTAGATAAATACATTTCATCAAATAAACATCTCGGTGAAGGTCGTTTTATATCGGGATCCTAAACTATTATGTGCGAGAGGGAGCCCAAGAGGGGTTTCGGGATAGCGGAAGGGAGACAAACTAAACGCTCCCAGCTCCCCTATCATTATGTTCACATAAACAAACTATGAAATATGACATTTCGGATGCCTGCATGAAGTAAGGATAATGCAGGCCATACACGATCAAGCCCGCCGTCAAGCCTGCATGATACTTGAAGCGGCGTCCGGTAAACTTGTGTATGTGTATCTAAGGGCCTACTCCGAACTTCGTATCGTGCCGACCCTTTCACTCATATTGTGTATAACACGAGAGTGAAAGGGACGGACTTTAATAAAATTGTTGAAATAACGTCATGCAAACTTGACCGTCAAGTATGTCAACAACAAGGAATATAATACTCACAAGGAGAAGAACGGTAACTACGTTCAAAAAAGTTGCATATCTTTTTTTTTATACTACTAGCGCCACCTTATATGAACTAGGTGACAGCGGGCTTTTTTGGCGGGGTTTTCAAATATGCCATATTGAAAATTTGTTTGTCCAACTTTTCTATTTTACATGCATGCATATTCAGGTTTTATCCTGCAAATCATTTGTCAACCACTTCCCGGTATACGATTGAGCTGAAATTTTAAGTTTTATAAAAAATACAACACAATGAATTACTTTTAAATGGCCTTTATTCATTGTATATCCAAACAGGGACTATAATTTACAAAATGTCTTTAAAAAGTTTACTACATAGGTGCACTATTATTGCATTGTTTTAATAATATATTCTGTTGTTCCTAGAACAGAATACGTGCTCAGGCTTTTTCTACAACTGTCAGTGTAACGGGAATCTTGGAAATGTCGTCCACATAAAACCTTATTCCTTTCGTACAGAGAAGTCAAGGATTCTTGTGAAGACCAGTCGTGCCCAAAATGTAGCTTTGAAATAGGAAATTACATTTTAACAAGTCTACATATCCACATTAATTGAGACCTACTTGAACAAAATGGACAATAGACATGAACAGAAATATAATGTTAAAATACTATGCACTAAGCTCAGAACAAGTTTGGTCAATGCAGGTCTAAATATCTCTAGCAGTGTTAAAATATTACCTTATGAATAATACCTATAAATACTTGTATTAAAAAACTTCTTGTCTACAGTTGTTGGGTAAGAAGTAAGAAGTATCCTATCACCATGTTTGGATGCTATCTGGGATTAAAATCCGTGCAGCCGTTTTTGTGTGATGAGAGGTTAAAGATTTTTAAAACAAACAAACAGAACCTGTGATTTAATAACATACAATAACCGTATTTCTAGGCAAGGTAACGTAACTAAATGTACCTGAAACACGTCTAAAACAAATAGCTGGTAGTTCTTATTTCATGTGTATTAAAATATGCAACAAAATTCCGAGACATATAAGAGCTGAAATAAAATATTCTTACCGTAAAATTATTATTCCCGCTCTAGGAAAATGAACTGAATCGTCTTCAGCAGAGGTTGTGCCGCATTAAGCACATTTTCTTTATGCATTTGAAGACATTAACTATGATAATTTTGAAATAAATCGCGAAAAAATTTGAAATTGGCCGTTTGTTGACATAAATTAAAATAACAGGTTGACAGCCATCAGTTTTTTTTGTCGAGACTTTATGGCTTACAGCCAGCACGCGGTGGCGACCTGCTGTCACTATGACAATCCAGGCCGCGTGTGTCTGAGCCTCTGAGGGAATGTTAGGATAGTCATACATTACAACTGACCGCCACCGCGTGCCGTCCCTTTCAGTCATACGGTGTATAACAGGAGAGTGAAAGGGACGGCACGATACGAAGTTCGAAGTAAAAAGAAAAAAAGATGCAGTTTTCGTTCACAAACTTAAACAATCATTAGTTTCGAAAACGTACTACTCCTTGAACGAATATTCAGAAGATAGGCCTATGGGTAAAAAAAATATGTAACATTATTATAAGTTTTGCTGTATATTATACTCGTATATTAATATTATGTAAGTGCCTACCTTCTCGTTCTTGTTTGCAGCGCCCAACAGGGTACATAATGTGATACTAAAACTATTTACTTCCACCTGTATAACCATTATGTGCAATAAACGTATTGAGTATATATTTTATAATCGTTCTTAAGGTCAGGCGCACCACGATTTTAGTCGCGCGATAATTTTGTGGCAGAAATGCAAGATATGGGTTTATATGAGAGTGCGCGCACCACGATTATCATAAACCCATAAGTACGCTTATTTCTGCGACAAAATATCGTGCGACTTAAAAAAAATCGTGGTACGCGCCTGGCCTGAAGAGTAAACTCCAGTCGTGCGTCGGAGCTGACACACACACTTTTTTTTTAATTATATTAAATATTTAACTTTACTAGATTCAGTTAAGTGTATTATCCCGTAAATGGGTAAGTGTTGCATAATTATCTTAAGACTAAGTGGCTTTTGTAGTAATAAGCGCACATTATAGATTATTTCGTAGAAACAGGAGATTTACCGTTACCAACCACGTCAGTGGGCGAGTTCTTTGTCTGGTTGAGAACATTCTCGAACATTCCTTTGTTTCTGCGTAGTCCTGCTATATTGTAACTGAATGTGATGTGTAGTTATGTTTTTTAAAGTGATCATTAGTAATTATTAGATAAATAAATCATAATGTATATCATTTAGAAAATCATGGTTCTTCGCTGGTTGATTTTGCCTGCCAACATACTGCCTTCCCTTGTAAATAATTACTTAAAATAAATCAATATTGTAAATTTAAAACATATATTTATTTTCTCTAGTTAATTTCTAAATTTGTAAAAATACTTCTTAGTCACGTTTTAAATATTAAAATACAATTTTGCTCTCTTGGTTGTAATATTAAATACAATTATTACTTATTTGTAAGAAAAGGCTTTTAATTACACGCATATTACATATATGTGTTGTGCTTAGTCATTGTATCATAATTCCATTGTAATGATGCAAGAACCTCATGCCATTGCTAGCTTGCTTCGCGACCTACATAGAAACGGTAATTAAAATACACCGCTATATAGCTTAGTTTAAATTAAATATTTGGAGATCGACTTATCATCATACTACTACTATCTTTCGGATTTGTCCGCGTTAATGTTGTAATTATAAATATTTATTTTTTGCTTGGCATGTGTTTCTCGCCTCACCGCTTTGCTTCTCATGTACCTGGACTGCCCATCATACACGACCGACTGCTTCATTGTAAATAAATACCTACCCCTTGGTGCGCGCGTGTGATGTTCAACAGTCCAGGGCAGAACAATGACACCTCCCTAATTTTTATGATTGGACGCGTTCCAGGAACACCGTACGGGCTCATCTATATAAGTCTGACGACTATTGGAGTCGTCCTTTTTTCGGCGCTTGAAACGGGCTCTAGAGGAGGTCTGCGTGATCTACATTCTTGTCCTGACGCTGCAGTGCTGCCAACCCGCCGCTACCGCGCAGTCACACCACAAGGGGCGTGAGGGTATTCAGAGGAACGGACCCAACTCTCAGGATTATGACCCAGAATCTAGGCTTCGGACCCACTCTAGACATTTCTTAGGCTCAACTTGTTACTTAACTACGATTAAAGCTTAACTTAAAACTTAAAGTATAATCTAACTTAGAATCTAACTCAACTTAAATCTATTTTAAAACTTAGCTCACCGAAGAACTTGGACCTATATTTAAATTAAAATAAAGCTGAATTTATGGTTAACATAACTTAAAACTTAATTTAAACTAAAACTTAACTTAATGTTACAACTTAACTTAACTTAACTTAACTTGTAGATATAACTTAATTTAAAGGTACAACTTAGACTAAACATTTTGGTTGTAAATATTTTATAGTATTAATAAATTGTAGATTAAATTTAGCTTCTTGTATTATTTTGTCCGGATAGGTAACCCCTTAGTTAGAAAGCTAGGGTATAATTTATTTACGTGACAGTTTGGCGCCCATAACGTGTTTTTTTTTTAGATTCTGGGTCTTTATTTAACTGAGAGTTGGTAAGTACTTCATTTTTATAGCATTCTTGGTGTTGGTGTGTGCATGTCCCAGACTAAGCCAATCAATAAATCCTTAGTACTAAAAACTAGTTGTGTAAAACTTTACTTTCTGATCTATCACTGTATCTATCTCTGCTTTCACTTTCTTTTTGGACACTTTCTTCTCTATTTTCATATAGATAATAAGGTTGATTGTAATTCTGTGCAACATTTACCCATCTTTTTACAATCGCGCGAAAAGAACAATTAATCAATATGTCGCGGCCGATTAAATATTTACAGTTAACAAAATCCGAACTAATATATGAGGTTAGGATACGAGCAGAGGAACCAAAAGATAGGGTGGACGAACTAAGGCAACAAATAGCTAAGCTGTCAATTAGATTCCCCTCGGAAGATATCCTTGATTCGTGTTATGAATTTGATGAGGACATTTCTGGTATAAAACATACCCTAGCTAAGGCTGCAATTAACATAGCTTGTCTAAAACAAGACCCTCAACAACGAAGCTTACTCGAACGTACTCATACTTACCTAAATCATATATATCATAGACTAAATAGAGTTAGTTTGCCCGAAGCTACATCTGAAAAGCTTTCTTTGCTGCAGGAGACTCAGCAATTTTTCAATGAACAATGGTCATCTTTTCAAGAAATCTTAGCCTTGTCCCCTTATGCTGATAGCCAGCCAGCATCTATTGCTTGTGCAAGATCACGAAATTATCCGCCTACTTTAACGGAATGTTCAGGTAACTCGACTGGTACCACCACCGAAACCACCACAAATGCGGAACAGGCCCCCATGCCGTATCATATCAAAGTGACATGCGATCGTGGCTTAAGCACAGACATTTCTAAACTTAAATACGACGGTAAATCTTGTGTGCGAGCTTTTATTGCTCGTGCAAACGAATTCCGTCAAGCAAAGGACATCCCTGATAGCAAAATGCTTTCATTAGCTACTGAAATATTTACTGGAGATGCCCTTCACTGGTATCGTAGTGTAAAAGACTCGTTCCTCACTTGGGGTAATCTGCTTGATTCACTTAAGTCTGATTTCGATGTTGATGACTTCGACTATCGTATGCTCGAGGAAATCAGAAACCGTAGTCAAGGTCCATCGGAATCGATTACGATTTACTTGGCCATTATGCACGGAATGTTTAGCAGATTGGACAGGAAACTTAATGAAATGGAACAGCTTGAAATAATTTTACACAACATTCGTCCATGTTACTCGAGTGTTCTTGCTACTTGCCCTAATTTAAATTCCTTGTCAAGTCTACGTACGTTGTGTAGAAATTACGAAAAAATTAAAGCGCGGTCAGATGATTTTAAGGAACCGCCATCTGCTTGTGCTACGACCCTCGCTCCGGAATACTCCTATCAACCCAAGAAAGAACCAGCTAAGGGAAGTTTTGCCAAAACCAGTTCAGGTCACTCTCAGGCCCAGGCCACCACAAGCTACCCTCAGCATGCTAAACCCAGCTTTAATAGGTCCTACAATGTGTCTGCTATCGGTGAAGATAGCAAGTACTGTTACCGTTGTCGTGTTGATACTCACACAATGAAAGAATGTACCGCCGAACGTACCATTTTCTGCTTCAGGTGTGGACTTAAAGATTATCGCTTCCCGGACTGTCCTCAATGTAACCCTTCTAAAGTTAAGGAATCAAACGTGGCTACTCATCAAAACGAACTGTCTAGTTCAAAAAACTAGTAAGGAAAAATTGTTGCCAGCCTAGATTCTCTGACTCTGATTGGGATAGCTGGCTTGTAACTATAAAGCATTTTTTTAATACGTACAATGTTGCAACAATTTTTAATTCCAAGCCTACTAACGACCCTAGACCGTTTGTTCAGATTAGTATTAATACTTCTCCGGACCTAAAAATGTTTGGTTTATTGGACTCTGGTTCAGCTATAACTATTCTTGGTAAAGACACTCATTCTCATCTCTCTAAATATGGCTTAAAATTAATAACTGATGATCAGGTTACCGTTACTGCAGCTGGGGGGCAAAGAATTAAATCTCTCGGCTACATATTATTACCAGTTTGCTTCGAAAATAATAGTCATGTGCTAAAAGCTTTTGCAATGCCTCAAATTGAAACTCAACTTATTCTTGGAATTGACTTTTGGAAGAAATTTCAAATCTGTCCTAAATTTCTAAATAATATAGATTACAGAACTGACCTTGAACCTTGCTTATCTGAAATTTCTTCCATACCTAGCGAACTCCATCTGTATTCTTACGGTAATTTAGATCATCGGCAAAAGCTTGCAGCAGATGAGGTTATAGATCAGTTCCATGACATCTCCTTCGAAAAGAAAGGCCTAGGAAAAACGTCACTCATTACCCATCGAATAGATACTGGAGACGCGCAGCCCATCAAACAGAGGTACTACCGATTATCCCCTGAAAAGAAACGTATCATCACGGAGCAGGTGGATGAAATGTTGTCTTTAGGTGTTATTTCTCCTTTTGAAAGCCCTTGGTCTTCTCCTGTTCTAGTCGTGGGCAAAAAAGATGGAAAGCCTCGTTTTTGCCTTGATAGCCGAAAACTTAATTCGGTAACTAAAAAAGATGCATACAGCCTTCCGTATGTTTCCGAAATTTTAGACAATTTAAAGAACGCTAGATTTCTGTCAAGTATAGATCTATCTAAAGCATTTTGGCAAATACCAATCTTTGAACCAGACAGGGAAAAAACAGCATTCTACGTACCTGGCCGTGGAACGCTAATGTTCAATGTTACTGCTTTTGGCCTGACCAATGCTCCTGCGACCCAGCAAAGATTGGTAGATTCTCTTTTTATGCCCGATTTTGAGCTTAAAGTATTTTGTTACCTTGACGACGTGATTGTTATCAGTGAAACTTTTGACGAACATGTTTCTATTCTTAGACGTGTTCTGGATAAACTGAAAAAGGCTAACCTGACTGTTAATTTTGAAAAATGTCAATTCTTTAGGGACTCCTTGAAATACCTAGGTTACGTAATCGACAGCCAAGGTTTACGTACAGACCCGGATAAAGTTAGGGCTATAGTGAATTACCCTGTACCAAGCAATAAGAAGGAAGTGAAGCGTTTTTTGGGTACTGCCTCATGGTATAGACGATTTATCCCTAACTTCAGCACTATAGCAGGCCCTCTTAATAAACTGACCTCAACTAAAAAGCCCTCACCTCCTTTTGAATGGACAGCTGATGCCGCCAGAGCCTTCGAAAACTTAAAGAGTTGCCTCGTGCAAGCACCTGTTCTTGCTTGCCCTGACTTTAGTCTTCCGTTTGAGGTGCACACAGACGCCAGCAATTACGGAGTAGGGGCTATGCTCTCACAGATGATTGATGGGGTCGAGCATCCAGTCGCTTTCATGAGCCGTTCACTAACAGGGCCAGAAAGAAATTATAGCGTCACAGAAAGGGAAGCACTTGCAGTCTTGACAGCCCTTGAGCACTGGCGGTGTTACCTTGAAAACGGTCGTCCCTTTACTGTATACACCGACCATTCCGCGCTCAAGTGGTTTCTTTCCTTAACAAATCCCACTGGTCGTCTGGCTCGGTGGGGTGTGAGACTCTCGGCTTTTGATCTAATCATTAAACATAGAAAGGGCAAGGATAATGTTGTGCCGGATAGCCTATCTAGATGTGTTCCCGTGTCTGCAATATCATCTGTGTCCGATCCCCCGGCTACTAGTGACGAATGGTATTTGAACATTTTCAGGGGCTGTTTAAACTCACCGGTGCGATTTCCAAACTATATTGTTGAAGGTAACAAGTTATTTAGGTATATGAAAAGTAAAAACCCGCTTGCCTCAGAATTTAGTTGGAAGGAGGTTGTGTGCTCGGAACAGCGTCGGGAGGTATTATCCAAGTGTCACAGTGAACCAACAGCTGGACACTTCGGTATTTATAAGACTCATAAACGTGTCAGTCTCACTTACTACTGGCCAAAGATGTACCATGACGTTGTTCAATTTGTCTCTAATTGTGAGGTCTGTCTTGCACATAAAGACCCGACCCATGGCACTCTTGGAAAAATGGGAAGGCCTAAGGACTGCTGCCGACCCTGGCAAGTAGTCTCAATTGACCTAGTAGGGCCCATGCCTGTTAGCAGGAAGCAACATAGCTATATATTTGTAGTTACGTGTTGCTTCTCCAAGTATTGCTTAATATTTCCTCTGCGTCGGGCTACGGCCGATGTAACTTCTAGAATCCTTGAAGACAATGTGTTCCTGGTCCATGGGGTTCCTCAAACTCTAATCCTTGATAACGGCTGTCAGTTCGCTAGTCGCGAAATGGATAGGCTATTTAAAAAGTATAAGATACCAAATGTCCACTTCACACCCAAGTACACACCACAAATCAACACAGTCGAAAGATATAATAAGACCATAGTCACATCCTTGTCGACTTTTGTGGGTGAGGACCAGAGGACGTGGGATGTGAACCTTCCAAAAATCCAGTTCGCCATTAACAACTCGATTAATGAGGTAACAGGATATACCCCTGCATTTCTTGTCCATGGTAGAGAACTAGTGACATGCGGGTCTCATTATATTGAAAATGATAACCCTAATGAGCTAGTTTTCTTGCCTCGAGAACTCTATGCAGAGAATCTTGGTTGTTTGTCAAGCATTTTCGACAATGTACAAGTTACCCTGTGGCGAAGTCACCAGAAAAATGCGGCACGTTATAATACTAGACGCAAAGATATCGAATTCCACGTTGGCGATATAGTTTGGAAGCGTAACTATTTCCAAAGTGACAAGGCTGCTTATTTTTCTAAAAAACTTGCGCCCAAGTATCAAAAATGCCGCATTAAAGCCAAACGCTCCCCATTAGTGTACATTGTTGAGGACATGTCTGGGCGCGATCTAGGAGCATGGCACATTAAAGATTTTAAATTATCAAATAGCGCCTACGTATCTTAACACGTTTTATCCCAGTGTAGGGACGGGTGTAAGAATACGTTTCCCTACCGCCGCCAGATAGCGTGACGTAAGAGGCGTCTAACTGAGCAGCTGCTTCCTCAAGTTCTCTTCATATGGACCAGCTGTAGTTTAAGTGTATGTTCCTTGTCAAACAAATAGAGTACTGACTACTCCATCTTGAGCTTGCGATAGGTTTCGTATCAGTGAACCTTGGAGTCTAGACGGATTTTTCATAGGAAAAATCCTTGTCTAGGAGAGGGGGTACTGTCACCTATGCCATCAATGGCATAGTTGTAATAACTTTAAAATGTATTTGTTGCCTTGGAATCGCTCCTTGCCCTGTGTTATATGTAGTTATTTAATCTCCTTTGCACAAGATAAAACTTACAGATTAAAAGGCGGACTTAATGTCGTACCTATACGTATGTTTAAAATAAAACTATTACTATACTACGTATAAAATCTACTTAACTGTCTAAAAATTAATTATAAATAATTAAGCTTAACCATTTTACGCTGTAAATAAATAAAAACTCCATAACAAACTATTATAATCTTAAAAGATATTTTATACTTAAAATTATGAACGAACGCGCTGAGCGCTCGGATCCCGAGCGATAAGCATTCGCCGAGTCCTTACGAAGTACTCCGATCTGCTGCGCTGCCGCGCGCGCCGTCCCCGTTCTCGTACATTCGGCCGCGAGCACTCCTGCGAGCTGCCTGCGGTCGCTTATCATAAAGACTTGTCCTTGGAGCGCCGCCTTCTGAGCGGACGTGTTTTTTAATTATATTAAATATTTAACTTTACTAGATTCAGTTAAGTGTATTATCCCGTAAATGGGTAAGTGTTGCATAATTATCTTAAGACTAAGTGGCTTTTGTAGTAATAAGCGCACATTATAGATTATTTCGTAGAAACAGGAGATTTACCGTTACCAACCACGTCAGTGGGCGAGTTCTTTGTCTGGTTGAGAACATTCTCGAACATTCCTTTGTTTCTGCGTAGTCCTGCTATATTGTAACTGAATGTGATGTGTAGTTATGTTTTTTAAAGTGATCATTAGTAATTATTAGATAAATAAATCATAATGTATATCATTTAGAAAATCATGGTTCTTCGCTGGTTGATTTTGCCTGCCAACATACTGCCTTCCCTTGTAAATAATTACTTAAAATAAATCCATATTGTAAATTTAAAACATAGATTTATTTTCTCTAGTTAATTTCTAAATTTGTAAAAATACTTCTTAGTCACGTTTTAAATATTAAAATACAATTTTGCTCTCTTGGTTGTAATATTAAATACAATTATTACTTATTTGTAAGAAAAGGCTTTTAATTACACGCATATTACATATATGTGTTGTGCTTAGTCATTGTATCATAATTCCATTGTAATGATGCAAGAACCTCATGCCATTGCTAGCTTGCTTCGCGACCTACATAGAAACGGTAATTAAAATACACCGCTATATAGCTTAGTTTAAATTAAATATTTGGAGATCGACTTATCATCATACTACTACTATCTTTCGGATTTGTCCGCGTTAATGTTGTAATTATAAATATTTATTTTTTGCTTGGCATGTGTTTCTCGCCTCACCGCTTTGCTTCTCATGTACCTGGACTGCCCATCATACACGACCGACTGCTTCATTGTAAATAAATACCTACCCCTTGGTGCGCGCGTGTGATGTTCAACAGTCCAGGGCAGAACAATGACACCTCCCTAATTTTTATGATTGGACGCGTTCCAGGAACACCGTACGGGCTCATCTATATAAGTCTGACGACTATTGGAGTCGTCCTTTTTTCGGCGCTTGAAACGGGCTCTAGAGGAGGTCTGCGTGATCTACATTCTTGTCCTGACGCTGCAGTGCTGCCAACCCGCCGCTACCGCGCAGTCACACCACAAGGGGCGTGAGGGTATTCAGAGGAACGGACCCAACTCTCAGGATTATGACCCAGAATCTAGGCTTCGGACCCACTCTAGACATTTCTTAGGCTCAACTTGTTACTTAACTACGATTAAAGCGTAACTTAAAACTTAAAGTATAATCTAACTTAGAATCTAACTCAACTTAAATCTATTTTAAAACTTAGCTCACCGAAGAACTTGGACCTATATTTAAATTAAAATAAAGCTGAATTTATGGTTAACTTAACTTAAAACTTAATTTAAACTAAAACTTAACTTAATGTTACAACTTAACTTAACTTAACTTAACTTGTAGATATAACTTAATTTAAAGGTACAACTTAGACTAAACATTTTGGTTGTAAATATTTTATAGTATTAATAAATTGTAGATTAAATTTAGCTTCTTGTATTATTTTGTCCGGATAGGTAACCCCTTAGTTAGAAAGCTAGGGTATAATTTATTTACGTGACAACACGACACAAAGCCCTGTCGAATTAATTTCCACCTGTTAGCAATATGAAATGTTGTCAATTGTACGAGATAGAAAAAACATAACTTGCCACTTATGTTTTTTCAATTTCCGATTTTTCTGACTAATATCAATCCTAACCTAACTAGAAACAACATTTTTTAAATAACATAACAAAAGTTTAGATAAAATCGAAATTATGTTTTTTCTCCTTATGATAAAAATATTGTGGTCAATTTCTAGACAAAGATTTAAAAAACCACAAGTGGTCACTTAAGCATTTTTCTGTCTGAATATATAGTTGTGTTTTTTCTCCCTCAAACGGAAGCATTAATTTTCCCAAAACGACACGCACTTGTGGTTGTCTAAAATTTAGACATGATTTAGACTCTAAATCATGACCTATAAGAGATAATCCAAATAACTTCTAGATAGAAAAAACTTTTTTTTTTTTCACTGATTGTGAGGGTGGTAAAAGTAAATTTTGCAAGAAATGACACTTATGGTTTTTCTCCTTCAGGCGGCAGAGGTGGACTTTCAACATCATCATGCATTGGTTGGTTGGTTCTGTCAATCCGTTTCTGTGTTGCCAGTGGAGTATCAATATACTCCCTCTTTCACTGTTACCTGTATGAATCTCATAAAATCGTGAGTTTTAAATCAATTATTACGCCAAACTAAAATTTTGTCAAAGAATATGATAAGTGTACCTAATGCTAAATTTTTTTTTTCTACGATTGGCGATAAACATATTTTTCGTTATAATTATTTTGTTACCATCAGGTAGCAACTAATCAGTGATGAAGAAAGTTTCACTAGCGAGTGAAAGAGTTATTTTGAATTCCGTTTAAGCGCGCGTTTGGTAGTTTTTGTAGTAGTAACATTCTCTAAGATTTTGTGTCTCAGTAACCTTAAGTAACTATCACTACTAACTGCAATATTTGGTTCATTTTCTTATTCTAAAACCTGGAGGGGAGACCGAGAAGTTTTGAAACATTAGTGAGTTGAAACAACGTACATTCCGAAGCATGTACCATTAGTGAAGCAAGGACACGCAGAAGGCCCGCCGGCGGTAGGGCACGTCTAAAATTAAACAACTTTCATATAAAGATCAATTTATTTTGTACCACTAACTTCGTTCGTTTTCGAGATATTACATTTGTGACCCGTATAATTTGACCGCGACTATACTTTTACTTTTTACTAGCTTTTGCCCGCGACTAAGTCCGCGTGGAACTTGGAAGTATGGAAGCAACCTCGTACAGCACGATAGATATCCACCTAATCACCTTAATTATTAAAAGGGATTATTAAAAGCACCTAAGCATATGTAAGAGCAATTTGGCTTTGGTCTAAAAATTACATTCCCTACAGGGTCATCAATGTCATCATGAATTACTAACTCACTTTTCAATCTTTTTAGGGATAATTTCTACGATGAAAACTAGCCTTTGTCCTTCCTCGGATCTTAAACTATCTCCATGCCAAATTTCATCAAAATCGGTTCAGCGGTTTAAGCGTGAAGAGGTAACAGACACACAGACACAGTTTCGCATTTATTATATTATAGTATGGATTGAGACACAAAAAAGTTGATCACTTACTCTTCATTTACTTACAAATATTTTCATTTCAAGGTTTGTAGCACAAAATTAATATAATAAGTTCTGATGTAACAAACTTTATTTTCATCAATTATTTTAAAAGGTAATTTAAATAAAATAAATAAATACGTCGACAACGATTGTTTAATCAATGGAATGAATCAATAACACTGCATTCAATAATAACTTTCATTCTCTATCATAAAAATAGGTAAGTAATACCTACATCAAACGGCATTTGGCTATTTTTTTCATTTAATTTAATTTGTTTTACTAAAAATAGCGAAAATCCTCTTTTTAATTTCATCATCTCCCTGCCCTTATCCCACTTATGTAGGGTCGGCACAACATGTTTTCTTCTTCCATTCATCTTTATTATTCGTCATTTCAGCGCTTACTTCTTTCTTTCTCATATCCTCTCTCACACAATCCATCCATCGCTGTTTTGGCCTACCTATCGCTCTTCGTCCTTCTACATTCATCCCTCACATTCTTTTACCAATATAACGTTCATCCCTCCTCATCACATGCCCGTACCACGCTAACCTACTGCTCCTCATCATCATCATCATCATCAGCCCGGAGTCGTCCACTGCTGGACATAGGCCTTCCCCAGTTCGCGCCACCATACCCGGTCCTCAGCTTTCCGCATCCAACCACTTCCCGCCACTCTTTTTAGGTCGTCGGTCCACCTGGCGGGAGGCCGTCCTACAGGGCGTGTCGTTCCTTGTCGTTGTCGAACCTACTGCTCCTCATTTTGTTTTAATTTCCCAGTTCAAAATATTTTTCTAGTTAAAAAAAATATATGTTTCTTATTTACAATAAGTACAATACATTTCTACTATTTTTCACACCAATCGATAACAGCTTACACAAGAAAACAAAACACAAATACCTTTTTTTGCATATTTCCGTTATATTGAAACGACTGTTTAATTTGTAGTAATTTATATTTTAATAAATGAACCTACATTTGGGGAAGGAATTGATTATTTCGTCGTTCCAAAAGGAAATTACATTACTTTCTCATTCCCAATGTGTCCTTGCTTCCAATTGAAACGTGATTATCATAACAATCAGCCGAGTCCCAATTAATAATAGAGCTACATTTGCAACCTACATTGTGAGAATTTGGAATTTACAAGTATCCGTACGACACTTAATTTATATCTTACCTACTGATTAAAGGGAATTTAAATAGCTGATACCTAATTATTCTCAATAGCCATTGCTTGTTATGGTTCTCAGTAGGTACTAGTTATACGAATCGTGGTGTAAATTTATAAAATATTAGATATAAAAAATAAAAAATACATTTTTTTAGTTGCAGAAAGGTACCGTGAATAATAAGGTATGAGAATGGAATTTGCAGGCTAAGGCAAAATAAGAAGTTAGAAGAACATGGCTACACCCAACATAGTAGGTTGTCATGACGAGTGAACGGAAGAGTTGGAGTAAGGAAGTAAAACCAGGAAAAGCAGACTAATATAATAATTTTCTTTCATAAACAGTAACAAAAGGCGTCTTCTGACAAACAGACGCGGTCTTAAATATCTAGATAGATATGCTATGGCACAACACATTGTATCCACCATTTATTAGATTAAGTTCCATTTTCATGCCTAGAATTATTAATTGATACAATTAAGAACTTGTTTAAAAAAATGTATTCACATACTGAACAATTACAAATGACATAAAATCGCTTCGTAAATACTCCAAAAATTATAGAAATCGGCTGAGCTCTAATTGTACGGGATACAATACGTGTAGGTACAGTAAAGGAGACTGAGTCGCGTGCTTTTGATCCTTACTTTTATTGTGACAACAGTGAAAAGGGTACGTATTTTATACTATAATATGTACTACAGGCAAATTGAAAATATATACCTATACCGATTTAGCGACCTCTTTATAATATTTCTATCGTTTTTGAAAATAGCTTCAATGTTCAGACATATGAATTTTATAACAGTTCTAGCTTTAACCCACGGCTTTGCTCGCGCAGGCGGAAGAAAGGCTCCCATGTAAACGGATTAAGTAGTAAGTTGCACATAGACTCATTGCATTCTGTTTTTTTTTTATTACGTTTCCTATTGGTTTCCGTTCAAATCAGACGTTGTTGTACGCCTTTTATATAACAAGCAATTCTTGTGTTATATGGGTACTAGCCAACTTTTTACACTATGTAAATACAGATAACATTCATGAACCAGTAACAAATATTCGAGTTCATCACACAAATATTTGCCTGTGCCGGGATTCGAACCAATCAATGATATGAATTAAATAATGCGGTTAGGAAACTCCTATAAGTGATTTTCATCGTAATACGGATTAAAATAGAGTGGTAATGTCGAAAAAAGTCATTAGGTCACATAATCAATAAATTAGTCACACATATTTTTATAATTAGTGTGAGTATAAATGAATAAATATAAATATAGTTATATCAGACAACCTCACACAAATTGATCTAGTCCTTAATTAAGTATGAATATAATAAATATATTAGTATGAGTATGAATTGTATTTTAATGTAAAATCTCAGCTCCACGTGCTATCAGAAGTACTATGCCTAGAAATTACGTATGATCTGCTATGAGGCCATAATACTCTCCATATTTATACGTCTCTAACAGCCTTTCAATAGAGCGCACAAAGGCGCGGTTGTAGTCGATATCGGACTCTTTTTATTGTTTTTCTTTTAACATCGCGGCAAACCGATAACGAGCGCGAGTCTTCGATAAATCTTAACCTTTTAACTTCGCTCCGTCTTCGTTTATTTGCGAATAACTCCTACTATAAAATAATCATCAAATCTGTCAAAACTTGGAAGCATCGCCATCGTTTAGGTAACTGAAATTATAAAATGATCGGGATCTGGTTAATTAGAAAAATTTATAAGCAATACTAGCAATAGCTGAGGAAAACTTAAAATATTACTACTTTTGAGTTTGACACAGAAATTCTAGGTGAATGGATTAATTAATGCTTTATTGGCAATACAATAGTACGCACATGAGATGATGAAATCGATAGTAGGTGCTTATGTGCAGGGACGTAAAAATATAGTGCTAACAGAATTTTTGAACACTATATGGATAGGTACTATTACATGAAATTCACAGAAACATAGCCCACGTGTACTTGGAGTAAGCACACATAGTGGTATGCGTGCGAGTTTACTGTGTAAACACACCGTCACGGTGGTATGATTATGAGCCACGGTGTGGTTGAGCACTAATATCCTAATTACGGCTCATAACACGACGGGACGTTACAGAGCTATGGTGCCGTTATATATTGATTTCAGTAGGCGAAAAAAAGTGTTACCCCTCGTATGCTTGGGCACGGATCCGTCCCGAAAAAAAATTGTTAACAGTAGCCCTAATGTTTAGCCGCTAGTTACATTATTTGAAGGACTGAAAAACTGAGGGCACTAGTAACCAGAAGAAGTTGTGTAAAATTAGCATAATTTTGAATAGTCGAGCAATTTTTTTTTAGTGTAATGTCAATTTAATTAGCAAACTTTTGACATGGCATACGTTAATAGTTATAATATAATAGAGGAGTAGATTACTATTATTTTGTAATACGTTACTTTCACACAAATGTGCTTAAAAAAGGAGCATAAACGAATTTTAAAAAAATCGGGATACTATTGTTTCCTAATCAATAATGCCCAAAATCGTGAGTCGGAACAACCTGAATTTTATACGAAAAACAAGAAACTGAACAATTTATAAAAACGCCCAATACCAATATTATTACCAATAATGTCACGGCTTCTACAATAACCCAGCGACATATCCAATATCGGCAGAAATACCTACCATTTGGCAACAACTGCGAACATTATGCAGTGCGATTTTACTGGCTAGTTTTAGACGTCTTAATATCGACAGAGCGAGGGTGAAATATCAAGCACAGAAGAACGTTGTATATGACATATGACTTGCGTAACGTATGTTTTGCTATGAAACACTCATTTTGTGCTGTATAAGCGTGCTGCGGATATTTTTTGCATTGTTTTTTTTTATTATTCAAAATAGCCATGCATTTAACCTCGATTGCACCTGATGTTAAGTGGCAATAAGGCCTAAGATGGAGCATGCTTGGCTAGAAGATGCCTATTCACTCTCGACTTGAAGAGATCCAAGTTATATTTTTCAGGAAACAGGTGCGCAGGAAGAGAGTTCCATTCCTTAGCTATCCTCATAAGAAAAGTAGACGCAAAGCGTTTCGTACGAATCAGTAGTATATCGACAACATAAGGGTGGAATCCAAGTCCGCGCCGAGTACTGTATTGTCTGATCGGAGACGGTGGAATTAATTCATGCAGTCCTAGTGCACACTCACCAAAGTGTATCCGATAGAAAACCGATTAAACAGGCGACTTTCCTGCGGTGTTCGAGGTTTTGCAGCTTTTCCTGAACTAAGGCAGGGTCGCCAATGAGCTTCTTCGCACGTTTGTCAATTGAATCCAAGGGGCCAGTTGGTATTTGGCGGACCCATCCCAAAGATGGCAGCAGTACTCCATGCATGATCGGACTTGCGCCTGATATAATTGAAGCAGCTGTCTCGGCGTGAAGTACCGCCTCACCTTAGATAGGATCCCAAGTTTTTTTGCTGCAGTTGTAGCCAAGGATTCAATGTGTTGGCCGAAGTTCAGGTTGGATGATAAGGTCATCCCAAGAAGCTCTAGCTGGTCTGAAATCGGAACGGATACACCTTGAAAAGTGGGAGTCAGGTCGAAGGGACTCCGTTTAGCGGAAAACAGACACGTCAGAGTCTTGGTGGCATTGAATCCAACTAAATTGGCATCTCCCCACTCGGACACTGCCACGAGAGTTTGGTTCAATCGATCCACCATCGCCTCTCGACAAGACTGGATTTAGTCCCTCTTGGAATTTGCGCTGGATGTGTATCTGTCAACAACTGTGCTGTCATCAGCATACCCAAAGGTACCGGGCATAAGCATGTCGTTAATATGCAGCAGAAAAAGAGTTGCAGACAGAACAGACCCCTGAGGAACACCGGCGTCAATAACCCTGGGATCCGAAGTGTAGCCATCAAGGACTACTCGGAGCGAACGCTCACTCAGGAAATCAGCAATCAATTTGCAGATACCTTCAGGGACCCCATACGCTGGAAGCTTTCCCACCAGGCTTGCGTGCCAGACCCTGTCAAAGGCTTTTGAAATATCGAGAGACACGGCGAGAGCCTCCCCGTGTCTCTCGATCGCCTCGCTCCATAGAAGAAGATCCCCAGTTGATCGCCCCGGACGGAATCCAAACTGGCAATCACTGAGCAAGTCGTTCACTTCCAGGTATGCAAGGAGGCGTTTGTTCAGTACACGCGTACGGAAATCCGGTTTTAAGATACAAGTAATCAGTCAATTATACAACTTTAATGTTATTTATAATTAAGTTATATGTTTCGCAGTATTATAGTCTAATCGACTTCTTCATTTTATTCACATTGTCGTGTGTCGTGGTTAGTCATTGCGTAGCGTCGGAAAATAGAAACGACCGATTTCATAATTATGATACTTGCCAAGTATGAAAATTCCTCATGTCAATTTTTTTACCGAAACATGTAATCTCTGTCTGATTTTGAGAAACTTTATATACGAGTAACTTCGTTCTCCTGTATTTCGTCTCGGGCAAATACTAGGTTTTGATATAGGGCAGTAGTGAATTTCTAAGCATAAAACCAATATGAGTAGGTCAGCAATTTATTAATCAATTTGAACTCAATACCTACTAAACGATAACATTTTTAAGTCAGTTCTTTGCAGTAGTTGAATTTCAGTTTTTATTTCATTCAACTTAGGTAGCCGGTTCAAATTGAAAATATATTTTACTTTAGCAAGTTGTTAGCCGTGATCCGAATACAGAAGTATTTAATTTATTCAGTTGCTAATCTAAATACGAGGTATGTAGCTAATTGAAAATTAAACTTGGAAATAAATGGGTCATACTCCTTCTTGTTTTGCTTCACTGTTAGTAAGATAAAAATATCTTATAACCAATCTTTCGATGCCTAATTTATCGCAATAATTGTTCAATTTCATTTGTCCGCGATAAGGCTGCAAATACACACTTGTACAACAGATACAAAAACTGTATTATTTATTATTTTTTGTGAAATGTTTTAACGTGAAATTACAAATCCCAAGTTCGAAATTGTATTAATTTAATCATTGTCAAAGACATGAAATCAAAATACAATATTTTTGACTTCATCATTTATCATACATAATATTATAAAATCAAATGACGACAAAAAGGTACATAAAAGCAAAGAACCAATACAAAATTGAATCTAACAATTCGGAACTTTTAACACTTAAGTCGGGCGTTCAGTTGTCATTATACTCGTAATTATACCGATACTCACGCCTAATAGAAACAGTTCATGAGAGCGAAAACAAAATAATGTTGTCTGTCGCAAACAATAGCAGTCTAGCCGGCCGTCAACAGTTGTTAACTGGAACATTTCTTGTCGCTCGTTTCCTTTCCATGCAACTATCGGATAGTTTGCCCAACAACCCTGGATCTGTTCGAAGTAACACTACACATTGTTTCGGAGTTCCTACTTGGTGAGTAAATCAAAGTATTCGGAACACATTTAGTTGGATTATGTTGGTCAATTATAGTTGCTTGAGATGTCGTACGTTGAGATATAATTGGGTTATAAGTAACAGAAGAAAGGTCAGACAAGAGCGTGTCGGCCATGCTCGGTGTTGACGATAGTGACCCTTATTAGGGGTGTCGAATGATGTTGAATTATACATGTAATATACTTACTGTAATTATAGGAACAAAATAGCTCGTACAATAACGAAAAGATTTCTTAAAATATGTGTGTGATATAATTCCAAGTAAAACCTTAACAGCGAAAGGCTCAATGCATTCAGAATGGTTCCATATTGGGTTGCATAAATTTTAAAGCCATAATGTCGGTGCGCATAACCACTTTTGTCATAATAGTCCTTGCGCATAAGGTGTATAGTCATTAATTGATCCGCATAAATTTTATGACCCTAATGTTTTTACGCATAAGTAAGGAATGTCATATAATTTTGGACCATATCAACCTGAATCATAATCATTAATCGTCATAATGTTCTTATGCATATCGTGCATTGGCGCATAATACTGAAGAACATAAATATCAAGCTCCTAATTTTTTATTTCAACATCAGCCTGGTTTTTTGGCAGCAGTTCATTTCTGAGGGGGTCGCAGTTCTTTCAAACCTAACCTAACCTACTTTTCTGGCCGATGTTCGTATTTGTAGGTTCACAATTCTAACCTAACCTACAACTAACTTACCTTACCTAACCTACTTTTCTGGCCGATGTTCGTATTTATAGGTTCACAGTTCTAACCTAACCTAACCTACAACTAAGAGGTCAGTGTGGAGAAGGATTTCTTAATGCGGGGGGCTTCGCCCCCCGAGCCCGCCTTGTGGGGGGCTTCGCCCCCCCGTCCCCCCTTTTTGTTTTTCTGCTCATGTAAGTTTTGTATCATTATTTCAAATGTTATATTTTTGGTACATGTGATATAACTTATACTATATATCTATTGCCATTAATAATTATGACAGCCATAATTTATGCGTTGCTCTTCTTCGTACTATCAATTATTATGACATTCAATAATATGATTTGAAATTTTGTGCCATACTAAATTATGCTTATGAACAGCCTGCCGAACAACAATTATGACGTAAAAATTTTATGCAAATAATAATTTATGACAAATAACATGTATGAGGAAAGCCATTATGCGAAATGAGTTATGAAAATCGAATTTATGACAAGCATTTTTATTCCACTAGAGGTGATCCCATTCAGAATATATTATGAATAATAACCGATGCCACCATTTTAAAGCTGTTTCTTGGAAAAAGTATGTCGGAATATGATTTTGTGTTCACCCTGCCAAAACATCTTAAGGATTTGTCAATTTTTGGTACAGAAATAGCTGGATGCTTACAATAAATAGTTTTCAGTTTCAGCGAAAAATGCTTTTGGCGAAATGAAACTTTTGCGAAATGAAACGTTTGACGAAACGTAATTCGGCGAAAATGCAGAGAACCCAAAGAATACATGTTACCCGAAAACAGTCCACGGACAGATTTAAGCTCATGTATTTGTTATCAATTCATTAATCTTTCTTTATGGTTATGGAACTTGCGTATATCGTAGCCTTAGCCTTCGTTCATTTTTATTAATCGTATTTTGAAAATTAACGTAACAGGGGTGGAAGTTTATCGGACAAAATTGGAATATTCATGCTGACAAAATAAAAATACAGCGTCTTGATATTTTACTCCTGTCTATTTTCTTTCTCGACAGCCGTCAACCAGCCTAACGTTTATTTTTGCCCGAGACAATAACGAGTCAAATCAAAATATTTGGATTTCCTATTCCTACTATATTAACATAACAACTTATCACAAAGTCTTTACATCTACGGTATTGCTAAACTGTTTCACCTCTAATGCCTGTGCATTGAAGATTTAAAAATCGGCCATGAGCATGTCGGGCCACGCTCAGTGTAGGGTTCCGTAGTTGCTCATCCTTCACAATAAACTGCTGTTTTAAGCCCGAGGTTTACGTTAAGAAAGATTTTAAGCTCTATAAAAAGGTCGTAAACGCCCTAGAAACTGTAATCACTTATTACCTTCTGGAAGTCAACTTGCGACCTTTTAAAGAAAAAATATGAAATTTGGCGATAACTCAAAAACGGCTCGACCGATTTTGTTCAATATAGTTTTCGTTTAAAGTACTTATAAGGCCTCATTAACATGAATTTTTCCGAATTTTTTTGACCCGTGGTTGAAAAGTTAGGGGGGGGGGGCACTATTTTTTTGTTTTTGGAGTGAATATTTACAAAACTGCTGACTATCAAAAAATAATGTTAGAAGACCCCTATTATTTTTACAAGACCTATTCAACGATTTCACACACACTTTTGAAAAGAAAAAAAAATTCACCCCCACTTTAGGTGTTCGAGAGGTACCCGAAAAAAAATATATTTTAAAATTTTATTTTACCGTTCTGTCGGCGTTATACATACAGATACTCATACCAAATTTCAGCTTTCTAGTACAAATGATCACGGAGCTAAGCCGCGGACGGACGCACGGACAGACTGACAGACGGACATGGCGAAACTATAAGGGTTCCTAGTTGACTACGGAACCCTAAAAAGGGTTCTTACATCCATGTCGTAGGGTAGTAGACCATAAATATAACATCACGAGCGGAACGTGCAGGTAATTAAATTAAATATATAACACCATTTTGAGTCCTGTTTTGTTGTGATAATGTTAATGTAGTGGTTTACAGCTAATCATTGTTTATAAAAAACTGTCTATCCCAATTGTCCCTTGACTCATGTAACATTTGAATTTAAAAATTGCAAAATCGCAACTGTTTGCTGCATTTGCGTGGTAAGCATTCGATTGGCAGTCGGAGCACACAATCGCAATGGAGTGCGGGTATAATAGCAACACGGTAGGAGCAATGCTCCATCCACGCCCTGCGGTGCCACCTGAGAAGTTAATTGCTCCGCAATACCTGTCTGCGATTGACTAGGGTTGCCTTCAACATCACAGCTCTTAGTTTAACGCCTTGTTAATCTTGATACAGATTAGCTAATTATAGGACAGACACATAACTATGTGCGAGGGAGAAAGCGGCGCGCAACTAGTGACAAAATGAACAGTTTTTGAAACAGTTCCGGCGCTCCAAAAGTGATTGTTTGTTCACATGGCTACTTTTACTGCATTTATATAATAGACAGATTTACTGATCTTTTTTTCTTTTTCAAAATGCTTGATTAATGAACAGTCGTTGTGTACTATAGTGTAGTAGAATGGCATCAATATAACTCTGTTTCCATAGCCGCCGTGCATTTTTTCATAGATTTTCCACATTCTACTCCTTGCTTATAGAATAAAAATTAAACCATACTTATTGTAGTTGCACATTCTACTACTTGCTTATAGAAGAAGAATTAAACCATACTTGTTCAGGCTTATGTTTAACGTTTTATTGTTGAGTCAGTAACAGACACTATCATAAAAAAATAGTATTTTGTACCTACTTAGGGAAAATTTATATTATGCGCAGTTATATCATGCGCAGAAAATAAATTTTCCCTAAGTAGGTACAAAATACTATTTTTTTATGATAGTGTCTGTTACTGACTCAACAATAAAACGTTAAACATAAGCCTGAACAAGTATGGTTTAATTCTTCTTCTATAAGCAAGTAGTAGAATGTGCAACTACAATAAGTATGGTTTAATTTTTATTCTATAAGCAAGGAGTAGAATGTGGAAAATCTATGAAAAAATGCACGGCGGCTATGGAAACAGAGTTATATTGATGCCATTCTACTACACTATAGTACACAACGACTGTTCATTAATCAAGCATTTTGAAAAAGAAAAAAAGATCAGTAAATCTGTCTATTATATAAATGCAGTAAAAGTAGCCATGTGAACAAACAATCACTTTTGGAGCGCCGGAACTGTTTCAAAAACTGTTCATTTTGTCACTAGTTGCGCGCCGCTTTCTCCCTCGCACATAGTTATGTGTCTGTCCTATAATTAGCTAATCTGTATCAAGATTAACAAGGCGTTAAACTAAGAGCTGTGATGTTGAAGGCAACCCTAGTCAATCGCAGACAGGTATTGCGGAGCAATTAACTTCTCAGGTGGCACCGCAGGGCGTGGATGGAGCATTGCTCCTACCGTGTTGCTATTATACCCGCACTCCATTGCGATTGTGTGCTCCGACTGCCAATCGAATGCTTACCACGCAAATGCAGCAAACAGTTGCGATTTTGCAATTTTTAAATTCAAATGTTACATGAGTCAAGGGACAATTGGGATAGACAGTTTTTTATAAACAATGATTAGCTGTAAACCACTACATTAACATTATCACAACAAAACAGGACTCAAAATGGTGTTATATATTTAATTTAATTACCTGCACGTTCCGCTCGTGATGTTATATTTATGGTCTACTACCCTACGACATGGATGTAAGAACCCTTTTTAGGGTTCCGTAGTCAACTAGGAACCCTTATAGTTTCGCCATGTCCGTCTGTCCGTCTGTCAGTCTGTCCGTGCGTCCGTCCGCGGCTTAGCTCCGTGATCATTTGTACTAGAAAGCTGAAATTTGGTATGAGTATCTGTATGTATAACGCCGACAGAACGGTAAAATAAAATTTTAAAATATATTTTTTTTCGGGTACCTCTCGAACACCTAAAGTGGGGGTGAATTTTTTTTTCTTTTCAAAAGTGTGTGTGAAATCGTTGAATAGGTCTTGTAAAAATAATAGGGGTCTTCTAACATTATTTTTTGATAGTCAGCAGTTTTGTAAATATTCACTCCAAAAACAAAAAAATAGTGCCCCCCCCCCCTAACTTTTCAACCACGGGTCAAAAAAATTCGGAAAAATTCATGTTAATGAGGCCTTATAAGTACTTTAAACGAAAACTATATTGAACAAAATCGGTCGAGCCGTTTTTGAGTTATCGCCAAATTTCATATTTTTTCTTTAAAAGGTCGCAAGTTGACTTCCAGAAGGTAATAAGTGATTACAGTTTCTAGGGCGTTTACGACCTTTTTATAGAGCTTAAAATCTTTCTTAACGTAAACCTCGGGCTTAAAACAGCAGTTTATTGTGAAGGATGAGCAACTACGGAACCCTACACTGAGCGTGGCCCGACATGCTCATGGCCGATTTTTAAATCTTCAATGCACAGGCATTAGAGGTGAAACAGTTTAGCAATACCGTAGATGTAAAGACTTTGTGATAAGTTGTTATGTTAATATAGTAGGAATAGGAAATCCAAATATTTTGATTTGACTCGTTATTGTCTCGGGCAAAAATAAACGTTAGGCTGGTTGACGGCTGTCGAGAAAGAAAATAGACAGGAGTAAAATATCAAGACGCTGTATTTTTATTTTGTCAGCATGAATATTCCAATTTTGTCCGATAAACTTCCACCCCTGTTACGTTAATTTTCAAAATACGATTAATAAAAATGAACGAAGGCTAAGGCTACGATATACGCAAGTTCCATAACCATAAAGAAAGATTAATGAATTGATAACAAATACATGAGCTTAAATCTGTCCGTGGACTGTTTTCGGGTAACATGTATTCTTTGGGTTCTCTGCATTTTCGCCGAATTACGTTTCGTCAAACTAACTTGAAAATTTACTCTTTGAAACGAATTTTCCAAATTGATTCAGACATTTCGAGTAATCGGGATCATACAAAAAAAAACAAACACCCGAACTGAGGACGTGCTCCGTTTACTGACGTCGGTTGATGAGTACAGTCGAGTTCATTTACATCTACACACTTACGAGAGCAAAAATATCTAAACACGACCCTATTGTCAGGAGCATAAAATCGTGTTCAGATAATTATTTCTGCTCTCGTAAGTGTGTAGATGTAAATGAACTCGACTGTACAAGACTTAATTTGCATTGAGCACCTAATTAATGTTAACAATATGCATGAAGGTATGCATTTCAAAACATCACCTAATCTCAAGGCAACATACGTTTTGAGATGTCAGTCGCGGGCGTGACATTTATCTATCTGTAACCGATATTCCGATACATTACCTATATCCAGACAAGTACAAATAGTTTATTCGTTCAACACGGATAAAATTGTACATAGGTAGTAGCACAACTTATAATACCTATAAAAGCTACATCACCATGTTGGGCCGCAAGGCATACAAAATTTAGCTATTAATGGACTGTTCCACCTGGGTATACAGTCAGAATCAAATGCAGTCTGACAAAAAACTTATTACAGACATAATATAAATATCGGAAGTCCCTCAGGATCGGTGTCAAGCGACAACCCTGCTGCATATCGCATCGAGCACTAAGCCGATGGAAACGTCGATATGCAATCTAATGGATCTCGCCGTTATGTTCTTCTTTATTGTTCTATAAAGCTTTGATGTTTATTCAATATTGAAATTGCATTGTCATGTGCTATAAATTCCAATAAAACCTGGTTTTACTTCTACAGGCATTGTTCAAGGATAAACTGATTTTAGGTACTTTATAATTGTTTTCATTTCAACGTCCATAAGTCTATGTTTGTCCAAGAATTCAGTTTTGTATTTTGATTGTAATATTTTTACATTTAATTTGCAGATAAGTCTCAGCGACCAAGTGACAGAGTAAACAGATGTCTGACGTAGGCAATTAGGTATCTTAATTTTTGAAGTTGGTTTAAAATGTTGTGCAACGCATGTTATTACAGATATAACAGTAATCCCCGGAAACTGACTTGAAAATTCGAAGAAAACTCCTATTAAATTCTACATATTTTTTATATTTATAAAATACATGATTATTTTAAGAATTTAATTATTATCGTTAATAATAAACGGTTGTTTTTTACGTAAGCATTAATGAAATTAAACCAACAAAGTATTTTATATCACGCATAACAACGTACATCAGACTAATTAAGACCGTACTCTTTTCATAAGTTGTGTATCTTATGTATAACGTTTTTCACCAACGTCGACACAATATATTTATATTTTTGGTTTTTAAATAACCTCATTCCCTAGTTCGGTCGATCTCATGTCACACAGTTGGCAAATGCTCTTACGAGGTTCTTTAATTCAGTAAAGAAGTAAGTGACGCGTGCACTAATGGCTGTGTCGGAACGCTGACCCAGTACAAGCATGACATGCAGTATCATAACCAATTAATTTACCAAAAGCTCGACTTTTGTTCATCACGAGCAGGCTGTGTGTACATGTGCTAAGCCTGTAGCTGCATTTTCATAGGCTTTCATGGCAGAAAAAAGATTGTCTTCCTTTGACCTTCCTTTGATCCATGACACTATTTACAGTTTATTAAAACTGTAAGGACGATAATTGATTCAAAATCAATGCAATACACGCACATTCAGAGAATTCGCTTTATCAAAGCAAAGCTGGTTATTCAACGTTACAACTGGTTTTACTATAAAAATATAAACAGTTTAGCATTTCCTATATGCGATCATTAAGAGAACAGGAATTGTTATACATTATCAACAAAACAAATACATTTGCACACTTCAATTACACAGTGACTGTGGTTACTTAATAACGAAGTGTGGTGTCTATAGTAGGTACTGTTATATTGCACCTTTGTATACAGTCCAAGAGTTCTTACAGTGCATTTCAGGTTCGGGTGATATCACTGATATAGATACCGAGAGTTGTTTTACGTTGGTCCAACTCAACTCTGTTTCAAAACGTTCAAAAATAGGCCACGGGTGAGCACAATCAAATTATTCTTTCCTTGTACCTTGATTTTCATCCGAATAACAAAGTGATGAATCACGATGATTTCTCTGGAGTCACGGTACTGTCAAGAATCTAACTAACCGCGATCTTGTGCTCACAATTATGCACTCCCGCGGACCGCAATGCAGTTTGTGTCACGTTGCTGTTTAACGGGCCTGACTCTGCTTTAAAGCACAATGTAAGGGTAAAATATATTCGATTTTTTACGGTTCATTCGAGTAGGAAATAAAATCTGAGATCTCTTGTTCAGGTACTTAGTAAGACCCTAGCTAGGTATAAATTCCATGCTATCAGTCACAGTATTTGTAACTATAGCAAGCTAAACAAAAAAAAAATTTTGTGAGAAGCAATTTGCCCAGCAATGGATGTCGTCCGACTTGGAAAAAAATCGAGATTAAAATTGGACTAGAAATAAGTTTAGATACATTACAATAATGCCTGCTGTATGTAATTAACATATTGTATGTTTAAATTAATAAACAATTTACAATTTTAACCAATTGTAATATTTTTTTAGGTTATTTGAGCCTTCTAGTCACGTCGTGAAGGCAACTATTACAGACCGTTTACCGTTGTCAAAGGTTGACTCGACCTGAACTCAACAAGCAACGGTAACTATTAAAGTTGCCAAAACGCCAGGAAGGCTCAAATTAAATATAATGAATATTGTGGGTGCCCCTTGAAATCTCGACAAACTTTTCATCGAATTTCATTTCATCGAAAACGATTCACAGAATATTCAGTATAAATATTATCTCTTGGAGTATTATGGCTTCATCGACTATTCATTACATATTATAACAATTATTAGAGCTACGTTATAAGGAATTTTAAATGATTAAAATTACATTTAACAGATTATTTTCAAGACAGAACATCAAATAATTTATATTATTTCATCGAGGTATTATTATCAGTATCGTCCCGCGCGCCCCTGTGTTCGTACGTGCTGTGAGACATTTTAGTGTCAGAGAGCGCTAAAATGGCATCTCAACTTGTTAAGTGTGTAAACTGTAATATTGTGATAAATGAAGTGCTGGCGTTTGTTAGCAACAAAATTGATGTGATGAAGGAGGATGGCATCAGTCAAATATGTATAAGTGCGTTTTCGGAACTTGAAATTAAAACGGCCAAGGATCTATTATTTGAGTCGCTGCCTACTTCGCGGCGAAAGAAGATAAGGAAGAGGAGTGGTAAATCACTACGAGATATTGATGACATTATTACTGTGATAAAGGAAGGAAATATGGAATCCGGCCCCATATTTGTAGCTAGAGATTTGCACAGGCTGCCGCCGGTATATTTTGACCACGTAGATACTACCAGGCTTCTAAAGGATATTCTAAAAATGCAACATGACATCCAAAAATTCACGGAGGAGTACGCAACCAAGGAGGACTTGTGTACTGTGGCGGCGGATTTAAATGCGCTGAAAATGACATCAGTGGTTAATGTTTCAATGCCGTCAAAAGTTAACTATAAGCGCGGCGCCTTCCTAGACAGCTACGAGTGTAACAGTGGCCCTATAGGCTTACTTCACAATACGTCGGAGGCTAGTTACTATACAGATGTGCACAAATCATCCCACAATGTTGATCACACGTTCACAGAGAATGTTAAACAACAAAATTCACTGGACACATCACCGCGGCATTTAGCATTAACAACGAACAAATCACAATCAGCTGAGAATATAAATAATGCGCCGGTAGACTGCGATAACCTGCATAGCAGTATAGTGATGACTCATTCGTCAACGGCCAAGCGGTCGCCGGCCGCCTCGACGGTTGCTGCGCCTGCGCCTGCGTCAGCGATAGATAACGCGCCCATAATGAGTATGCCGAATAGTAATACGGAACAAAAATCCTTTGCCGCTGTTGCGGGCGAAGGAGTATGGATAAAAGTCACTAAAAAGGGGCAGGTGAATAATATGCCAGCATTGAATACTACACCGAGAAATCGTTTTGTGGGCAATAGAGGAAATGCCCCTAACGTTCACGATCGTTTTAAAGCGGCGGATATAATGATTCCTATATATGTGTATGATGTAGCCGAGTCGGCGTCTGTTAACGATATGATTGAGTACGTCAAGACTAAGTCGGGATTGAACGTTAAGGCGGAACAGGTGAAAATGAAACGGAATAAAAACTATAGTGCTTTTAAAGTCTTTGTGCCTAAACATAAGCTAGATATATTTATGAAAGACGATTTCTGGCCGGATGGAGTGGCCTATCGGCGGTTTTTTGACTTTAAAAGCAAACCAGGCTTAGCCGACTCTGTGAAGATACCAGGTTAGAATAATAAAACTTGATGTGTAATACGACAAAGTTATTAACCTTTAATTGTAAGAATATTATGAGGTCTGTCGATTGTGTGAGAAAATTGTGTCAAGTGGCTGAAATTATCGCTTTACAAGAGACCTGGCTTCTCGAGCACGACTTGGGTTTCTTAGGAACCATTGATAACCGGTTCGCTTTCACGGGCACCTCCGCCGTTGACACATCAACTGGAGTCCTTCGAGGGCGTCCACACGGCGGCGTCTCCTTGTTATGGAGGAAGGACTAATTTACTACCGTGTCTGTGGTTCAGTGTAACAGTGTACGTTTGAACGCGATAAGGGTAAATATGCAAGACCGCGCTATGTTAGTGTTTTCTATTTATATGCCAACTGACTGTAGTGAGAATCTGGTCGAATTTACGAACTGCCTTGCTGAGATTGGTGCGATTATTGAAAGCCACGATATCGAATCTGTATTTTTATTGGGGGATTTCAACGCCCACCCAGGTACAACTTTTGCAACTGAACTAAAGCAGTTTTGTACCGAGCAATCGTGGTCATGTGTTGATCTAGACGTGTTGCCTACGGATTCCTACACATTTGTAAGTGAGCAACACGATTGTCGGCGGTGGCTTGATCACGCTATTGTGACTAGTGCTGCACGACAAACTGTAGTGAGTGTGTCAGTCTTGCATGATACATATTGGTCCGACCATTACCCCATGTTAGTCGAATGTAATATGCAACTGATTAACCCCAAAAAAGCAGTAGCAGCTCTTAATAATAACCGAGAAATAATTTGGGGTGATCGTGATTCTGCACAGTCGGCTATGTATGAGGATCTATGTAACTGTAATTTTAAAACCTTAGAGTTGCCGGCAGAATTCTCCAACTGTTACAATGGAATCTGTGACGATAAATGCCATACCGAGTTGCTAAACAGAATGTATATAGACATTACTCGTATCCTGTCCGATGCGGCTAAAAAGACTAATAATATTACTCGTAAAAACGGTAGTCAAAAGAAGCAGGTAACTGGCTGGAATCGTTATGTTCGCGAGGCACACGGGAAGGCCAGAGTGTTTTTCAATAACTGGGTTCTGCACGGCAAACCAACTTCTGGTCATATATATGTAGACATGGTCGAGTCGCGAAAGGTGTTCAAGGCCAAGTTGAAGTGGTGTCAAAATAATGAACAGCAAATCAAATGTGACATAATTGCTGAACACCATTCCAACAAAAGCTTTGGGCAGTTTTGGAAAGCTGTGAATAAACAGAGCCACAAGCCTGGCCTTCCTGTGAGTATTGCAGGTGCGCATGACCCTAAAGACATAGCCAACCTCTTCCAGCGTCATTTCAGAGTGGAGTCACCGCTGGGGCCGTCTTCGCGGGTATTCAGTGCTGACACTATTTCTCCGGAGGGACCCCTCATTATAACCGCGAGGCAAGTAGCAACAGTAATCAAAGATATGGTTAGAGGGAAGTCGCCGGGGCATGATGGTCTCAGCATTGAACATCTGCAGCACGCTGGTGCACATTTACCCAGGGTTCTTGCAATGTTTTATACCATGTGTATAAAACATTCTTACCTACCTGACGACCTCATGCGCACCATTGTTGTTCCGATAGTGAAAAATAAAACTGGGGATGCTAGCGAGATATCAAATTACAGGCCAATATCCTTGGCAACTATAATAGCCAAGGTATTGGACAGTGTGTTGGACGGCCACTTGGATCAGCATTTCCGTCTTAATGATGCACAGTTTGGTTTCAGGCCGGGGCTGTCCACGGAGAGTGCTATCCTGTGCCTTAAACACACTGTCCAATACTATACAAAAGGGAGAACACCGGTTTTTGCCTGTTACCTGGATCTGTCGAAGGCCTTCGACCTTGTGTCCTATGATGTCCTTTGGGACAAGATACGCAATGAGACGACCTTACCCAATGAATTAACATCACTTATGAGATATTGGTATAACCACCAAAAAAACAATGTTAGGTGGGCAGGGTACATGTCGGACGAGTATGGGTTGGAGAGTGGGGTGAGGCAGGGGGGGCTTACCTCACCTCGACTCTTTAATCTTTATGTGAATGGGTTAATCGAGAGGCTCAGCAGTACCAGGGTCGGATGCCATGTCGATGGTGTTTGTGTAAACAATATCAGTTACGCTGACGACATGGTGCTGCTGAGCCCTTCGATTGGGGCCCTAAAGCGCCTTCTGGCAATTTGTGAGAGTTATGCGGCGACCCACGGACTCAAATATAACGGCAACAAAAGTGAGCTCATGGTCTTTAAGGCAGGAACCAAAACCTACCCCCTGCCATCTATCACTCTGTCAGGCGTTCCTTTGAAGCAAGTTAGCCAGTTCAAATATTTGGGTCACTGGGTAACCGATAATTTGAGTGACAACGTGGACATCGAGCGGGAGCGAAGGTCGTTGGCCGTTAGATGCAATATGTTGGCCCGCAGGTTTGCGCGATGCACAGAAGAAGTGAAGATCACACTGTTTAAAGCTTTCTGTGTATCATTCTATACATGCAGCCTGTGGGTCAATTATACGCAGAAAGCGTACAGCGAACTTCGCGTCCAGTACAACAACGCGTTCCGGGTGATGTTGGGGCTGCCACGCTGGTGTAGTGCGTCCGGCATGTTTGCTGAGGCGCGGACTGACGGCTTCGCGGCCGTCATGAGAAAGAGATGCGCCTCGCTACTGTCCCGTCTGCGCGGCAGTCCCAATCGCATCCTGAGCGTGTTTGCCAACCGCTGGGACAGCCCCATGTTAGCCCGGTGGACGAAGATGCACGTTGTCAAGTGTTGATGATGCGGTATGCTAATTTATTTATTGTATTTTTAATTACTAGGTTTAAATTGTAAGTACTAACATTAAATTATTAAGATACTGTATTCATTATTATTAACACACTTGTGTATGGACTCAGTCTGAAATAAAGATATATTATTATTATTATTATTATACAACTCATTCATTTCCATGACCCCTAAAACGAAACGGCTCGCAGACATAGGTTGATTAGGTTAGGTTAGGGTTATGTTTTTTTATGGCCCCAAAAACGAAACGGCTCGCAGCCATAGGCTGGCTAGGTTAGGTTAGGGTTATTTTTTTTTGATGACCCCAAAAACGAAACGGCTCGCAGACATAGGTTGGTTAGGTTAGGTTAGGGTTATTTTTTTTGATGACCCCAAAAACGAAACGGCTCGCAGCCATAGGTTGGCTAGGTTAGGTTAGGGTTATTTTTTTTTGATGACCCCAAAAACGAAACGGCTCGCAGACATAGGTTGGTTAGGTTAGGTTAGGGTTATTTTTTTGATGACCCCAAAAACGAAACGGCTTGCAGACATAGGTTGGTTGGGTTAGGTTAGGGTTTTTTTTTTTGATGACCCCAAAAACGAAACGGCTCGCAGACATAGGTTGGTTAGGTTAGGTTAGGGTTTTTTTTTGATGACCCCAAAAACGAAACGGCTCGCAGACATAGGTTGGTTAGGTTAGGTTAGGGTTATTTTTTTTTATGACCCCAAAAACGAAACGGCTCGCAGACATAGGCAGGTTAGGTTAGGTTCGGGTTATTTTTTTTTATGACCCCAAAAACGAAACGGCTCGCAGACATAGGTTGGCTAGGTTAGGTAAGGGTTATTTTTTTTTGATGACCTCAAAAACGAAACGGCTCGCAGACATAGGTTGGTTAGGTTAGGTTAGGGTTATTTTTTTTGATGATGTTGAATTTGACCTCCTTAAATATACAAAAATTAATCTGTATTCACTATTTATATTTTTACACTGGCAATTCTCTCGCTACCCATTCTTCATGTCAAATGGACGTATTGCTTCCTTGTGGTATTAAAACGATTAAATAAAATCGGTTTATTATAAATATCAACTCATTAGTTTAATTTCACAGTCCTCAACTTCCTACAGGTTATGGACTCAGTCACGTTGTGAAATAATTTGTGAATACAGTAAGATCGAATCAGTGAAATAGTGCCGTTATAAAATCAATTTTTTTAATTCCGTTGCTATGGACATCTTCAAGCAAAAATGGAACATTAGGCAGTTTGACGGTGAAAAATACAGCATATGAAAATTTCGAATATGATTCTTACTGAGTGAGTTAGATGTGTTTAATGCTGTTGATGGCGAATTTCCAGAAAATCGAACTGAGGACTGGAAATACTGTAATCGAGTTGCAAAAAATATATATATATTATATATATTGATAAAAATATATGAAGTAATTGTCTGATTCATATATTGGGTTTGTAAATGACCATGTTACTGCTAAGGAAGTGTTTTGAACAAGCGTAAAAGCATAGCTATGTAATTGGCTTTATAAAAAAATGGGATTAAAGCTGCAAGTTGACATATCTCAAGTCAAACATTTCACCATTAACCATATTTGATGTTTTAATCACGGAATTGTCGGCGGCCGGGACAAGACTGGACGAGACATTGCTAACATTACGAGTTATAAATGCCATAAAAGCATTATTTAGAGACAGTTTAACTTTGGTATTTGTCAAGACGCGATTATCGGGTCATGAAGTTAAATTGAAGAATAAGGGTTGTGATTCTAGCACAAAGTCGAAAATAATTAAGAATCAAATCACAAACGGACATTCTACGATGGATATACCGGGTGGAACGAAGCGATGTTCATTCCTGAAACTATAATGCTATGTATTTCATGTAGAATCGACCTGCAATAGTTAAATTCTTTTAATAATAAAAAAACGAAAATCGATTAAAATTGTATTTTTTAATGTATGTACAACCCTAGTTTTTTTAAACTATTATTTGACGTTTGGGAGTATTTACAATTACCCACATTTACATCCGGTGTTCGAAAGTACCGCCGTGGCGTACGATACACGCCGCTGCTCGTGCCCGCGTGTGGCGATGCACCCTCGACAAGATGTTGTGTCGGTTATTTCTTCTGCGAAGACTTTCAAAGGCCACCCTTAGCCTTTCCCTCATCTCTTCAGCCGTCTCACACTCAGTCTTGTAAACGATGTCCTTTACGGTGCCCCACAGAAAAAAATCCAAGGGTGTGAGATCTGGAGACCTAGGAGGCCAACGGTGCGGCCCATATCGGCCGATCCAGCGATCCTCAAACACATTATTCAGTGTTTCACGTACTTCGACTACTGAATGAGCTGGTGCTCCATCTTGTTGGAACCAAGTGCGTCTTCTTTCTGCCAGCGTCAACTCATCCAGATAGTCGTCGAGCTCTATCCTCAACAGAGCCATGTATCCGTGTCTGTTTAAAGTCTGAGGCAGAAATACAGGGCCTATTATTGTATCCCCGTGTATCGCCGCCCAAACATTAACAGACCAACGATACTGGTGTCCCGTATAACGGTAGGCAAACGGATTTTCTTCGGCATACACGTGTTCGTTATGCCTGTTCCACATACCGTTCCGTGTGAACAAGCTTTCATCACTCCATATTACGTGTTTGATGAAGTCTCGGTCTTCTAACACCTTATGCAGTAGCCACCGGCAATAGGCTTCGCGAACGGGGCAATCTCTTGGTAGTAATGCCTGGACTCTTTGTATTTTGTAAGGGTGACGGCCCTCACGTTTTAGTATTCTGAGTATTTTCGTATGAGTCATACGAAAATGTCGGCCCGCTTGTCTTGAACTTGACCTCGGATAATCTTCGAAGTACTGCAGCACTCTCTCTTCCAATCTGACATCATGTTGAATAACGCGTCCTCCGCGCTGGTCATCCTGACCCGTTCGTGGCACAATAGGACGATTGTTACCAACACGGTCAAGAGCGCGTAATATCGTACTAGAGTGTGTTGGGTGAGGAGGAGGATACCAGTTCCGGTATTGGCGCAAAGTCTCTCCAGTATTGTAATCGCACTCCGCGTACAAAAGAAGCAAATTCAAATAGCCTCTAGCGTTTAATTCCGGCATTTTTGCACACAGCATACGATACAAAAAGTCAATGTAACGTCTATCAATCATGTCAACTAAAAAGTCTAAAAACAATCTTAAGGGTATTTTCAAAGGTTTTTAAACCGATAAGAAATGGCTAGGCAATTTGTAAAAAGTTTGTTTACAAAAGTTAACTGTGTTATGAAGAGGTCATTGCACTCTAAAATAGGGTTGTACACACACACTTTTTCGTATGAAAGTTTAACATGCTATAACTGGAAAACGGTGAGAGATATTAATAAAGTTTATTTGGAGAAAATAATATTCTAAGCCTGTATAATGCCACAGTTAAAGGAAATAACGTCGTTTCGTTCCACCCTGTATAAACTAAAAGTACTCACATAAAATAATAAGAAGTTGACAGGCAAGTCAAAGACAAATTTCATAAAATGCCATCATTGCTGCCGCAAAGGACATACTAAAAGGGTATGCTACTATTGCAAGAGGACGAATAGTCAGAAAAATAACCCAGAGAGGATGAGAACAATTCAATCTGTTCACCTGAAAGAAGCATCACCGTCTGACGATTTTTTAGACTATGCATTTATGACCGACGAGTACCACCAAGAAAATAATGACAAAATAAATTCCTTTTATTGGATCGCAGAGTATCGGATCACATAATAAAAAGGGAAGATCTTTTCTGTAAATATGAAAACATTATTACACTTTTTAAAATCTCTGTTGCTAAAAATTTACATTACATTTCAGCTACCAAATGTCATCAGCAAAACCGGCATCCCAGGCGTGTTGGAGAACGTGCTGTACTGTCGCGAGGTGCCATGCCATTCAATTTGCTGTGGGTTTCTAAGATGCAACAGGCTTGACGGTAATATTTGATCAGGAAGGAGCTCACGTCATAAGTTAAGGTACAAATATCATGCCAGGTAAATTGTCGCGCAATTTTATTGTTTTAAAATTTGTACTACCTGCAAAAATACGTCAGTCTGTTTCTCAAGTTGTCATGTCAAAGCAAAAACATAGATTATGAATTATGAACTATGGTGTGAACATATAGGCCTTATGAGCAAAAGTAAATTCATGGGATTAAAGAGAAATTGTTATTTCTCTTTGTTTTGATTGTTTTTGATTACGTTTATACAACAAATTGAGAATGTTGTTCTGAATTATAGCTTATGTGAGGTCTGCATAAAATGGGAAACAGACTCGCCTACCCTTTAATACATCTAAGTATAAAAATGATGTTAAGCGACCGCTATTTATTTATAATGCACTATGATGTATGTGACCCCATCACACCTACAACAACTGATAACAGAAACTATTTTGTATTGTTTGTATCAGTTTACACATTATTGTGTTGTGTGTACACTGACGTATAAATCAGATGTATTTTAAATTTTCAAGGTTTTGTCGTAAAAAGTGAAGCTAAATTGAATTTTAAATTAGTAAACTTTATACTGTGTTAACGGTGGATAATATTTGTCTACCGACAGGAAGATTACTGCATACAGAAAGGTATCCCGTATTATTTATCAGTACCTAGGTCTCCGCAGTTATATGGTGTATCAAAACGCATGGTGTGAACAATAACTGAAAAGGCTCGTACTATGTTGACTACTTAGTACTAAATTGAATAAATGTCTCTAAGGCGAAGCAGTCCAAACTGCTGTATATTTCAATATAACACAAACAAGAGCTTTTAAACACTTCAAAACACCATTTGAAATGTGGCACGACCGAATAACCTATGTATAAAAACTCTTAAGGTACCTATTTGGTTCAACTGTGTACATATACATACATGATAAAACCTGTAGAACAAAAATCGACAAAAAGTCACGGAAAGGTATATTGGTAGGCTACGAGCCAAACGGTTACATATAAAGTATGGAACACAGAATGCGAAAAAATAAAGCTGTCAGGGATGTCGTCGTTGATGAGACAAATTTTCTTGAATCCAGGCCTTTATCAAAGCCTGAAGGGAGTAATGTGGAATATTCCCAGGATTAAACTGATACTTAGTGCCTGTGGGCCGAAATCAGTACCTGTAAAGTCTCAATGTTTCGAGTATCCCTAAATCAACGAGTTCATAAGTTGATGTACAAGGCAGTGCAAGTAAAATTCGCAAATAAGATTAAAAGAGTAACGTCCGTGTCACCTGACTCTGAAAAATAATCTGATTTATTATCTGTATGTATTGTAAATAGTGATGATTGTAACAAATCCAACCTAGAGGCACCTAGGAGAAGTGATAGGCTAAAGAGGTCTTAACCTTGTCTATAAGAAATATGATGATTATTAATTATATATATATTAATATACAATCGATAACTAGTGTAGTATCTTGACGAAATTAAAACACTAGCGGATAGGGCTCAGTGGGAGAAAGCAGTAAGAGATAAGTTAAACTCTCTAAAAATCAATAGAACATGTAGGTAAGAGGTAAGTACTCTAATTCCGACATCTAAAAAAGGTATATAATACTTTGCGGATAGATCTTTACGATTAATAATGACAGATTTTAAAATCATCTAATAAATAAGGCACGTTTATTGCTATAGGTTTGGTTTCAGCCAAGGATTTATGTTACAATTCTAACTAAATTTTCGGACGTGTTGCGAGGATAGCAAGTTTTCGTTTTATTATTAGTTTTGCTAATCAACATAATTTATTAATACATCATATGGATGTTTCTGAATGGCGAATTAAAAGAAGAAATATGTATATATACAAGTTCCTAATGATGTTTTATAAATAAAAATAATTATGTATGCAAATTAAATAAAAGTTTATACGGGCTGAAACAGATTGCAAGATGTTGCTTTGAAATCTTTGCAAGGTCACTAAAAGAAAAATGTTTCCAATATGTATTTAATTCATTAATTTTATTTATATCAAGGATATACAAGCAAAAATATATAAATAGTAAATAGTATACATTGATGATTTGGATATTGCATGCGCTAACATTAAAACATTTTAAATACATTTAAAGAGTTAATTTGAGATTACAGACCTGAAAGACATACAGTTCTATCTTGGTAACTATTTAAATTCGTCTAAATATATCAAAGTGCATACATTCAAAAGGGTATTAAATAAGTTAAATATGAGAGAACGTAACCCTGCGGCTACCCCCACTGAAGTTAGATAAAACTATGAGGCATTAAATTCGATAACAAGTTATGTTATGATGCGCCATGTCGTAACCTCATAGGATATTTAATGTATGTTATGTTGTGTACAAGACCTAAGTGCATCTATTAATATTTTAAGTTGTTATACCAATAACAATACTCATGAATTGTGGCAACGTTTAAAGAGAGTAATTCTAAAAGGTACTAGGTATGTATTTAAAATTAGCCGACAAAGGAGGTAACTATGGTTATGCTGATTCTGCTTGGGTGGCCATAATATTTATTAGTGACAGGAAAAGTACCACTGGTTATCTGTTCAAGTTATTTGACCGACGCACAATCACTTGGTATACAAAGAGGCAAATTTCAGTTGCCGCGTCGTCTACTGAGGCTGAGGCTTTGTATGAAGCCGTTAAATAAGCATTGTGGCTTAAATCTCTAGCACATATATCATCAATCTAAAAATAACTGACCCTATTGTTATATCTGTGGATAAAAACGGATGCATAAGCATAGCCAATAATTCAACTTGTCATAAAAGGTAAAAGTACATTGACACACAATGTAATTTTTCACGGAAACAAGTTTAGAAAAGCGTAGTAGGTATAAAGTTAAACTATGTTCCCCCAAGCGAACAACTGGCTGATGTTTTGAGCAAGCCGTTGCCTGCGATTATTTTTCAAGGGATGAGAAGCAAGATGGGTCTGAAATAAGTTAACTGCTTGCACTAAATGTGTTGACAATTGTAAATAGATATTTGTATATATCTGAGCTAAATGATCTGATTAGGTTTTTCTGGGTTTTCCCTAATCCTTGCAACGAATGTTGGATCATTATTGTATATCTCCCAGCAAACACTTGGAAGTAATATATTGTCCTTGAAATATTATTATTATTTTGACTCGCGGCGGAGAAGCAATACTTACCCCATCCACAAAATGATGGACCGCAGCCCGGGCGCGTTGTTGCGCGCCCGCGAACCCGATACAGCGTTCAAGGGCCTCATCGCCCGCCATAACGCCCGCTGATCTCCGGCTATGATGACTAGCCGGGGACCTTAGCAACTTCGACGATTATTATTTTGATGTATAGAGTTGGTAATTAATTTTTGAGGGGGCGTGTTGAATTTGACCTCCTTAAATATACAAAAATTAATCTGTATTCACTATTTATATTTTTACACTGGCAATTCTCTCGCTACCCATTCTTCATGTCAAATGGACGTATTGCTTCCTTGTGGTATTAAAACGATTAAATAAAATCGGTTTATTATAAATATCAACTCCTTAGTTTAATTTCACAGTCCTCAACTTCCTACAGATGACCTCAAAAACGAAACGGCTCGCAGACATAGGTTGGTTAGGTTAGGGTTATTTTTTTTATGACCCCAAAAACGAAACGGCTCGCATACATAGGCAAACAAAAGGGTACACACATAAAACATAATATCTACCCACATCCGTCCGCGAGCGCATTGCGTTTAGTTCCTCATATAATTCATTGAAGTTGTAGAATGATAAATACTGAAATGATTTTCTACAATGTAAAATTTAAAACAAAATAATAAAATATGGAATAATAAAATATGAAATAAAGAACTGCGAAATAAAGTTTATAATAAATAATATTTCTATATATTAAAAATCGGTGTTATAAAAATACACCATTTAATTGTTCGATGTAATGAATATTCGATCAAATGAAAAAATGCGTACCGTTGACTTTGAACTGAAATTCGATTAAACGTTTGTCGAAATTTCAAGGGTAACCGAATATTGTGCGATTACAATCCGTTTAAATGAAATGAAGTAAAAAAATTACACCTAAAAAGGTTTTTTTCCTTCCGTCATCAGCTATCGGCTTTGGAGCCATAATCTGGTGTGATCGTGGATTTAAGGAAGTTGAAGTAAGTAAATGGTTGATATTCCGGAGTTAGAGATCCAAGTCCAATAAGTATTTTCCATTACTTCAAGCGGCTTACATTCCCTGTAGTATCCAGGAGCTTTTGGGCTAGGTCGTTTGTGTGATTTTGAAGTCAGTTTCTTATCTTAAGCTTGCGGTGCTGAGTGCTTCTTTCTCTACGTTTTCAGGAGGCTTGGCATACGGTTTGAAACCGGCCTATCAAACTAGGTTAAGGTAATAGTGGAGAGATTTCAGGTAGATTTCAGTGACAAGCGGTTAATTGTGGTCTTGAAGCTTGCGGACCGGGAGCCCGTTGTTTCCTATAAACTTATTACATCGAATGTTTCATTTCACCGATAAATCGTTTCGCAGATTTTTTTTCTACTGAAGTCATACATTTTTCATAAATCTTGCAAATATTGCTTTTGCTTAGCTTAGGTTATCTTATAACAATTTCGAATAGTTTACGGTTTAAAGAAAAATGCTTTGTTCGAAATCAGACGAAAGATAATTCTAGGAGTCAATATAGACCCCTGCGGACTGTGGTGTGTTCCGTTAATTTCAAACTGTCGTTGATCAAAAATTGGCATCATTGTACAGTAGTAGTTATAAGTTAAACGAGCGTTAGAAAAAAAAGTTTTCGTAAAAATTTCGCTTAGTAGGTATGAGGCTTATTAATTTCATATGTATATTTTCATACACAACTTTGGAAGACATTTTTTGTATGAGGTTCGACAACAACAAACATCTACAAACAAAACGACGCGTTTGGCTCGGTTGGTAGACACCTGCCTACTGAGTCGGCGGTCCCGGGTTCGAATCCCGGCCGGGGCAAATATTTGTTCTTGGGTCATGGATGTTATCTATATATGTATTTATATATTATGTATATCGTCGTCTAGTACCCATAGTACAAGCTTTGCTTAGTTTGGGACTAGGTCGATTTGTGTATGATTGTCCCTTAATATTTATGTATTTATTTAATTCTGAATAAGATGAGTCTAAACAATCAATTATAAAAGATCATTTAAGTACACTTTTTTAACACACTTTAACACTAAAGTCTATAGTACGTTTTATTATAGGAAAGTATAGATAAATTTACTGATTCTTCATAAAAATAAGGAAGAAATATAAAGACAAAGATTTTTACTACTAAAATAAAATCTCGGGAACATGAAAAACGCTTTATCTTCAATAAGGAAGGCAGTTGAGGTGGAGGCAGATTAGTAAGGGAGGATGTTATAAATTCAGCATTAACAACATTTTTATTTCACGTTTTTCCTCCTTGTTGATGGGTCTGTGTTTACTTGATAGTTTGGTAAAAATCGGTTAAGATTTGTTTAAAAAATTATCTACCTGCGTCTCTGATCGAAGACGTTGACCGGTAATTCTAGATACCGGGTTCGAGTCCCGGTGTTGACCAGGTTTGAGCACTATTTAATTTTTCTTTGCGTGTTGATCTTTGTATCTATAAAGCAATTTTCTTTTTTCGAAAAACGTAATTGTTTTTTGAAATAAAATAATATAAAAATCATCTTAAGAAATTGATTGATCAAGAATTAAATTCTGTAATTGTATTTTACTCATCTCGTACCTGACCTGAATTCCTCACACAATAAATGATTATTACTGATTATTATTAAGCTAGTTTGCGTCCATACAACATGATTACCACCGGCTTGTTTAAGACATCTACGGCTGGACCTGAGGTTTTGTTTGACTCCACACCGCTGCTTGGTACTGTTGTGTTGTCCTATTATTGTGGGAACTTATTTTTATTAATTATCAGTAAGGCATCATGACTATTTACCAGCACATTAGAACATATTGTCTTCCGAAAACTTGTACCGAGCTGTGGGGCCTTGTCGTCGAAGATAACAGATTGACAAATCTGCGATTCGCCGACGATATTGTCCTCTTCTCTTCGACAGCTTCTGAGTTACAACTCATGCTTGAAGACCTAAGCAACGCAAGCCTTGAGGTTGGACTGATGATGAACATGTCAAAGACTAAGCTCATACGCAATAGCACAAAACGTAGGGTTGAAATAAACGGGGAACTCATTGCATATGTCCATGATTACCTTTATTTGGGCCAATTATTTAGTCTTCTTCCAGGCGCGACAAGAAAAAGAGATCGAAAGAAGGACTGAAAACGCCTGGAGGAGTTATTGGTCCTTGAAACTCCGAATGAAGGGTGACCTCCCCTTATCACTAAGACGGAGGCTCATGGACATGTGCATTCTTCCAGTTCTCACCTACGGTGCTCAGACTTGGTCTTTGACGGAATCTCAAAGGTTCAAACTCGGGGTCTGCCAGTGAGCTATGGAGCGCAGCATATTAGGTGTAAAATTAAAGGATCGCTTTCGGAACACCACGCTGCGCTCCAAGACTCAGATAGTCGACGTAGCTCAGAAAGCGGCCAAGTTGAAGTGGGACATGGCTGGTCACGTTTGTCGAATGTCGAATGAGCTGTTGTGGGCCAAGATCGCCCAGCAGCCAGAAACGGAGACGTATCAGACCTCATCGGCGATGTGACTCCTTTATAAAGGAATGGCCAGAAATAGCCCAAAACTGGGAACAATGGAAGAAGAGTTGGGAGGCTTTTGCCCAGCAGTGGGACCTCATGGGCTCACAATAATAATAATAAAAAGGAATCATGAAAAGCATTAATTAAAGTATAAATCATTAGTGTCTAGGATTATGGTGTCGTAGATTTAGTGTGATTAAAGTATCGATGTGATACTTATAATAGTAACGCAGGAAGCGTAGGGACACTGGTCCAAATCCTGCTGACATGGTAGTGGATCACATTATCATTTTATATTGAAATTAATAGTTATCCTTTGTATCGACATATAAAATAAAAATGTGATTTATGTTGATTGATTAGATTCTACTAAAAGTATTAAACATTAAGATATCGTAGTTTCCTCTGCAGGAATATTACTCGTACAATTTCGGTCTAGGTATTGATTCTTGTAAAATTGTCAGTTGATACAAATGATAATTAAACGGATTATATCACGTAAAATCTTTTCTTCGATTATCATTGTAGAAACCAAAGATAATATTATATATTTCATATTTGTACAAGTAAAGCATTAAGTTTGCATTAAGTCCGCCTTTTGTACGATAAGTTTTCTGTTGTGCAATAAAGATTAAATAAATAAAGTTTTTTTCCCTGTGGTTTTACTCTTATTCAAGCATTATTTATTTACTGGGTTAAAAGATACCTCAAGTACCTATTTATAGTTATCAGATGCACATTCTATCACTTTTGAAAATTAGTGAAAAGTTGTTTACGAGTATTTCGCACAATAACGCAATAAGTAATGGTAACACAGCAGGGACGCTCTCTACTATAGGATTTTTCTATCGTTAACAAGGTATTAAATGCCAGATACATCCCTCGAGAGTCTTAGCACCAACAATAAAAACGTCAAAGCTTATAAGGCAGGAAAGATATGAGCAGCCCGCAGCTTATCGTGCGGTAACGTTTCGATGAAAATAATTAGTGAACGGATATAAATCATGTTATCTTATATCTTCACGGGGACCTCGACAGCCAATAAGCGTTTTACCTGAATTACGACAAGATAAATTGCTTAGCGCCTGACATTAATGCGAACTTTCTTGCGAAAATAAATTACCTGTATCAGTTCGTCTGAACCTCTGTCGGCGAACCACGGTAACTCCAACAAACTCGTATCATACGTAATCATAAAATGAGCCTTCGTACATTTATCGTAAATTTCCTATTTCGGTGATAATGAACGAAGATACGTAATTAAGAGAATCAGTCATTTGTCGAAGTTCCGTAGCGCGAAGATAAGCTTTAGTAATATTTAAATCAACCCCATTTGTCAGCTTTATGGTGTAATATTACATTAATTAAATCATATTTTGTCAAAAATCTTTTTGAGTCAATTTTTGGCAGAGGATACTCGTATGTTACAAAATACTTGCTTTCAAAAACCAGCCAAGTGCAAGTCGGACTTGCATCAGCTCAAAACGCAAACAGGATATTGCCTTCTATGTAACAATGTAATTTGTTCGAGTGGAGTATTGCAATTAAATTTTGAAGCTAAGCTAGATATTTTCAATTCAACCGATCGAGCTGAAATGTTGCATACCTACTTAACTTTGATGACAATATAAATTTATGAAACTTGCAATGTCTCATTTTTTAATGTGGGTACACCACAATTACCACCACCACACCACCACAATAACCACCGCTAAGGTGTAAAAACCTTTCAAATAAACAATGCAAAGATCGACACACAAAGCATAAGGAAAAGTTCGTCAGGTCTACGTGGAGCGAGGGTAGCGAAGTGGCTAACGCGCGGGACCGGTAATCCAGAGGTACCGGGTTCGATTCCCGGTCCCTTCCACCAGGTAGCTCCTTTTTCAATTTTTCTTTAAGCATTGATCTTTGTATTAATGGTTTGATGACAATACTTACAACAATATGGTACCCTGGGACTGGTCTGATGATGGAGCCCGATGGTGGCACTAGAAACTCTGTAATAGATAAAGCAATCCTACCGAGTTTGGGGTCTCAGTGAGCAATTCACGGATGTTAAAGAACAGTACAGTCAGCTATAAAAGTTTGTCACAAAAGTGTTTTTTTTTTACAATAACACAATATTTGATTTGACATCATGCCTTTTGTGGCACCATCTACTTTTGCAATGGTCACGAACTGCTTATCTGTGGCTCTCTTTATCTCGGTTTGGACGGCAACTATAGTTTCTCTGATTATGCGGGCGCGTGTTAGTTAAGAGCAAGTTATGCTAAAGCCTTTGAAACGAATTTATGGTTGATACGCATACTTGCCCAAATTTTGGTGTAGTTCAACTGGCTCATATTTGGTTAGTAAATAATGTAACTTGATGATTTTAGTTAATATGGTTTCATTCAATTCATATCAATTGCGGAAATAGAATAATTTGATTTTTAAAAGACTTAAAAATTAGGAAATGAAAGAAAAATAATAAACAAGAACCTCAGGTTCAAACCTTTTGTGCTTTGATCTTTGTATCAATGGTTTGAACCATTGGAGGATGGAGGAGAAGTTAACACGCAGGAATGTTTCAATACAAAAAAAAAATGGAATACCCAAATTAACAAATGAGACATTATATGCTTCATAATTTTTTCAAAACTTCATTGCGAAAAACGTGTACTGAAAATAATGATATATATTAATCTACTTTCAAAGTTAGCTACATGTTATAATACGTACTGACTTTGTCGGTGCCACTCAGTTACCATACGGTTTGGAGGGCAAGTATAATTATAAGTACCAATTTCTAAGTTGAGTATGCGAGCGTATGTAAGTTAGACGCGAGTTATGCTAATTAAGTGGCCTTTCAAACTTGTTTATGGCTGAGATGCTAACTTGCCTATATTTTCGTCTAATTTTCAACCGACTTCAAAAAAAGAAGAGGTTCTCTGACTGTATTTAAAACTCTCATGATTTCAGGAGAATCATACAGGTGACCAGGGCCCAGGGGATCGAGGAGTATTAAGATACCCCACTGGCAACACAGAAACGGATTGACAGAACCAACCACCCAATCCGGAGTGTCACACTCACACCTTGTTTCCTTATGACACGGTTTATCGTCAGATATACATAAATATACATATACGTAATGTGTGTGTTTACGGGTACATCGAGCACCAAATAACACGAACAACTGAGCCATAACTACTCTAATTATACGTAGGATACGAAGGAAATAAGCAACCCGAATAACGGTACCGCAAAAAATGCTTCTTAGATGTAGTTATTTTCCCCATTAGGTTTTACCACATATTGCGACTGGCGCGGTTATAGGCCTCGTAATTGTGCGGCCTTCTTTTATAGAGTCGGACGAAATAAAATCCAATAATGTTTTGTTGCGATCACTAGGTTCGTTATTAAGGGTATGATAACGTTACAACTGAGGCAAAATTCGACGTTTCTAATGACCTGGGGGGGGTATTCGACCAATTTTAGAGATATAATGGAGATCTCTCCTTTTCATCGCCATCCGTCACTTTTGACGTGTGCCTACTTGACAAGTTGCGATATCCCTAGAACATCGCAACTTCGTCAATTTGGACGCGCAATATTTTCGTTTCCTTTGTATGTGACGGCATAAATAACAGGCGCATACTCTAAATTGACCGCGTATTACGTGAAATTAGTCCGTTACGTTTCGTTCAAAACAGAAATTCATATACATGAATAACATTTTTGACAATCATTATCGCCTTCGTATTTCCAAAATTGAGATGAGATATGTCACTTTTAAGCTCATCGCATTTAAATGACAGTTCAATGGCGATATAACTGTTATCTAATGGAGATTTGACGTTTGGCGATATCTCAAACGGCATTCTCGAATTGGGCCCCTGAATCTCGCCACTGTATGCTTATTTTGACGACGTGGTCGGCGTAATTTGTAGTACCTACCTGCCTACTAAGACGTTTTCAACCGAAGTCAAAAAACGGAGTAGGTACGTTGGACCGATTTGGAAGATATTTTTTTTTATTCAATGATTATACTTTCTGGGTGGTATCGTCATGTAACATAAATTTTTTCGTTGACGTAGGTAGGTTATTTTTTTATTAAAAAGTGATTTTATTATATAATAGGTATAAAAAAACTACTCTATTTTGACATGGTTTACCTAGGTACTCTTGTTTCACCGACGAATCTTTCTTCGATTGTTTATTCTTTTCTCTGAGACCGTGAACTAGTTGCACTTTTTAAGAGACAAACCTATCCTAATCAGTAGTATAATATTTAGGTACGAGAATTACTTACAATATAATATTACTTCAGGGGAAACATTGTCAATGAATGCATTAAGTGAACCTTTTTAGGGTTCCGTAGTCAACTAGGAACCCTTATAGTTTCGCCATGTCCGTCTGTCCGTCCGTCCGTCCGCGGCATAGCTCCGTGATCATTAGTATTAGAAAGCTAAAATTTGGTATGAGTATGTGTATGTATAACGCCGACAGAACGATAAAAAAAAAAATTTTAAAAAAATATTCGGGTATTCTCGAAGACCTAAAGTGGAGGTGTTTTTTTTTCCTTTCAACACTAGTGTGAGGGGTGTCGTTGAATAGGTCTTGTAAAAATAATAGGGGTCTCCTAACATTATTTTTTGATAAAGTCAGCAGTTTTGCAAATATTCGCTCCGAAAACAAAAAAAATAGTGTCCCCCCCCCCCCTCTAAGTTTTCAACCACGGGTCAAAAAAAATCGGAAAAATTCATGTAAATGAAGCCTTATAAGTACTTTCAATGAAAACTATATTGAACAAAATAGGTCGAGCCGTTTCTGAGTTATCGCCAAATTTCAGATTTTTTCTTTTAAAGGACGTAAGTTGACTTCCAGAAGGTAATAAGTGATTACAGTTTCTAGGGCGTTTACGACCTTTTTATAGAGCTTAAAATCTTTCTTAACTTGGGCTTAAAACAGCAGTTTATTGTGAAGGATGAGCAACGACGGAACCCTACACTGAGTGTGGCCCGACATGCTCTTGGCCGGTTTTTTACGATTGGTATTTCATTTATGGAATAAAGATTAAATATAAATAATTAAAATGAAACAAAAGAAGGGCCTGCGACACCGTGCAATAGGTATATTATCTTAGATTGATATGTATGTATATATATATATATATATATGAATAAAAAATATCAGATAACCTCACACAAATCGAACAAATAAAAAATAATAACAAATATATACCTAATGTTATGTTGTATTATATTAGTACTGTTAAGAACAGCGCCATCTATGTTCCCAGACTGGAACCACTAGATGGCTTAATTAGGTTAATTGGATACTTTCTTTCATAGGAAACTATTTAAGTACGTAGTTAATGATTTTCTCCAGAGATGTCACTATAATTAAAACCGCCTTGTCAATTGTCATTAGTATTAATTTATGATTTCACTTGTAAAATATACACGATCGAAACGAGTCGCTGGTCATTTTATATTCCAATCCTGCCCGACGCACTCCGAGCTGTCCACATTCCTTCAAGTACCTAAAATATATTTAATATTTTGTTCGTGTTAAAATTAAATAAGGTTATCGCAATGCTTCGTTGAATTAAGAATAGTCGCATGCCCTTTCTGTCATGATTTCCAATTGCTGTATAAGATGTATGCAGCTGGAGTAAAGAAGAATTTAATTAGTAGATTATTATTAATACCTAATCTGCTTTTGAAAATACATAGTATAGATACCGATAGATTGTATATTGTTGTAATGAGTATTGGCCGAAACTTTTCTTTTGGTGTTTTTTTATCTCCATTTTATACTTCAAGACCTATTAAATATTTGCCTTTATTTGTATTTTAAATGTTTATAACAAGTCGTTGATTAAATACAAAAGCGACACAAGTCAAAAAAAGTCAAAATCACTTTTATTGCAAAAATGAAACTATAGACACTTATTTTATAGCGTGGCACAACAGACACCTCTCGATTTATCGTTAGATATGATCAAAATACGCAAGTGCCCGTTTCGCATTACTCCTCTTTTGTGACGAACTTCAGTGCAATACGGCCATTTTGTCAGTTGCGACGCGAGACTCGGCTGGATCGCACGTCAGTTTTGTTGAAAGGTGCCACAAAACGAAAACATTCCCACATTCGTTAAGAAGAATATGTGCAAAAGTGCCTCATTTGCCGATGCTGCAGTTTTGAATAGAAAATAAACGGAAGTATTGTATTATTTTCTAGACAAAGCGGCCACATTTCAAAATGTGGCAGTTTTGATTTTAGATTCTTTACTTAAATTTAATACTTTCAAAAAGCAAAACTGCCCTATTTTTACATGTGGCCATTTTGAATTAAAAATACATTACGGATTAATAATATCTAAAATCAAAAGTGCCATATTTTTTAATGTTGCAGTCTTGAATATAAAATAAACAAAAGTATTGTATTACTTTTTAGACAAAACTGCCCTATTTTTACATGTGGCCATTTTGAATTAAAAATACATTGCGGATTAATAATATCTAAAATGAAAAGTGCCATATTTTTTAATGTTGCAGTCTTGAATATAAAATAAACATAAGTATTGTATTACTTTTAGACAAAACTGCCCTATTTTTACATGTGGCCATTTTGAATTAAAAATACATTACGGATTAATAATATCTAATATGAAAAGTGCCATATTTTTTAATGTTGCAGTCTTGAATATAAAATAAACATAAGTATCGTATTACTTTCTAGACAAAACCTAGCCATATTTCAGAATGTGGCAGTTTAGGTTTAAGAATGTTTACCGAAATGTAACGTTTTCAAGAAGCAAAACTGCCGAATTTGTACATGTGGTCGTTTTGAATTGAAAATACATTATAACTTAATTATAATCTAAAATCAATAATGCCATATTTTTTAATGTTGCAGTTTTGAATTGAAAGTAAGCCTAAGTATTTTACACAAAGGGGTCATATAACAGAATGTGGCAGTATTGGTTTTAGAATTTTTACTTTTATTTTACATTTTTAAGAAGCAAAACTGCTGATTTAGCTCTTGTGGCCATTTTGAATTTAAAAATACAATTAATAAAGTTCACAATTTTAAACCATTATCGATATTATCATCAATAAATTTGCTTAGTATTACATTCTTATTGTGATTAAAGAAACGATTACAAATAAAAAATGGATTTATCACTTAACCAATTACTTTCCGTCTCACAGACTCATTCAAATTTAAAATGGTTATTCGAAACCAAAAGATTTATGACTCAAATTAAGATTAATAATCTTAAACAGAGTTGTATGCATTATATTATTAAAATTTTGTGTCAAATGTGATGTTCATTTGTTTTTTCTAACGGTTTTGATGTTTTAATCTAACAGAATGGAGAGCCGAGCGAGAAGAATTTTGAAAATGGCGACTTACACGTCATACACACACAGCCGATATACCTTCTATCGATTCTTCTGACACAAATTCTATCCCAGACAGTGAAAATGCTTTAGATATGTTGTTTCTTGAAGATTCTGAACAAAGTTGCTTAAATAACTGCCAGAAAGTATATGAACGACCAAATAATATTCTGGTTGAAGAGAGTGATTCGTCCGATAGCGATTGCACTGAATCTTTGAGCTCCAGTAGTTCAAGTGATTTTTCATCAGACGACAGTGTAAAAGATCCCAATTACCAACAAGCGTTGTCCGGTTCAGATTCTGACGAAAATGCGTCGCCTAAGCCTGGATGTTCGGGTTTACAGTTAACTAACAAGTCAAAAAATCAGCACTCAACAAATTCGTCGCAAACCACTGTTTCATCCCAATCACTCAATCTTCGACCTGGATCATCCACCGTCCCCACTCAACCACTTAACGATTACACTGCTCCTACAAGCGTTGATACTGGGCCGCCTAGCGTAATAACGGAACCATCTAGCGTTATTTCTGAACCACCTAGCGTTTGTCCTGACTCTCCAAGCGTCGATGCTGATTCTCCAAGCGTCGATGCTCAGTCACGTGGATCTCGAAAGAGAAAATTAAACAGAGACGAGTGGAAAAAAACAAAGCAAAATTGTTGAAAAACAGCGGTAAAGCTTATACTTCTATGTCCAAATCGAAGAAGAAGAGGAGAGAAAAATGAGACCTGCCTGTCACGAAAAATGTAAGTTTAAATGTACTGCAGCTTTTTCAAATGAGGATCGCTTAGGTATTTTCCAAAGATACTGGGCTATGGCTGATTTAGAATTACAAAGACAGCTCATTCGAAATAATATGACCAAAGTTGAGACTAAATATAGATATACTCGTGAAGGAAGTAATCGCATTAATATCAATAATGCGTACCATTTTCCGCTCAATGATGAACGAATCCGTGTCTGTAAATTAGTTTTTATGAACACGCTGTCGATTTCTGACAAAACAATAAGAACAGTAGTGAAAAAGACCTCAAAAGTTACAGGGATGCAGCTCAAGGATGATCGCGGTAAACATGGTAACCAGAATAAATTGGCTCCTTCATTAATAAATGGTGCCGTGTCACATATCAACTCAATTCCGTGGATTGAGAGTCATTATTGTCGACCTCAGACTGAACTCGAGTATATTGTAGGTGGATTATGCGTCGCGTCCATGCATCGTAACTATGTTGAGAAATGTAAGGCTGATGGCGTCCAGTATGTCAGTTACCAAATATATTATAATTTATTTGTGAATGAATTTAATATCTCGTTTTTTAAACCAAAAAAGGACCAATGTAAAGATTGTAATATTTATGATAATGCCGATGCTCAGAAGAAAGAATCCTTGCAAGAGGAGTACGAAATGCATATAACAGAAAAATCGTTGGCCCGAGATGAAAAAATACGAGATAAAGAAAAGGTTAGTGATACTTTTGTAGTGTCAGTTTACGATTTACAGGCTGTAATGCCTTGTCCACGAGGCGAAGTATCTAGTTTTTACTACATTTTAAAATTAAATCTGTTTAAATCTGTTTAATTTCACTATTATGGAGCTGGTCACGAAACGAACTAATTGTTATGTTTGGCATGAAGGAGAAGGAGCAAGAGGAGTAAACGAAATAGGATCATGCGTGCTTACATACCTACAAAACTTAAATGATAACGCTACCAAAGATCTGGATGTGGTATTTTATAGTGATAACTGTTGCGGCCAACAAAAAAACAAATTTATGTTGGCTATGTACCAATATGCTTTAAATAAGTACCCTAAACTCAGAAGTATTACACATAAATTCTTAATCACGGGGCATACACAGAATGAAGGGGATTCAGTACATTCTACGATTCAACGAAACATCTCAAAAGCATTAAAATCTTCACCGATATACGTCCCATATCAATACATAACTTTGATAAAAACTGCAAAAAAGCAAGGTGCCCCGTATAATGTAATAGAATTAACACATGAAAATTTCTGGAACATAAAAGCTTTAGCTGATGGTAAATATGCTTTAGCTGATGGTAAATACATGGAACTGTGGAGTGACATAAAGGTAATCCAAGTTAACCGTGATAATAAAAGCAAGGTTTTCTTTAAAACATCATACACAGAAGATGATTTTAAGTCCGTGTCGACGTTGAAACGAGGCCAAAGAGTCTCGTCTGCTGGTCAGTTGAAGAAACTTTATAACCAAAAATTAAAAGTTCTTGAAACCAAGATAAGCGGTACTCTCAATCTTATTAATCAAGGTGTCATACCGAGATACTATAAAGCATTCTATTCTAATCTCCAAAACAAAGATTAAACACAAGTTGCTTATTATTACAAATAATTATATGAAAGACTAATTAAAAGGCTGTGATTGTTTTGGATTTAGTACTTTTAAAGTGATAATTTTGATATTGAGATAAATAAGTAACTAGACAATTTCATAAATTCTAAGCTGAAAACAAAATAATAATGTACTATTTTTAATTAATATTTCAGTGATGCTACTGTTACTGTGACATTAGAGATTACGCAAGTAGATGTGATTTTTTATAGTTATTAAATGTAACGTGAAGCTATTTATGTTCCAAAGAGATGTATCTATTTGAGATAACAGGGTTTATTGGTGCCTTATAATTATGCTGTATTGCAATTAAGTTCTTAAAACGTACTAGGTAATATTATGTTAATGTTTGACTAATAAGCTGAAACAGTGAGAAAAACTATGATATCTTACATAAAAAATAATCTTAATATTAGTCATAGTAATTAACGAGCCTCCGCAAGTGCCTCCAATGTTTTGTTTTTATAGATATTTAATTCAAAACATTTAAATATGTTATAAAGATTTGTATTTTTGATTAAAGACTTTATTTGGTTAATTTTTTAGAAGTTTACGCAAGGAGTTGTGATTTATTTTTAAATATATACAATTCAATACTCTGAGGTATGTGACAACAATTTGTATATTAATAAAATAAATTATTGGTATATTTTTGCCTCAGAAGTTACCTCTTGAGCGTAAAATAGTTAGCAACGATCGACCTGCGATCCCATTTCAATGAGGAACCTCAAATTTAGATTTAGATTTGATTTGTTATTGCTAAAATGGCATATTTTGTTGAAAAGACATTATTTTTTCATCGTTTAAATACAATAAACGCATTTTATTTCTATATTTGTGGCCTTTTTCTTCCAAAAAATAAACTGAGTATGACTATTTTTTTTATGCAAAACAGACTTTTCTGGTAATATAAGGTTCTAGGAGTAATATTTCATAAGGTTTACTAAACAGTTATAAAACAGACAAAAATACGAACAGTTTGATGTATAACACTTATATATTTAACAAATAAAATACTATAAAAGAATACAAAAGAAAGAAAAAAAAACTTTATTTCGCTCTCCTGTAAATAAGTGTCATTTTGATTTACGTCGCTTTTGCATTTAATCAACGAAGTAGGCAATTTATAATTTTATATAATACAAAGAAAATATTTTTCAATAGGTCCCGCACTACGGAAGCTAAGTGTAAAGTGTCCCAACGGGAAATGAAATACGCGATATATTTAATATAGGTATACCTAAACATAATTAAATTGTTTAATGAATTTGTAAATGCTGACCGACCAGAGATTTTATTCTTAATGCTTAAACATGTTATTATTTCATGTAACAATGTGTATCGTTCATATCGTTTTTCAAAGATTTTCAACAGCAAAAGTTTTTCCATCCATTATTTACTGCTGACAGAGATGGATCTGTTTAACGGACTACCTACACCAAACCATAAACAAATAGAATCCAAAGTATACCTATTAATGTTTGCAAATAAAATAAATTCATGCACAAAGGATTTTGGTAGAAATGCAATTTCAGCGCACTTGAGAAAACACGATTTAATTTAAAGATAAACGTTTCTTGGTTTCTTGCTTAAAATAGCGACAAACGTGTTTGAGTGTTCCATTTCATTGGGAGCATTTTTTATCGTCTGATAACATCTATTGAAGCGATAATAGGAGCGGTTAGATCTCCCGAATAGTGATGTTACCAAAGACGGCGGGAACCTTCCCGAGAATTTACTTTGACCCGCGAATAATTCTTGAAGCCAGATGAAATTACACGAAGTAAATTTAAAAAAAATCTAGAAAAAAATTGTGTTCACATACACATAACACTCTACATACGGGATTGTTTTTCAATCTATTTCATGGTGTACAGTAGGGTGTCGTTAATAGGCCTTTCAAAAACATTGGGGTTGTGGAAATTTTCTCATATAAAAGCGAAACATTCTCGTAAAATATGAAAACAGAATCATGTCTATACTGGATATTTACTCGTACATATATACCTACCGAATTTAACACGTTCGCTGCGATAGGAGGTCTAAAGACCTCCTGCCAGTACTCTCGGGCTGTGCGGGTAAAAATAATGTGGTTTCGCTCTGGTGCGGAGCTCGTAGCTTATAGAATTGTATAGGTAGAAAAGAGTCCAATATATGGTTCGATTCCTACCATAACGTAGATGTTTTTTGCACTTTAAAACACGCAGGAGGTCTTAAGGCCTCTCATCGCACTGAGAGTGAAATGTGTGCGTCCAGTGCGGATAGGGGGTCTAAAGACCTCGTGTAGGAAGTACGGGCTTATCCGCCCCCTCCCGCACCTGTTTGTGTCTATGATAGTTGAACTATGGCCCAGTGATGTGCACGCGTCTATGAGCAATGCATGTAAATGTATTTCGTTTGCAAAAAGTTTAAGTCAAAATACGTACATACTAAGTAATAAGCGTCAATTGTGTTTAGTGTATCAGTTGATGTGTAGTAAATAAATACCCAAGAGTGTTGTAGGTTAGTGAGTAATATTAACAATAATAATTGACTGTGTACCTACATAGCTGAATCATTGGTCGATTAAATCTTACTGCCGTGATTGTAACAAACCACTGTGTCTTAAATGTTTCTATTGCAGTCACATGTAATTTACTTACAGTGTATGATGAAGTTGTATGATTTATAGATAAATTGCCTTTTTATCGGGAACATCACTAGAAGTAAATACAAATGTACCTCAAATGCAGTGCTGTAAGAGGTCTAAAAACCTCCTAATTATTTTTTGTTATTATTCCATATTCTGACATCAGAACTTCAGGCGAAGCCAAAACAAGGCAGAATAGTCCTTTAGCTACAGCATTATATAAGTATCATACATAAATTTGTGAATTTCGTGAAAAAAAAGGCATTTTAAAAGTCTGTTCCTTGGTATGGTCTAAAGGCCCCTAACCGCACATGTGAAATGGTACAGTTAAGGCGTAAAGACCTCTTACAGCACTAGTTGAAAGTTAGCAATATTTTGAGCCGCAGTGAACGTGTTAAACATAAGTGAGTTTCCTCGATTTAAGAGTAGTAATCGCCCTTATTTGGAGATACACGTATAGATAACAAAGAAATATTAATATCCGTGACTAACATAACGAGTAACACTTTTAATAAACCTATCAGTGGCGTGGTATCAACAGTATTTTTGTGCAAATAAGTAATAGCCCACAAGCAGCACATAAGCTTCATAAGCACGTAAAACATCCCTTATACAACTAATTTAAACTGAATAAAGGTTGTATGAACGCTTATCCAACTTCTGTGCCACTTGGGGTAAATAAGTAGGGTTCTACAGACGCCACTCCACTGATCTTACCGTGTAATTGCATTCTTCTAGTTTCTATTTTCTCACAAAAATGTGTTAAACGTGCTATATATTCTCATGTTAAAATTAATTTACAGTAGTGTAGAAATTTCTAAGGAAATACTTATACAGGTGTGATTGTGATCGTGCAAATTTACTGCACTGAAGATATAATGGAAAATAAAACACTTTTTTGATAAATTTTGTCACGTACTTTCTGTAAAAGTAAACAGTACTCATTATTGAGAAATAATTTTAATAATCATAGGAATATTACTGTTAACTAAGACTTGAAGCCTATCATTTAACTTAAATGCGTATTCTAATTCTAATTCTAATTTTAAAATATGGCTTCCATCATAGTTAATGATGATTTCGCCAATTTCAAGTTTGCTCATAGAGCATGCCGTTGTTCGGTGAGGTTTTGCTTTTTGTAAAGTGATAGCGATTTACAAAAAACCACGCGGACTATCGGGCCTTGACCCAGGAAGGGCTATGAACGCTTCAAGTTGAATTCTTCATAAGCTATTCACTCCTACGTTAGATCACTGCACAATACGCTATCAATACTACACATTGAACAACGAAAATGAATAAATAACGAACAAAGAAACCTAAACGCATGCGGCCATCTTAAGTCACGAACCGGAAGTCCAAAATGCGTATTCATTATTATAATATACGTATTAAAACTATTAATTTTTTATTCAATAAAGTGGGTACAATACAAATACAATAAATTGTCTTAAAATAACATATGAATAATATATATTATTATAGGTAATATACGTTCCTATTCAAAGTAACTATGAAGTTTAATTTCTATAAAATGAATCACAACAGACTTAAATCTTTACTGAGTGGTGGTTTTTAAAATAAATCTGGTTACGTGAGATGTAGAGGTAAGGTGAGTCGGGGCTATTGTAGCTATGGGGTTATTGTATCTTATTACCATTATAATGGTCTGTGACCATTATAATGGTCTGTGTATATATAGGATACACAGACCAATGGTATATATACACAATCCTATATATACACAGACCATTTTAAGGGTCACAGACCATTATAATGGTAAGAAGATACAATAACCCCATAGCTACAATAGCCCCGACTCACCTTACTGGAAAGGAATGATAAAGGAGGTATTTGCTGCAAAATGCTCGGTTCAGCTTCAGCAAGGTGTCAACCTGGCTAGATCAATAAATAAATAAATCAATATCAGACACACCTCACACAAATCGATCAAGTCCCAAATTAAGCTCTAGAAGGCTTGTGTTATGGGTACTAGATGACGATATACATATAGTATAGATAAATATATACTTAAATACATAGATCAACCATGACCCAAGCACAATCATTCTAGTTCATCACACAAATATTTGCCCTGGCCTCCCGGCCAAACCCGGTCGAACCCGGGACCGCGTCGTTAAAATCTAGGGAATTCCATGTCTTCAACCTCAGATTGTTATAATTATCATGATTCAGTAAGATAAAATATCGGACTACTTCACAAAAATCGATCTAACTAGTCCCACTGTAAGCTCTAGTAGGCTTGTGTTGTAGCAAGTTATGGGCACTAGACGACGATATAAATACTTGTATAGATAAATACAAAATGGCTGAGTTTTATTAGATCTTAATTACATAATTTAAAAGCGGCGTTGTTGAGTGTTAGCTGACTTGCCCATATGCATGCAGGGTCATTCCCGGGGATATTCTTACCTGGTTACGACACATCACTACGCTCGACTGTCAACACATCCGAGGCCATTCCACTTTGTGGATAGCGTATATTGCGTCGATATCGCTTTTGTTCTCTGGGAACTATTGGATATAAACAGAAATTATCATTAATAACATTGAAGGCGATCCCAACGAGTATTTACGAGGCAACCCGATCGTTTCGTGCGTTCAGAGGCAATCTCTTTAGACAAGGCAACTGAATACTGCCTTTTTATGAAGTTCTTACGTTTCGAAGAAGGCTGTGCAGCAGATTACGATGACAATAGAGCTTAATGCGTTTTATTAGCTTTGTTTATGTTAGGTATATGATACAATTATCCCTCTCCGAGTCTGGTGTTTAGTAATGTTTCTTTATTAAGTACGTACAAATGGCGGTCTATATGCCTCATGGCAACTTATATCAGCCAATATGTAAGACTAAACAGTAATTTATGTACTAATGGGTGCAATCAGCATTACCGTATGTATTAAAACAATACATAAAATAAATAAGCGAAGTGCACAATAAGTATTAAGTACGTAGTTTACGTAATCACTATCATGTATCACACGTAACGACATATAAGAGAATTCTTATTATATACGTATCATTAGTACATAGTATAAAACAAAGTCGCTTATTGCTGTCTGTCTGTCTATCCCTTTGTATGCTTAAATCATAAAAACTGCCCAACAGATTTTGATGCGGTTTTTGTTAGTAGATAGAGTGATTCAATAGGAAGGTTTATATGTATAATATTTACATGCATAATTTATCAGCATTGCACCCGTGCGAAGCCGGGGTGGGTCGCTAGTACCATTATTAAGCCACATGATAAATTATCAATGATAGTATACTCGCGCCTTGAACCTCGAAACAGTGGACCACTTTATATAATCTTACCTAGGTTCCAATATCAATAACGATGGCTCAAGCGATAAGGAAGTTTTCAAAAGAACACACGCATGGTTAAGAGCGCCATGTCTCAGCCTGGGAAAATCTTTAGAGATCGCAATGTTTCTTAAAAACCAAATACAAACTGGTAACGACACTTTTTTTCAAATGGCGCTGAGTCTTGGAGTCTGAAAACTGCACACCGCAAGCGTCTCGAGGCCTTTGAGATGTGCTGAAGAAAGATGCTTCATTTATATTCCAAGAACTCAAAATCTCCTCGCGGTTGTCGTCCGAGTGTCTTCACAAATTTCAAGAATTTTTCAAGCACGTTGCAAGAAAGAGGGTTGAGCCCTCGAGAGGCTTATCGTGACTGGCAAAATGGGAATAGCCTCGCGGACACCCAACACGTTGATCCGACCAGATCCGAACGTTCACAAGGCCCTTCACACCGCCAAAGAGAGAAACAGGTGGAGGATGGTCGTAGGATAAAAAGGGATGCAGGGAGCGAGGTCACGACCCTCAACTCTAAGGAATACGACGCAAGGAGAATATAATATTATAATTATATAATTAGGTAACCATAGTCGGATAAGGTATATTTGGATTTCCAGCTATGTACCAACATTTTTTAAAATTTGTCCAGCCGTTTCGGTGAGAGGACAAAGAAAATGTTACCAACCGATAGCGCCTGTACGGTTGGCACTACGCTGCTGCTTTGCGCTATTAATAGTTCTCCTGAAATAATGACCCCTACTGAAACACTGATTTTCGATACAATTTTAGAATTGTATAATAGTTAAGATGTGTCGACGGAAACTTTATATTTCTTACTCATCTTGTTACAGCAAGATTTGTCTATTCTGTTGTACATTTGTCATTTTTGTTTTTAATATTGTGAATTATAATCTGTGGGAGTTGGATGTTCTTAATTTATAATTTCATCATAAAATATTATATCATACATATATCATACCTGCATAATATAAAATACAAGCTTTTGCCCGCGACTTTGTCCGCGTGCAACTTGGCAATATGGAAGCAACCTCGTACAACACGATAGATATCCACCTAATCGCCTTAATTATTAAAAGCGCCTAAGCAAATGTACGAGCAATTGTGCTTTTGGTCTAATAATTACATTTCCTACAGGGTCATCAATGTCATCATGAATTACTTACTCACTTTTCAATCTTTTTTGGGATAATTTCCAGGATGAAAACTATCCTATGTCCTTCCTCGGATCTTAAACTATCTCCATGCCAAATTTCATCAAAATCGATTCAGCGGTTTAAGCGTGAAGAGGTAACAGACAGACAGACAGACAGACACACTTTCGCATTTATAATATTACTAGTTATGCCCCGCGGTGTTACCCGCTCATCGCGGGAACACTAAATTTATTCGGGATAAAAAGTATCCTTTACCCTTTTCCGGGTCTCAAAATATCTCCATACCAAATTTCATCTAAGTCGGTTCAGCGGTTTAAGCGTGAAGAGGTAACAGACAGACAGACACACTTTCGCATTTATAATATTAGTATGGATAGTATAGTATATATATATAGTATAATAGTCATTATCATCACCATTATCAGCCAAAAGACGTCCACTGCTGGACATAGGCCTCCCCCAGAGAACGCCACCATGACCGGTCCTGCGCCTCCCGCATCCAGCGGACTCCACCACCAGGTCCTTCACCGGGTCATCAGTCTACCTTGTGGGGGGCCTACCCACGCTGCGTCGTCCGGTGCGTGGTCGCCACTCAAGAACTCGGTGGCCCCAGCGGCCGTCGGTTTTACGAGCGATGTGCCCTGCCCATTGCCACTTAAGTTTTGCTATCCTTCGGGCTATGTCGGTTACCCTGGTTCTTCTACGGATCTCTTCATTTCTGATTCGATCTCGCATAGAAACTCCAAGCATAGCCCTCTCCATTGCTCTCTGAGTGACTTTGAGCCTTCTTATAAGGCTCATCGTTAGCGACCACGTTTCAGTTCCGTATGTCATCACTGGCAACACACACTGTTCAAAGACTTATGTCTTGAGACACTGCGGGATATTGGACGAAAAGATAGTACGTAGCCTCGCAAACGCTGCCCAGCCAAGTCGGATCCGACGATTGACCTCTTTCTCGAAGTTGGACCTACCTGACTGAACAGTTTGTCCAAGGTATACAAAGTTGTCCACAACTTTGAGCGTAGAGTATCCAATTTTTACCGGTCGTGGTTGAAAAAAAAAAAAAAAAAACGTGGTTGAACATGGGCATTAAACATGATTTTTGTTTTGTCCATGTTCATTCTTAGACCAACCTTCTCAGAGGCTCTACCGAGATCTTCGAGCATCGTACTTAGGTCCTCCGCGGTCTCAGCCATGACTACTATGTCATCGGCGAATCGTAGGTGAGTGATGTACTCGCCGTTGATGTTGATGCCTAGCCCTACCCAGTCCAGAGTCTTGAAAACATCTTCCAGAGCAGCGGGAAACAGTTTAGGAGAGATCACATCTCCTTGCCTGACTCCCCGCTGCAGTGGTATGGGTTTCGAGTTCTGGTCCTGGAGTCGGACTGACATAGTGGCGTTCTCGTATAAACACTTCAACACTTCAATATACCGGTAGTCAACTTGGCACCGTTGGAGAGTACAGCCCAGGTTTCAATCGAGTCGAAGGCTTTCTCGTAGTCCAGAAATCCTAAGCAAAGGGGCAGGTTATACTCTTCGGTCTTCTGTATAACCTGTCGGAGCGTGTGTATGTGGTCTAGAGTGCTAAAGCCTTTTCGGAAACCGGCTTATTCGGGAGGCTGGAAGTCGTCGAGCCTGCTTGCGAGACGATTTGTAACGACTCTCGAAAACAACTTGTAGACATGGCTCAGAAGTGAGATGGGTCTGTAATTCTTCAACAAGGTACTATCGCCCTTCTTGAAGAAGAGCACCACAACACTTCTGTTCCATGCCTTAGGCGTTCTCCCTTCCAGTATGACGGAATCAAACAACTTCTGAAGAGCTTCAAGGATCAGTTTTCCACCTGCCTTCAAAAGCTCGGCTGTGAGTATAATATTATATATAGTATAATAGTATATAATATAGTATAAAGTATAGTATGGATATGTCCTTGTTCAATATATGTAGCCTAGTTAAATCGTTAATAATTACGTTATCGGATACACGTTTGCACACATGGTATATATCTGCATTTGATTCAACGGTTTCGGGTCACGATGCCACCTGGCAAACTGAAATCTATCCGAATACAAAACGACCTAAATACTTAGAAAATTTTGCTTTCATACGTCTATTTTGTGAAAACAGCCCAAAAAGGTAATGCGTAGTTGCCCAACTTGCCCATAAAAACAAGGATTTCAGGAGTTACGCGCGGCCGGGTGCTTAGTAAGAAAACATTGCATTTAGCTTCTCGTATCCAATTAAACAAAGGCAACACATTTACTCAGGGGCATGCATATGTACATTATGATCTAGGTGGGTTTCACTAATAATAGAGACTGGTGTTGAAACATGTTATTATATAAAGGAAAAAGCCCAATGGGTTTCGAAATATAAATAAATTATAATAATAATACTTTAAAGTTTGGTTTTTATCAAGAGCCTACCTACCTTCCACTAATGCATATTTTGAGCACTGTCTTGACCAACTATATTTTTTCTGTCACACTCCAAGCTGAAAGCAACGCGTTGTACACTTTTTGGTAAATTATATTGTATCTTAAAACTTTTGGTAAGAAATGTAGTTAAATGTAATGTACATAAGTAAAACTTGGTTTTCATCCTGTTTTAAGAGCTTCTACAGTCCGTATAAAGATAAGTAAGTTTAAAACTTTCATGAATTGTGTTCTAAACCTACGAGTAGGAAGAAAAAGTATAATTATGGAACCTTCCCTATTTATCCTTCACCAGCATTTTATTTTCAGCTAGTAGCCTAGTACCTTCGCAAGTACGCTCTCAAAATCAAATACTTAGAGTCATAATAGCGTATGTGCTATGAAACTGGAAGGAACATGCAACGTTCTTCCAAGGGTAAGAATACCCGTTCGTTTTTGTTCTTTTTATGTAAGTAATTCTAGTTTGAGGTCAAACCGTTGTTCCTGACGTGTTGTTTACGCCCTGTTTTACGGTGAATCCTGAGATTGGTATTGAGTGTGTTCCCTTTTTGTGTTCAGTGAAACCTTTTACAGATTTTCATTTTATTATTATTAGTTACGATGCAGTTAAATCGTCTCTCTCACCTTCAAATTTTTTTTAAGCCATAGAAGCCTTAAACAGAATGGATCTAGTTGTTATGAACACAAAAAAGTCAATCCTCCGTGGAAGAAAGTGTTATATACGGACATCGGACATAGCACCTTCATTTGCCTTCATCCTTGTTAATAGTGGCAAACATGTACTATTTTTATATTTATGACCTGGGCCACCCTGGACGAAGGTGTTATGTTGCAATAAAAACACCTTCAGCACCTGCATCTTAGTTATATAAAATTTGTATCTCCGTAATCTGGACGTAATTTTTTGATAAAAAGGTGACTAAATCATTGAAATGAGGCTTAAGTTTGAGTTTAAATCATATGCGCCTTGATTCACCGTGAATAAGGGTGTTATCGAAAACCTATACAAATAATTTATCACATTTAATTTTCTATAGGTAAATAAATTTTATAAAAATTGTATTCAAATGTTTATTAATTACATTGTCAAGAATATGTAAATATCCCATCGATTCAGTTACAGCTTCTAGAAGTGAAATACCTTCAATTGCGATTTACTCGAATTTAATTCTTGGGACATAGCACGTTGATCCACTCACGTCCTCAATTATGTTCATCCGGATGTACATTGTACATACTAGATTTGATTACTGTCCCAATAATTGAATATTCTAATAAGCTTTGCCGTAGACTGATCTTGCGTGACATCTTGTCCCACCAAGTCAAAAGATGTGAACTGTCGTGATCTACGTTGCCCTAGAAATTTCCAGGCAAAAGATAGCCCATAGTTATCAACTGAAAACTGATCATCACTAGGTTTATTAATATACCATCAAGTAATCAATCCAGCATCTTGGTAATTGGCGCCAGTAAAATTGTTCTATAGTCATCGTCAGATCGTACGGTTTCTTCTAATGTTGTTGGAATCCTATCAGATGTCTATTTTTAAGTTATGCAGCCAGTCCACTGCTACTGGCGAAAGCTTATCAAGTTCTTGTAGGCCACCAGGGAAATAGTGAAGCGCATACATTTTTCCATTTTATATGTCTAACTTACCCGTTTGAATAGGCTGTCCAGCGCCCTCGAAAAATATAAACAACGAGAAATTAATGTTTGTTGGTCGTGAGCGGCGCTTGCGAGCAACGTGGTCATTAATTATTTGAACAAGGCATATTACGTCTAGCAGTGGACTTCTTTCGGCTGATGTTCATTACGTCCCGGCCACGACTTGGCACGACCAGCAGAGCGGCGAGTGGCGGGCTTAGGAGTGAGCGAGACACCGTGCTCGGACCTTCCACTCCCACCTATGGCCGCCGCTTGTCACTCCGCTGGTCGCGCGAAGTCGTGGCCGGGCCGATACACCTACATTTCACAACTAGATGAACATCTTCGTTCGAATAGAAGAATAATTATAGGTATATTGGGTTACATAGACCACATACATACGCTGCGGCAAGTTATACAGAAGACTGAAGAGTATAACTTGCCATTATGCTTAGCGTTTGTGGACTATGAGAAAGCCTTCGATTCGGTGGAAACATGGGCGGTGCTCGAGTCACTTCAGCGATGCCATATTGACTATCGGTACATTGAAGTGTTGAAGTGTTTGTATAATAACGCCACCATGTCGGTCCGAGTTCAGGAGCAGAGCACAAAGGCCATTCCATTGAGAAGAGGCGTAAGACAGGGGGACGTTATATCCCCGAAACTGTTTACGGCCGTTATGGAAGACGCCTTCAAGCTCCTGGAATGGCAAGGACTTGGCATCAACATCAATGGCGAATACATCACTCACCTTCGGTTTGCCGACGACATCGTAGTCATGGCAAAGTCGATGGAGGAACTCAGCGTGATGCTCGATGACCTCAATCGAGTTTCTCAACGGGTGGGCTTAAAAATGAACATGGACAAGACGAAACTCATGTCAAATGCCAAGGTTGTGCCCATCCCAGTCTCTGTTGAAAACTCGGTACTCGAAGTTGTTGACTCATACATCTACCTAGGACAAGTGGTCCAATTAGGTAGGTCCAACTTCGAGAAAGAGGTCAACCGCCGAATCCAACTTGGCTGGGCAGCGTTCGGGAAACTACGCAATGTCTTTTCGTCCGACATACCTCAGTGCCTCAAGACGAAAGTCTTCAACCAATGTGTGTTACCAGTGATGACTTACGGCACCGAAACGTGGTCTTTCACTATCGGCCTCATCTCAAAGCTCAAAGTTGCTCAACGTGCAATGGAGAGGGCTATGCTCGGGGTGTCTCTACGTGATCGAATCAGAAATGAGGAAATCCGTAGACGAACTAAAGTGACCGATATAGCTCACCGGATTAGCAAGTTGAAGTGGCAATGGGCAGGCCACATAGCACGCAGAGCAGATGGCCGATGGGGCCGAAAAGTGCTCGAGTGGAGACCTCGGACCAGCAAGCGCAGCGTAGGACGTCCACCTACAAGGTGGACAGATGACCTTATAAAGGTCGCCGGAAGGCGCTGGATGCAGGTCGCTTCCAACCGGTATATATGGAAGTCCAAAGGGGAGGCCTATGTTCAGCAGTGGACGTCCTATGGCTGAGATGATGATGATGATGATGGGTTACGATGAGCGGATCTGGCGGCCTTGCAGGCTATCAATGACAGGATTCCTTACTTGTTTATCGGTGCATTCTCCTCCTCCTTGCGTTGATTGTCTCATTGCTGAGGGTTGTAGTCATTTTCTCGAAACAATCTCTCCCGGATGATGCACCGCAATCTGTTGCTATCAGTTAGCCGTGTGAAGAGCATCGTGAAAGTGCCAAGGGCTGTACGAATCTGGTCTGTCTAGCGTGTCGGGCTCCTGCCCCTTGGTCGATTCCCTTCGACTTTTCCAGTGATCATCTTCATTTCTAAGTTATCACTGTCTTTTCGGTGCATAGTTAAGCTCTAAGTAATCAAAAAGAAGTGTCGCCAACAACAATGGAAAGAATATTATGATGAACGTTCACTATTAAAGGGGATTTGGTATAAAATATTGCAGAATGAACTTCCTCGTTACCCATGGTTTGAAAATATGGCACCGAGAAAATTTATTGTGGCAGTGCTTCGACTGCGAAGTGGACACATTCCGACCAACAAGTTAAAGTTTTTAATGAGATTATCTGAGACACCAAATTGTTTAGATTGTAACACAGTGGAGGATATACGACACGTGCTGGCGGGTCGAGTGTCCAGGGTGCGGTCCAGCGTCGCGGACTGGCCTTACATAACGTGGGTATATGCAATAGTATTTTGACTGCACCGGCATCGGCTGAAGCCAGAATACTACTTATTATGAAATATTTATCATCTCTAGGAGACGGTAACTAGTCATTAAGTCTGTGTCCAATGTGTTAATTTTTATTACAGGCGAGGCGTAGCGTGGTTGCTAAAATCCCTAGGCTAAATAAAAAAAACAAGTAGGTACCTAAGTAATTAATTATTTGCATTTTTCAACTCAGCATTCAGAAATACACACTTCAAGATGACTTCTGATAAACTTGTTTTTAAGGCCACGATTCATCTACTTATATTTATGTATCTGTGCACCAAAACCGTTGAAACCTGTCAAGCCGCTCGAGGCTCATAAACTAACGAACTTACAAAGTAGGCATTAATAGTACATTACTGCAGACGCCGGGAAATAAGGGCTTGCCGGCTGAGTAGGTATAGACGGCCGACCGTAAGGGAGGCCGTCTAGTGATACGAAGCCGGCAAGCCCTTTTCACGGCTAAGGCATGTATAGAATGAAATAAAAAAATACTTACACCACCCAAAAAACATAATTCAGCTGTTCAGCCAGTTCATGAACACATTTTCCCTCCCAACCCTCTATATTTTTTTTCTTTAATAGGTAAGTCGTCCACGTGTGTAGTGTTCGAGTATTAAGGCCATTATACACAACCTGATAATAAGAATCTTCATTTCTATAATAAATAAAATAAAGGCAGAGGATTTTTAATATTGTCTATGGTGACTTACGTATAGACAGTATTTTAAATTCATTCATTAACACATTGAATCATACAGATTTGTATTCTTAATATCAGTTCGTGTGTACTAGGCATTAACGCGGTTATTGTTGGTCCGATGGCTGAATGGGTAGCCACTAGAAAAGAAATATATATCAGCTGTTCATAAACACAGACGTCATGTTTACATTAAAATTAAAAACAAATTACTTCCCGGCCTAGGCCTTCAATTTTGTATGAAATTCCTTTACAGTTCTAAATTCCTTTACAGTTCTCTCGAATTGTTCCGCCCGAAACTTGACACTTCGAAGCCTGTTATAACACGTTATGACGATATTTCATTGCATGTTAGAGAAAAAATATATTTTTATACCGTGAACTCCAAATTGCGAAATAAAGGTAATCTTCAATGTGCATTTTTATTGTCATTAATCGACTTCAAAAAAGGAGGAGGTTTTATATTTCATTGTATGTATTTAAAAAAATATGTTCACCAATATGTCCATTTTGTGGACCGATTTTCATTTCACTGTAACCATCTTATCGTATCGTGTCTTATGGCGTTTACGGCAGACGCGATTATAATATTATATGAAGAAGAAACTAAAAGTTCATAATAGTTTCAGCATCTCTTTGATGCAAGCACAAAATCAAAGTGAAAGATCACTAGCAGGAACAAGATATTAATTTAATGTTTCCGCTTCCTATGGCTGAGATGATGATGATGATGATGATGATGGGTTACGATGAGCGGATCTGGCGGCCTTGCAGGCTATCAATGACAGGATTCCTTACTTGTTTATCGGTGCATTCTCCTCCTCCTTGCGTTGATTGTCTCATTGCTGAGGGTTGTAGTCATTTTCTCGAAACAATCTCTCCCGGATGATGCACCGCAATCTGTTGCTATCAGTTAGCCGTGTGAAGAGCATCGTGAAAGTGCCAAGGGCTGTACGAATCTGGTCTGTCTAGCGTGTCGGGCTCCTGCCCCTTGGTCGATTCCCTTCGACTTTTCCAGTGATCATCTTCATTTCTAAGTTATCACTGTCTTTTCGGTGCATAGTTAAGCTCTAAGTAATCAAAAAGAAGTGTCGCCAACAACAATGGAAAGAATATTATGATGAACGTTCACTATTAAAGGGGATTTGGTATAAAATATTGCAGAATGAACTTCCTCGTTACCCATGGTTTGAAAATATGGCACCGAGAAAATTTATTGTGGCAGTGCTTCGACTGCGAAGTGGACACATTCCGACCAACAAGTTAAAGTTTTTAATGAGATTATCTGAGACACCAAATTGTTTAGATTGTAACACAGTGGAGGATATACGACACGTGCTGGCGGGTCGAGTGTCCAGGGTGCGGTCCAGCGTCGCGGACTGGCCTTACATAACGTGGGTATATGCAATAGTATTTTGACTGCACCGGCATCGGCTGAAGCCAGAATACTACTTATTATGAAATATTTATCATCTCTAGGAGACGGTAACTAGTCATTAAGTCTGTGTCCAATGTGTTAATTTTTATTACAGGCGAGGCGTAGCGTGGTTGCTAAAATCCCTAGGCTAAATAAAAAAAACAAGTAGGTACCTAAGTAATTAATTATTTGCATTTTTCAACTCAGCATTCAGAAATACACACTTCAAGATGACTTCTGATAAACTTGTTTTTAAGGCCACGATTCATCTACTTATATTTATGTATCTGTGCACCAAAACCGTTGAAACCTGTCAAGCCGCTCGAGGCTCATAAACTAACGAACTTACAAAGTAGGCATTAATAGTACATTACTGCAGACGCCGGGAAATAAGGGCTTGCCGGCTGAGTAGGTATAGACGGCCGACCGTAAGGGAGGCCGTCTAGTGATACGAAGCCGGCAAGCCCTTTTCACGGCTAAGGCATGTATAGAATGAAATAAAAAAATACTTACACCACCCAAAAAACATAATTCAGCTGTTCAGCCAGTTCATGAACACATTTTCCCTCCCAACCCTCTATATTTTTTTTCTTTAATAGGTAAGTCGTCCACGTGTGTAGTGTTCGAGTATTAAGGCCATTATACACAACCTGATAATAAGAATCTTCATTTCTATAATAAATAAAATAAAGGCAGAGGATTTTTAATATTGTCTATGGTGACTTACGTATAGACAGTATTTTAAATTCATTCATTAACACATTGAATCATACAGATTTGTATTCTTAATATCAGTTCGTGTGTACTAGGCATTAACGCGGTTATTGTTGGTCCGATGGCTGAATGGGTAGCCACTAGAAAAGAAATATATATCAGCTGTTCATAAACACAGACGTCATGTTTACATTAAAATTAAAAACAAATTACTTCCCGGCCTAGGCCTTCAATTTTGTATGAAATTCCTTTACAGTTCTAAATTCCTTTACAGTTCTCTCGAATTGTTCCGCCCGAAACTTGACACTTCGAAGCCTGTTATAACACGTTATGACGATATTTCATTGCATGTTAGAGAAAAAATATATTTTTATACCGTGAACTCCAAATTGCGAAATAAAGGTAATCTTCAATGTGCATTTTTATTGTCATTAATCGACTTCAAAAAAGGAGGAGGTTTTATATTTCATTGTATGTATTTAAAAAAATATGTTCACCAATATGTCCATTTTGTGGACCGATTTTCATTTCACTGTAACCATCTTATCGTATCGTGTCTTATGGCGTTTACGGCAGACGCGATTATAATATTATATGAAGAAGAAACTAAAAGTTCATAATAGTTTCAGCATCTCTTTGATGCAAGCACAAAATCAAAGTGAAAGATCACTAGCAGGAACAAGATATTAATTTAATGTTTCCGCTTTAACTAAGTAATAAGTCAGTAAAATGTTTCCAAGAACCAGCTGAGAAATATCACTGTATTACTCTCGTGAATTAACTGAGTAGCGTTTCGTTCTATAATTGCATTTTGAATAGTGAATGAGTAGGTCACTTTTCTAAATAGGCAATTAGTTATTATCTTGCTGAACAGGATTTTTCCCCAGAATTACTTAAAAACAAAACAAAGATGGCTCGGGTATTCTTTCTATCTTTTGAAGTCATCCATGCAGGGGATCATGACATACGGAATATATCATCTGATTGATCTAATAGGATCAGTGGGTAATCCAATACGGTCCGATTATCTTTTTAAAATTTAAACTTTAAGGATTATCCACTCTGTAGTGGATGCCACACGGCCAACTACAACTGCCTCATTTGATGACTACAGCCGCTTCCGAGATCACTTTCTTCACATTAAAATCGGTAAAAGTTCCCGAGAATAGTACTCTAGTTGTCATTCGCCGAACGTGGACAAATACCGTCATATTTTAATCTTTTACGGCCACCGCATGATGCGGGCGGCGATTCACTTGTAATTGTATATTTAGTCAACTACTTACTTGAACAACTACTATTATTTCTCGAAATGTTACTATAACATTGTATTCCTTATTGCGCTCAGCAAAATAAGTATTATAATTATATGTGTATATAAATTTAGTCCTCCCAATTCCAATAAGATTTCCAGCTAGTAAATGCAACCCTGTGCAACGCCAATATGTATGTTTGCGCGTTTGCTATTAGCTCCCAAACTTGCCAAGAACCATAACTCAATAAGTTCACTCGCCGTTCGCTTCACGAACTATTGGTAATCGGAAAGCAATGAATCCTCCATGGATGAGTTTTCTGTCGTTGAAAACTAATTTCGCATTGATTTATTACAGTTGAAAACTGTTACCAGTACGCACAAAATTGTACTTAATTATTATTGCGTTGTTTCCTATCTGCGACTTTAAAATGAAAACGTCTAAAAACGTAATATATTACAAACTTTATCTAGAGTTCAGACGCTAGAATTGTGATTGGTTGTACAAACAAACAAGAAAGTCGCGCGTTCGGCAGTGGCATCGGTGATGAAAATCTACGAAGTACTTTTGTTTGTTTTTTTTGTCTTATATACATTCGAAATATTTGTTCTATCTATAAACCGATATCTCAGGTTGAATGGAACGATAAAATCAGGAAATTATTAATCAACTGTATAAATGATAAACAAAATAGGTATACTTACCTAAATAATTAAAAGCAAGGCATTCAAACAAGGCATTTCATCCGGGAATTAATATCTCGTCATCGCACAAATATTTGCTTGAAATTATTCTAATTCGAGCCCAAGGCCAACCCGAGAGAAAGGCATTAACTTCAATCAATGTCCATTCAGGAATTAATTTTAATGATTTGAAATATTTAACCTAGAAAACTAATTTTTCTATTACAATAAAATTTTCTTTTTTTATTCGTCTGTGAAGAGACCGGAAACCGAACCTCGTACCGCTGGATTACCGGTCCAACATGTCAATCTCTCCACCACCCTAATATAACGCCTTTCGAAAAAAAAATTTTACTTAATCTTTCGGTGTTGTTTTACCTACGTACATTCAAAATAAATAGAATTTACCATTGTTCATCACACAGGCATATTTTTGAAATATTCTATGTCACGTTGAGTGGTAACAGGAATTCATTATCACTAATTCGCAAAATAATTAGATTGAGTACACTACTCCGAGCTCAATTAACGTCATTCGGGTTAATACTGGAAGCTTCCATTACGCGTCACTATTAATGCTACTTATTAGTGTTACAGATACATGTTGCGAATAAAGTTCTTCCGTCGTACTTTTTCGGTGTGATGCGGAGTTAGTATGTTGAACCAGTAATTGTTTACAAATCTAGATTGTAGAATCTAGAATGAATATTGAACAGAATAAATTATGATCCCATTTTTGTGGGGATACCACATTTAAAAAGTACTTTGAAAATGCGTGCGTTCGTAAGCTAGGTGAATGCGCATTTTAATCAAAAAAACTACATTTTAACGCTGTTAAGTGGAATAAGAAGGCTATTCTCATGTTATTCTGATAGCGGTCCAGTAGCTCAGTTGGTAGAGCAATGATCCGGTTAAACAGAGGCCGTGTGTTCGAGTCACACTTGGACTTCAGTGGATTACATACATTTTAGCTTCTTATTTTTCCTTTGTATCTATATATACAACATGAGATTTTTACCTCACTCACGCGGAATACCTCCATATAGCGCGAAATCTGTGTTCAAAAGTCTATTTTATCCGCAAGCGTGTAAAAGTCATTTCAATTTCGAACACGATGATTGTTTGTGATGCATGTAACTTTTATATTTTTTCATCTCTCCTGTTCGGAAAGTGTCATTTTCATGAGTAGATAGCCGGGTGGAAAATAGCTTTTCCATCCCTAGGGTGGAAAGTAATTTTTTTTTTAATTGCCACGGAGTCAAAGACTATTGCCATCTAGATGCACGTCGTGACCAATTCAATTAGGTACAATCTAGTCGGCCGTGGTAAGTAGCCATTAAAAAAAAAATCCAAAGGTTAGATATATTTATTTATATCCAATTATTATTAAATATAAATATGTATGTATTATTATATTTATAATACGTACATATAATTCTGTCCCTCATTTTATTGATAGAATCATACATTTATATAAAAAACAAAATTGAAACCATTGGATTTATTTTTCTTTTTAATATTGGCGGTACGTATATTTTAACTTTTTTTTTCTATTAAGAATAATTATAATGAAAGTTTGCAATAGATAAAGCGGGAACACGAGATTAAATATAAATACCATGTCTTTTATTGATTATTGGTTAAAAATAACATGGACATTAATTTTACTCACTCATGACATGTGAGTGTTGTATTTTATTTTCCTCGCAGTCGAAATGAAAAGTAGAGTGTTTAACTCGGGTGAAATTACCCATTTCACCCTCGAACTATTGGCGCTCTCACTTCGTTCGAGCGCCAGAAATATCTCGGGTGCAATGGGTAACTTTCTACCCTTGGTTAACAATCTACTATTATGTGTGCTCTTCTCTTGTTTATTTGGTTATGGTATGGTATAATTAAGAAAGTTTTACATATTAAAGAAATAACTAATGTAAAACATATTTTCAGAAGCCAGTTTGAAACGTAGGTAGATTAGGTAGAATAATGTCCTTGAATCAAAATTCCAAAACTATAATTAAGTCCCAACTCTAAAATGGTAATAGCCGTAAGTGCCTGCTTTCGTTTGCAACGCGTATACGGTACCTATTACGTCCAAGGGGCTGGTTTGAAACCTTTATACAGCGTCAAAGTTAGCTCTCCTTGGTAAAGTTAACCTTAAAACTTTTCCGGAAGAATAAAATTGGTCTGAACGTGTGAGTCATTGCAGTGGCGAATGGAAGTACGGTCTGTATTTCCTTCATAAACAGCGGACGCCTTCAGAACGGGACCAAATAAAGTCAAGGAAAGTTCTCTTAGTGCAAGTATTGTGCAAATGTTTAGAGAAGAAAAAGGAAAATTGCAGTTTGAATAATCCGCTTTTAATTTGCGATTTGCTGCATCGTTGAAGTAACGCGAATACCTACTCAAGTTTTCAAGGCAATTATTTCCTAGCGCGTTATTTGGACGTTAGATTTAGATTTCTTAGGTCCATGGGGGTATGGGTTCTTCGGTGGTCATTGGGGCCTAGGGGTGCCTAGAATCCATATAGGCCTTGGAGTCCATGGGGTCTGGGGGTCAACAAGATACATAGGTTTCGTTAGAAATACCTAGTTCACAAATCAGAAATAAGCAATGTGATGTTTCCAGAATGACAATGCATTAAAGTATGTAAAAATAATTTTAAGGATTAATGAAAAGAAAAACTTATTCCACCAATTAAAATCAAACGTTACGTAACCTATACAATTAAACGTATCAGTTAACAACAATAACGCCCGAATTAAGCTGTTCTTGAAGCCTCATCATTCCGTTACCAGGAGATTTACTATTTTTTTATTGTATGTTGCTTGATCATTTTTGGTTTCCTCATCATCATTTCCTCGTCTAGTAAAAAACCATTCGATTCAGATGTTCAAAAAGGGTACTACTTACCTAAGTAACTGATAACTAATGCGAGAGAGCTGTTGTTGAGAGGTGGTATAATTCTTTGTGGTTGCGAATTGAGAATTAATGGGATTTTGTCGCAACTAAGTGTCCCTACTAATTCTTCGTTGGCAACTGGTTGTGTGGAAAATATTCTTATTTCACAATTAAGTAGTTGTAAGTAACTTAATAAGGAAGGAAAACTCTTCCCTTGCAACTGGTTGCGAAACGTGGTTGCCCAAATAAAGGCAAATAAAGAAATAATGGAAAGTATGATTAAAACTATCATGTCGTGGCAGTAAGTGGAGATCCACTAAAATAATAATGATAGATAACAAAGCGACCATCTGGTAGATTACCCAAAGTACGTTCGAGTCTCATAGTACTTTTCTGAGTACATTTTGCTGTTGAGGCATGTTTCCTTCGTGGTTTAATCCCCGAGCATCCTTCACTTGTCAACTAGCATGAGTGATGACATCATGAATAGAACTGTCGCCGTAAGTCCAGAATATACAGATTGATAACATTTTCTACAGGATACTTCATTTTTACGGATATATCTTTTGTGCTGACCGAGGTTGTTATTATACTCATTTACGCGATAAGATTTTAATATCATTTCCAGATCTAGTAGGTAGGAGAGAAATGGAAAAGTCGTGTTATTTTTACGGCTTGACTGATTAGATCGAAGTTTTTCTTTAAAGTACGATTTACAAACATAATTTACAAATATGTGCGCATATCATACAAGATATACGTAAATATTCTTCAATATCATAAAATATAATACGTACGTAGTTGTTAAATTTTGTGAGTGAATACAGAATATGGACCCCGTACCAAATCTCCGAAAACGGATGCGAGTATGCTAGTAAACAGAAAAGCGGCTTATCGAAAAACTACCATCCCTTTTCGAATTATTTTCTTGATAAATATGCTTTTTATACGCGGGTGTTATGGCTATGCTCGTAAATATTTGATATCACACAAAATAGTCGTAACTTTGTGGTTTATAATCATGACGAGATCGATCAGTGGGCGAGAACAAATCAGATCTTTATATAAAATGTTTCCGCAAAGCCCTAAAGTCAGACAAAGAAGACTATATTGTGTGAACTCTTTTTCTTTTGTATGCCTGTGGCCGTATTGTAGTGACTCCCCGCAGGCGGTATAACGTGAAACTTAAATCGGATCAACACTGAATGCGTTCTGGAAATCGTCGGTACCCCGCATGCGGGTCCTATCGCCTAATGAGAACGGTTCCTCGAATACGAACCCTTGCATGCGGTATGGAAATCTACCGTAGCCCGCATGCGGACCCTATCGACCAATAAAATGTGCGTAATAAATATCATCCCCACTAATTGCTGTTACCTTCACATCTAAAGGTTGCAAATAAAGCGATTTCATCAGAAAACCCAGACTCGGTTTGTTTGCTGCTATTAGAATCAAACCAATTTTGCGGATGTTATCTGTAGTATGAAATTGAATGCATCTGTTTGGGGGCTCCGTAAAACATGCAAGTGCTTCAAAAGTTTCCGTCGCCAGAAAAGTTAGGGAGCCACTGGCATACCTAGATCATTTTCAATATTGGGCCAATACGGACTATATAATATTTTCTTCGGTTTCCGCGACGTCAAACGTTTAAATAAAACAATTTAAAAGGATTTTATCTCGTATATTAATTATTTGAGTCCTCCCTGACGTTTGGGTAGCTTTTCAGTTACCGTTGTCAAAGGTTGACTGAGAAAAACATATTTTTTCTCTGTCAAAGTTACATTTGTGCAAACTAACCATTTTGAGAACAGTAACTGGAGAGCTACCGAAACGTCTACTATTAGGGAGGCGCCATCTACCGTAAAGATTCAGACTTTTCTTCGTTTACGTTAGCAGACGTTACTGCTTTAATAAAAATAATTGAAGCATAAATATGTCTAGCAGCGGACGTCCATGGCTGAAAGATATAAATAAATAGAAATATTAAATTTCATCAACTATCATTATTTAATTTTTTTGGAACACCAATGCTAAACTAAACACAAACCAGTATGTCATTTTGCACGCAACTTGAGTACAATTTATGGAAGCGTTCTCGTTCCAAACAAAGACGGGAGTAGCTACTGCTATAATAAATAATGAAAAATCAACTTCTACATATCTGGTTTTAACCAGTAAACCCTTTCCTTTATTTTGTAATTAATATCTTATTTTTTTAAGCGACTTAATTAAAATGTTCTTTTCATTTATTTAACAGTGAAAAGTAAATCTAAGAAGTATTTTACATTCCTGACACTCGCAGGTGGTCCAAAATATTTAAGATATTAATAAGAGCAAAACATAAATAAAATTCATTTCTGTATCACGCGCATTGTGTTTTATGAAAGATGATACAAAGAAAATGACTTCAACCATATAGGGCATAATAATATTCATAAATAATTAGATGAAAAAATCTCGTGTCATCGTACATAGTTGCTGAGTTTCTGCGAAAACTTATTAACGTATCCTTTGATAGAGGCTTGCCGGTGACATCCGGTAATGGAGGGTTCTTTTTACTGTTTTATTGACTTAACATGTTTTTTCATGATTTTACAGTAAATTCTGTCTCATTTTATTTCACCTTTTCTGGGGCAATTCTTGTAGTTTTATGAAATAAGTTAATTATCATTTTCCTGCTTGCCTGTGAGTACTTCGATTTATTGAAATGTACATTAGTTATTTTCAGGAAGGACTTCTATATTGGGCTTATGTAGTGTTTTTAGCGTTTAAATAAACTTGGTAAGGTGAAGATGATCGATTATGTAATATTATGTCATCAATTTTTTTTTATTTTAACATTTCACTTTTGTACATAATTATTATTAAAAAGTTACACAAAAATCAATATGTCAGTTGTACTTGTATTTAAATGTTAATCATTTAATACTTCTTCTTGAATCATCTTTTCAGGAAGCTGGTTCTATCATAACTTCTTTCTGTTATGAAATATATTCAGCTCAGCCAATAAGAATAATTTTGGAATATTTTAACCATCCTAATTTTCTTCATGATACCGTTGTCATGAACAAAAACCATAAAATGTTGAGTTTATTGCGCGTGAAGGGTGAAACAAGACCTACTAAATGCGGTCTGGCGTTCCAGTTAATGTCATTACCAGAATTGAGACAACATTGCTACACTACTGCTTACTAATTAGTCATAAATGTATAGCGTAGGCTTTAATTTTTTTTTTTTTATTTATTTACCAACAAAAAACATACATAAAATACATATAAGTAATTTCTCGCCAAACTGTAACGTTTATTGGCGAGACGCGCTCAATTTTAATAAAACAACTTAGCGTATCTTATCAATAGAATAAGCAATGACGAGATATCTCCTTCTCGACAACAACTTTCACAGTTGAGGTATCCGATTGTAATAGGGTAGGATGAGTTCTTTCAACCTGCTGACAGCATGTTATTGAGAAGGAAATCCCTAAGCTTTGATTTTAACAGTGTTTTTCTTAACTTTGGTTCTTGTCTTAGCAAATCTATCTTATTAAATATTTTTGGTACTAGGAATTTGGACATTCTTTCACCATAATAGTTTTTTACTTTTGGTTGAACATATTTTTTTTGTTTTACACTTCTAGTTTCATATTTCTTATTCGTATTAACTTTGTAGGGCATTTCTCAGGAGTGTCATTTTTAAGTGTCCGGGCTTGAAAATGGTTAAATTTACTATCGAATATTTCTGAATAAAATCAAGCTAGTACCTAACGGTTTGTGTCGTCTGGCGAGCTATGTAAACATTTCATGATAATTCATTAACATGACAATAAAAAAAAGTTATTACAAAAATTGACGTTCACTGGGAGCGTCCGCTTACCAGATTTGTTGAAACAAAAAATCATAACTGGATATTGGGTCTGGATTCTATGATTTCAAATGTGTTCCCGTATTCAGCATTAGTTTATTAATCATTTTGTTCCTATAGATATAATTTATCTGCTAAACATTTTAAATAAAAACAATTTTTCGGAGCGTCCGAGGGTAACTAGTGATTTCGGTGTAAACTTTAAAACACGTCAGCACTGCCTTAAAGAAGTATACTAGGAAACCCGCAGCTCGCAAGCAACTAGCTTCAGTTGTGTTCTCATCGCCGCCGAGAGTAGACGTCGGCTCAATGGCTTGTAGGTAGAGTTCGTGTGGGTTCGTTCGTCATTCGGTGGATTTGGTTACGTGTTTTGTTGAATTCGGTGGAACAATTTGTGTTGTTCAGTGATTGTGTGTCTGCAATTTTATAAGTGAATAAACTATCTTCGGGAGAATGTAAGTCCATAATAATTTGTTCGTGTCTATATTACTTTTAGTATTCCTTAAATCGATAAAAAACATTAAATTTTGAAATCAGTGGAATTGATTTCCATGAATTCGGTGTAATTTTTGACCACTGAAGTCAATAAAAATTGCCACCGCTATCAATTTTTACGATAAAACCAACTGGTTTTACATTATTTCTATATTGCCATGCCCCTCAATCGGTTTCTCAATGCTTATAATCGTGATTTTGTTAATGCAGCATAGTTCTGACTGTGATTCTCTTGTTTACTAATTTCGGTGGGTTGCTGTTCGTTAGGCTGCTTTCACCGGCATCTCATTGGCATTTTAGCACATGGTTTACCCATCTCGTTGAACTGGTGCATCAGGGTATTATGCCTCAACAGCCTGACACTACGAATATTCCTAAGGGTCGTCATTTCAGCGAGCTACACATCGAAAACTATGAAGTATTGAGCCTTTGATTTCGGTGATTGTAAAATCTTAAATATCTTATGAACCACTAAGTTCAGAAGAGGGCCTTTGCTACCAATATTTTTTTAAATTAGGCCGTTTTTATATATTAAAGTCACGAATCAAAAATATGAAAAATAAAATTGACCACCGAAGTCAAGCAAAATAGCTCGGCCCGGAGAATCGCCCTGTACTCTTCGCTGTAGTAGTGTTCTAAACCTATCAAATATTTAATTTTTTTATCAACTGGCAAGATTTTACATAACGGGAATAATGTATCATACTCTTTATTACAGTTTTCTTTTACGTTAGTGATTGTAAATTGCGTTATTTTGAGCATATCTACTTATTCTGCTCCTACATAATATGATTGTATTTAGTTAATGGAAGTTATGACGATAGTTGTTATTAGATAATATCTTTTGTACGAAATATAACCGAATTCAACGAGAAGAAATTGTTTCTCCAAGAACAACTGAACGAGTTACCATAAGAAAAACCGAATTCGACATAGATGTATGTGCCTATAATATTTGAGGACTTCCCTCGATTCCCCGTTGAACTCATCAGATCTTCACCAATATTTTATGGGACCAACTTGGAGATGCCTACTCGAATAAAAAAATAATGACGAGTTTCTTAGGTAACAAAATAAAACAATAAAATACACCAAATTGAGAACCGGCCCCTTTTTGAAATTGGTTGAAAATAATCGCAGTTCGTCGCCGCCCCGGAAAATAGTAGTTCATAGTAGTTAGTAGGTAAGTACCTAGTCAATAGAATGTCTCTGCTCACTAACTCAATGTTTACTACTGTAAATCAAATCACTTCCTATATAAATAATATGGAGTAACTAAACTTATTTATCCCGCGCTGTTTATATAACGAAAACACAGTTTCTTCATAATATATTCATAGACTGTACATACTCGTACGTATATTTATTTAGGTTAAATTACGTTTATTTGTGAGTATGTATTTAGTTATGTTTTTTTATGGAATTTTCATGTATGTTTATGTATTGTTATTATTAGTTTAAGTAGATTTTATAGTTTTCTTGATTACTTTTTTGAATCGCGTACTCATTTCATTTATTAATCCGCTACCCAAAGGTTGTCTGGAAGTGATCGTTCTTAAGATATAAGATACCTATTCTTTACTCGTAATATAATGCTAAGTTTTATCTGTATTTGTATTACTTTGTTGTTAAGCTCACACGACAACGCTTTGTAGATATTAGAATATATGTGAAACAGAGTATGGAAAATAAACTAAGTTAGCGCTGAATGCTGACACTACGAGTACAATACACATTTAGTTAATTTCGTATATAAATCAGCCTTTACTTTAACTGGTTTCAACGTCTGGGCCTGCAGGCCTTGGCATGACAGCGAAGCAGTGCGCCAGATGTTCTGATGTTCGCCAGCTCTGTTCCGAAATATTCTGTAGTTTGAGAAAATACCTTAAGAATTACTTGACTTGATAACTATTAAAATATCTACGAAACGGGTTTACCACGTCGTAAAAGTCGAATATTGCTCGACATGTTTCGAATAAGTTCGCGATATTGACTTGACTTTAAGTATAAAATGGAGCACAGTGAGTATACGTATAAACTATTCAGTCTTACTTGTTTTATAAATTACTAGCGACCCGCCCCGGCTTCGCACGGGTGAAATGCTGATAAATTATGCATGTATTATACATAGTTATGAACCTTCCTCTTGAATCACTCTATCTATTAAAAAAAACCGCATCAAAAGCCGTTGCGTAGTTTTAAAGATTTAGGCATACAAAGGGACATAGGGACAGAGAAAGCGATTTGAAGTTTGGTGCAATATACCATTTTTCTTTAAATAATCATCAAAAGTTTTATTGACATATTCCTTCCCATTATCACTTCGAAATACTTTTATCTTTTTATCCAGTTCATTTTCTACTCGACTTTTAAATCCCACCAAAAACATTTTGTGTAAAATTGGCGGCCAAGACTCACATGCTCATAACGCTTTCGCTGTAAAAAAGTTGTTAGATCCCTCGAAAAGCCAAGCCCCTAAGCCCTGAGTTTGCTAATCCTACACCTTGGCTTCAAAAGTATGGCTTGGCCGTTTCATAGAGTAACGTAAATAAGTCTAACGGACCGTCTGACCCATACGGTATCAAGAAATCAGGTTTATTTCTTCATGATAAAATATATAAACTTAATTCCTTACCATTTAGGCCGGACAGTCCGTTAAACTTATTTACGGAACGGCTTAGGGGCTTGGCTTTTCGAGGGATCTAACAACTTTTTTACAGCGAAAGCGTTATGAGCATGTGAGTCTTGGCCGCCAATTTTACATAAAATGTTTTTGGTGGGATCTCATTTCTTTTTGTAAGGTAATTTTTAATTTTTAGGTTTTTTTTTAATTTTTTTTTGTGCTGAAGCGTTTCTAAGTAAGTAGTAATAATAATTGTGTATTTAAGAAATACTTACGTTTAGCACCATACACTTCTATCCCTCGTTATGGAAAGCCTATACAAACTTTCATCCCCTTATTTTAAGGGTGGGGGGTGATTTTCTTAAAATCCAAGAATGTGTATTTCATTTATAACAATGAGTCCCAATAGGTATAAATTTTCAGACCTCTAGTATCAAAATTTACGAAATTCTCATACAAACTTTCATCCCCTAGTTTAAGGGGTTGGGGGTTAGAAGTTCAAGGTTTCAGAATTATTCTATTGTTTGTGTACTAAAAATAGCTTACATACCAAATTTCAGCTTTCTAGGTCATCGGGAAGTACCCGATAGGTTTTGATACGTCAGTGTATATATACATGAGTGGCAAAATCGGCGTATTTTAGGTACCAATAAAACCTAAAGTATAAAAGCTAGATCAATGAAATTAGGTACATTTTATATCTTCCCTAACAGAATCTTAACCTGTGAATTTGGGCGCTCTGGTGTTAACTGAGCCAAAGCTATGAGCGGTTCGAGAAAAGGTAGGTAGTGCCCCGCTTCTTTTTTGCTCATCTTGGCGGGGGCACTACCGTGCCCCCAGATTCCATAAATTTATTAAACACCTCCGCTTTGTTTTTCATAAAATACACAAAGACTTTACGTGAATAGTCATCAATAAAAACTGTGAAATACCTTGAACCTCCAATTGATGTGGTTTGTAGCGGACCACATACATCACTGTGTATCAACACCTCTAGCAATTCTTTTGCCCGGGAGCCATTACTTGGAAAAGGTTTCCTGGTTTGTTTTCCTTCTAAACATGTAACACGTACACAACTTTCAGATTGCGGTGACAATTTCACGCCGGTAGTACAGTTTGGCATTTTAACAACACCATTAAAATTTAAATTTTTTGATGCCACAAGTAGGTATCAGTCTCTGTAGAAGCTGCCATCGCTCGGTTCTCATTATTATAAGCTTTAAGTCTGTAGGTATCATTTATCAGTGTAGCACTTACTACCATTTGCCCATTTTGATTTTTTATCTGACAGCCATCAACATTAAATTCTACTTTACAGCCTGCTTTAATTATCTTACTCACAGACAGCAAATTTGTGGATAATTCTGGTATAAATAGAACATTTCTAACCTGGATTTCTTCACTGCCAGTCTTATTGGGTACTTGTATTATAACATCACCACAGCTTTCGACATGTAGCACCTTATTGTCAGCTATTCTTATGTGGTTAACAGGTGAAGCTGTCTCATTCACCAACCATTCCCGGTGCATCGTCATGTGGGTTGATGCGCCAGAATCCACGTACCAGTTCATTGTATCATTCACCTGCATGGTTGAAATGGCTGCTATAAAACCATTATTATCTTTCTTATTTCTAACCTCAGACTTATTTTTCCTATGCCAACAATTCTTACTTAAGTGCCCATACTTACTATTACTCTGAAAGCATCAGGGGCCTTTTGATTTTGACTGGGATGAATAACCTGGCTTGACATTTTTGGAGTTTGTGTAAAAAGTGGTAGTGTCTGTTTTCGTTACCTCTTGCAAGAGCTTAGTTTTGATTAAATCGGCACTAATTTTTATACCCGAACTCTCGATGCCTATTATCATTGGCTTGTAAACATCTGGCAAGCCTGCCAACATCAGTGTCCCGAGCCACTCATCATCCACTTGAAATGATATATTTCGCAACTTATTAGCTGATGACATTAATTTATTTACGTAATCTTCAACGCTTGTACTTGTTTCTAATGTAGTATTTATTAAGTCTTTCAATAAACTGACTTTACGGAGTAAACCTGAGTCTTAAAAATGCATGTAATAAATTGTTCCAAACCTCTTTCGCTCTTTTTGCCTCTTGTATGTGAACATATAGCATAGGGTCCACTAAGAGTATAAGCTTTGATTTCGTTTTAAGATCCTTCTTTGAGTCTGTTGTTTAATTTTCCACACATTCCCACAAGTCCTCATGTTGTAGGTAAGCTTTGACGGCAAAACTCCAGCTTGTCCAGTTGTCACGGCCAGTGAGCTTTTCAATTTTCATCATATGATTGCTTGATCCCATTATTTATACTTTATTATACGCAAGCTGAAAAAAAATCCGGCGACCGAACTAACTTTGAGGTTAAGTTAACAAATTATTTTCGTTACTATTTTAAAACTTAACAAATAATTTTAATAACTTATACAGGTAGGGCTGGGCCCATAACCTGATAAATTAAACAAAAGAAATTAACTTTCTTCAAATATAAGTATTAAAACAAAAGAAACCTTACAGAGCACACAATGACATGGCAAGATTATATTATAGCGCAGAGACAGTCCTTATGGAATGTCATAACGTCAGGTGAGGGTGTGATCATTGTTGCTATTAAATAAGAGCAGGGGCTATTCATACATTTCCATCATATAAGTACATCGCACGGGTGCAATGCTGATAAATTATGCATGTGTTATACATATAAACCTTCCTCTTGAATCACTCTATCTATTAAAAACTCAAAATCCGTTGCGTAGTTTTAAAGATTTAAGCATACAAAGGGACATAGGGACACAGAAAGTGACTTTGTTTTATACTATGTAGTGATGATAATGTAATCACAAGACTCTCACTTCCTAAAAATCAACCGTAATTACTATTATGATTATACTTTAGACAGCTTTTTTCTTACCAAAGATAAAGTGTTTAAGGCAATAACATGCTTGTCATAAGTTTATAGGATAATAATTTATTAAAAATGTAATTAATATCGTACCACTTTTTACTTTGTTTTTGACGTAACTTAGAGATAAATAATAATAAGTATGACTGTTAGTACATACTCATTAAATGGCATTTTTTAAACGATCAAAATAATCAACCCGTTCATAATTTTAGTTAAATAAATACTGTTCAATCACAAGGTATGTCGTTACGAAATAAAAGTAAAACTTAGATCCCGCCGGACGAAAATATCCTCCCTCGGATTCATCCTGAGATACGGTTTTCAACGGCAATACTACGGAAGCTTTATTTGGGGCCTCACGTGTGTGTATAAAAGGTTGTTTTATAGGAAACCTTGCAGTTTATTCTTTACTAGCTATGCCACGCGGTGTTACCCGCTCATCCCACAGGAACACTAAATTTTTCAGGATAAAAAGTAACCTATGTGTTAATACAGGGTGTCAGCTACCTTTGTACCAAAAAAATAAATAAATAGGTCCAGCCGTTTGAGCGTGAAGAAGTAACAAATTTACACATAAACACACTCTCAAAGTTTCACCTTTAGGTATAAATATTAGTTTGATTTAACCGGCGCGCGGCGGCTCGATATCACACAGACTCTCGCAATGACGATTACAAAATATAGATACAACATTTAGTAAATGGTGGGCTGTAATATCCATACTTAATATTATAAATGCGAAAGTGTGTTAAAAAAGCGCGAGTGTGTGTGTCTGTCTGTTACCTCTTCACGCTTAAACCGCTGAATCGATTTGAATGAAATTTGGCATGGAGATAGTTTAAGATCCGAGGAAGGACATAGGATAATTTTCATCCTGAAAATTATCCCTAAAAAGATTTAAACGTGAGTAAGTAATTCATGATGACATTGATGACCCTGTAGGAAATATAATGATTAGACCAAAAGCACAATTGCTCTTACATTTGCTTAGGCGCTTTTAATAATCCCTTTTATTAATTAAGATGATTAAGTGGATATCTATCGTGTTGTACGAGGTTGCTTCCATACTTCCAAGTTCCACGCGGACGTAGTCGCGGGCAAAAGCTAGTTTAAAATAGTTTCATAAATTATGTATGTATAAATTCCAATCTCCCTATAACTTACGGTTGTAGCGTTTTTAGTTTATTTTTCACTGGCTGGCTCCCAAAAGACATCACCAATGCAGACCAAGCTTTTATGTTTCTACAATATACTTAAATATTTGTTGAGTTACGATTATATCTACTTTGTATCAATGGTCTATAATCTACTTTACACATTGGTATTATCATGACAGAAAACCATCTATGCTAGGTCGCAGATTAAGTTTCATGCCAATTTTGGTCACGGTAAAACAATAACACTATGAAACCAATATGGGTGCATTAACTTTGTTTTCTTTTCGTTGGTTTAGTGGTCAGAAAAAAAACAAATCCATGCAACATGTTAACGACGTAGTTTGTTTATAGCCAGAGGTAATAGTGAAATCGAAGCAAAGAATAATAACTTGGTTTCGGAATTATAAGTTATATTAACAAACTACTTAACCACGACGCGATGTCGTGTCTTCTATCCCAATTTAAAGGCAATGTAAAAAAATCAAAAAGCCCTTTTCCATTATTAAAATATGCTTTCTCGAACGTACAAAAGCCGTTCATAGCGGAACGCACCAAGTACCGAGTGCCGAAGGCGGCGTCTTATTAAAGTCACTTATTGAAGTGATAATGAAGACGCCTGCAGGCTGCTCGTGGAGTGGAGCCGTTACAGCTAGCCCGGCTTATTTAACAAGATATTCCACAACTCGCTCCATCCTTACTGCTAATTGTGAAACGTAATGTGGGCGATGTACTCTATTTAACCATGCCAGTTCAGGGCGGGTATTCGTCAAGGCATTGCGATATCAATAATGGGGCTATTTCTAAGTTTTATCATGGCGATGTAACGCACTTATAAAAAAAATTAGGGATAGGAGATATAACAGCTTATTTTCCCATACTATCAGTTGAAGTACGTTAAGTTTAGTTTGCATTTGCACCTGGTGAAGCATAAACTTATAAAAAAAGCCACTTCACAATAGTATTTTAGTTTAATTATTAAAAAAAAATGAGAAAAGATATATAGTGCACAGTTCCCTAAAACAAGTATGTACAATTTTATTTACAAAACAGTTAAAACAGATCATTGACCCGCAGCTGACAACTTCGAAACCCGCGCGCGTAAAATTAAATGATTTTTATGCCACGTAACATAATAGAGTTAAATTTCACCCGTGCGCAGTGGAAGGGTTAACCTCCTAACTAAATTTTTAAATAACAAAACACAAAATAGATATTGTTTCCGAATTACTTCACTAACCGCACTAAATAAAATAAAAAAATCTAACACTTAAACAATATAAACAAACTAAACTAAAAGCAACTACGTTCTACTGACGACGGTGGCGTAAAAAAAATGCATTAGGGCCACATAAATGTCCGATCTGGTTTTGCGGCCGCGACCGTAGTCAGCTCGGTCGTTGACGTACAATTTGAAATAGCAAACTAAACTTAAAAAAACAATAATAACTAAATCATAGGCAACCGGCGAACGCAGTGAAGAAAAATAGATATAAATAAAAAATATTTTTATGGTCGCTTGTCAGTCTAGCTTAGCTTGAGCATGTGAAGTGCATGTGGAGAAGGTGATGATACTGCTCGGGCTTCCCGGGAAAACTGGCGTCGCCTAGAAAATCAACTCCAGCTTAAACAACGCCACCCTGTGGCTCCCGTCGACGACTCAACAGTCCAAACAGCCGTTGGTTATTTAATTTCCGGGCAGAATACTGAAAAAAAAAGTGTGTGTGTCAGCTCCGACGCACGACTGGAGTTTACTCTTCAGGCCAGGCGCGCACCACGATTTTTTTTTAGTCGCGCGATAATTTTGTCGCAGAAATAAGCGTACTTCTGGGTTTATGAAAATCGTGGTGCGCGCACTCTCATATAAACCCATATCTTGCATTTATGCGACAAAATTATCGCGCGACTAAAATCGTGGTGCGCGCCTGGCCTTAAGAACGATTATAAAATATATACTCAATACATTTATTGCACATAATGATTAGTAAATAGTTTAAGTATCACATTATGTACCCTGTTGGGTGCTGCAAACAAGAACAAGGTAGGCACTTACATAATATTAATATACGAGTATAATATACAACAAAATTACAATATTTTACAAGGAAAATTTACTTCCGATTCATTTTTAACAAATTAGAGAGAGCATGAGTAGTAACTAAATAAGGAAGCGTGATGTAAAGCGCCCTCGAGCGGCTAGTTTTGTTACTACAGTCTGCAGTGCTACGGAAAAAAACCGTATCTTACTATGCAATCCATACAAAGATACGACCTTTCTACCGTAGTATCGCAATACTTTTTTTTTTTAATCTATTAATTAAGGACCTTTGATCATTTTTATGAACATGCCAGCTCCAGCAGGCCTAATACACAACATCATTCATCTAAAAGACATAGATAAATAAAAACATAAACCGTATAAACTTAAAAATAACATGTACACGAAAACAACTAAATTTGTATACACTATTTACATTAAAAAAAACTGTATACAAATTTAGCCGATTCCGATAAGTGTTCCGCCAATATTGAATTGAACATTACATTCAAGAAAGATCTGGTATTAGACCTAGCCGTTTACATTAGACAAAAACAAACTTACAAAATCACCTTCCTTAAAAAACTCCTTAAATAAATCCAAAATCTCCTTAACAACAACTCCAAACAGCGTTTTGAAGTTCTCCTCCCAACTTTCGGTAGAAAGCAAAATATCCTTCGTCTTCTCAACCAGCCTTTCAAAAGAAATACGTCTCTTCTTCTTGTCCTTATTTTGTCTTTGATCTTCCATATAAGCCCGCTCAATAGTAGGCTGATTGACCAATAGACACTCGGACCTCTTCACATCTGTTACTCTTTTTGACTTCCGCGGCTTACGAACCTCTTGTTGTGGCTCGCTCTCTAATCTGTACTGACTTACTCTCGCTCGATCGCTGGCCCTCAGCCTGACAGACAGAATCTTCAGACTCTTTAGATTGTAACGGCTTCGACAAAACAGCACCTCTATATGACTTTCCAAAACTTAAGTCATTCTCAAAAACAGATGGCGCATCCTGACTACAAACATCCGTATCCTTTTTTTCCTTTTTTTGCATATACAACCAAAAAGCCCGTTTATATATACATCCCTCAGCAGACATAATCCTGCGAATTTCTTACTCCTTCACAAAAACCGGGCACGACTTATCTAAGGCCATTTACAATTAATGCATCTAAAAATAGTCGTTTCGCAATTGGCATGCTCCCCGCCGCATTTCGGACAAGTAACTTTAGTAGTAGGACAAAACCTGCTCAGATGACCGAACTTCCAACATATTATTGAACATTGGGTAACCGGGAAAGTGTACTGATTTACCTTAAATCGGCAACCGTAGGCATAAACATATGGCGGTAAAGAAGTTCCATTAAAACACAGACGAATAGCTTCAGCCTTAACCCAACGCCCATCATGATCCAAACGGTTCAGTCTACATATTGACAAAATGTCTTCAGACCCTTCAATATTCTTTAAAAATTCGTCTTCCTCAACCTCCAACTCAACCTGCCTTATAATTCCATAAGTGCAGCATGCCATATTAGACCAATAAGAACGTCTCGTCTCATTGTTAAACTCTTGAGAAGCCAGAAGCTTCTCCGCATCATCCTTAGAGTTAAACTGTATGCGAACTTTACGTGGACCCATAAACTTGACGGATAAAATTCCTTTTATACCCTTAAATTGCAGCAACTTTGCCAAACCAATCTGTTTCGGTAAATCTTCTTTTGACACTATATAAACTTCAAATAGCTAGTCAGGCACACCGTCCGGCTCCAGCTGCGTTTTGGTGGTTGCTAAAACCCGCAAGCGTTTAGGTTTCCTGCCTATTGTGATAAAACTATCACTACAACCACAGCTTTCGTCGCTCAGACCACAAGCACGCTTCACCGCTATATGCCGCACATCCGACATGGACTCAGCGTCCGATACAATATCCGATTGACTCGGCCCTGCCTTATTATCAAACTCCACTTCAGATAGCCACGACGGAGCTGCCCGCTGCCCACATTCTAAAAGTGACGTATCACTCACGACACCTCGACTTGACTCACTCATCGCAAAAACAGCGAAAAGGACTCTAAAACTGAATTAACTTATAAATAAAATAAAATTTGATAAAATTTTCAACCGTCGCCTTTGACAACCAAACGTCAATCCTCGCAATACTTATATTTTTGGAACGTATCTGCCGTGCTAATTTAAAAAGTCGTATCTCAGTATACGATCGGGGTAAAAATACGACTTCTTAATTTAGCAGGTTATGCGTTAAGCGTTATAGACTAAGCTCCCGATATAAAATGACCTTCACAGAGATGTTTATTTGATGAAATGTGTTTTATATTGAGTTTAAAATGTCAATAAATATATTGCATATGGGTTGCCTAACAAATTTTAGTCCAGGGTATGTTTAGTTTAAAATTAAATTTTTTTTTTTTTTACATTTCACCGATTTGATTATTAGATAAATTCATAATTAAATAATCTTTAATTTTATTTAATTTCAATTCAACAATCAGACCTTTGCAAAATGCTAGTAGGTATAGATTTACCTGTTTATACCTGGCTACCCAATAGTTGTGACGGGAAAAGAATAGGCAACCTAACGTTTGCATATTCTATGGGCTTCATACTTTCGATTGGTATAGAATTTATCTAATATTAATCAAACCGGTGAAATGTTTAAAACAATTTTTTTTTATTATTAATTAAACATACCCTGGACTAAAATTTGTTAGGCAACCCATATGCAATATAATTATTGACATATTAAATTAAATATAAAATACATTTTATCAAATAAACATCTCGGTGAAGGTTATTTTATATCGGGACCTTAGTCTATAACGCTTAACGCATAACCTGCTAAATTACGAAGTCGTATTTTTACCCCGATCGTATACTGAGATACGAATTTTTAAATTAGCACGGCAGATACGTTCGATTTTACACCCCATATTTTTCATACCCCGGGCTTATATATGAAAATCGATTCTTAAGGAGTAAACTCCAATAATATTGTAACCATAAGACTTTTGAACCGCAAGAATATCTAAATAAAAAATATCTTAAAGTAAGTCACGATATAATATAAATAACGTACTTCGGATGCCCAGCCGTTAAAAAAAACAGACAGATCCGCACAACGTTGAACTTATAGCACATGAAAATCCAGGCTATAATTAAAATAAATAAATATCAGACAACCTAACACAAATCGATCTAGTCCCAAATTAAGCTCAAGAAGGCTTGTGTTATGGGTACTAGACGACGATATACGTACTTACATAGATAAATATATACTTAAATACATAGAACAACCATGACCCAAGCACAAGTATTCGAGTTCATCACACAAATATTCGCCCTGGCCGGGATTCGAACCCGGGACCGCCGGCTCAGTAGGCAGGTGTCTTCAAACCGAGCCAAACGCGTCGTCAAATTGAAATTTTATAATTTACAGAAAATAAGTCCAAACTCAAAGCGTCTCGAAGTAACGAATAAGAAACAAATCATTTCTCCATGTCAACCCGTCAACAAAAATCTGATTTGACACGAACGAAATTTTAAATAAAAACATAAACTTATTGTTAACGGCCAGTACGACAAAGGAGGTTAACGTGCGGTTGATGAAGAAAGGTAAGTATGCAGCGTGTTATGCTGCACTGGCCACTATGACGTCGGATACAAATGAGGTCTTAAGTTAAAGTAACCTGGTTATAGAAACTAGGTTTAGTTTTCGTCTGTGTCCTCCTTCAAAACTTATAAGCATTTATTACGAAATTTAAAGAAATGGGAAGGAAATATTTTGTATCGGACCGTTTCAATTTTTGCGTAAATTATTAAATGGCAGTCCCTCTTAACAGGAAAAATTAAGCCTTTGCAGGAAAATTTTGGTGTTTGGCATATCTGCCTTTCTGATTATCATCAGAAATTCTATATTAGTATAACACATTAAACAAATATAAATTGAAATGTGAATAACCCAATAAAATTTTTGCTCCTCAGTTGTATGCGACATACTTTCTGTAGGTTATTTTTTTTATTGTTTTAGAAGTACGAGCCTTTTAGCATACGTTATGTGGTAGAGGTAGAGAACGCTCGGTGCGCGAGTTCGGCCCTCACTTAGCTGTTTTTGTTTGCTTTTCTAGAGTCATATATTTATAGTGGTTGGTGTTTATGACATAAAAGGGTAATAATATACGGTGTTTGATGAGTGGGAGTTCTGCTTCGACAGGATGAACCTTCTGAACCCTCAGACCATTATTAAGAAGGAGTTCCATCTTGAATAATAATAATAATATTAAGGGACAATCATACACAAATCTACCTAGTCCCAAACTAAGCAAAGCTTGTACTATGGGTACTAGACGACGATATACATAATATATAAATACATATATAGATAACATCCATGACCCAAGCACAAATATTTTGCACAAATTTTTATTGCACGAGGGAGTTATGACGACATCAATTGTTTTTCGGGATACGTATCTAATGAAAGAGCTTCATGAGTTGATTATTATTAAATTACAGCGAATTATTTAAGCGAACGCAAGCCATTATTTCTCAAAGTAGCATTTGAATTGTACGTGTGAAAGAGACGTGGAAATTATAATGAATTCACAGCAAGATAATTAACATTTTAGCTTCCTTAATTAAAAGAGTGTTTAAGTGATTGAAATCCGTCTGAATTAAACAGGGAACCGAAATAAGCCATCATTAAAAGGCGAATTACCTCTTAATTAGGGGTCGTTGAAATTGGAGTGGACTCTTCCTTTAAATAAGATTAACAGGCTAAGCTTTGCTGCCCATTCAACTTCAGGTGGCCATTGTTGGAAAACCTTCCTCTTTTTCCATCTTCTTCAATTTACTCTACTGATTAGTTGATGGCAATATTTATATTAGGGAGTTTCCGGTTTAACTGATTCTACTGACCTACACATATTTTTACTTCACTGAGCTCAAGCCGTGGCCTATCATAGACAACTATTAACTTTTACCAACCACTTTGGTCGTTGTATCTTTAAGACTGACAGGACCTTTTAACACTCGAGCAGTCACTAATGGGCCTACTAGACCCAGTGTAGCGACCATTTACGTGTTATAATGTTGGTGCACTGGACCCGATAGCGACTAAATACGCGAGTTGTATTTGTATTCTCTTTGGCAATTATTTATCATTTCCCATTTTTTAGGAATCAATATGCCCACTTCGAGGGATTTGCTGAAAATGAAGATACCAGATTTTACTAACGAAGAGATAGTGAATGAAAACTGTTCAGAAATTTAATATCTTGTAAAAAAGTGAACATAAAAAACGTTGTGGGCACTTATACCTACTATTGTTATTTTTGTCTACAATGTGATCTATTTCTGTGTCCATTTCAAAGTCAATAACAGTACCTACTTTATAAAAAAATAGTCAAGTACAAAAATGCCGGTTCAGGTCTTCTTAAGGGAGAACGTTATTTTTACGATAAGTCGCAAAATTTAAGTAATGATATTGTTTATTATTGCATGATGGTTTTTTTTATTTCCTAATTTAAAACTAAACATGATTTTTCTCATATATTTATTTTATTATACTGCCGCCATAACGAAAAAGGGCACAATTAACATTTGGATAAACTCGAGAAAATTGAGATTGAATGATTTTTTGTTTCTTGCTAAGTTTAGATATATGAACGTTCAATTATAATATTTTTTTGAATGAGGAAATTTTCGTTAACAATAAACCTGTGCTACTTTGTACGTACTTTTCTATTTTGATTTATAGTTTTCTAGATAAATCAAAGATTTTTTTTTAATTTAGAAAATTAAATTGAGAGAAAATACAATTGCAACATATAAAAGGCATAACTAACCAAATGAGCCTTTTCATTCTGACATATTCAACCCATGGGATATGAAATTAGGAAAATAAGGCACATTTCATTACTTATGCCTTTTTGTTTTGAAATTAAAGTAAATTATTTGTTAAAACTTAAGATTTAATAGGCATCTAAAGAAACTTTAGCTTATGAAAATAAATATTTGTGTTAGTATGATGATACGAGGCAGGTAATAAAAATACTAGTTTATAGATATTTTTTTTTATTTAAAGTTTTGGCCTCTAAGCAAAAAACAATCAACGCTATTCTAAACTGATATTGATGATTTATACAGAAGAAAAAAACAATATAAGTGGTACTGTACTGAAAAAACTAACTAATGCTCCTACATCGTATGCAGGTACAAATGAAGACACAGTTAACTAACGTAGACCTTGTCACGGTTCAATAAGGTTTAATATAATTCACAAATGTACAGTTATCAGTGTCTTCGACAGTTAAGTAGGTTTCAATTCAAACAAGCTAACATCATTTTAGTTACCTATCATAATTATTTCAACGAAACTAAAAAAATACTTATACAAAACAGCCCGCTTTCAGTCTTCAATAGTTTGAGTTAGGTCCGCAGAATTGTTATTAACTGGTAACATTTCCCAAAAGGCTCTTCTATTTGGAGGCATTAGTGGCCCAAGCTTAGTGATTATTGCCGACTTCCTCTCAGATGTAATACCTCGTGGTTCAGTTTTTTGGCGCGGCAATGGAATACCAAATTTGAAATGCTTAGCTTTGAAAAAATCCAGTTCAATTTGTTCGTCAGTGCTGTGGCTGGTTTTGTACAATATTGTTTTAAATCCCCTTCGGAAAATTACCTCGGACATATTTTTCATATAAGCTCGTGGGCTGGACTTTTGTAACTTATATACCGAAGAACAGTCTTCAAAGTCATAAAAATCTTGAACTGCCATTTTTTTTATGACAGTGTGGGCACTTGTACCAGACACAGCCTCACAAAAATCATCAAAGTCGTATACTCGCTTTTTTTTTTTCAGATATTGTTCCACTCTATGATGAAACTCATCAGCAGCCATAAACGTATGACCTACTTCCAAATAGCGTAACTTAATACTTTCGACGCTAACTTCACCTGAGTTCACTAAATGAACCAAATATGAAAAAAGTGTCCAATTTTTGTTTTGTGCTGCGCAGTTGTCGAGCCACAAAATTATATGTTTTAAGTCCCGGTTTTCAAGGAAAAATGCCTTAAAACAACTTAATATGTCCTCTTTTTTTCTACCTGAAATAGCTTCGTGCCATAAGACTGCTAATGTTTTACCATTCTGGTGTAATTTTTTATTTCCTAAAGGTACAAAACTTTGGTTGAAAACAATTAGTCGGGGGCAAAACATAACAATTTTGAACTCGTCCATTCGAGGCAACATAATAACCTTTTCTAGATCAACTGCAAATATTACAGTTTCAGAATCGTTGTTCTTAGCCTGGTAAGCAAGCGCTCACAAACGAAGTACCTACTTATTTGATTGGTTATTAATAGAAAACACATACACACATTTAGTAGCTTTTTACGCAATCCGTTGTGGTATTTTATTATAAAATGTATAATAGCCGACATGTAAGTCTTTTGAAACAACCCTCAATCACTAAAAAAATATTATAAGCGTATTTCCTTAACAAAACATTGAATTTGATTATATTAAAATCATATACATACAGCTTAATAACACAAAACAAGTAAGGTAGGGTAGGTAGGGTAGGGTAGGTACCTACTTAATTGTTAGTAGGGTACTTACCAGAATCCGGACGAGCGAGCGTGGGTTACGCGTTGACTTCTATGGCACAACTGACACGATTTGTTTGTTTCCGTAAATCTGCTTACCTTAACTTTGTGAAGTGCATTAAATAAAAAAGACATCTGGGTAGTTGTGCCTTTTATTCAAAAAACGACAAGCGGCTCAAATCGTTGAATACTAAACTAAAACGGCACATTTCGCCTCATATGCCTTTTTCTTTTAATTCACTCCAAAGTGCCTTTTTAACTAAGTGCTACTTGAAAAAATAATTAAGCCGTAAGTCATAATTGAAAATATATGCCCTTTTATTTTAATCGTAAAACAACATGCCTTTTATTTTTAGTAAATATCAATAGTTCGGGTAGTTGTGCCCAATTTGCTTATAGTAACTCCTAAAAAAACCATGCGAAAAATTTAAAAAAAATATAGACAGATGCGTCTTTTTTTCCTCTTTCCGAATATGTATCTAACTCAATTTCACAAAAAATGTTAGATGTGCCCTTTTTCGTTATGGCGGCAGTATACTTGGAGAGCCAACAGCTTAACTTATGCTAATAGTGACATAACTAGTAATATAGAGTTAATTATGGGATCTCACATATTATAATATTTCAAAAGTTTTTATTATATCGTCAGTAAGTTATTGGTTGTTCCGCAATTACATTAAACTCAAGAGAAAGCAAAACCAAGCAGCTTGACGTGAAAATTCACTAACAACTTTACTGAGAAACAATAATGTAACAACTTTCAAAAAGACAAAACTAAACAAACTACTATTGACAAAAATATAATAATCGAACAAAACATCATAGTACTATACCATCTTAGCTCTTTAAACTGGGGGTGACCAAAGAAACAAAAGCGTAAATAGATATAGAACTAATATTTACTGACATAATAAAATTCAACTAACCGTACAGTGCCAAACTGTGTGTCTATAAGGGTATCAAAAAAGTATTGTTGAAATTCTTCTAGCTGTTTTCGTCACATAAATACCTACAAACAAATATCGAAAGTAAAGTTTTTTTTTAAGTATGTATGGCATGTTGGTAATTTGTGGCTTTCATAAAACTAATCGAACGCTGCATGCTGCTAAGCTATATAATTACATATAATTAAAAGTGTGCTGATAATCACAAAGTAACTGTGTCGTATAATCGCTATACCTAATCGTTAATAGAAAGTATACTCTACACTAACGAAATGCACATATGTGCATTTCGTAATATATGCAAAATACACACGACACTCCGTTCCATTAGATAAAAAAAAAAACAAAGAAGCGTTAACACACTAGGTATTCTTTCAAATAAATACATTTTATTTATTTATTATAAACTAGCTCTTGCCCGCGTCCTACTACTACGTCCGCGTGGAACTTGGAAGTATGGAAGCAACCTCGTACAACACGATAGATATCCACCTAATCACCTTAATTAATAAAAGGGATTATTAAAAGTGCCTAAGAAAATGTAATAGCAATTGAGTTTTGGTCTAATCATTACATTTTCTACAGGGTCATCTATGTCATCATGAATTACTTACTCACTTTTCAATCTTTTTAGGGATAATTTCCAGGATGAAAACTATCCTATGTCCTTCCTCGGATCTTAAACTATCTCCATGCCAAATTTCATCAAAATCGATTCAGCGGTTTAAGCGTGAAGAGGTAACAGACAGACAGACAGACAGACACACTTTCGCATTTATAATATTAGTATGGATATGGATTTTATTTATCCATTTTTATTTATTTTGACTCCACTGGATACTCGTAGCAGATTCAAATATCACTCATTTGTTCTATTGGATGCTGGAATTCGAACCGTACGACCTTTTCATATTCAGTATAACCATCCAACAGGTCACTCGGTCAGTCCTTTGATTCTCAGATTCACTCCATTACCTACGCAATAAAATAAATCCTCACTTAATAACACACCATGAGCATGCCTTTGTCTGTCTCCCCCGAAAAATCTCTGCGACAAAAGTAGAATTTCAACAGTGTCCATTTATTGCGGGAATGCTTTTCAAAGTTTTTATTATTATGAGTATGAACGTGAGTCCCCGGGCCCGTGTAATTTCGTTAAGTCTCATCCCACGCACGTACACAGATGTACTTAAGGGCAGTATTGTCTGTTATTGTAACCGCGGTTGCCCTACAATTTTGTTTTGTTTTTTTTTTCATTGCAGCCTATGTATGAGCCATCGAGAGCGAGCTGCAAGCCGTCTGGTTGAGTTGAAGCGAAGCCTCAAGTGTTGAAAGGTGTGGTGCGAGATTATGCAGACTCTCCGATTTTGAGTGAAAAAAATGAGTTTTTCAGTGTTTGTTTTCCGTCCCCTAAACTTTCACGACTCTTATTAAATTACTTCAGGCCAGTAGTTAGAGAAATTTATGTCTGCATAAGTTTACCCAGTCTGTGCTGGCTTCTTGAGGCACCTACGCTAATATTAACGAGGCAAAACACAATCATATGAATATGACAAATCAATCTCAAAACAATTCCTCGTTTTATAGGCTGTCAGTATAGTGTCTATTGTTTTCCATGCATTTGATTAAGTTTACTGTGCGATGCGTGCGGTTTGGTTTTGTGGTGAAATAAAAAATGTTCGGATTATATTCTATTGTTCGTTTTTTTTACTTTTATTTAATTACATATATGTTATCAAAACACTATACATACTTCAGCGAGGAAAAAGATTGCCAGCCTCGTATCCCTAGGCGGCTATACCTATTCGGCAGGCAATACCCATTTTCCCGGCCTATATAGTACATAATGTACTTATGTACTAAGCACTGTCCAATAAATTATACCACGGCTTGAAAGATCGATACGAGAGCCACAGCCTCATAATTGACAAGTGAATATTGCGTCCGTCGATGATGAGGGGGATCATGGCACTAGGGTGAAAAACTTGTGGGGCAACCGGCCTACACGACTCAGCTCCTGTCGTTTGTGCGACAAATTTTCGGCCGGTCACCAGATGCGTAATGTTGCGGATGTAGGCTTATTATATTTGAGTAAATACACGTCTGTTTCTCCAAATGGCTCAATGTTTGTTTTGCATTTAATTAAAATATGAGTTTCAATCTACTGCCGTTTATTACTGAGTTAAAAGATAACTGTGCCGTCATACCGAAATAGGGCGCTTCTACATAAACTAGAAAACGGAGAAAAAAAATATTTTGTAAATTTGAAATTAAAAAATTCGCTGCGTGAAAGAAAATAAAAAATTTGATACTGTTTTAATGCAAAAACGTGTAAAAGCATTTGAGCTTTAGGGGTTGATATCCAAAATCCAATTTGGATAACATTTAATAATAAATAAATGATATTTTATCTTTTCTCTTAGTAAAAAAAATACAAATAAATACTTTTATACTACAGTAAAAAGACGTGTCTGGCTAGAAACGTCTTTTCAGCGTAGTAATTTATTAAAATGTCTTTTTTACTTAGTAATAATACGCATAGCGCATTTTAGTTAACGAAATAAAAAGGACGCATTTAGCCATTTACTGCTTTTTAACGTAGGTTGTAAGTAAAACATCGACCTACTTAAAAAGAAAAAAGCAGATACGTCTGTAACGCATTTTGATTTTTGACCAGCCCTAACACTTGGTACATTATTGTTGAAGTGAAGGAAGTAGGCAAATGCTTTTATTTTATAACGTTACCTACAAATAAGTTTTAGTTTTACCGCTTTATAAATGTCAAAACGGAATTCTTGCATTGACTTTTTATTTGTTTCAATAAAAAAGTACAAGTGTATTTGTTTTCCGAAAACGTCAAATGCCATTTGAAGCAACTGATTTTAGCTTATGCTATGCATTTTCTATATGGCCGTTTTCAGGGTTCCGTACCCAAAGGGTAAAAACGGGACCCTATTACTGAGACTTGGCTGTCCGTCCGTCCGTCCGTCTATCACCAAGCTGTATCTCAAGAACGGTGATAGCTAGACAGTTGAAATTTTCACAGATGATGTATTTCTATTGCCACTATAACAACAAATACTAAAAATAAAATAAAATAAATATTTAAGGGGGGCTTCCGTACAACAAACTTTTTATAGATTATGGTACGGAACCGTTCATGCGCGAGTCGGACTCGCACTTGCCTAATTTTTTTTAATAATTGTACCTGTCTCCTTTGAAGAAAATATACCTATATTTTAATACGACAACCCTTTCAATTTAAAGAAAAGCAAACTAATATATTTATGTATATTTATTACTTACAGTAGACTCAAAATGTACACCAGACATCAAAGCAAGAATAGGTTTAGCAAACGTGACTGTTAAAAATAAAAATAATTTAATGACTGCAAAAATATCGCAGAAAATAAAAAAATAACAAAAGAAAACTTTTTATGGGGTGCATAGTTTTCTATGGGTGTGAAAATCGATCATGACGCAAAGGTACAGGAAGGTACTGAAAGCCTTCGATGGTGTTGGCGAAACATTTAACAGTAAATGGTTGAACACCATAAGTCCGGTCCGGTCCAGGGATAGTGGCGCTACAAACAGCTTTCATATGGCAATAATGTGCATACGTTATATTATTAAACGTCAGTACCGATTTATCACAGACTAAACTGAAAACATTGTTTACCGGAATGCTGCTCAATCCTTCGTTCTTCTTGCGAAATAATTACTGAATTCTATTGAAAAAACTTGACTTTTATCACTATGAACAGTTTTGGCTTTATTATTAAAAATACTAAAATGGAATATCTAGTCCTGTTTCCTCTTTGTTTATATCAGTGAAATTCACTGACTTTCAACGTTAGTTACCAAAAATGTGTCGTTGCCAGTAAAGTAGTACCACTAAAAATCCGCATTATGGCGTGGGTTAAAAAACACCCTGTTAGAGTATACATAACATACTATATCAGCTACACCGACAGGAGTTTGAGTCTTAAATTTATGATGATAATTTAAATAAAACCTTAAAATTTTCTTCAACTGCCTGGACGCATCTGATTGAATTGATATCCAACCGCGAGCCCCCTTTACCCCGCACGCTTAACTATACTACGTAGAAAAGACGGTACTGGCACTTGCGCCTGACTTATTGCGACTTAAATGGTGATTTCACTAAGATGAAAAGGCGCAACTACGCAGTCTTTTCTTCATATTTTCGTGTAGAAGTGCCATTTCTTTTTATGAAAATGTCCATTTTTTTCTAAAATAATAAAACGCTTTTGCTCAGATGTGTCTTTTTATTTTAGCATACATCAGAAATGCCTTTTCTCATTCGTTTTATACACGGTCACGGTATCCCGCAGATACGTCCTTTTTGATTGTAGGTTTCACAGGGTTCTGTTCATCTTTAGTCAAATTTAAAAATACTGGTAGATCCGTCTTTTTTTGCTGATTCCGAATATGTATAGAACTCATTTTTGACAAAAATGTTAGATGCGCCCTTTTTCGATATGACGGCAGAACTGCCGAGAAACGTGCGCCGTAAGGCAACGACAGTGCGAACTCGTTGAACTTGTGATTGGTTTTTTTTTTAATCTAGATGCTAGTGCACGCTGTGTGAGCTAGTGTCCTGGTTGTATCAAGAAAAACATTTATTCGTAGAATATCCACGCTGTTAGAATGGTATACCTTCACTTGCCCGAATTTCAAATGCCCGAATTTCGTCTGCCATAATATTCAATTGTCCGAATCTTGTTTCTTATAATTATGTTTCCCATAATCATTGTTTGCCATATTAATCCTATGCCCGAATCTTTGTTTCCCATAATATTAATTCCAATAATCACATTTTCCATAAAGATTGTAATCCATAATTGTCACATGCTATAATTTCATATGCTATCCAAATGGAACATTACAGGTTAGGTTTGTTTATGACCCCGTATAGCGGAGCGTCAAAATACAAACCCAATCTAATCTAGTTTTAGAAGAACTGCTACCAAATAGTGCATGGATCTAAAACCGAAAACTATAGGTTAGGTTAGGTTTGTTTTGTGACCCGTATAGCGGAGCGAGCGAAGCGAGCGGAGCGTCAGAATGTTTGCTTCAAAATACAAATACTAATCTAATTTACAGTTCCCTGATTTACAATCTAACCTAGTTTTAGAAGAATGCTACCAAATAGTACATGGATCTAAAACCGAAAACTATAGGTTAGGTTAGGTTTGTGTTGTGACCCGTATAGCGAAGCGAGCGGAGCGTCAGAATGTTTGCTTCAAAATACAAATCCTAGCCTAATTTACAGTTTTAGAAGAACTACGATAAAAGGGGGTGCGTATTTTCTCACATAACTTTTTAAGTCCTATTATCTGAAGTCCGAAAATATTTCTTATACAATTTTATATCATAATGGTCACTCTTCATAAATTTTTTTAATACTAACGATCGGAACTCATAATCATCAGAACTCATAAGATTACTAATCATACAACTTGTTTATACTAATATTTTTTTTCATATATTTTCTTACACTACTAATCTAACTCATAATCATCAGAATTCATAATCATCAAAACTCATACAATCAACACTCATACACCTTGTTCATACTAATATTTTGAACCACTACCAGGAAAATAGATTGGATTACAAAATTTGAACGAGCGAGCGAGCGAAGCGAGCGAGCAAAACCTTTCAGAGCAGATCCGACGTGGCCGGGTTAGGTTAGAAGGTCAGGCGGGAGCGAAGCGTAGCGAGCTCCCGCCTGGCCTTCGAGGTTATTTTTTTTTGCGTCCCGAAAAAAAGGCTTGCTTATATTCATACTGTTTACATACAAGAACAACCCACCGAACCAGGAAAATAGATTGGATTACAAAATTTGAACGAGCGAGCGAGCGAAGCGAGCGAGCAAAACCTTTCAGAGCAGATCCGACGTGGCCGGGTTAGGTTAGAAGGTCAGGCGGGAGCGAAGCGTAGCGAGCTCCCGCCTGGCCTTCGAGGTTATTTTTTTTTGCGTCCCGAAAAAAAGGCTTGCTTATATTCATACTGTTTACATACAAGAACAACCCACCGAACCACTACTAGGAAAATAGATTGGATTACTAAATTTGAACGAGCGAGCGAGCGAAGCTAGCGAGCAAAACCTTTTAGAGCAGATCCGACGTGGCCGGGTTAGGTTAGAAGGTCAGGCGGGAGCGAAGCGTAGCGAGACAATGTCAAATGCATAGCCAGGTTGGATTCGCACAGAAACAATATTTAGTATGGCGTTTAAATATTCTATCAAACAATATTATGGGACTTAATACTATGGTAAACAATACTTATGGCATACGTATCATTATGGCATATAATATTCGGGAATACAAGAGTATGTCAAATGACTTTTCTAGGAAACGAAACATTCGGGCAAATGAAATTCGGGTAAGTGAAATTCGAGCAAATCAATATTATTGCATATAAATTTCGGTCAAACAATAGACAACCTGTTAGAATATTGAATTTTAAGTCATCATCATCATCATCGATTTTCGCTTCTCAGGTTGCATTAAGTGACACTGACAAATTTTGGATAGAACTGTTACCTATATACGCGAAGTAAGTATTTTGTTGCATCCAAACTTGCTCATGATTAAAGTCCTTGAAATAGGTATATCGAAACAAAAACAGTACTCAATTTTAACAAATACAAATACGATAAAATTAACGTATTTCATATTATTTGAGGTATAAATAATATTCGTGTCACTAAAATCTGCCATACATGGCATGCGAAGTTGAGGGGTTTAGGTAATATGCACGTACATGTACAAACTACTATAATCTAATTAATTCGTGTACTTACAGTATAAATCACGACACGTTTGTAACTATTATTTATAATCAAAACAGGAAATACTAACTATTAGAAGATTGAATATTTCACCGCCAGCTTGCGTCGATCGAATACAAGTAGTGTCTGTATATACCTAGGTAAAGCACAATACTATTGTTTAGGCACACTATTGTTTATCGACAAACAGCCCGCGTTGCTTGTTTGGATGCCTCAGTACTGTGTACACTTAGTAGGTACACATGAATATATATCATATTATATTATATCAAGTTTTTACTTCATCTATTTCGTATATATGTCTTAGGTGGAAGATTTTCTTGTAATAAAATATTATTTAAAAAAGGAGCAGATAATTTAAAGGAGTTATGCAGCTTAAAAAATTAAGCAGAAAACAATAAAGAAAATAATTTTAAAGGTACACCTACCAAGCAAGTCTTGCCAGATTAATTAACCGTCTGTGAAGTTTAACACGACAGCATACTCCATGTTTATCTTATTACATATGTTTATTATAAACTTCGAAGTTTATGAGAATACAGGTTCCAGTTAAATGGGAAATATACAGATTTACCTACCATAAAAGTTTTTAATAATGTAGCCACATACAATATCAGAATAGGACACAGGGCTACAATTTAAAAAGATAATTTATCAGAGGCGTAAATTGAAAAATATGTTGCATTACATCCTTCTGGAAGTGAAAACGTGGGTAAAATCCGGAATATAAAACGATATAAAAAATAATATAAAAGAATATCATTATGTTAAATATATATTATTTAACAGAAAATAAATTAAGTTCACTCAACGTGAACGTATTTATTATATTTCAGTTTACGAAGTTTCGGATGCAGACAGGTATTGTGTCAAGGATTTAAACTAAGAAATATATATATAGATAAAATTAAAATTTTCTTTAAGAATCAACAACAAAGACAAATACAATATGTTCAGAAAGTGCTTTCTTCCATTTTATTTGTGTCAAATATCTAATCGGTGAGAAAGGCGTTGTCATCAAATCTGTCGCCGGCGGCCCATCACTGAGTCACCCTCAGTACTTGATTGAAGCCATCTAAATGCATTAGTAGTACCTAAACATTCGTTACATCTTCATGAGAGGGCTGAAATAGAGAAAACAATTAAGTTTAATTATGATGAGTGTAGAGTTAATACCATTCAATATAAAACAAAGAAGTGTGTCAAAGAAGGAAGTGTGTCGAGCAGGGTTGCATACCTGATACTCAAAGTATCGGAGAGATACTTGCTGAAGGTGATACAGGTATATGCACCGACCTCTACACACCCTGATGAGGAAGTAGATGCTATGTATGAGGACATCAGTAGGGCCATACATACCACTAAAACCTACTTCAATGTTGTTATGGGGGACTTCAACGCGAAACTGGGCATGCGAGGCGATAATGAACTGAGAGTGGGGCAATTTGGGTATGGGCAACGGAACCCCAGGGGTCAAAAGCTGGCAGAATTCATGGAGAAGGAGGACCTCTTTGCGATGAATTCCTTCTTTAAGAAGCCACCTCAGAGAAAATGGACCTGGATGAGTCCCGATGGGTCCACTAAAAATGAGATTGATTTCATCATGACCACAAAGCGACGAGTGTTCAATGATGTCTCCGTGATCAACAGGGTGAAAACTGGAAGCGATCACCGAATGATTAGAGGCACATTGAACATAAACGTCAAGCTAGAAAGGTCCCGTTTGATGAAATCTACGCTCCGACCTTATAATGCCCATATCTACTGCCCCGAAAGCTTTCAGCTTGAGCTGTCAAATCGCTTTGAATGCCTAGAGAACTGCGAGTCAGTGGACGAGATTAACAACAGGTTTGTAGAAACTGTCCAAGCGGTCGGGTCAAAATATTTCAAACCCCGTCGTAGACAGGCCGCAAAAACTTACCGATCACACCCTCAAACTCATGGCAGAACGACGTTCAATCGCACTGCGGACCTCCGTTGATGCTAAGGCATATCGGCAGCTCAATAGACAGATATGGAAGTCCTTGCGACGAGATATCCGCAACTTTAATACAAACAGTATTAGAGAGGCGATAGAGCGGAACCAAGGCTCCAAAGTGTTTGCAAGAGACATGTCTATTGGGCAAACCCAGCTGACGAAGCTGAAGACGGAGGACGGTAGTATAACGTCGACAAAAGCCGAAGTTTTGGGGGAGATCGAAAAGTTTTATGGGCAGCTATACACCTCGGTTACTAAACCTGTTAGTAGCTCAGCCGCAGATCCAAGAGCTAAGCTGACCCGACACTTTACCGAAGATATCCCGGACAAAAACAGTACTCAGAAACTCTTCAACTCCGTCTTGCTCGAGGGAATGACGCCAGAGGCATGGAACAGAGGTGTGGTGGTGCTCTTCTTCAAGAAAGGGGATAATACCTTGTTGAAGAATTACAGACCCATCTCGCTTCTGAGCCATGTCTACAAGTTGTTTTCGAGGGTCATCACGAATCGTCTCGCGCGTAGGTTCGATGACTTCCAGCCTCCCGAACAAGCAGGATTCCGAAAAGGCTTTAGTACCATAGACCACATCCATACGCTGCGACAAGTTATACAGAAGACCGAAGAGTATAACTTGCCACTATGCTTGGCGTTTGTGGACTATGAGAAGGCCTTCGATTCGATCGAGACTTGGGCAGTGCTACAGTCTCTCCAGCGGTGCCACATTGACTATCGGTACATCGAGGTGCTGAAGTGTTTATATAAAAACGCCACCATGTCGGTTCGAGTACAGGAGCAGAGCACGAAAGCTATTCCTCTGCAGCGAGGCGTAAGGCAAGGAGACGTTATCTCTCCGAAACTGTTCACCGCTGCATTGGAAGATGCTTTTAAACTCCTGGAATGGGAAGGATTCGGCATCAACATTAATGGCGAATACATTACTCACCTTCGGTTTGCCGACGATATTGTGGTCATGGCAGAATCGCTCGAGGACCTCGGCACAATGCTCGATGGCCTTAATACAGTTTCCCAACAGGTAGGTCTTCGGATGAACATGGACAAAACAAAGGTAATGTCGAATGCCCATGTTGCACCCTACCCAGTAACGGTTGGGAGCTCTACCCTCGAAATTGTTGACAAATATGTTTACCTGGGACAAGTGATCCAGTTGGGTAGGTCCAATTTTGAGAGGGAGGTCAATCGACGAATCCAACTCGGCTGGGCAGCGTTCGGGAAACTACAAAATATCTTCTCGTCCAAAATACCTCAATGCCTAAAGACGAAAGTCTTCAATCAATGTGTGTTACCAGTGATGACATATGGAACAGAAACGTGGCCTCTTACTGTGGGCCTTATAAGGAAGCTCAAAGTTGCACAGCGCGCTATGGAGAGGGCTATGCTCGGTGTTTCTTTGCGAGATCAAATCACAAATGAGGAGATCCGTGAACGAACAAAAGTCGCTGATATAGCCCGACGGATTTGCAAGCTGAAGTGGCAGTGGGCGGGGCACATAGCACGTAGAACTGACGGCCGATGGGGCAGTAAGGTTCTCGAATGGAGGCCACGCACCGGCAAGCGCAGCGTAGGACGTCCACCCACAAGGTGGACAGACGACCTGGTAAAGGTTGCAGGAAGCCGCTGGATGCAGGTCGCTTCCAACCCGCCGATCTGGAAGTCACTGGGGGAGGCCTATGTTCAGCAGTGGACGTCCTGTGGCTGAAATGATGATGAATATAAAACGCTATATCAGAGAAAAAAAAAATTAAATGTTTGAGGAACTCACAGAAATCGACCGAGTTCTATACAAAGTAAAACTTGGACTAGAGGCGACGGTTCATAATTATTATAGATAAAAATAATATATCAAAATATTCGTCACAACCATAAATATGCGTGGTTATCAAACACATAATTGTTCTTGCCGGGATTCAAACCCAAACCGCGAGCTTCGAGGGCCATTGAACAACTCAGCTAAACTATCATCAAAATCTAAACACAAAAACGAGAATATAAAAAGTCAAGAGTACAGTGGCAAAGCATCCGTCACGTTTTGACACAATGCGAGTGTGAGTGACAGATGCTTTGTCACTTATTTATCACGTGATAAACGCAACCGTCATAGGCCCCCCTGAAGTCCCATTCATCATCTTTAATTTTCTTAACGATTCTTGTAATTTCCTGTAATTATAATGAGACTAATAAGTGCCCGCAACCCGCAACGTTATCCGCATAGGAAAATAAAGCCATAACCCTCTTTTTCCGATCATCCCAGGGTTTTAAACCGGCACAGCCTACGGAATAAAGCGTCACAAAGGCATAATTATGTCTGGGAAAATAATTAATTTATTGATAGGTATGATACCTACTGATATCAATCAGACTTAGCTTTAATCTCTTAATTTTCTTTCAAATTACCTATGTACTAACTGTAATAAGGAATAAATCGTTCGCTACTATTATATATATTATTTATTCCTGTTAGCCCTATAGGCAGAGAGAGAGAAAAGATTATATTCTGGATAAATTCAAGCTTCCCGAGGGATAAACAATACAAACAGTGTTGCCACTGAGCCAATTCGCAGGCTACGTAGTAAATTCCTTTTACGACTCATAGTATACTGTCTGTAAAGACTGGAAAGTGTGGGTTACCATACTTATTCCGAATGCCAATGAGGTTTAGGTACTGGCATTAAACAAAGAATTGTATACAAAAAGAAAATTACACAAAACAAATACATCTTTTTTCAAAAAGAAAAAATGAAAATAAACTTCATCAAACTGCCTTGGAAATTATGAGAATGTATCACATATAATATAAATAACAGGCGTGAAAACATAAATCTCAAGAACGATGTCAGATCTTTTTAGGAAAGTGATTATAACATCACATATGGGCTACGGTAGATTATCTTTTATTGTTCGCAATAACTGTGCAAAAAACATGTTTTTTATGGTTTAAAAATATATTTTAAATATAAAATGAAATAAATTACCGATTAAAAATATTTGTTTTATTTTTGTTCGTTTAGAAACCTTGTACTGGGAGGCGCAACGTGGGACAGGAAGGCCCTTAACAAGGTAGACCAGTGATCTTGAGAAGGTCATGGTAAACTGTTCGATGTGCGTATAGTTGGAGCGTTCAGCGTTGAGATACTTAGGGAGGCTTTTGTCCAGGAGTAGACGTCATTCATTATTTTTTTTAGATTTATCTTCGAGGTGATAATTATCATAAATTTAACGATTTCAGGAAATAAAACAATCCGAATAAGTAATTATGTCAATGAAAATGAAGCATTCCATGAAAATGTCTGTCGATAGAATGAGGCTAACCCTTCGGAAGGGTTTTGACTAATGTCAATCGAGAAAGACAAGACCAAGGGAAGGTAAGCAATCAATATTATAATGTAAATTCTATTCTATCCCCAGTCTCTCGTTTGCCTTTTGAAGACGATAAAGACAAAGTTGCGTATATTTACATAGTTATCTGCCTCTCGGGATTCTGAATTTATTCTACACATTTATGAGTATGTCTTTCAAGCTATGTAGGTCCCGGATACCATTATAAATAGGTACTGTTCTCGTCTTACATTTACATTCTGTCTTGTTTTTCTTATTATGCTTTCGACTTTTTCTATTACCAATTACATAATTGTACAAAAGAAACTTTAGGGAGTAAAATCTTTAAAAGATTTTAATGACGCCATTCCTAATTGCCTGAGCGTTTAGCTCACTGCTAAATTGTGTCTTTAACGAATAGCCTGGAATACAATATTAGGTTAGGCACGTGGAGTTTAATGCGGTGAATTTATTTTGTTCAGTTTCACTAAACTATTATTAGTACGTTCATACAACTATTTAATATTCCCAAACAATTTGATAAGACACATAGGACTACATTCAGAGTTTCTAATGACATGGATCTCAGATATGTCTACTTTAGCGATGAGCTTTAATTACTCTTAAAACTCTACTCAATAGCTGTTGCGTATCGAAAATCGATATTGAATGGTCACATCACAGAAATAATGCCATATAAGATTTTAGAATACAAACCTAACCTCAATATAACACGAATCTAATTGATGATAATAATCTTAGTTTTTCACTTTTAGTCTAAGTACTTACGCAACAACTTGGAAAAAATCATCCCACTCACAGCAAGAAGGTATATTTATTCGTCGTTAAAAACCTATTGAGATAAATTTAACAAAAAAGTTAATTATTATAAAGCAAATTATTATTTCATATTTCAATCCAACAGACACCACAAAGATACTAAATAACGAAAACTATTCTAAAACTCTCGTTTATTACCAAAGCATCTAATAGACTAAACAAAACTTTGAGTGTTCGAACTACCGCTGCCGTGATAAATCCGACCCAATCTGGCTGTAACCGGTTCAGTACTTATGTACTTTAGTACAATATAGTAAGGATATAGAAATAAACGGCTTAGACGAAATAATTCGGCGGCAAACACTATACCCCTAAAGTTCTAATTCGGTAGACAGTGTCGCGACCGGAATAGTTTCGGGATAATTCAATTATTATGTGAACCGTGGAAAATAGCGTAGATTCTGCAAATACCGGACCCTTTTTGTTGTGTGTATTAATTATATAAGTAGTTGGAAAAATGATAAATAATAAATTCTACAATTATCATTAATATCATTCATTATACACTTTTTAGTACTAAATAAAATGGAAGAAGTTTTAACTGGAAAACTATCGTGAAACTCGGGCATTGTGAGAATAGACTTCGTCTTCATCGAATATGGTTTAAAAATTAATCAAATCAGCCGCAAATCAACAAAAATATCAGTTTACGTTAAGTTTGCACCTTGTAACTAGGGCATCGGATACAAAGGAGGTCCAAACTGTACATAACCGGCTTATACAAATCGAGGTTTCGTTCTAGTCTCTTTTCTCTTCCAAAACTTTACCAATCCTTATTTTATTACCTTTAAACTGAAATGGAATGGAAAGAAAATGTTCTGTGTAGGAACGTTTCGATTTTTTCGCAAATGATTATAGAATTTGTGTATCAGGCGGCCATTTGTGGCGGAGTTTTTGCTAAACACAGACGCCTAGTAGGGTAAATCGCCAATTACTGGCCACCGTTCAATAACTGGCCACCTCATACTAAAAATGAACTCTGTTAACCTGCAAACTGAATTCATTTTAGTATAACGTGGCCAGTTATTGAAGGATGGCCAGTAATTAAAACCTTATACTAAAATGAATTCTGTTTGCAGGTGAACATAGTTTTTTTTTTAGTATGAGGTGGTCAGTTATTGAACGGTGGACAGTAATTTGCGATTTACCCTACACAAATTCTATAATCATTTACGCTAAACTCTAAACAGTCCAACACAAAACATTGCCTTCCAGATTGTAAGGAAAAATGTGCCGTGGAAAATACCTCTCAAGTATTTACTTTAATTTATTATTTACTTTTAACCTTTTTTTTTGTATTGTGCACGAAGTTTAAATAAATAAATTAAGTCTGAGTTGAGAGAGTTCAACCTAAAAATGAGTTCTACCCCAATTTGAGATTTTGATGATGATTATCTTGATTCATTAGCTGTAATGTCGAATAGAACCTTCAATATTCAAACTAGCATTTTCGCGCTCATATTAGGTGAAAAATTCCAACACTTTTCGCAACAGCGGCAGCGGCAGCGATGCGCAATACCTGTGTCTCGCTCACTCGTATGGCCACCGCGCTCGGAACTCTAGCTCAACCGCTCGCCTCGTCGCTGGTCGCGCAGTCATGGCTCTTCGTAAGCACTGTATCGGCCATAAATCCGTCTCCATCCATCCTTTTTATATATTTCGAATATTGCTAGTCGAGATAGCTACTTAAAAATATGCAAACTCAGAATCGCGTAAGTACGTGTGAGTGTAAACAAACCTTCACCACACCGCGACCTCGTACAGAATACAATAAAAAATAACGTTCTGCTCACGGGCAATTGGGTTTTATTTAAATTGTACGGTTTTTGGTTTTCGAGTCCCCTCTTTATTGTTTTAAGGCATATTATGTATCATAACTTTTTGACTGAGCGAGCGAAGCATCTCTGTTTATGCGTCGCCGAAATTTCTTTCTTAACTATTTCGCAACCGAGGATTTCGTAGCGCTACGCGCGTAGCCGATAACATATGGGGAAATACGTATGTAGCGAAAACTCGCAACGAGCACTGTGCCGGGTGGACGGGTGTTGAATGTGTTAATGTCCGGATTTGAATGTTCGTATGTCCTGCTGTTCTCGCCTATAGGCCACCTTTCTCAGCAAGCTGATTTTCATGAATTTGTGTGAGTAGGTTTGCTAAGCGTATAGATTTATTTCTTCATTTTTTATTATCATCAATTCAGTTTTTTAAATTGTTCAAAATGGCGGAGAAATGGGGGTTGAAACCGTAAAAGATGATAATTTCCCGTTGTTTCGAAACAAACTCACACGCTCTACAGCTCTACTCGTAAAGGAAAAAGAAGAAAAAACTCTAAAAAATACAACCTAAGAACACACGTAACTAGGTACGTTTTACAAAGAACCAACAGCTTTTCAATCATCAGCGAACATTGCAAAATGAAAACGAACCACCTTTAAATATTAATTATTAACATTTAAATCACCTTTTGAAGTCAACTTATCCTTGAGAGTTAATTACATTGGCTGAGTAAAAAAAAAAAACAAATGTTGCTTACATTAAGAATATTAAAAAAAAAAAGAACCTTTAAAAGACACTGACACACAAATGTGACAAATCAATAATACAAAGCAATCCTTCCTTCATAAGAGGTGAAACCTCTGCCAGTCGCTAACAGTGCAATTTAGAATACAAGTGTCTTAGAGAAATTCACTTGCTTTGACACAATTGAAAAATCTGTAAAAAAATAAACATGGTATACATAAGGATCAGAACAGTGAAAAACAATACAATACAACAATACTTTATTGCACACCGATAAAAATTATATATTTTTTTTAAATAACGGCAGACAACAAGCGGTCTTATCGCTAAAAGCGATCTCATCCAGACAACCTTTGGGTAATGAAAATATCTTGTTTATGTAATATTTTTTATTTGCACAAAAGAAAACCTTACAGTGATCATAACTTATATTATAAGTGACGGTAAATATATGTGTAGGTACAATTTATGTAAATTTTACGTAGAAAACTACCGTGAGTCTCAGACATAATATTCAAATACATGAACGAGTTCACTCACGTCATAGTAGTCGAATATTGCTCGACATGTGTCGAATCGGTACGCGATTCATCATCATCATCAACATGTCGAGCGATATTCGATTTCTACGACGTGATTAAACCCGTTTATGTGTTTTAATATACTCGTAAATATGTACAATACATACTATGCCACAGCCTTTACCGTGGCTATAGCGCATGTATTTCCGCTCAAAGAGAAGCTCGATTAAAGTCTAGAATACCAGTCTCAAAAGAATCTCCTAATTTTAATCTGCCATCATATTCGTGGGCGAACGTGCTAAAAACTAACAAGTCAAAGCATCAAAGTATTGGTAACGTGACGAGTGCCCAAATTGGTCGGCGTGCGCCGCTGTGTCGGTGGCAGGTTCACAATGGCCGTCTTGCTAATTGCTTGTCACGCGCAATGGCACCTAATAGCCGTCATTTGATGGCGTATTTTCCAAGGTGTTCAGGGAAAATACTATTGTAATCTGTAATATAAAACGGGACACGAAACGGAAGGAGTTGATAGTTAGTCATTTACGTGTATGCATATAGGTAGTATACAGACTGGGTGTTCGGCACATATAATAATAATAATATCCTTTATTGTGCACCACATGAAAAAGATTAATACAAAGAAATAAAGCAACGTTAAATAGGGTAACAACAGGCGGTCTTATCGCTAAAGAGCGATCTCTTCCAGACAACCTTTGGGTAGCAGCAAAAGTCGGAGGATACATTTTAAAAAGGTAGTGCAAGAAACTGGTTAAGAAACTTAATTTACACATACATCTGAATTGTTTGTAAGATAAATATATATAATAAATAAATAAATAAATATACATACACATATAACTTATAATTTACATATATATACTCATATATACATATAATATACGTACATGAAGTAATAACGTACATTCAAAATTAATTTCAGACATCACCTAAGGAAGTGATAAATAGTGCTGCTTCAGGTTACGTTTAAAGATGGGGAGGGATTGAGCTTTGCGTAAGTCGAGCGGCAAAGTATTCCACAACCGAATCGCTTGGCAGGCAAAAGAGTCATTTAAAAATTTTGATGAAGAAGGAATTGGAGAAAGAAGATAATTTTGAGAACAACGAACAGAAGATAGATATTTAAAACGCTCTTTTAGGTAGCAAGGTGTAGCGGGGTTGAAAAGTATATTATAGAGGCAGACAAGAATATGGGAGTTGCGACGAAGACGAATAGGAAGCCACTTGAGTTGCGAGCGAAAATGGGAAACGTGGTCATATTTGCGCAAGCCAAATATAAACCGAATACATAAATTTTGAAGGCGCTCAAGTTTATTCAGCTGTTCCTCAGTAATATCAGGAAAGCACACGTCAGCATAGTCTAAAATGGGAAGGAGTAAAGATTGGGCAAGCGTAATTTTAGTGGCGATTGGTAAAAAGTTACGGAGTCGTCTCAGGGACCCTACCGCAGCAAATATTTTCCTGCTGACCTCGCTGATCTGAGGAATCCAGGAGAGAGTACGGTCCATAATCACGCCAAGATTTTTCACTTGTTGTGAAAAAGGAATCAGTACACTGTCAAAAAATATACCAGGTAGAAGTGAAAAATCAATACGAGATATAAGTTTCGAACTACCTATAACTATCACCTGGGTTTTAGCTGGGTTTACTTTTAGACCATAACAGTTACTCCAGTTCAGAATTCTTTCTAAGTCAATATTTGTGTTATTAATAATTAAAGGCAGATCAACAAGTAAACCTTGTGAGTAGATTTGTAGATCGTCAGCATAAAGGTGATAAGAAGAGAAGATAGAATTAGTGATTGAATTAATGAAAATGGAAAATAGGAGGGGCGATAACACGCCGCCCTGCGGAACGCCAGCCTGCGTGTTACACCATGAAGAACGAGAGGCTTCCACCTTGATCCGCTGACGACGACCTACTAAATAACTATGAAACCAGTCAATCACTGCAGGAGATATGTTAATAGAACGTAAAATCGCAAGCATAACATCGAAATCGACAGTATTAAAAGCGTTGCTGAAATCCAATAGAGTTAAAACAGTTACCATTCTTTTATCTAAACCGGCACGGATATCATCAGTTATCTTTATAAGCGCAGTAGCCGTGCTATGACCTGAGCGGAAACCGGATTGGAAAGTATTCATGAGATTATTCCTATTTAAGAAAGATGTTAATTGACGATGGACCAGACGTTCGAAAACTTTGGAAAGGAAAGGTAAGATAGAAATAGGTCGATAGTCAGAGAATGAGGAAGGATTGGGTTTTTTGGGTAAAGGAATTACGTCAGCATCTTTCCAAATCGTGGGGAAAACATTGGAAGAGACAGAAAAATTAAGGATGCTGGTAATGATAGGGGCAAGTAGGTCTAGAAGAGGAATAATCATGTTGCGGCTCACGTCATCAACCCCAACGGCGTTCGATGAAATAGATAATACGTTCTTTTTAACATCACTGACAGTAAATTGCATATACCGTATTTTTTTTGTATTTTTCGGGTTCTTTGCTATCTTCTCACCCTTGGATCTTGGGTTCTAAGTCTAAGGGTCACGGTTTTGGAGATATGATTAGGGTTCCGTATTTTTAAATGTTGTTTCTCTAATTTCCCGAAATTACACTTTTTAAATATTCGTAACTTTTTTATTACTGTATGTTATTTTTGTATTTAATACTTGGTATACATGCTTTGTCAAATAAAAAAACAGTTTTTATTTTAATTGATAGTTTCAAAGTCAGTCTCACAAATATGACTTCCAGGGAGTTAAATCTTTAAAATAATCAAATTTTATTAAAGGAAGAAGGAAAACATGTTTTGTCAGATAAAAAGTACAAGAACTAAATTCCAGTATATTTCCATAACTCATAAATAAAGTCTTGTTCTGTTTTTAACCTGTGTATGACGTTATCACACAATTCCATCTAGCGAGCAAGTTGTTGGCCAGCTACACAGTTCTTCACGTCACTGCTTTATTTTCTGTATACATGCCGAGGAAACGATTATTCGTTCCCAAACCGCAGCACCCAACCTGACCTCTGCTCCAAATAACAACTTTTAGATTAATCGTGTCTTCTCTTTCACTCCATTATTTTTCAACTGAAGATAAGAGTGAACATGGAAATTGGGTGCACCGATTTTATTTACGACCAAGCCAATAAAAGTAGAGGGACAGCATTGGCCTATTTATCTGATGTTAGCTTCAACTTTCAATGTGTTTTTTAATGAATGTGTAATATTAGTACTTCTTTTAAACACATACAGTCTGTGAGCTGTAAAAATGCCCTTTAGGTCTATCATTGTCTCGCTCGCTCTTAGGTGGTTGAGATTCGAACCTCTCTGGTTTCACCAAAACCTGAAGGCTATTCTCAGAGCTTGCGGACTGTTTTATGTTTTACCTCATTCATTTCTATTGATCAATGACTGGATATATTTACATTCTATTTATATAGAACCCAATTTACTACAGAAAACATAGAAAATGTCGCAGTTAATATGTACATGTTTTATGATGACATGATAAAATAATGCGTACCCAAATCACTTTCTTCTAACGTTTTCCTTGACTATTAAATTAAAATATCAAATTAAACACACTAAGTATGAATATGAATTAAATTTGAATGTTAATATAAGCTCTATGGTTGTCTAACGTCCTGCTATACTGCTATAAAAATTCCGAAGTATGAAATTTTGATACTTGTCAGATTTTTTCTTTTTTTTTAGTGCTTGGAGCGTTTACCCGGTATGATCGAACTCAAATATACAAAGGTATGATGGGGTTTGGGCCCTATTGCGGACCGTTATTATTATTTTATTTCTTCTTTGATCTTTGTATCTATAAAGCGCTATACGTTAGGTTGGGTAAATTTATATACCTAATAAGAATTAGTCATTATTAAATGTTCTAGCGAAAGAATACAGCCATGCAAAATAGGGGATTAACCTGTCAATTTTATCGCGACTTTCTTTTCGCACCCTGTCGATGGAATAATAACGGAGCGTATATTTTTAAAGATGTGCTCATTTTATGGAAAATAAATAATAAAGCTAAAATGTTGAAGCTAAAAGGAAGGAAGGAACAAAGAACACGTTTATGTTCGTTATACTTATAAGGTTTCACTTCTTGCCTTTTGATCGCGGTGAAAACAGCGCATAACCACTTGCGCTTAAGCGAAACTGCGAGTTATTTCCGTAACTGCTGTGACACTCAAAAAGTGATCCTTTGTGGATTATGCATGATGCGTGTCATGCCAGAGACAGGGTGCAGCCGGTAAGTACTCGTCGCTCCGCAGCATTGTGGAGAGTGCAACAATTTCCGGTCAGCTCCTTCAAAGAGCTTCTAAAGAGCTAAGCATGTTCCTCTTTTTAACCAACTTCTCAAAAAATGAAGAGGTTCTATCTTCCACTGTATGTATTTTCTTATGTGGTTAGGTTTAAGAGGCCTTATTCCATTGAAAATTTATTTTTTTCAATTTATGACAAATATATTGATAATTTTAACCAACTTTTTGAAGCGAATAATACCTTTCCCCGAGTTCTAGGTAGTAACATATATTTCATGCTTTTATTGCGTACAGTCGAAAAAAAGTTGAAAAAACTAATTTTCCGCGTGAATTTTGTCAATTTCGAGTAGTTTTTGAAACAAAAATTATCAATGAAAAATTCAAACTGTAGGTTTCAAATATATACCAATAAATCCCATTAGCCCTGTTCTAGGTAGTAACATCAATAATAATTATGTTAAGAAACATGTTTGATCATAGAGAAAAATGTCTATACAATCAGCATTTTTAAAGTAATAAGGCCTCTTAAATATATTATGTTCTTAGTTTTAAGTGTTTCAATGTATTATTCTAAGTAAAACAATTATTTTTCGTTAAATATATACTACTAGGTGCCGTTAACTTTATATGTTCACCGATATATTTGCCAATTGAAGACCGATTCTCAAAAAATGCCATCGACTTCAAAAGATGGTTCAAATATAAATAATTAAATATCGGATAACCTCACACAAATCAATGTAGTCCCACAGAGATCTCTAGTAGGTTTGTATTATGGACACTAGACGACGATTAACATACTTATATAGATAAATACATACTTAAATACAAATAACATCCATGACCCAGGCACAAATATTCGCGTTCATCACACATATATTTGCCCTTGCCGGGATTCGAACCCAGGACCGTCGGCTCAGTAGGCAGTTGCTTAACCACTGCGCCAAACCGTCGTCGTGAAATGTAATCCGTACATAAAAGGGTTCTAAGGGGTTCTTTTTTAGTAACTTTTCTTCCTTTCTGTATTAGTAACTTTCTTTCTATAATTTGTGACAAACTAATTTGACATTTTGTGGTAACACTATAGATCTGTAACAGACACTTTCAAACTAATTAATAAGTTGAAAGTACATGGAACTCCATTAGCGTAAGAGAAAAAAAGGCAACAATTATTAAGTAACTCTTTTTCACTTCAGCGTAACCGGATAAAAAGGACCGATGCCTTGTTCTTAAAAATAAATTACCCCTGTATTAATAACCTTAATTTAACAGTAAAAAAACCGACGCTACAATGTGTCAGTGACTGATTTTTCACGCTTGGTACGGGAACAGATTTTCTTACTTTTGGGATTAGTAAGTTAATACTTAGGTAAGATAAAAAAATCTGCGGGCCAATGTTTGACACTGTTCCAATTGTTTCTAATTGCCACCTAAAACATAATACACATATAAACATATTCATTAAATATATAAACATAACAAAATACCAAGATCTATCTATCTCGATTAAGATGTCACACATTGGAATATTTACCTTATAACGTCTTTAATTAACTTTTTTGGAATTTTTTATTTTTAAATGTTAATTATATATTACTATTATTCACACATCTACAGTCTCAAATTAAAAAAGTCCACTATATAGAAAAAATGCCCCAAAATTCGGTAGCTTTGTGTTTTAGCCAGTATGTACCCGCGTATTTTCATTTCCTATAACCAATATATCGTACTACAGGATGTTGGCTTAGCTTTTCCAATATCCCTCGTGCTAAGCCTAGCACAAAAAAAAAGACTAAACACTGTACACTCTGATTTGATCTTTTATTCCATGTGAAAATTCTACGGAAAATAAAAAACCGGCCAAGTGCGAGTCGGACTCGCGCACCGAGGGTTCCGTACAAACACTTTCCATCCCTAAGTGGTTAAGTTAAGTTTGCACCTGGTATGTATAGCGCCCCATATAAATTAGGTGCAAAGTTAGGTATAGAAAAAAAACTACTTACTAGATCTCGTTCAAAACAATTTTCGTTGGTAGTTTTTATAGTAATGTACATCATATGTTTTTATTAGATTTTTCATTTTCTTATTTTAGAAGTTTAGAGGGGGGGGGACCAACTTTTTTCCACTTTGGAAGCGTCTGTCACGCAAACTATTCGGTTTAGAAAAAAAATATTTTAGATACCTCGATATCATTTTTGAAGACCTATCCATAGATACCCGACACGTATGTTTGTTGTAAATTATTGCTGACCATAAATTTGCTTATTTATTGTTTTGAAAAACTAAACACTTGAATCTAGACGCGGCGACAGTTTTTTATAGGACCAAATTCCAAAGAAATACTTCAATAATATCAGCTATTTATTTAATTATATTCAAAGGTACTGTAAACCTTTCGTTTACAGAGCCCCCCTTAAATTTTATTTTATTTTTAGTATTTGTTGTTAAAGCGGCAATAGAAATACATCATCTGTGAAAATTTCAACTGTTTAGCTATCACCGTTCTTGAAATACGGCCTGGTGACAGACGGACGGACGGACAGCGAAGTTTCAGTAATAGGGTCCCGTTTTTACCCTTTGGATAAGGAACCCTAAAAAATAACGGGATACTCTAAATACACTTTATGTATAATTTTAACTCGAACCCTTAAAATAGCTAACTTACCAATTATTGTTTGTATATTTATTATATCATTAACCACTGTATTTTGTTGTTTAACTATAGTCTATTGTCAAATTCCCATTTGCTGTAGCTGATATATAAAGGGAATTTTATTAAAACACAATACTAAAGATAATACATAGAAACAATTAAAACTAGAATATAAATATAACAATTACAGTTGTCAGCGACAATTTGTCGAAAGTCCAAAAAAATTACACATTAAGGGAATCATTGCCTATTTGTTATTGTGGTGAAATGTACTGTCACAGTTTTCGTGCCCATGTTTTTCGTGTAAGTACCTACTTTACAATATAACCCTTTTGAATAGCCCAAATTACAATTTAAATACAAGGCTTCAATCTCATGAGTACAGTTCAATAGATTTAAATTTTCATCAACCTTTATGCGTCATTGCATTGCGAAATAAAGACTCATTCATATGTTTTGATTGGAAATTTCCCCCAGGGGTCTAATATGGACGGGCGATGATTTTGAGAGAATGTAACCGGGTAAAGTAATGTATAAGTTTAGGCTCAGATGTGATTTATATTATATTCCTTTGCTTTTATTACGAATTTGAAATAGGTAGCGTTTGCCTTACAATTGATATTTGCCTAGTTGCTAATAATTTTTTGATGTTACGTAGTGATAGGTATATAAATTTTAATATATGTGTGCATCACATTCCCTCCCCCTCCCCATATTTCGTATACAAGCAAGCTGACTGTTTTGTATGGAAAAAATCTCCATTCTGTAAAGATTGAATAGAAGTAGAATTCATTCTTTCAATAACGAACGACCTTGTAAATTTTTTACATTCTATAAAATCAGATGATGATAATTATCGAATCTACTCAAACTAATTCTTACATTCATGACTCGTCACCTCGATGATTGGGACCATTTTATACACATGCCTAAAAAGGCATTCAATTTTTGAATTCGAATTGGTATTCGTTGCTAAAAAATCAACGTGCCTATATCCCAGTTTCCATCAAAACCTCTTGAATAATGCATGTGTGTCAGCAAAAATCATCACCCAGAAAATGTATTTCGGACTAACTTTTACTGGATGCTTTTATTGAATAAAGGGTAAAATTATGGCTTGATAAAAATAAAAATAATCATGTTGTTATAAAACCAGAATTTAAACAAAATTCTATCATAATAGTGACAGTAAATTAATCTCATGTGGAATGTTTACTAAAAATGTAGTGGCAGTATTTCGTTTCTTAATATAAATATTATCTAACACGGTGGTATTATTTTACAGCACGTTGCGCAAGAAAACAACAGTTCTACGGTCTTTTGTATTTTATTCATTATCGTCTTCGATAGTTCCTCTTTTAAGGCCATATTTATTATTTTTAGTTACATTATATGCGAATTACTGCGAAAAGAAAATTTGGATTCAGGGCCGAGATATTCTAGCCGGGTGCACCACAGTTCACATAATTTTTCAACCCCGATTAATGGAACTCCGAAAATGTTTCTAATACAATTCCACATCATAATAGTCACAATGAACTATTAACTAACGTAACATCCATTTTAACATCAACTAAAACTTATGTATAATTCAATCGCCTGTAATACAATCCATATATCAAATGGGGACATCAGCCGTTTCCCGCTCAGGTAGAATCTCAAGAACCCGACATTACTGCCACGGAGTGTTGACTTTGCTATCATTCTGACGGGAGTCATTTCAGCAAATGGCCGTTTAGCTGAGAGCTTTGACTCGAAATTGGAGTTTTCTTGTGATGGCGGAATGAATACCCAATTACATAGGGGATTTAATACACGACGTATCTTGCTTATGTAATACTAGCTGCGTCCCACGGTGGTACCCACTCGTCTCACGGGAACATAACATTTTTTCGGGATTAAAAGTAACCTTTGTGTTAATCTAGGGTCTCAGCTACCACAATAGCAAAATTGTATTTAATTTGGTCCAGCCGTTTAAGCGTGAATAAGTAACATACATAAAAAGCCCATGTGCTCACGGTAGTAGGGCACCATATACAGGGACCACATTCGATAGAGCTTTGCGACTTTCTCAAATTAGCAATCAGATTTTACAAATAGTTATTATTAGAGCTAAATTGACTAATATTCACAAGCTGACATTTTCAAAAAGCTATTACCCAATATAATATCAAGATTTAAGTAAAGTTCGAGGAGAAACCTGTACCAACCTAGTACTTTTTTCTTAGTATGTGGATCTCAGATATAAATAGTTACTTCGAGTAGAGCAAAGTTAAAAGGCGTATACATAATATATGGGCCGTTTTGGGTTAGAGGAAAGATAAATCTTAATTTAGTTTTAAATTTGGAGGTAGCGAGATATTCTATAATGACTTATAATTGTAAGTACCTACTCATAATACTTTCAACAAGGCATACTAAAATATAGGAGAGAAAGTAAAAAATGCACAATGGACTTAAAATGTGCAAGGCATTTTGTGCAAGGATGAATTATTTTGTTTCTATTTTACAAGGTATGCCAAGTAAAAGGCGAAATTCAGTAAAGAATACTTTCTTTTTTAACTCAGCATTAAGTAAAAATATTCTGACGTTACTTAGTTTTTCGATTAAGTATGTTTCTTAAATTAGCACCTTTTTGTGTCCCACATTTAGATGACAAAGTTAGAGCGTTCAATTTGCTATGAGTTCGTTGGTGAATTATTCAGTTCCAATATGAATAATTTCGAGTTTGTTTGTACTGTCGTGTTCGTGTGTGTGATAAAAGACAAGGAAAAATCTATGCACACAAAATACAGACTACAAAATATTTCAAACATGAACGGAGCCAGCCTCTCTCTCCGTAGAAGTAATTTTAGGCAAAATATAAATCTGTTAGGAACTGAAAGCTGAGGAATATAATGTTTGCTCATATTTTCATCGACGGGAACAAAGCTTAAAAGGCTAAGATAAATCTAGGCACAAAAATTTGCCCCAATCGATCCTTTCTCCCCATTCTATTTTCGAGGATACTGAACAAAAGCTGGCAATTTGTTTACCTACCTACTGGATGGCTCATAAATTTGAACGCGCATAGTGAATTCGTGGGGACTTTGCTTGTAAAAACAGGACTGAGGATTCTCGACTTAATTAATTGTTGGTACGAATTTTTATTTTGTTGTTTTGTATCTGCATTGCTTTAATACAGATTTAACTCAACATAGAGCGTTATACAGAAATGAATTCTTTGTTGGTCGTGTGTATCACCAGCAGATCTGATATTGGAATTATTTAACGTTGTTTCTCTTCTTGAAATTCTCCAGATTTAAAAAAAAAAAAAACAAAAAAAACAAATATTTTATTTCAGACTAAGTCTATGTCTTGTTAGTAGCAGTAGATTTATAACTTCTATGTCATATGAACTAATATTGAACAAATCGTTCGTAGAGTTGGTAGAGTCTAGAAAAAACTGTTTTGACTGTACTATCTAGACACTCGGATTAAAGCAATAAGTCTACTCTTAATATAAGTACTTAGTTAATATTAGCAATCGATGTAAAGGAACCGAAAGTAACAGAGCGCGAGTAATTTGTACTCAATCTACCTACATTTTTGCGCATCTACGTAAGTAGGTACGTAGGTATTTATGACAGTCACCTTTTGACAAAAAATAAAAATTATACATGGGAATCGTCAATAGATGTGCCTATAATATTTGAAGAGTATCTTCGATCTCGTCATCAGATCTTCAACAAAATTTAAAGAAACTAACTTAAAGAAGAAAAAGAAGATACCTGCTCTCGGACTGACGGAACTTTGAGGTATCAAACATTAAAATATACAACCGAATTGAGAACCAATTTGAAGTCGTGTGTAAATCAATCTGTAGCCTAGCTATAACTACTTGCACCCGGAGTACGAATAATTGCATAGTAGGTACTCGTTTCGCTTACTGAGGATTGAGTGAGATTCTCGACCCAACTGAGTAGCACCAACATAAGAAAGAAAACCCTCCTTGTCTAATGATAAGGAGTTTTTTTTTACCATTTTTGGGCAGTTTTCATGAATAGTCGGTTCACTTAAAACATACACAGTAGTCAATACACGCGTCGTATCCCAACCATTCAGGCTTAAATAGCTTCCATCAAGCGACATACTCCTTCAAAGAAGCACTTACGCAACGTTATATTCGTTTCATCAATTTACTTGTTTCATACTTGTTTTCTTTGAAATTTATTTGTTATTATCGAGACGAGCTTGTCATGCTTAGAACACTGTAGTTAGTCTCGGTTTTTAGGGTTCCGTACCCAAAGGGTAAAAACGGGACCCTATTACTGAGACTTCGCTGTCCGTCTGTCACCAGGCTGTCAAGAACAGTGATAGCTAGACAGTTGACATTTTCACAGATGATGTATTTCTATTGCCGCTATAACAACAAATACTAAAAATAAAAAATAAAAATATTTAAGGGGAGCTCCCATACGGAACCCTTCATGCGCGAGTCGGACTCGCACTTGCCCAATTTTTATTTACCTTCATTGTCGAACGAAACGTTACATAGAAAGTAAGCCTATTATATTCAATTATTTTAAGATAGATTTTTAGTTTATATCAAATAGTATTTGGGCCGTTCTGTGTGTGTTTTTGTGTGTGTTTTTTATCGCCAATGGCTTCATACTAATATATAAATGACACAGATTACACATCCAATGGTCGTTGAAAAAATTAGTTAATAAGTAGGTATATACGTAAATGCCCATGCCAAATGGCCATGATGCTACGATGTTGAATATTAAAGTGATAATATTAAATTTAAAATAAATTAAAAGCTACTTATAATGTTTTATAATACAATTAACATGATAATAGGAGGGATAGGTGTTTTGTCGAAATAAAGAGAAAAACTATCTATTTAGCGATATTGTGTCGTTTTGAGTTCGGTGGGTATTCTAAGAAACACCTTCTTTTCATCAAATCATCAGAGTTTACATTATACTTACATGTGTGCTTACACGCTTACAACAATTCAGGATTTTCTTCGATTACTTATTCATAAATGCCATATCGTCAATCATCGTATCTCAATGTCAACAGGAAAGACCATTTGCAGAGCTCTTTCCAATAAATATTAAATCGAAATTGCTTCATGAATGAATTAGGATTCCAAGTAATATATCGCTTTCGACGCCGTGACCGCCAACGGTGACCCAAGTTAATTACGGACCTAGGCCCTAATGTAGCTGGTAAAGCCAAACCTAAGTTAAAAACCCTATAACAAATTTGTGTTTAGCACTCATTTATTTATTTCTTTTTTCTTTAATGTATTTTTGTTTTTGTGTACAATAAAGTGTTTACATACATACCTACATACAAATTTATTAAGAGGTATTTTTTCCAATACTTTCATCAGTTTACGTAACGGCTGCACCGGGTAACCATGGCGTCGTATATAAACGAGGCCCAAACTGAACTAAACCAGATTATACAAATTAAGGTTTCGTCTGTTTCCAAAACTTAAAACTTTAACGTTTTAGGAAATAAATGGGAAAGAAATGCTCTGTGCTGGACCGTTTTGACTTTTTGCGCAAATCCTCACATTCAATTCCTTACCTATATTTCGTAAATTTTTGGAGCAGGAAACAGACGAGAACGAAAAATTGGGCAAGTGCGAGTCCGACTCGCGTATGAAGGGTTCCGTACCATAATCTATAACAAGTTTGTTGTATGAGAGCCCCCCTCAAATATTTATTTTATTTTATTTTTAGTATTTGTTGTTATAGCGGCAATAGAAATACATCAACTGTGAAAATTTCAACTGTCTAGCAATCACCGTTCTTGGGATACAGCCTGGTGAGATACAGACGGACAACGAAGTCTCAGTAATAGGGTCCGTTTTTACCCTTTGGGTACGGAACCCTAAAAATGAGCAGTGGTATTTGCTCTCAAGTAGAAGCTTGTAAAAACGGATACATTCATTTATTCTTGATAAGGGTGAAAGCCAGCCGAGCGTAATTTGAGTAATTTCGGTCGCACCATACATCATGTGTTGTCATGTAATCACGTCACACGGGCGCGACCGAAATTACGCGACTCAAATTACGCTCTGGCTTCACCCTAAAACGGAGCAAGTAGTATTTTGCGAGACGCGCAGAACAACCGCGGTCGTGCCCGGCATACTTACTCGATTTGAACAAGTATCTATCAACAGAATGACTCTTAAGGGAAATGAAAACACCTCCATACCGTCACGAGGCGTAAGTGTGCAGTTATCATTTTCCTTTAGAAATATTATGGCGAAAATGCAGTGTTTACATTTGGTATGGCGTCTCTGAAACATATTTGTAAAGTGTTTTTTCTACTCAAGTACTTTTTTCGGTCATTTAAATAGTTACTAATCCATACTAATATTATAAATGCGAAAGTGTGTCTGTCTGTCTGTCTGTCTGTCTGTATGTTACCTCTTCACGCTTAAATCGCTGAACCGACTTAGATGAAATTTGGTATGGAGATAGTTTGAGACCCGGGAAAGGACATAGGATACTTTTCATCCCGAATAAATGTAGTGTTCCCGTGGGAGGAGCGGGTAACGCCGCGGGACACAGCTAGTTCTAATATATAGACATAAATTATGAAAGTCTGTAAAAGTATAATTATTATACTCTACTGCTCAAAAAAACTGCTAAACGATGTTATAATGTCGCCCAAAAAGCATTCCATTCCAAAATACCACAGATTACAAAATTTGAGTTAAATTAGTCTATATTCAATGTGTTCCATTCCAAACGAACGTTAAATGAAATACTTCGTGTTACCAACTTAATAAACAGCTGCATTCACACAATTGGCAATTTTAAAAAAACTTATTGAACAAGGCATTGCTGCCAACTCAAAAAAAAGGTTTATCTTCTGTGCATGGATGTATAGTATAGTGAACGTAGGTATAATAATTTCATATTTTATTGACAGATGGACGTCAATAAAAATAAAGTTTATTAGAGACAATTTTTTTTAATATTGTTGGTTCCGAGCGATGGACATGTAATTATTTTGTTTGTTGTTTATTTGAAAAAAGTATTGTATGCAACGTTTTATAAGTAAGTAAGTCAAAAAATGCTCGCTTGGTATGGAGGTAGCTGACACCCTCGACACATAGGCTTCATTTTTTACCGATAAAATGTAGTGTTCCCATGTGACAGGTGGGTAACACCGCGGAGTGGGTTTAGTATAAATATACATATAAAGTTGCATCAAATGTTCTAGGGTTAGGATTTCGATCCAGTCACTTTAAGCTTTTGGTAGGCCTATAGTTATGGATATTAGACGACGAATAGATCATATATATATAAACTCATGAAAACACTTCATCAATCATCCATGTCCCTCCAACAAATATAATTCGGTGAATAGAGACTAAAGTACTATGTGTGACCTTACAAACGGTCCGGTGGTTTTGAATTTTTTATAATTGTTGTCTAGAATGGTTCATCATTCATCATCTCAGCCATAGGACGTCCACTGCTGAACATAGGCCTCCCCTTTGGACTTCCATATATACCGGTTGGAAGCGACCTGCATCCAGCGCCTTCCGGCGACCTTTATAAGGTCATCTGTCCATCTTGTAGGTGGACGTCCTACGCTGCGCTTGCTGGTCCGAGGTCTCCACTCGAGCACTTTTCGGCCCCATCGGCCATCTGCTCTGCGTGCTATGTGGCCTGCCCATTGCCACTTCAACTTGCTAATCCGGTGAGCTATATCGGTCACTTTAGTTCGTCTACGGATTTCCTCATTTCTGATTCGATCACGTAGAGACACCCCGAGCATAGCCCTCTCCATTGCACGTTGAGCGACTTTGAGCTTTGAGATGAGGCCGATAGTGAAAGACCACGTTTCGGTGCCGTACGTCATCACTGGTAACACACATTGGTTGAAGACTTTCGTCTTGAGGCACTGAGGTATGTCGGACGAAAAGACATTGCGTAGTTTCCCGAACGCTGCCCAGCCGAGTTGGATTCGGCGGTTGACCTCTTTTTCGAAGTTGGACCTACCTAGAATGGTTAGTCAGTGTTTAAAATGCAAAATGGACAATTCCCCCCTCCGCGCCCGCCGCCATATTGAAAAAACCGGCACTTTCTTCATATTTTTGCTCATATCTTCCTTTAGGAGCATTTTAGGTAGAAGAAAGCTTTAACAATGTTATAGAGAGATAAATTTACTACAATATTCATTTTATATTTTGTTTGTAGGATAGATAGTTACGGAGCTATGCACATTTAAAAAAACGTAAAATGCGCAATTCCCAACTCAAAAACAAACTTCTGGATTATATCTTCGTTTAGGAGCATTTTAGCTAGAACTGTGCTTGGGCAATGTTGTAGAGAATTCAATTTACTATAATTTTCATTTCAAATTTTGTTTCAAGGAATGTAGTAAATTTATCTCTCTATAACATTGTCAAAGCTTTCTTGATATATGAGCAAAAATAATTGAAGAACGTGCTGGTTTTTTCAATATGGCGGCGGGCGGCAGGGGGAGGAATTGTGCATTTTGCATTGTAAACACTGACTAACCATCCTAAACAACATAAAAAGAATTCAAAACTACCGGACCGTTTTTAAGGTCAAACTCCTTTATTTACTGAATTAATACTCGAGGTTCGAACCCAGGATCCTCGGCTCAGTAGGCAGCTGATATAATATATTTAAATGAAATCATTTCATTCCTATATTATAGGAATGAAAAAAATGAAATCATTTCATTCCTATATTATAGGAATGAAATGATCATTTAAATGTAAATCTTTATTGAAATATTTCTTAATAAACTCAACTGGGTATAATAATTAAAACACAGTTGAGGTTATAAAACATTTGTTTGTGTTTATCTAGAAATTCTGAATATTAACGCCTCACATAAGGGTCAGCGTCATCTATTGAAATATATCAAGACTAGAACGGCAACAGACGCTCGTACTCACCCAAGTACTAGTGGAAAATGTTACAGCACTTTACTGTTAGATGGCTCTGGTATTAACCAAGACTACTAGCGCCATCTTTAATTAATAGGGGTGGATTGCGAACACAGGGTGGTTGAAAATAGAGTGAAAAGATGGAACGTTTCATGTGGATGCCATTCGTGCGTATTAAATACATTTCATCCAGGTAGATGTCGTTAATGTTCCGAATAACCTTTTCGTCAGTGAATACAATATGCTACACCAAATTTCTTCTATTTTATTAGCAGTCAAGTGTTCGAAGTAGAGTGTGCAACTTGAGGTGAATGACCTTAAATGCTATACTGAATAAAGATATGCCCCGGGATTCCCGGAAATCCCGTTAATTGGTGACATTATAACATCGTTTAGCAGTGCGTCTTTGGACAATAGACTTCTACAAGGCTTTAGTAATATATATCTTTATTAAAGTTGGTGTCTATAGGTACGTTTAAATGACAGATAAATGTACTGTACAGGAGTAGAAAAACATTATTTTTGATGCCTGTACAATAATATCAGTATCTACCTTTTTATAACAGAGTAATTTTGAAACGAAGCAGATAATATTTTTTTAAGTTATACGAACCATATTAATATTACGTTACGAAGTCCTAGGAAATTGCACACCTTAATCCGACCACAGACTAGAAGATACCGTTTATGTATTTAATCCTTAATGCACAAACGAAAAGTTGTCATACAAAAGGCAGACTTAATGCCATGAGGTATTCCCTACCAGTCAACCTTAGGGCAAAGCGTAAAAATTGCACTTGTATGTCAAATAAATTATCTATGGAGGGGTAATAATTTTAAGAAAAATCAACAATAACAGTACGATGCAGGTTTTGAATGGGCACGCGACGCTGTCCGTACAGCGCCAACTATTAGTAAACATTTCTTAAATTTTATTTTAGTAAAAGGTTATGGTTGAGGCGTTCCCCGAAAGATAAGTAATCCTGGCGTATATATGACTTCTTGCTCCTGGGGGAAGAACTATATAGGGGAGACTGGCCGGAACATTTCCACGAGAGTGACTGAACACATACGTAATATTAAATATCGAAATACCCCGGGTTCTGCAGAGACGGAACATTCACTGATATCGGATACGCCTCACTACATTCGGTTTGATAAATGTAAGTACCTACTGGCGAGAGAAAAGTTATTCATTTCACGGAAAGTAGGAGGCTATCGAAATTAGTCGTCGTCCGAATTTTAACCGAGATTGAGGATGGTCAGTGCCCCCCAGCTGGAGAATGGTTTTGGATACTAACGTCGGTGGTTAGTGTGGACGAGACCTTAGTACTTAAATGACGAAGTGAGTGTTGTATGCAACCCGACAATTGACATTGTGTGTGATGATGAGGCTAGATTCTCGCCTCCACCGGTGACGCCTGCGACGATTGCCCGTAGTAATTGCTCCGTTGGCTGCCGTTGCGACTGATAGGCTCTCCTGGTGATGAATCGCGTACCGATTCGGAACATGTTGAGCAATATTCGACTTTTACGACGTAATACACGTCGTCCTTAACCCAACAGTCATCAACATCATCATCATAGGTATATTTTAAAGCTAGGCTTTTAGCGTTGGAGTAATTTCCAGCCTATTCTACTTCAACCAGCGAACGAATAAAACATAGAATAAGCCTGACTAAAGTCAGTTAATGTCACCACAAAACTGGTGTCAGTAAAGGCGGGGCGTCGAAGTTGTGTCAAACGGCTGTTTATAGTTTGCACATGGCGACGCAGCCTAGCAGTCGCATTACGTCAAATATGTCAAAGTACCCAACAAAACATGCCTGTATAATAATCACTCTGAAAAAAAAAGATGGCATCCGTTTTTATTCGTGAGTAAAGCCTCAAACATATTTAGGTATTTAATTTATTTTACGGAACCGATTTTGTATAGGTAGGGATGGCGTTATGTCAGATGACAAATTTATAGAATAGAATAGAAAAAGCTTTATTCAAGATAACACATCATTACAATTTACAATATTACGTAAGTATTAAGGACAGTGAACAAGAGATGTGCATCCGCAATGGTCTCCACCATGGTATAATAATGTCTCCACTCAGCAATGCTGTTGGCTTTGCTAGGTCCACGGCGCTGGTTTTCTGTGTACCCAGAGGGACGGTTTTGCGGGACAGCATACTGAGCGACTTGTGTCAAAGACGACGACGAATCAAATAACAATATGTATATGTAAATGTGTATATTATGTATATATAACGTATGTAAATTATTTCGGAGTTAATATTTTTTATTATAATGTCGGTAGGCGGTTGATTTTTGACGGTGGATTTATACATGTCAGCATTTTATTTCGAGGCAGCAGTACTTTGAGAGTCTAGAATTTATAATATTCACTTGACAGTAGTAGGGATTCGCCGATACTACGATACGGGGCGGACGGGCCTGATGGGCGGCATCCAGGGCGGATTTGGCGGACCACCAAACCTAAAAAAAAAAAAAAAAAAAAAAAAAAAAAAAAAAAAAAAAAAAAAAAAACAAATAGCCCCCTACTTAGAGCGTTTGGAATAGGTCCCAGGACGCTCAGACAGCTCTGTCAAGACTTACAGAACGCCCTACGCTAACAATGCAACACCTTCCCCGACCCATCGACCCTTTTCTATTGTCTATCCGAGCTCGGGTTTTATTGCCCTCTCGGACGCCGAGCTCACTTTTATTACGGTCTACTATTGTTTCCCTCTTTTATATTTCTCTTTGGCTTCAACTGCCTACAACTTCCTTTCCAAACGGTATACATCTTTTAAGAACATTCTTTAGGTAAAGCTGGACAAATACCTAAACATCTCATACCTAAACTATCAGACTAGGTCCGCCACCTTGGTTCTTATTGGAATCGCTGTTTCAACCCAGCCTGTCTCACATCGTCTCTTTACTCCAAGGTTTCTTACTACGTGATGTGTGCTACGGTGTACGTATCACTAATCTAAGCTAACCTATGCTAGATCACAATTCTAACCTAACCTAACCTAAGCTACAGGACTACGCCCAGCTAACGCAGGATACGTTAACTGACTACTTAACTTCAGGTAGCCTTACTTCAAAGTATGTATTTTGTTACTCACTACATATGCTGCATTTCGAACGTTGTTCTATTTATATATTTTATCTTGTTCAACTTAACATTACTTCTAACTTATCACCTAACTTCGAAAACTTAATTTTGAAGAACTGCTTTATTTACTTACCTACTTAAAACTAGCTACGAGCACAGTACAGTTGTTTTGGTCTTAAGAACGCTGTTCTAACCTAACCTAACCTTGCATAAATTTGAGTACGTACTCAATGTTACTTTCATCTCTTTTTTGTAATAACCGACTTCAAAAAGGAGGAAGTTCTATGTAAAAATATTGCCTGTAGCATAAGGATAATACGAATCTAATCTTACAATAGTAATGCGGTATTTTATACAGTAATAACTGCTTCAAAACTATACTAACTTATTTAAGCTGTAAGTTAAAAATACGAGTTCTAGTTTTGCATATTTATTTATTTCGTCAAATATTATGTTCTTGAATAGATGCTTAAGAAAATACCTGAATAAACTTTGTAACTTGTACTAACGTGTATTTGTAGTAGGCTGAACTAAACTCGTTGATTTTTTAATTTGTTTGTTGGGTCCATATTGTTTGTAAAGATTTATGACAGGTTTCTTCTCCGAATCATCAAAAGATTCGAAAGTCTATTATAAATTTTATTACTGTTTGTTGGTGGCTGTTGGGCGCGGTACAAACTAGTCGAAACGTGATTTTAACGGTAATCTATTGTCACATCCTTATAAAAGCCGATGGACAGTGACGATCTATAAGTATTCAGAACCGAGTCGTGCTTGTTACCAGAGCTCTCTCAGTGTACAGTGACATAGTGTTGAATCGTGCTACAGTGCTTATAAAAAATGGCAAATGTAAGTATGTACTATTTTTTATAAAATATGTATGTAGTATTTTTATGTACTATTTGTTTAACAGTGTTTTTTTTTTTCTGTAACTTGTGTTCATCGTGTTACTTGTTAAGTGTGTTAATCGGATGTATAACTTATTGTTGAATATTGTTACAGTTCACGGAAAACACTTTCAAGAATTTTTATTACCCTGAACCTGAACATGATGATTCAGGGAGTGATGAAGAAGGCACACTCGGTTTTAAAGTGAAACAAGCCATAGCGAAGAAACGTCCTGCAAATAGTATCGAGAGTTTCTTTGAAAAACCGCAGAAAAAAGTGAAACCAGTGAAGAGATCTTCCAGTGTGTCGCAAAGTTCCCATACCGGTGTTGCTTACCTATCTTCGGGTAAAGACGATGCTGCGTATGCATCACACCTTATTAAGATAGAAATATACGATCTTGAAAAAGTTAGGAACATCGCACCAGAAGAGCACTGGAAGCACGCCGATGTGAGATTAAAATCTTACATCTCAACTGAGCAAGATCCACAGCTTGAGACTGTCCGTGATGTGATATACAACATAACGAAAGACATAGCTTCAAAGGACACTTGCGTGAAATATTTTATAAACAATACGAAAAAGTAAACTAAGTGTTTGTGTAGTTTTAATACTAGGTTAAAACTGTATTTATTATATAAGACATAAGATAATATTTTATAACATACCCTTGTGTACTACTAGTATTATATATTTCTTACTGCTTAAACAACAACTTTTTGTTATTCAAAATTGTTAAGACTCGTTTTATAACCACATGTTGTAATTTGTTTTGTAGCCTAATCATATTGATCTATTTCCCTTTGCAAATGTATAAAAGTCTCCACCCTTTAATATAAAATCACTAAGCTACGTTTGTTATTTTAAGGAAAAAATTTGTTGTAATGTAAACACTATTTTTAGGTAAATAAGGTATAATTAAGGTATTATTTATAAATAAAAAAAATCAGTTTAGTATATATATATTGTTTTATTTCACAAAAATTGACTTAAACATATTTCTTAAAATTAAATCGTTACAAAGAGAATTCTCAGAAAACAAACTCAATAAATCGCTCATAGTTTTTCCTTGATACTTAAAATATAAATAAACTAAACAATATTCGCCACAAACTGAAGTAAAATGATTTTGAAGTGGTCTTTGGTTATAAAACCACCGTTTTGCATTTCTATTCAAAAATAACTTATGATAACCAGTAGGTTTCCGACCAAATGAGTCAAAGTATTCCCCTACACCTTTAGCATCAATATGCATTGCAACCCAATGGGAACCTGGTTTCGAATCAGGGTCCAAATTGCTTACAATAAAAACTGGACGAGCAACCCAAATAGGGATTCGGTTAGCAGCAAAAACATTTGATTTAAATCTAGGGTTAATTTTTTTCATACAATATTGAATTTCATTAGTATCCATAATAAATAAAATATGTATACATTCATCGATGATGTTACAAACACAGATTAAGAAGAAATGAGATTAATTGTTAATTTCACTGTATTTATATTTATTTTAACTGTTGTAATCTACAGATACATCACGATTTTTGTTTATTTCAATAACATTATCAAATTCAGCGTACACAATACAGTTAATAGTAGTGCTCAAGGCATTATCAAAACGAACTTCTATCCGAACACTTCCGTGTCTTACAAGGTTCCAGTGTGAGGTAGAACTGGCTGACAGGTCAGGCGTCAAATCGAAACATAACAAACAGTAACCTTCCCCGTAATCGGTTCTGCTTATTGCATTACCTTCATTGTGGAAGTGAATACCAGTCCCAGAAAATAGAGTATGATATGTTGATGCTATTAAACCAGAACTAAATGATGGTTGTAATGTTCTAGAAGGAATTTCATGACCATCTACAAATAAACTAAAAGAGTTCATATTATAATTTTGAAAATTGAAAGGGTTCAATGCAAAATTACCATTAAACGATGAATTTGATACAAAACCAATTATACATCTTTTAGGTACCTGTCCAAGAAATATGTTATCTAAAGTTTTACCCTGTATTCCTGACGGTATTGTAAGTACCTTTACTTCTGCTCTTGTGATAGGGTATTTTGCAGTTGTTGATGCTAGCACTTTCTGATGAGCTAACAAAACACTTGGACTGATTCTAGCTCTTCTTATTATGAGACTAGCGTCCATTATTTGTACCTTAAATTTCTTATCTTGGTGACAAATAAGATTAAACGATTCTTTTGATCGCACTAACTTAACACGCATTTCTACACCATTCACTAGAAACTTCTCTTGGTTAAACATATCACCATGTAAATGTCCAATCATTTCAACTTGTTTACTATCTGTAACAAATTCCATCCTTTTGTGAAATCCTTTGTTATTTGCGTCAACGGTGTCCATATAATGTGCTGTATCTTCATACCATAACCCACAAGTAAGGTGAGTTTTTTTAGCGGCTGGTCCATAGTTAAGTAGATTTTCCATGTAAGCACGGTAAGCATATGTGTTGTTTGGTGGCGAGATTAGTTTTTGATTTAAATATACGTCAAGTTGATTAAAAAGGGAGTGCAACCAATTATTAACGGGGGCAACTTGAGTATCAGGCTTTAACTTTGTACCATCCTGGTTTAATATTTTGGCGTTTATATGTAATAATGTATGTGATAAGTCAATGTAGTCATCACCTGAACCGGGGACTTGAAACTCAATAGGACCATCATCACTTAAAGATGAGATTGGTTTATAATGAACCCACTGTCCACTCTCAATACTTGTCTGTGTCGAAGGCAGGGCAAATATATCTAACTCAGATTTTGCACATTCACACGAATGATTGTGTAGGAATGACATGATTTACTTTGAAAATATATCGTCACTATATTTATTTCTCTTAGCTCCTCTTCGGCGCGATGCTTTCAAGGTAATGAGAGGTTCCCGTCTCTTAGTTGACATTTTATACCCAGATCCCGACATCAGAGAATCGATCTTTTCATCAGCTTTTCTTTTTAAGTTAGCACTAGCTTCTTTAAATCGAGACCTAACTGAACTATCTATAGGGTGTGAATTTACCATATCAGATAACAAACCAACCCCCGCATCTAACGCTTCTTTTCCAACAGTTTTAAAACCACTAGACAACAAAGGAATTACTGACCTAAACAGTCCCCCCAAAAAACTTCCAATCCCATGCCCTCGCTGAAACGGAACACCTTTATAGACAATTCCTATACCAGAACCAGCTTGATGGGTATAATAATGATCGTAGGGACAAGAGTGAGATGATCTTTTATAATTCATCTTAGCCGTTGAAAGTGTAGTTTCACGCAGGAAATTCCGAATTGAAATGGCACTCTTGCACCGGTAGTTGTTCTTATATCTATTTCCATAGTATCAAATTCTCTACGTAAAACAGGTACATAATGAGCGGGTGAGAAAATGTGTGTTTTATATGCTCCATAATGGAATTCTGTTGGATCTAATGGTATTATTCTAAGCAACGTAGTTATAACATCACCAACTACCTGTGGTTGTATGATGTCTGTATAAACAAATAATTGTGATGGTAAGCCCAAATACAAATTAACAGGATTTTTACCAAATGAAACTTGCCGTAAATTTGTTTTCGGTTTAAAACCTAACTGTAGACTTAGTATTGGGGTTGTTATAAGAGAAGTTATATCGTTATTAATTGTTGCTACCCCAACCATTTTGGTTAGATTATCATATCTAAACTTTACATTATTTTTCAGTTGTGGGTTGTCATTAAAAGCTTGAATAAAATGGTCAACGTTGTCATATGTAGTTGCTGGTATATGAGTTTTTATATCTACAATTTTGGCTATCTTGTCAGTGGGTGACACTACTTTCTTTTTTAAATAAATCATATTTTCATGATCTTGAACATTGTACATTGAACAAGGGTATTGAAATTCTACTAAGCCAACTACCCATTCTCCTTCCAACTTTATACTCCTGGGTAATTTGGTTAAGAAGTGTGCAGTCGTATTATCGGTATAGTAGTCCGAGGAACTGTTACTTAACAATGTAATATAAAAGCTGTTTTCACTCATATTTTTTTTAAGCTTGAAGCGAGTATCCAAGAATTAAATTTGTTAGGATAACCTCGCCACTTCACTAGTACTTCTTTTCTGGCACCAACCCCACGTGAGCGTATTATTTTATCAATTTTATAATCAATGGAGGGGAGATAAGTCACTTTTTGTAATTCCTTAGAATAAAATGTACCAACGATAGGCTCACCTTCTAAATCTCTTAACGTATACACAACTCGTGGAAAGCGGTTTATTATTGAATCAATTCTAAATATTTCGTCACTCCAATTAGTTTCGTAACCCTTTTGAAATATATGTTTATATTTAGTAATTCTAACATGATCACCAACATTTAGTTTTGTGATTTCCAAAGTAAGTTGTCTATCCTTTTTTCTGTTATACAAATTACACCAAACAGTCATGATATTATCAAAATTTACATCGATAGGGCGCATTTTAATACTAGAATGATAACTGTGATTATAAGAATAAAGAAGTTCTTGCAAAATATCTATATATTTGTATGTATTCTTATGAGTAAAGTAACGCCACATTTTCATTTTAAGAGTTCTTTGAAACCTTTCTACTATACTTGCTTTAATGTCAGGATTGTTAGTAGTATAGTAGTTAATGTTTTTGCTCCTAAAGTAATCCCTTGCTGCCTTTGAAACAAATTCGGTGCCTTTATCAGATTGGATGTGACGAGGAGTAGAATTGGCTTCAGTAAATATGCTTTCAAAACAATTTATAACGGTTGTGGCATCTTTCTTTTTCATAGCTCTCGCAAAAGCATATTTACTGAACACATCAATAACACACAGAATATATTTGTATCCATCATTATATTGACTGTAAGTACCCATATCACTCAGATCAGCTTGCCAGAGTTCATTAAAGTTAGATAAGACGTATTTATTTCTTGTGAATCGCCTTTGAACCGGTTTATGCAGTGTGTACGTTTCTTGAGATTGTAACCAGTTCTTTACTTCGTCTTTGTTCATTCGTCCTTTCATTTGTTTACTTAATTTATTTAAACTACTGTAGCCTGCTGGATTAGATACATCGTAGTATATTGCATGAATGTCTAATAAGGGCTCCATCTTTCCCAATCTAGTTTCTTTTTGTTTGCCTTGAGCAGTACACTTGAAAGAGGTGTACTGGCGCTTGTGTCTTTAAATGACGATGACGATCGAGCACTTGATGGAGCAGATGATGCGTGAGGTTCACTCGATTGAGGTTTATTTATAAATTCTAGATTAGTAGGATTACCTATACAAGACGTAGGAACTTTTATATCTCTTAAAAATAAAGCAAACTCTTCCCATCCTGTTGGCTTAGGGCGTTTAAGAGATCTAACCGTATCGCTTACCAGATCGAGAATATTGCTGTTTGGAATAGTTCGATTGTTTATTACAACTTCACCATTTGTTTTCCACCATATTTTTGGTCTGCTTGACACAATACAAGTCAATAATGTTCTGGTTTTTTTCTCATATGATTTTGGTAAATTATCTATAATACGAGATGGACTGAATAGTACAGTTTCTGGATTTTTTGTACCAGACGGTGTAGCTGCAGTAACTGCAGAAACATCACCATCTGGTAGTGTTTTATTTGCAACTGATTCATAATTTTCATCCTCCTCCTTTTTGTTTACTTTTAAGTTTAAATCCTTACTTTCATCGTTGAGTTGATCAAACCCCTCCATCACTATTGGTATTTTAAATGGTTTTCGATCTGATTCAATAAAGTGCAAAAATCGTTGTAGTGCTTGAGAATATAATGCCCACTTTTCACGATCATTAATTTTACTCTTCAGGATTTTTTGCATCTCTCCGTCTAGGCGAGATGATACATTTTCGGGTTGGCTATCATTTCGTTTGAGTCTTTCAATAAAGTCTGGTTCAACTAACAACATTTTTTTTGTGTTTTCCATTTTATTTTATGTTACGGAGCTTACTAAGGCACTTAAAACTGCACCTAATATAATAGGTAGAAATGCACCTCCTTTTTGAATAATAACAGTTTTCCTCAATTTGTGTTTCCCTTTCGAAACTAGTTTTCGTAATGTGTCTTTATATTTGTTTAGTTTTGATTTATCTTTTGATTCCAGTGGTATTTTCCCTTTTAAAACGTTATAAATACACTCACAAATAATATTAATTTCTTCATCTTCACAAGATTTTAGCAACGCTGTGCGATACTTTGGTTTAAGTAACTGCAGTGCTTCAAGTAAATGTTTATATGTGTGTACTCTTGGATGCATTATTTGGAACTGATTAAAACGTGTTGATTCTTGTCGTATTTAAACCCTTTCTTGGGAACATATACGGTACAATGCCCATCAAAAGGAAATATTTTAGTTTTAAAACGGCATATGTCATCGGTATTTTGCTTCAGATCAATCATAAGGTAACCATGAGCATCTTTAGTGGCATCTTTGTAGGCTTCATCTACAAATTTTGGGTTCTCCGGATAAACTTGTCGTGACAAGTAGCGAATTTGTGTTTTATCCCTCGGGTTTTTGAAGTATACAATATAGCTGGTATTCAATGAAATATCACGTTGTCCTTTGCCTTGATGAAATATGTTTTGAGTAATATAAAAAACACTTAAGTTTCTATGGTGACTTCCTTTTGTAAAAATATCAACGATTCGTCCATCCGATTCTCTCATCAAGTCATCAATTATGAGAAGCTTGGGCTTTTTTCCATCAAATAAAGAAAAATCTGGTATTCCTTGGCTATAATTTACATTTTCCAGATTGTACAAAGGTTGCATTTCATCATAACACCAAATAATTTCATCAAATTCAACATTACATACTTCTTTTGCATTGTTTAAAAAATTGGTAACAAACTGAGTTTTACCACACCCACTTGGACCCGCTACTATTGTAGTGAAAGGGTGGTTAAAATGAATCATTATAAATTTTTAAATATGTGTGTTCATATGTTAACGGATTGACTTCAAATGAGAAAATTTCTAGACCATAGCTTTTTAAATAAATTTGGTAAAAAAAATGGGGTAACAAATAAAAAAAAAAAACAAAAATTTTGCTAATTATTTTTTAATATTTATATTATTCTAGATAAATCACATAAAAAGCCAATCATTTTATTGCCAAAACTTAAAAAATAAAAAAAAAAACATCCTAAAATACAATATTATGTACAAAAAATAAATATGAAAATTGAATGTTCCGTGTATTTTTTTTTTTTTTTTTTTTTTTTAAGAATTATGAGGTATTTTATAATGACCCCACGCAAGAGTATCCGAAGTGTTTTTCAATAAATATCGTTTTGTGTCGTTGTAAGATAATGATATTTTATTGACATTTTGCGTAAATAAAACATGCTTTATTGATCGGAATCGTAACATTTGAGCATGTTGTATATTTCTATCAAATAAACAACTTTTATAGTCGTTAAGGGTTAATTTTTTGGTAACACACTTGTTTATTCCTTTAGCTTTGGATATAATACCACTATTTTGAACATCTAAGGCATACATTTTTGATCTAAGACCAACAAACTCTTTCAAAATTTTGCCATTATTTTCGTCTTTAAAAAAACCTAACCTCTTTTTATTTAGTAATGGTAAACCATATGCATTGTTGGGTGGGTAATCAGATGTATCATAATACAAGTTCAGGTCAGATTTAATGTCCTCATAAAAGTTAGCAGTGTTTATTTCATATATTAAGCTATCAGTATCCGTGTAAAGGAGCTTGAGATTTTCCGTATATTTGTATTTCATATAATTGTAGTGGAATTCGTACATTAAAGTTTTCGATAGATCTAAAATGCAGAATCCAAGGTAAATTGGTTTGTTATAAAAGATTTTTGTTTTTTTCAATTGCACAGCAGCTAAATTCTCAGAAAATATTGATAAACTATGAAATTCAGGTTTAGATATTAAGGACTGTACCCCTTGGGATTTTCCGCGATTTTCCCAGTGACTTAATAATTTAACATTCACACGTTTCGTGACATTTTCCATTGTTTTACCAAAAACAGAATTATTCATAAGTTTAAAGAAATCTTTTTCAAAATCAGATGTCGCCAGCGAACGCATTCGGGTATTCAAATCTATGTAACTTTTTAACCAAGTAGATTGTTTGAACTTCAACACACGATGGATTTTCACTAAACGCAACCCATTTTTTAAACATTGTTTAAGATTTCTGTAATGTAATACATAATTATATTTATTGTTTAAATTGGGAATCAATTTTTTTTCTTTAGAATCACCTAGACATACATTTTCTGGACAGAACGGCAAATCTGAATGAGAGTCATGTAATTCCTTGGGGTACTCTAGATCAACTTCTAATATAAACCCATATTCAGCATCGTCTGAAACATTGAAATCGGTATCTTTATTTACCCATTCAAATTTGCCAGACGGAAGACATTGTGACATAGCCCACCCATAGAGATTATTTGCGTCTAAGTACATGAGAAAAGATGAAGGAATATTTGGATCATAATCTTCCATAAATGTATTATTTGCTTTTGCATGTCTGTTGCTACATTGGGAAATCCCTCCTCGAATGTTTTTCGCTATAAAAGCTATTTTGTCGACATCTGTTAAAAGTTCTAAACTTATTTTGGTAGTCCTCAACATCGAATCAAAGGAAATTCCAGGCGCGGTATAATAATGGGCGGGATCTAAACCATATGTCTTAAGACACACATTTCTAAAATTTTCAAATATGTCAGTTAGTAATAAAACATCTGTTTTCAGATAAAGATTGGAATAATCCCCCATATTTTTGCATTGGAAATGAGACCAAATATCTTGAGCATGTAGGAAATCGTTTTCGGAAATGTGACTGTCAGTAAGAGAACTATAGAATTGATCCTGTGTAGGAAGCGAAGTTAATTTCAGTGAATCATACGAAGTCATGTACTCATATGGATAGACACCCTTCCGTATTAGACGTTTAAAGTCTTCTTCACGAGGAAAGTTCAATTTCAATTCGTAAAATTGGTCAGTAGTCAAGTTTTTAGCTAATTTATCCAAGCTACTCGACATAAATTTAAGAGAATCGACAAATCTCAATTTTACAACACGATTATTCACTTGTAAAGACTTAGAAAACGAAATATACTTTTCTTTATTTTGTGGGATTAGTTCTATGTCACCATCTTCAAGACCAAGTCCATGTACAATAAAATGACTATCGTAATTGCTCAAATTATGGAAAAATACAGGTACAAAATTGGGTGGTTTGTATTTTTCAGAACAAAATTTATGTGCAACGCCTTCGTAAAGTCCAGTATGATAATTATAAGAAACGGTTGAGTCATCATTCAAATTTCTATCACAAATATAACAAGCATGGCTTTGCATAATGTCTACCTTATTAGCATCTGTTAGAGGGAAAGAAGTTTTAGCAAACGCATTACTTTTACAAATAGTTTCTAAATCTTCTTTTATGACTTTCATAAATGTTTTTGCACAGTCTTCACCTGTATATGTTCTGTACACAGATAACTTGTCATTATAAGAACACTTAATATAGTAACCGAAGCTATAAACTTCATGTTTTTGAATATTGGTAGTAGAAGATGTACTGGGGTTGTTAGAACAGGATTGAATTGGATTTAAAAATGCCTCAAAATCAGCGTATACAACAAAAGGTACTCTTAATTGTCGTTCATAATTATTAAAAGTAACTTGATTCGATGGAACATATTCGTTAAACCAATTTCTTGTGTCTTCTTTTTCGGATGGTAAGTTTGTGCATACGTGGAAGCAGTCGTTTTTTTGATGTTGGTTTAGTCTCTCGTGTGATGTAAATTTAATTAAGCAACCATCGCAAATATGAACAGCATGTTGTGCATTTGACAATTGCTTAGACACTAACCTCGATAAATTTTTGATAAAACAATAATGTCCTTGGTTATCTTTAGTTATGTACAACAAGTTTAAGTGATTAGACTTTTTTAATTTAGTTAAATGTAGTGGGCCTATAACATCGTGTTTCTTGTTTTGAGAGTTGTACTCGAGACCAAATACATTAATGCTAATATCATTATTTTTTTCAAATTTATGGATATCTCCCAATTTAAATGGAAAAGTTAAATTTTCAAAGTTCAATTTATTCTTATGTAATATGTATGAACTGACCATATTTGAATGACTTTTGGGTTCGTATAAACCAGACAATACAGCCCATCGAAAACACTCATGGTCATTGTTTTTTACATTAATAACCGCTTTTTTATTTTTTATATCACGAGGTAATTCGATAAAAGAAGAGCCGCGTAATGGATTATATTTGTTAATATTGAGATCGATATGATTAAATGTTACTAAACTCCACCCACTATCTTTTCTTTCAAAGTTTGACAACCTTATCACAATTTCATTTACTAGGGACGTAAAAACAGCAGCTTTATCAGTGCTGATATCAACAATACTATTACTTAATTGGAAATCAAATGTATTATTTAATTGTTTGGTATCTTGTGTAAAATTTGCATTAAGAATAAAATTTACTTTTAAAGCGTGATGTTTGTTAAGTGAACGATCTAATAATGTAAAGATCTTATCCTTGTGTTTTTGTAAAATAGTTTCGGGATCAAGAGGTTGGTGATCCATTTCATTAAATAATATTCTGTAAGTAGCGACTCTGTTTTTGAATGCATTTTCAATTAATTGGACATTAACATATTCACTATCGGATCTCAACACATTATTTTTGTGAATATTACTATTTAAATGGTTACCAAAATATCTTTTTGACACGAACTTTTTACACACCGAACATTCAATTTCAGAATTATTTTTTGTACTTACATTGACATCGGATAATGGTTCTTCGCTTGAGGATGTAGACATATCACGACTGTTGGAAGGGTAGTTTCTCTTCACTGGTACTTCTGCACCCGTACTTGTAGCTGTCCTTTTTCTCCCCCGTCCTACTTGGTTAGATCTGTAATAGAAAAAGTGAAACGTTAGTATTTAATACAAGATTTAAAACTTCAAAACAATGATTAAATTATTATCATTATACTAACTTAAGTTTTTTCGACATTGCTGGCAATATGCCTGCATTGTTAAAACACCATCAATGACATCTGATGACAAGTTATGCATCGACTTATTGATATGCCCATCACATGGTGTGTAATAGGGTATAATATCTTCATCTTCCAAAAGCGCCTGAGGTAATTGATTGTCAATATACCACAATCTTATGTTTCTATGAAATACTTTTAAAATGAATCCTTTGCTTAAAACTGCAATTTTGTCGTGGGTTTAACTAGTTCCCATATGAAAGTATCCAAGCACCATTTTTAAAACAGTATTTTGTACAATACACAGACACAGTACTAGCACAAACACAGTAACTGGAATAATGAATGATTTCTACACCAGAGACGTCGCTTATAAAGAACCTTCCAGGATCCCCACCCAACAGAGAACAATGAAACTGAGCCATAAAAAGGCAACAACTCAATGACACTGGTCAATGGTTTTGTACAAGTTTGAACAAGAATAAACTGTTTAAATTGCATGTCTAAATATACAAGTACAATATCAATAAACAATATAACAGGTTGGAACAAGAGTACTCACCCTTGACTATGCAGCTGGCTTAGTAATTCCCCGATCTCATACATTTCTTGATCACTTTCAATTTCTTCGCATAGCCTGACGAGCTCGGAATCGTAAACATCACAGCTTAAACAGTCCATCGTGAGATGTGTCTAAGAAAATAGTGATTACATTACAACAAATTTTTTCCTTAAAATAACAAACGTAGCTTAGTGATTTTATATTAAAGGGTGGAGACTTTTATACATTTGCAAAGGGAAATAGATCAATATGATTAGGCTACAAAACAAATTACAACATGTGGTTATAAAACGAGTCTTAACAATTTTGAATAACAAAAAGTTGTTGTTTAAGCAGTAAGAAATATATAATACTAGTAGTACACAAGGGTATGTTATAAAATATTATCTTATGTCTTATATAATAAATACAGTTTTAACCTAGTATTAAAACTACACAAACACTTAGTTTACTTTTTCGTATTGTTTATAAAATATTTCACGCAAGTGTCCTTTGAAGCTATGTCTTTCGTTATGTTGTATATCACATCACGGACAGTCTCAAGCTGTGGATCTTGCTCAGTTGAGATGTAAGATTTTAATCTCACATCGGCGTGCTTCCAGTGCTCTTCTGGTGCGATGTTCCTAACTTTTTCAAGATCGTATATTTCTATCTTAATAAGGTGTGATGCATACGCAGCATCGTCTTTACCCGAAGATAGGTAAGCAACACCGGTATGGGAACTTTGCGACACACTGGAAGATCTCTTCACTGGTTTCACTTTTTTCTGCGGTTTTTCAAAGAAACTCTCGATACTATTTGCAGGACGTTTCTTCGCTATGGCTTGTTTCACTTTAAAACCGAGTGTGCCTTCTTCATCACTCCCTGAATCATCATGTTCAGGTTCAGGGTAATAAAAATTCTTGAAAGTGTTTTCCGTGAACTGTAACAATATTCAACAATAAGTTATACATCCGATTAACACACTTAACAAGTAACACGATGAACACAAGTTACAGAAAAAAAAAAACACTGTTAAACAAATAGTACATAAAAATACTACATACATATTTTATAAAAAATAGTACATACTTACATTTGCCATTTTTTATAAGCACTGTAGCACGATTCAACACTATGTCACTGTACACTGAGAGAGCTCTGGTAACAAGCACGACTCGGTTCTGAATACTTATAGATCGTCACTGTCCATCGGCTTTTATAAGGATGTGACAATAGATTACCGTTAAAATCACGTTTCGACTAGTTTGTACCGCGCCCAACAGCCACCAACAAACAGTAATAAAATTTATAATAGACTTTCGAATCTTTTGATGATTCGGAGAAGAAACCTGTCATAAATCTTTACAAACAATATGGACCCAACAAACAAATTAAAAAATCAACGAGTTTAGTTCAGCCTACTACAAATACACGTTAGTACAAGTTACAAAGTTTATTCAGGTATTTTCTTAAGCATCTATTCAAGAACATAATATTTGACGAAATAAATAAATATGCAAAACTAGAACTCGTATTTTTAACTTACAGCTTAAATAAGTTAGTATAGTTTTGAAGCAGTTATTACTGTATAAAATACCGCATTACTATTGTAAGATTAGATTCGTATTATCCTTATGCTACAGGCAATATTTTTACATAGAACTTCCTCCTTTTTGAAGTCGGTTATTACAAAAAAGAGATGAAAGTAACATTGAGTACGTACTCAAATTTATGCAAGGTTAGGTTAGGTTAGAACAGCGTTCTTAAGACCAAAACAACTGTACTGTGCTCGTAGCTAGTTTTAAGTAGGTAAGTAAATAAAGCAGTTCTTCAAAATTAAGTTTTCGAAGTTAGGTGATAAGTTAGAAGTAATGTTAAGTTGAACAAGATAAAATATATAAATAGAACAACGTTCGAAATGCAGCATATGTAGTGAGTAACAAAATACATACTTTGAAGTAAGGCTACCTGAAGTTAAGTAGTCAGTTAACGTATCCTGCGTTAGCTGGGCGTAGTCCTGTAGCTTAGGTTAGGTTAGGTTAGAATTGTGATCTAGCATAGGTTAGCTTAGATTAGTGATACGTACACCGTAGCACACATCACGTAGTAAGAAACCTTGGAGTAAAGAGACGATGTGAGACAGGCTGGGTTGAAACAGCGATTCCAATAAGAACCAAGGTGGCGGACCTAGTCTGATAGTTTAGGTATGAGATGTTTAGGTATTTGTCCAGCTTTACCTAAAGAATGTTCTTAAAAGATGTATACCGTTTGGAAAGGAAGTTGTAGGCAGTTGAAGCCAAAGAGAAATATAAAAGAGGGAAACAATAGTAGACCGTAATAAAAGTGAGCTCGGCGTCCGAGAGGGCAATAAAACCCGAGCTCGGGTAGACAATAGAAAAGGGTCGATGGGTCGGGGAAGGTGTTGCATTGTTAGCGTAGGGCGTTCTGTAAGTCCTGACAGAGCTGTCTGAGCGTACTGGGACCTATTCCAAACGCTCTAAGTAGGGGGCTATTTGTTTTTTTTTTTTTTTTTTTTTTTTTTTTTTTTTTTTTTTTTTTTTTTTAGGTTTGGTGGTCCGCCAAATCCGCCCTGGATGCCGCCCATCAGGCCCGTCCGCCCCGTATCGTAGTATCGGCGAATCCCTACTACTCTTGACATTGAGAAAAACATACTTATAATACACAGTAACATACGGAAAAAACGGTAACTATTACATACTAGCTTTTGCCCGCAACTACGTCCGCGTGGAACTTGGAAGTATGGAAGCAACCTCGTACAACACGATAGATATCCACCTAATCACCTTAATTAATAAAAGGGATTATTAAAAGCGCCTAAGCAAATGTAAGAGCAATTGTGCTTTTGGTCTTATCATTACATTTTCTACAGGGTCATCAATGTCATCATTAATTACTTACTCACTTTTCAATCTTCTTAGGGATAATTTCCAGGATGAAAACTATCCTATGTCCTTCCTCTGATCTTAAACTATCTCCATGCCAAATTTCATCAAAATCGATTCAGCGGTTTAAGCGTGAAGAGGTAACAGACAGACAGACAGACACACTTTCGCATTTATAATATTATAGTATACTAGCTTTTGCCCGCGACTACGTCCGCGTGGAACTTGGAAGTATGGAAGCAACCTCGTACAACACGATAGATATATCCACCTAATCACCTTAATTAATAAAAGGGGGCGCCTAAGCAAATGTAAGAGCAATTGTGCTTTTGGTCTAATCATTATATTTTCTACAGGGTCATCAATGTCATCATGAATTACTTACTCACTTTTCAATATTTTTAGGGATAATTTCCAGGATGAAAACTATCCTATGTCCTTCCTCGGATCTTAAACTATCTCCATGCCAAATTTCATCAAAATCGATTCAGCTGTTTAAGCGTGAAGAGGTAACAGACAGACAGACAGACAGACAGACAGACAGACAGACAGACAGACAGAGACACACTTTCGCATTTATAATATTACTAGCTGTGCCCCGCGGTGTTACCCGCTCATCCCACGGGAACACTATGTTTATTCGGGATGAAAAGTATCCTATGTCCTTTCCCGGGTCTCAAACTATCTCCATACCAAATTTCATCTAAATCGGTGCAGCGGTTTAAGCGTGAAGAGGTAACAGACAGACAGACAGACAGACAGACACACTTTCGCATTTATAATATTAGTATGGATAGTATGGATAGTATGGATATCTACTAGTTTAATTGTTAACATGATATTATCATGTTAACAATGATAGGTAGGTAGATTCATTTTAGCTTACTTTATACTGCAATGTGCATGTCGGTGTGAGCATACGTCGTGTCGGCACTTATATTACGTGACAAATATGATAGCAATACAATTTCACGGAATTTACAAGTTTTATTACATTTTTTTAGAATATGGCTATACTTACATAAGTATTATGACAAGAATATACCTTTTTGTAATTGTTCGAGGCTATTCATTGTACATGTCAAATCACATTTTAGGATATGTTGCCTGCCGATCGTACATATTATAAACAAAACCTGCGTGTGAAAAAAATATATGTAAATAAAAAAAAATATATGATCTTAAACAAATAACAGCTAAAATACAACGTTTCTAAAATATTTTATGAAGAAGATTTCTATAATTCAGACACGAACTGTTCCTTAAGATGTTAAAAGTGTAACGTAGTATAAATATGTCAATAAATATTTGACGAATACACAACTGGTATACACCAGTTGCGATGGAAATGCCCACATGCTTTCGGCCACAGCCTACACAATCCAGCCGTAATCTAAAAGGAGTCGAACCCGATACCAAATGGCTCGAGATCCTAATGGTATTTACATTTTCAGAGCTAATGTGTCCTTCACTGCCGGTAGGTAACGAGATTACCTAAACCATGTGTCACACTGGTAGCGAAGCTATAGTTTGTAAAATTTATTCGTGCCGCCTGTACGGCCTGGCCACGGGTACGTGTGTCTCGCTCACTCGTATGGCCACCGCGCTCGGATCTCTCGCTCCACCGCTCGCCGCGCTGCTTGCCGCCGAAACGGAGATAACACGACTTTGCGCGACCAGCGGCGTGGCTGCCGCTATCGCGCATAATCGTGGCATCTCCGAGTCGTGACATGTACATGTCCTTCATGGTCCATGGGCGACGAGGGACAGACGCCAGCGGGAATAAAATATAGATGCCACGCGGTGGGGGCCGTCTGACAGGAACATTAGTTCTCTCGGCCACTCGCGCTGTTTTTGTCCCTCGTCACCCGCAAACTATGGGTGACAAACGAATTTGCCAAGCGATAGTTGGGTCATTGTCAAATTTAGGTGCGCGTCTTTCCGGTGGGCATTTGCGAAATTAAGGATTCCAGGGCCTAATTTTCTGACTAAATGCCTGCGAGAATAAAAACCGGCCAAGTGCGAGTCGGACTTGCGCACAGAGGGTTCCGTACAAACATTTTCCATCCCTAAGTGTTTAAGTTAAGTTTGCACCTGGTATGTATAGCGCCCCATATAAATTAGGTGCAAAGTTAGGTATTTGGTATTAAAAAAAAACTACCTACTAGATCTCGTTCAAAACAATTTTCGTTGGTAGTTTTTATAGTAATGGGCGAATATACAAAAGTTGGGTAACTTTTCGGGATATTTTGTTTATGATAGTTTTTTAATCAAAATGCTACAAATTCGGGTATATAAGATAGGTAATGTAATGAATATATTGCTCGAGATTGGGCCAGTCACTTTTTTAAGTGGAACCAGAGAAATTTCGGTTTTTCTGAATTTGACTGCCAGGGGACTGACGAGGCTGACAAAGTACTGACAAAATACACAACTTCATAACATATGCTTGATATTTATTAAAATTTAGAAATAAATCTCTTAGGAATTAATCTATCTATTAGCCACAGACGTCCACTGCTGAACATAGGCCTCCCTCATGGCTCGCCACAAAGTGCGATCCCGTGCAGACCGCATCCATTGATTCCCCGCTACACTCAGGAGGTCATCCGTTTATCTAGTCGGGGGCCTTCCCACGCTGCGTTTTCCTATACGTGGTCGCCACTCTACGACTTTGCTGCTCCAACTGCCGTTCATTTACCGGGCTACATGGCCTGAGCATTGCCATTTCAACCGTGCAATCCTGTGAGCTGTGTCGGTTACTCTGGTTCTACTGCGGATATCCTCATTTCTGATTCATTCGCGCACAGAAACTTCGAGCATAGCCTTTATTGAAGAACTACAGGCCCATCTCACTGCTGAGCCATGTTTATCAGCTGTTCTCCAGAGTCATTACCAATCGTCTCGCGCACAGACGATTTCCAACCTTCCGAACAATCCGGATTCTGAAAAGCTTTAGCACCATAGACCAAATTCATACGCTGCGGCAGGTTGTACAGAAGAGAAAGGAGTATAACCGGCCACTATGTTTAGCGTTTGTGAACTATGAAAAAGCCTTTGATTCGATCGAGACATGGGCTGTGCTTCAATCTCTCCAGCGGTACCGTACCTATCGACTATCGATACATCGAAGTGCTGAAGTGTTTGTACAGAAACACCACCATGTCAGTCCGAATCCAAGACCAGAATCTATCCAACTGCAGCGAGGAGTAAGACAGGGAGACGTAATTTCTCCAAAACTGTTTACTGCTACACTGGAATATGCCTTCAAGCTACTGGATTGGATCGGACTTGGCATCAACATTAACAGCGAGTACCTCACTCACCTTCGATTTGCAGACGATAGAAACTATTTTTAGTCTAATTCTTATGTTTTTAGTCTTATTCTTAGTCTTCATTCACTGAAGTAACAATTGAAAAAACTGTTTAACGTGTAATACTGTGAGAAAGATCTATCTCCACCATTCAAACAGCTTTTTATTTGGCTTTACTACTTTGAGGTAGTTTAACAGTATAAATTTTCTAATTAATCATCCCTGTTTTTTTATAAGTCACGGCTATTTTTTGTATTCTCTATAATTTGTATTTGTGGTAGCTTGTTCGACTTTTTTGTATCTCTTTATGTAGTTTCTTTTAATTTAATTTAAATAATACTTCCGTAAAGGCCCTTCTTCACTGTTTCCTTCCTTTTTTTTGTAATATCTTCACTCATTTCTCCAATTCTGGTTTATGGAGTTTCTTCCACAGATTTTACAACTTACTTAGACTGCTTTTTGACTCTCCTATATTTTGGTCGATGATTTTTCAGTCTAGTTCTCAGTTTTGAAACCATTGCTTGGTTCAATATTTTTTAATTGCCTATTTCTGGACTTTTTCTGTCTTTCGCTTCATTTGCTCTTTGGTCGTCGTTTATAATAGGTCATTTGTTCACCATCTATTGATTATGCTTCGTGGTCAGTAGTTCTGGCGAACAAAGATATAAGTAGTATGATTCAGAAGTTGTTTTTTTTGCGTGTACTCAGATGATTTTTTTCTTTTTTTTTTGTGGCTAAACGTTGCTCCCAAGGTGTTATTTCCTTAACAAATGTCTTTACCCCTGTTCCTTCTTTTTTTAAGAGGCGGCACGATGGTTTAAACTGAAATAAGTAAAAACATACAGCTTCAACACGCTACAAATGTCAGTACCCTGGAAACCCGTCAGTCCTTTGGCGCAATATCACACAAAGGACTGACGCCAACGGACTGATGAAAAAGACATGAATTTGGGGTTATCTTTAGAATCAACATTTAATTTGATATTTTCGAACATCAACTAGCTACATTTTAACAAAACAAAGTTGACTTTGTATAAATTCAAGTATAACACAGATTTACAAGGAAATAACGATTTACCATAGGACTGACTTTTTGACTGGATCGGCACGTGTTCACATGACAACCACAACTCTGGTACTGGCTCAGTAATAGTGGCCGTAAAATGGCTCGACCTGCAGCTAACTTTACTATCAACCTTGCAATTTAACGCGGATTTGAATTTGAATCGCCGATATTTAGCGCGAAATTCCAATTCGAACAACAGACAGCGGACTGACGAATAAAACTGAACACAAAGTTTCTTATATTTTTTACAACAACAGCGAGAATATTATATTATGAAAGTAGTGATATACATTATTAAATACATCATAGAGTGTATTGAAACAGTAAGTGTTCTTACATTAGAGGTAATATTTAATACACAGCCATTTGATTGCCCACTTTTGAGGTTGTGACATGCCAAAGTACTGACGTTTTAAGGATAAATTGTGGAATTTCACAAATTTGTATTTAAAATGAATAGCTGAAATTGGGTGACCAAATAAAAGGCTTTTAGTAGTATTCAAATAAAATTAAAAATATAAACAAAAGCTAACAAAACATTATTTTATTGCCCTATGACATCGTGTTACCCATTTTTTGTAGAATCACCCTAATGTACATCATATGTTTTTTTTAGATTTTTCATTTTCTTATTTTAGAAGTTAGAGGGGGGGGGACCAACTTTTTTCCACTTTGGAAGCGTCTGTCACGCAAACTATTCGGTTTAGAAAAAAAATGTTTTATAAACCTCGATATCATTTTTGAAGACCTATCCATAAATACCCCACACGTATGTGTTTGATGAAAAAAAAAATTTTGAGTTTCAGTTCTAAGTATGGGGAGCCCCCAATATTTATTATTATTTTTTTATTTTTGAATCAAAATCTTAATGCGGTTTACAGAATACATCTACCTACCAAGTTTCAACAGTATAGCTCTTATAGTTTCGGAAAAAAATGGCTGTGACATACGGACGGACAGACGGACAGACGGACAGACGGACAGACAGACAGACAGACAGACAGACATGACGAATCTATAAGGGTTCCGTTTTTTGCCATTTGGCTACGGAACCCTAAAAATCTATAATCCTACGTAATAGCAATATAACCTAGATTCATACAAGCTATTTTGACCACCGAAGGGCCGAAATTTGGTTTTTGAACTGACAATGACCCAGTTGCTATGCGAACCAATTATAACATTAGGACACAAACCGCCAGTATATGACAGCCCGGCCACGTCTACGCGCGACCAGCGGTAGTTAGTGGCAGCTGTGAGCGGCCACCGGTGAAAACAAACGAGCGACTGCGCGCGTTAGCCGCTCTCCATTTGTTCGCTCGCCGCTGAGACCGAACTCGTGACCGGTCCTTAATGTTATTTGGACTATACGTACTATGGATTAGTAATTGAAGTCCTATAGTATTATTGACAGTTCTGTATGAACCAATTGGCAAAGGATGGTCATCGCTTCGCCAAGAGTATAATAAATGCCTAAAGGTATGTATTTTGTGCGAAAGACGGGTGATATCTAAAAATAAGCCTTTTACATCCTGAAAATGGAACGAAACAAAGGTTATTTGTGCCACCTTTTCTTGCCTTATTTAGGCGTTTAACACTTGAGCAATCCCTAATGGGTCTACAAGTACCAGCTGCCTACATTATACCTTCTAAAAAGTATAACGTAAAGAATATATAAACCAACTTAAACTAATACATAGGATTTGTAAAATTATGTATGTGTGAATGTAACTATGTAAACACTATTGCACATAAAACAATATTGACAAAAACTCAAAAACAATACATGTGTACAAGGGCGAACTTATCCCTGTAAGGGATTTCTTCCAGGTAACCTTTGAGCAAATGAGATAGAAAACTAGACATTGAAGTTAGTGAAAAATGAAAACGCGTAAATAAACAAAATGTAAGTATAACCATAAGTTAAATAAATATACATATACTTACAAACGTATATTATGTTAAACATAGACTAATAAATATACATAATATAATAAAAATAAATACCTATTCAGTCTTATTAGTATTAAATTATAATATTATTAATAGACAATTATAATTGTACTACCTACAATTGTATTACAAAGTGTACAATTACAAAATCGCTAATAATAATAATAATAATATAGCCTTTATTTCCATGACTTAAAAGACAAAAATACAAAGAATTTTTTCCTAAATAACATAAATTTAAGACATGGCCCCTTCTCGGGTATAGGCCTCCTCCAACTGTCTCCAGCCTTTTCTATTTTTTGCTTCTTGTACCCATTCTTTTCCGGCAACTCTCTGGATATCGTCGACCCAGCGGTCTTTTGGCTTTCCTGGCTTTCTTTTCCCCCATGGACCGCTCCACTTTGTTATGCGTTTTGTCCATCTGTTATCGGCAGTCCTGGCGATATGTCCAGCCCATTTCCATTTCAACCTTTGTGTGTGCTGCACGGCGTCTATTATTTTAGTCTTTCTCCTTATATTCACGCTTTTTTGTTTATCCCTGAGCTTGATCCCTAAGACGCTTCTCTCCATTGCACGCTGGCAGGAACGTATTTTGTTTTTAATTTTATGGGTGTAGATCCAAGTTTGAGCACCATAGGAAAGGCATGGAAGCAAGCAAGAGTCTATGACTTTTATCTTCAACTTTAGTGAAAGTTTTGATTTTAAAATTTCTTTGAAGCTCCAATATTTTCTCCAGGTGATACTAATTCTGCGCTCTACTTCATCTTCGTGCCTTGTTTTCTTGAAGGAGATTTGCTTGCCTAGGTAAATATAGTCATCTACGTACTCTATGCGAGCCCCGTTTACCGTTACAGAGTGTCGGTAGCCATTTGTAGAGACTTTCGTTTTCGAGGTATTCAGTTGTAATCCTATAGTTTGACTAGCCCTGTTTATTTCTTCCAGCATCATCTCTAGCTGTTCGGATGTATTTGCAAAGAGTACGATGTCATCCGCAAAGCGGAGGTTGCTTAGGAACTCTGTACCAATTAATATTCCTTTCTTGCTCCAATCTAGGTCCTTAAGGATATTTTGGAGGACCGCTATGAATATTTTGGGTGACAGCGGATCCCCTTGTTTCACTCCTCTTCGAATATAGATTGTAGGCCCAAGTCTGTCCAATTTTATTCTACTTATACTTTTCTCGTATATATCTTTGATAATATTAATATATATGGTTGGTTGGGAGCAAAATAGCTAAACAAACCTTAATTATAATTATCTAACATAGCCAAAAATAATTGGTAACAAAATTAGAAAATTTGAATTGAGCATTACTAGAAGTCTTAATTCTGTATACAAACTTTTTAATTTTCTCATTACCTGTTTTCCTAATGGCGCCTTCATCATGTTACGCGGCGTCTCCGCGGCCGAGCGCTGGCTGGCAACAAACTTTATTTTAAAATTTGGAGTTCCACGCTAGTGTTTTGTTTTTTTTCACAGACGCGTTCTGACCTGTTTTCGAAGGAACATTATACTCTAATGAGAGTGACATATGTATGGATTATTTAAATATTATATTGTATTTACGTGGTGTTACGAACTGTGTGTAATTGTTTAAAATATTGTTAATATTGTAATGTGTACAAAACTGTGTTTAACTCCATACTGCCGCTTTGCAGGTAATATTTGTATTAAAATATAGCAACGTTAATTTTTCTGCAAATAATTATGCTGCACATAGTTAGTCTTATTTAATTTTCTATATTTTTAACCATGAGGAAATGGGGCTAGAATTGTTTAAGGTGAAAATGGAATATTTGTGTGATGATCTTTGTTGGTTGTTGCTAGGTTTATGTTTGTCTATAAAGTATGTACTAGAATAGTCAGAAGTAGAAGTAGCTAAGCAGAATAACATGCTTAAAACTATATGCTCAGCCCTTGTTTTGTTGATAATAGAGTCCGTGTGTATATAATTTTGAGCACTTGGCTTGCGTATCTACTTCTTTTGCTTACTGTACCCATGAAACAAGCATAATTTGGGAGTAGGTGAATATTTGTGAGCTTATCTGATATTTATTGCCTGATATTAATTATTGTTCCAGTCCTGCCCGTCTAGCGCAACAGCTATGCTCCGCGACTTGTCGCGCGACATAGCGCTATCCGTCACTGTCTCACATTATAACACCGAAAGAGACGGGTAATTATGTCGCTCGAGAAATAGTCGCGTGTGACAGTTAAACTAGAGGTGCTGAAGTGATCGCCCATCGCACCTCGGCCGGTGGTTGTATTTCAAACTCGTAAGTTGAACCTTTAAATAAATCATTTTTTAGGGTTCCGTACCCAAAGGGTAAAAACGGGACCCTATTACTGAGACTTCGCTGTCCGTCCGTCCGTCTGTCACCAGGCTGTATCTCAAGAACGGTGATAGCTAGACAGTTGAAATTTTCACAGATGATGTATTTCTATTGCCGCTATAACAACAAATAATAAAATAAATATTTAAGGGGGGCTCCCATACAACAAACTTGTTTTAAAACAAGTTATATATATATATATATATATAGGTACGGAACCCTTCATGCGCGAGTCGGACTCGCACTTGCCCAATTTTTTTTTTTAACTGCCCGTTTAGAAGCCCCTTACCTAATCAGGTAAAGGGCTTCTAAACGGGCCATGTTTTGCTGCAATTTGTGGCCGGCCATTATTTGCATCTTGCCCTAGCGTAGGCTGTCAGAGAGGGACGCCCATAGTTGCCGGCCACAAATTCCAGTAAAATATGGCCCGTTTAGAAGCCCCATTATATCGCGTATGTTCGTAAGTTGAAGTAAAAAAACTTGTGATTCTTCTGTATAGGTACGGAAAGCTGTGTCCTGTCTCACGGCTTTAAGGTTAGTGGTTTTCGATTAGCGCCGCACATAGACCGATGTCTAAGTAGGCGGTCTACCTTATTTTATAGTTTATTTGAGTAATAAATAACACTACAATGAATGTTAAAGATCCTAACTTAATTTTAACTTACCAAGTTAGGTATGTCATTTAACTCGTGTTTCCCCAAAACTCGTTGTTATTAATGGTTTTTAGGTTTACTGAAAGGTTTGTGACGCAATCGTATAATTATTTTAACTGTGTACTAGATATAAGATACTTCGAGTGTAATTCTAATTTGCCAAATTTTTATCAAAATCAGGTGATTCTCCTGTCTCTCAAGATACGGGTAAGTTATTAATTATACACGAATTATGTATGAAAAACTTAAAATTTTTGATTTTAATTTTTCGTTTTTTTTTTTAAATATAGCTATAATATACTTACCATTATTAATAATAATTCATTCTTTATTCCGAAGCATATTTCAAGACTCCATAGTAAACAAAAATAAAAATAATTAATGTAAGAAATAACTTGAACATAAACAGTGGGTATAAGATATAAATCAAATCCCTGCTATCATTTTATAAACGCGAAAGTAAGTCTGTCTGTCTGTTCCCCTACTTCTCATGCTCAGCTGCTAAAGCGAATTCGATGAAATTTGAGAGTCGCGGTAAAATTACACATAGTATTTGTATCCCGGAAAAGGGTGGTTAAGTTTGAATGAGGAATAGTAGAGTTGCTAAGCCGCGAAATTGTGCGCATCGGGTTACAAGCATGAAATTTTTACCACAGATAGAGCGTTCCAAGGTGATTATTTTCAGATGTGGAGGGAAGTCAGATTCGTCCCCTGTGTGGTGGGAGAGCGGGGTGAATAGGACCAAGTACTGCTCTTTTTCTTTTTTTTATTACTGATCAGTAAAGGCTATTAGGGCTTGTGCGACATCGTTTTCGTGGAAAATAGATATCAGCTATTAATTTTTCATGTTATTCAAGAATAGTTTCATATAAAAATTTGGGTTTATTGCCGAAAAGGCAAAGGCTTTTGGAGTAGTAGGCCCTCGTGCAGGGTCCGTCCGGATTGTTACTACCGTCTTGCCTGCTAACCCACCGCCAAACAGCAATGTTCGCATTGTTGTGTTCCGGTGTGGGGGTAAGATAGCCGGTGAAATTACTAGCATAGAGGCATTCTATCTTCGTCCTCCGGGTAGGCAAGCACTTGTGACTCCTCTGGTGTTGCAGGTGTTTATGGGCGACGGTAATCGCTTTCCATCAGGCGATACGTTTGCTCGTTTGCCCCCTATGACATAAAAAAAAAAAAAAAACACAACAGTTTTTATTCAGAACGATAAATTAGTTATCTATCCTGAATATTTACAATTTAAAAAAATATTACTAAACAGCAAATTTAATCTTCTTTTTAAAAATGTATTAATATTGGGCACATCTCATACAAAAAATACCTTGAAAAAAATGTTGATGTTAAGCTTAGCCTGCGTGTTCTGGTACATTTTGCTAAGTCGCGAAATTGTGTACATCGGGATACAACCACAAAATTTCTACCACAGATAGAATATTCTGCGGCGATTATTTTCAGATATGGAGGGAAGTCAGATTCGTCCCCTGTGCGGCAGGAAAGCGGGGTGAATAGGACAAAGGAATCCTCTTTTTCTTTTTATATTACTGATCAGATAACGCTACTAGGACTTGTGTGGTATCGTTTTCGTGTAAAACAGATATCAGCAATTAATTTTTCATGTTATTTATTCATAGTACCATATAAAAATATGGTTGTATTTCCGAAATTGTAAAAATCACAACAAGTTTTTTTATTCAGGGAGATAAATTAGTTATATTTCCTTAATATTTACAGCAAAAAAAATATTGCAAAATAGAAAATTTAATCTAGTTCCTAAAAACATATACATATTGGGCGCTTTTGATACAAACATTTACTTAAATAAATTGTTGATGTTGATATTAGCCCGTATGCTACATACAAAACATGAATCATCAATCATGTATCATACATGAAATAAATACATAAAATAAATAAATAAATATTAAGGGACAATCATACACAAATCGACCTAGTCCCCAATTTTTTTTTAAATTGCATTAATTTGGTTTTCTAGGACGTATATAGGAAATATGATATGTAAAAGCATGTTAATAGTCATTATTTAATGTATTTAATGAAGCGAAATAGGATGCGTTTGGAAATTTACGTTGGTTACGCCGACGTAAAGATATATTTTAAGCTACTGTTTGTAAGAGAAGTGCCCAACATGCATATATTTTTAGAAACTAGATTAAATGAGCTTTTTAAAATAATAATAATAATTTAAAAATGTTCACGAAATTGAACTAATTTACCTCACTGAATAAAAAAACTTGTTGTGATTTTTACCTTTTCGGCCATACACCCATAATGTTTATATTGAACTATACAAAAATAACATAAAAAAATAATTTCTGATATTTGTTTTACACGGAAACGATACCAAACACGTCCTGGTAGACTTAACTGACCAGCAATAAAGAAAGAAAAGAGTGGTTTTATAGGGTGCAGTGTACTTTAGACGTTCTTCTACTTTTCTCTCTCTCTCTCTTTCTCCTACTCGTACCTCCCTCTAATATCATGAATGTGTGTTTTAGTTAAATACTTAAGTCTTTATCTGACTCACCGTACGGCTCTTATAAATAATATTCTAAGTACCTATTAAAGTTTTGATAGAAAATTTTGCTCATTAATTTTATCAAATAGATGTCTAAGAGTCACTACTTACGTTCTTAAAAAAAATACACAAAAGTAAAAAAGAAGTAACTAACTTATAACTCTCCGACTAAAAATATACTTATTTCCCTAAGTGGTGCCGGAAAACTTTGTTATTATCAAGCCAAAGCGTTATATTACACAATAAAATATGAAATATTCACTTTGTACGTGTGTGTCGCAACAAGCGGTGCCGATAGCTAAACGTGTACAAGTTGCAATGACGACAGAGGAAAAAACATTTTTCCATACAAATCGAGGTTCCGTTCTCATCTTTCCTCCTCCAAAACTAATCGTAACAAAGTTTGGAAGTTTTGGAAACTGAATAAGAACAGTATTTACCTATTCTATGTTGGACTGTCTCGTTGTTTCGGTGTTTTGTTCCCAACTAGCAAAGTAGTGATAAAATAAAATGTTTTAACACTAAATAATGATATAAAAGTCATAAAATAGCAACTCGGAGCTGCTATGTTGTATATTGGCGACTTGTATCATCATCTAGCTGTATAATCTTATACAGCTATATCGTGATAAGAATTGATGACATAAACGTTTACTGGACTTCTTAATACGGCACATATAACACAGCTGCACAACAGTATCCCTAACTGTGATTTAGAGCAATTTCGTTGCATATCAGATATATACAGTGCCTGTATACAGCTAAGTAACTCTATTGTGGCTTTCAATGCGCTGCAATATCGCTGGTGATATATCAGTGCACAATGGAGCTAACTTGAGATATATAAGAACATAACGCAGCTGATATGCGTCTAAAGTATCATATAATGGCGTTTCCTTAACACCAGCAGCATAAAGTTGTTTAAAGATCTACATTAACACTAAACAGTTGCAAATACACTTTTTAAGACCTTTTATATCATCAGTGACATATAAACATTATTCTTACTAATAGAACGCTAAATAGATGTATATCAGCTGTTGTAACCTCATTTATAGGATCTTTATGATAGTCAAACCAGCGTCGACAATTCGGAAGTTGGTTCCGTAGATACAAAAAATTAAATCTTAACAGAAGCTTGTTCAGGATACCAAGATGACTTGTTTGCGACTGACAATTTTGATGACAATGGAGAAGATGAAAACATATTCTTCCACAGCCATTCAAATCTGTTGAGTTTTATGAAATTACTTCTGCTTGAAAAACAGTAATTGACCAAAAATATAACCACTTTCATTTCACGCAAATAAACAATATTGAAGATACTTTATTTATTACCTAAAGGTAGGTACAGTAGGGGGTTTTACTAGTTTTATTAAGGAACCCGAAAGTGTTTGGTAATGGCGGTGGGAAACTGTAAATTTGTGATATATCGGTAACCAGAACACATTTTAGATACATATTGGTGACTTGAAATAATTTGCTATTTTAAATATTTTTTATTTAATTAAATATTCAATATTTAATAGGGGCATGAAAAAAACACAAATAATATGCTATTATTTCATCAATAAAATTTTGAGCGCATGATAAATTACCCGTTATGCACGCACCTAACAGCAACTTGACACTACTTACTAACACAAAAATAGTTTACTATTTTATTATACTTACAACTGTTAATTGTAAGGTAATTTTTTTCATACAACTTTATTTACACATAACACTCAGTATTTAGCACTAACGATATGCGATATAAAAGAATCCCTAATAACAATATAACAACAAACAGCTCTATATCAGCATTGCTGTTACTTTCTTATCATAATTTAGTGATATAGTGATTCAGGCACCATTGGTGTAACGCTAAAGAGATTCATAAAACATTGTAGTATCATGGATATACATCAAAGTAGTGACGTGCGGTGCCAAAATAGACATGATATATCATCAAATAGCTGTAAAACTGGGGCCACTTCCCAGTGATAGAGATGTTTCTATCACGGATATAAAACTGCGTCTGTCACTGATTTACAGCTAAATTTGGTTCAGTTTTGCTAGTTGGGTTGTATCTATATTGGAATGAGCAGTGATAATAATGACCTTAAGGCTTTTTATCCGTTTAGAAATGCTGATTCTTTTAGATAGTTTTCTCTATGATCAAACATGTTTCTCAACATATTATCAATGTTATTACTTAGAACAGAGCTATTGAGATGATTCGTACATAATGGAGAGATTAAAGGTAGGTTTCAAACCTACATTTGAAGAAACCTGAATTTTTCATTGATAATTTTTGTTTTAAATAGGTACTACTCGAAATTGACAAAATTCACGCAAAAAACTTTTTTTTTTTACTTATTTCCGACTGCACGCAAAATAGATATGTTACTTTCTAGAACTCAGGGAAAAGTATTATAAACTTCTAAAAGTTGGTGGAAATTATCAATATATTTGTAATAATAGGAAAAAACAAAATATTTTTTAAACAAATAAGGCCTCTTAAGTTTAGAATTTTTTACTCACAATGGCCTACTCACAGGTCCTGATATCATCAAATACCCGTGCCTACTAACAAACCGAAATTAAAAATGTTTTTGGGTATCGCTAGTTGACACAGGTGATTTGTGCCCAATTCTATTATTAACCGTGGCTCTCAATTTACTTAGATACCTTCGTCAACTCGGAAGACGGCTCCTCCTTCGATGTGAAATAATGAGTAGGCGGGCGTGGCATTTAATGTAAAGGGAACTATTTTATCTATTCCAGACTTGACAAATCGCAAATGAGTACCTTATAAACATTTAAGTAAGAAAAAAATCTAACAACATCACTAGTTTATATTCGCAGGGATGAGTTTTTTGTTATAATTATAACCAACGAATATTCAGAACTAATTTTTTTACATTAGCTTTGTTGTTTTTCACAGTTTTCAAAATGTAGAGAAAAAAGTGTGTTTTAAAATATTATATAAAATCTGTTCAGCCATTTTGGCTTGATAAGACGGTAATTTTGGTTGAATTGTGGTGGTAACCGCTATCTACTCACGTATACCTACATTTGGAACCACTATCATGTCGTAGATCTCGCTTTTAAGAATTTTCTTGAAACTCATGGCCCGATAAACCAACAAAATTGAATGTTTTGTAATAGAATCGGATAGATAATATGTTCTATCATTTATATAAAGCCTAAAAAAACTCAGTGTCGTCTGCCACGTACAATGTTGACAACCACGTACTGTGATTGAGATGGGTGCGGTTAATTCTGTCAACATCTTCAGCACTTTTTCGCAAACGAAATATCATTTTGTCGACGCGATCTTCGCATGATAGCACTCTTTGGCTAGCTTTAAGGGAGCTCTGTGTTGAGCTGTGGACGGCCATGGCTGTATGTATTTAATAAATTGGGTGACGACTATTTCAGTAGTATTTTTTTATCGTAAACTAACAGAACTAACTTAGATGTGATAGTAACATCAGTATCACCATGAATACGTTCTGATTGTATTGGCCAATATTGATCATTTCCTCTTTCTTTCTTCTTTTATACTTAAAATTGCTCTCAAACAGCAATCTTGAGACGTTCCATCTAATTAGTTTTCATTGTAAATGAAAGAAAGTTCCTTCGCCATTGTGCAATGACTGTGGATTGGTTGAAAATGTTTTGATGAAGTGTCTTTGGAACGGAATCTAATCATGTCAAAAAAAAAGTTTAACAAATAGGTATACATTTCGCAAAAAAATACAAATTATTCCTGTGAAAAAACATTGCTTCACAAACAAAGTATATACTTATCAAATCATCATATTACAAAACATCACTATATCATGACAAACTATTCATTTCACAACTTCAATTGGCAAATCATCATATGGCAAAATAACGTCTGATAAAAATGCATTGTTTGATCGCATCGCATCGGCTGTCACGTACGAGAACGAGACTAATTGTGTCATTATTTATGGAAATAAAATAAATAACTTCTTGAAATTCTTAATGTAATGAGAATAATGGAAGTCAGTCAATGCGTAGGTTGGGTCATGTTTGTATGATATTAACAAGCGCTGTAACCGAATCTCCTACCAATTTCACTAATTGTCTAATGTCCACAATCGAACATACTTAGTTAGGTCAGTATTATGTATACTAATTAAATTAAGCAAATCTTTTATAACGCTTTGCGTTTTGTTAAAATCATACTATTACAAATATATACCCTATACTTTTTAAGACATTTAATTTGTAAAACAACTAATTTGTGAAACATATATTCATCAAATTATTATTTGTGATATGAAGAAATAACTCATGATGAGTTTGTGAAATAACGTGTTGTGAATAAAAAGATGTGGTGCGTTTGTACTACATTAATGAGGACATTTCCGAACAAGTCGATGAAAAGTAAATTAAATATCCCAAACCAATAAAAAGCGTAAAAAACGAAGCCTTGGCAGTTTCTTTGAAAGTAACAAGTACAACGAACATTTCCTCATTGAGGCTTGTTATGGATGGAAAGACGTTGTTTTTCGCATTTTGTATTCTAAATAATAAGGTAACTGTTCAAAATAGGTATTATTTAATTATCAACCTAACAGTCGATAGGACTACGGTTGAAATTCGCACGCAAATTTTCAAGGATTGTGCCTTTATGTTGCCAAACGCACATTAGATTTGTCTGTTATATTTTAAGTTAGTAAAAAATTTAAGCGTCTGGGAAAGCGTAAATACGTTCTTATGAGACGAAAAATTGTACGTGCTAGTCAACAAAATTAGGCTGAAGCTCAGAGACCGCGCAAGTAAAGTAGGTAACAAATTTAAAAAAAGCAGCGGCATGTAGGTTGACCTGTTCCAATAGACAACACAAACGTGTAGCACAAACAAAACGAATGCCTATTCGAACAGTGTATATGTAAGAGGTGCTTTAGTCGCTATAGTAAAGTTTTTACCTATTCCACACCTTATTCCCTGTGATACATGTACAGTCAAGGAAATTGAAACACGTACCCTTTTCGCTCTTGTCTCAATGATTTAGTGTCACCGTCGTGTACGGTCCAATTACCTCCTATTACTTGGTTTTGGCGTTTTTTAAATATTTAAATAGGCGAAAATTATTGGTAATACGACAGTTCCGTCTATATTATCAGAAAATATATTTATTGGTAGTGTAATAAGTAAATGTTATTTTGAAGATCGTTCTATTCGCCTAATTATTAAAAGTCATAATGTAATTGTTCGCCATAAAACCGTTAACAATCATTCTGTCTGTCACCTATAGGTTTTTTTTACCGTATGCAAATAAGAACAGTCTGCTGCTAGTCCATTTCCATTAAGATCACATGACTTTACATATACAATAAAACGTTTAGTTAGAATTTAGAATCTGTACTGCGCACTGTACCTAGTTATGTAGAATTAGCTGAAAAGGACAGAACGGTCCGTCTAGACTTGTCGCGCGACATAGCATCGCCCGTTACTCTCTCACAGTACAGCGAAGAAAGAGAAAGGTAATATTTCGCGCGTCGCGTGTCATGCTAGAGGCGCAGGGCGACGACCTAAATCAATTAATCTTTTTAATCCTATTCTAATGTTCCCTAAAGATTAGGCGAATCAGTTTCGAGCGCGGCTATCTATCCCAAAATCCGGTTTACAGGGCTCAACCTCTCAGGGTTAATGATCTAGGAGTGAGTCCCGTTAAATTAAATTTCAGAGCCAATCACATCGACGTAGAGATGTACCGTTCTTGAGAGCTGTAATGTCTTGATGAAATAAAAGATGATGCTGTTTGAGGTGACACGCATTTATTTTACTTTAGGGTTCCGTACCCAAAAGGGTAAAAACGGGACCCTATTACTGAGACTTCGCTGTCCGTCCGTCCGTCCGTCCGTCTGTCACCAGGCTGTATCTCAAGAACGGTGATAGCTAGACAGTTGAAATTTTCACAGATGATGTATTTCTATTGCCGCTATAACAAAAAATACTAAAAATAAAATAAAATAAATATTTAAGGGGGGCTCCCACACAACAAACGGGTGGTTGCGTTAACTTTGCACCTTATTTGTATGGGGCGCTATACATACCAGGTGCAAACTTAACTTAAACCACTTAAGGATGGAAAGTGTTTGTGTGTGTGTGTGTTTGCATTTAACCGGTTTTTTTTTCTTATATTAATATCTTACAGCACTTCTTACTTCTAGCTGCCAAGACAGAGAGAGCGACAATTTTTATTTTTTTTAATATATCGTGATGCGTTTGGAAACGTCTACTACAAAGTTTGAATACAAAGCGGGAGACGTGCATGAGAACAGCACATCTCTACATCGACGTTAAACTTGCATTGAATTGAATAATATAGCTTATTTTATTATAAACTAGCTGCTCCTCGCGGTGTAACCAGCGATCGAGATAAAAAGTAGCCCATATGTTAATCCAGGGTGTCAGCACCTCCATACCGAATTTTATCAAAATCGGTCCAGTCGTTAGAGCGTGCAGAAGTATCAAACAAACTAACAAACTTTTACAATATTTGCGCTTATAATCAAGGTCCGGAATTTTTCATAGCAAATGTCAAACTTTGATAGGGTTCGACCAAAGTGTTTTATCGACTATCGATGCATAATTTTCACAACATCGTTAAAGTAATGAAATCAGGCTTTTGGATATATACACTGGCGTTCAGCTAATTAGCAACATCATTATTTTATTCCATACAAATGCATATAAAATATGACTTTAGAAATTCTATGAACAACGTTTGCCAATTTTATTATTAACAAAGAGACGCCCGCAACTTCGTCCTCGTATTTTTTTATTTACTGAGACGGATATAAAGTATTCTATAACCATCTTTGGATGCCATCCCTGTACCAAAATTGGTTAAAATATGTCCAGCCGTTTCGGCGTGATCCGAGACAAAGAAAATTATGACCAACAGATGGCGCCAGGCAGGCATGGCGTCGCGCGCCCATACAAAACAAATGACGACCGTGCATCACGAAAATGAAAAATGAAATCGTGACCCCTTTCCGTAGAAAATATCATTTCAATACAAATCTAGAATTTTATAATAGTATAGATAACATGGTGTACACGTGTTTAAACAAGTTTTAGTATAGTGCAAATAAAATTTCTGTAAAACATATTTTTTAGAAAATAGACATATGTGTATTCCGTTTCTAATTTATTAAAGTATGGAGTTGTAAGTTGTTAAAAGTGTTAATTTGAACATGTCTAGTTTCTAGAGAACATGTTTTATAGAAACTTTATTTTCCCTATAGTAAACCTTGTTTAAACACCCATACTTATACTTATTAATAACATAATAATAAAAATGGTCAACCGCATCTTACATTTTTCATCAAAAGATATTTTATACGCAGTTGTATGAAATAAAATAATGATGTCCCTAATTGGCTGAACGCCACTGTATATATCCAAAAGTCTGATTTTAATTACTTTAACAATGTTTCGTTAAGTGAAAACTATTTATCGATAGTCGATAAAACACTTTGGTCGAACCCTATCAATGTTTGATTTTTGCTATGAAGAATTCCGGACCTTGCTTATAATATTCGTGACTAGAAATCAAAAGGTGCCCGTAACTCAGTCTTTGTTTGTGAGGTACAACAGTTGGATAAATGTATCTTTGGATATCCACCATAATAAAATTGTTTAAAATCCGTCGAGCCATTTCGGCGCGATGAGAGGACAAAGAAAATTTGACCAATAGGTCTCGAAATAAATTCATACTTTATTGTTGCTAATGCACCTTATCATCATCATGATTATCATACTTCAACCTATAAACATCCACTGCTGAACGTAGGCCTCCCTTAAAGATTTACATAGCGAACGGTAGTATATTCTACATTCATCTCCTTCAGATAAACTGCGGTGCATTTTACGGGAGACATAGTCTTCCAGATTTTTTCACTAATCACAGCCGTAAAATAATATAATTACTCTTATAATACATAAATCAACACTCTTCAGTCAGGCAGGCGTTAAATTTTTCCGCGCATTGTCAAACAGAAAAAACAACGTTGTGCTCTCTTTTTCTTTTTTTTTTAAATCCAATCACGATTTATTTCATTTGCTCATAGGTTCAGAAAATGGAAGACGAATCAAATTGCAAGAATACATTTTATGCGATTTTACTTTTTTTCCTTTCAGCATCGTTGAATAAATTTCATTAAGTAAAGGCGTATTTAACTGAATTTAATAATACGATATACAATTTGTGCACCAATTAAAAACCAAAAAATATAGATATAAAGCTTCACTGAAAGAGCATGCCTAATCAGTATATATTTTATTGAAATTTATATTTTCATCTTAAAATATATAGAGCACGCAATAAACTAAGTATAACGTTAACATACAGTTATAGATATCAATCCTTATTGAACTTCTTTTCTTACCACTTAAAAAAACAAGTACACGAAATTTATTATGGTTAATTTCATCGTAAAGCTCTCAAATCGCGATATTTAAAGCAGTCAATAATGGAACTAGACATATTCTTTCCGTGTACCCCATATTGAAGGCACCATTTCATTAATTCTACTCATTTCACTCTTTATTTACATGATATTTCTTTCCTCCTGAGTGTAACATTCGCCTAAAATATATGAGTATCATGGGCATGAGAATTGTAAATTTACTTACCGACTTTGAAACCCTTTTTTGCTATTACATGTGGGGCCGGGGATGAAGAACAAATTCGTGTTGAATATTAAATGTAGTACTCTGATCAAAGTATTTTATGATGTCGCGTTTTTAATTAAAGCAGTAGCCTGTCATTATTCATAGTATGTTTGATAAATAAGGAAGTTCAATTACTTCGACTTAAGCAAATGTCGACCCACGTATTATAATTTTATAGGTAAACCTTAGTATCGAAATAATTTAACTTGCTTATTTATAATTTTACTTAGACACTATGAATAATGCTATGCGGCTTTCGGGCAACTACTTTACTGGTAGCAGTTCAGTTTCGGCGATCCACCAGCCGCTGCCGTAGTACACTTGCTTCGCGGGCTGTTGTGGACGAAAACTAAAATGCAATTAGTTTTTCCTTTCCTAAAGGAGAGGATCACTTCTCGTGATGCTGAGTCGCGTGACAGGCGAATTCGCTGCAAGATTTTATGCTAGTGCTACCGATATTAACTTGGTTGTGAAGAAAATTTCTAACACGAAGGCCGATGAAGCAATAGCAATAGCTGAGCAATCAGAGCCATCTGAGAAAGTGTCTCTGATTGATGACAAAAAGAAAGCTTTATTGCTTAGAAACCACACACACACTATGAAGACTAGTAAATATAAGTAGTGACTTCTAATTCGTGAACAGACAATTTATAAACGTTTTTAAAATTTTGGTACTTTAATAACCTTTAAAAAAAATCTAGACACGCGGTAGTTTGTCAAGCTAAGTTCAAGCTACCAGAACTGGCGAGCAGCACCATTACATTTTACTTATAATTATTCTTGACCTGACGTAGGTAATCGTACATTAAATAAATAAATAACGGACCACCTTAATACCTACACAAATTGAACTAGTCCCTCTAGTATAGAGATGTGTAGCTCGCGAGTGAATGATTCAAACGAGCTATATCATTTGGTTTAGCTCACTAGCTCTTCCGCTCACTGAATATTCAAGTAGCTCAGTATATCATCTATCATCTCAGTATTACTCGCTCCCTCTCGCTCATGAAATGAATGTTGCTATGCTGCCGTGAATCTAATTCATCGACATCTCTAGTTCTCTGCTCACTTGTGAATGATATAGTCTAAAGATCTACTGAGCTAAATGAGCTAAATGAGTGATACATATCTCGATGAGCTAAAGACACAATATATCACTCTTTTCACTTTAGTGACACATTCTGCGCATCTCTACTCTAGTAGGCTTGTGTTATGGACTATTGTCACTAGACGACGATAAACATACTTATATAGATAAAGTTTATACGACGGTCACTAGACGACGATAAACATACTTATATAGATAAAGTTTATACTTAAACACATAGAACACCCATGACACAGGAACAAATGTGTGTTCTATTCTACTTCATCACACAAAATATTTTCCCTTGCCGGAATTCGAACCCAGGACGGTCGGTTCGTAAGCAGCTGCACTGCCAGTGCGTTAACCGCGCCATCAAATAGATCAATACTATATAATTGATCTATTTCGCAGATTTTTAAATGTTAGAATCTTATTTCACTGAACACGTTTCGCATAATTTTTATTTTTTTATTGATTCCGCCAAATGTTCATCTTGCCGAATCTTAATACCTACCGATAACATGGTCTTGCCGAATTTTAGTTAACTGAAAATTCGACTTCTAACAATAAAAAAACTGCAGCTGCGAAAAAACAAGAGTAGGTTTTCGGCTTAAATAGTTTTGCGTAAGGATCATTCTGCGAAAAGAAGATACTTACATTGAAGAAGATTCAGCGAAAAGAGGATTCAGCGTAAAATTGTTATGTGTAAAAATTTAACATTACGTAACCAAAAATTTAACATTACGTTACCAACTGTATTTAGGTACCTACTTGAATAATACTTGTAAGCAACCTCCGAACTACGCAGGATCCCTTCAACGTATATTTGTATACCAATTGCTTTAACAGTATAGACAGTTCAAATACTTGAAAAACCAGCTCCAAATGTAGGGTGTTAAAAAGGGGTGCAAAATTTGTATGGGGGAAACTTTTTTTTTGGAGTTAGAGACTTGAAACTTTGTAGAATGATTACTTATTCAAAAACATAAAAAGTACTTTCAGCGTTTTAGAAAATTTCACCCCTAAGGGGGATAAAAAGGGGTGCAATGTTTATATGGGAGAAATTTTATTTTTTGAACTAGAGACTTGAAACTTTGTAGATAGTTTACTTAATCAAATACAAAAAAAAAACATTTCAGCGTTTTGGAAAATTTCACCTCTAAGAGGGTTAAAAAGGGGTGCAAAGTTTGTATGGGGAACACCGCTAATGTTGTTTATAAAGAAGTGTTACGCCAACGTTATCAGTTTATATATTTTTTATTTCCTGTCTACTACCCAGTGACTACGTCCTTTTTTTTAAAACGAACTTGCACCCCCTATTCTATGGTTGAATGTCAACAACTGTCTCTTATTTATTGTGTTCCAAACTTTATGTGTTCCTATATTTAGTGAGTTGTCTATCAGCACATGAATAATTTATACTTTATATACCTATTCTTTCTTTATTTAGCTTCTTGAGAGATATAGAGAACTATAGCACCAGAATATATTGAATCACTCTTCAAACAATACTACTAGCCTGTAGACCAAAATAGTAATCGCATCATTAAATTCGCTTATGTGCATTTAGTTTTTAATGGTCACATTTCAGCATTATCTTTAAACACTAGCCTTTTTAATTACTGGGGTACCTGCTAGATCATTTAGAAACATTTTGGCCCCCCTCGGGAACTCCGCCACACCACTCTTTTCGTTTAATAGCCAGGCCGGCGTGTACAAATACCAGTGCTGCCTTCTTATGAACAGAGGTCATTATTTATTATTGTTTTGAAATAAAGTTTATTATTTATTTTTATTAAAAGAGATACTCTTCATTAAACTGCCTCCATCTCTCGATTTCCAGTGCTGAAGTTTTAGATTGTTTTAACAGCCTTATGATATTTAACATTTTTTTTAAATCTCATAATAACTAAGATCCCCATTCTCTAACTCCAAATCCATGCGTCGCTCTATATCTTGCAGTCATTTTTGCCAAAGATTAAAAGCATCTGGTAACTGACGGATTACGGGAATTGTTTGCAGGATGCTTAATATTTAAAGCATCCTGCAAACAATTCCCGTAATCTAATTGGAAAATCTTCAAAAATTCTTTAACAATTGCATTGTCTAGACCATTTTAACTAAGAATAAAATTCATTTACCTATTTGAATATCTTTGTCATCATCAAAAATCTACGCGGACGAAGTCGCGGGCGGCCGCTAGTTATGTTATAAATCACCAATTTTCTGAATTGAATGTAAACAATCGCCAAATGAATATTAATCTCAGGATCATAATTTCCATCACTTCGTTGAAACTTAAATCGTGACTTTTGATAGGAACGCAATTAGGATTTGCAGATTCGGGAAATTTTAGTATGGCGGTATCGCGAATGGGTACCCCTTATCTTGCACAATCTCTATTGTCCAAAATACATTTCGCATAACCGTTTTCGCACAATAATTTTTAGCCGAATGATACTATCGCATAATTATATACATACCACAATTGTTATGTCGCATAGTATTCATTAGGCACAATTTTGAATAGCAGAATACTAATATCGCCAACTTTTATTTCGCAGAATTTTATGTAGCACAATATAAGTTCCGCCGAATTTATTTCGGCATAATTGTACCATAGCACACCCACAGAACCGAATCGCTGCCAGAAAATTAGGTTAGGTTAGGTTGAAACTGCGTCCCTCACAGAAACGAAGGCAAGGCAGGTAAGTAAGGCAGGTCCGACTTGGCTTAGATTAGGTACGACGACGAGCGAAGCGAGGAGGAGTGTTAGGTTGAACTGCGACCCTAACGAGCGAGCGAAGCGAGCGAGCCTTGCAGGTCCGACTTGGCTTACGATTCCTTACATTACCAATTTCACCTTAAGGCAGATCCGACTTGGCTTAGGTTAGGTACGACGACGAGCGAAGCGAGGAGGAGTGTTAGGTTGAACTGCGACCCTAACGAGCGAGCGAAGCGAGCGAGCCGCGCAGGTCCGACTTGGCTTACGATTCCTAAAATTACCAATTTCACCTTAAGGCAGATCCGACTTGGCTTAGGTTAGGTACGACGACGAGCGAAGCGAGAAGGAGTGTTAGGTTGAACCGCGACCCTAACGAGCGAGCGAAGCGAGCGAGCCGCGCAGGTCCGACTTGGCTTACGATTCCTAACATTACCAATTTCACCTTAAGGCAGATCCGACTGGGCTTAGGTTAGGTACGACGACGAGCGAAGCGAGGAGGAGTGTTAGGTTGAACTGCGACCCTAACGAGCGAGCGAAGCGAGCGAGCCACGCAGGTCCGACTTGGCTTACGAACTTGACTGCGTGCCTCACAGAAACGAATCGCTGCCAGAAAACTAGGTTAGGTTAGGTTGAAACTGCGTGCCTCACAGAAACGAATCGCTGCCAGAAAACTAGGTTAGGTTAGGTTGAAACTGCGTCCCCCACAAAACCGAAAGTAGGACGTAGGAGGAAAGTAGGAGTAGGACGGTTAAAAAACACAGAACTTGTCATTTTTATTTTATATAAGTATAAGACATGCAAAATAGTAAAGAAAAAGGATTATTCCTTAAATAACTATGCTAATCTTAAATTAGCACCCTATATATAGCCTTCAAAAATCCATTGTATGTATAATCAGCTTGATTATTTAGGATGACATTAATGCTTTCTACATCATTACTATAACATAATTACACTCAAGGATGCAAACGGAATATTATGCCATATAAATTTCGGCGACACAATTATTGGGCCATAGGAGTATTGTTCTAATCGACATTATGCCAATGTACTATTCTGCCAAAGAAACGTGTGCGAAGTGATAGTATGCCAAGAAATTTAGGCAAAAAGCAATTGTGCGAAATGATGATTGTGCCAATGGTTGCTATGCGAAACGAAAATATGCCAATAAATTTTGTGCAACACATTAGTAACCCATCGCGAATACCTGGTACTACTATACTAAAATCTTAGTATGGCGGTATCGCGAATACCTGGTACTACTATACTAAAATTTTAGTATGGCGGTATCGCGAATACCTGGTACTACTATACTAAAATTTTAGTATAGTAGTACCAGGCAGGCGGTATCGCGAATACCTGGTACTACTATACTAAAATTTCGCGGTTCTGCAAACCCTAAACGCAATGTTTAAACTGCTATTGTATTCGACTTATGTGACTGCATTGTTTGCGTTTAATTGAAATGTATACCCCAGCCCGCAATGAAATTACTTGAGCATTTAAGCAGCGAAGCCTTTATTAAGTCTCTTTATTCGATGGAATTTCCCATCGGCAACTTGTTGGACTTCCACATAAATTTTCATTTCGTTAAACTAGGGACTACTTAAAGACGACGATTGTCAAAGTGTAGATATCAATTAATTAGGCGTGTAGACATTTTTTTATATACTATTTCTTATGGGACTATTACGTATGGGACTAAAAATACTTTCAGGGTGCTCTCTTAATTTCAGAATAATTTCAGAAATTAATGTTAAACTTCAATATTTCTACGGAGCGCTGAAAACGCATGCATATAAGTGGCCAACGGGCTGTCATCACACCTGAAAGTGACTCATATGTGTAAGGAAAAAGGCGTTTAAGTACATGGTTTCTGTATGTTTTGTTGAATTAAATGTAGATTCTGAAAAAAATTGAAAGTTATCTTTAGGATAATAAAAAAATACATAAACATTGTTATTATACTAGAAATTCTACGGTTGACATTAATAATATCCAACTTACTTATTTTGATAGCGCACATTTCGTTTTCGTAGCAAGTTAAGATGTTATATTGGGTGAGATGTTTGCGGCAGTAGTTTCTCTCCGCCTATTGGGTGAGATGTTTGCGGCAGTAGTTTCTCTCCGCCACTAAAATTGCGCTCTCACAAACAGTACTTCTTCCTATTTTAAAAACCTTGTATTGCACATCCAAACCCTTTATTATTCGTTTAAACTTGCTCATTGTTCTATGATTAATGTTGTCCAATGTTCAGTGAAACATCCAAAACGACCGTTTCTGCCACGTATGCATGCATGTATGTGGCACGCTCTGCCGAACTTAGTGCTGATTCATTCAGTTCTTTTAGGACCAGTATGCCTAAAATCCAAACCTTCATTAGAATGGACCTGTTCTCAACACCTCGCGAAGCTATAATAATAATACATCTGGTAACAGTAACCGTCTGTTACTTTACTTATTGATGGATATTGGAAATGGGTCAATCAACTTTTTTCTGTTGCTGGTTGCCATGGTGATGTCTCCTGCGTTACTCTTTAAAACTACGGTTTTCGGCGGCAATATTCATTTTTTTTTGGAATTGCAGCAGTTATAAGCCCATTCTAATTTAAACTATCTCTTGAAAATACCAATATTACTGTGGAGAGGTGCGACGGGGGGAATAAAACGGATCAAATGAAGATACAAGTGTACTGTCTGGAAGGCTGTTTATTACTATTATCAACACTTTTCTTGGAAGTTTAATCACCATTGTCTCCTGAGTGACTGGACAGAATAACAACAAGAAAACAGTTGATCCACCCAAATACGTAGTTCTTGGATTCACTTCCACACCATTTCATCTCCTTATCCTCCTAAAGGATACACTTATGGGCGCGAAGTTTTGTTTATCCGATAAACAATATAGGCAGTATCTAATTTTGTGGATCTTACTTTCTTCCGGTTCACTGAGTGCGATGATCTAAAAGCATCGCAAAATAATAATATCACTAGAGGTATCCCTTGAAGAATACACTTTTCGGCATTGATATGATAACACGTACCAAATCACTTTACTTTGAGCTGGATCCCGTAAATTCTCGTAGTATATAAAGTATATAAAGTCGTATGTACATACGACTTTATATGCTGGGCTGAGAAATGAGTATCATTTTTCTTGGTCACGTATTCTGTGCCCCAAGTGCCCGACTAACCCGATTACAGTTATTGTTTCATTTCAACTTTTCTGGCCTTTAACTGGTGACAGTGATTATGATGATATCTCGAATTAAATTAAAGATAGGTATAGATAGAATTGTTATCACGGTCAGCGTGGGATTAAATAAAAAAAATGGAATGGGATTTAAAATTTAAGTTAAAGTATGCTTAAGTATATTAAAAAAAGTTAAGGTATATTTAAATGAGGACCACTATATTATTATAGATCTACTAGCTATCGTATTTTCTGGGATGAGTTCGTATCTACATACGCCTTTATATGCTGGGCTGAGAAATGAGTATCATTTTTCTTGGTCACGTATTCTGTGCCCCAAGTGCCCGACTAACCGGATTACAGTTATTGTTTCATTTCAACTTTTCTGGCCTTTAACTGGTGACAGTGATTATGATGATATCTCGAATTAAATTAAAGATAGGTATAGATAGAATTGTTATCACGGTCAGCGTGGGATTAAATAAAAAAAATGGAATGGGATTTAAAATTTAAGTTAAAGTATGCTTAAGTATATTAAAAAAAGTTAAGGTATATTTAAATGAGGACCACTATATTATTATAGATCTACTAGCTATCGTATTTTCTGGGATGAGTTCATTTTATCGTACTTTCTCTGTTAACTTCAATAATGAAATAAGTTGAGATCTGGGGGCACGGTAGTGCCCCCGCCAAGACGAAAAAAAAAGAGGCGGGGCACTACCTACCTTTTCTCGAACCGTTTCGTCTCATTTTCAAACCCTCATAGTTTCGTCCCAGTTAACACCAGAGCGCCCAAATTCACAGGTTAAAATGCAGTTAGGGAACATATGAAAAATACTAAATTTCATTGATCTAGCTTTTATACTTTAGGTTTTATTGGTACCTAAAATACGCCGATTTTGCCACTCACTCACTTATGTATCAAAACCTCTGGGGTACTTCCCGATGACCTAGAAAGCTGAAATTTGGTATGTAAGCTAGGTTTAGTACACAAACAATAGAATAATTCTGAAACTTGGAACTTTTACCCCCCAACCCCTTAAACTGGGGGATGAAAGTTTGTATGAGACTTTCGCAAATTTTGATACTAGAGGTCTGAAAATTTATACCTATTGGGCTCATTGTTATAAATAAAATACACATTCTAGGATTTTTAGAAAATCACCCCCCACCCTTAAAATAAGGGGATGAAAGTTTGTATGGGCTTTCCATAGGTAATGGGGGATAAAAGTGTATATGGGGCTAAACGTAAGTATTTCTTAAATACACAATTATTATTACTACTTACTTAGAAACACTTCAGCACAAAAAAAAACATATAAATTAAAAATTACCTTACAAAAAGAAATGAGATCCCACCAAAAACATTTCATGTAAAATTGGTGGCCAAGACTCACATGCTCATAACGCTTTAGCTGTAAAAAAGTGGTCAGATCCCTCGAAAAGCCAAGCCCTGAGTTTACTAATCCTACACCTTGGCTTCAAAAGTATGGCTTGGCCTGACAATTTTTACGTGAGTTTATACCGTTTTTATAATTAGTAAAGATGTCTCACGATAGTTTTAATAACATTATGGCTTGGCCGTTTCATAAAGTACCGTAAATAAGTTTAACGGACTGTCCGGCCTATATGGTAAGGAATTAAGTTTAATATATTTTATCATGAAGACATAAACTTAATTTCTTGATACCGTATGGGCCAGACGGTTCGTTGGACTTATTTAAGTTACTCTATGAAACGGCCAAGCCATACTTTTGAAGCCAAGGTGTAGGATCAGTAAACTCAGGGCTTAGGGGCTTGGCTTTTCGAGGGATCTGACCACTTTTTTACAGCGAAAGCGTTATGAGCATGTGAGTCTTGGCCACCAATTTTACATGAAATGTTTTTGGTGGGATACACATTTATAATCCTGACAAAATACCATGGTACCTGTTTTCACTAGATGAGATGAGAAATCTCACAATAGATTTCGTCTGTAAATAACTTAATTTTGGTTTTGCAAAGAAAGCCGGAAACTTTCGCTGTTTAATTAAGTAAGATATATTTTTTTTAGGTTAATATTAAGTAAACTCTTAGCAATTAACTTTTGAAAAGACAACGGCAGGTGTTTCGCCTGTAAAAATGACGTAGAACATTTTCATTATACCAAAGTGTGTTCATAAAATATACCTTTTCCTTTTGCAGCCTTTTGCTACGAAACCTTTAAAACTAAATTGAAAATGTATCTTTCGTTAAATAGACCTGTGGGGTCTTGCTGTTTAAGTTGTTAAATGAAAAGAGGTAGAAGGAAAACGAGTTTTTAAATATTGAGTTTAAAGTAAAGGAAATTGTTTCAGACATCCAATCTTGAGATGAAAATAGTTATTTACGATACAAGTGTGTAAGGTAGGTGATTTCAGACGAGAGTGATTAAACAAACAAGAGTCGGAAATCATCTTACACACGAGTTTCGTACAAAACTTTACTATGCATGTACGAGAAAATAGAAAATACTTAATACTCACAAAGATTCGAAATAAACTAGACATCAATAAAAAATGCCGAGGTTGATTGTAAACTGCGCTCGACATGTCTGGGTAAATAAATATAATTTTCCCAGTATCGGAAAGTCATTTGGGTGAATTCGCGCCGTCTACTACTGCGCATGTGCAAAATTATTTTTTTAATATTCGTCTTATGTCAAAATGGCACAAGCGCGTGTACATTCAGCCAAATGTATTTAATGAATAACGATTTAAAGTTCGTTTACTAATCAAATATCTAATGTAACGAATGACGTGTTAAATGAATTAATTAATAAAGTATTGGTTTTATTGTACTTTTATATGTAATGATAATCGGTATTTGACTAATTTGTCATACTTTTTGTAAACAATAAAACCTCTTTGTGTGAGGCTGTCAGATACAGCTAGAAATTAAAAAAAAAACCGGCCAAGAGCATGTCGGGCCACGCTCAGTGTAGGGTTCCGTAGTTGCTCATCCTTCACAATAAACTGCTGTTTTAAGCCCGAGGTTTAAGTTAAGAAAGATTTTAAGCTCTATAAAAAGGTCGTAAACGCCCTAGAAACTGTAATCACTTATTAGCTTCTGGAAGTCAACTTACGTCCTTTTAAAGAAAAAATATGAAATTTGGCGATAACTCAAAAACGGCTCAACCGATTTTGTTCAATATAGTTTTCATTGAAAGTACTGATAAGGTCTCATTTACATGAATTTTTCCGAATTTTTTTGACCCGTGGTTGAAAAGTTAGAGGGGGGACACAATTTTTTTTGTTTTCGGAGCGAATATTTACAAAACTGCTGACTTTATCAAAAAATAATGTTACGAGACCCCTATTATTTTTACAAGACCTATTCAACGACATTACACACACCAGTGTTGAAGAGAAAAAAAAAATCCCCCCCCACTTTAGGTGTTCGAGAGGTATCCGAAAAACATAAAGTTTTTGAATTTTTATTTTACCGTTCTGTCGGCGTTATACATACACATACTTATACCAAATTTCAGCTTTCTAGTACTAATGATCACGGAGTTAAGCCGCGGACGGACAGACGGACAGACGGACATGGCGAAACTATAAGGGTTCCTAGTTGACTACGGAACCCTAAAAAGTAAAAAAATTGGGCAAGTGCGAGTCCGACTCGCGCATGAAGGGTTCCGTACCTATACATATATATAATCTATAACAAGTTTGTTGTATGGGAGCCCCCCTTAAATATTTATTTTATTTTATTTTTAGTATTTGTTGTTATAGCGGCAATAGAAATACATCATCTGTGAAAATTTCAACTGTCTAGCTATCACCGTTGTTGAGATACAGCCTGGTGACAGACGGACGGACGGACGGACGGACGGACAGCGAAGTCTCAGTAATAGGGTCCCGTTTTTACCCTTTGGGTACGGAACCCTAAAAAGCACTAGTGTGGAAAAGTAGTACTTTCCGCACAGTTTTAATGCCTAGAATACGCTCTTTTCGAGCATATGCAATGTAAAACATGGCATGTGTCAATACCGTCATTTACAATAGCGGTCAATACCTACGTGTAGGTTTTTTGTAGGTAATGCAGTTCATTGAAAAGCCGCTTGAAGAGTAGAATGAAATATGTCTAATATTATAATGCCGTGATCAAGCAGAGATATTATCAAATTTAAAACAACACACACACACACACACACACACACACACACACACACAAATCTGGAAGGAAGGGCTGACGACGCCCTTCTTTATATGCGGGACACCTCATCAATTTTTACTGCTGCCACATAATAGAAATGGTTACCATTTGATTGGGTCCATCCATGTAGTTATATTACTTATACGATATAAGAGTATTGAACAAAAAAATACCAAATAGTTTATACTGCTCAGTACGATTAATACAATTATGACTAAAGTGATCCTAGTTCGTTATTACTATATATTTCAACCGTATAACTGCTACTTTATCCAGTGAATAAAGGAGTTTCACCTTACAAAAGGTGAGGTAGTTTTGAATTTTTGATATGTTGTCTAGGATGGTTATTGAGTGTTTGAAATGCAAAATGCACAATTCCTCCTCCTCCGCGCCCGCTGCCATATTGAAAATACCGGCAATTTCTGCAGATTTTTGCTTATGCCTTCGTTTAGAAGCATTTTAGCTAGAAAAGAGCTTAGACAATGTTGTAGAAAATTTAATTTACTATAATTAACATTTTAAATTTTGTTTCAAGGACAGATAGTTGCGGAGATATGCACATTTTATAAAATGTACAAAATCGCAATTTCCACAGATGAATCATAACAACATATCAAAAATTCAAAACTACCGGACTGTTTGTAAGGTCACCCCTAGTACTTTAGTCTCTATTCACCGAACTAACTGAAAAGTTGCACTACATTCGATCAACCAAACTACTAGAGGCTTAATTCTGTATTGATATCAGTCTTAATTAATAATAAAAGTGTGTATTTAACATTAATCGCATTTATTTTTGATGCATTAAGCAGTTTATAACTGTTTCTTTTGTCCATTATGTTTTATTGTATAACTAGTGCCCGACCGGCTTTGCACGCGTGCAATGATGATAAATGCATGTATTATACATATAAAACCTTCCTCTTGAATCACTTTATCTTTAAAAAAAATGCATCAAAACTCGTTGCTTAGTTTTAAAGATCTAAGCATACGAGTACATATGGACAGACCGATAGATAGACGGACAGCAGGAAGCAACTTTGTTTTATACTATGTCGTAATTAATAGTATAACTATCAACTCTGGTAATCAGTAATCACGCATACTCAAGTTCGTCGAGGTGGAAAAGTAATTCCATGGAACGCCTAGTTGTTCAGGGGAAAGTGGAGGGCACGAGACCATGTAGCAGATCACCCATGCGATGGACTGACAAGTTAGAGTCGGCTCTAAGCATTCCATTGCATGAATGTACCAGAAGTGCTGCGATTCTTACGGTGGCGGGACTTCTCAACTCGGGTGATAAATTAAAGTAAAAATAAATGTTGAAACTGTTTATTCTCCATAACACTATATATACGATAAAGAAATTGTGGTGATAAAAATATTTCCGAATGTAAAATAATTTCAATATTTTTTGGTTAGGCTTGTTTTATATTTTAACTCTAAACAAAACTACTATGTATACAGGGCGTCCCACGGCTATGCCACATGGAGGGAAAGTACCTCGAATATTGTAGATGCAACATTTTACTGAAAGAAGACATTATTTTAATTTAAATAACTATTTAAACAACATTCATAGACTTTTAAATAATTTCATGGTTAAACCGGGAATCGAACCCGTTACACGAGAAAAATTATTACCCTGTAGCTTTATCATACTGATCGAAAGGTTTCATCATAAGGATTATTTTTTGCTAAATAACATAGTGTCAGAAATAAAAGGAAGACACTGAATTTTAACATTTTTAATACAAAATTAATCAATTTATCAAATGCTCAAAAGGACAGACCCTTTACTTTAGCCCCATCCTGTTCAATACAGTCGCACACTTTTGATTATTTCGCTCCCTGTCGACTTTTTGATCAGTTGTGGTGGATATTTAAAATAATACGTCTAAGTTCTGTTTGCAGCTCGTGGACAATTTGATACTGGTTCTTGTAAACTAAATTTTTTATATACCCCATTAAAAAAAACTAGGGTTCTCGGCGGCCATCTTATTTGTCCATGAACAAAATTTCTCATCTAATGTTAAAATTCATGGTCTTCCTTTTATTTCTGACACTATGTTGCTTAGCAAAAAATAATCCATATGATGAATCCTTATGATCAGTATGATAAAGCTACAGGGTAATTATTTTTCTCGTGTAACGGGTTCGATTCCTGGTTCAACCATGTTATTATTTTAAAATCTATGAATGCATCTTAAATTGTTTTTAAATTAAAATAATGTCTTCTTTCCTTCTTCTTTCAGTAAAATGTTCCGTCTACATTAGGTATTCATGGTAGGTACTTTCCCTCCATGTGGCATAGCCGTGGGACGCCCTGTGTACTTACATACATATTAACACATTCAATAATTTATATAAAAATGAATGTAGGTAATCAAATTTGTTAAAGTTTTTACATTCCATTTAAATTTAGACTAAATTTTCGACTTAATATTTTTTCTAATCAGCATTTCCAAGTTGAACATCATCGAGATAATTGTTGATTGATTGCCCAAAAAACTAAAAAGTTGAATTTGTCCTTTCATTCTATTATAATTATCTATACAATAATACGAGTTTACTATTGACAAAGACATCAAATGGATACAACATTATACAGTTTAATTATTAAATACAAAACTAGTACGTTTATGTCACAACAGTGACCATTATCGGAACTATACACATTAAGTATAATCGATAGCTTATACAAGTAGTACTCCTAAGAATACTAAATTTGACACTTTCTTATACTCATCTAGAAGTTGCACATTATTCCAACAATATTATTTAAATAAATAATATTACACCAACGAGTATAAATAGTATTTACAAGAAACCTACTAAATCCTAAACATGGAATCTAACATTAAACACTGACGAGCATCTTCATTATTATTAAGCATATAGATAAAATGCATTGGAACGTATCAGAAACAGTGATAAAATTTATGTTTCAAAGGTTTTAGAATTTTGTCTGTCTATCTCTCTCTCTGTGAATATGATCGTAAAGGATAGTTTTTATCCAGTTTTAATGTTTTTTTTACATACTTACACAAAGTTTTGATACCTCATGTATATAATCCTAGTATTAAAACCTTGATTGCCGTTGATAATTAATGGACTTTGCCACTTATCGGAATATATGAAGTTATCAAAACTCCTGAGTCTTGTATATATTATATTAAATAACATTATTAAACTATGTATAACAAGTTTAATAATATTTGTATAGAATCTTTTTATCGATTCTATATTTTTTAATGTTTGCTGTGCTTGCTTGCGCTTCGATTGTAGTAGATCGCATTCAATTTTTCTTTCTTAATTTACCTTTGTGTCATTATTTATAAGTTTAATAATGTTGTTTAAGATAATATAAGTATATCGTCTCGCCAGCAAGAAAATATGTCTAGTTCACATTTGAGGCGAAACAGTCATCTAGTTTGCTGCTGTCTGTACCAAAGTTAAAACATAGATATACATTTTCTTTCCAACAAGACGGTGCCTCATAACGCAGACAACGATGGCGTAGCTGAAGTTTTTTCTTTTATTCAGAAATCAGAAATTGTTTATTTGCATAAACACAGTATAGGGATGTTACAGTAGGTACATATGCAAGACAAGCATGCACATATTTCAGTCAAATAAGTTAAAATATCAAAACAATACAAATTAAATTAAAATAAGTATACAATCTCAAATTGAAATAATAGAAAAAAGTTACATAATAGCCATAATAATAATTACATAATAACAATAATTATATAATAACTAATTGCTAACTACTACTTCTAATATAACACACTCGAGTATCGGTGTTCGAGATACGCTGTAAAGACTGCTCCAAAAGCAGTTGGTAAGACTGCGTTTAAAGGCAGCAAAGGCCCTCTAGCAGCCTTAGTTCTTCGGGAAAATTATTATAAATAACAAATTAACAATGCAACTCATTGTAAACGCTTTTCTTGCAGATGCCCTTGTGGCTTGGGAGTGAAATAAAAGGTTTATGACTTTTGCCCTGGTTTGCCTTTCAAAAACTCCGCCACGTGTTTTTAAAACGAATAAATTGTTTAACAATGAGTGATGTGATCTTACAAAGTCACATTTTTTAGGGTCCCGTACCCAAAGGGTAAAAACGGGACCCTATTACTGAGACTTCGCTGTCCGTCCGTCCGTCCGTCCGTCCGTCTGTCACCAGGCCGTATCTCAAGAACGGTGATAGCTAGACAGTTGAAATTTTCACAGATGATGTATTTCTAATGCCGCTATAACAACAAATACTAAAAATAAAATAAAATAAATATTTAAGGGGGCTCCCATACAACAAACTTGTTATAGATTATGGTACGGAACCCTTCATGCGCGAGTCGGACTCGCACTTGCCCAATTTTTTACGTATAAGCATGGCAAAGGAAGGATTTTTTTTTAAATAGGCGCAACTTTTGTCCCGCCAATGTGTGTCTTCCTATTATGGTTCTTGTAATTTAAGTAAGTAATACTTTGAATTTGTAGTATTTTTATTCTTCAAAATCTGACGATGACTTAATTATCTAAAGGGTACCTTATCTAATCAAATTTGACTGTTTTCAAACGAATACATTCTTCTTTTATCACTGGAGTCTGATTAACTGTTTTCAAACGAGTACATTTTTCTTCTAACACTGTAGTCTGATTGTTGGTTTTGGGTCGTAGTTATAACAAACTAACGTTCTGTCCATTGGAGTATTTACCCGATGACCGAACGGACCGAATCGTGGTCAACCTCACTGAAGATGTGTGATCCCCGCGTCTCAGCAAAGACGCGTGATGTCCGCCAGATTCTCTGCAAAAGAAACATAATATTACATTTTATTTTAATAGGCAGGTTTCGACGTTTATTTTGAGTTTCTGAGGGTGGCCAAATAGCGGCCATAAGTAGAGACGCGAGGCTTTTCTCCGAAGGCATCACCAATACGGCGAAAAGGTATCTACCTGCCGCCGTAGCTGGCGATAGGTGGGATAGTGGCCTGCTCAAACACTGCACTACGTTGTTTAAGTTTTTGTACTAAATAACATAATTTAGTTTAACTTGATACTAATGCAGGGCTTTGTTATTTTCCGGATTCAGATAATTTTATTTTATTATGGCTATCTCTTTAAGTTTACCAATTCCCCGAGTGTCATCTACCTAAATACATAAAAATATGGCAAAATGAACTTCAAATGCGGATTTTCAAAATGTAGAATCGTGCTTATTTTCTCGCATATTTGGAGACAGATACAGGCTTCCTTTGGTGGAAATGTCATAATATTAATTGATGGAGGAGGCGCAGCCGAAGTCATACTAATCCACAAACTGACTTTTGCCGGCCTCTGCTGCAGTAATGTACTATTATTAAAAAGTCGGACTCGTGCAACGAGGGTTCCATACGAACTTTGGAACGTGCTGAGCGACAAAATTCACTTTACCGCTGGTAAACTGATTTATACGTACATTAAATCCATATTCATACTAATATCCATACTAATATTATAAATGCGAAAGTGTGTCTGTCTGTCTGTTACCTCTTCACGCTTATACCGCTGAATCGATTTTGATGAAATTTGGAATGGAAATAGTTTAAACCTTTACCGCATACGAAGCCATATATGGCAGATATGAACTTGGACCTTATTGGCACAGGTCAAGGTTCAAATTCAAACAACTATTTTTTTCCTATATGCGGTAAAGGGTTAAGATCCGAGGAAGGACATAGGATAGTCTTCATCCTGGAAATTATCCCTAAAAAGATTGAAAAGCGACTAAGTAATTCATGATGACATTGATGACCCTGTAGGAAATGTAATTATTAGACCAAAAGCAGAATAGCTCTTACATTTGCTTAGGCGCTTTTAATAACCCCTTTTATTAATTAAGGTGATTAGGTGCATATGGATATCTATCGTGTTGTACGTCTCGTACGAGGTTGCTTCCATACTTCCAAGTTCCACGCGGACGTAGTCGCGGGCAAAAGCTAGTAAAGACTATATTTTTTTATGATATCATTACAAATGTTTAGTTTTCAGACATTTCAGACACTCCTATACTTGAAGTATAAGACTGTATTACTTGCAAGTTTTCATAGTTCTAGGTCAACAGAACAGACCCATTACATTTTGATTCCCTTGAGAGTGTCTAAAATATAAGTTTAATGCGGCAAAAACGGCCGTAAGTATCTTATTTTACTTTAACTTAGAAGTCAGATTTTTTTACGTTAACTTAAAAGTTTGGTTTTAATTAAAATTCGTTATCTCCACGCGTTCCCGAGATAAAGGATCTTGACAGACAGCCGGACGGACCGACGGACGCACAACAAAGGGATGTTATGGTTCCGTTTTTTTCTTTTTGAGGTACGGAACCCTAAAAAGGACAAGGCTAAAGCTTAATGGATAGCATTAACATTAATAATTACTCCATTCAGGCCATTTACTTAGAGCTCTTTAAAGTCGGCATTGCTAGGGATTTAATATTAGGTAGGTAACAAGTGAAAAATCATAGAAGTTGTAGGTCAGTTAATAACTTAATTTTGCACGTTATTTATTTTGTCTTAAATCATTAACTATTGTGCAATATGCAGTAAAATCTTGGTCAATATTGAAATGGAAATCCAGAGAGTTTACCACCTGAAAAGTGAGAAAAAAATTAAGCAACAACCGGAATAATTCTATCCTCATTTACATGGCTTTCAATGAAGCATTTTATTTTGTTACATTGACGCATTTGGAAGTATTTGAATAATCTTCCAAGCCTGTTTCTTGTAGAAGTAGAGGTACGCACAGTCAAGGAAATTGAAAGCAGTACCTTGTCCGCATTTGTCATAATAACGATAAAAGTCAAAAAGTACGTTTCGCAAGTTTCAGTTTCCTTTACTGTACATTTTTTTTACTTACGTTACTGTAAGTGTTTTCTATGTCTGCAGCTTATTCACTATCTCTTGATTTTCTTTCGGTATTCATAGTTTAATAGATTATGGTAACATCATCATAAATTCAATGTCTCTCGCATCGGTTCAGTGTCCAATAGGTAGGACGCGCCAGTGTTGGCCCGGAAAGCCGTTGAAAACGCGGATTCGTTTCGTACCGCGCCTGAACCATAATTATTTTCATTTGATTTATGCTAGCAGACGTTATTACTTCAATAAAATATAATTATCAATTCAGCCTATATATTATGTCTGCCAGCACCAGCGCAATCATTCTAAGTTTGTAAAATTCTAACTAGGCCGCTCCCCAAAAACTTAATATTTATCTTTCGTCTAGGTTCACGTGCACGAATTATATTTAACTGTGCGTTGTCATTGGCGTTTTTATCATAATTATCTGTGTATACTCTGTTCGATCTCTAAGATTAAATGAAGTTACTTTGGTACTAAAGGTACAAAACAACCATATACAAATAAATTTAAGGTCGTGTCACTTGTGCCAGTTTGACATAATTTGATCTTAGAATGCCGGATGGACTATACAAGTGTTCAATTTCGAACAAATAGAACAAATCTTGGATCCATTGATAAAAAGATCAAAGCACAAAGAAAAAACTGGCAGAAGAGACCGGAGCCAGGTTACGCATTTCAACTTTTATTTGACCTTTTGTATCAATGGTTCAATGAAAAATGTGGTGTACCCACATTAAAAATATTGAGACATTACATGTTTTCCATTAAATCTTAGATCCCTTCGGTTGAATCAGCCTTTAATAAGATATAAAATATCTATTATTCGGGCAATGTCTGTTTTATTTGTGTTACCTATTTTAATTGAAACTTAGTTTTATTCTAAGCAGCTTGTGTAAATGTGTACACTTGTAAGCATTTTTCTCAATTCCATAGCTACCAATATTTTTTTAGAATAATAGTATCGCAATACCGTTTATCAGTCAGTAAAAACGGAACCCTTGAAAGATCACTTTACGGTCCATCATTCTACCTCACCCTCTGTGGCATACCTAAATGATTTTTTCTTACCGATAGCTTCTTCTTCATAAGTTTGTAAAAAATAAGCTTCTTCTGTTGACTTCTTGACGTCCTGAGGCGCTCACATATTTATTTATATAAACTCAATGGCACAGTAAACACTAGTACAAATGGCGGATTTAAAAAGGCATTCTCTACCAGTCAGCGATAAGGCCAAACAGAAACTGGCAGTATATAATATACTATATATGCAGGGTATGGAGGTAATGGTAACGAAGAACCAGGCCATAGGCCAGGTATGAAGGAAAACCATCTGCCAAAAGCAATATTTACTTCTACTCTCACTTTGCGGTGCTTGCAGTCGAGATATTAAATTAAATCATTAAATTTCTAAATGAATTTAAAAATTCAAATAACATAGTGTGTTTTGGCATCAAGGTGTCAGCTGAGTTTTCATTTGCCACTTTACAAGTCTGCACTTTAAAGTCGTGTTCAATCGTGTAATTCCGTGTACCTATAAAAGTTACGGGTAACGCTTTCGAATGATAACAAGCCTAACATAGCGACGTGTAAACTATATAGCATGGACATGACAAAAACTATGACAATAAATATATACCTCAGGAAATAAGTCCACAAAATTAAACATTCTAAGAATATGTCGCAAATATGTTGAAACCCATTTCCTTTTAGCAACCAAGTTACTATTAACGCATCGTTTATCATGATTAATATCAAAAAAGTTAAACACGATTTACCTGTCACTATGTCGATGTGAGAGCTTCTTCCGGGGCCACAAATGGAAAGCGCCATAAATAACAGGATTCACGAGACTGTTTGACATCCCAAAGAAGAATATGCCATTTAGGAGATCTTCGCTTAACTGTAACAGAAAGAAAACAGGTTATAACAATGGAATCAGGCTATGATTTACCTAGTTTATCTCGTGAAATTGGTTTATAAATCTTATTTTATTCATCTTAAACGATTTAATTTGCTACCGTTGCCAATTTTCTACCTTAAGAACGCTTAGATGGGAAATTTAATGATTATTGTTTTACGTGGTTATGGAACTTGTCTATTGTTCTGACGATAAATATTTTTTCTCCAAGAAATGTTCCCATTAAGGGTTCCTTTATCTTGCATACGAGTAATTATTGTACTAAGCGGTTTAGCGGAACCTAATACAATAATGAAATATGTCTCACAAAAATTTTGAAACGGACGTTTCAAATTGTTCTAAAAGTAAACAATTTTAACATATAACTTAAACTAATTACAAACCTAAAAATAACATATTCTTATTAACAAAAACTATTACCTAATAACTTAAAACTAAAAGATCCTGAACCTGCCTAATGAGTTTCTTGCATTAGTAGTAATTGCTATGCAATTTCTGTAGGAGATAGTGTGCACGTACTGGGTGATGCGATAACGCGTCGTCATTGCTACGTCATACAGGGCGACCCGCTCCGCGGGGCATGCATGGTCTGACACATTCCAAATGGACAGAGCTAGCGAACGGCCATGTTAAAGTGATTTGCAAATTTTATCGGCCGCTGTTTGTAATTTTATCTTTATACAAATATAAATATGAATTTATAACGAACTTAAAGTAAATTCTGTGTTGTTATTTCCCGGAATTCGGTGAGTGTTGAAATTTATTACATTTAACGAAACTAATGTGAATCAGTAGTTTGATACATCTGTGCTTAATTTTATTTTAATATGCTTTCCATGTAGCTAGATGCATTTCATTAATTTCGTGCGATCATTGTAGCGGAGTAAAATCGTAAGTGATGTAAATTCTTTGTTCTCGGAATGTTCTCGTAATGTGAATCTACCTACTTGTCAAAAAAGTTAATTTGTAAAATATATTTTATGAAGAAGAAACATATTCAGTAATGTTAAATAAACCCCAGCTATTTATTTTGCATATAAATAATGGTCACTAACAATTTCCAATATACGGAAATTATTTACCTTTTGCACTTTTCACTTTTAAATTCACTTTCACTTGCTTTCACTATTATAAAACTGATCCTGTACACTGTTGCGACATCATTGATCACTATTTAATGCTTTTGGTAATCACCCCGCTTGAAGAGCTTCTATTATCTCCTTCCGTCGGATGTCGCAGTCAGTAACGGCAAATCGGACTTTTTACTAAGTGTCCAAAACGGAAATTTCCAGGGACCCTGTACCCAGCTGGGGACATTTTGGAGCACGCTAACGTTCGGACCACTTCCCCAATCATGATGACCATCTGACCACCCGGCCTATACCCGTGACGTCACCGCCGAGGCCGAAGCCGAGGGCCCGCAGCCGACACACACCGCCAGGGAAGTGATGTCCAATTAAGACCGTGTAAAGTGAATACGCCTCTCTCTTAGCTCAGTGTTATCTAGAACTCACGATCCCTGAGATTTCTTTCTACCCACATTTAAATTAACGCTCGGAAGAATTGTTACCGTATTTTTATAATTATAATTAAATTGTAAGTAGAAATTCCTTTTGTTTCAATTCTCTAACTACCAAAGCGTTACAATGGCGCCAACTTGTTAGGTTTTTCACTGAGCCGTATTCACTTCTACTGTTTGTAGTATTATCTAGTAATCATTGGTGTTGGTTAATTTTAGCTATAAGTTCAATCAATTGATCATCAAAACTGTGGTTCTAAGTTATCTAACGTACTAGGTTTTTGTGTCTACCCACAACTATTAATACACAGTTCGTATTTTTTTTGTCAACTACCCACATTTTTGGTGATTCTGTTTTTTAATCTAAGTTTGTAACTACGCTGGTGGTTCTTCAATTATCTGCTTCTGTCGATTATTGTATTTACTAATAAATTGCAACACTCATCTACTGAAGGGAAAATGTCGTACCCAATCAAATATCTTTCGCTACAAAAAGCAGAGTTAGAGTACGAAGTAGGCGTTCGAGGCGGTAATACGGGAGAATCTGTTCAGGAACTTAGAAAACAGATTGTCAAATTAGCTCCGTTACTACCGTCAGAAGATATCTTGGAATCTCATTTGGAGCCAGCTGTCGATTTAGCACAGGTTAAGGATACTTTGGTTAAAACTAGGGAAAATTTGGACTCTTTAAAATCTAAATATGATAAAAATGTTTACTTACGAACCGAAACAATGTTACACCATGTGTACTACAGGCTTGTTAGGATTGATAAAAGTGATGCTATAAAGACCATATTTGTAGAATATTCTCAATCTTTTAAGCAGTACTTAGTGGAGCTTAAAAGGCTGAAAATAGAAGCACCGGCAACGTCTGCAAATACAGAACCACTGTCAGATCTTATTTCAGTCACGTGTGAAAAGAAACTTGTTTCTGATGTCGTTGGGAAACTTAAATATTCCGGCAAATCGTGCGTTAGGTCGTTCATTCAAAAGGCTGAGGAACTAGTGTTTTCTAGGAGTATGCCTAAGGATAAGCTGCTGAATTTTGCATATGAGATTTTTACTGACGATGCCCTCCACTGGTATCGATGCATCAGGGATAAGGTTGACACCTGGGATGATCTAGTCAAGCTTCTCAAGCAAGACTTTAGTCAAAGTGACTATGATTATCGCTTGTTATCAGAGATCAGAATGCGCACTCAGGGTGAACAGGAGAATATATCAATCTACATATCTATAATGCACGGTATGTTCTCTCGTTTAACTAAACAGTTATCTGAGGAGGATAAATTGGAAATACTACTTCATAATATCCGTCCTATTTATGCCAGCACTCTAGCAGCTTCACCGAATATCACCTCCATTGATGTTCTAAAAGACTTGTGCCGTAGCTATGAGAATATTCAATCCCGCATGGCTCAATTTCATGAACCGCCTAAAGCGAGTTCGGATTCATTAGCTCGTGAATTTGCATACAACCGACAATCTCCTAGCACATCGTTCAGTCGTTATAATAGTAATTCTACCTACAGATATGACAAAAATGAAAAATATAAAAATCAAAATAACTATAATTCCAGGCCCTATCAAAATCAAACTAATTATAATTCTAAGACTCAATCAACACAACCTAATAATCTAAATATCAATGCTTTGAGCACTCCTGTTAACTCAAACCCTAGGAAGATATTTTGTCCAAGATGTCGCGTAGATACTCACTCGTTAGGACAGTGCCAGCAACCGCATTTTCCGATATGTTTTAAGTGTGGCAAGGAGGGTGTTCGCTACCCGGACTGCTCAAATTGCAAAGCAACTGGCCAAAAAAACTGAATACCGTGGACTGCAGTGATGGCGTGCACGACGTGAATGCTGAGGATAAATTAGATGTTTCAGAATGGACTAACTGGCTAAAGTTTATCTCGGACTTCTTTTCGTGCTACTCTGTTTCTTCAGTCCACAATTTACAATTAAATTACACGCGTCCACATGTTTCTGTAGAACTGCATGACAAATCACTAATTGGCTTGCTGGACACTGGATCTTCAGTAACTATACTAGGCAACAACTCCCATAAATATTTCACCAGTATAGGATTTGTTCTACAACAAGGTAAACCCTTGCAATTTGTTGCTGCTGGTGGCCAGAAGCTGAAAAGTATTGGTACTGTTCACATTCCTGTTAAATTTTTAAATCAGTCTCGCGTCTTGGAAATCTATGTGGTACCTGAAATACAAAATTCTTTAATTCTAGGCATGGACTTCTGGAATGACTTCGGATTATTTCCTAAACACCTAACTTCAGTGTTTATGCGTTCTGAATCGGATGTCGCACTCGCTGATCTGTCTGTTGATAACAACGCAAATCTTTGTTGTTACGATCATCTATCTGAGGATCAAAAGGTCACTGCTGACCACATTATCGCTCAGTTTCGTGAAATATCCTATGAAGAGCGAGGGTTGGGTAGAACTTCTCTAATCACACATTCTATTGACACTGGGAATGCTGCTCCTATTCGTCAACGTTACTATAGGATGCCATTAGAGAAACAGAGAATGTTAATTGAACAACTAGACGAAATGCTAAAAGAAGATGTGGTGGAACCCTGTGAAAGTGCATGGTCCTCTCCTGTACTTCTCACTCCTAAAAAGAACGGTCAACTTAGATTTTGCCTTGACAGCAGAAAGCTTAATGCCATTACTAAAAAAGATGCTTACAGCCTACCATATATTGCGGAGATATTGGATAACTTACGTGATGCTAAGTATTTAACTAGTCTCGACCTCTCTAAAAGTTTTTGGCAGATATTGATTAAAGAGGAAGACAGATGTAAAACTGCTTTTTATATACCAACTCGGGGTAGCTATCAATTCAAATCTATGCCATTTGGTCTAACTAACGCTCCGGCAACCCAACAACGGCTCGTTGATCAATTGTTTTATGGTCCAGAATTCGAGCATAAAGTCTTCGTTTTCATAGACGATATTATAATTGTGTCACCAACATTTGATCAACACATTTCGCTACTTGTACGAGTAATGGAGAAGTTGAAATCTGCCAATCTGACTATCAACTTTGAAAAGAGCCAGTTCTTTAGGAAACAATTACGCTATTTAGGCTATGTAGTCGATTCTAACGGCTTACATGCAGATCCGGAGAAAGTCCAGGCAATCGTAGACTATCCAACACCTAAAAATCGGAAAGAAGTCAGACGATTTCTTGGCACTGCTTCGTGGTACCGTAGATTCATTCCCAATTTCAGTTCTCTTGCTTCACCATTAAATAAGCTGACGTCTCAAGCTAAAACTGCACCACCATTTAAATGGTCTACAGAAGCTGATGTGTCCTTCAAAGCTCTCAAACAATGTCTTGTCTCTACTCCGGTTCTCTCTTGTCCAGACTATTCCAAGAGTTTCGAAGTGCACACAGACGCTAGCGACGTTGGTATCGGGGCTGTCCTTACACAGACTTTAGACGGCGTCGAGAGAGTCATAGCGTATATGAGCAAGTCACTATCTAAACAGGAACAACACTATAGTGCTTGTGAACGAGAGGCATTGGCCGTGCTAACAGCAGTTGAACACTGGCGCTGTTATCTGGAAAATGGGCAAAAGTTTGTTGTTTATACCGATCACGCAGCCTTGAAATGGTTCCTTAACATAAACAACCCTACAGGTCGTTTGGCTAGATGGGGCGTTAGATTATCTACCTTCGACTGTGAAATTAGGCATCGTCGTGGCTCTGAAAATGTGGTACCTGATAGTCTTTCGCGTATACCAGTATCAGCTCTGAACACTGTACCATCTAATTCTGGTTACAGTACTAATGACTCCTGGTATTTAAACATTTTTCATGGTTGTCAAAACACTCCTACATCGTTTTTAGATTACCAAGTCATAAATAATAGACTTTACCGGTATAAGAAAAGCCTAAACCCACTCACTAGAGAATTTGAATGGAAAGAGGTAATTCCTTTTGAAAACCGACTAAAGGTTATTGAGGAAAATCACTCATGTCCTACTGCTGGTCATTTCGGCATCCTAAAAACCTACAAACGCTTAGGTCTAAAATATTTTTGGCCAGATATGCACCGCGACGTGACTAACTTCGTAGGCGATTGCGATATCTGCAAATCCTATAAGCATGCTAATCATGCCACACTAGGTACTATGGGTCGACCAAAAGATTGCTGTAGGCCTTTCCAGATGATAAGTATGGACCTAGTTGGACCTCTGCCGCCATCTAGAAAACAGAATACTTTCCTGTTTGTGGTCACTTGTTGCTTTACGAAATACTGTCTTCTGTTTCCCATAAGACGAGCTACGGCTGAAATTATTGCTCACATTCTTGAGGAACAAGTATTCCTTGTCCATGGAATACCAAGCACAGTTTTAATGGACAACGGAAAGCAATTTGTCAGTAATACCCTAAAGCAGCTGTATGTTAAATATAAAATCCCTAACGTCACCCTAAGTACACTCCACAAGTTAATATGGTGGAACGGTATAATAAAACGATAATGACAGCAGTTTCTTCTTTTATCGAAAATGACGATCACAGATCTTGGGATTCAAATGTACCTAAAATACAGTTTGCCATCAATTCATCTACTAACGAAGTGACTGGTTTTACACCATCGTTTCTAGTTTACGGTCGAGAGCTAGTGACCTGCGGTTCCCATTATCTAGATACAGACAATACTAATGACTTGATATTTTCGCCAAGAGAAGAATACGCCGAAAATTTAGGTGTACTACGAAAAATCTTTGATCAAATTCAACAATGTATAATAAAAGCACATTCAAGAAACTCTAATAATTATAATTTACGTCGAAAACAAGCAGATTTTAATGTAGGCGATTGGGTCTGGAAGCGCACTTATTATCAAAGTGATAAGGACAATAGATTTGCTAAAAAGCTAGCACCTAAATATGTAAAATGTCGAATTCTAGAAAAAAAGTCACCCCTAGTTTATGTGCTCGAAGATACGCAGGGTAATAACATAGGCGACTGGCACATTAAAGACATTAAACTAACGAATAATAGAATCTAACTAACAAAAATCTATCGATACCCGGCATACACTATATTCTTATATATATAAATACAAAATAAAGCTATGAAGTCTACGTAGGTTGTATGAACTCTACACCAGTTCAACTTAGCAATCAAATATGAATTTAGGCCTAATTACAGTAACTACCTATTGTACATTTGGGCATGTAGTGCTAAACTAAACGGCACAACTAAAATTATTAAATATGTAGTGCTAAACTAAACGGCACAACATAAATTAATAAATAAATATATAAGACTTTAAGATAAAATATTAAATAAGGAACCATCTCTAGCTATCGATGAGTATTTTGAAAATTTATCAAGTACTCAGTATAAAAGGGGCTGCGACACAGCTAAGTGCGTCACGGCGATAATGAAAGTTGAGGAATGAGTGAGTGAAGTATGTTATTGATGTATGTAAGCGTATGTAAGGTAGCTATTGAGTAAGTGTAGCGATAGAGAATTTTACTTAGGCAAAATTCTACCCAAAAAAGGGGGGTATGAAACGGACGTTTCAAATTGTTCTAAAAGTAAACAATTTTAACATATAACTTAAACTAATTACAAACCTAAAAATAACATATTCTTATTAACAAAAACTATTACCTAATAACTTAAAACTAAAAGATCCTGAACCTGCCTAATGAGTTTCTTGCATTAGTAGTAATTGCTATGCAATTTCTGTAGGAGATAGTGTGCACGTACTGGGTGATGCGATAACGCGTCGTCATTGCTACGTCATACAGGGCGACCCGCTCCGCGGGGCATGCATGATCTGACACATTCCAAATGGACAGAGCTAGCGAACGGCCATGTTAAAGTGATTTGCAAATTTTATCGGCCGCTGTTTGTAATTTTATCTTTATACAAATATAAATATGAATTTATAACGAACTTAAAGTAAATTCTGTGTTGTTATTTCCCGGAATTCGGTGAGTGTTGAAATTTATTACATTTAACGAAACTAATGTGAATCAGTAGTTTGATACATCTGTGCTTAATTTTATTTTAATATGCTTTCCATGTAGCTAGATGCATTTCATTAATTTCGTGCGATCATTGTAGCGGAGTAAAATCGTAAGTGATGTAAATTCTTTGTTCTCGGAATGTTCTCGTAATGTGAATCTACCTACTTGTCAAAAAAGTTAATTTGTAAAATATATTTTATGAAGAAGAAACATATTCAGTAATGTTAAATAAACCCCAGCTATTTATTTTGCATATAAATAATGGTCACTAACAATTTCCAATATACGGAAATTATTTACCTTTTGCACTTTTCACTTTTAAATTCACTTTCACTTGCTTTCACTATTATAAAACTGATCCTGTACACTGTTGCGACATCATTGATCACTATTTAATGCTTTTGGTAATCACCCCGCTTGAAGAGCTTCTATTATCTCCTTCCGTCGGATGTCGCAGTCAGTAACGGCAAATCGGACTTTTTACTAAGTGTCCAAAACGGAAATTTCCAGGGACCCTGTACCCAGCTGGGGACATTTTGGAGCACGCTAACGTTCGGACCACTTCCCCAATCATGATGACCATCTGACCACCCGGCCTATACCCGTGACGTCACCGCCGAGGCCGAAGCCGAGGGCCCGCAGCCGACACACACCGCCAGGGAAGTGATGTCCAATTAAGACCGTGTAAAGTGAATACGCCTCTCTCTTAGCTCAGTGTTATCTAGAACTCACGATCCCTGAGATTTCTTTCTACCCACATTTAAATTAACGCTCGGAAGAATTGTTACCGTATTTTTATAATTATAATTAAATTGTAAGTAGAAATTCCTTTTGTTTCAATTCTCTCACAACTAGAAGCGTTACAGTTTCATACGAGTAAGTAATATAAATTGTCCCAAATACACTTCGCATAGCAGCTATCACAGAAGGATAACCGAATAATACTTAGCATAACTACCAGTTCGCATAATACTAATTGGGCTCTGAATTTTAAATAGTAGAACACTATTATCAACGATTTTTATTTCGCAGAATTTTATGTCAGAACAGAACTTTAGCATTGCCGAATTTAATTTGACATAATATCATAGTTTACGGCACGTATGGCTACCAGTAACGTAGGTTAGGTTAGGTTAGAACTGTGACCACTACAGCACACAAAATTTTTTTTCAAGTAACAGATTTGTTATGAATCTCCGAAATCCGGCCTTTGTTTGTAGTCAAAGGATTGGCGTGTCGTGGGCGTCGGTGGATTTTAGAAAGGAATTTAGCAAATTCGTTTTCCAGATCACTGGCTGTTAAAGGTTATGTTTATGTCTATAGACGGAAATCAACGATAGTTGGTTTTGTATCAAAGTGTACGGTGACAATTAATTGATATGAAACTACCTGGCCACGCTATTAAACATAGTAAGCTGGGATTTATAATTCACGTGACGTTAAAATCACACTTTTTAAGGCGTATTGTCAAACTTTAATACCTGCAGCCTGTGGACCAAATACACTCAAAAGTCTATAAATAAGATACGCGTTCAATATAACAACGCCTTCAGGATGCTGTTGGGGCTGCCTCGCTGGTGTAGTGCGTCAGGGATGTTTCTTGAGGCTAACACGGATGGCTTTACAACAATACTGCGGAAACATGTGGCTTCTCTGATGAGCAGAGTGCAAGGCAGTACCAACAGCCTCCTGAGTACTATATTGAGCAAGTGGGATTGTCCTGTGGTAAGGCACTGGAACCGCATTCATATGGGAGACAGGCCTATAATTTATAATATTAAGTAGTTAGTTAAATTTAACATTTTCGGAATGAAACTGACATTATTTAATTTTATTATTTTACTAACATAATCTTAAGTACAAAATGTTACTAACAGTATATGGATGGATATCTGAAATAAATGGATTATTATTATTATTATTATCTCCTTTATTAATCTTTCTTCTTAGGCTAGGTTTTTAACAATAAATTTATATAAAAAGTAAAATACAATAAAGAAATTACAAAATATATAAACACATTACAAAAAACCTAACCTAGGGTGCCGCCGGCAGCGGGGCAGGGCCCAGGCTACCGGTGGTTAGGGCTGCAGAGAGAGGAACCTCCTGACAATGCGCGCCGTGTCCAGGAGTACCGCCTTCTGTATCTGGCCCTTGATCCAGCCATCTAGCGAGAGTCTCTTAAGATGTTTGTCGAGACTCTTCGCTATAAGACCGTTCGCCGAAACGACTATCGGGACAATGATCGTCGAGTCAACATCCCACATGGCAGTCACCTCGTGAGCCAAGTCAAGGTACTTGCTGAGTTTGTCTATTATTATTGTTTGTTTATTATTATTATTATAATTTCATACTGAATTACGATATCCTCAATTCAGCAATATTTCTACTTCCTCACAGCTATATATAACGCATTTTAATCTATTTATGCCTTTTTCACCGCATTACGTAACATTTAAAAATAATAACTTTTAGAGACAGAAAAAAGTTCAAAAAAATATTAATAATAATAATTTATTATCAATGATGTAACATATTCAATAACTGACCATTTTTGATTTTACGCCTGCCAAGATAAAGTTAAATTTAGGTACATTACATTTATTTATTTTTTAACTTAAGATAACGTAGAAGTAAAAACGAGACAAATACTAGCATTATGTGAACGAGATTACTATTACTGAGTAAGTAAGTAAGTATTAATGAAAAATAAATGTAGAAAAACATCTTGGACCATTTTGTTGTATAACAAAAGTAGGTTTCGCACACGCGTTATTGAACTTTTCAAATTAATAAATATAATAACAGTTGTACAAAATGACATACTTTTTAGGGTTCCGTAGTCAACTAGGAACCCTTATAGTTTCGCCATGTCCGTCTGTCCGTCTGTCCGTCCGCGGCTTAGCTCCGTGATCATAAGTGCTAGAAAGCTGAAATATTGTGATGTTGTATGAGTATGTGTATGTATTACGCCGACAAAACGGTAAAATAAAAACTAAAAAAATATTTTTTTTTCGGGTACCTCCCGTACATCTAAAGTGGGGGTGATTTTTTTTTGTGTCCAACACTAGCGTGTGGGGTGTCGTTGAATAGATATTTTAAAAATAATAAGGGTCTTCAAACATCATGTTTTGATAAAGTCAGCAGTTTTGTAAATATTCGCTCGGGTAATCAAAAAAATAGTGTCCCCCCCCTCTAACTTCTCAACCACGGGTCAAAAAATTATGGAAAAATTCATGAAAATGAGGCTTTATTAGTACTTTCAATGAAAACTATATTGAATGAAATCGGTTGAGCCGTTTTTGAGTTATCGCAAAATTTCATAATTTTCTTTAAAATGACGTAAGTGCCGCGCGGTGTTCTTATACTTCGAACGTCACACATATTAGTTAAGTGCCATACTGTATTAAAACATTTCACTCAATCTGGCGCCTATAATCGGTAACTTCCAGAAGGTAATAAGTAATAACAATTACTTTGGCGTTTACGACCTTTTTATAGAGCTTGAAATCTTTCTCGTAATTTTAATGAATAATTGTATTTTATTGAAGGATGGGTAACTACGGAACCCTACACTGAGCGTGGCCCGACATGCTCTTGGCCGGTTTTTTACAGACAGATTTTGCTTTGAATTTAGGTATTTAGTTTTAAAAATAATGTTATTTATCATTGAACTTCCACAATGCACAACCCTATTCATCTATATATATAAAAAAGAAGAAGTCCTGACTGACTCATCAACGCACAGCCGAAACTACTAATGTTAGAGAGTTGATTTTTGCACAGTAGGTTACTTTTATAACGTGGGCTAGAGATAAGAAGGGATTTTTGGAAATACCACCCCTAAGAGGGTTAAATAGGGGTGCAAAGTTTGTATGGGGGAAACTTTTTTTTTGGAGCTAGAGACTTGAAACTTTGTAGAAAGATTACTTATTTAAAAACACAAAAAGTACTTTCAGCGTTTTGGAAAATTTCACCCCTAAGGGGGTTAAAAAGGGGTGCAATATTTATATGGGAGAAACTTTATTTTTTGAACTAGAGACTTGAAACTTTGTAGAAAGCTTACTTAATCAAATACAAAAAAAGTAATTTCAACGTTTTGGAAAATTTCACCTCTAAGGGGGTTAAAAAGGGGTGCAAAGTTTGTATGGGGAACACCGCTAATGTTGTTTATAAAGAAGTGTTACGCTAAGGTTATCAGTTTATATTTTTTTTATTTCCTGTCTTCTACCCAGTGACTACGTCCTTTTTTTGAAACGAACTTGCACCCCCTTTTCTATGGTTGACTGTCAACAATATTTTCTTAGTGCTGTCTCTTATTAATTGTGTTCCAAACTTTATGTGTTCCTATATTTAGTGAGTTGTCTATCAGCACATGAATAATCTATACTTTATATATACCTATTCTTACTTTATTTAGCTTCTTGAGAAATATAGAGAACTGTAGCACCAGAATATATTGAATCACTCTTCAAACAATCTACTAGCCTGTAGACCAAAATAGTAATCGCATCATTAAATTCACTTATGTGCATTTAGTTTTTATTGGTCACATATCAGCACTTTCTTGGTGGGTACTGGGGTACCTGCTAGACCATTTAGAAACATTTTGGCCAGCCTCGGGAACTCCGCCACACAACTGTTTTCGTTTAATAGCCAGGCCGGCGTGTACAAATACCAGTGCTGCCTTCTTATGAAAAGAGGTCATTATTTATTATTGTTTTGAAATAAAGTTTATTATTTCTTATTGTTGAAAGAGATACTCTTCATTAAATTGCCTCCATCTCTCGATTTCCAGTGCTGAGTTTAAGATTGTTTTAACAGCCTTACGATATTTAACATTTTTTTTAAATCTCACTCATAATAACTAAGATCCCCATTGTCTAACTCCAAATCCATGCGTCGCCTTGCAGAGTCATTTTTGCCAAAGATTAAAAGCATCAGGTAACTGACGGAATAAATATTAAGCATCCTGCAAACAATTCCCGTAATCTAATTGGAAAATCTTCTAAAATTCTTTAACAATTGCATATCAGTGTCTGCCACTGTTTAAAATGTAACATGTCTAGACCATTTTAACTAAGAATAAAATTCACTATATTTTAATATCTTTGTCAACATCAAAAATCTACGCGGACGAAGTCGCGGGCGGCCGCTAGTCTATATATATAAATGCAAGTGTCATGACTGACTGACTCATCAACGCAGAGCCGAAACTACAAATGCTAGAGAGTTGAAATTTGCACACTAGGTTGCATTTATAAAGTGTACAAGAGATAAGAAGCGATTTTGAAAAATTCAACCCCTAAAGGGTTTAAAAAGGGGATAAAAGGTTGTATGGGGTACAAGTTTTTTTTTATGTCAGGAACTTGAAACTTCTTAATAAGGTATTAAAATAAAACGGAAGAAAATCTATTTCAGCGTTTTTGAAAATTCATCCCCTGAGATGGTAAAAAAGGGGTTGAAAACGGCTCGACTGATTTTATCCAATATAGTTTTTATTGAAAGAACTTATAAGGCCTCATTTTCATGAATTTTTCCATAATTTTTTGAACCGCGGTTGAAAAGTAAGAGGCTATTTTTTGGGTTTCCGGGGCGAATATTTACAAAACTGCTGACTTTATAAAAAACTAATGTATTATTTTTAAAACACCTATTCAACGACACCCCATACACTAGTACTGGAATGAAAAAAATAAAACACCCCCCTTTAGGTGTAAGAGAGGTACCCGACAAAAAGTTTATTTTTTATTTTACCGTTTTGTCGGCGTGATACATACGAGTACACATACTCATACCAAATTTCAGTTTTCTTGTACTAATGATCACGTAGCTAAGCCGTGGACGGACAGAAACACGGACAGACGGACATGGTGAAACTATAAGGGTTCCTAGTTGACTACGGAACCCTAATACGGGAGCAAAAATTTAATCAACTGCAAATCTTTGATAAAATTTATTACCTACTAAAATAAGAATACTGAGTATTGAGTACTATATCTTTAGTTTTTTTTGAGTACTTATAGTTTAAAACAAGTTGATCGTTTGTTGATTTTATTAAAAGTTTTTATGATTATATTATTTAATATTCAAGTAATTTACCATTAAGAGGCATATTTAATACAGTGCCCAAACCTCCCATTGAGGTGCCCAAACCACCCGACCATTGGGAGGTTTGGGCACTTTTGACAGTGTTCAGAAAATCACTTGCAATTTTGAGACTGATTATTATTGTTTAAGTGTTCTTCGTAATAATTGAAGCCAAATATATGTGCTACTCATATAAGGAGTAAAAAGTTGATTTTGTTAAAAAATTGCATTTTTATTAAGACTTAAGTAAAAAAGTGCCCAATGCTCCCCTATCTCCCCTACCTGATTTCATAATCATTCCGCGTAGTTAGAGCAACTTAGCCGAAAAAAAAACTAAAAAGCGGCACAGGGCGAGTTGGACTCGCGTACGATGTGTTCGATACCATTACGTAAAAAATGGCAAAAAAATCACACATTGTTGTCTCTCACTTCAATATTTATTATTTGTTGAATTACAGCAACCAAGATCCAAACCCAACCCAACCAGATCAAAATCCTCTTGGCTTAAATATCATACAACTTTCAAAAAAGAAAAGTAATTTCGACATTGCTTAGATTTTCTCTTTTCTCAGTTACTGTATATACTGTAAAACGTGTAATTTCTCATGATTCTGTAATTGTTATAACAACAATTTTCAAGTCAAGTCTAGGCTATTTAAAATACTGTATCATTAGAAATTATTATCATACCTCGTATTTTCAATATTTTTTGCTGTAATTTTAATGTTAAACTTAAATTTAATATTCTAATTCTAATATTTAATGACTGAATTGTAAACCATATTTATAAGATTGCTGTGCCCTTGCAGGGTTCATGTTCCCAGACCTATCAATAATTAAGACCTTATTGTACAACATGAAACGCAATAAACGAATTGAATTTGAATTTGAATTTGATCTGAAAATGATAAAGATGTAAAATGTTCAAGATAAGATTCCACGCGGACGAAGTCGCGGGCAAAACAGCTATTATAACATGCACGTCAGTGAAGGAACACAAAAGTCTGAATTTATTAAAAAGGGACGAGATACTTACATTCTTGTCGGGATCCAGAAATGTGAATATAACCATCATGACGTAATAAGGCGTCCACCATATTAAAAATGCCGCCACGATGACTACGGACATCCTCAAAGACTTCATCTTGGCTCGATCAATGAGTCTCCTTCTATTCATATCTGGCGTTAGATATTTCTCGTGTCTAATTACTTCGGGCTTAAAAACTTTTTCGCTTCCTGAAAAATAAATAAGTGCATTAATATTTTAGAGTAAGCCTTTAACCATTTTTTTACGAAAGTAATTAAATTTCAGGTAGTTTGTTCGGTTCAATTGATTTTTTAAAATGATTTTTGAAGGAGACAGTTTTAATCTTAAGACGGTAATAAATTCGTCCGTGAAGTTCACAATTCGTAGTTCAGCCATACATAATCTATGGGGACACAGCGATGATGTACTTAATTTATTTTGAAAACAACATTTAACTACCGATATAATCTCTAAAAGTCTACTATTATGACTAGTAGCAAAATCAGACGAAACAAATTTGTTTTCTTGCGTTTTTTCTTCAGTTATTTATTAAAGAAATACCATAAATAATTGTCGAAGAAGATTCCTATACCTAATGAATAGAATGAACAAGTTTTGCGAGCTATGGAATCTCAAAACTCACTCAGAATTCTGGCATTACAAAATAAATTTCCTAAAACTAGGTAAATAAAGTTAAAGGTACCTATGTTAAGCTCGAAGATCTCAACAATTCATATAATCCTAAAATCAGGGATCGATACCGTTATTTTGCTCCATACAAAATAGCACAAAATAACGTTATTATATTCCGGGTTTTCGCTCATTATCACACATGTTTATATTTTAGTGGGCTAATTTCAAGGATCTATATCTATAACGAAATTCTACATAACACAAGCCTTTCACATTCGAAAAAAAACGCGAAATTAGAGCGTTTTCATGAATACCGGTATCGATCCCTGCCTAAAATATTGTTTTTTTTTTTATATTTTTGAGATTATTTTTGTTTCAACCTTTATTTTTCTTTTCCGATTTATTTTAATATTCTCAATTTTTTTTAACTAACCTTACAATATTTCCTAATTCCTTGAGATTATTAAGTGGACACTACGTAATTACAAAACAAATAACTGGACAATTGCGAGTCAGAGTCGCCCACCGAGGGTTCCGTACAATGTGTAATATTATTGTATGTAAACACTTTATTGTACACAAACACAGGTTATAAATACAATGATAACACATGTAGGATTACATGTACCTATAAATAATCACGCGGTAGGTTAGGTACGCCATTTAAAATAAAGACTGTTTTTTATGCTTTAGTTACTAATGTATAGGTTTCAGATTTCTCGCTATACTTTCAGAAGTGTAAGATGATATTATTTGCCAAATTTTATTAGGTCAACGGAAATAATATATCAAGGTCAACGGAAATATCCTATAAATTTTAATTCCAAGGAGTGTCGAAATATACGTTGGTCGCGGCATAAACGGTCATATATTATTTTTTACGATAATTTAGAAGTTTGATTTTTTCGCCGATTCAAAGGACTGTAAACCTATCTCCATATCATATACCTAAGTAGGTATATGATATGGAGATATCGAGTTGAAATTTAAACGATTAACTTTTATAACGTGTGGAATAGCGTACCTGAAATAAAAGGTATTGGCAGACAGACGGACAAGCGGACGGACGGACAACAAAGTTTTTGAATGATTATGTTATTCTCGGTTACTTGGCTTATGTTTTTGATTGGAATAATTTGAAAATTTTGGTTTTATTTTTGTATGTTATTATATCAATTTCAAGCACAATCACGTTGTTATTGAATAAAGAATAAATGAATAAAAATGATACTATAAGGGTTTGGTTTTTAGGGTTCCGTAGCCAAATGGCAAAAAACGGAACCCTTATAAAGAAAGAAGAAGAAAGAAAGAAAGAAATACATTTATTCGCGACGAGACAGAAAACATAATTACATAAATGGTGTGACAGTAATTATTACAAGATAAAATAAAACAAAACAAATAGCAACTATTTTTATGGCTGTGCCTTGCCTGTGCTTATAGATTCGTCATGTCTGTCTGTCCGTCCGTCTGTCCGTCCGTATGTCACAGCCATTTTTTTCCGAAACTATAAGAGCTATACTGTTGAAACTTAATAGGTAGATGTATTCTGTGAACCGCATTAGGATTTTGATGCAAAAATAAAAAAATAATAATAAATATTGGGGGCTCCCCATACTTAGAACTGAAACTCAAAATTTTTTTTTTCATCAAACACATGCGTGTGGGGTATCTATGGATAGGTATTCAAAAATGACATCGAGGTTTCTATAATATTTTTTTTCTAAACCGAATAGTTTGCGTGACAGACGCTTCCAAAGTGGAAAAAAGTTGGTCCCCCCCCCTCTAACTTCTAAAATAAGAAAATGAAAAATCTAAAAAAAACATATGATGTACAGTAAGCTGCAGAGAAACCTGACCCACCCGCCATAGTGATTAATATGGCGGAGGGGTCAGAGGTTTCTCTGCAGCTTACTGTACATTACTATAAAAACTACCAACGAAAATTATTTTGAACGAGATCTAGTAAGTAGTTTCTTTTTTATATTTTAATACCTAACTTTGCACCTAATTTATATGGGGCGCTATACATACCAGGTGCAAACTTAACTTAACCACTTAGGGATGGAAAGTGTTTGTACGGAACCCTCGGTGCGCGAGTCCGACTCGCACTTGGCCGGTTTTTTTCCTTTTGAGGTATGGAACCCTAAAAACTATTTTAATCCTAAAGAACCAATATTTTTACAGTTATCTCAGTTCACACACAATTACATGGATACACAGAAAAAATATCATATTATCGACAGTGTCGCAGAATCACAATATATAGCTGTCTTCGGGCAAAGGCGAAAACTAGCCACCACTGTCACTGACGGTTGTCGATATAAAAGGCAGAAGCAGATATTATTTAACAGTTATTAAATCAGAAACAATGAAATATTCTTTGATACGTCAGTTCTTTTGATTAATTAACAAAAACTATACGGAATCATCATCTTTCTTTTTAGGGTTCCGTACCCAAAGGGTAAAAACGGGACCCTATTACTGAGACTTCGCTGTCCGTCCGTCCGTCCGTCCGACCGTCCGTCCGTCCGTCTGTCACCAGGCTGTATCTCAACAACGGTGATAGCTAGACAGTTGAAATTTTCACAGATGATGTATTTCTATTGCCGCTATAACAACAAATAGTAAAAATAAATAAAATAAATATTAAAGGGGGGCTCCCATACAACAAACGGGTTGGTTGCGTTAACTTTGCACCTCATTTGTATGGGGCGCTATACATACCAGGTGCAAACTTAACCACTTAGGGATGGAAAGTGTTTGTACGGAACCCTCGGTGCGCGAGTCCGACTCGCACTTGGCCGCTTTTTTCTTTTGTATTGACTTTTTTCATTAAAAAAAATATCAAATCTACGACGTTATAGAAGTCAATATACTTACACACTTGAAATGTTTATTTTCAGAATTTAATTTTATTTAACATGAAATAATTATATTCATGTATATTATAAATTTGTTTCTATTTGAACACTGCTGCCAATCGCAATGTACTCAGTTTTTCTTACTTTTTGTACGGATCTGTGACATTAAACCGTGTTTTATTTTTTATTTGCGGTTACTTCGAAGGCACATTCGTTAGATCGAATTTGACGACGCGGTTGGCTCGGTATGTAGTGCAGCTGCCTATTGAGCCGGCGTTCCTGGCTTCGAATCCCGGTCAGGGCAAATATTTCTGTGATGAACTTGAAATTTGAGCGTTGAGGGTAAGGGCCTTATCACACTTGCAATTTGCGAGTGAGTTGAAAGCGAGGCAAGCGTGCAGCGAGTTCGCTGCGAACGCGTAACGAATTCGCCGCGAGTGCGGTGCGTCACGATTTCGCCGCGAGTGATTTGCGTCTTGGACAATCCGTTACATAATATATACGTTTACGAAAATATTTCTAGCAGGATAGCCTAAGAAAAAGTGCCCCCAGCGTTTTTGGGTCGAAACTATAATCAAACGATGCCTTTTAAAGAGGTAATACCCTGCACAAAGTTTCATCCCTGTGTTACCCCTCGGGGGTGAAAAACACCCGATTAACCCCAAAACTGTTTGATTTATTTTTTCCTAAACTACGAGTGACGATTTTCAAATTTTGTACAAATATTAATGACACTAAAAGCTATATGAAAAAAAAAATCCTCCTAACTATATAAATTCTTGTAAAAAAAAAATAAAAAAAAAATAATCACCCTGTATAACATGTTCGGCTCTTGGTACACACACCATTTTTTTTACCAAATATGAACCAATTTGTATTCTACATCATACAAAAGTTTCATCGGCCTAGCCCAGAAGGAACATTACGAAATTAATATGAATTGGCTCTTTGGTGCCTACTATTCATTTAACTCCTACCACAGAATAAAGACACTACTCCTACTAAGAGCCTTGCATTAGTTATAAATAAACAATGGCCTGCGATCGGACCGCTGCTGTTTGTGTCCGATTTAAGAGAGGTGGGGATAAAGAAGTATAATTCAAACTCATTTGTACTTATAAAAACATTTTTTTCTTTACTAGTATTAACATAACATAACTTTTACTGTGTATTTATACATAACGAGTAAATTAGTAAAATACCATTCATCATCATCATCATCATTTCAGCCACAGGACGTCCACTGCTGAACAAAGGCCTCCCCCAGTGACTTCCAGATACCATTATTATTCAATAAATTGTCATCACTGTCTTCATTAATAATTGTCAAATTGTCTAAGTAATGATCAAATATGTTAGTCAGAATTTCGACTGGTTTTATATTTTTTGATTTATATCGCGCATTGGATAAATAATATATTGAAGCAAAATGCGAGCAGCAACCTGCAGTTCGGTTTCCATTGGGGCAAGTACAAAAGTGATCGCTAATACCTCCGCAGTCATTTTTATTGTGCACATAACGTGAAATGAAATGATATAATTTATTCAGTAAGTAGGCCACAAGGGCACTTTTACAAGTCAGATTGTGAATCTACCGGCATTTCGCAAGAAAAGACCGCTGTGGAGAAGAAAGCCGAAGGAAACTCAACAGTAAGTAATTTTTTCGTAAATAATACTTGAAACAATTACATTACATGTGTGTTATGTTATAATTACCTGGGTACACATAAAGAAGAAGTATATTAAAATAAAATTTTAACGATCCATTTAAAATATTAAATATACCCAGAGATGTATAAAGTCTCTAGGTGTCACAAAATGCAATAAAAATAATAACCTATGAAAATATGGTAATATGACGTGACTTTATAATTATGTACCTTTTCTAAGAATTATGTGTTCTCTTGAAAATTCAATATTAATCGACCCATCTGCATTTTGCAAGTTCATATAATGTGTTTTCCCTTTTTTTAAATATATATACAATTGCTTTAGATTTGTTTGCATTTAAAAAAATTTTTGCAGTCATTCTGGCTTCACATTAGAAAAGCGTAAACCACACACGTTAAAAATTAATTGAAATACTAACGCGGGCGGCCACGCGGCCGCGAGCAGTGTTTTCTTTTATTTTTTTGGTTGCAGGACCTAGACTGCGTATTAAGCATAATACGGAGTGATCAATCCAAATGGGTCAGTAAGGAGAAAACGAAAACTATAATAGATAGGGAAATCTATTCTTATGAAGTCTTTGTTAAATCTAAAATCGACGCGATGGTTCCTAAGAACAAATTACCCTATCTATTATAGCTTGTGACTTCTCCCTACTGACCCATTTGGATTGATCACCCGGTCGGTATAATGAAAAGTGCCTACTAAATAGTACATTCATTTTAATTTCGCAATGTTCCTTCTGGGCTAGGTCGATGAAACTTTTGTATATGTAGAATATGAATTGGTTCATATTTGAAAAAAAAAATGGTGTGTGTACCAAGAGCCGAACTTGTTATACAGGGTGATTAATTTTTTTTTTTAATTTTTTTACAAGAATTTAAATGGTTAGGAGGGTCATATTTTTTTTAATGTAGCTTTTAGTGTCATTTATATTTGTACAAAATTTGAAATTCGTCACTTTCATAGTTTAGGAAAAATAAATAAAACAGTTTTGGGGTTAATCGGGTGTTTTTCACCCCCAGGGGGTAACACAGGGATGAAACTTTGTGCAGGGTATTACCTCCTTAAAAGGCATCGTTTGATTATAGTTTCGACCCAAAAACGCTGGGGCACTTTTTCTTAGGCTATCCTGCTATACCCTTTGCTGAGTATTTTGTTTCGAATTTTCTGAGAATTTTGTTGCATTGCCGTGGCAAAATAAATACATATATTATAAATGTTGTATCTGGTTTCCCTGATTAAATTTTCATTGCCGGTTTGTGTTGCAAAGCCTTCAATAAATAAATTGGAAACTTCCTCCTTGCTTTTTTTTAAATTTACGGTCACTATATTCTCGCCTTGTTTGGTCCCATATAACGGGACGATTTTGAATTTCAATTATAAACGCCTCGCCGTCATATTTCAACAGTGTTTAAATCTTCCAACGATGACATTATTGTTGCTAGTCCGTCCGCTCACACTCGTAGATAATAAACTACTACAAATGATAGATAAAACTAAAGCGCGTAGAAATGAATTTAGCTGACGAATGTACAGTATGGCGTCCCAACTCAAGACGCGGCGAACTCGCTGCACGCTCGCGGCGAACGCGTTGCACGCTCGCTTCGCTTTCAACTCGCTCGCAAATCGCAAGTTGTGTGATAAGGCTCTAAGATCGGCATTATTCTCGTAACCGTAGAGGATCCGCTCGACTTTGTTACGCGGCATGTGGAGCGTATTTTTAATGTATCTCACACCATTTGGAGATTGTGGAAGCGAGTCTATACATCTCTTGTCTTCTGCCACAAGACTTTTGTTCGTATTGCATCCTGCCATTTCTGCCAAGTAATTGCTTATTAACACATCCGCAACGGACGCACGATGGAAAAAGATTGTAGATGAACGAGACACAAATGACAAGAGCTGAAAATCGTAAAAAATCGTAACAAAAATTACAACTTTGGTTCGAACATAACCCGAAACTTGCCTAGGGAGTCTTCGGTTCAGTATGTGTAAATGTTTTCATTCATTCATTAATCCATACTATCCATATCCATACTAATATTATAAATGCGAAAGTGTGTCTGTCTGTCTGTCTGTCTGTTACCTCTTCACGCTTAAACCGCTGAATCGATTTTGATGAAATTTGGCATGGAGATAGTTTAACATCCGAGGAAGGACATAGGATAGTTTTCATCCTGGAAATTATTCCTAAAAAGATTGAAAAGTGAGTAAGTAATTCATGATGACATTGATGACCCTGTAGAAAAGGTAATGATTAAACCAAAAGCACAATTGCTCTTACATTTGCTCAGGCGCTCTTTTATTAATTAAGGTGATTAGGTGGATAATTATCTGTCGTGTTGTACGAGGTTGCTTCCATACTTCCAAATTCTACGCGGACGTAGTCGCGGGCAAAAGCTAGTAAAGAATAAACGTAATTTAAGATGTATTGCTTTTGTATTTGTATCGAAAACTTAAATTCTAATTTATTTAAACTTATATATTTACGTAATAGTTTGTTTTAACGTACCTGCAAGCATTATGTCCAAATTAACGCAAAAAAAACACGATGTATACATAATAGCTCAATTTGCTATCAGAATAAAGTGCAAAATAATACCCGTCTTTTATTTATTACCACTCTACTACTGAGTTAGGGATTCTGTTAGCGATAACGTCATTACAGAAGAGTCTTGCGTTTGCGTACGGGATTGAGACAAGCTTCAGACAGGTAACGTAGAGCTGGATTTCTTTGCTCCCTCTCCCCTCTCTCTCTATAGAGCTATTTTGTCTCGGATTTCGCATTGTATTCAACTGAATATAGTGTAAGGAACGATAAGCAGAATGTCCAGTTTTACGACAGCAGCCGTGTTAAATTTACTGTGCATAACATACGATTTAAATATAAAAGTCAGTGTAAGGTTGACAGTATAAGAAACGCACGTTCCCAGTAGGTTTAGTTACATTTACAATACTGCGAACTTATAGAGGGCCAAAGATTGTTGGTGCCTGATGTGGATTCAAAGTTCGCTTCTAGATGTACGTATGAAGTTAACTAGTGAGCTAAATGACGCCAAACCTATTCGTTCAATTAAATATGTGCGGGGCGTCAAATCATAGCTAATTGAATACGTTATAAGGTAAGTTATAAGGTAACAACGTCGTATTTAGAAGTCGAATAACGCTCGACATGTTTTGAATCGGTCCGCGATTATGTATTTTAATATGTTTGAGACGGTACATGGGTATGTAGGGAGAAGTCACAAAATTTAAGAGATAGGGAAATCTGTTCTTAGAAACCATGGTATCGATTTTACATTTAATTAAAACACCATTATTATTTTTTTATAAATCTCATACATAATCTGATACATAACCCGGTCAAAACCTTTGTAAAGAATGTTACAATTACAATACGCCATGCGATTACTAACAGAAGTTAACCCAGGTTCAATTCCCGGTGTGACATGAGGTTTATATAAAAATACTGAATGCAGATCGCATTAAATCTAAAATCGACTCCATGGTTCCTGAACAGATTTCCCTATCTCTTATTTTTTTCGTTTTCTCCCTACTGACCTATTTGGATTGATCACTCTGTATGTAAGGCAATAAGTTTATACTTTTATACTTATTTGTCAATTTGCATTGCCTTAACGTAAGAGTCATCTGTTTAACAGGTTCACTAACACCCTGAGTAAAAGAATTGTGTAGCGAGACTTACAGATTTTTACATACAGAAATAAGATATGCTATTACGAAACTACGATATTTAAATTGAACGTTTTCAACAGACAAACGGGGGTTTTCAATTCAAGTCTATGTGTTTATTTGTATGTATGTTACGCGGTTAGTCCGGCAATTATGAATTTATTTTGATGCTTCTTGTTTTGTTTTCACAGGTAGTTCCATATAAATTGTATCGAAATTGATCTAGTACTTTTTGAGAAAATCAACAATAACAAAATTTTACAAACTAATTTCGCACATTAAAGCCGGTGTTTTTTTGTGAAAAAGTGATCGATCAATCACTCGTGAATGTGTTGAACCGTTTGAGTTCCGAGACTTCCGAAACTCATCAAATGTGTTTTATATTTTAGAAAACATTTCGTAAATTAACCGTTTGTGCAATTAAGACATGAAAGATAGATTAAACGATATGTAAAGAGGATAAGGTTGATGAACGCAAGAGTAGAGAACGACAATTAATTCAGAACAAGCATGATTTTAATCGTGCTTTCAGATTCAACGACTTGTGAAACGAGTGGGTTTCCAGACTTTCCAGGCTCCTATTATTTGAGTTACATACAATATAATCTATTTGTACTTATGTAGATATTTAAATACAAAATATATTCTCAGAACCTGTCCCTTATTGACTGAGTTTGAATCATGAGCATGTTAGGTTTGGCAGAAAGGGAATTATCATTTGTTAGTGTTGTAAGTAGCGTCTTTACCTTCACAGAGTGTTTTGGTTGGATCTCTTTGACCACCCCATTTTTCGTTTCGTTTAGTTGATCACTACCTACATTTTAAATGTTTGCATACATTTCACCACCCTTTATTACAAAAGTTTGAATCAGAAGGAAATAATTTTTTTATCATTAATTTCATTAAAACGGATTATATTGCTATATCGCGGATATTCATTATTTAAGCCTTACTGACGATTTTACATCTATTACAGTTACCGTTGTCAAATTTTGATTGAGAAAAACACAAATTTTCACTGTCAAAGTTACATTTGTGCAAACTACCCATTTTTTTATATGAATTAAAAAATAAAAGTGTATGGGTTTGGCCGGATGGGCCTAATTTTGTAATTTATAATACTATGTCATACGCAATATAAACAAAACAAAAATGATCATAGTTATAGTGAAATATTTTATTTTATGGCGCATTGCACTTAAATTTAACAAAAGTAAGTATAATTATGTTGCTGGCAGTCATAATACAAATAGCCACTGACACTCCCATATCATTTCAATATCAGTGACATTATGGTAAATAAACCAATAACAAAAATAAATTATACACACATATCTCTTATTGTTACTCTTATCTAAAATCATTGACAACTTCTATGGCTTGAAGAAATTGGAGGGTATCACAACCACTTGACTGGTTGACACCTATGTTCAAAGAAAACGTTTCTCAGTAAATGTCAACTAGTTTAGCCAATAATGTTGTTTTTGCAAACATCGCTTCGAATTGTAAGTGTCAGAAGCAATCGTCCCGAAGGTTTATTCAGGGTTGAGACTGACGCATTTTGGATGTGTTTATGTATTTAGAATGTGGAAATGGATAGACATTGGTAAACTGAAAGTAATTTTTCCTCGTACCTAGTCTTCGGTACTGCCATATTTTTCAAAACGCCTTTAGATTTTGACTTTCAAAGTGTGAGTGTATAGTAGGAATCCGTTTTCGAGGCCAAATTTTCTTCGCTTTGTTCTAACAAACTCGGCCTCAAAAAAGTATTCATACTGTAGTATACCTAACCCTATGCCAGGCACAGTACAGCTGTTTATATAGGTCACTATGCTAGAACTTAGCTCGACAACACACCACCAGTCTCGGCAAGGGTCGGGTAGCAAGTAACCCCACTCCGTTGGTCTGACGTATGCGCACGAGATAAGGATAGCAACACTACATCCCTTTTTTATTTTAATTGAAATTAGATTAATTGGTGATCGTATAAATAATAATATGTGAACGTTTATCTATTTAAATAAAAAGGTTGTTTCACTCAAAACCCATAAAGTATTTAATCAGTCTTGTTTTATGTTATCTAGACCGGTTAATAGTTTAATTTGTGATCTCATTTGATTTAGAACTAGCTTTGCAATATAAACTTGCCGCGAACCTTGTTGACACAACAATATAGAGGATACATCGAGCATACACAAAGGATACCAATACGAAGTCGCTTCAGCGTGCAATATGCTGTAGTCGCCGGTTAGTCTGTCGCAGCTAACCGGCCCCGTACGGGTTCGCGATAAGGAAAAGTTCTCCCACACCAATGTGGATAGGGAGGGAGTCGCACTGGTGGAAAGGAAGAGCAAGGCGCGCTTGGTGCCCCGCAAGACTAAGTGGCACAGGCGAGCCGGTTAATTCAGTTCTTGGGATTGCGACACCGTGTCCCACCAGGACATGAAGGTGTACCACTTCAGACCTGTTACTACGTGCAATTAAGCTCGTTTGAGCTACGCGTGTCCCAGCCGCTACAGGCTGCTACTATCTGCCTAATCCTACGCCAGCCTGTCTAGCATAACTACGCCTCGCGGTTCCCGTCGCGCGACAGCGCTAGCCGTCATTCCCTCACACCACTGCACAGCTACAAGAGATAGGCAAATATCTCGCGCGAGAAATAGTCGCACATGACAGCTATGCCAGAGGTCAAACAAAGCAAAGGAGCCACGCCATTATGTCGCTTAAGCCACTAAGGCGCTTATTGAATTAAATCTAACTTGTTTTAAGTTTGGTCTGCATGTGTTTTTGTAGTTCCAAAGCATGTAGGTTATATTACTGTAATATTGTGTAACTTATTTGAAAAATAAATGAATTATACAAAACAAGGGTTATACACTTCATTCTAGATTTTTTAAGAATTGTGACATTTAGCCTTATCTGGATAATTATTTCACAACAACCACTTTGTCACTTCATTCTAGATTTTTTAAGAATTGTGACATGTAGCCTTATCTGGATAATTATTTCACAACAACCACTTTTTCAAGCGCTTAAGGACTGTAGCTTGCTCTTTTCCCCCTTTTACCATCTTCAATTTTTTTTTCCATGAAACTGAAACTGAAGTATATATGTATTTATCATAGTACTGTTCATTTGTTAATTTTAATTTCTTGTTTAAGGCATGTCTATAGCCGCATTATTAACGAACCTGGTGTGTATGATACGACTTCCACGATACAGGCTGTGCCTAGTGTGGAAGTCACTGTTAAATAATGTTAAATGTAGAAATGTTTCTTTTGGTAAAATAAAAATTATTCTATTCTATTCTAAGTAGCTAACTTGCTTTACACGTCATCATGTACTCTCGTTCAATATTCTCACTAAAGTCATCATTATAATTTGCCATCTGAAATTACGATATATACCATTCAAAAGAATATGAGAATCCAAATAAATTTTCGAAATTGCAACTAAAGTCCAATTTAATTGAGATTTTGAAACCGCGTCTTTTCCTATTCGATCAAGATTTTAAATCACAGATAAACAAATTCCAATTTAATTAAGGCATTAATTAAGAATACCAGGTCATTCTCAATATAAGGTTGATAAATAATTCCAGTTTAATGGAGCCATTCATTTGAAATACAGGACCATCATTGGCAATTTAATTAATGTTGTGAAACGATTCCTATTTACCTAATGAAGGCACTTATTTGAGATACTAAACTAAATTGCAAATCCAATTGAATTGAGGTTTTTAAACCGCCACATTTCTAATTGGGTCAAGGTTTTAAATCAGTGGTATACCAATACCAATTTAATTCCGGCATTTAGTTGTAATACCAGACCATTCTCAATTAAAGGTTGATAAACAATTCCTATCTGAGGGAGGCATTCGTTTGAAATACCGGACTATTGTCAATTTACTTAATATTTTCAAACGATTCGAACTTAATGGAAGCTCTTACTCGAAATACTAAACTTTTTCCAATATAATGGAGGTTGTTAAACAATCCCACCTAATATAGGCATTCATTTTAAATGCGACTTTTGAAAATTTAAAAATGATGTCAAACTATTACAGTTTTATCCAGGCATTCATTTGAAGTACCAAACTATTATTGTCAATTCAATTAAGGTAGTCAATCAATTCCAATTCACTGGAGGCTTTGAGACCTCGAGTATCCCAATTGAATGGGAGTCAAGAACACGTTATATTCCCATGTTACCGGCCCTCTGATACCTGAGATATTCCGATTTAATGGAAGTCCTAAAACAACAGCCTTTTCCAATTGAATGAGAGCTTTAAAGCACAGTATATTTCAATTTAATCGACGCGTCGAAGCCATCGATATTAAAGTTTTAATGGGAGTCTCAAAAGCACATACTCCAGTTTATGAACGCTTTGAGTTATTTAATATAAATTTAAAGGAAGGTTTAATACATATGGTATTTCAAATTGACCTTCCATGCAATTGTATTTGCTTAGCCGTTAAGCCTTACTATCTTTCTTACGAATAATTTGGTTCCCGCAGTCTACTAAATAGACGTTTCATAATGCCTTTCGCTTGCTTTGACAATCCGCTTAGCCTATCATATTGGCAATCCAGCGTGGTCTATCAAATTGACCTCTCATAAAGTCTTAGCCTATCATATTGGCAATCCAGCATGGTATATCAAATTGACCTCATAACGCCTTAGCCTATCATATTGGCAATTGAGCGTAGTCTATCTATCTATTCCCTCGAGGTTAGACGAAAATACGAGTATGTGCTGACTAGAGGATGTTCTGACTGTCCAGAGCTGGTCAGTCAGGTTTTCCGATTGTTCGTCCCTTCTAAATCGGGGTTCTATTTTCGTCCACGCTGCCGGCTACTGTTGGCTGCTCCTGAGGCGCGAACCATAGCGCGGAAAACTCTCCTCTAGTTCGAGCCTTACGAGAACTTAATGCGCTTCTCGCATCAGCATCGGATTTTGACGTTTTTTGGAAGTAGCTGGATAATTGTGTCTCGTGAATGTTTAAGGTACTGTAAGGCGATGGATGGATGTAATTTTTCAGTAATTGAATCTACCTAATATGTAACATGTTATGTTAAATTATTCTTGTAATTCACAGTGCATTAGTACTAACTGTAAAGCTGTGTAATTATTTGAAATAAATAAATAAATCAAATTGACCCCTGACATAAAGCTATTACTTTCCAGTAACAATACAGTCAGAGCTTATCATATTGACTAATGACTTTCATTTCATTTCATTTATTTATTGCAATACCATGGTTATAATTACAAGGTGTTAAAAGATGTTAGTGTACATGGTTACCCTGATAGGGTGTAGCAATTTCTAAAGAATACATTTATTTTAAAATAATCAATGCGTCAGATAACATTATCAACATAACTTAGTCAAGAAAATTTACTATGTGCTCACGAAACTTATTTGTCAAATTAAATACATATACAAACAAAGAACTATAACATAATTTAAACAAGTCATCTCACACAACTTTGCACTTATGAGTCTTCCATATCACTTTTAAACCCGTTTGGCCTATCAAATACTATACCTATATTAAACTATACCTTTCAAGACGTATCTGCTGTTATTTAATTACTGATTTTGTTATACCCAATTGACTACATGTGACATATGCACCTATACGTGTCATATGTACCTATTAATGCACAACCCTTAAGCTGGATGTTCATACTGTTTATCAACTATACAAGATACTCTAGATAATTATTCCAAAAAAAATACATTTTCAACATAAAGACAAATTAAGCTTATCACACTATAATATTTAACCCGTCAATATATTTTGGAATTCAGAACAATCAAGCCCACTCCATAGGAAAGTATTAAGTAGCGTATTCAATTACGCACGAACAAATGAACAGTCGTGTAAATTAAATAGACGCCTAGGCAGTCCAATCGTTTTCCCAATTTGTTCATAATTATTATGTTATGATCCGTCATCCACTGCGCCACTGCGTAGTCGAAGATTAGTAACACGACCCATTCGAGAATAACGCTAAACTACTAAATATTCATATTCCTCGAGTGCACAACTACTAATTAATATTCAAAATAATACACTTTGCCCGTTTTCTTATTTATTTAAGCAACTTTCCACCCAGTGGTGCGTTGTGGGTAGGCCTCAGCCTCATGTCGTGGGTAGGCCTCAGCACGAACCCCGTGACTAATATACACTACCCACATTAAAATTATCTTACATTTAGCAACCGAAAACTCGTGTTTTAATAGTTTTTTATTTTTTATTTTTACGTAACTGTTGTTAGGCATTTTTCCGTGATCTGATCAATGATGTGTTCATATTCATCTTTATAATTGCATTTATCGGCTTGTCGCCGCCATACAAGGAATTTCTCGAACTTTTCGTCCTGTTCCTGTTTCATCAAAGGGAATACGTGGCGTTCATAGACCGTACTTTGTTTGCAGGAGCAAAATTATCATCGAATTTTGCTAAGGCTATCGCAAATACATCTGTGCCGACACCTGGCTCCGCGTCCGCTCCAGGGATATTGTAATATAATTCTAAGAGCTCAATTCCTCCGAAATGCAAGAGGCTTGCTCTCTTCTTTTGGCTATCTGTGATAGCTGACACCTCCAAATAGACATGGAGTGCTCGTTTCGAACGCTTCCATCTCAGACCAATCGAAGGGGTCTCGCCTTCGCAATGGATTTTTTCCTAAGTTATGGCTGCCATGGGTACTTTTGGGGCGTCCCGGAACCAATCAATCAAATGATTCAAGCGGAGCATTCATCTAACCGCTTGCTTAACAATTTAATGTTCGTACTGGCCCTTTAGCCATTAGTCGTTTTAACGACCGCTTAACTACTGCTATACCATGACCTTGGTCAATGTTAGAAGTGTTAAAACAATATGTCAATTAAATGACACAACATTTTTGATTTCAGTTGCTAGGTGTACACGACCATGTTGTCTTATTCATCAATTGAATGATCAGTATACCATAAATGACTAGTAAACATTTTATTCTTGCCAATTAAATGACCAGGTACAATATACTCTGCTAACAAGTTTATTTACAACACCAATCATACAGTTTAACCACTCATAAACACATATACCTACACGGATATTTCATCATACATACGAGTATTACGTTCCCGTAAATAGCTAAGTGAAATAAACATTAAACACTTCAATGTTTACTTTCATACATATTGACCCCGCAGCGCAAGGTATTATTACAATGTAGTTAGTTAGTTACCTATTTATCAACCCCGTAAACAATTTATACTGCACCCGATCTAATCTGCCTCAAATGCCGTTAGAAGCAACCGAAGTCTATTTATAATTAATGATAATGTTTCTGACAACTGAACTGTTTACTAAAGCTAGTTTACTTGAGTAATTTTGCTATCGCAAACTTTCAAATATATCTACCTACAAGCCGTTATTATAAATTACTATAAACTTGCACTTCTAAGTCAGATCGTTATTTCATAACTAATGTAACATTTTATCACACTTTATTATTATTATTCTTATTTATTATATGTTGTCCAATGGTTTTTAACTGTACAATTGCATTAATTTTACGTTGTAGGCGCGAGTAGATAGGTACTTAGATACGTTGCGCTTATTAAACAATACCTCCTTATTGTGCCTAGGTAGGTACATAATTATTATGGTTTACACATCTTTTATTATATACGAGTCGCGGTATCGACGCATTTCCGGTAAAAATATTAGACATTAATACCGTTAGTAAATATCGGACAAAAATAATATCTATAAGTAAGTAAAACTGCATGATTCGCCAGGAGTTATTTGCAAATGTGCAATAACCGTTATTTTTTAAACGAATGACCCATTACGAACTAAAACTTGTTTACGAGTCGATCCCTGTACTGGGATAGTTGAGCAGTGCACCGCTACCCACTAGGTAGATGTCTTTTGTTCCACAGTTATTAGTGAAACTATAACTTGGATAAATTAACTTCAATGACAATGTATCATATCACTATCGAGCTTGCCCTGTATTTATTATACATTTACTGTGCAAGTACACGTTAGACTGCTTTTGTGGTGTTCCCGCCTATTCTCTTTTTTTTTTGAAGGCGTAATAAGATTTCTACTCACTTTTGTCCTCGTCGCCACTTGTAGTATACCTAACCCTATGCCAGGCACAGTACAGCTGTTTATATAGGTCACTATGCTAGAACTTAGCTCGACAACACACCACCAGTCTCGGCAAGGGTCGGGTAGCAAGTAACCCCTCCGTTGGTCTGACGTATGCGCACGAGATAAGGATAGCAACACTACACATACTATAGCCTATTTGGAGAATAAAGTTCAACGATTCATATCGCTAAATTTGGGTCAGAAGCGAAAAGTAAGTCTTATTTTGCCGTGCCTCCTTACAAATGTAACCGTGGTATCACCCAGAGCAGCTCGAATAGCAAATAACCCAATATATCGCTAAAATGAAGACGGTGCAAAGCTTCATCGAATTAGCACCCAGAACTGTCACGACGATGTCAATCAAATTGTTTATTTTATTTTATTTATCTACCAACAAATACATCAGAAAATACAAATTTAAGTAACTTCTCGCCAAACTGTAACGTTTATTGGATACGCGCTAAATTTTAACAAAACAACTTAGCGTATTTTATCAACAGAATAAGCAATGAAGACTTGAAGAGGTATTTCCTTCTCGATTTCCACAGGCAGGTGTCCGATTGTATTAAAGGGTCATTACAGAGCAAACCCAAGCTACAAAATGGGCCTTATTAGGCTGCCCGTCCACTGAATCACGTCACTCGGGCTGCGTCTTTGTGAAGCACAAAAGAGGTGCATTTTGAATCTGAGGAATTTTATAGGTCAGTTTTGCACAGCTCCGCTCCAGTGGATAGGAAACCTTAGACTTGTTCAGTGTATCACTGATAGTATTTGCCAGAGTCAATTTACCTAAAGTCTGTGCGAAGAAGTAATATAGAGTTGTTAACAGCAACACAATCACTCTGCCTATTCCTATCCAGATTCCAGAACATCATGACATTGCGAATCACATGGATTTCTTAAACCTTTTACCACCGTTTTCGAATGGCGTATTTAAATCGGCGCGCGGCCGCCATAGTAAAAATGTATGGAGAATTAAAAGCACTTTTTGATAAATCTGGACGTTTAATACCAAACAATAATTGAAATATTTGATGCGGACAAATTGTAATGTAAACATCCATCTTTTTTTTGAACTGAAAATCAGAATAGATTTCCATTGTTAAAGTATTAAAAAACAACGCCTGCTTACGATTTTACAATTTTCGTCCAACTTTACTTTGTTCTGTAGGATAAAATATTAATAATCTTATATTTTTTCCACGGAGAAGTTGTTAACACATTCTTTGAAATCCTAAATACATAGTTTAGAAATGGATTAAACAATTAGTGTTGACGTTATCTACTTAACGGCAACTGCCTATTCTTTCACATTTCGCTCGGTGCAGTCGTGGCGGCAACGTATGACGTAAATTTTCGTCGACTTGTGAATTTTTACGTTGTACGAAGCATCGTTCTTGATAGTCTTTATTACTTATATGAGTAGAGTAGCTTGTTATTGTATCCCGCAGTTTAGTTTATCCCTAGTTACAACTAAGTTTTAAATGAAATTAAACTAGAAATTACGATTCGTCAGATTTTATTCCTTATTTTTAGAGCCTTGCTTTTGCTAGCACAAATAACAAAAAGTTTTGACGTATTACCGATATGTAAGTAGTGAAGTGATAAATTTAAAAATTGAAGTGAGAATACTTCGGACGGGGTTCGAACTTGTGTATCCAACGGCTCTCTGGGCCAACAGATTGAATATCTCAACCAGTTGCTTCATTTCTTACGAGCCTTAGTGTGGCATCCGATATTTCAGATATATCTATTTATTTCATTATAATTATGGCATTGCATTAAAGTGGAATACAACTATAAATCAAGATCTTTTAGCCATTAGGCTTCGTCGCTGAGAAGAATCAGGTCTAGTAGGGTCACCGGTATAGCGCATTAAAGCAGTCGCGGATTATGTGCAGGACGGATTGGTCGATTGTCGTGATCGTGACAAATCAGAGATATGGCTAAATTGACGATAGAATCGCCTGTTTAACGTAAATACTCATAATATTTTAATTTTATTTTATTTATTTATTTAGGAAAACCAACACCTAGCACATAGATACTAAAATGGTATTAAAGAACCAATTATAGGAACTCCCAAATAGTGGTTGCACATTAAACATACAATGGTGTAACAACGCATATCGACGCGCACTAGGAGCTATACCGGGTGTTTCCTGTAATAGGAGCAATAAATTAAAGCATAGATTCTTCCCTTAAAACTGGACAACATTTGTTAAACAACTTCTGAAAATAACGTGTAATAAATGATATTTTGTAGAATAATGTTTAGACAAAGAAGCAATGTATTGCGAAATGTCCGATATTAGTAGAATGACAGCTATGTCAATGCTCAGGGAATGTCAATGTTGAACGACGTACATTGAAAATACTATTTAATTTGTTTGAAATAATAAATTTCTGAAAACTGACCTTTTTTGTAAGTTGCTGAAGAAATGTTGTTCAATTTGAAGAGTAGAATCTATATTTTAATTTATTGCTCCTGTTACAGGCAACACCTGTATATGTAAAAGCTATGAACATTAATTAAACTTTAAACTAAAACACATTTAAATAAAACAATTAAAACGGATTATATCGCGTATATTAATTATTTGAGCCTCCCTGACGTTTCAGTACCTTTACAGATACCGTTGTCAAAGGTTGACTGAGAAAAACACAATTTTTCTCTGTCAAAGTTACATTTGTGCAAACTACCCATTTTTCAAATATTAATTTAAAATAAAGGTGTTCATACATGCCAGATGGGCCTAATGTGTAAAGACAGTTACACATGTGCCAGAAGGGCATTTATTATTTTATTTAAAATATATACCAGCGGTTCACTAAAGGCTTACTGAGGAGAAAGAACCGCCAAAGAAAACTCCCAGATTGCCTTATTTATTACTATGAATTACTTTTAATCAAAAACTCTACATATACTACTTTTAACACTAATTTGTTTTACACCGTTCGAGGCCCCAGGTTTCTAGTCTTGTGTCTTGCTTGATCCTTGATAAGATGTACAACAGGATCCCAAGCCGGTGGTAATGACAAACCATCTTCTCTATTGCAATAGGTCATACTGTGTATAGGAAACCTACTCACACTGATAGGTATTTAAATGGCAAATCACATCACCATCCTAATCAACTTGCTACAGTGGGTAAATCTTTGTTTCAGAGAGCCAAGGGAATCTGTGACGACCAGCATTTGACTGATGAACTACAGCATGTCAAGCGTGCGCTTTGGGCCAATGGGCTCAAGATACCACGCCTCAACCAGAAACCCCGTGTGAAGACTCCTACAGTCGAGCGTAAACCTACGGTCCTGCCATATGTGAAAGGGGTCACGGATAGGATTGGAAACATCTTGAGACGGGCTTCCATTAATAGTAGATTGTACGACAAGTGCATAAAACGCATCATTTTACACGAGACGTTTATCCATCCGAGCGAGCTTGCGAGCGAGGATGAATATAAAGTCGAGTGTAAAATGCGTTTTATGGACGAGTTGCACACTCTACTTTTCACTTCGATTGCGAGAAAATGAAACTGTATCATGTGAATAACATATATTATATACACATATCATGTATACCTACTTAAAAACAAATTTAATTAAAATTTAAAGTAATAGTTTAAAAAGTAATAAATGATAGTACATAAAAGTTACAAGTTTATTTCAAGAAGTTTTATTGTGTACTTTGGCTGTTGGTATATTTGCCTTGGTCTTAGAATACTAACAAACGAAATAAAATAAAGAGTTAAAACCCGTTCCAGACCTTCCGATCCAATCTTTTTCTATTCTCCCGATAAATCGGATCGGATCGGAAGGTCTGGAACGGGTTTTATTGTATGAAGTTTTATGTTTTTTTTTTACTGTTTATTAAGGACCTTTTTCGTGTGGCTGTTGGACCGATCGCCTTGGTCTTCGACGACGATTTTACTTTATGCTCTAGAGCATAAAAAGCGACTTTGTGTCGCCTACGCACATCCTAAAGTCGAACTTTAGAGCGAGAGAAGTGAAAAACATATTTCAAGCCGATGAAGAAGATGTCTCAATACCTGAGGCCCGTGAAGTGCAGCATCCCTCTGCAGAGTGCTGGTGTTTACAAGTTGGACTGCGAGTGTGGTCTGTCATACATTGGCCAAACGAAACGTAGTGTAGCTACACGGGTTAAGGAGCATGTAGCCGATGTCAAGCACCGTCGTTGCAACAGGTCTGCGGTCTGCGAGCATGTCATGGACAAACCAAACCATTCAATTAAGTTTGACAACACTTCGATCCTTGCCAGAGAGAAACGACGTTTTCCCAGAATGTTGCGCGAGGCTATTGAAATCAAAAAATATCCCAATTTCAATAGAGAAGATGGTTTGTCATTACCACCGGCTTGGGATCCTGTTGTACATCTTATCAAGGATCAAGCAAGACACAAGACTAGAAACCTGGGGCCTCGAACGGTGTAAAACAAATTAGTGTTAAAAGTAGTATATGTAGAGTTTTTGATTAAAAGTAATTCATAGTAATAAATAAGGCAATCTGGGAGTTTTCTTTGGCGGTTCTTTCTCCTCAGTAAGCCTTCAGTGAACCGCTGGTAGATATTTTAAATAAAATAATAAATGCCCTTCTGGCACATGTGTAACTGTCTTTACACATTAGGCCCATCTGGCATGTATGAACACTTTTATTTTAAATTAATATTTGAAAAATGGGTAGTTTGCACAAATGTAACTTTGACAGAGAAAAATTGTGTTTTTCTCAGTCAACCTTTGACAACGGTATCTGTAAAGGTACTGAACGTCAGGGAGGCTCAAATAATTAATATACGCGATATAATCCGTTTAAATTGTTTTATTTAAATGTGTGACAGTCGCGGAAACCGAAGAAAATATTATGTACACCAGTACGGACTGGATGTAGCAAACCAACTCAGGCGGTATGAAAACCTCAGGACGGGACTCGCACGAGCTAGAAGTTCATTGAATTTCCTTAAAAGATGCCGTGATGAAGATCTTATTCCTACATGCGTGAAGATAGCACCGAAGAAGGACATTTTCGGTAGTGATCGCATTCTCCGCCAGGCGAGTATTAAGTTATTGTGCAAACTGATCCATAATACCCGTTACTCAGCTCATAAATTAGAACAACAGATTAAGGAAAAGAGTGATGAATTACGGAGAATTTTGACCGATAGTGATTTCAAAGAAATTGTTGAACAAGGCAATAAACGTTATGCGTCGAAATTTGAATGTTGTACGCGTAAGAAAACTGCTTAGTTTGACAGATTGAAATCAAAGCGCAGTGGGAACGGAACGTTTCGTGGAAGTAATGGAACGGACCTGTCAAACCAGAACCAAACGTCAAATCACAATAACATTGCAAAGATCGTGAAAAATATCTCCGACGAGACTTCCGGTTCTTGTCTCAAGATGGCCGCATGCGTTTAGGTTTAGTCGTTCATTATTTTATTCATTTTAGTTGTTCAATGTGTAGTATTGATAGCGTATTGTGCAGTGATCTAACGTATAAGTGAATAGCTAATGAAGAATTCAACTTGAAGCGTTCATAGCCCTTCCTGGGTCAAGGCCCGATAGTCCGCGTGGTTTTTTGTAAATCGCTATCACTTTACAAAAAGCACGATTTTACAACTCACCGTACAACGTGGTATCAATCCTCTATCTAGTCGCCTAGTGCGATTGGCAACGAGACATTGGCAGTAATGGTCGCTTAACTGTGACCGGTTGCCATTTAAAAAAAAAAAAATAGAAAATAGAATATCTCCGACAAAGAACTTTCCGCCGCTCAGATAGCAGTTTTGGAAAAAGGCTTGAATTATGTTATTGCTCCGCGTACTATCCCGTTCGAAGATATTATAGTCGGCGTAGAAGATTGTCTGGTGAAAAATCAAATGCGAAAGGAAAATTTGGAGGCAATTCGCCAAGACGTTTCGTCTGTTTTGAGAAAGGCAAAGCCACCGAAAGTTAACTTAGCAAAAACTGAATTTCACGCGCTCAAGACCTTGCGTGAGGACCCAGACCTAACCATTCTTCGAGCTGACAAAGGAAATGCAACGGTTGTCATGAACACCAATGACTACAATCAAAAAATAACAGCTTTATTGTCGGATGTATCAACATATAAGCCTGTGAAACGTGATCCGATTGCGAAAGTGTTAAAATTTAGTCATAAAATCTTATTAAATAAGTTATCAGCATACGGGTTTGGCGTAATAGTGGATTGGTTAGAGTCTTACTTAACGGATAGATTATTTTATATAGTTGTTAATGGCTTTCAGTCTCAATCACACATCATAACATCAGGGGTTCCACAAGGATCCCATCTGGGTCCGATTCTGTTTAATCTTTTTATAAATGACATTCCAGATTGTTTTTTGTACTCAAAAATCTTTATGTATGCCGACGATTTGAAGTTTGCTCGTGTTGTGGATACTGCTAGTGATGTCGATTTGTTACAAGGTGATTTAAATAGGCTAGTTGACTGGTGTAATAATAACCAAATGATATTGAATGCTAAGAAATGTGTACATATAAAGATAACTAGGAAAAATAACTTAATTCAGTCTCAATATTATATTCATAACGATAAGCTTCAAGAGGTGTCCACAATACGTGATTTGGGTGTAATATTTGATCAAAAACTTACATTTGTTCCTCACGTTGAAAATATTATTAAAAGAGCATAAAGGATGTTGGGGTTCGTTATAAGAAATGCTAAAACATTTAATCGTAGTAGAACAAAAATATTATTAGACAATAGCCTAGTAAGAAGTATCGTAGAATATTGTAGTATGGTGTGGCGTCCACACTACGCTACACACTCTTTACGCTTAGAGCGTGTACAGAAGCGATTTGTGCGACATCTGGCATTTTCAGCTGGTAAAGCTAAAGAATCAACCTCATACACGGAAAGGCTGAAGCTTTTCAGGATGGAGTCCTTAGCATTGCGTAGAAATATCGCCGATGCATTGTTCCTGCGCAAGCTCATACGAAATGAAATTGACTGTCCACAACTATTAGCTTTATTGTCTTTCAGAGCCCCATCTCGATTGCCCCGCTATCCTATCACGCCCCTATGTCCACCTCTTAGACGAACTGTTCTCGGCAGCAACTCACCTGTACCAAGGCTTTGTAAAACCCTTAATAGCTGTCATGAGACGGATGTGCACTTTGACTCGACGCAGCAATTTAAAAAAACTATTCATAAATGTTTAGGTAAAACCTTTCATAAATAAAAAGCTTAGGCCAGTAAAGAGCATAACTTACATTTAAGTATAATTAGTGTTAAGTAGGTAATAATTTTAACTAGTTTTATAATAAAACGCATGCGGTGTTTACCTATAAGTGATTGTTACACTTAGATAATGGCAGTAATTGTGTTATAAAACAATGTAAGTATTTAGTGTAAACAATTGTTGGTGAACCAAATAAATAAATAAATTAAAAAAAATAAAAATCTACTACTGAGCTACTAAGCAAGCACTCCGAGAGCCTTAATCTAGATGTCAAAAGTTTAGTTCCCTCCTGCCCGTTGCCACCAAAGTTGTACGGTTTGCCAAAAATACACAAACAAGATGCGCCTCTACGCCCTATAGTGAGTCAAATCGATGCCCCCACCTATCGCTTGGCTCAGTACCTAGCTGGGGTTCTTTCTTCGTTGCGGGGAAGGACGCAGGCATACACACGGGATTCATACCATTTCATCACTGAAATTAAAGATTTGATACTAACTGATGATGAAATTATGGTTAGTTTTGATGTCCAGTCCCTCTTTACATGCCTACCAGTACAGGATTGCATCAATATTGTGAGGAGGAGGCTACGTGAACAGAATATGGCAATGGAATATGCTGAATTATTAGAACACTGCCTTACATCTGGCTATATGCTATGGAACGGTGAATTCTACGTGCAAGTGGATGGTGTGGCTATGGGGTCTCCAGTATCTCCTGTTGTCGCCGATATCTTCATGGAGGACTTCGAGGAGAAAGCACTCTCATCGTCACCTGTCAAGCCGAGGATCTTTAAAAGATACGTAGATGATACCTTTACTATTTTACCTAAATCTAGTGTTTCAGTTTTCCTAGGCCATTTAAACTCCATTCATGAGAAAATAAAGTTTACAATGATGGAGTTAGAAAATGACAATTCACTAGCCTTCTTAGATGTCAGTGTGTTGAGAAGGTCTGATAATACAATAGGTCATACTGTGTATAGGAAACCTACTCACACTGATAGGTATTTAAATGGCAAATCACATCACCATCCTAATCAACTTGCTACAGTGGGTAAATCTTTGTTTCAGAGAGCCAAGGGAATCTGTGACGACCAACATTTGACTGATGAACTACAGCATGTCAAGCGTGCGCTTTGGGCCAATGGGCTCAAGATACCACGCCTCAACCAGAAACCCCGTGTGAAGACTCCTACAGTCGAGCGTAAACCTGCGGTCCTGCCATATGTGAAAGGGGTCACGGATAGGATTGGAAACATCTTGAGACGGGCTTCCATTAAAACATATTTCAAGCCGATGAAGAAGATGTCTCAATACCTGAGGCCCGTGAAGTGCAGCATCCCTCTGCAGAGTGCTGGTGTTTACAAGTTGGACTGCGAGTGTGGTCTGTCATACATTGGCCAAACGAAACGTAGTGTAGCTACACGGGTTAAGGAGCATGTAGCCGATGTCAAGCACCGTCGTTGCAACAGGTCTGCGGTCTGCGAGCATGTCATGGACAAACCAAACCATTCAATTAAGTTTGACAACACTTCGATCCTTGCCAGAGAGAAACGACGTTTTCCCAGAATGTTGCGCGAGGCTATTGAAATCAAAAAATATCCCAATTTCAATAGAGAAGATGGTTTGTCATTACCACCGGCTTGGGATCCTGTTGTACATCTTATCAAGGATCAAGCAAGACACAAGACTAGAAACCTGGGGCCTCGAACGGTGTAAAACAAATTAGTGTTAAAAGTAGTATATGTAGAGTTTTTGATTAAAAGTAATTCATAGTAATAAATAAGGCAATCTGGGAGTTTTCTTTGGCGGTTCTTTCTCCTCAGTAAGCCTTTAGTGAACCGCTGGTAGATATTTTAAATAAAATAATAAATGCCCTTCTGGCACATGTGTAACTGTCTTTACACATTACGCCCATCTGGCATGTATGAACACCTTTATTTTTGTGAAGATATTTGAGCGTCTGTATACTATCTATGACTATCTGTGGTAGCTACTTCCGCTTCCTTGGCAAATATGGCGCTTGCGCAACAACTCTGTAAGCTTAGGTTTTCCAGAATAAAGTATTATAGAAGGAATATATTATAGTTTTATTCCAGTTCTCATAGGTTATGGGCTTTAAACGCCTTTTAGGCTATTAGATTAGGGCAGTAAGAGTTTTACAGAGTAAGTGGAAATAAAAAGAGTCATGGCGTCCACGCCGGTAAATTTTCCGCAGCTTAAGGCCATTCTTTCGGAAATTGGTACTTCCGATTACAGTGCCTATTAGAAGAAAAGGGCTTAAAGAATATTACTGAGGCCGAGAATATTGAAGAGAAAACAAAAACCTTAGACATAAAGGCAAGAAGCTTGATTGTGCAGTGTTTGTCCGACCGCCATCTTAATCTTGTGAAAGACTGTAAAACAGCAAAAGATATGCTGAATATTTTGAAAACAACCTTTCAGAGAAAAAGTGTCATATCAAAAATAAGTTTAAGAAGAAAACTTTTAACGCTGAAACACGACGGAGGCAGTTTGGAAGAATATTTTGCCAAGTTTGACAACATAATAAGAGAATTAGAAGAGTCAGAGGAGAAAATCCCTGAGAGCGACAAAGTGTGCTATCTCCTAACAGGTTTAAGTGAACAATACAACCATGTCATAACGGCCATAGAGACCGTCAACTCTAACTTAACGCTGGAATTTGTGAGAATAAAATTACTGGACAATGAGATGAGAAACATGGAAGCAAGTACTACTCCAAACCAAGAGGAAAACACATTTATGAGCACAACAATATGCTACAGATGCAAGAAAAAAGGCCATACGTTTTATGAGTGCCGTATGTCAAGTAGAGGCAGAGGTAGAGGGTTCAGGGCTCCACGAGGTAGAGGTAGAGCAGGAGCCGCTCACCCCGCACATGAAGGAAATTTGCCCTCTTCGCTGTTCATTGCTTCGGAGCAAGCGCTAGCCACTGAAAACATGAGTGACTCCATATACTTCGTCGTAGACTCTGGGGCTACGCAGCATTTCATACAAGAGTGTTATGAGAAATATATGACTAATGTGGAAGACCTGGGTCAAGACTTGAGTGTGAAAATAGCAAATGGTCAGATATTAACCGCCACTAAGAAAGGAATTTTAGAAGCCACACTCAACAATAAAAACATAAGGATTGAGGCAGTCATATTACCTGGCTTAAGTACAAATCTAATGTCAGTTAGTAAGTTAGTGGAAAGAGGTATGGACATCATTTTCAAAAGGAACTCACTACTTATAAAAGACCGAAATCATAACTACTATGGAGAGAAAAGGGGCCGTCTATACACAATACAAGTAAGAATAAATGTAGCCATTGGTGGAAATTCATGTCAACTGTCAAAGGGAGAAAATATAGATCTATGGCATCAACGATTTGGACACATGTGCAGAAAGAAACTGGCTATACTGGGATTACCATTCAGCACTGGAGCTTGTGATCCATGTATGAAAAATAAAGCCACGAGACTACCATTCAAGCGAATTCAAACACCGAGGTCAAATAAAGTCGGAGAATTAATTCATACTGATATAGCAGGCCCTACTAGGATACCGACCGAAGAAGGATATAGGTACTTTCAAACCATTATAGACGATTATAGCCACTTCACACAGACATATCTATTGAAAAGTAAATTTGAAGCCACTCAAAACTTAATATCATACATAAAAGAAATGGAACAACAGATGGAAGTGAAAATAAAACGGATAAGATGCGACAATGGTGGTGAATATACTGCAAAAATACTACAAGAATTCTGTAAAGGGAAAGGAATTATAATAGAATATACACAGAAATATAGTCCACAGCAAAACGGCAAGGCTGAAAGAATGAACCGAACGATATATGACAAAGCAAGAACTATGTTGGACGAGTCCAATTTACCGAGACATTTATGGGGTCAAGCAGTATTAACTGCAACCTTTTTGATCAATACTCGTAGATCACCCTGCTCATCGATACAAGACAAAGTACCAGCTATCTTAGTGAACAAAGAAATTGATTTTCAGAAGATAAAGATATTTGGAAGCAAAGCTTGGGTACACATAATGCCTAAAAAAGATAAGCTATCAAGCAGAGCAACCCCAGCAAGAATGGTTGGATATGCAATGAATGGATATAAACTTTGGGATCCAAAGACAAATAGAATAATAGTATCCCGAGATGTTCGTTTTGATGAAACTGATATTAAATATATAGAAGAACAACCTGATCATTTTACTCCAAGAAATTATGTTGACATAGAAGAAGAACAAAATATAAATCAGCAAGAAGTAAGCTTAAAAGAAACAGAACCTGATAAAGAGGAAAAATTTGATGATGCAACAGAAGAACAAAATGAATGTAATATAGAAAACTTGGAACAAGACGGAAATGATAAATTATTCTCAAGAACAGGAAGGGAAATTAAAAAGCCACAAAATTTACAGGACTATGAAATCTACGAAGCATACTGTTTAATATCTTGTGAAGATGATGAAATTACATATAAACAAGCTATACAAAGTACCGAGTGGAAAACTGCTATTGAACGAGAAATCAAATCCCTCGAAGAACAAGAAACATGGATAGAAACAAAATTACCTAAAGGAAATAAAACAATAGACACTAAATGGGTATTCAAATCAAAATCAGATGGTACTAAAAAGGCAAGATTGGTTGCACGGGGATTCCAGCAAGAAACAACTAAGGACTATGTGTATGCGCCAGTAGCCAAGATGACAACAATTAGGATGGGACTATCAGAAGCGATAAATAATGATTGGAAAATTAGCCAACTTGATATACCAACTGCATTCCTCAATGGAAAACTGGAAACTGAAGTCTTCATTAAAGTTCCAGAGGGAGTAAATGTGAAAAATAAGACAGAAGGAACTGTACTGAAACTTAACAAAGCATTATATGGTCTTAAAGAGTCACCCAAGTGTTGGAATAAGACATTTGATGCTTTCTGCAGGAGAATAAACATGACAAGATCCAAAAATGACATTTGCCTATACTATGGAAAAGATATATGGTTAATACTATTTGTTGATGACATATTGCTAATGGGAAATGAAAAGGAAGTCAATTATGTGATAAAACTATTACAAGAAGAATTTAAAGCTAAAAACTTGGGAAACATAAATAACTTTTTAGGAATTGAGATACACAGAAATAATAACACAATAAAATTATCACAGAAACCATTTATTGAAAATATGTTGAAAAAGTTTAATATGTCAAACTGCAGCGAAGCGAAGACACCCATGGAGAACAGCTTTCAAGTACCTGAAACAGAAGAAACGATTAATAATGTACCTTACCGAGAACTAATGGGATGCTTGAACTATCTTGCAACAATCAGTAGACCAGATATTACTTTTGCTACTTCTTATCTGAGCAGATACTTAGACAAGCCAACGAAAAGCTTGTGGACTGCTGCAAAGAGAATACTACGATATTTACAAGGAACAAAAGACATGGAACTTACTTACCACAAGAAGAAAGAAGACACTAATTTTTCTTTAATTTCAGCTTTTTCAGATGCTGACTGGGCTGGAGACAAAGCTGACAGGAAGAGTGTCAGTGGTATGATTGTCTACCACCAAGGCAATCTGGTATCATGGTCTTCAAGGAAACAACAGTCTGTGGCACTGTCTACAGCTGAAGCCGAGTATGTAGCCGCGGCAATGTGTGCCAGCGAGCTGCTCTTTATTCAAGGACTTGCGAAGGACTTTGGTGATCAGTGCAGTGTACAATTAAAAGTTGACAATCAAAGTGCTATAAAAATGATTATGAACAGTGAAAATACTAAATATTCAAAACACATAGACATTAAATTTCATTTTGTGAAGGATGTGGTTGCTAAAAACATTATTTCATTAGAATATGTGAATACTAGTGAAAACATTGCAGATATCATGACAAAACCACTATGTAGTGTTAAACATAATTATTTTCGTGCTAACTTGATTAACTGTTAAAATTGTGATAATGTATTATAAAGGTTTGTTTAAGACTTGTTAACTATTTTGAGGTTACTTTAAATGTCAAGCTAGAGATGTCAAATAACAATGTCAGAACTTTCACATTAATGTCACTTTGGTGTTGCCATAATATTAAAAATAAAAACTTCTATTTTGGTAGCAATTTAAAGTAAATTAATTTTATGTTATAAAAATTAAAATTAAATTGTAACTTTAATTTGAGAGGGAGTGTGAAGATATTTGAGCGTCTGTATACTATCTATGACTATCTGTGGTAGCTACTTCCGCTTCCTTGGCAAATATGGCGCTTGCGCAACAACTCTGTAAGCTTAGGTTTTCCAGAATAAAGTATTATAGAAGGAATATATTATAGTTTTATTCCAGTTCTCATAATTTTAAATTAATATTTGAAAAATGGGTAGTTTGCACAAATGTAACTTTGACAGAGAAAAATTGTGTTTTTCTCAGTCAACCTTTGACAACGGTATCTGTAAAGGTACTGAAACGTCAGGGAGGCTCAAATAATTAATATACGCGATATAATCCGTTTAAATTGTTTTATTTAAATGTTTAAACTAAAACTTTAACTTTTAGAGCCTTATTGGGCAGACAACCTAAATATCTAACACACAATAACAATACTGCACAAACATGTAATAAAAATCGTTTAATCAAGGATCATATTGGGTTAAATTTATATTGCCTCATATTTTATACTTCTCGTTATACATCATCAATTCATCATTCATCATTTACACAGGACCTTCCTTTCCTAAACTAGGTACATTGCAAACATGCTCTCATAATGTCACCCTCTCAGAGAAGCGGAGAGGTGCGGCGTAGGGCGGCGGAGTCAAAACTCATTGGGGACCTTACCAATATGAATACGGCATTACCTTATCAAAACTTAACTTATACTCTTGTTAACGTGCTGTTACTGAGCTTATTAAAGGATTGTTATGATACTGAAGTTTAGATAAAATTATTGAGCTAGTATAAGAAATATTTGTTATAGGCCAAAATGTAAACTTAAAAACCAACAATTCCAAAATAATACACCAATATTATCCGCCGATACAAATTACATTTTATAAAATTTAGAAAAGTTGTTCGCAAAATATTCGTAAAAATCTTTGTGAGGAGAAATTGGCTTCGTAATTTAACCCTTTAGTGGTTAGCGGCAATGCATTTGCCGTCATAGTTTATTTTATTCACTGAATATACCTAGAGACTATTTTGGAAATTTATTACATAATGCCAGAAAATACAAACATAGGAATCTATAAAAAATCCACAGCTCGTAAAACTTATTATTTCCATTGATAATAGGGTTCTTCTTCGACATCATTTTCAGGATATCTTAATAAATGGTAGGTAACTGAAGAAAAAAGCAAGAAAACAAAATTCGTATCTTCTGATTTAGTTAATAGTCATAATATTAGGCCTTCGGAGATTATGGTGGTGGTGAAATATTTTGTTTTTAATAGTATTTTATTCAACAGTTGTATAAGAGGGGGCAAAAAACGCGAGTGGCACGGGTTACGATGTGAGCGTAGCGAACTTATGTAAGCGTAGCGAACATCGTAAGAAAGATGCCACGAGCGTTTTTTGACCTACTTATACAACGTTGCATACAATACTTTTTCTACGACTCAACATTTTAATAAATAAAACGCAAATAAACAACAAAGAAAATAATTACATGCTCGGAACAAAAAAAAAATGTCTGATAAACTATTTTTTTATTGACGTCCATCTGTCAAAAAAAATATGAACTTATACCTAAAGGTATACGTTCACTATACTATACATCCATGTACAGAGGATAAAACATTTTTTTTAAGTTGGCAGCAATGCATTAGTACAATAAGTTTTTTTTTTAAATTGCAAATAGTGTGAATGTGGTTGTTTATATTGTAATCAGTGGTACTACGTAATGCTTTTTTGGCGACATTATAACATCGTTTAGCAGTGTTTTTTCGGCAGTAGCGAATAGACTTTTACAGACTTTCATAATTTATTTCTTTTTATTAGAGTTAGTAACTATATAAATGACAGAAAAAAGTGCTGGAGTAGAAAAAATAATTTACATCAACGCTGTGTCCCTGTGACCCTATAGATTATGGATGAAATACGAATTGTCAGTCGCTTCATGGACAGCGGCAAATATATTGCCGACTTATATCTCGTTAATCTCAAGTAAAATGAAACATCTCTTTGTTAAAAATCTTTGAAAAAAACAATTGAACCATAAGTACATACTGCCAGAATTTGAAATACCGCCGTAGAAAAAAAAATGGTTTAAGGGTTAAGACTAAATATATCGAATGCGGGATGGAAGTGAAGTAACTCCCAATTGGAAGGATAATGGCTTTTAGTTCGTATATGTGTCTCTGGGGAGTTAGGTAGCGTCCTTCCGCGCTGTACAGGGAAGAGCCGAATTAGTGAACAATTATGAGACAAGCTTTTGAAGATGGTATCTGAAGTGATTAACACCGATCAGCATCGAACTCCAAAAACATTTAAATGGACATAGACCAGCAATTTTGATTTACTACACAACGGGGTCACCCACGTCAATAATGTCGAATATCTTTTTTTTGACAGAAGTTAAGGTAAATTGACTGAGATTACCGCATTGCCGGCGTTTCTGATAAGAACGCTTCTTTTGAGAGGTTTGATGGTCTTTCGACAGGTTACGGATATCACGGCAAGTATTAGTACCTAGTGAACACGTTCTAAATATTATTAAGAGGTCTATTTATATTGACTCCTAGAATTGTTATAAACCGACACCTCGAATGTTTCATTTGTTGTTTGAATGTTGATTTTGATTTTGATTTTTGATTTTTTTTTTTCAGTTCGCCGAAAAAATATTTCGTTCAAAACATTTTTCACTGCAACCGTACCATAAACTATTTGAGATTTTTATAATATTAACCTAACGCACCCTAACGTAATAAATCGCATTATTAAGAGTTCGTGAGGAGTTTTTTATATTTAAGATTTATCTTGATAATTATAAAAACTATTGAAATGATTTTCTGTACATTGAAGATATTATTTAAACTTAGCCTATTACTAGTTTTTAGTCCGCTACGGCCAAATAAGTAAGGGTTATTACTTTTCTGCCCCACGCGTGAACAAAGCTCCACGAACCAGCTCTAAAATAGAAAAAGTACTAAGTAAGTACCTATGAATGTCGAATATGATCCCGTGATTGTTGAAACTTATTTTTATTCTCTTCGGTTTCCGCGACTGTCACACATTTAAATAAAACAATTTAAACGGATTATAGTGAACCGCTGGTAGATATTTTACATACAATAATAAATGCCCTCCTGGCACATGTACGTAACTTACTGTCTATACACATTAGGCCCACCTGGCATGTATGAACACTTTTATTTTAAATTAATATTTTTAAAATGGGTAGTTTACATAAAATGTAACTTTGACAGAGCAAAATTGTGATTTTCTCAGTCAACCTTTGACAACGGTATCTGTAAAGCCACCGAAACGTCAGGGAGGCTCAAATAAACTGTTTTATTTCAATGTGAAACTTATTTTTGCTTTGCTATTATACCACAAAAAATTTTCGACATGTAAATCTTGTAGAAAAGTTTAATTTGGCACCCAGTGTCTCAAAAAAAGGCTCAATGTCTTGCTGTATTATCAACAGAATGTTGTCATATACTTACGTATTATATAGTTCGTAATTTCAAGCCCATCTTTACTAACAGATTACTGCAAAGCAAAAAGAAGGGTTATAATTTCCAGTAAAAATATACATACATATACATACATACATAAAATCACGCCTTTTTCCCAACGGGGTAGGCAGAGACCACATCTTTCCACCTGCTACAGTCCTGACATACATCTTTCGCTTCATCAACATTCATAAATCTCCTCATGCATGCTCGTCGGTTTAAAGTACTCTTGACTTGCCCTTTTTTTTCAGAACGTCTCCAATCTGATCAACAAACGTTCGTCTAGGCCTTCCTTTTCCAACATTTCCATGCACCCTCTCTACATGCCCAAACCAACTAAGCATCCCTTTCTCAATTCTAGTGACTACATCGTCTCATTTCTACTGCATTTATTCTACTTTCGTGCTCTTTTGTCACACCCAACTCTCACTTCCATACATGAGTGCTGGAACCAATACACCCCTATGCACAGCCAGACGCGCCCTCTGCTCTCTTAGAGATTTTCTGGCTGCCCATAAAGGCGTGCAATGCACCATTTATTGCGTTACCAGCAGCAACTCTTCTATCAATATCACTTTCACACTTTCCATCTCTCGTAGATATAGACTTTCATTAAGTAAAAATATAGACTTGCATACCTACTAGCGAAATACATTTTTTTCTGTTGTAATATTTTGGTTTTTAACGTTTTATATTTTTAGCGCTTTTTCATATATTATTTAAGCCCTATATAATACAATACAAATACACTTTATTGTACCCCTGAAATACGCAGGGATACAAAACATGAAAGATTATAGGTACGGTAAAATAATAAACAGAGGTAAACAACAGGTGGTTTTATCGCGAAATAGCGATCTCTTCCAAACAACTATTAAGGTAGCGGAGCCCTTGTGTTTGTTCTCACTTAGGTTAATGTTTTCTCTTACGTTATTTTTTTACGTTAGTGAATTATTCATTGTTGGTGATAGATAGATCTGAATTAAAAATAAACTTCTGGATCAAGTAAGTTCCGTAATTTGGAACTCGTAAAATAGTTTTGTCTAACTTTAGTAAAATGCTTCCTCCTCCGTATACTTACTGAAGGTTGTACTAAAGTTAGCAATGTATATTTAGATTCAAGATTCAATGATTTATTTGCCAAGAATATAGTAACAAAGGTGTTAAATACAATTAAAGTAGCATGTATTCAGCCTACATACAGGCATACAAATGTTTAAAAATAAATGAAGAGTATCATATACTGGAATTAGGCTATTGACATTTTATGCACATGCATACTTGTAACAAAATGTAAATAGCCTAATTAATTCTATCTCATCTACATATCTCGAAAAAACCTTTAACAATGTAGAAACGTCCATTGAGCAGCCAGATATTTAAATTTCTTTCCTACGGTCATTGGAAATGCGATTATAAAAGTCAATGCACATGTTAAAGACATTTTCTTATATGTGTATAGCATTGTTTGGCATCGCGGCTTTTGTAGTAGATGCCTACCTTCCAATCAAGTCTTAATTCAAATTATATTATCTAAATAACCGTTTTAATATTATCGTGATATGAAATAGGTATCAAATATGACTAATATGTTTGTTAGTTTCATTAAATATCTAAAATAAGGTAGTATGTCCCCATATTAACGAATGTCATCTTTTGCATATTGGTTTGTTAAGATTAAGTTAAAGTAGCTGTACCCTGACATTTTCCATGATGTACCTTTTAGCGACACTACTGCTCAAAAATGTTGCCATAGATTTACCTGAGTCTTGTATACAGAACTCCTTATTGTTTCCTTTACATTACACTTGCATTATTAGTACATTACATCAGAGGCCGGGAAAATGAGGATTTCCGGCCAAGTAGGTATATACGGCCGAGCGAGCGTGCGAGCGAGGCCGGATAGTGATACGAGGCCGGGAATCCGTTTTCACGACGAGGCATGTATAGTGCTTTTCTCAAACATACAATGAAATAAAAAATATACTTCAAAGAATAACACTTAATATTGTTTGTCCGATATTTTCCGAATTTGACCGAATTTTAAAAATCCGATTTCAGATTCTGACTCAGGAGCCCCAAAAACCCCCGGATACCGAATTTCAGCCTCCTAGGACCAATTTGAAATTTTCTCCATACAAATCGTTTTTTTCGACATTTTCCGAATTTGACCGAATTTTCGGACAAGATGTCAGATTCATATTTTTGAGCCCCGAGAGCCCCCCGATACCGAATTTAACCGAATTAAAAAAATCCGATTTCAGATTCTGACTCAGGAGCCCCAAAAACCCCCGGATACCGAATTTCAGCCTCCTAGGACCAATTTGAAATTTTCTCCATACAAATCGTTTTTTTCGACATTTTCCGAATTTGACCGAATTTTCGAACAAGATTTCAGATTCATATTTTTGAGCCCCGAGAGCCCCCGAATCCGAATTTGACCGAATTTTAAAAATCCAATTTCAGATTTTGACTCAGGAGCCCCAAAAACCCCCGGATACCGAATTTCAGCCTCCTAGGACCAATTTGAAATTTTCTCCATACAAATCGTTTTTTTTTCGATATTTTCCGAATTTGACCGAATTTTCGGACAAGATTTCAGATTCATATTTTTGAGCCCCGAGAGCCCCCCGATACCGAATTTGACCGAATTTAAAAAATCCTATTTCAGATTCTGACTCAGGAGCCCCAAAAACCCCCGGATACCGAATTTCAGCCTCCTAGGACCAATTTAAAATTTTCTCCATACAAATCGTTTTTTTTCGACATTTTCCGAATTTGACCGTATTTTCGGACAAGATGTCAGATTCATATTTTTGAGCCCCGAGAGTCCCCGAATCCAAATTTGACCGAATTTTAAAAATCAGATTTCAGATTCTGACTCAGGAGCCCCAAAAACCCCCGGATACCGAATTTCAGCCTCCAGGACCAATTTGAAATTTTCTCCATACAAATCGTTTTTTTTTTCGATATTTTCCGAATTTGACTGAATTTTCGGACAAGATTTCAGATTCATATTTTTGAGCCCCGAGAGCCCCCCGATACCGAGTTTTAGCCGCCTAGCACCAATTTGAAATTTTGAAAAAAAAAGTCGCCATCTTGATTTTTTTTTTCCACAAGTGTAGCAACCAACCTGCTTTTTGTCAAACCAGCCAGCTGTGTGAATGACCTTGTTGTTGAAACCAAAAAAAAGTTACTTTGCAGGCCTAGGCCTGAAAAGCAGTATGAAATCCCTTTACAGTCCTCTCGAGTTCGAGAACGCAGACAATATTTCATTGCATGTTTGAGAAAAATATATTTCCTCGCATTAGTCGTGAAAAGAAACTATGTTTAGTCTCGGCTGAAAGTGCAATAGATGAACTTGTATTACCGAAGACGGACCGGCAGAGGAGAATTTACTCGTTCATCTATTACTTACTTTGCAGCCTCTACAACAATTTACTGTATATCGTATAATATTATTAACATTGAAGTAACAGAATTTTTCAATTCAATGGTGAGTGATTCAGGTTATACGAGTATACTAGACTACTAGTACGAGATTTTCACTATTTAGTACCTTTTTTCACTATAACTAATTAGTACACCTCTTGACAGTGCCTTTAATGAGGCGACCGACGATCTGTTCAGAATCACGGAAAACTGTCGGACGAGGGTGATATTAGATCGGTCGTTGTGGAGACCACCAGTTTTTCGGCTAATATGATAATGGTAAAACTCATTTTACTTAAAAAATCCTCTGCTTTTATCGGCAGAATTTGTCGAAGTGGGAAATATCCATGCTGCAATAATAGTACATTACATCAGAGGCCGGGAAAATGAGGATTTCCGGCCAAGTAGGTATATACGGCCGAGCGAGCGTGCGAGCGAGGCCGGATAGTGATACGAGGCCGGGAATCCGTTTTCACGACGAGGCATGTATAGTGCTTTTCTCAAACATACAATGAAATAAAAAAATATACTTCAAAGAATAACACTTAATATTGTTTGTCCGATATTTTCCGAATTGGACCGAATTTTAAAAATCCGATTTCAGATTCTGACTCAGGAGCCCCAAAAACCCCCGGATACCGAATTTCAGCCTCCTAGGACCAATTTGAAATTTTCTCCATACAAATCGTTTTTTTTTTCGATATTTTCCGAATTTGACCGAATTTTAGGACAAGATTTCAGGTTCATATTTTTGAGCCCCGAGAGCCCCCCGATACCGAATTTGACCGAATTTAAAAAATCCGATTTCAGATTCTGACTCAGGAGCCCCAAAAACCCCCGGATACCGAATTTCAGCCTCCTAGGACCAATTTGAAATTTTCTCCATACAAATAGTTTTTTTTCGACATTTTCCGAATTTGACCGAATTTTCGGACAAGATTTCAGATTCATATTTTTGAGCCCCGAGAGCCCCGGAATCCGAATTTGACCGAATTTTAAAAATCCGATTTCAGATTCTGACTCAGGAGCCCCAAAATCCCCCGGATACCGAATTTCAGCCTCCTAGAACCAATTTGAAATTTTCTCCATACAAATCGTTTTTTTTTTCGATATTTTCCGAATTTGACCGAATTTTCGGACAAGATTTCAGATTCATATTTTTGAGCCCCGAGAGCCCCCCGATACCGAATTTGACCGAATTTTAAAAATCCGATTTCAGATTCTGACTCAGGAGCCCCAAAAACCCCCGGATACCGAATTTCAGCCTCCTAGGACCAATTTGAAATTTTCTCCATACAAATCGTTTTTTTTTTTCGATATTTTCCGAATTTGACCGAATTTTCGGACAAGATTTCAGATTCATATTTTTAAGCCCCGAGAGCCCCCCGATACCGAGTCTTAGCCGCCTAGCACCAATTTGAAATTTTGAAAAAAAAAAGTCGCCATCTTGATTTTTTTTTTCCACAAGTGTCTAACAACCAACCTTTAAAAACAAAACCTGCTTTTTGTCAAACCAGCCAGCTGTGTGAATGACCTTGTTGTTGAAACCAAAAAAAAGTTACTTTGCAGGCCTAGGCCTGAAAAGCAGTATGAAATCCCTTTACAGTCCTCTCGAGTTGTTGCGCCCAAAAACCGATACTTCCGAGCCTATTATAAGGAACGCAAAGACAATATTTCATTGCATGTTTGAGAAAAATATTTTGTAATACAGTTGCTCAAAAAGTGGTACTTTTCGTAATTGCATATTGCAAAAAGTTGGATATTTCGAACTAGTGCTTTTTACTTTACCATTTTTTTTTTAATTTTCTGTTGTTCTAATACGTTATACCTCATACATCCATAAAAAGGTCAATCACTTTCTGACTTTATTTATTACGTCACACGGCATTGCAGGTGTATACAGGGTGGAACGAAACGACGTTATTTCCTTTAACTGTGGCATTATACAGGCTTAGAATATTATTTTCTCCAAATAAACTTTATTAATATCTCTCACCGTTTTCCAGTTATAGCATGTTAAACTTTCATACGAAAAAGTGTGTGTGTACAACCCTATTTTAGAGTGCAATGACCTCTTCATAACACAGTTAACTTTTGTAAACAAACTTTTTACAAATTGCCTAGCCATTTCTTATCGGTTTAAATACCTTTGAAAATACCCTTAAGATTGTTTTTAGACTTTTTAGTTGACATGATTGATAGACGTTACATTGACTTTTTGTATCGTATGCTGTGTGCAAAAATGCCGGAATTAAACGCTAGAGGCTATTTGAATTTGCTTCTTTTGTACGCGGAGTGCGATTACAATACTGGAGAGACTTTGCGCCAATACCGGAACAGGTATCCTCCTCCTCACCCAACACACTCTAGTACGATATTACGCGCTCTTGACCGTGTTGGTAACAATCGTCCTATTGTGCCACGAACGGGTCAGGATGACCAGCGCGGAGGACGCGTTATTCAACATGATGTCAGATTGGAAGAGAGAGTGCTGCAGTACTTCGAAGATTATCCGAGGTCAAGTTCAAGACAAGCGGGCCGACATTTTCGTATGACTCATACGAAAATACTCAGAATACTAAAACGTGAGGGCCGTCACCCTTACAAAATACAAAGAGTCCAGGCATTACTACCAAGAGATTGCCCCGTTCGCGAAGCCTATTGCCGGTGGCTACTGCAAAAGGTGTTAGAAGACCGAGACTTCATCAAACACGTAATATGGAGTGATGAAAGCTTGTTCACACGGAACGGTATGTGGAACAGGCATAACGAACACGTGTATGCCGAAGAAAATCCGTTTGCCTACCGTTATACGGGACACCAGTATCGTTGGTCTGTTAATGTTTGGGCGGCGATACACGGGGATACAATAATAGGCCCTGTATTTCTGCCTCAGACTTTAAACAGACACGGATACATGGCTCTGTTGAGGATAGAGCTCGACGACTATCTGGATGAGTTGACGCTGGCAGAAAGAAGACGCACTTGGTTCCAACAAGATGGAGCACCAGCTCATTCAGTAGTCGAAGTACGTGAAACACTGAATAATGTGTTTGAGGATCGCTGGATCGGCCGATATGGGCCGCACCGTTGGCCTCCTAGGTCTCCAGATCTCACACCCTTGGATTTTTTTCTGTGGGGCACCGTAAAGGACATCGCTTACAAGACTGAGTGTGAGACGGCTGAAGAGATGAGGGAAAGGCTAAGGGTGGCCTTTGAAAGTCTTCGCAGAAGAAATAACCGACACAACATCTTGTCGAGGGTGCATCGCCACACGCGGGCACGAGCAGCGGCGTGTATCGTACGCCACGGCGGTACTTTCGAACACCGGATGTAAATGTAGGTAATTGTAAATACTCCCAAACGTCAAATAATAGTTTAAAAAAACTAGGGTTGTACATACATTAAAAAATACAATTTTAATCGATTTTCGTTTTTTTATTATTAAAAGAATTTAACTATTGCAGGTCGATTCTACATGAAATACATAGCATTATAGTTTCAGGAATGAACATCGCTTCGTTCCACCCGGTATATATGCAAATATGCTTAAAATATTTAAATTGCATATTGGATCAATCAAAGGGTATCCATTAAAAAAAAAAACGAAAACGGTTTTTAATAATTTGTTTAATAATTTAATTACAAAATGATGGATTCTGATATTATCAGAATGGATTTAGAACCACCCCACCCAATATACGTGCCAAGGCAAAATGTGCAAGTGAGAGTATTTTACCCGCAATATCGAAAGATAAATTATACCTATTGCCGTCTATGAGCATTTTGTTGGCTGGAAACGAGAATACGAGAATTATTAACAGCTTGAATAAAACTTTAAACTTACCCGCAAAGGCCTATGTATGCTATCCTTCATAATTTCTTTAAAATTGTAATCTAATTGTCACTTTCAATTACTGTTTAATGTTTTTTTATTGTAATTTTTTCGCAAATGTGTTAAAGACTCGTCGGGACCCGTTCAAAATGACATACTTTCCACACTTGTATCAAAAACTACTATTGCGAACAGTTTAGATAATATTTCTTTATTATTGTATAACATTTTGGATGGTCATAAATACATACTTAGGTTTTGTTCCAGTTTTCTTTTTAGAATCACGGGAAAATATTCCTTTTTAGGGTTCCGTAGCCAAATGGCAAAAAACGGAACCCTTATAGATTCGTCATGTCTGTCTGTCTGTCTGTCTGTCTGTCTGTCTTGACTGTCTGTCTGTCCGTCTGTCCGTCCGTATGTCACAGCCATTTTTTTCCGAAACTATAAGAGCTATACTGTTGAAACTTAGTAGGTAGATGTATTCTGTAAACCGCATTAAGATTTTGATGCAAAAATAAAAATATAACAATAAATATTGGGGGCTCCCCATACTTAGAACTGAAACTCAATTTTTTTTTTCTACAAACACATACGTGTGGGTTATCTATGGATAGGTCTTCAAAAATGATATCGAGGTTTCTAAAATATTATTTTTTAAACCGAATAGTTTGCGTGACAGACGCTTCCAAAGTGGAAAAAAGTTGGTCCCCCCCCCCCCCTCTAACTTCTAAAATAAGAAAATGAAAAACCAAAAAAAAAACATATATGATGTACATTACTATAAAAACTACCAACGAAAATTGTTTTGAACGAGATCTAGTAAGTAGTTTTTTTTTTATATTTTAATACCTAACTTTGCACCTAATTTTACATGGGGCGCTATACATACCAGGTGCAAACTTAACTTAACCACTTAGGGATGGAGTGTTTGTGCGGAACCCTCGGTGCGCGAGTCCGACTCGCAATTGGCCAGTTTTTTTATTGGAGGATCCCATGGATCGACTCGAATGGACTTCGTAACAATGCGCAGATCTCAGCGAGTTCACAACCGATTTTAGAAATTTTTGTTTTAAGATGCACAAATTAAATTTCGCTAGGTCGTGACGAAGAGAACATTTCAAAAAGAAAAAAAAACCGCTCCAATCTATGGTGCAAGCTTAGCCGGTGGCTGACTCTGCATCGACCTAGTATTCAAACATTGATAAAAAGATCAAACCACAAAAAAATTGACACACTGGACCGGTAATCCAGAGCTACGGGGTTCGATGCCCGGTCTCTTTCGCCAGGTAATGCATTACAATTTTCCTCTGTGCTTTTATCTATTTATCAATGGTCAAATAAAAGAAAAATATGGTGGAACTACCCACATGAAAAATAATGAGACATTACTTGTAATAATGTATATTTCAGTGTTTTAAATTTACATATATTTTTTTCTTTTTTTTTAAGCCAATTAAAAACTTCGGACACTATCGACAAAACAAAAGCTAATCTCCTAAAGTTCAAGACAATGAAATTGTACTCGAGAGAAAATTCAATTTAACTCCGGGAAAATACGTTAAAAGTTATGAGTATTTACGAAATTCAATTCGCTTTAGAATTATTTGTGGTTCTGTTATTTATGTCTGTTATATGACCAACGTTTCATTTTTGATATTTAAGCTGCATTAAATGAGATTTACATTTGAAATGTCAATGTACATTAGCATTTTTGTACCGAGGATTGAAAAATGTTTGTCATTTTTGGTCTCTATAATTATGATGGCGTTACTCGTATTAAAAGTGATGGACTTTTTTATTCCCCGACTGAAGGTACTACCGGTGCTGGTATTGTACATAGAATAATAATTTATAGATTACCGGATCTTAGTTAAGAAGAATAGGCTTTAAATATTGTTTAGTGTACAGGGGTAGCCAATCATTTCACAAAAAATGTTTAACAAACAACCTTTGACAACTCCGCCATTCACAAATGATTCGTTTCGTAAAACATTGCTGGCCTGTCATCGGACAAACGATAATAATTCAAATAGGTTTCGGATAAATTAAATTCGGTCAATGATTTTTAGAGTTTGAGATTGGTTACCTAACCTAACCTAAAGCTTTGCGAAGTTGATTGCAGTGCTTGGCAAGTTTGAGTGCACTTAAGGAATCTTTAAAGTTACAACTAAAAGTACTCCAAAGATGTTAATCGTTTTTGTCGCTGAGCTCTGTTAAGAGACTTCACGTAATGAAAAACTTCAAAACCATTTTAAAATGAATGTCCAAAGTTTGATAATTTCCTTAAAACTGAACAAAAAATTGACCCAAAAAAGCAATTCTGATAATATTATGATTTACTGTGTTTTTTTTTTTAAATCATTCATTACATAATGCTCGCTAGTACGAATCAAATATTTTATCAAAACAAAATTCATTTGACCGTTTGCTACCTGCAAAACCTTAAACTTGGTACATTTAGAAAATGACTGTATTTTGTTTTTTTTTTCTATTAGAGTAGTTTTAAAGCAATAATGTGATATACTCGGCTCATAAAACTTTATCATTAGATACCCTTCACGATAGGATTGTGAACAAGAAATCACAAAATTCCATTTCAAAAAACAATACGTGATAGCTCCTTCCTGCACCAAAAATCAAGAGAACTCTCCTTCTTAAAATGTTTTTAAGGTTAAGAAGGTTCATTCTGCCAAGTAGAACTCTCGATCTTCAAATGTTACTGAAATACTAACCGGTTATTGCCGTCGGCCTATAGGTTTATTCCATGAACTCTAACTAACATAATTATAAAGTAATTGCATTTTAGAGTCTAATTATACTTACGAGCAATAGTCCGAACTGTCGAAACGTAAGTCGAGACAAGGATCACGAGTGGCATGATGAACATAAAAATGAGAGATAGCGTGGTGTACGCCTGCTCCTGCCACCGCTCCGTGTAGAACCCGTGTGTGACGCACTGATAAAACTCCTCCACAAACGGCCCTTTCGCCAGTCGGAACACGATAGCCTGGAACAAAATAGTTGATTTTGAAACCATTGTCACTCTATTAATATAATAATAAATAAACAAATATTGGACAACCTCACACAAATCGATCTAGTCTCAAATTAGGCTCAAAAAGGCTTATGCTATGGATACTAGACGACGGTATACATAATTATATAGATAAATAGATACCTAAATACATAGAACAAACATGACCCAAGCACAAATATTCGAGTTCACACAAATATTTTCCCTAGCCGGGATTCGAACCCGATTAAATAAATAAATATTGAAGGACAATCTTACACTCTAACCTAGTCCCAGACTAAGCAATGCTTGTACTATGGGTGCTAGACGACGATATGTACATAAAATATAAATACATAATACAGACAAAATCTATCCAGGAACTAAATATTTCAGTTCATCACACAAATATTTGCCCCTGCCCGGATTAGAACCCAGGACCGCCGGCACAGTAGGCAGCTGCGCTGCAAACTACATCTACATTTAGATATTTTTCTACAGTCACCTTTCTTTTGATTTCAGATTTACAACGAGCAAATATAAAGTTATTTTATTTTTAGAGAAAAATACAAGTGCTACGTTTAAGCAAACTGTGCATTTTTACTTAGCACCCGAAATCAGTAGACGTCAATATGTAGCCTGTCAATGTTCATACGACTAATTCGTTTTTGTTACATGTAGATAACAACAAATATTTATTTTTTGCCACCAATAAAAATACTTGCAATAAAACTAAACCAAAACCACTTGTTACCGCCATCTGTTTATATAAGAACATTTCACCTTCTTTCATGTCACATCATTAAAACCTCGACCTCATATTCACGTCACCCGCACGCCTGCCAAAACCAATAAGAAGAAAAATTACGTACATTCGAAATTGACGTCTGTCGCGAAAACAACATACACATAAAAATCGCTCGCGCTTTAAACTAATAAAAAATACAACGAAGTGAATATCAGTGCGGAAGAAGAACAGAACCAGCATACGGCGGCGCCGCCGAAACCCATCGATGTCGAGATAAAGGTACGGCAGGCTTCGCCCCATATTTACATTTCCATTTTTCGCCTTCGGGACACATAGGGACCTTCGTCTCTGCTGTTCCCTCATATTCTCCTTACCAAGGAGTGGTCCTTCAACCCCGCGCCTTCATTTTTGGTCCTTCGAACCGGATACCATCTTCCTCCGCACCACAATCATTAATTCTTCACTTCGTTTTCTTCCCCGCTCGCCCTTACATATGAATTACCTGCTTAAAATTTATAAAATAACCGCTCCCGCAATTTAAGTAGGTAAAATATATGTAAGCGTATTTATTCCTATTAGTAGGGATAAATTTATTTATGTTTTATTTAACAATTTCGCAAAATGGATAAATTAAATATAAAAAAATCCGAAAGTGTCGACAGCGAGTACTATGAAGACGAGCTGTCGATGCTTGAGGCGAAGAGAAACACCCTGTTTGAACTCGTGCAGAATATTCATAGTAAATCTCTGCTGGTCGATTCTGACGAGGACAGCAAAGAGAATTTTCTCAATGCTGTTGACACGATTGAGGAAATTCGTACCGAATTCAAAGAGGTGGTTAATGAACACAATCGCACGCTGTTGAGAGGCAAGACAGGTGCCGTTCCCAACTACCAATCAATAATAGCATTCGAAGACCTATATTGCCGTATTAGACGAGTGCTTAAACGGCTGGAATCAGCCGCCGCGCCGACTGCTTTGCCGCCTTCGAGGGTGGAGAGGCCTATGCCCGCTTTGCCAGCAATGGAATTGATGGCTTTCGATGGAGACATCCGTAACTGGCCGCTATTCTACGCTAGCTTTAAATCAAGGGTGCACGACAACCCATCGCTGACAGATGACGAGAGACTGTACTATCTCATAGGTAAGCTGTCGCCTAAAGCTCAAGCCGTTTTCTCGGGCATTACGCCGTGTGCTGATAACTATGAGCTCATCCTTGGTAGCTTAGTCGACAGATTCCATGACAAACGTACTCTCGCATCCACATACATGGATCAAATGCTGAATTTAAAAATAAACGGACCCGCTTCTTCATCTAACTTCCAAACGTTCATTGACAAATTTGTCACAGCCGCGAATGCGCTCAAATCATTGAAACTCGGTGATTTGTCCGACTACATGCTTCTTCATGTAGCTTTAAAGAAGTTAGATCAAGAAACGATTCGAGCATTTGAAATGCAATATCGTAATGTCAAAATTCCTTCGTTTAATAACCTCGCCGATTTCATGAAGAGTCAGTATAGGATTTATCAAAATACGCAGGCTAGTCATACTTGCACCGCCGTTGCTAGTACTTCGCGTGATAAATTTTTGAAAACGCCGTTGCGAAGCTTCGCACCAAATCCACAAAGCTATGTGGCAAGTGCGAATCCTCGCAAATGCATTTGCGATAGCATTGTTCATGAACATTTGTTCAAGTTTCCCGCGTTCAATAATTTGACGCCTTCCGAGCGATTTAAATGCGTAAAGGAACGTAATGCATGCGTAAATGCGCAATTGCTTAAGCATTAAGCATAAAACCCGCGATTGTAATTCCGAGTTAAAATGCCAACATTGTCATCAAAAACATCATACAATGTTACATTTTGATAACAATAAAAATCAAATGACATCCAACGTCCAATTGACTGTAAAAAACGAAAAACCTGCGACGTTTGGTATGCCAAATACATCCGCAATATTACCTCCTTCGACTGACAATATTAAGTCGACAGTACCGCCGTCAAATGTCAAACCGTCTTGTAGCACGTCCATTGCGGCGCAAGTACTAGCGGTCGCGAACAATAAAGCTTCCGAACAAAGCGCGCAACGTACGTCGAATAACACGATATTGTTGTCTACCGCGACAGTACATATACGCGACAATTCTGGTGGTATACACCGTGTAAAGTGTCTACTCGACTCCGCTTCTCAGAGTAATTTTATTACTCAAGAATGTTGCACGCGTTTAGGTCTGAGTTATAACAACAATTCATGTGTGACTGTACGTGGCATTGGTGGTGCTGAGAAACCCAGTAAGGGTACCGCAGACTTTAAAATATTTTCGCGATTCAATGAGAACGTGAATTTTAATGTGTCAAGTCTCGTAGTCGATCGAATTACGGACGAGCTGCCGTCAGTGTCCGTGGATGTGTCCGCGTTTTCGCACATTCAGGGGCTGCCACTTGCGGACGACACATTCGACTCGCCCGCCGCTATTGATGTACTATTGGGTGCATCTATATTTCCGCATTTATTGCTACCAAATGTGGTACATAGTGACGTCAATGGAATACCGCCTGCTATTCAGTCTGTCCTGGGGTATATTCTAATGGGCTCCGCTCCTGCTTTGCGGGTACCGCGTAAATTTACCTCGGCATGCTGTGCATTTGTCCAAGACTCTTTGGACCTCCTCCTCAAAAAGTTTTGGGAACTTGAGGAAATATCCGCTCCGCCCGCACATAGTCAAGATGATATTGAATGCGAGGATTACTTCCGCGCCACCACTACGCGGGATGCTAGTGGAAGGTATACTGTCGCGTTGCCCTTTCGCGACGATGTGTTTAAATTAGGAGAGTCACACTCTGCTGCTCATAGACGTTTTTTATGTCTTGAAAGGAAGCTTGAATCATCGAGCGTTTTACGTGCCGCCTATGACGATATCATTCGCGAATACGTCAACAAGGGTTATATATCGGAGGTAACGAGATCGATGAAAGCTTCATCCGCCGCTTACATAATCCCGCACCATGCAGTCGTTTGCGAGGACAAGACCTCGACGAAGGTGCGCATGGTTCTGGACTCGAGTAGCAAGACAAGTACAGGCCTGTCCTTAAACGATGTTTTACACTCGGGCCCCAATCTACAGGGGGATTTATTTTCAGTCCTCTTGAATTTTCGCCTATTCAAAATAGCGCTTTCGGCTGATTGTCGTCAAATGTTTTTGCAGATCGGTATTCGTGAATCCGATCGCCAATACCAGCGAATCTTATATAGATTCTCACCGCAAGATCCTATCACTGTATACGAATTCAATCGTGTTTGCTTTGGAATGAAGTCCAGCCCATTCCACGCACTCCGCGTCGTCCGTCAGCTGATTGCTGACGACGGACATAAGTTTCCGACAGCAGCGTCAATCGCAACTTTGTGCACATACATGGATGATGTCTGCTTCAGCATAATGTCAGAAGACTCACAGCAGCAAGATGATGCCGTCGCCATTGCCGCTTCTAAGGAGTTGATCGATCTATTCAAAGGAGGTCAATTCGACCTTGTGAAATGGACTTGTAACTCGGATGCCGTACTGAACGAGATACCCGCTTCGCATCGAGCTTCCGTAGACATTGAAATGGATCGGGGGGTATCCCAAAAGGTCCTTGGCTTATGCTGGAACAAGTCAAGTGATTACTTTCATTTCAAAGTCACGGCGCCTGACTCAGCGTGTACGAAGCGGACAATTTTGTCTGCTGTCGCGCGTTTATGGGATAACGTGGGCTTAGTAGCACCCGTTGTTCTGTACGCAAAGCTCCTTATTCAGGAACTTTGGATGAACCAATGCGATTGGGATGATGTTCCCCCTCCACACATTGTGGACTTATGGAATCGTTTTTGTTCTGAGCTTCCAAAGCTCAATGAGATTCGCATACCGCGTCATCTTGGAGTAGTACAGGGTTGTACTGTCAACCTCATAGGATTCAGTGATGCATGTGAACGGGCCTACGGAGGAGTGGTGTATCTGCAAGTGATAAATGGGACCGAGGTGACAGTCCGGCTAGTGTGCTCCAAGTCAAAGGTCGCACCGCTTAAAACGCTTTCTGTTGCATGACTGGAATTATGCGCAGCTGTCCTGCTGTCAAAACTCATGCGAAAGGTCCTGGACAATTTCGAACCGCGTTATAAAATAGACAAGGTTTTTGCCTTCACCGACTCCAAGGTAGTCCTCTGTTGGATCAGCTCGTCACCGCACCGCTGGCAGACGTTCGTCGCCAACCGAGTTGTGAAGATTATAGAGCACATACCAGCCAGCTGCTTCCATCATGTGGCGGGACTTGAGAACCCCGCTGATTGCCTGTCACGTGGCCTGTCACCCGCGAAGCTGGTGGATCACCCCCTGTGGTTCAGTGGACCGGAATGGATTATCAAGCATCCGTCAGAATGGACGTTGAGAAAGCTTGATCGCGAATCAGTCGGAGAAGTGCCTGAGCTCAAACCGCTCGCACATGCAGCAACCACAGATGCAACAGAGTCTCCGCTGTACTCTCTCGCCCAGCGAATTTCGTCTTGGTCCAGACAGTTGCGTATAATAGTATACGTATACCGCATTTTAAAGCCAAAACCGCGCACCGTGATGATTACTCGGTCTGACCTAGAGTTCGCTGAGAACAAAATTTTGTCTTCGTTACAGAACGTCCACTTCAGCGAAGATATCGACAAAATTAAAAACAATAAATGTTGCTCACCCGCTTTACAAAAACTTAAACCGTTTATGGACAAAGACGGATTGGTTCGCGTTGGCGGCCGACTCTCAAACTCAGAGTTGGATTATTCTCAAAAGCACCTGATTGTGCTACCGCGCCGCGACCACGTGGTCAATTTAATAGTAGACTACTTCCATAGAAAGTATCTGCACGCTGGTCCTGAAACATTGATGTCCTTACTCAGGCATCAATATTGGATACTCGCCGCTCGACGAGTTATTCGTGAACGAGTTGATAAATGTAACACGTGTTACAGAGCGAAACCGCAACCAACATTTCCACTAATGGCGGATTTACCGAGTTGTCGTGTAAACCAGGTAGACAAGGCCTTTTCACACACCGGGTGTGACTATGCAGGTCCTTTGCAGTATACACCTGTTCGTGGCAGAGGAGTAAAAAGCCGAAAAGCATGGTTGTGCATTTTCACTTGTCTCACCACACGCTGTTTGCATATAGAAATAGCAACAGAGTTGAGCACTGCCAACTTTCTAGCGGCATTAAAGCGCTTTCTATCACGTCGTGGCCCAGTCCAATGTCTATACACGGACCATGGCACTAATTTTGTTGGGGCCAACTCATACTTACGAGATCTATATAGGTTCTTCGACGATCATCGCCCACGCCTAGAGCACGAGCTTGCTGAACATCGCATCGATTGGAAGTTTATCCCACCGGCTTCCCCTCATTTTGGAGGTGCGTGGGAAAGCATGGTGAAGATAGTAAAGAACCATCTTGTGAAGGCAATTGGTGCTCAGATATTGTCCTATGAGGAACTTCTGACAACACTTACGCAAATAGAGGCCATCGTAAATTCGCGCCCGTTGACAGCCATGAGCAGTGACCCCGCTGAGCCAGCAGCTCTTACTCCGGCTCATTTTTTAAATACCGCACCGCTGTTTTCTGTACCCGCGCCGCTGACCGATCAATTGGCTGTCAATCTACTCGACCGTCATACTCTTCTGGACAAAATAGTGCAGTCTTTCTGGAAGCGATGGAGTGCCGAGTATCTGCACCAGCTGCAGTCGCGAGCAAAATGGTCGGTTCCATCAGTACCTATCCATGTTGGCACAGTGGTCATTATAAAGGTTGATAATATACCGCCATTTTCATGGCCATTAGGTGTCGTTGAGGCAGTACATCCCTCAAAGGATGGCACAACTCGTGTCGTCACAGTAAGAACGAGTAGAGGTACACTCACTCGTCCTGTAGTGCGATTGTGTCCACTGCCTAGTCAATAATATATTTCGTCTTTACTTATTTATTCTGTTATAAAATAGACCCGCTTTACTTAAGTCTAATTAATTTCCGCGTAAGTCTCGCCTATTTAAGTTTATGGTTAGGTGTACGTATACTACTGACGCTTATGTATGTTTGCCTACTTCAATTGCGAGGAGCACAAGCATCTTTTGGTTTCTTTTAAAGGGAACCCTTTAAGGTCGGGGGGAAATGTTACCGCCATCTGTTTATATAAGAACATTTCACCTTCTTTCATGTCACATCATTAAAACCTCGACCTCATATTCACGTCACCCGCACGCCTGCCAAAACCAATAAGAAGAAAAATTACGTACATTCGAAATTGACGTCTGTCGCGAAAACAACATACACATAAAAATCGCTCGCGCTTTAAACTAATAAAAAATACAACGAAGTGAATATCAGTGCGGAAGAAGAACAGAACCAGCATACGGCGGCGCCGCCGAAACCCATCGATGTCGAGATAAAGGTACGGCAGGCTTCGCCCCATATTTACATTTCCATTTTTCGCCTTCGGGACACATAGGGACCTTCGTCTCTGCTGTTCCCTCATATTCTCCTTACCAAGGAGTGGTCCTTCAACCCCGCGCCTTCACCACTAATAACATTTCTCATCATATTATATGAAAATACTTTATGTAGGTACGAGTATTCGTCCTTACCAAATCAGATATAACCCATTCACTCATTGAAAAAAAAAAACAATATTCATACAGGTCTTCAATATTATGAATACACGCGATATAATCAGCTTAAATTAAATTAACTTTATATATCACTCACTCACTCTCTGGCGCGTGGCTCAAAGTGATAACTGATAACATCGGACCTTAATAACCAGCAGTGTTGCAGTTGTTGTTACAGATTGTGAACCTCAATATGTGTTCTATTTCATAAAATAATTAATACCATATGGATAAATGACAAACGAGAATTTATAAAAAAAAAACAACGTGAAAAGGAGGCATTTTATGATTCGAGCTTCCACACACAAACTCGCAAAAAACGTTTCACAAATATGTAATTTCACAAACTTTTCATATCACAAATACTAATTTAATGTTGAGACGTAAGTTGCGCGTACAAACGCGTTATACCTAAAAATATTTTTTCTCACTCTTGTTTTTTTGTACAACCGACCTTTCGTCGAGTAAGGATATAAATTACTTTGTTTTAGTAATGGATTAACGCTGAGCATCTTGATTGTCGCATGTAGGTTAGGATTTTATGTAATAATTATAAGTTAGCTCAATCACATAATATTAAGTAATCAGCTTAGATAATAAGAAAATCATTATATACAAAGACTTATTTCTTTTCGTTTTACTTTACTTAATATATAAGGTTAATTTCTCTCCATTATTGTGTTAGGATAAGATATGAAGCTTTGGTTAATTACTATGTAAAACCACCTGAATAAATATATAACGAAGACATATAGAAAGCTTCATAAAGTAGGTTGATGATACTGTAAACATTAAAATTATCCAATAAGAATCTTATATGAAAACTTGTCGATAAATATATACTCGACCAATGTATATTATGTACCTTATGTGAATGTTCTATATACTAAATAAAGGGATAATGTTGTTCACTAGCACCTACTCATCCACACCGCACACACACGAGGATTGGGGAACGCCCACTCGTCTAATAGGCCATACACGCTTAATCAAGCGCTCAGTATTTATATGGGCGCTCGATTAAATTGATTCATTCTCTCAGCGGCCTCCGATCAAACCACACTTCACGCAGCATTATGTGAAACTTATTCTTCGAGTGTTATTATTTATGGGAACTTCCCTATACTACTGAAGTATCCTTTTTCCCGTTCAAAGTTAAATTCAAGCTACAGTCTACTACGAATCCCACAATTGGACCTTCGAGCACCGGATCAAGACGGAAGGAATTGGACCGTCGTTCCAGTGTCAGGAGGCGCGCAAGAGAATCATCACGGGGACGTGTAGCGGATTAAACCCTACGTCCCTGCGCCGGGCATCACAGACAGGGTTGAATTAAGTTTCCCCTTGCTCTGGCATCAATCGGACCTTGGGTCGAATTAATTTTCCCCTCGTATCCGCATCACGTCGTGCATCACAGAACCCACGTTCTGCCATCAATCGGACAATAGTCCGCACCACGACGTGCATCACAGAACTCGGGTCGATTAAGTTCCCCTTGTTCTGCCATCAATCGGATCTCGGGTTGATTAATTTCCCCTTGCTTCCGCATCAATCGGTCTCGGATTGATTAAGTTCTCCTTGTACCGCGTCTAAAGCGTTCACGTGTGACGCATAACACAGCTTCCGTACGGGGGTAACCCAGCGGTGTGAACAAACCGTAACGGATCTGTGCAACGAGGGATTTACGCCGTAGGGATATTAGGGCTCATTAGTGTCGCACTTAGCCTCGCTAATGAATAGGTGTTAGGTATTAGGTAAATTCAGTGTTTTTTGTTATTGTTTTAAATTCAGTGTGTGTGTTAGGTTAAGCGACAGTCCCCCCGTGCGATGTCTCTTCCGGAAAAGAGAGTTACGCGTTCTCAAAAATCACGAGACCAGACTCCGGAGTCAGGCGAGACGTCCACTAATCCTACAAATACTTGGAGCTACGGGACTGGCCCATCTAATAACGCAAGCAGTAGCAATAAAAACGCGAACACAATGACGCCCGCGAGCGATCCCCCCTCGGCCCCCGCCCCGCGATCGAGCGTAGCCAATTCACCCGCGATAAACCCGGCTCCTGTGCCCCATTCCGCCCGCGACCACGCGTTAGAAGTCGGTAGGGGAGATATAGACAGCCCCGGTGATAGGAATTCGGACAATACGTTAGTTAATGCCAATAGAGAAAGTAGTAGTCAAATTTCTGTTTTAATGGCCGAATGGCAGGTGCGTAAAGCCGAACTCGAACTAGCTCAGAAGGCAGCCGCGGAAGCAAATATTAGACTGGAGGTTGCGCGTATTGAAGCGCAATCCGACAGTGCGTCCGCGGTGGGTCAGGCCGCTGAGAGAGTCTCGGGTTGGGTAGCATCTCATTACGACAATCGACCACCCGTTGTAGAAAACAGAAGTTTGAACCCGGCATATAACGGCAATAGGGTAGAATTAGGGCAAGTACGACACGCCGATCGGGCATTGCAAGGCCCTCCCATACATAGGCAAATTCCGGAATTGCCGCATTTCGATGGAAATATCTCGGAATGGATAGCGTTTAGGGCCGAATTTGAGGACAGCGCACCTCATTTCAGTAACGTAAACAACGTAGGTAGAATTAGGCGCGCCTTACGCGGCGAGGCGCGGATAGCGGTCAAGGCCATCATGTACACAGTAACCGATCCTTACGAAATCATGGAGTCTTTAGAAAGGCATTTCGGGGATCCCGAAGAAATAGTTTTGACCGAGATCCATAACGTTAAGCGCATGCCCAGGTTAGCCGAAGACAGCAGTAATATCGTTACTTTTGCCGGCCATGTAGCAAATACGGTAGCTACCATTAAGGCATTGCGCCAAGATCAGTATTTACACGCGCCCGAGTTAGTGAGTAAAATAACTGATAAATTAAACATAATAATTAGGTATGAATGGGCAAAGTATAAACAGGCCAATCAGGGGACGCCCGAATTAGTCGCGATGGCTAACTTTTTAAATGACGTCAGTATGGCCACGAAGCGATCACACCACAGACATTCAAAGTCCCGTGCAAACGTTCATGTGGTTAATATGAACCATGCCGAGTCGAGGCAGCCACAACAACGAATGCACGGTGGTGCGAGCCGCGGACGACCATACCAAAGTAGCCATCGAGACTACGCAAGCGACTCTGATTCGGACGATGACTCATACCGGGAATCGAACCGCGCCGCTACCGTAGCTACCGTAAATTCGCGCCCGCAAACGCATAAAAAAAAGCCCGCGCAAACGGTGAAACCCACGCAATCTCGACCGCCCCCGCAGTCGCAGAATAATTTTAACAGTAATAAAAAAGATTGCGTACTTTGCAAAGGGAATCACAAATTAGCCGTTTGCCCGGATTTTCTAAAAAAGTCTATTGCGGATCGGTGGGAATCGGCCCGAAGCCTTAAGCTGTGCTATAGGTGTTTAGAACCTAATCATAGGCGCCCTATTAAGTGCAAATACGTCGCATGCGGTAAAAACGAATGCGAGGCGGGTCACCATAAGTTACTTCACGGGCTTACGAGCGAAGCGCAATCTGTCCGCGCAAGTGTTAGCAGTATTAATCAAATTCAGCGCGCTAATACGTATCTTATGGTGGTCCCCGTAGAAATTTCAGGCCCGTTAGGTAGTGCCGAGGCACTAGCATTCCTAGACTCAGGCTCGACCATGACTCTAATAGAACGAGGCACGGCCGATAAGGTAGCCCCCAGAGGTTCGGGCAAACCTCTCGCGATCCAAGGCATTGGAGGTCAGATAACAGACCACGAGTCCTGTAGGATTAATTTATCGATTCGCGGTTTATGTACAAGAAATCTAGAAAAAATTTCGGCGTATACAATCGATAAATTGAATCTGCCGTCGCAAGAGGTTTCTCGCGAGTTAGTGGAAAAATGCGACCATTTAAAAGATATAACGGACCAATTAGTATATGAGCGCGGGACGCCCACAATTTTAATTGGGCAAGATAATTGGGGTTTAATTGTGTCGCGACAGCTCCTTACGGGCCCCACCTCATCAATAGCTGCGGGCTATACCAACCTAGGTTGGATCCTTTTTGGGTCCCAGGATAGGCCGGGAAAAATAGCTCGTATAAACCACGTTCGTCCTGCCACTACCGAAGATGAAATTTTAAGCTGTATGAAACAGCACTTTAGCATCGAGTCGTTAGGGGTAGAGAAAAAATTACCCCGGGCGGACCCGGACCAACGTGCTTTAGACATATTAGAGGCTACGTGTAGGAAAATCCCGGGAGAAAATAGGTACGAAACGGGATTGTTGTGGCGATCTGATAACGAGGTTTTGCCCAACAACCGCGCACAAGCGCTACGCAGGCTATATAGCTTAGAACGCAAACTGGACGGGGACGAAAGTTTTAAGGCAGAATATACCGCACAAATTGAAAATTTGATTAATAAAGGTTATGCGGAAATAGTTAACTCTCGTCCCCCGCCAGAAGCGCCGCGTACGTGGTATTTGCCGCATTTTGCGACGAGACACGCGCAAAAATTAAAATTACGTCTAGTATTTGACGCAAAGGCTACAGCCTATAATACTAGCCTTAATCAGTCATTATTAACAGGGCCTGACCTGTTAAAGTCATTGTTCGGAGTCCTGCTTCGATTTCGCGAGGGCAAAACCGCGGTTATTGCCGACGTAAAAGAAATGTTTTTACAAGTAGGCGTGTTAGAGCAGGACAGGGATAGTTTACGTTTTTTGTGGAGAGGAGAGAGCAGGACAGAAGATCCACAAGAATATCGTATGAAACGGTTGATATTCGGATCCGCTGCGAGTCCAACCACAGCCTTATACGTCAAAAACAAAAACGCGTTAGAACAAAAAAACGTTTATCCTATCGCCGCCGAAATAACTATCAGAAACACATACATGGACGACATGTTGGTAGCCTTAGATCAGGACGAAAATAAGGTTAAGCAGATAGTTAACGACCTGTACCACTTGAACATGCAAGCTTCGTTCGAATTGCGAAGCTTCGCCTCTAACAACCCAAACGTCATAAGCGACGTACAGCCAAAAACAGAGGATAGTACGGTGATAGGTAAATCTGATACCGAACGTACGTTAGGGCTTATATGGAACCATAGGCGAGACACGTTAGGCTTTAACGTAAATCTGAGAAACACCCCGAAAGAAGTTCTCAACGGTTCGACTTTGCCGACTAAGCGGCAGGTCACTAGTAGCGCTATGTCTGTATATGACCCAATCGGCTATGCAAGCCCCATTTCCGTGTTAGGTAAAACGGTAATGCAGGAGGTATGGCGTACCGGTATCGGATGGGACGATCAAATAAAGGATAGCTGTAAAGCGCCATGGATGTCGTTTATAGATAACTTACAAAAGTTACGCAATCTCGAGATCCCCCGACACGTTCCCGCACGCGCCCGTAAGGGCGATATCCACATATTTTGTGACGCCAGCGAGAAGGTTTACGCTACGGCCGTGTATTTTGTGGGCAGGGACGAGTCAGGGTCAATTAAATCGACTTTAATCGCATCCAAGGCCCGAGCAGCGCCGCTGAAAGTAGTGTCTATTCCGAGATTAGAGCTTCAGAGCTGTGTGTTAGGCACTCGATTAGCGGAATCTGTCGTCGCAGAATCCGATTACGTAATTGAGAATAGGTATTTTTGGTCCGACTCGCGAACAGTGCTAGCATGGATAAAAGCAGTTCCGCGCACCTTTAAGAGCTTCGTGGCTCACCGATTAGCTGAAATCGAAAGTAGCACTTCGCCAGCGGACTGGCGATGGGTGCCCAGCGCGCTAAACGTAGCCGACGACGCTACAAAGGGCGCGCCCGCGAATTTCGATAACACCCACCGCTGGTTTTTCGGACCCGAATTCATTACGAAAGATAAATCGGACTGGCCACGCGAGAAATCGTCATCTTCACCTCCACCGCCCTCAGGCGAAGAACGTAATAACGCGATTACGTTATCAATCCGTACATGCGATAAATTCGATTATTTACCTCCGATAGAACGATTTTCGAGTTTTATTCGATTAGTTAGGGCTACTGCTTGCGTTATAGTTGCGGCTGAAGTATTTAAAACCCGATTGCTATTGAGAAAACCCGAAATAGAGATGAATAATGGACATGTAAAGATTGCGGAATTACTCCTAATCAAGCGTAGTCAATACGCAAGTTTCGAAGAGGAAGTAAAATTGTCAAGAAACGATAATCCACTGCCGCGACGATCGCCTATCCATAAGATAGCTGTAAAAATGAACAAGGCGGACGTCATGGTACTCGACTCGAGAGTAGACCGAGGCAAAGTGGATATCCCAATTTTACACGCTAAAGAAAGCTTCACGAAACTACTCATACAACATTACCATGAAAAGTACAATCATGGCAATCACATGACCGTGATGAACGAGATCAAACAGCGGTATTTTATAGTCGGTCTACGAGGGACTATGAGATATATATGCAATAAATGTCAATGGTGTCGGACCTATAAAGGAGCCACCCTCAAGGCCCCTGTAGGCGACCTACCTGTAGAAAGACTACTCGCATATCAGCCTCCGTTTACCGCTACCGCCATAGATTTGTTCGGGCCGATGCAGATTACTATCGGGCGTAGAAGAGAGAAAAGATGGGGCGTGCTCTTTACTTGCCTTACGACCAGAGCCGTCCATCTCGAGTTAGCCGCATCACTCTCGGCGAGCTCCACTATACTAGCCCTCAGACGCATGATAGCACGTCGCGGAGCCCCAACAATCATCTACTCGGACAACGGAACTAATTTTGTGGGCTCGGAACGAGAAATCAAAGAAGCGAAGAAAACGCTACCCGAATCCATACAAGATCATCCCGCCATCCGAGAAATTACATGGAAGAAAATTCCGCCCGGTAATCCCGCCGCGGGAGGTTCGTGGGAAAGAATGGTAGGCGCCATCAAAGCCGCTCTGAAAATCACACTCAGAGAGAAGGCCCCACACGAAGAGGTCCTACATACGCTCATATTAGAGGCCGAAAATATAGTCAATTCGCGCCCTCTCACTCCAATCAATACCGATATGAGCGAACCTTCCCTCACCCCGAACCATTTTTTATTGCTGAGATCCAACGCTAGTAGCCCATGGGGCACCTTCAAGGACGATACGTCCCTAAAGTCATGGAAGACCGCCCAAGCTCTAGCCGACATATTCTGGAAAAAATGGATCGCCGAGTATCGACCGCTGCTATGTCCGCGAGCCAGTACTTACAGCAAATTCAAGAATCCTGCTATAGGAGACGTCGTGATAGTAGCTGACAATACTATGCCGAGAGGGACGTGGCCTAGAGGCATTATAGCAAAAACCTTTCCCGGCCCTGATGGCCATGTAAGGGTGGCCGACGTCCAAACTAACTCAGGCATAATCCGACGACCTACGAATCGACTTATCTACATTTGCTCCACATAAATATTGTACTTTCGTACGAAGGGGGGACTGTCGCATGTAGGTTAGGATTTTATGTAATAATTATAAGTTAGCTCAATCACATAATATTAAGTAATCAGCTTAGATAATAAGAAAATCATTATATACAAAGACTTATTTCTTTTCGTTTTACTTTACTTAATATATAAGGTTAATTTATCTCCATTATTGTGTTAGGATAAGATATGAAGCTTTGGTTAATTACTATGTAAAACCACCTGAATAAATATATAACGAAGACATATAGAAAGCTTCATAAAGTAGGTTGATGATACTGTAAACATTAAAATTATCCAATAAGAATCTTATATGAAAACTTGTCGATAAATATATACTCGACCAATGTATATTATGTACCTTATGTGAATGTTCTATATACTAAATAAAGGGATAATGTTGTTCACTAGCACCTACTCATCCACACCGCACACACACGAGGATTGGGGAACGCCCACTCGTCTAATAGGCCATACACGCTTAATCAAGCGCTCAGTATTTATATGGGCGCTCGATTAAATTGATTCATTCTCTCAGCGGCCTCCGATCAAACCACACTTCACGCAGCATTATGTGAAACTTATTCTTCGAGTGTTATTATTTATGGGAACTTCCCTATACTACTGAAGTATCCTTTTTCCCGTTCAAAGTTAAATTCAAGCTACAGTCTACTACGAATCCCACATTGATGTTTTACAAATGTCGCCCTAAATTGTCATGTTTTTTGACAAACCAATGCGCTGACAAAAACTAATGCCTTCTTTATTTGCCTGAATATTGAAACGGGATTAGACCAGACCTTGAAGCTAAACTTATAACACCATATTACAATCTCATAGCAAATTTTTAATAAAACACCGAACAATCTCTAAATAACCCATATCAAATAAGTCGTAATCCTAAAATAATATAATAGTACCTAAAATTCTCCAAGACACCAATTTATTATCTTATAAATCTCTATACTGAGTAACGTAAATGGTAATTTGATCGCGGTTAATAACGAACCATTGAAGTTGAAAACATTACGCTGGCTTAAGAAACAGCGGCCAAGGTTGCTTAAAATGACACATAGAGACAAATTGATAATTATTTTTCCGTCACGACAGAAAATGTAAAATCCGTGGCGAATTGGCAAAAACGTAACAAGAATACATTTGCCTTCGCAATCCTTAGTCAATGGAATTAAAAATAAGTATGTGAAACATAATTTTACGTAGGTAATAATTATTCCAATACCATGTCATTTGATCACTTCTTTATAATGAACTACGAACTCGTACAAATTCGTGTACCAGGATAATTAGTGTGCCTACCTACATACACCCCGCCTACATTTTGCTCGTAATTTGAATTTCCCACAACCAATTGAGGCGTGTCTCTTCAAAAGGACTTGTTTATCTATAGAAACCATACAACAATAAGTCCACTTGAAAAGGCACTCCTCAATTGTTCTCTAATAGCAGCTACTACTTAATTTAATAATTATTTAACGTTCTAGATATCTTTACGATGCGGAGGACCAACTAAAAATAGAAAAAAACATTGATGAAATCATTTGCTTATAAGCAAGTACACTGTACGGTGTTTTACAGGGGTCGGTCAAATTCAATAATCTATTTAGAGTACTTATTTTAAAGCAGCGACGCCAGTGACTAATTGATACTATTTAATTAATCATAATCAAGAGTAAAGGGGCTCACTGCTCGGCAATGCATTCCTTCTAATACGCGTTCAGGTCCCAAGCAACCTATCACCAATCTTAGTGGAACTGGAACGCATAGTTAAACTAAACATACCCTAGACTAAAATTTGTTAGGCAACCCATATGCAATATATTTATTGATATTTTAAACTAAATATAAAATACATTTCATCAAATAAACATCTCTTTATATCGGGAGCTTAGTCTATAACGCTTAACGCATAACCTGCTAAATTAAGAAGTCGTATTTTTACCCCGGTCGTATACTGAGATACGACTTTTTAAATTAGCACGGGAGATACCTTCCAAAAATATAAGTATTGCGAGGATTGACGTTTGGTTGTCAAAGGCGACGGTTGAAAATTTTATCAAATTTTATTTTATTTATAAGTTAATTCAGTTTTAGAGTCCTTTTCGCTGTTTTTGCGATGAGTGAGTCAAGTCGAGGTGTCGTGAGTGATACGTCACTTTTAGAATGTGGGCAGCGGGCAGCTCCGTCGTGGCTATCTGAAGTGGAGTTTGATAATAAGGCAGGGCCGAGTCAATCGGATATTGTATCGAACGCTGAGTCCATGTCGGATGTGCGGCATATAGCGGTGAAGCGTGCTTGTGGTCTGAGCGACGAAAGCTGTGGTTGTAGTGATAGTTTTATCACAATAGGCAGGAAACCTAAACGCTTGCGGGTTTTAGCAACCGCCAAAACGCAGCTGGAGCCGGACGGTATGCCTGACAAGCTATTTGAAGTTTATATAGTGTCAAAAGAAGATTTACCGAAACAGATTGGTTTGGCAAAGTTGCTGCAATTTAAGGGTATAAAAGGAATTTTATCCGTCAAGTTTATGGGTCCACGTAAAGTTCGCATACAGTTTAACTCTAAGGATGAAGCGGAGAAGCTTCTGGCTTCTCAGGAGTTTAACAATGAGACGAGACGTTCTTATTGGTCTAATATGGCATGCTGCACTTATGGAATTATAAGGCAGGTTGAGTTGGAGGTTGAGGAAGACGAATTTTTAAAGAATATTGAAGGGTCTGAAGACATTTTGTCAATATGTAGACTGAACCGTTTGGATCATGATGGGCGTTGGGTTAAGGCTGAAGCTATTCGTCTGTGTTTTAAGGGAACTTCTTTACCGCCATATGTTTATGCCTACGGTTGCAGATTTAAGGTAAATCAGTACACTTTCCCGGTTACCCAATGTTCAATATGTTGGAAGTTCGGTCATCTGAGCAGGTTTTGTCCTACTACTAAAGTTACTTGTCCGAAATGCGGCGGGGAGCATGCCAATTGCGAAACGACTATTTTTAGATGCATTAATTGTAAAGGCAGCCATATGGCCTTAGATAAGTCGTGCCCGGTTTTTGTGAAGGAGTAAGAAATTCGCAGGATTATGTCTGCTGAGGGATGTATATACATATAAACGGGCTTTTTGGTTGTACCTATATGCAAAATAAGGAAAAAAAGGATACGGATGTTTGTAGTCAGGATGCGCCATTTGTTTTTGAGAATGACTTAAGTTTTGGAAAGTCATATAGAGATGCTGTTTTGTCGAAACCGTTACAATCTAAAGAGTCTGAAGATTCTGTCTATCAGGCTGAGGGCCAGCGATCATTAAGTCAGTACAGATTAGAGAGCGAGCCACAACAAGAGGTTCGTAAGCCGCGGAAGTCAAAAAGAGTAACAGATGTGAAGAGGTCCGAGTATCTATTGGTCAATAAGCCTACTATTGAGCGGGCTGATATGGAAGATCAAAGACAAAATAAGGACAAGAAGAAGAGACGTATTACTTTTGAAAGGCTGGTTGAGAAGACGAAGGATATTTTGTTTTCTACCGAAAGTTGGGAGGAGAAGTTCAAAACGCTGTTTGGAGTTGTTGTTAAGGAGATTTTGGATTAATTTAAGGATTTTTTTAAGGAAGGTGATTTTGTACGTTTGTTTTTGTCTAATGTAAATGGCTAGGTCTAATACCAGATCTTTCTTGAATGTAATGTTCAATTCAATATTGGCGGAACCCTTATCGGAATCGGCTAAATTTGTATACAGTTTTTTTTATGTAAATAGTGTATACAAATTTAGTTGTTTTCGTGTACATGTTATTTTTAAGTTTATACGGTTTATGTTTTTATTTATCTATGTCTTTTAGATGAATGATGTTGTGTATTAGGCCTGCTGGAGCTGGCATGTTCATAAAAATGATCAAAGCTCCTTAATTAATAGATTTAAAAAAAAAAAGTATTGCGATACTACGGTAGAAAGGTCGTATCTTTGTATGGATTTTATAGTAAGATACGGTTTTTTTTCGTAACACTGCAGACTGTAGTAACTAAACTAGCCGCTCGAGGGCGCTTTACATCACGCTTCCTTATTTAGTTACTACTCATGATCTCTCCAATTTGTTAAAAATGAATCGGAAGTAAATTTTCCTTGTAAAATATTGTAATTTTGCTGATATATTATACTCGTATATTAATATTATGTAAGTGCCTACCTTCTCGTTCTTGTTTGCAGCACCCAACAGGGTACATAATATGATAATTAAACTATTTACTAATCATTATGTGCACTAAACGTATTGAGTATATATTTTATAATCGTTCTTAAGGCCAGGCGCGCACCACGATTTTAGTCGCGCGATAATTTTGTCGCATAAATGCAAGATATGGGTTTATATGAGAGTGCGCGCACCACGATTTTCATAAACCCAGAAGTACGCTTATTTCTGCGACAAAATTATCGCGCGACTAAAAAAAAATCGTGGTGCGCGCCTGGCCTGAAGAGTAAACTCCAGTCGTGCGTCGGAGCTGACACACACACTTTTTTTTTTTTAAATTAAATTAAGTATAAATCATTTAAAAGTTCATGCAATTTTTTTGAAGAAAACTAGGGAAATAAATTTGGTCTATAAAGACAACCTGTTAATGAGTTCTTTTAATCTGTAATTAAGACCTCTTTGATTTGAAACACAAACCTCTTAGTTGTCAAGTAACTGGCCAATTCACTTAAAAAGACGATTGTCATTTTTGATACCTTGTAAATAAGCGTTTAAGTTTAATAAAAGTGACTTCTATTACTAATGTGTTAAGGTTTTAACTTGCTAATACTGATTGGCAAATAGTATTTTATGCAATCGTTGCACAATAAAGGTTCTTAAAATCGAGTACCGCGTTTAGGTCACGAGGCTTGCCGAGTGGCCTATGTAAGGTACGAGATTTTAAGACCTAATTGTGTAACTATTGCATACAATACTTTTTATAGGTACGAGCAAAACACAGATAATAATTTTTTACTTTAATCGTCATTCCCCTCTATGAATTTTCATTTTTGTTGTAACCTTTTTCGTTCAACTAAAACTGACCTATTAAAAAAAAACCTCGTGGATGCCTCGTGATTGGTTAAATTTTTTGACAAGTAATTTTAACCAATCAGGGAATAGTAGCGTGCTTTTTTTGAAAATCAAATATGCTATCGTTCTCTTTTTGAAATTATTAGAGTTGAGTACAGAGATGTCTTATGAATATTAAAGTTCTGTAGCGGGTACCATAGAGTATAGAATTTCGATACAGGATTAAAAAGTGCGTTCTTGTGATTTTGTCTGTTAAATCATAATTGACAGATAAAAGTATGCGAGTATAAAAAGTTAGTTATTGATTTATATCACCTAACAGAAAGTGATAACCACCTTGATTTAGTTACATGCACAGGCTGATTATGTTTGGGTTGGGCAGAATTTTTATTTAATTATTTTATTCGGAAAATTAAAACAGAAATTTAATGTAAAAAGTTATCTTAATTCCTATTTAAAGTAAAATATTTTGATAAAAATTAACAGATCTATATTAGCATCTAATTTTTTAGCATCTTATATGTATGTCGGGATAGGGTTGGATGGCCGGTGTGGTGTGTGGCACATTAGTTGAGCTATTCGATATAGTTGTGGACGAGGAGGTAGTTCGAGCGAGATGAAACACTTTACAATTAACTTGATTTATTCCTTAAACACTGAAGCACAAAATAACAGTTCGTGGCACAGAGGTCTGTAAGCTAGGTTATCGAAGTCTCGAACAGAATAGTCTTTATTAAATTAACACTAGGCACATTGCAGGGTTATAACACTGACTCTATTCAACTTGGTACAGCACAACGAAACGGGACAGTTCCAAGGCAGTAGTGCACTCGACGGTGACCCAAAGTGAAGTGCAGTGGGCGTTCGCTGAGTTAACCGCCAGGACTGACTAGCGCGCCAAAACAGGTTCAAGGGGGCGCTACTGTCGCCTTCCAATGGCGCGCCGGTTTCGTTGGACTTCCATACTCATGACCGTCTCCGACATGTCGGGAATGCCGTTTTTTTTTGTAATGTTCAATATAGTTTTTTTTTCGTTATTGTTTAGGGGCATTTAATCCTTAATGATTATGTCAGCCCCATCGTAACTTAACCTATAAGTATACATATCTTATAATTTACGGGTTATCCGTGTACTCATTTAAATAATTTAGTACAAATTTTGTACTTACTTTTAAAGTGTATAAAACTTTAGCCTCTGCTGAGTTAGGCGCAGCCAAAATGCATTGAAATGCATCTATATCTAACCTATTAACCTTTTGACCGCCACAGTCGGCTATGGCCGTCAACAAAAAATCGTGCCCCTGACGCCACGTCGGCCACAGCCGTCCAAATTTCAATGGTCAAAAACTTTAACCGCTACAAGTATTTTTCAATCCCTGTTGATTTTGGGGCACATCTTTGTTTTTTACTCTGCCGTCAGTGGCACGGTTAATTGCTAGACCGCTTGGCGGTCAATAGGTTAAGACTTAGTTCGACTAACAGCACTTGTCTTTCGCGTTCGTTTCACGCACATTCCGTTAATACATGTTGAACGTCTTCTAGTGCGTCACAAACACTAAAATTTGGTGATGGTTGCAATAAAATTAAGTAAATAAATAAATGTGTATTTTTTTCCGTCTCAGGTAACATAGATACTTTTAACCTATATATATTAGATTTTTATATATATTTTAATTTTTTAGATATTTATGTATATAAAATTTCTATGGGTTCACTGTCTGAGTCAACGTGTCCATATTGCAATGAATCGTCGCGTGTCTTTACGTCGCGAGGTCTCAAGACGCACATTACCCACTTGCACAAAAATGTTCCCCGCCCTTTCCTCTCGCAGCCAGCCGGGATCACCAACGAACCGGCACCGAACCCACAGACTGACCCCAGTTGCACGCTGGACCAACTCGCTTTATTTAAGAAATCAGTGCGAGTTCTTCGTCACATTCCAAAGGGGGTGAGATGTAGTTGGATGGGTCCGTCCGGATTGTTACTACTGTAGTCTTGCCTACTAACCCACCGCCAAACAGCAATGTTCGCATTGTTGTGTTCCGGTGTGGGGGTAAGATAGCCGGTGAAATTACTAGCACAGAGGCATTCTATCTTCATCCTCCGGGTAGGCAAGCACTTGTGACTCCTCTGGTGTTGCAGGTGTTTATGGGCGACGGTAATCGCTTTCCATCAGGCGATACGTTTGCTCGTTTGCCCCCTATGACATAAAAAAAAAAAAATGTGCTGCAGCTAATAAATTGTGTGGCATAATTGAAAATTGCGTTACCGTTAATGGTGTAGACGAGTGGTGCAATCTATTGTCTTTTTCTTATAGAGCTTTGAAAACTCCCGAAACGGGTGGGACAGGATCTCTTACTGCGAAGGTCAAGGCTAACATAGATGCATTTTCGTACTTATCGTCTGATGATTTTACAGCGACCTCCCGGTCTTCAACTCTCACCAGGACGATTGAGGCCAAAGTCCACGAGGGCAATTTGAGGGGCGCTGCACGCTGTCCGCCTACTTATGAGCAAGGACACAATCGCTTCGGGGCCGGACACTTTTACCGCACTACAGTCCAAACATCCGAATCCCTCTCGTCCTCTCTGCTTCCCAGCGGAGCCGGATCAGAATTTCTCAGCCTTGCCAGTTAAATTAGAAGATGTAACTCTAGCCGTTAACTCTTTTCACAGTGGGTCAGCTGCGGGTCTGGATGGAATTCATCCGGACCTCTTGAAGGAGCTGACATCTCGTTCGGCTGGGGAGAGTGGGATGCGCCTAATGGAGGGTCTCACGAAACTATGTAATTTTTTGCTGAGCGGGAAATTAAATGCTCAAGTTTGTCCCTATCTGTATGGGGCCACTCTTTGCGCATTGAAAAAGAAAGAAGGAGGAGTCAGACCAATAGCCGTGGGGAGCACGTTTCGTGGGTTAGTAGCGAAGCTTGGGTGTTGTGCGGTAAGAGGAGACATGGCTTCCTATCTGCAACCACATCAGTTAGGATTTGGAACTCGCCTGGGATGTGAAGCAGCGATACACGCCACACGTGCTTTTGTTTTGGATTCAGAAAATTCAGCAAACGTTATCATAAAACTGGACGTTAAAAATGCTTTTAACACCTTGGAGAGGGACGTGCTATTAAACGAGATTTTACAAAATGTACCATTGCTCTATCCTTTCCTTCACCAGACATATCACGTACCTTCCAAACTTTTTCATGGGTCCGACCTTATTCTGTCGCAAGTTGGTGCTCAGCAGGGAGATCCTCTTGGTCCGTTGATATGTAGCCTCGCGATACATAAAGTTATTACCGAGCTCGAATCTCCCCTTAATATCTGGTACCTCGATGATGGTACTATTGGGGGTAAACCAGAAGAGGTGGAGCGTGACTTACTTGTTTTGCTGCCGCGCCTGAAGAATTTAGGACTAGAGGTGAACACCGCTAAGTGTGAGTTTATTTTATGTGGGCCGTTGTCATCATACTCCTTTACAAACTTCTTGACTTTATTACCTGGTCTTCGAAAGCTGACCACCGACACCTTTTGTTTACTCGGGGCACCTATATTTCCTTCCGCAGTTCCTGAGGCACTCCAAATCCGTAAGGACCTACTTCTGCTCTCCGGTGAACGCCTCAAAGGCATAAATCCGCACGTAGCTCTGGCTTTGATGCAGAAGTGCTTCGCAGTCCCAAAGTTAACATATCTGTTACGTACGGCCTCAACTTGGTTATTTCCCAACGATGTTGATTCCTTCGACACAGCCGTTAAGTCCACAATCGAGTCGGTTGTAAATGTATCGCTTACCGTTGACCAGTGGGCACGAGCCTCTTTGCCGGTCCGACACGGCGGCATTGGCGTGCGCCGTGTGCGGGATGTAAGGCTGCCGGCCTTCTTAGCGTCGGCCCATGGAGTGTCTAACCTGGTCGCTAACATTCTTTCCATAAATGGCGACAGGGCAGTCATACCATACGTGGCCGACGCTTTGGCGGCGTGGCTGGCTCTCAACCCGGGCGCTAATGTGCCAGAGAACCCAAAGGTTCCACGGTCATGGTATGATATAAGCTGCAAAACCACGCTAGACAGACTTCTCAATAATGCCGTGGGTGCAGACCGAGCAAGACTTCTGGCTGCTTCACAGTCAGAATCAGGGGCATGGCTGCACGCGCTACCTTCGCCTCAATTGGGCACTTTACTCGACGGGGACTCACTGCGTGTGTGCGTTGCTCTCCGCCTGGGCTGCAATGTATGTCAACCTCATTTGCGCATTTGCGGTACCATGGTGGGTTCTGCCGGCTACCATGCAATGAGTTGCCGTCGATGTACTGGTAGACACCCGCGTCACCACGCACTGAATGACATAATTCAGAAAGCGCTTAGGTCGGCTGGCGTTCCATCCGTGCTGGAGCCACCGGGTCTAAGTCGTACAGACGGCAAACGGCCCGATGGGCTAACTTTATTACCATGGGAAAGGGGTCGTTGTTCAGTGTGGGACGCTACGTGTGTGAGCACCTTCGCTGCCTCCCACGTGAATCGTACCACCCGCACGGCTGGAGCTGCAGCCGAATATCAGTTGGACTTGAAGCGGCAGAAGTATGTCACACTAGGTACGTCCTACATTTTTGTTCCCTTTGCGGTGGAGACAGCGGGTTGCTGGGGGACAGATGCAAAATGTTTTGTGCGCGACGTAGGCCGTAGACTCAGGCAAAAGGGGAAAGACCCCCGCTCCGAGCCGAGTCATTTCTGGTACAAAGGGTGTCCATTGCGATCCAACGTGGAAATGCTGCGAGCGTTGTGGGCACCTTTGGACCGAAAATGACAGGGAGCGTTGTTTTTTGAACCTTGTTATTTTTATAATTTAGTTTTAATTGAGTTATTAATTATTAAGTCATGTATTTCACATTATTACTAATAAAACGCACATTCAGTTTGAATGCTGACAACGGAAGAAGTAATTTATTTTTTAAAAGAACCCACACCACAGATTCAACAACAAATGAACACAGTTTTATATACGTTCATAATAGATGGCGCTAGTATGCTTATTTCATGTTATGTTTAATTTATATTTTTAACAATTACTAATTACCTAATTATTACGCATTTATACCTACATATATTAAGTCTATCTATACTAAGTAAGCCTTTTTATCTCTATTCATTTTACGCGTAATCTGTTTGTTTGTTAGTATTCATTTCCCTTTGAGGTAAAGAATTTTCTATTAAGTATATTGTAACCCAATTAATATGAGCTATATTTCTGTTTTTCTTTTTAGAAGTACAGGTTATTTTTCATATATTTTTATAAATAACCTTTGAACTATCCCGCGCTTCTCTTCGGCATTTTTGCTTTTCATAGGTCCGTATATTATTCCTCTTTTTAATATTTTTAACAGTATCGACACTTACACTTGCTTTTTAGTAATCTCGCGAACTAATAGATAATTTCGCGATTTTAGCAGGATTTGAGGATTTGTGGGACCGCTTCTATGCCTAGATTTCGGTAAATCTTCAAACGTATGGTAAGGTGGAAGTACTAGTACTCGACATTGCAAAGGATATTTATTTTATGTTTCGTAATAGTACGTTAATTTATACACGTCTATCGCAAATTTATTCATCCCTTATGAGAGGTATGACTTTTACCTTTATTAAATGGTATTTATATCATATAATGATCATATAAAAAATCTCGTAATGTAATGAAATGTAAGTCAATAGGATTGTCCCAGTACATGTCACGTGCTTTTGCAGGCAGTCAGGGGCCTAATTCGAGTGTCGATCGCCAAACGTCAGATCACCGTTAGATAACAGTCATCTCTCCGTGATCTCGCCTTTGAACTGTCATTAAAACGCGATGAGCTTAAAAGTGACATATCTCATCTCAATTTTGGAAATACGAAGGCGATAATGATTGTAAAAATGTTATTCATGTATATAAATTTCTGTTTTGAACGAAACGTAACGGACTAATTTCACGTACTACGCGGTCAATTTAAAGTATGCACCTGTTATTTATGCCGTCATATACAAAGGAAACGAAAATTTGCGCGTCAGAATTGACGAAGTAGCGATGTTCTAGGGATATCGCCACTTGTCAAGTAGGCACACGTCAAAAGTGACGGATGGCGATGAAAAGGAGAGATCTCCATTATATCTCTAAAATTGGTCGAATACCCCCCCAGGTTGTATATTTTATTATTTTGCGTAAGAAATTCGATAGCTACAAAAATTTCTCATGTATTCATTCTATTTGCTATGAAAGTAACGGTAATCTTATCTTATTTATCGCAGTTGAAAGTATGGTGACGCGTATTAGTACCGCGTCGCGTAAAACTTACTCTCCGCGCATTTTGGACAGTTGTGCATATTTGCGATTTTTCGCAGAGAACACTGCCCGACACACCATGTTTGCACAATTGATTTGCGATCTTCCAAATTAATACGCTCCATCGTGAAGACCAAATATGTAGTAATTTACGCTGTGATAGCTTTTCTAATGTCATCGCCGTGAATTGTTTATCATTATCAATTGTTTTTAAATCAGAAGTTTGAATGAGGTTTTAGCGTGTCCGCTTAGTAAATTGAACTATAAATACCGACCTTGTGAAGATTCCAGTTATAGAAGCCTTATTAAGCATCCGCGAATATTGCGCTACGTCTATATCAAGTGTCCTTTATCGCCACTTAATTACTTAAAACCGGAAGCCGCAGCTTTCATGGAGAATTTCATGGTAGCAATTAAAAGTTTTCCGTGTCGTTAAAATGAGTTAGTAAAATGGTCCTTGTAAACCTTTTGACATTTGTACAGTAAACGGCGATAAAGTTTGCACATCGATCTTTGGAAAGAGGCAATCGGCTAATTTCGACTTCGTATGGCGATATCTGTGTTGCACACACCATGACGTTTGTTTTGTCAGTCGTGGTTCAAATGCGAGAGAGTGCAGTCGCATATCCAAGTCAATATATATATAGAGTTGCTAAAACTTACACAAAATTAAATTAGTACTATGGCATCTATAGGGAAAAAAGCTAAGCCGTTACTTTGCCAGTCACGCGAAATTACCTACAATGTTTATAAATATTTTGTAACTGAAGCCTACCAATTTAAAAAAAACATGAGAATGTTAATGTAAGTAATTACACTTTTTGTCGATCTTTAAGCCCACATTTATTTAGGAATGTGGGCCTAAATAAATATATACATACATATATGTATATTAGTTTTCCCGAACAAGGGCATTATAGCAATAACTATATATAATTGCATCGAGTTTTACAGCTCTATATACTCCACGTGAAATCAAAACAAAACAACAATAACGTACTTAGTTCTAAATTCAAATTCTGATGAACGATTAATCTAAAAATTGATGTACATGGAAATTAGCATTCGTTTGTATTCGGAAATGCGATGATTGCCGATGTGCATTCTTTATCGCCGTTTACTGTATATTTAAACTAGAAGGTGCCCCTGAACGCCTTCTTTCGGAAAAAAGTAGAACATGATTTTTTTGTTTCTCCGTTTTCGGGTTGTATGGGAGCCCCGCTTAAATATTTGTTTTATTCTGTTTTTAGTATTTTTTGTTATAGCGGCTACAGGAATACAACAGGAATCTGTGGAGATTTGTACTGTCTAGCTACACTGACTCATGAGATTATTTTGGTGGTGGTTTGTTATAGTTCTGTTATTTTGGTGGTGGTTTGTTATATTTATTTGCGTATTTATTTTTCTTATCGTGGTGGGAGGGTGGGACCATTAAATGCATATATGCATGAAAAAATACGCAAATAAGTATAACGGGTTAGCACAACTTTAACTGGCACGATATTATATCGCGGAATAGCAAAGCAATATTATTATTTTCATTCATATGGATTTCCGCAAAGTAACGCCTGATTCAATTAATTACTTAAAAAACAAAACATTTTAATCGGATCATATCATGTATATTATTCGGCGGTAGATAATTTATTTTTCACCTCACTCGCTCGGAAAACCTCCGTTTATAGGGCGAAATCTGCGTGCAAAAGTCTATTTTATCCGCTAGCGTGCAAAAGTCATTTGAATTTCGAACACGACGATTTTGATTCTCTGTGGTGCATGTAACTTTTTTATATTTAAGACTCTTTCAACGCGTGACTGATTTCATCAGTCGATAAATCTTCGAATAACCAATCAACGCACGCTAATAAAGGGCGATCTGGTCAGGCCAGCTAAAATCATATTGGACGTTTGAATACTTCTTTAAAAAAAAAAATACACCTACAATATCACGTCCAGAAACCTGGTTTGTGGTTACAGATTTTAAAGTTTTTATTTTTCTACACTTTATTTTATGTTGAATATGTTTATATATGTATATATTAATATTAAGTATTTCAGTTTCATTTACACATTTTGACTAGTAAATATATGGAATACAACACAAATTTTAATATTTATTCGTTATAAAAGTTGGAACATAAGTGTGTAATTTCTGAACGCACCCGGGAAAAAAATAATAATTAAAAAGTTGTAAATTTTCACAATCCACGTAAACAACGTAAATTTGTTCTGTGGAGAATACATACTGTTGTCTTACTTTATAGAAATATCGAAAACAAGAAAGTTAAGCCCAATTTGGAGCATTTATTCAATACTAAAAGCCTGTATTCGTTAAAAGGATTTCTTATCTTATAAATATTTGGAGACGTAGTTTACCGAAACTATTGGCGTTTTTAAAGAAGATAAAGCCGAAATAATCTTGTTCGGATCTCATCGTCCAATAACTTCCAAAGCAAGTGTTATGGAAAATACTTCCGAGTGGCCAACTAATCCTTCCCAGAATCACAGAATGAGGACACTACAGAAGCCGCACTCTTTTGTTATTTGCCGCTTTTGCAAAGGAATTAGCCTATTCGTATCTGATTGGCTATTTTAAATGACGTACGACGCTGTTGGTTGTAGCTTCTGTGGGGCGTGTCATACTCCTAGGGTTGCCTACATTAGCAAAAGGGAAACCTGCCCCGCTGCGGGCGGCAACCTAGGGTAGTTTTTTAGAATGTGTTTATATTATGTAAATGCATTTTTCCTATTTTTCTTATATATAAATATATATATCCAAAATCTTACCTGTTATCATCCTTTGAAAATTTGTAAAATGAAACATTTTTATTTAGGTATTTTATTATTGGGTGTAAACCTGTTTACAATAACGTGGACGGAAAGGTTCTTGAGTGACAACCGAGCACCGGAAGACGCAGCGTAGGAATGCCCCAACAAGGTGGACCGACGATCTGGTTAGGATCATGGGCAGAAATTGGATGAAGGCGGTGCAAGATCGATCATTGTGGAGAACTTTGGGGAGGCCTTTGTTCAGCAGTGGACGTCTATCGGCTGATATGATGATGATGACACAAATAAAATTGAGTATTACGACAGAGTCATTATCTTCAGGTAAATTTTATGATACTGGGTCTAAATGTTCATTGTGGTGAATCGAAATGCGAAAACCGCACATATCTGCGTTGAACCAATCTTGAGATCCAGTCCATATTTCCAGGGTCCATCATCAGGTAAATTTTATGATACTGGCTATAAATGTTCAGTAAAGCGAGCAGAAAAACGAAAACCACACTTGTCTACGTTGAACCAGTCCCGAGATCTAGTAGGCAAATGTCCCATCATCAGATCATGACTTAATGTCCATGGGAAAACGGTTGTAGGTAGTAACCGTATTTATCTAACTAATAAAATAAAAAAAATACACTTTACGGAGATAGCCGGTGAACTTACGTACAAAACGATTCGATGTAGTGAACACTGAATCTCTTCCTTTTTAAAGTCGGTTAAAAATAATAACAAAATCATAATAATATATAAATAATAAAAATATAATCTATGCGTTGTCTTCGCGTTGAACGTGCCGACTGCCGGCCCTAGCCGAATAAAGGTGGGGCAATGGGCGGGCCGGGGCACAATTGTGACCCGAAATTAATAGGTATAATTTTTGACACTTGGAGCGGAGTGCAACCCCCTTGCCAGAATGCCATTCTCCTACATTCATAACGAATGTGTCAAGTAGTTTCAAATACAATTATAATATAACAGTGCTTACGAAAAACTCAACGATAAAATATACACGACGATAATACAAATTACGGCCATATTACTTTTAATTTTTAATACCTATGTGTGCTTCTCTCGTATTTATTTGGTTTGGATTTGAGTGTGTTATGTTTTAAATTTGATGTGTTAAATAGAAGGCAAAATTAAATATTTTTATTTTTATGTTTTAATTGTTTTTCTTGAATCTTGCATTTTCCTGGCTGTAGTGAGGTGAAAAATTGTGTGTTCCGCATGGCTGCAAAATTATTTAGCTTCTCGTGTCTTGAAAGCTTCGCTACGCTCAGGAATCTATCTTTGAACCATTCGCTTCGCTCATGGTTCAATCTTAGATTCCTTCGCTCGCTCAGCTTTCAATTTCAACACTCGCGCCAAATAATGACTGCAGCCTTGCATAACAAATAACTATAGTAATTAATGCCCTTTTAGCTCATGTGTAACTATCTTTACGCATAAGGTCCATCTGGCATGTCCACCAGTATTTTTATATAATGTATATTATTGCTGATGAGCCGTTCGTTTTTAAACAGCAATTACCTGCAAGTTTTAGATACGAAACCGAAAATGCAGCACGTTTTTAATAAACTTGCTTGTAACAAGCTTGTAATAATAAAACTTTTTGTTTATACTCGTAATATAGTGTAAGCGAGTGCGTTTCATTTGCAAAAATTACATGTATAGTAGAATAGTGAAATATATTTTGAGAACAAGTTTAGTTGGTAAGTAAATAAGTAAGACTCACCTGCGGTATACTTAATATGAAGCTCATAACCCAAGCTAAAATGACTAGTCTTCCACTCCGCGTCGCCGTGGCCATACTCTTCATAGGATACTTCACGGCCAGCCATCGATCAACTCCAATTAATACCAGTATAAACGTGCTTAAATACAACGAGAACATTTGCAGAAACTTGAATAATTTGCATCCCACGTCTCCAGCGTACCATTGTACTGTGAGTGACCAGGCCGCTTCTCCTCCAATGCAAAACGCCGTTACCAGGAGATCAGCGATGCTCAATTGAAATATTAGGCTGTATATCGCTGTCCATGACGGCCTCGCTCGGCCTCTGCTTCTTTTGCCCCTTCTAATACTAATAATCGTTGCTACATTTCCTAAAAACGATAATACTGCTATCACTGCTAATACACTAGCTTTTAACGTCCCATTTTTGATTACTGGTGAATGCTCCCAACATCGAAGAGCAGTTTCGTTGTAAAAAAATATTCGCTCGACGAGATTACTCGTATCGGTGAGGTTAATGAGCTGGAATCGCAGACATGTTTCTATAGGCCATATTTCAAATGCCGGCAGTATGTCTCCTTCTTGTACATTTGGTAAGCCGAGGTAGTCGCCGTCATATAATGTGGTATTGTTGCCTGCGCTCCCCATGCTTCGTCATGCGTGGTTTGGTTCCTTGTTGGTGATCTGAAACAAAAAATGAAATACGTAAATTACTAGGCACATTCTAAACCAGAAAAATGGGCTGATGTACAAGACAAATGTAATTTGATTAACTGACACTTGAGCCGAGTCGACGTCCCATGTGTGTAGTTTCTATACCTACTACGTGAAGGGGTGCAAAATAAAGGGCCTAACTATGATGTTCTCATTATGCCAAGTGCTTAAAAATCTTATAGGTCATTGAATAAAATAAAAAAAGTGTATAGTGCAGTGCTTAACACAAGCAAATAGGGACGAAACTAGATGCATTTTGTCAAACAAAAAATATGATTAAAAAACTTTAATAACATATTATTATTATTTTTTTCTTTTTATACTTTTATTTGAATCAATCAAGCCCATAAGAGACAAGATATTTTACTTTGTTCCAATAAAGGCCACGGTATTCAATAGATTGTATTCAATAGACTTAAAAATAAAATAACTAAACCATTGATAGGTACATTAAATAACTGCAAAATCGATTGATTAAATATCTACGAAATCTATTGTTTTTTTCATTGAAGAATTGTATCTATCCGTTTAATATAGTTCTATTGTGCCGAAATAAAGATGTGATATTTATATCTGTTCTTAGTTACTTGCTATTTAGTGATCTTAATTGACATGGCATGTTAAAAGCCGTTTTCTCCTAAGTAAATCAGTTTCATATAAAAAAATTACAATGTGATATGCAAATATGTATCTCAGGTGAGAAATTTGTTTACTAATTTAGATAAGTAAGGACAAAGACTATGAAGAAACGGAACACGGTACTCCTCAAATTACTGCAAGCACACGTTCCTAATGAAGCATTTAGATTTATTTTCTCCTAAGTCGGTTTTGTTCGTTAAAAAAGTGATTTCTGATACAAATCGGCTGCCCTATATCAAAACCTAGTAAGGGACAAATTTTTGGATTTTTGTTTTTTAACTTATTTGTACCAACCTAGTAAGTCCTCAGCTGGTGACAGAGACACCAGCTCAAAAATCGTTATAATAACCAGAGTTTTCAATACGTCGAAACCTAGTAAGTAACATGTCTAGTAACTGTTTACCGTTGTCAAACCCAGTAAGTCACATATCCCATATCAAAACATAGTAAGGGCGTGAGACATACTAGGTTTTGGGCTGGTCAAAGGGCCTTACTAGGTTTCTGATCTGGGAATCAATGCGCCGGCAGGGGCGCGCGAGGCACCTAGAGGTATCTCCTGTTCGTTAAAAGATACATGTTACCCTACTAGGGAAAAGCATAAAAAATAGTTACCTACGATTTATTCCATCCACGCGAACGAAATTGTTATCTTTAAAGTATAAAGTACACTTTCTAATGTGTGCCTAAAAAAATTTTTAATAAAAAAAAAACCGACTTTAGTAAAACTGAAAAGCCAACAATAACCCGTTCAGGTACAGATTACATTTGACTCACCCTTCGAAGTCGATCCCAAACCACTCAGTTCTTATATTTATATATTATAGTTTACGCGAGGTTTGGCACCGACTTCGAAGGGTGAGTCAAATGTAATCTGTACCTGAACGGGTTATTGTTGGCTTTTCAGTTTTACTAAAGTCGGTTCTTTTTTTTGTTAAAAATTTTTTTTTTTTTGTTTTTAGTGATTCGTATGTGTGTTCATCATCAGTTTCCTTACACCAAATCCTATTTACTGAATGTAAATTCTTGACTTTATCAATAAATTACCGAAAGCGCCGTACATGTCCCTATAACATTTGAAGAGTTCCCTCGATTTCTCCAAGATTCCATCATCAGATCCCGACTTAGTGCCAACGGGACCAACTCGGAGTTATACCCTTTCGATTAAAAAAAAAATGAAAATCGGTTCACGATTCTCGGAGATATCGAGTAACATACATAGAAAAAAAAATAAAAATTAGTTCGAATTGAGAACCTCCTCCTTTTTTGAAGTCGGTTAATAAACAATGTTCCAACAATTTTGTTTCTAAAATTGTGTTGGATTCTTGGGTAATGAGATTTATTCCCTCGGAACATTAAAGCAAAGGACAGACCTTCAAGGGAAGTAGGTTTTTGCAGTAAAAACTTAAGTAAACCACTCTGTAGCAGTATAAGTCTGGGGTTATATTACAGACCGACAAGAAAGTGTAGAAATAAAAAACTGATGGCAATACTGTAGTTTCGTCTCTTTTTCTGAGATTGATTAGAAAGAGACGACACTACAGTATTGCCTCTTTTCAATTTCTTTTTCTTAATCATTTTCCATATCTAAGAGAAGTTTTGAATGACACTGCACTACTAAACCAAAACATACTAGACTCAGTATTTACAAATTAGGGGTTGTGATAATTTAATGTAAAAACATACTCATACCTTACTCATATAATCGAAAACATTATCAAACAAAACGGTCACATTCATATTCATAACCATTTGGCTACAGTATCTCATACCATATATTTTGTAATACATTGTATATGGTTAACAAATCACCCATATAATTTATGCAAGGCTACGCGCTACATGACATTGGCATTGGTTAGACCAAATTGTAGTTGCACATGGGGTATCATATATCTATCATGATAAACCACACGGGTTCAATGAAACGTTTGGTAACGACATTCCGTTGTCATTCGCTGGTTGAAGTGCTATCAAATATTGAATGGCAAGCTGGAAATATAATTTTCATCTCTCCTGTTCGGAAAGTGTAATTTTCATGAGTAGATAGCCGGGTGGAAAATAGCTTTTCCATCCCTAGGGTGGAAAGTAATTTTTTTTTAATTGCCACGGAGTCAAAGGTGATTGCCTTCTAGATGCACGTCGTGATCGTTAACAACTAAATTAGATACAATCTAGTCGGCCGTGGTACATGGCCATTGAAAAAAGGTCTCCAAAGGTTAGATATAGGCAAGCTTAATTTATTTATATCTATTTATAAAAAACATATTTTATTTGTATCTAATTAATAAATATAAATTTGCCTCATATTCATAATACATATATACCTACATATAATTCCGTCTCACATTTATTGATAGATCGTACATTTATAAAAAAAAAAATTGAAACCATTGCATTGTTTTTTTTTTTACTTTTTTAATGTTGGTGGTACGTATATCTTTTTTTTTTATCTATTAAAAATAAGAAGAATGAAAGTTTGTAGTAGATAAAGCGGGAAATACCGTGTCTTCAATTGATTATTTGTTAAAAATGACATGGACACTAATATAACTCACTCATGATCATGACATAATTATGTGCGTGTAGTATTTTATTTTCCTCGCAGTCGAAATGAAAAGTAGAGTGATTAACTCGGGTGAAATTACCCAATCCACCCTCGAACTATTGGCGCTCTCACTCCGTTCGAGCGCCAGAAACATCTCGGGTGCAATGGGTCACTTTCTACCCTTGGTTAACAATCTACTAAAAATGTGCCTGTACTTAAACAGTATTGTTGAGAGTAATTTGATCTTAAGTACGTACATTCAAAGGCCAAACCAAATGTTAGTAACATGATATTATTGCCTTCTATAGCTAAAAATCGACGACAGTGTGAGTATATTCCAGGACACAGACCAAAGTACATGCCATAGAAAAAAAATTGCTATGAATTAAGTGTATTTTGTACGTACTAGTAAGTAAATACGTACGTAGTATTCCACGATCAAGGAGAAAAAAGTGTATCTGTACTCATGAAACTTCCTAAAAATGGTCATTCAGCATCGAGTGCCAGCCACTTCTTAAGACTTGATACTTACTTTGGAGGAGTTCGAAAGTTCTAAATGGGATTTAACAAGTAGGCACTTACGTAACTAGTAGTTTAACAAGATAATAAACTTTCAAGACGGCTTATTTTGTGACCATTACTTAAGTATTTCAAGATAATTGTCCCGGGTCACTAACATAACAATATCGTATGGATGTTTCTAATTTGATTATATACACTATAATGATTTTTCTCAAAAAAAAAATAAGATAGTGGGTATGTTGAATTCGTTTCTCACGAGATCAAATATTATAATTTATTTATTTATATTTTATTTTTTTATTCATTATTTCACAGCATAACAGCAAAAACCAAAGAACTGTGAAACAAAGACTAAACATAATTATGCAGATATTATACAGAAAAAAACTGGCCAAGAGCATGTCGGGCCACGCTCAGTGTAGGGTTCCGTAATTGCCCATCCTTCAAAATTACGAGAAACATTTAAAGTACGAGAAAGATTTCAAGCTCTATAAAAAGGTCGTAAACGCCAAAGTAACAGTAACTACTTATTACCTTCTGAAAGTTATCGATTATACGCACCAGATTGAGCGAAATGTTTTAATACAGTATGGCACTTAACCAATATGTATAACGTTCGAAGTGTAAGGACATCGCGCGGCACTTACGTCATTTTAAAGAAAATTATGATTTTTTGCGATAACTCAAAAACGGCTCAACCGATTTAATGCAGTATAGTTTTCATTGAAAGTACTTATAAGGCCCCATCTTCATGATTTTTTGCATAATTTTTTGACCCGTGGTTAAAAAGTTAGAGGGGGGGACACTATTTTTTTTATTTTCGAAGCGAATATTTACAAAACTGCTGACTTTATCAAAAAATAATGTTGGGAGACCCCTATTATTTTTAAAAGCCCTATTCAACGACACCCCACATATTAGTTTTGGAACGAAAAAAAAATCACTCCCACTTCAGGTGTACGGGAGGTACTTACCCGAAAAAAAATTTTTTTTTTAGGTTTTATTCTACCGTTTTGTCGGCGTGATACATACACATACTCATACCAAATTTCAGCTTTCTGGTACTAATGATCACGGAGCTAAGCCGCGGACGGACAGACAGACAGACAGACGGACATGGCGAAACTATAAGGGTTCCTAGTTGACTACGGAAAAAAAAGAAAGAAAGACATAAAAAATAAAAATGTAACAACAATTAACAATCAGAAATTTACTGACGAAGGCCTTTTCATCTCATAGAACTTCAAACATTCATCGCACACGTCACACGTCGAACCATCCACCTGCAAACACATTACAGTTTGGTGCCGATTCTAAGTGAGTTATGAGGTGCAAGGCTCGTACAAGCGGAGATTTTCGGCGGGACACTACTGCTCTCGATAATAAATAAATAGATATCGGACAACCTCACACAAATCGATCTAGTCCCAAATTAAGCTCAAGAAGGCTTGTGTTATGGGTACTAGATGACGATATACGTACTTAATAAATATATACTTAAATACATAGAACATCCATGACCCAAGCACAAATATTCGAGTTCATCACACAAATATTTGCCCTGGCCGGGATTCGAACGCGGGACCGCCGGCTCAGCAGGCAGGTGTCTACAAACTGCGCCAAACACGTCGTCGATGCTGGCGCCGCAAGTAAATGACGACAACGTAAATGATAAAGCACCTGTCACTCTCACACCCATCGTAATTTTCGAAATGTGACGGCTACGTTGTCATTTATTCATACCATAATAAACTCAACCATCATCGAAGTCACTCGTAATCGACACCAATCACAAAATTCAATTTAATTTAAAAAATACGGAACATTAGTAATTGATCATTTTTGAAGCAACTGAATAATTAAAATTTAGCAAAATCTAGTAAAAGGAAACATTTTGACAGCGCATGACGGACACGTGATAGTTTGATTCTTTTTACAAGCTTTTATTTACTTTACCTGTCCCTTTGTAATGGAATTTTGCAAGTTAAATTTGACCCACTTTCCGGTTTCCGATTGAGCTGATCTGATGATGGAGCTGGAAGGTGGCCATAGGAACTCCGTAATAAATAAAGCAATCATAGCGTCTGGGCTCTTTAGAATCGTCTCTGTGAGCAATTGATGGATGTTCAAAGAAAAGTACAGTCGGCTATAAAAGCTTGTCACAAAAATGAAATTTTTGACAGAAACTTATCTAAACTTCATCCTATTCCAGCGTTCTGACCGTCTGTTTTTGGCCAAAATTCCGCCGCAGGCTGACACAAAATATACTATGATAATTCAATTTCCAAAACTTTGTTATGATTGGGTATGTTGTATTCGACGCCCTAGTTACTAGGTGCAAACTTAACAAAAACTGATAGTACGGGAAAATGAGCAGTGAGATGTCCTCGGAAAAAGAGAAATTGAATTTTATTTACATACTGGTATTTATTAAATTGTTCACAATGTCACTTTTCATTTGCATCTAATTAATATGAACGCATTGAATGGAAAGTATGATTAAATAATATTCTGTAAACTTATAGATGCTTATTAAACTAGATATTACAATCAATATTTTTTCGCATTTATTAATCTACAAAATGTGTCGTTTTGCATCTCAATCTTGAGACATAAAGGAAATCTACTTAAATTATTTATTAAAATTTAGGATTCAGTCAGTATTATAAATAACAACCTTGACAAAATGTATAAGCCTCGAAACGTTGAAGAATTACTTAGTTTTCTAATTTGCAAGAACTTCTGTGTAAATAAACAAGTTATGTTTTGAGGCTTTGTTTATACATTTCCCATTATTCAGAATCTTGTTAGCATGAATTATTAAAATGACGGAAATTATACACAAACTGATGCAAGGAAACTTTCGCATTTCATGTTGAAATGTACACAGTAGGTATTCATTATTAGATTTCAACATCTGCAAGATAAACAGGTTAACTCACTCAAACTGTGTATATTTATTTATTTATTTATTTATTTAAACTTTATTGCACAATACAAAAAAAAGTACAAATGGCGGACTTAATGCCTTTAGGCATTCTCTACCAGTCAACCACTGGGTTAAACAGAAATATGTAGTCGGTGCAGGATCAGAGTTACAGAGAAACAAAATAATTAAAACACAAATCAATAATATAAGATATATATAGGAATGTATATATAATTGCCATAAACGTACACGAATACTTTATATGATATACTTACATACATATATTATGTACCCAAAGTAAAATATTTCGAAGAAAGTTAGGAAGAGAGATTGTCCGAAAGATGCTTGCGCAACATGCGCTTGAAGGAGAGTTTGCTCTGAGCTTGTCTAATGTTGAGTGGGAGAGCGTTCCAGAGGCGTATAGTAAGTGTTCTGTTCTGTTTGAGCATCATTGTTTCTCTATCTGATTGACTTAAATAAGTATGCACGCACACCCGTGTATAGTGTATATACCTAAAATAAAACCGGCCAATTGCGAGTCGGACTCGCTCACGGAGGGTTCCGTACCAATATTGAACAAAAACACGTTCTTTGTATGGGCTCCTTTAATTTTTACTTATTTTTTATTTTTATTATTTGTTGTCATAGCGGTAATAAAAATATACATTCTGTAAAAATTTCAACTGTCTATACCTATAACGGTTCATGAAAAAATACCCGTTGAACGAAATAATATCATGCAAAAAGCCCTATTTTTGTATGGGAGCCCCCCTTAATTAATATTGTTTTATCATGAATAGTATTTGTTGCTATAGCGGCAACAGAAATACATCACTGTGAAAATTTCAACCATTACCGTTCTTGAGATACAGCCTGGTGACCGACGGACGGACCCGACGGACGGACGGACGGACAGCGAAGTCTCAGTAATAGGGTAATATATATATACGGAACGGAACCCTTCATGCGCGAGTCGGACTCGCACTTGCCCAATTTTTTAATTTTTTTTAATTTTTTGTACTACTCTACACTCTGTAAATTTCAAGAGTCTACCTACCAACGAACCGTTAGAAGAAAAATAAAAAAAAAACACGTTCGTTGTATTAAGACCCCATTATTATTGTTTTCTTTTGAGTATGCCATTATTTTCAAGACATTTCAAGCCCCTACCTATTATCGCTGTAAAAATACAACCCTGTAATTGACGGACGGACGGACGGACAGCGAAGACTTAGTAATATTGTTACGAGCGTGGGGTTCGTATTTGATAGAAAAGCACAAATTAATCCACGAATGAAAACACACACTTTATTACCAGAATTACGCACTTACAATTCACACGAACTGTACTTATAATCCACTAATTAAACACACACAGACTATTTCACAAATTACGCACTCACTATTCACACGAACTGTACTTAAAGCGCACTACTCACTTGAGAGTCTTTCCGATTATCCTTGTACTAGCATTCGATCGCAGTTAAAATGTAACTAACTCACGCCGGCCGTTGGCGGGTTTTATATTCCGCGGACCCGCTTTCTCGACGCATTGTCCACACCAGAGATGGGCATTAATCGATTAATTTTTTAATCGATTAATTAATCGATTAAAAAAGTTAATCGTAAAAGTTAATCGCGATTAATTTAATCTAGATTAACTTAATCGAGAGAGTCTTCGATTAACGATTAACTAATCGGCATTTTAATCGCTTAAATTTCACGATTAATTTCGCGATTAAAAGTTGGAACGCGCATTTCGTGCTTTTTACGAAAATACAATATGTCTTGTACAGGGACAGAAAATGTACCTTTAGAAACTTTTTTGGTTCGGATACCTTTGTATCCGACCGTTCCCTCTTCCCTCTTCCCTCTTACCTCTTACCTCTTCCCTCTTCCCTCTTCCCTCATCCCTCATCCCTCTTCGCTCTTCGCTCTTCCCTCTTCCCTCTTCCCTCTTTCCTCTTCCCTCTTCCCTCTTCCCTCATCCCTCATCCCTCTTCGCTCTTCCCTCTTCCCTCTTCCCTCTTCCCTCTTCCCTCATCCCTCTTGTTACAGTAATAAAAGATGCTTTTTATAGTGCAGTACTCTAAGAAGTTCTAGGCAGGGATTTAGACTTACAAAAAATATCTTATTTTATCTTATATTAGTTAATCTAATCGAGAAAAATTAATCAAATTAACCAATCGATTAAAAATTTAATCGCTAAAAATTAATCGACGATTAACTTAATCGAGATTAAATTAATCGGAACTCGTACGATTAGATTAACTAATCGTCAATTTTAATCGTTAATCGAGATTAAAAAAGTTAATCTTAATCGTTAATCGTTAATCGATTAACTTTTGCCCATCTCTGGACTCCACACATATCGCGAATATTCTAGTAAGGTCCAGCGTGAGGGCCGAGAACATTCGAGGCCATATATGTCTCTCTCTAATGGTGCACTCTCTGTCACTCCCTTCTCGAATGTTCCGAGTATAGCTATCTCTTTCTAGTAGTCCCATCCTAGTTACACACTTCTCGAATGTTCTGAGCATAGCTATCTCTTTCTTCTAGTGCTATCTCTGTCACTCCTACTGGAAATTTCGCCATATAATGATTTGTGCTTCAGAGGCCCATAAGGGGTCCTGAAAACGCCTGAAAACGGGTTTTCAGGTTATGGCGTCATCTGATAGAGGGTGCCCTGAAACGGACTGAAAACATGTTTCAGCCTGCTGAAAACGCCTCTAAAGCACTGAAATTGACGTTCGAAGTTTCTGACCTAACCTACCGGCGTAACAATATGTAGGCTCGCGTTCGCACTTTTGGGGTACGGTATTTCTTATTTTAATTAAAATCTGAGGGATTAAATCGTCAACTTTCTCTAACGCGGACGTTAAAATATTGCGTGTCTTATGGAAACGGGCTATTTTGTTTTATAAATTAATAATTTTTATATAATTCAAATACATGATTCCATTGCGCGACGGGGCAAGGCGGCAAAAACATTTTTTTTTTAAATTTTGCTAAAGCACCAGAGAAATCGCTGTTTTTTTGACAGGGGTATTTTCCTGCTTATAAATAAAAATCAAGCTTTTTGAAGAAGTTCACCCAATCGCCATTTTTTCCAGCCGCTGCGATGTGAAAATAATGTTTTTTTTACTTACATAAACGCCTATAACGGTCCATCGTTAAGTCCACTTCGCGGTCTGTTTTTACTTCATTAACGGAACATTTCTAAGCATTTTGGAGAAAATTATATTATCCAATGAATTTACCCTCAACTTGAATATTATTATTTTAACTTGGTTATCGTAATGACAACGGCATTGAGCTTAATTGACTACCAATTACTCTAGTTGTTTGACGTAAACGGAGCTTAATCACGTAATAGAACGTGAGAACGAGCTTTGCAGTTAGTAATGTGATCATCATCGCTTGAGATAGGACGTGGACGTCCACTACTGGACACAGGCCCCTTCAATAGACTTCCACATGGGTCGGATAAAAGCGAACCGTATCTCGCCAGTCCCCGCGATCCAAAATGCACATTTATTTTCCCCCCTCCGTGCCCGCCGCTATATAGAAAAACCCGAAAAGTTCTTCAGATTTCTTCTGATATCTTCGTTTAGGAGCATTATAGCTAGAAAAGGGCTTATGCAATGTTGTAGAAAATAAAAGTTTCTATAATTTCCATTTCTAATTTTGTTTCTAGGACTGATAATTACGGAGATATATTAATCATTTAAATAAATAAATAGTCGTATTTTTCAACCTCTCCGCCTGCTCCAGTAATGAAGGGTTTTGCCTAAAAAATTGGCAGAATTTATTATTTCCAAACCCAAAAATGTTTGAAGTGGTATCGTAGCCCGATATTGTGTGCATTTTAAATGTGCATATCTCCGTAACTATCTGTCCTAAAAACAAAATTGAAATGGAAATTATAGGAAATAGAATTCTCCACATGTTTCTATTCTACATCATTGTGCAAGCTCTTTTCTAGTTAAAATGCACCTAAACGAAGATATCAGCAACAATCTGAACTAATTGCCGGTTTTTTTCAATATGGCGGCGGGCGCGGAGGGGGAATTGTGCATAAGCAGTTTGCATATCAAGCACGCACTACTAACCATCCTAGACAACATTCTCAACCCCAGTTGTTTAGTGTCTCTTCACCGAACTATAACGTAACAGTTTGCATCTCGTGTCTATGGCGTCGCATATATGACTGTACTCCGATGTTCAAAATTTGACTTTCGAATAGTGCCATCCTTCTCGATCTCCTGTCAAAGTATATTTGAGTGAATGGAATAGCACTATACGACATTAAATTTCGAACATCGAGTAGCCTTTCAGGTAGGTATCACGTTCCGATACGCACAACATCTGAAAATAGTATGAGGTTTGATTACCCCCGCTTGGTAACTGTGTATAAATAAAGCAGTAAATAACTGGGTATCCAAAGATAGGATAGTCAACATTATATAAATAATCCTGATAATATTATAAACGTGAAAGTATTTACGTTTGTTCCTCTTAATTTTAAACGATGATTGATGGACGGTCGCCTGTGTTCGGGAATCGTCGTAAACAGCCAATTGTTGAATTGTCTCTTTCTAAAGACCGATGTGCAATATTTATCGCTGAATACAGTATAAGTGCAAAAAGTATTTGTATTACTCGGATTTTAGACTCGGATACTCGACAATACCCGAATTGTCAATCAATTATGTTACTACACAATCGACGTGCTTGAGTCAAGGGCCTGACACGCTTTGATAGAGAAGGATAGCCCCAATGCGATACTTATAAGAGGAAATAGAAAAGAGTGTCATTTTTTGGCTCTATCACCGACCGAGCATTCTTTCATGGTCGGTTTATAGGCACACTTATATTCATGAGTCATGATGAAAACTAGCTGTGTGAACCATATTGGCACCAAAAATGGTATTGTTTTCAAATAAATAAATAAAATCTTGAAAAAAACACCTTCTACGCAAACAAAAATATATATAAATCGACCGTTACCACGAGTTCTACGCGTACGAAGTCGCGGGCAAAAGCTAGTCCGCAAATAATAATAGAATCACCGCATTTATAAAATGTTATGCAATATATTAATATTATTTGTATTGTTAATACTGTAGCTTGTAGTCCTAATGTTACGTCATCGTGACGTGGAAATCTATGTCATGCAACAGAAAAAATCATAACGATGTGTTTAATGCGCCTTTTGTGTTTAGTGTACGATACTTTTTTTCTTCTGTGCGATAAAGAGGTAAACATATAAAAACCGTTACTCGCCATGACCGTGTCGATATCTGCTCCGTAAATAAAACTGACCAAAGCTTTTTGCGCAAAAGATTAGATAATCTGGCTACGTTGACTGATTTATGATATCGACGTGCGGTTAAGTAATGCAAAGTGATATTATGTCAACAGAAGTAATGAAAAGTGATATTATGTTAAAAGATTTATGTCAACAGAAGTAATAAAAAGTGATATATTATGTGTAGTGTTTTGTGTATACATATTTGTGTATAGTTTCATACTCCAAAAAATTTACACATAAGTATACAAATACAGTTTTATTTACATTTGTGGACATAATAATCTGAAAGAAAATGCTCAAATAAGTTATCAAAAAGTATTTTTCCAGTGTCACTTCATGGAAATAAACAAACAAACAAAAAACATAAAAATAAGCACATTTGGGACTGAGCTGGAGCCCCAGGCAGTATTTAATTATAATAATGGTCTTATTGGGAAGAGTTTAAACAAACACCTTAAGAGACTCTCGCAGCGCTAGATCAGTCAGAAGGCGGTACTCCTAGACGCGGCGCGCATCGTCAGGAGGTTCCTCTCTACAGCCCTAACCACCGGTGGCTTGGGTTCTGCCCCGCTGCCGCCGGCACCCTAGGTTAGGTTTTTGATAATATATTTATATTTTGTAATTATTGTATTTTACTTTATTGTAAAATATTTAATATAAAATACCTTTCCTGAGAATTAAAATGAATACGTATTTTGAATCCGTCAGCCCAGTAGGCAGCTGCACTCTCCCTGCGCCAACCAACCGTCGTAATTTATAGTGAAATTTATACGTATAGTTATAAAAGCGTAGTTTTAATTTTGTCCTCTACTTGTAAGAGTACATACGAGTACATGGAGGTATGGTACCATCACGTGTGATAATTTTATACGACAGGGAATGAACAACGAACCTTTCCTTATATTTTATCGTCGTTTGTAGAATTCAAAAGATTTTCACGGTTGCTTTAATAGGATATTTGAATAACGGACGATTTGATTGTATCGGTATAACTAAGTTTGAAAAATGCAGATGCGCCTACAAACCCTTTTTCTCGTAACCGGGGGGATATCGATCTTTCGCGCAGATACTAGCGCCTAGCAAAAAAAAAGGTGAATTCGTTGAGTCAGTCGGCCACAAGCAGTCGTCCGGAAAGGGTCAAATTGAGAAATCAAGCATTCTAAGGAACCAAGGAGTTCTTTGTATGTTTTTATATACCTGTAATTATAGGTAGGTACTACGATATTATTTAATATTCAATATGAAGTAGAAGCGTATGTTGTAGGTAGCTGACGTAATTAATATGAAAAAAGAACGCTCTTTATACTTTTTCTAGACCAAAAATTACAAAAAATATATTTAGTACAGTAAACGGCGATAAAGTTTGCACATCGATCTTTGGAAAGAGGCAATCGGCTAATTTCGACTTCGTATAGCGATATCTGTGTCGCACACACCATGACGTTTAGTTTTGTCAGTCGTGGTTCAAATGCGAGAGAGTGCAGTCGCATATCCAAGTCAATATATATATAGAGTTGCTAAAACTTACACAAAATTAAATTTGTACTATGGCATCTATAGGGCATAAAGGTAAGCCGTTACCTACTTTGCCAGTCACGCGAAATTATCTAAATAAATATTTTGTAACTGAAGCCGACCAATTTAAAAAACATGAGAATGTTAATGTAAGTAATTACACTTTTTGTCGATCTTTAAACCCACATTTAAGTATCCTAGTAGTATAACATCAGTTGCTAATGCTCAGTCAACCCCTCTTAGGAATGTGGGCCTGACTGAATATATATATGTATATTATTTTTCCCCAACAAGAACATTATAACAATAACTAATATATTATTACATCGAGTTTTACAGCTCTATATATTCCACGTGAAATCAAAACAAAACAACAATAAAGTACTTAGTTCTAAATTCAAATTCTAATGAACGATTAATCTAATAATTGATGTACATGGAAATTAGCATTCGTTTGTATTCGGAAATGCGATGATTGCCGATGTGCATTTTTTATCGCCGTTTACTGTAGCTTTTAAAAATTTAGAGGTACCTACGTACATTATCTCCTACTAGCATTAACCCGCGGCTTCGCTCGCGTGCCTATATAATATACATCATCCTACGGGAACAATGCTCTTTTTTTTCAGGATTAAAAGTAGGCTATTTGTTAAGTTAGGGTATAATCTGCATTTCCCTCATGCATATCCGTCCAGCCGTTTTAGCGTGAAGAAGTAACAAAACATACCCAGACTTTCGCTTCTCTAATATTACTGGGAAATACTTTTTATTTTATCATAGCTCCACTTTATCAAATCAAACCGAAAACTCAAGCACTCACAAATCAAGCGATCTCAGCTTTTACTGTACCAAATAAAGTTCACTTCAAAATTCATAACTCGAAGTGAAGCTAAGACACCGGGATATGTGTGCATTTTATTTGTATAAAGCTTTTCTAATGTCCCGAGCCTCCGCTTATCGACTTTTTGATATTCGAGATTGGTTTAATGATTCTAAGCCATGTTCTAAGTTACGTCATGTTCTATTGTAAGATATTGAGGTTCTCTTCGTTGATGAATGAAAAATGTATTATTCTGAGCCAGATAAACGTAATTCAGAATTCTGAAATGACTTAACATAATTATTGAAAAGCTTGAATGTATTTATTACGGATGCAGGAAGTTTCCCGATCATTACTCCTCCCGTCCCAACGCGCCGCCCGCCTACAGGTACCGATTGACGACGATCGAGATGCCACCAAATACTATTTTTTTAATCTATTAGGATAACGTGGGTCCCTATCCATACATCAAAAGCAAAAACAGAACCCCCTTATAGGATCACGTGTAGCTGTCTGTCAGCCCGTCTGTTACATCCGCTTTGCTGCAAAACTACTGGACCGATTAAATTGCAATTTGGCGCAAATTCTTTCAAGAATTTTCATGACCACAAATAAAATTTCAAAATCGGTGGCATTTTCGTAATTAACGTCCCAACAAACCATAAAAATTACACCCATACTCATATTTAGTCATTTCAACCCCATCGCACCCCAACAGGCGAGACGGTATTTCACGTCCACCACGTTTGTTTTTTTTTAATCGTTGTTGTTTTGGTAATCAGCGACCCGGTAAACCATAGAAACATTACCCTTGTTGATTTTCAGACTTTGTCACTATATTCTCCTCCGTTAGGGGTTGAATTCTCAAAAAACATGAAACACGTGCTTACTCATTTATCGTTAGAAATACTCCTTGGAAGTTTTCAATAAAATAGTCTTACTAATACCTTTTCCCTATACAAACTTACGACCCCCATTTCACCCCTTCGGGGGGGTGACTTTTGACAAATGCTTCTTTTATTGCACCCCTAGACTTTATAAGGACACGTAGGTTCCAAATATGGACTCTCTAAAACCAGCGGTTTAGTATTTAGACATTTCAACCCCATTTCACCCCAACAGGGAAGATGTTAATTTACGTCCGCCACGTTGGATTTAAAAATCGTTGCGGTTTTCGTAATCAGCGACCCGATAAACCATAAAAGCATTACCAATGGATTTTCAGACTTTGTCACCACATTTCTCCCTTATAGGGGTTGAATTTTCAAAACACCTGAAACATGTGTTTACTCATTTATCGTTAGAAATACTCCTGTAAAGTTTCGAATAAAATAGTCTAACTAATCTTGTTTCCTCATACAAACTTTGAACCCCTATTTCACCCCTTTAGGGGGTAAATTTTGAAAAATCCTTTCTTAGTACACCCCTACACCTTATAAGGAACCTACGTGCCAAATTTGAACTCTCTAGAACTAGCGGTTTAGTATTTAGACATTTCAACCCCATTTCACCCCAACAGGGGAGATGGTAACTCACGTCCGCCACGTTGGATTTTAAAATCGTTGCGGTTTTCGTAATCACTTAATCAGCGACCCGATAAACCATAAAAACAATACCCATGCTGATTTTCAGACTTTGTCACCATATTTCTCCCTTTTAGGTGTTGAATTTTCAAAAAACCTGAAACACGTGTTTACTCATTTATCGTTAAGAATACTCCTGTGAAGTTTCGAATAAAATAGTGTAACTAATCTTGTTTCCCCATACAAACTTTGGAACCCCATTTCACCCCTTCAGGGGGTGAGTTTTGAAAAATCCTTTCTTAGCGGATGCTTACGTCATAACATCTACCTGCATGCCAAATTTCAACCCGATCCGTCTAGTGGTTTGGGCTGTGCGTTGATAGATCACTGTGTCAGTCAGTCAGTCAGTCAGTCACCTTTGAGTTTTATATATATAGATATCTTTATTGAATCACAAGCCTTTCATTAAGAACCTTAATGAAAAGCGCTCATCTTTTAGAATATTAAAATAGCTAAAAATTTAATCTCCAAAAAATCCGTACACGTTTTATCATGCCCATCCATTTATTCCTTTGATCTACACATAGGGCTGCCATCCCCGGATTTTTCCTAGTTTGGAGGCCGTCCAGGGGCCGTCCGGGGGGTGTTCAATAAGTGTCCGGGAAAAACCCGGATACTTTTAACGTGAATGAAAAATAAAGCGATTGTTTTTTTAATAACATTATTTTCGGACACGTCCTCGGAAAAAATGCTATTTACGTCCGGTTACAAATGTCCGGGTTTTTTAAGTCTTTGTCCGGAGTCGGCGAATTTAGAGATGGCAGCCATATCTACACAAAATGTCTAATGTTACACAATTTCGGTAATTCACGTTGCCCACTTCAGTCCCTCAAAATGAGTTGAATTAACCTTGAATGCTTTAACCGAATGATCAATGCTTTCATCTGAGGGAATAAAACTTCGGCAAACAATAGGCACGGAATCGTATTGTGACACGCGATATATATTGTTTTGTTTCTGAAAAGAAATCAACGAATATCTCAGTATTTATATGCCTGCTTAACCTTTTGATCTGCTCTGGCCTCTGTGGTCAGAGGTCAAACAAACTTAATGGCCCAAACTTAATTATTGTCAGACGAGGAACACTTATCCCAAACGAATGACCGCCGGAATTATGAGTCCATATTTTGGGTAAAAGTAATGGAACGTGATTTAGAATATTGGCGTGCGTGTAAGTTTACACTTATTTAGTAGACACGTAAAGACGAGTTTTTTCAGCTCCTCCGTATTTAATATCTGAAAATAAAAATATATTTAGATTATAAAAAAAAAACTAAAAATATACATTGTTAAAAAAATCAGCAGGTGTGAATTAGGCCCTAAAATGCTTAAAATAGTAAGACAATACTAACATTAAGTACATCCATTCACGTAACATTTTACTTATAACTTATTTAATGTACTAGAACTAGAATAAATGTAATTATGTAAATAAAAAGCTTTTATTTACAACACAACACAACAGATTAACAATTGCTCATTAAAGATATGTCTATCTAAATAAAAATATATATGTACTTATATATATTGCACCTATAATTAAACTAAATTTAAAACTAAACTATGTCTAAAAATGGGCCCCGTAGCATTGTACCAAAGACGCTGGCAGCAGCATTTCTTCGCTGTAATGCTATACTAAGAAGCTGAGCGAGAAAGCTGCCAGCTCGTTCTTTGGTCACCATCAGTGGTGTCGACGAGCCGTTTAGAAAGTTTTCCCAGGGTCTCAACACCATATTCGGTGAAGTGGTATTAATTGAGAGCCGAGACCCTGGTATACGAGTTTTTTTCGGCCACCTCCGCCGCCCCGCCGGCCCGGATCGAGGTCTATGGGAGAAGTGACGGTGCTAGGGTATCAACGCATGTTGCGCCTCACATCAGCACGCGATCCATCTTCCTCGGGACTAAGGTCATCCCATCCAGCCCCTTGCCATCTTCCCTCGAGACATCATTTGGTTCAAGCAACGCGGGGATGTTCACGGTGGCAAGAGCTCAGCGGATGATATCATTTAGAGCGGCATGTCTGGACAGGGTTACCATACCTGATCTCCAGGTCTTCTGAATTGTTGTTGTCCTGTTTATTATTTGTCTTGTGTATTAATCCAGTAATCTACATCATTATAGGAATCCTCATTATGTCTACGTGAAATGTGTGTAGGTGTTCAAGTTAGGACACGTTTTTACGAATAACGAACATAAAAACCTGCGTTATATCTCCTGAATATTAATAAAGAATCTTTAGAGGGCTGTAAATTGTATTTAACGGCATGCGGGCAGATAAAATAATATTATTATTAGCTTCTGCAGTCTCTTTACATGTGGGTACAATTTCGTTACAGCATAATGTCATGATTATCATCATTTTAACCCATATTTTGTTGTTGTTATGGAGATGTATTGAGTTGCTTCTATGATTATTGTTTTATCAGTTTCCATTGATGATCACAATATGAATCCATATAAATTAAGTTAGGGTCATTTATAATGTAATTTTTTATTGTGGAATTTTCACTTCTCCTGCTCATTGATAGCCTGATAGGTTATTTAAGCATCGCAAAGTGAGGCTAAAGTGGTACTTTTAGCCCCTAGAGTTTAAATTTTCTCCATCGCCGGCATCACCCGCCGTCGCCGGGACCGCTACGCGTGGAGAAGGCGCCCGCGGCCTTAAAGGGCCTGGTGGCCGTTCATTTAACCAGCTGTAGGGCAAACGACGAGCCCATGGCACCGCCATGGCTAAGGTTGTTTTAAACTATTTTTTATTCTCGCAGTCGACGTGAAAAGTAGAGTGTACCGTGACTAAAAGCCATTGTGACACACAGAATACATTCACATTGAGTCACAATGGTTTATTTAGCCCCTTACTATTAAGGTTTTTCCTAAAAAAAAAACTTCCTTAAAACTAATTTTAACATATTCACTATTAATACTTAGTCACTATTACTACCGATCAAAACTCCGAACCATTTAAACCATAATATCATTTATCATAAATATCTCTAAGTAATACTTTTTTTCATATTCATACATTTATTCATCATAACTGTTTTTGATCCTATTCTTCACTGTCATGCATTTTTAGCGAACTGGTTTGTTGGACTCATAAACTCCACAGTCATATTTATACTTTTTAAGCACTTTGTACCCATAAATTTTCTAAAAACAAAGAAACCAGCTAAGGACCGATTTCTCTAGACCCCGATCCTACGTACTTGTTTGCCCTACCTCTAAAGTGCTAGTCCAAAGCCGGAGGTACCCCTCGAAGCGAATTACTACCAGTATTTATAATAGATTAATGGGTTTGGTTAGGTTAGAACTGCGACCACAACAGCACGCAACCCGAGTGAACGAAGCGAGCGTTCCACTGCAGCGGCCGACGAAGCGCCAGAATCGAATTTCTGCCATTAAAATAGATTAATAGGTTAGCTGAGGTAAAAAAAAATGTGAGAAAAAGTTATTGTATTAAAAATTTTGGAAGTGATGATTCTGGCTACAATTCGATAGTAGAAGAAAAATCGGAGGATCAATTTTAAGTTAGTAAATTATGGAGCCCAGTATCAAACAAAATATCTTGAACAGCGAACGTTCCTTCGCTGATATTGAAACAATAATCTCGATCTTGAGATTAATAATATAATCTGGGCTTTACGTGAGGATCATGACGATTATTCCAATAATTTTACCATCCTAGGGGAAATTAAGCAACATGAGAAATTAGAAAACATTAAGAATGCTTCTTAAGATGACATGATGAACAAATTTTTTAACGAACTAATTAAAGTAATCTACTTGGTATTCTGGAAACAATTAGGTGAGTTCTAAAAGTTTATGTTTTTACAATCTTAATTATATACCTTTCTAAGAAATGGAGGTTTGTTATCTGGGGGCTCGGTAGTGCCCCCGCCAAGACGAGCAAAAAAGAAGCGGGGCACTACCTACCTTTTCTCGAACCGTTTCGTCTTATCTTCAAACCCTCATAGCTTTGGCCCAGTTAACACCAGAGCGCCCAAATTCACAGGTTAAAATGCTATTAGAGAACATATAAAATGTACTTAATTTCATTGATCTAGCTTTTATACTTTAGGTTTTATTGGTACCTAAAATACGCGGACTGTCCGGCCTATATGGTAAGGAATATATATTATATAAAAAGTTATTGTATTAAAAAATTTTGGAAGTGATGATTCTGGCTATAATTCGATAGTAGAAGAAAAATCGGAGGATCAATTTTAAGTTAGTAAATTATGGAGCCCAGTATCAAACAAAATATATTAGTTTAATATATTTTATCATGAAGACATAAACTTAATTTCTTGATACTTGACTTATTTATGGTACTTTATGAAACGGCCAAGCCATACTTTTGAAGCCAAGGTGTAGGATTAGTAAACTCAGGGCTTAGGTAGGGGCTTGGCTTTTCGAGGGATCTGACAATGTTTTTTACAGCGAAAGCGTTATGAGCTTGTGAGTCTTGGCCGCCAATTTTACATGAAATGTTTTTGTGGGATGGTTTAATTACAGAAAAATGTATATAAAAAGCGCAGGTCGGGCCCTGCTTAGTGTAGTGTAGGGTTCAATGGCCCTTATTAAAGCAATGTTACCAGATTTTTCTAATAAAGTTGCATTTTCCAATTACCCAATATAATTATGATTCACACATGAATCGCTGAAAGGAGAAATGGTTATCATAATCTGTTTTGTTTTTTGAAAGACATTATCCCATGATTCCACATACTGTAGGAGGACAAAAGAAAATACTGTCCCCAGATATTAGATATTACTTTTTTTAAACTGATACTATACATCCACTGTCTGATAAATGTGATTTAGTACGCATATTAATGACACTACCAACACTATCATGGATGTGGAATTGCAGTTTCAAACTGAGCTCCTAAATTAAACTTAGTAGTTCCCCCTTTTGTCGATATATTAAAACAGATTCATGGACCCTGTATTTGTAAAATACAAACAGAGAGCTCACACGTTTTAAAGTAGGGTATTTGTCGGTATCGTTGCAAAGTAACATTTCTGTGCAGCTAATCGTAGAGTTCCACTGTTCAGAGAACAGATGTGGATCGAGATCGCAGGCTTTAGGGGGAGGGACGCGACCTGGGCCGTCCACGGGGCTCCTAATGGGCGTTTCTTTAACCAGGCCTAGGGCAACACTTAATTAATAACTCGCCCGTAATACCGTCTTATGCTACAAGTATAGAGAAAAAAACAGAAAAAATATTCTTAAAAAATATAGTCTTTATTTAAAGTACGTAAAACAGCTTCCAACGGTAAACTTAAATTTGACTCTTAGTACAGTTTATCTTTCCGTTAGAGCAATTTGTAGTGCTTTCATAATTTGTACGGGACCCTTGGTGCGTAAGTCCGACTCGCATTTGACCGGCTTTTTTTGTAATACTTCAACTGACTCCGCAAACTACGGCTTCTTGTGGCCGCCAGTCGCCACAGCACACTCTCTCTTTGTTTGTCTCTTTTCCATACCGTGTGGAGCCAGTAATGGTCAATAAGGCCTCAATTTGGTCTATTGCTGATGCTGGCATCCTTACAGTCGGATAATTATGCACACGCTAGTATGACAAGAATCGATAATAATGCATTTATGTTCTTGTTTAAAAAAATATTTGAAAAAATGAAGTATTTATTTCGGACAGATTAATCGCTATATTGTTAGTATTACAAAAATAACTCAAATAACTATTTAAGTGCCTAAACTAATGTGTTGAGAAGTCCAGTGCCTGATTAGGGTACTGTCCCATCTCTCCGCCACGACAGTCAGGAGACTGTGGCAGCTGCCGCGCACTCTGCGGAGCGTCGCGGCGCATCGCTTGCGCAACGTTTTAATGTCAATAATTAGGAGTGTAACCTAGAATCTTATGTACAGTGACAAAGATGAAATGCGAGCTATTAAATGTTAGGGTTACGTGTCCCCGTTGCCATGGTGCTTATAGCTAAAATTACAAATACTGAAAATAATGAAAATATACGGTATAAGTAAATTTCATGAATTTTGATAAAAGAGAAATGAATTATATGTGTACTTACAATATGCATAGCTCGACAATTATTTATTTTGACAGCTTTGTTGCAGCTAAACCGCAAGTTGCATTATAATCTCGAAATTAAACTTTATTCCTACTAAAAATATGAACCATTTCAAACATGTCACTACATTTCCAACACCAGTATTTTTCTTTCCATCAATACCAAGGTGTATACGTAGTTTAAATCGCGAGTGTCCTGGTGAAACGTGCAAATAAAGTCTTATTTTTCTCAAGCTGACGGCAAATTTTGCACGATGTAGCAAATGTGCCATACAGGTAGCATCACGCACATGAGAGAGAGGTCCTTTGAGAAATATAAAACCCTTGCTTTACGCTTCATTTTCTCATTCGCCACTGCTCTGGCACCAAACTGCTCTTTTTATTATATGACATCTACCAGCCTCCTTGAAGCACCCATATTTTATTGTTGCGTGCTGACTCATCGTATTAAAGACAATTTTCACTGAATATAGGTTAAGTAAGGGTTATTTAATACTTCATTCCATTGTTGCCTGTTTACATTATTCAAACAGAAAAACCGCCAAAGGAATAAGTCAGAGCCGGAATGCTTACGAGTAGGATTTCTAGTGGAATATTCGTTACTACAAGGAAGATCTACACAACAATCGATGTTTATTATATATTATCAAGTCAAGTCAAGTCAAGAACGGATGAAGTCTACTTGTTTCTTCTTTTAACTTTCTTTTATTTAATACATCGCACATTTTTAATACTTGCATTTTCAAAAACAAGCTGCGCATGGACAACAGATAGAGAAATATGGTAAAATGAAGTTTGTCTGCGAAAGCATAATAGAATGGACCACAATTTCTCTCGTGTGGCAAAATATCCTCCACCAAACTCATTTTCTGGACCAGGTTCAAGGCGATGTCACAAAAAAGCCATTAGATACACAGAAAAGCATTTTTTATTGTGTCCACCGCAATGAAAAGGAGCAAAAAGGTATCCCTTAAATTACGTAACAATTGAATTACCTTCGAAGGTTGCTTTAATTTACGTTTATCCCGGTTAGGATTTTTTTGTTTACTATAGTCTATAGTATATCTTTGTGCGCGTGATATTTGTCATCTCAGTATATTGTATAAGCTAAATTAGATTAAAATCCATATGAAATGAACTATAACTGACAAAGATGCCTAAAAAGTTTGCCATCGTTTTATTTCTATTAAAATTGTATATGTATCATTTGAAAGATCCCTAAAGCTATGGTGTATTATGAAAATCATTCACGTAATGACGCGGTCATGATTGATCGATGATCGCATTGTAAACGATATATATTTTACTAGCGGCCGCCCGCGACTTCGTCCGCGTAGATTTTTGATGATGACAAAGATATTAAAATAGGTACCTAAGTGAATTTTATTCTTAGTTAAAATGGTCTAGACATATTACATTTCAAACAGTGGCAGACACTGATATGCAATTGTTAAAGAATTATTGAAGATTTTCCAATTAGATTACGGGAACTATTTGCAGGATGCTTAATATTTATTCCGTCAGTTACCTGATGCTTTTAATCTTTGGCAAAAATGACTGCAAGATATAGAGCGACGCATGGATTTGGAGTTAGAAAATGGGGATCTTAGTTATTATGAGTGAGATTTAAAAAAAAAGTTAAATATCGTAAGGCTGTTAAAACAATCTTAAACTCAGCACTGGAAATTGAGAGATGGAATAATAAATAATAAACTTTATTTCATAACAATAATAAATAATGACCTCTTTTCATAAGAAGGTAGCACTGGTATTTGTACGCGCCGGCCTGCCTATTAAACGAAAAGAGTGGTGTGGCGGAGTTCCCGAGGCTGGCCAAAATGTTTCTAAATGGTCTAGCAGGTACCCCAGTTATTAAAAAGGCTAGTGTTTAAAGAAAATGCTGAAATGTGACCTTTAAAAACTAAATGCACATAAGCGAATTTAATGATGCGATTACTATTTTGGTCTACAGGCTAGTAGTATTGTTTGAAGAGTGATTCAATATATTCTGGTGCTATAGTTCTCTATATCTCTCAAGAAGCTAAATAAAGTAAGAATAGGTATATAAAGTATAAATTATTCATGTGCTGATAGACAACTCACTAAATATAGGAACACATAAAGTTTGGAACACAATAAATAAGAAGCACTAAGAAAATATTGTTGACAGTCAACCATAGAAAAGGTGGTGCAAGTTTGTTTTAAAAAAGGACGTAGTCACTGGGTAGTAGACAGGAAATAAAAAATATATAAACTGATAACCTTAGCGTAACACTTCTTTATAAACAATATTAGCGGTGTTCCCCATACAAACTTTGCACCCCTTTTTAACCCTCTTAGAGGTGAAATTTTCCAAAACGCTGAAATTACTTTTATTGTATTTGATTAAGTAAGCTATCTACAAAGTTTCAAGTCTCTAGTTCAAAAAATAAAGTTTCTCCCATATAAACATTGCACCTTTTTTTAACCCCCTTAGGGGTGAAATTTCCTAAAACGCTGAAAGTACTTTTTGTGTTTTTGAGTAAGTAATCATTCTACAAAGTTTTAAACTCCAAAAAAAAAGTTTACCCCATACAAACTTTGCACCCCTATTTAACCCTCTTAGGGGAGGTATTTCCAAAAATCCCTTCTTATCCCTAGCCCACGTTATAAAAGTAACCTACCGTGCAAAAATCAACTCTCTAACATTAGTAGTTTCGGCTGTGCGTTGATGAGTCAGTCAGGACTTCCTCTTTTATATATATAGATTTATAATTTACCATCGATTCGTTTACTATAAATACGACCTTGAAACGGCCACATTATACATCATTTTAAAAAGCATTGCAGTTTATTTGAGTAACGATATTAAATGACATAAGATTCCGTATCTTAGCTTTTGATGGCCTAAATATATCGTCATTTAGATAGATAACGCTGTAATGTGTGTTAAAGTGTGATAAATAAGGTCAGATCGCTTGATTCGAGCACGTATATATTCTATGTTTCCTTGACATTGATATGATTTCTTAGTTAATAACTTAATAAATAGTAAATATGGAATATTGATATTGTGCTCCCAATAATAAGTTCGTTAATGGATTGGAAGTTTCGGGTGCGGTGGGAGTGGCGAGACGAGGGGCACATATAGTGATATTTTAACCAATATTTCAGACTTCTGACCTTAACGGAAATCAACTTCAACACTGGCAACACGTGACACAATATGTATTTTTCACTGTCCAAATCATCGCGTTCAACCATAAAAAAACCATAAGCGTCTGAAATTCTGACACTTATGCACATGAAAAAAAAGCGATGTTTGCAGTTTTAATTACATAAAGTCAATAAGTAGGTAATCATGATAAAAAACAAAAGAGGGTAAATCGCCAATTACACCTTTCAATAACTGGCCACCTCATACTAAAAATGAACTCTAAATATTCCCTACAATCAGAATAAATTTTAGTAACGGGTTATTCTCATTTTTTTGTTAACTTTCTATGGACCTCAAAACAAGACTATTCACTTAGACAAAAAACTTTGTTTATGAAGTTGTTACTGCTTCTTTTGAGGTTCTTAAACTTCATTTGTTCTTAAATTTCAAGTGTTTTGTCCCGCCTTTATGGAAATCCGCCTTTATCACACCAATTTCTAAATTATGTATATTGTCGAAAGTTATGGAAAAAATAGTGTATAACCAAGTGTCCTGCGCTCTTAAGAATTCGATTAGCTCAAACCAACATGGTTTTTTGAAGGACCGTTCCACTGTATCTAATCTCGTTCTCCTTAATGAGTATGTCACTGATGCTATGGACAATGACACTCAGGTTGATGTAATCTACACTGATTATAGTAAGGCATTTGACCGAATTGACCATGGTATCTTACTTTCCAAGTTATACGACATCGGAATCAGCGGCGATTTGCTGAGATGGTTTTCTTCCTACATTGACAATAGGTCTCAAGCTGTTGTAGTTAATAATTATATTTCGGGATGGGTTACTATCCCCAGTGGTGTTCCCCAAGGTTCTTTGCTCGGACCATTGCTTTTCAATATTTTTATTAACGACATTAGTAAATGCTTTATACATTCCAAACTACTTTGTTTTGCTGACGATATGAAGGTTTTTAGAAGGGTAAAGTCGACCAGTGACTCACTATTGATCCAGTCAGATCTCGAGCGACTTGATGATTATTGTCAGAAAAATAAGTTAGATTTGAATCCATTGAAATGCTTTTCTCTAACATTCTCAAGAAAGCAGAATTTAATACCGACTATTTATAAACTTAAAGGTCAACCTCTGAACAAAGTCCAATCTATGAGAGACTTGGGGGTGGTACATGATTCCAAACTTTTATTTGACACTCACATTGACACTATCGTTAGTTCTGCTTTAAAAACACTAGGTTTTATAATGCGTAGTTCTGTCCATTTTACTCAGGCCAAAACACTTAAGATTCTGTTTTGCTCCTTAGTTCGGAGTAAACTGGAGTATGCATCCCAAATAAAAATATTACCTTTTTGCTTAAAATCACAACTGGCGGCATTGACTGTCCCGAACTGCTCAAGGAATTATCGTTTGTGACTCCTTCTCGGTCCAAAAGGCACTTCCCCCCTATCTCACTGAGGCGTACATCATCCAATTACAGACGGAATAGTTTCCTTAACCGCGCTAGTCGCCATTTGAATAATACGACGAAAGATCACGATATTGATATATTTAATTGTGTAATTCGTTCCGTGAGGCGAAATTTAGCTAATGTGTTTTTTGATTGAGCGATTTTTATAACATGCTTGTGCAGTATTGTTATTGTGTATTAGGTAGGTACTTAGGTTGTCAGCCCATCAAGGCTCTCAAAGTTAAGGTTTAAAAGTTTAAGTTTGTAGATTAACGAATGTTCATAGTTTTTACATATATTTGCTGCAAATGCGCGTCGGTACATCGATGTGCGCTGTTTACTTAAGTTTATGTTTTATGTACAGCAACTATTTGTGAGTTCCTGTAATTGGCTCTGTATTTCTATTTCAGTTTCTATATTTAGTGTATTAGCTGTTGGTTCTCCTAAAATAAATAAATAAATAAATTTGATTTTGTTTTTCAAGCATTAATATTTGTCTAAATGGTGTCGAAACAAGAAACGCTGCGAAAACGGTTGAACATTTTTATAATTCAAACTATTCTGCCGTCATATCGAAAAAGGGCGCATCTAACATTTTTGTCAAAAATGAGTTCTATACATATTCGGAATCAATAAAAAAAGACGGATCTACCAGTATTTTTAAATTTGACTAAAGATGAACAGAACCCTGTGAAACCTACAATCAAAAAAGACGTATCTGCGGGATACCGCGTATACAACGAATGAGAAAAGGTATTTCTGATGTATGCTAAAATAAAAAGACCCATCTAAGCAAAAGCGTTTTATTATTTTAGAAAAATATTGACATTTTCATAAAAATAAATGGCGCTTCTACACGATAATATGAAGAAAAGACGGTTCTGCGTAGTTGCGCCTTTTCATCTTAGTGAAATCACCATTTAAGTCACAATAAGTCAGGCGCAAGTGTCAGTACCGTCTTTTCTACGTAGTAAAGTTAAGCGTGCGGGGTAAAGGTGGTTTTCCACCGGCGAGGCGTGGCGGCGCGTGGATGGGCGAGAATTGAAATTAGTACGGCAAATTTTCAATCCCCGCCACGCGCATCTTCGGTGGAAATAGTAAGGCGACGCGTGGATGCGAGGGGCTTGAATTGAAATATTTGTTTGTGTAAAAATGAACCTTATTGCTTTTAATATAGGGTAGAGATTAAATCTGATTTTTCCACCGGCGGAGCGGGCAGCGGAGTGGCGAGGCGAGGCGTGGAGAGACGAGACCGGGCGGGAATTTTATTTTGTATTGCATTTTTTCAATTCCCTCCCAGCCCCAGCGCATCTTCGGTCGGTGGAAATAGTAGGAATTGGAGAGGATGTGCGGTGCGGGACATGAATTGAAATATTTGTTGGTGTAAAAATTAACCGTCTTGCTTTCTTTTTTACATAGAAAACTATCGTGAGTCTCAGACATATTAAAATACTTAAACGGGGGGCTTAAACGGGGGGGGGGTTAACGGGTGTTCGTTTGGCCGCCGCCGCGGCTGATCGTCTCTCCTGATGATGAATCGCGTACCGATTCGAAACATGTCGAGCGTTATTCGACTTCTACGACGTGAGTAAACCCGTTTAAGTATTTTAATACGTCTTGCTTTCGTCAGATTATAAATTAATTAACAGAAAAACCGCTTCACGCGATCGATAGGCGTTTTGTTGTTCGTTCTTATATTTATATATTATAGTTTACGTGAGGTTTGGCACCGACTTCGAAGTTTGAGTCAAATGTAATCTGTACTTGAACGGGTTATTTTTGGCTTTTTAATTTTACTGAAGTCGGTTCAATTTTTGTTAAGAATCTTTTTTTTTGTGCTTTTTAGTGATTCATATAAGAGTTCTAGTGGCCATCTGTGGTGTTCATCATCAGTTTCCTTACACCAAATCCTATTTACTGAATGTAAATTCTTGACTTTATCAATAAATTACCGAAAGCACCGTACATGTCCCTATAACATTTGAAGAGTTCCCTCGATTTCTCCAGGATTCCATCATCAGATCCCGACTTAGTGCCAACGGGACCAACTCGGCTATACCCTTTCGATTAAAAAAAAAATTGAAAATCGGTTCACGGTTCTCGGAGATATCGAGTAACATACATACAAAAATAAAATAAAAAAATTAGTTCGAATTGAGAACCTCCGCCGTTTTTTGAAGTCGGTTAATAATGGCTTGTTGCGCAATAATTAATTGTTCAAACACTTCCAATAAAATTGGAGCTGTTAATCGAGGTATTTCCTTTCATTGGTATGTACAATTTGTCCTTAAATATCTGTTATTAATTTCAAAACTATTTATTTTATTATTTTCATCGAAACAGAAGCGGGCGGTTGTCTCTAACGCTAGCTTTCCATTGCGGCTTTAATTTGACGAGCCAACCTTGGCGTGCATTCAAAGCCAGCGATGTTAAAATATGCTATTCAAAGATTCAAACTGTCGAGTCACGTTCAAGGTCGATTTTTCATTTTTTCTGTCAAAAGTAAGAATAGTGCTGCTGTACACTGCGATTTTCTTATTCGATTAAAATCGATTTTGAAAACAGGGGAAATGATAATTACGTTCTTACATTATTATGCAGCTATACATATAATGTAAGTACATATTGCAATGCAAATATTATTGTGACTGTTTTTGTTTGTGACGGCGGCTGGGCCGCGGCGCGGAGCGGTGGGGGTGGCGATGCATAGAATCAGTGCCGTGTTCGAATCGATTTGTGAATCGATGTCGATGTGATCTTGATATATTTCTGTGACTTTATCAATTGAAATAATAATTGCTTTGCTTAGAATATTTATTGATAGTATGATGATAAAAGGTAATTAGGAAAGTGTTTTTTTACAAATTCCATTAATAGTACATTACTGCAGAGGCCGCGAAATAGGGAATTTTTGGCCGAGTAGTAATAGATGGCCGAGTGATAACGAGGCCATCTAGAGATACGAGGCCGACAACAATCCCTGTTCGCGCCGAGGCTTGTATAGTGCTTTTCTCAAATAAATCCAAGGAAGTAATACAAAAAAGGAAATAGTAAAAAAAAAAGATGTGCCCCAAAATCAACAGGGATTGAAAAATACTTGTAGCGGTTAGAATTACAAAGTTTTTGATCATTGAAATTTGGACGGCTGTGGCCGACGTGGCGTCAGGGGCACGATTTTTTGTTGACGGCCACAGCCGACTGTGGCGGTCAAAAGGTTAAGGATATAAATGTGAATTGATTTATTTGATAGTAGGTGGCTTTGTGGTAATAAAAAAATCATTAAGAGTACATTCTCGTTAAAAAAAAGATTGTTTTAAATAAATATTTTAAATTTTAAATTGTATTTTTTCCTACCTTATACAAACAACTAGTTTTTCCATAGTACTGACAGCTTTTCTGTAGTTGGTATCTTTTTTTTTAATGTGGGTTTCAATCATGGCATGTACCTCATACAACCTTTGTCTTGACATTCTAAAGGTAGTTTCAAAACTTTGGTCATCTAGAGTCATAAACAAAGTGTTAAACTCCCCATGCTCATTATGATATTTTATATGATTTCGAATCCAGTAACGGTGAGTTCGGTTTTTTGAAAGCACTATGAGATTATTTCTTCTTGCATTATCCTCATCCGATTCTTCTTCCATTAACATATTTAATAGTACTAATTCACGAGACATGATAAGCAATCACGTGTGTATTTCACTGCGAACTTAACAGCACTACATCGTCTACATCTACGTCCAAGCCTATACAGTCTATGGCGCGGCGGTCGCGCGGTAGGTCTTCGCACATTATAATAACTCAACGACGACTCGATTCTATGCTAAATATTGAAATTTAAGCCCTATGTCATATTTACTAGGTTTAATTTCAAAAAATGATATTAGTAGTGGACGACGCGTCGTACATTTTTTGTAATTAAACCTAGTAAATATGACATAGGGCTTAAATTTCAATATTTGGCATAGAATCGAGTCGCCGTTGAGTTGTTATAATGTGCGAAGACCTTAATGTCAACCGCGAGCTCGGTCAGGCACGCGAGGGCTCGCGATAGCTATTAATGCCAATTTTTAGTGGAAAAGGGCCAGCGCGATTTCAATTCTCGCCCATCCACGCCCCGCCACGCCTCGCCGGTGGAAAACCACCTTAAAGGGGGCTCGCGGTTGGATATCAATTCAATCAGATGCGCCCAGGCAGTTGAAGGAAACGTTAAGGTTTTCTTTAAATTATAATCATAAATTTAAGACTCAAACTCCTGTCGGTGTAGCTGATAAAGTATGTATACTCTAACAGGGTGTTTTTCAACCCACGCCATAATGCGGTTATTTAGAGGTACCTACTACTTTACTGACAACGACACATTTTTGGTAACTAACGCTGAAAGTCAGTGAATGTCACTGATGTAAGTAAACAAAGAGGAAACATGACTTTTTAGATATTCCATTTTAGAATTTTTTCATAATAAAGCCAAAACTGTTCACAATGATAAAAGTCAAGTTTTTTCAATAGAATTCAGTAATTATTTCTCAAGAAGAACGAAGGATTGAGCAGCATTCCGGTAAAAAATGTTTTCAGTTTGGTCTGTGATAAATCGATACTGACGTTTAATAATATAACGTATGCACATTATTGCCATATGAAAGCTGTTTGTAGCGCCTTTATCCCTGGACCAGACCGGACTTATGGTGTTCAACCATTTACTGTTAAATGCTTCACCAACACCACATTTCGAAGGTTTTCCGTACCTTCCCTTACCTTTGCGTCATGAACGATTTTCACACCCATAGAAAACTATGCACCCCATAAAAAAAAATCGTTTGTTATTTTTTATTTTCTGGGATATATTTGCGGTCATTAAATTATTTTTAATTTTAACAGCCACGTTTGCTAAACCTATTCTTGCTTTGATGTCTGGTGTATATTTTGAGTCTACTGTAATAAATATACATAAATATATTAGTTTGCTTTTCTTTAAATTTAAAGGGTTGTCGTATTAAAATATACATTTTCTTCAAAGGAGACAAGTACAATCATTAAAAAAACGGTCATATAGAAAAGGCATACATAAGCTAAAATCAGTTGCTTCAAATAGCTTTTGACGTTTTCGGAAAAAAATACACTTGTACTTTTTATTAAAACAAATAAAAAGTCGTCAATGCAAGAATTCCGTTTTGACATTTATAAAGCGATAAAACTAAAACTTATTTGTAGGTAATGTAACTAAAAAAAAAGCAATTGATTACTTCCTTCACTTCAACAATAATGTACCAAGTATTAGGGCTGGTCAAAAATAAAAAATCAAAATGCGTTACAGACGTATCTGCTTTTTTCTTTTTAAGTAGGTCGATGTTTTACTTACAACCTACGTTAAAAAGCAGTTAATGGCTATATGCGTCCTTTTTATTTCGTTAACTAAAATGCGCTATGCGTATTATTACTAAGTAAAAAAGAAGTTTTAATAAATTACTACGCTGAAAAGACGTTTCTAGCCAGATACGCCTTTTTACTGTAGTATAAAAGTATTTATTTGTATTTTTTTTACTAAGAGAAAAGATAAAATATCATTTATTTATTATTAAATGTTATCCAAATTGGATTTGGCATATCAATCCCTATAGCTCAAATGCTTCTACGCGTTTTTGCATTAAAAAAGTGTCACATTTTTTATATTCTTTCACGCAGCGAATTTTTTAATTTCAAATTTACAAAATATTTTTTTTCTCCGTTTTCAAGTTTATGTAGAAGCGCCCTATTTCGATATGACGGCAGTATAACTGGGGTAAAACGTCTACTGTAGATCATTTTAGTAAAGAATATGTACTGAGTCTCCACTATTTATAGAATTCTTGCATCCTTGACGATAGATCACAAAAGTGGTAGCGGGCGACCAGCGAAGATAATGAATGACCAAGAGAAGGATGAACCTACTCCAAAGCACTTTTAACGATAATAATCCTATGAGCCAACGAGATGCCGCGAGAAAAAATAAAGTGTGCCCAACCGTGCACTTGTTCGTTCTTGAAAAAGAGGTCTGAAATGCCGCAAGAAGGTGAGAGCACCGGAATACACTGAACAGCAAAAACTGACTATTATATCACAGTGTCGCTGGATGATCCGAAATTACAAAGGAAAATCATTAATTTTGGACGATGACAGTTATTTTCCTTTGAGTAAAACACATATACCTGGAAATGACCGATACTACACCAGCAATAATTTTACAACACCAAACGATATAAAACACAAGTATAAGCACAAGTTTGAGCAGAAAGTTATGCTTTATGTGGCTATATCCGACATAGGTCTTTCGAAACTGTCGTTCAAACCGAGTGGTTTAGCGGTCAACCAAAAAGTATATTTATTTTATTTCTAATATTTGTTGTCCACTTTGTGTATGTTAACGAATAAATTTTTATTCTATTCTATTCTATTCTATATGAGAGCGAATGCTTGAAAAAAGACTGATAGCATTTATTCGCAAACATCACTCCAATCAATATATCAATCTTGGCATATCTGTTTCACTCTTTTTAGTGAGTATTTTTATATATTGTATACATTATAAAGAGTACTATAATTAATAAAAAATAATCAAGTTCATTCTTTGCTCAGCTATTTGCTTATCCGGCCCTCCGGTGATCGTAGGGCTGGCTCGTTCCTCGCCCAACGCATTAGCATTGCCATCCAGCAAGGTCAAGATCATAAGTTTCTTAACGTTTAGGTATATACTTATTTTAAATATATGTATTTATCTATTAAAACACTGTCCACAACTTATCTGCTTTGCCCAATGGTTGACTGGTAGAGAATATCCGATGGCATTAATTGTACAATCTGTTTTTCATTTGTGCAATAAAGATTTAATAAATGAATACTGTATCAACAGTGTAAAATCCAGCACTCGGCACTCTTTCGGTATCCTCAGTGTAATCAGAGTTTCAGAGAGAATTTGCGACGCCAACCGTCAATATATTAATTAAATTCCTATCGTTCTTCCGCCTTTAAATGAGAGAGTACCTACCTACCTACACCTACCGTAAAATTCATAATTTTATAACTTACACGCAGGCAAACGATAAGAACAAAAATATTAAACATTTAGAAATAAACCCACAACTCGATACTGGTATCTTTTGAAATAAAATTTTATATTGAACATTAACCTATAAGCAAAGATTTACAAAATATAAAATGCATAGTATATTAAATAGTTTTATTTGAATGTGTAACACATCGTCATGAGTCGTATTGTCGCGGAAACCGAAGATTATAAAATAATAATAGCTCTACTTCTAGCTATTAAATATAGCTTTTCACATAAAAAGTGTATGTCTTCTCTTATGTAGCTAAATAGGTACATATCGTAGTTCATATTGAGAAAACTTGTGCAATGCATGGTAAAATTTACGGAGGAGGGTGCCATGGAGCTGCACACTGTAAATTGTATAATATAGAATTAACCGGGAGTACAACAAAATACAGCGATGATTGGCATCAGAATCTAGACACGCGGCAGCATGTCCAGCCAAGTTCACCCCAGGAACGGGCGGGCAGCAGCCGTGTGTATATTACACGAACCGTTTGGAGCCACTTTTGACCCATCAATAACTCCAAATCTACTTAACATAAAAAATTGATATGGTTTATGTATTTAGAGCGTTTAGAACAACTAGAACCCCTAATTTCATAAATAAATAGAAAAAGTTATTGAGATATTAAAGTCCAAAAAACGGCAATTTTAACACTGACTGACTGACTGACTGACTTAGTGACTAGTAATCAAAAACCTAACCCACTTCCAGGTGACCTACAAAAGTGAAATTTGGCATTCAGTTTATTAATTGTGTGTGTACACATATAAAAGTCGAAAAAAGTGATTTCTCAAGTTTTATTATTATTATTATTTATGCTTGTTACCTCAGAACTCCGTCAATTATTAACCGATTTGGAATGAATTTTCTTTGTTTGAAACACACACACACACACCAAATAAACAGAAAACGTGGAAGAAAAATTGCAGGTAAGGTATAGGCAATTCACTCTAAGTTTCGGAGGTACAAGAGAAAATATATGGAAAATAGCACACAAAAGACAACTAACAACGTAAACGTAGGAAAATAAAGTAATTAACAAATAATAAATAACTAATTTACACATCATAATAATTTCTGTACAAAAAGTAATGATATCCCATCAAAAACATAAATGTAAAATGAGAGCCAAGTTCAATATCGCGTGCGACGTTGTCGACTTCACCGAAAATTGTGAGCTAAGTTTACCTAAACTTATATGGAAAAATAGGTATGATATTTCAGAACTTTGGTCATGAAGACTGTATTCAACGACGTGCCCAACTAGCACACAAGCGAATTATACAGCCATTGTGCAGCCTGGTAGTTGTATAGGAGTCGTTCAAGTGCTGTACAATATTCCTTAAGACGTACAGTAGCATTTTGGAAAACCCTTTAACAGTAGGTGGTACTGTAGCCGATTAATAGCAATGGAATAGCTTATGGTGGTATAAGAGCATTCAGTACCGCAGCAAGACAGCCATGAGAAGTATTATGGAGTTCATGTAAACCATTGTGCCACCATAAGACGTAAAGGAGTGCTTTAGTAGGCAAAAGAGTTTAAAAAGAGTTATAAGTCGCTTTAATGGCGCTTAAGAGCGTACAGAGACATTTTACAAAGCCAGAGGTTCTTTAACGGAGTTGTGTTCGGCTGTTGTAACACTTATTTATAACAGAGTTAAGTAGCGCTAGAATAGCGCCTTAAGCGCTATTTGTGAGAATTATATGGCTACTGTACGGCTTTTAGTTGTATAAAGAACCATACGAAGTATTTTATACAGGCGTGGGAGTTACAGAATAGTCTTATGGCACCTTAAGTGTTTTAATAAAATCCATTAGCGCTCTTGTAACTTCTATCTACAAAGGAGAAACATAGCTTCATATTAGAGCTCGAAGCGCTATATTAGAGATTTATAGCACGGAATTGTGACGTAAAGCTGTAAAACGTTAGGTATATGTTGCTTTATGCAGCCCAAGGCGGAGGAATGAACCTTACTGGCACTTTTATGTCGTTTACAGACGTATAGTAGAGTCATTATGCAGCCAATAACTGATCTCTCAGTTCAGTCTTACTAGTCTCAGTTTTGTCTTAAAATTTAGTGAGTGAGCCAATTTGGAGCGGTGACTCACTCGGTCAACAGGTAATTTTAACATTGAATTCATACTTGAATTGACTTTCAAACTTTTTAATATAAAACGATGGACCCCTAAAATAGTTTTATAAAAGGATACCTTGAACACCATTATACAACTTTAGGTTCTTAATATTAATCGCAAAAACCTGCTGTGCCACCTAAGTAGTTGAATAGCACAACTATAACACTACTGTTAAACCTATAAGTCTACAACAGCAAGCACTACAGCCGTTGTACGACTCAAACCTGCATAATAGATATAGCCAACACTGAAAGCTGCATGATTGAGACGCCATTAATTTGTTTAGTAAATGTGTTTTTTAAGGTTATGATGAAGTTTTGGACATCGTATATATGCGTAATTTGTAACTATTAATGTAATTAAAGTCAGTACTTTTCACACATCAAACCGTACAAAACTGTTTGTAACCTTAAAAGTCTTCTTTTTGCTAAAACACAATTTTGTAAACAACGCAGAAATATATTTAATGCATTAAAAACTGAATAATACGAGGGCGCATGAAAATTTTGACTAGAATACACGTATACATTGACAGTAAACTGGCACTCGCACGGATATTTAACGGCACGTCGAAGTAAAACAATGCTAAACTTTGTTATTATACGAGTACCTATCATCCACAGATCCCATTCGTATCGTTCCTTTCACTTCAATTGTCACTGCACTTCACTTTCTTTGATTTTATGAAAATATATTTTGTGTTGCCCACAGTAGACCTATTAAATTACTAACTTAGAACCCAGAGATTTAATATAGCAGTATTAGCGGTACAAATTTAGGTAAAGGTGGCGTTACGGCGCTACAAGCACTTTTTCAAAATCTCATAGCGCTGATCATCCCTTTTAAACCACTTCTGTAGAGCCATTATAACATACATATCCGACCACTGTAGAGCTATTGTAGAACTATAAGCTGTATAATTTGGGGCCTAATTGGCGCTACAAGAGATCTATATCTGGATATAGAACCACTATAGCACTTATTTAGGAGCCTAAGGAGTTATCAAAATCCTTTATCCGGCTACTATACGGCTTCTTATAGCGCTTGTGTGCTAGTTGGGTGGTTACCAATAATAAACATCATAATAATTTAAGTAACAATATTTTGTTTATTGTAAACAACACAGTCACAGGATCGCATTTCAAAATTCAGTATTCATGTCAGACCCACCAAAATGAAACGGCTTCAAAATGAAGATATTGTTGTATACATACAGCAACATCCGACTAAACTGATGGACTATTAGAACGGAGCATTTGTATAGGCAGCGGGGTGTCAAGCAGTTTTACACGTGTCAACAAACATCCCATCAATTTGATTTAGACTCAACTAAACATTATTATCAGTAGGATGGGAACCTCTAGCTTATTGTAGTAGCTTTGCTGTCTTGTAGTACCCTAGTACCTACTTACCTACATTACCTAGCTACCAATGGCATAATGAGTGATGTCATCATGAAATTTTGTAATTAATTCAAACATAATATATCAATACTCAAACATAATTTTAATTTCATATCGTGTTATCGTTTTTTTATTAAAATCGCACAAGGTACGAGCAAGATAGATATACAATCCGAATCGTTAACTGATTTTAATCGTATTGTACTACTCAGGCACATTTATTTTCTAGCAGGAAGTGACAAATCTGTATAAAATTGTTGTTATTAGTGATCGACTAACGAGCAACTATTGATGTAGAAAAAAAACTCTAAATAAAAGTTAATAGTTCTGTTTACGACTGGCGAATAGGAGTAAACAAGTTAAGTATACTCGTAAATTGCTCAATTTTCAACGCGTTAATATTAAAAACATACTTGTCGACAAGCAACTTCTTGAAGGCAGAAAAGGATAAACTCCGCAAGTCAGGTCCCTTGAATTTGTAATTTATATTTGGTGAAGGTCATTCATTACGGCTCAGCCTAAAAGCGAGTCCAGTGTATCGAAGGTAAAAAGGGAAAATCCTCGAAAAATGTGATAAAGTTATTTTTTCATTTTAAGTACTTCAAGGCACTTCTTTCGATACATTAAAATACCTACAATGCCAACATTAATTGTGTTTGTTAAACAAGGCTGCGTACTAGCGCCCACACTCTTCGCCCTTTACTTTGCAGTTGTAGTCAGAGATGCCCTGCAGGATTTGGCTGATGGCATCCGCATTCGTTTTCGTACTGACGGCAGTGTTTTTAATTTGGCTAGGCTGAGGGCACGCACAAAGGTATCTCATGCTACCGTCACGGAGATAATGTACGCAGATGATCTTTGCTTTGTGGCGGATTCCCCAGATGGCCTACAAACGCTAATGTCGAGTCTTAACGAGTCATGTCAACGTTTTGGCCTTAAAATAAGTATTTGTATAGAATCTTTTTATCGATTCTATATTTTTTTTTTTTTTATGTGGTAATACCACATTTTTATTTTTATAAATTATGACACAAAGGTAAATTAAGAAAGAAAAATTGAATGCGATCTAACTCCACCCCGCTTCGATTGTAGTTAGATCGCATTCAATTTTTCTTTCTTAATTTACCTTTGTGTCATAATTTATAAAAATAAAAATGTGGTATTACCACATAAAAAAAAAAAATATAGAATCGATAAAAAGATTCTATACAAATATTTAGAACAGCGCCATCTCTCTCGCAGTCTTCAAACTTGCTGTAAAGCAATGGGGATTGGGGATCGTGCGTGTAAAACGCACATCCTAGGGTATGGCTAATGCGCAATAAGCATTTCAAAAAACATATATGACGCAGAGGGCGCTCCAGTAGCGTAAAGGATTAAGGGATGAAAGATTTGGTGTGACTGACGTAGCGGTCGAATAGCTCAGTTGGGAGAGCAATGCGCCGGTAACGCAGAGGTCGCGGGTTCATACCCCGCTTCGATTGTAGTTAGATCGCATTCAATTTTTCTTTCTTAATTTACCTTTGTGTCATAATTTATAAAAACTTAAAATAAGTGTGAAAAAGACAGAAGTAATGGGATCTGATCTACTAATGCCAATAGACATCAAACTCGGGGATGACTCACTTAAGCGGGTGGACCGCTTCAGATATCTGGGGAGCACAGTAATGTCTAAGTGTCACCTTGATGATGAAATTAATAGCAGAATTGGAGCGGCTGCTGCAGCCTTCGGGAAGCTTCGTCTCAAGGTGTTCCGTTCACACGACTTAAAGCTCCCAACCAAGATCTCTGTGTACATGGCTATTGTATTGCCCAATCTTCTGTATGCCTCCGAAACTTGGTGCCTTTATCGTAAGCATATTCGCACTTTAGATAGGTTTCATTTGAAATGCCTGCGTGACATTATGAACATCTCTTGGTCGGACCGTGTCAGAAACACGGTGGTTCTACGGCGCGCTAATATCAGCGGTATCGAAGCCTATCTTGACAGCTCTGTCGCTTGTCAATGTCATTGTCTTGGCGTCTTGGCCATTCCTTACTCTAAGGTCTTGGCGTTGAAAGCGCTTACGCTGCATTCAGATTAAGAGTGCAGTCGTGTGTGTGCGGTTCACCGTGGCGTCACGTATCTAGACACGCGGCAGCGTGTCCAGCCAAGTTCACCGCAGGAACTGGCGAGCAGCAGCCGTGTGTTATATTACACGAACCGTTTGGAGCCACTTTTGACCCCCCAATAACTCCAAATCTATTTAACATAAAAAAATGAAATTTGGCTTATGTATTAAGATCCTTTAGAACAAGTAGAACCCCAAATTTCATTAATATAGGTTAAATAGTTATTGAGATATTAAAGTCCAAAAAACGGTATTTTTATCACTGACTGACTGACTGACTGACTGACTGACTGACTGACTGACTAGTAATCAAAAACCTAACCCACTTCCAGGTGACCTAGAAAGGTGAAATTTGGCATCCAGCTTAGTAATTGTGTGTGTATACATATAAAAATCTAAAACAGTGATTTTTTTATGTTTTTTATTATTATTATTATTATTGATGGTTGTTGCCTCAGAACTCTGTCATTTATAAACCGATTTCGAAAATTCTTTTTTTGTTTGAAAGATATACTAGAATAGCATATACTTACACTCACACGCACACACTTACACATACATGCACATAAAAATCCAATACGTACTAACCGTTTTGGAAAACTCTTTGTTTGTTCAAAACTTTCAAAAGATGTACTAGAATAGCACACAGAACTAATTAACAAATAATAATTAAGTAATTTACACATCATAATAAATTCTGTACAAAAAGTAATGATATCCCATCAAAAACATAAATGTAAAATGAGAGCCAAGTTCAATATCGCGTGCACTTCGCCGACAAAAGAATTGAGATCTGCAAGGGTGCCAAGTTCTTTGCTCTAAAATTTTTAGATACAAGGACATGCGACATACTCAATGCATTTATTTTACTTGGGGTGTAATTCAATATCAAGACGTGACTTGGCTAGTTTTAAAATATAAATTTATATTATAAATCAAAATCAATCAAATCATTAACCTATTTTCGTAAAGGTAAGTACGCAAGTTAGTGTACGTCTTGTTACTTATACTGTTAGCTTGATAATGAACTATGACTATGAATATGTTACTTTTATAAAATTTAGTTAGTTTATGAAAACTAGCCAAGTCAAATCTTGATATTGAATTACTCCCCAAGTAAAATAAATGCATTGAGTATGTCGCATGTCCTTGTATCTAAAAATTTTAGAGCAAAGAACTTGGCACCCTTGCAGATCTCAATTCTTTTGTCGGCGAAGTGCACGCGATATTGAACTTGGCTCTCATTTTACATTTATGTTTTTGATGGGATAGGTTTCACCGGAAGACCAGCGCTGGTTCCCGGGCCAGCATTTATGCTGAGGTGTGACCTTTTCGTGGCATACGCAACGATTTAATTTTGTTTTTATTTCTTATTTTTAGGTGTCCACTGTGTATGTTAACGAATAAATTATTATTCTATTCTATTCTATTCTATCTAATGCGGCAACAGCTACGATGGTGTGGTCATGTCTCCCGAATGTCCGATAATAAAATCGCAAAGCGCATCTTTTACTCCGAACTGCAGGACGGCAAGCGGAAACAGGGCGGCCAATTCCTGCGATACAAAGATGCACTAAAGCGCCATATGCGGAAAGGTGACATTGACCCATCGCATTGGGAGAACATGGCACAAGATCGGCCTAAGTGGAGGCAAACAGTGGCGGTAAGCGTGCAAGCCTTCGAAGAGAAAAGAAGGAGTGAGCTCGACGCTAAGCGCGAGGAGCTCAAGGCCCGACCAACAGCGGCCATCTTGTATAATTTTGTCGGTGGGGTGCTGACATGCAGCGAATGTGGTCGCACATTTGCTGCAAAAATTGGCTACGTCAGCCACCTGAGAGCTCATGAGCAACACTCTCATTAGCCAGCGTTCAGTCGCCGTGGCCGAAATCGGCCGGATGCAATGATACCTTAAACGCAATATAAAATTAGTAGTAGAATATTATTTTATTGGGTTTATCTCACCCAGAATCGAAATATTTTCGATTCTCAAGCTACCCTAACCTAACCTTCTTCGAGGAGGTTCTTCTTCTTCTCAATTCAAACTATTTTTTATTTATTCTTTTGTATGTATGTTACTCGATATCTCCGAAAACCGTGAACCGATCTTCAATTTTTTTTTATCTAAAGGGTATAACTCCGAGTTGGTCCCGTTGGCACTAAGTCGGGATCTGATGATGGAATCTTGGAGAAATCGAGGGGACATGTACGGCGCTTTCGGTAATTTATTGATAAAGTCAAGAAGAAGAAGAAGTCAGTTACATGCAGTAGGTAAATAGGAACTGATGATGAACACACATACGAATCATTAAAAAGCAAAAAAAAAAAAGTTAAAAACAAAGAACCGACTTCAGTAAAACTAAAAAGCCAACAATAACCCTTTCAAGTACTTTATATATTATAGTTTACGCGAGGTTTGGCACCGACTTCGAAGGGGAGTCAAATGTAATCTGTACTTGAAAGGGTTATTGTTGGCTTTTTAGTTTTACTGAAGTCGGTTCTTTTTTTTGTTATTTTTTTTTTAATATGTATATACATATAGGTTCTGTCCCACATTATAACATGCGAATTTTAAATAAAATAAATAAACTCATGAAAAATATTCAGTAATCTTCCGGTGTATCGAAATCACTACATAGTATAAAAAAAAGTCGATTCCTGCTGGCTCTTTGTCTGTCTGTCCCTATGTATGCTTAGATCTTTAAAAATACGTAACGGATTTTGATGCGTTTTTTTATAGATAGAGTGATTCAAGAGCAAGGTTTATATGTATAATTCATGCATAATTTATCAGCATTGCACCCGTGCGAAGCCGGGGCGGGGCGCTAGTATACAAATAAGTGACGAATCGTCACTGACGATAAATAGGTACTCGTATATTATTAATTATATTCGGATACAAAATGAAAAGCCACGCAATGAAATGTCAGAATCTTCACGTGTCTGCTCCAAGATAAGACATGTCATTTGTCTTCTTCACACGCAGCTTCCATGTACATGTACAAGAGAAATTTGGAGACTAAACTTTCGACAATTCTATTCTCTTTCATGTATACTGCTTTATAAACTTTGAAAATTATTTACCTACCAAAATATACTCTGAAAAAATAGGTACCAAACGCAGCGCCTTTGGCGGAGACAGATCACAAACGGTGTTTGTTTTACTCGTAGTTATTCACAAGATAAACTGTAAAAATTGGGCAAGTGCGAGTCCGACTCGCGCATGAAGGGTTCCGTACCATTATCTATAACAAGTTTGTTGTATGGGAGCCCCCCTTAAATATTTATTTTATTTTATTTTTAGTATTTATAGCGGCAATAGAAATACATCATATGTGCAGATTTCAACTGTCTAGCTATCACCGTTCTTGAGATACAGCCTGGTGACAGACGGACGGACGGACGGACGGACGGACGGACAGCCAAGTCTCAGTAATAGGGTCCCGTTTTTACCCTTTGGGTACGGAGCCCTAAAAATCATTATAATATTGATGACATTGTTTTTAATTTGTTGTGTAAGTTATTTGAGATGTAACTATAAGGATGTTTGAATTTCGACCGCGTCTTTTTTAGGGTTCTTTTTGCTTTGTCATTCCGCCGCCTGAAGGAGAAAAACCACAAGTGTTTTTTTTTGAAAAATTGACTTATTACCAGCAGTTATTTGAATATCTCTTATAGGCCATGATTTAGACAACCACAAGTGCATGCCATTTTGGGAAAATTGCTTCCTTTTTGAGGAAGAAAAAACACAACTTTATATTCAGAGACAGAAAAATGCTATTACTTTTGTTTTTTTAAATCTTTGACTCGAACTTGACCACAATATTTTTATCATAAGGAGAAAAAACCATAATTTTGATTTTGTCTAAACTTTTGCTGTTAAAAATACATAAGTTGACAAAAATGTTGTTTCTACTCAAAATTTTTCTTTTCATCAAGGATAGGTCTTCAAAAATGATATCGAGGTTTCTAAAATATTTTTTTCTAAACCGAATAGTTTGCGTGACAGACGCTTCCAAAGTGGAAAAAAGTTGCCCCCCCCCCCTCTAACTTCTAAAATAAGAAAATGAAAAATCTAAAAAAAACATATGATGTACATTACTATAAAAACTACAAACAAAAATTGTTTTGAACGAGATCTAGTAAGTAGTTTTTTAATACCTCGTAACTTTGCACCTAATTTATATGGGGCGCTATACATACCAGGTGCAAACTTAACTTAACCACTTAGGGATGGAAAGTGTTTGTTTGTACGGAACCCTCGGTGCGCGAGTCCGACTCGCACTTGGCCGGTTTTTTAGCTTCTAGAAAGCTAGCACAAGTGTGTACTTGTGTTCTTTTTTCTTAGACACTATAGTGAAAAACTAACACAAAAAAAAACATAAGTGCGTACTTATGTTTTTTATTCGTAGTAGCGAAATTTTTAATTTATTTATTCTACGAGGCAGAAACGGTTTTTTATAAATATCTAATTTAAATAATCAGATATTTGAAAAAATCGCTAGTCATAAAAATTCTAAGATGATTGTTTATAAAATAATAATAGTTTCAGCTTTGTACTTTGAACTTAGAGCAATTTAACAGAAGTGCAAAGTTTTTTAGTTTTATTTCGAAACTTACTTATTGTCACTAATGGTTTTTCTACTTGAGACGGCAGCATTGTCGGGTAATAATTAGTATCCAAATCGTCCGTCCCGCCGTTTCGACATGATTAGAGGACAAAAAAGAACACAGATGGCGCTGTAGGGTTGGTACGTTGCAGCGCGCTATTAATTTGACTAAAATAATGACCCCCTGTTTATAGAAAACAGATTTTCAATACAATTTTAGAATTTTATAGCATAGAAGTGAAGCGGAATGATTCTCATACAAGCACGAAGTACAACTCCCACGTACCGGGGTCATTGCCATTTTATCGCGTAAAACTACATCCCACCTAAATATAAATGAAAGAGCCAAGTTTGCTACAATCGCAGTGCTATATTGGTGTGGTGAAGCACACTTCACATAAACATCTGAGGTCAAACACGGACCTAAGTGTAAAGAGTATAATGGAAGTAATAAACAGTAAATATCAAGAGTAACCGAACGTGACTTTTCCCTTTAATTAATTTACAAGATTCAAACAGTCGCACTACTTTTAATTGCTGCGACATTGTCGTATACCTACGCATTTTAAACGGATTCTGTAGCTATCTTTAAGTATCGTACTTCCCCAAGTACTCGCAAGTTCACCACTATCCAAAGATTGTCTAGAAAAGATCGCTCTTTAGGGATAAGACGCCTGTTGTTTACTTCTAATTATCTTTCTTGCATTGTACCTATCTCCTGTATGTTTTGTGAGGTGTGCAGTAAAGAGTACTGTTTGTAAATCCGCCATTTGTAGTAGTATTGTAGAAATATTCTATACAATACTCAACTGTCGTATCTGTATTTCAAATAATTTCGTTTTATCGAATAATCAATGTGCAAAAAATATATTTCAAAGATTTTTAGTTCATCGAAATTTCGTACTAAAGAATATTCATTGATGGAATATTCACTGCTAACAGTAAAGTAGGTTAGGTTAGGTAAGATTTGAAAATACACGAGCTCGCGAGCCGAGCGAGCAAAGCGAGCGTGCTGCGGCAGCAGCTGACGAAGCACCAGAACTAAACCAGGTATTTATATGTACTTAACGAGCATATTATTTAAAGAAAATATATGAAAGAATATCAAATGAATTTTCCTTCAATGTTTATTCTTTAGTAAGTATGAAATCTTGATGAACATAAATTCTATGAAATGATTATTATGCAGTACGATTATTCTGTGAAACGATATTATTACCAAAAAAATTGTCTACGAAACAAAATTTTATTCAAAAACTTGACTGAGGAACGACGTACGACCGTTTAAATAAATATCCCGGTACATATTTTTATAGTCTGTCTATCCGTTCTTGCGTGATAAACCTGCAATTTTATTCTCAATTATTCAACCGTAATGGTGGTAAACAATTAACATACACTGTTTATTGTAATATTAACGTACAGCAGTGCGCTGTATGCTTTACATTTCACTGTTGTATGGTTGGTTTTTCGAATCATTACCCCGGTTATTTTATATAGTGCACCGGGGCAACTGGGTTTGATATAGACATATGTGTCACTGTTGTTCACATTATTATCTGCGCTGACCACTAGTGGAGTGCAGATGAGCCAGTCCTGTGATAAATTCGGTCCCTAATCCATTAATTATAGGTCATTCGGGGCGGGTGCGGCGACGCCAGTAATTGGCGGGGTAAAATGGAGCGTATACTGATTCAGATTCAGATTCATTTATTTCATGTGAAAATAACTGTATACATTTGCATTAAATATTCAAAAATATAAGTATTCACATCATGATCGTCAAAATAAAAATATAATAATAAAACTAACTATAACAATGTCAAGCACACGAAATGTTAACCATAATAATAATAATCAATATAATCTCCCAATAAGGATCGTCATCACAACTTTAAGTCATTAAACTAAAACAAAGCAAACTATCTATATACACAGAAAATAATAATCAGATGACATTTAATAATACAAAATAAAATACTGTGCATACATATTATCGCAGAATGCTACACAAATCAACGTAGTTCCAATGAAAACAACGATTTTACTATTGATCTTCTTCCTCTTCTCGTGTCGATGGTCTCATAATATGATACATATTTTATTATAGATTCTGGAGAACGCAAATAAAAATATAAGGAGCTACAAGATCTTCTATTTTTATTTTCGTTTATAGGAATAGAAACAGTAATCTCCTTTAAAATTTTATGAGCTAATTGGGTATCGAGGCTTTGTTTTCAATACACAAAGCTTCTGAAAAGGCGAGTTACTAATATACTTCATCATCATCATCATATCAGCCTATAGACGTCCACTGCTGGACAAAGGCCTCCCCCAAAGTTCTCCACAACGGTCGATCTTGCGCCACCCTCATCCAATTTCTACCCGCGATCTTAACCAGGTCGTCGGTTCACCTTGTTGGAGGCCTTCCAACGCTGCGTCTTCCGGTACTTATATACTTAGTACGTAATAAAACTTGTCAAAAATCAATAGAATAAAAAAATTTCATTTGGGTTTTCACACTCAATACAATAAATACTTTGTATGTACGTGTTCGAACACAGGCTAAATTGTTCATCACAAACCCTGTAGTATTTACAAACTTTGCTGCCACACTACCATGCCTCCAAATATTGCTACTGTTATTTACGACACAAACAGATAACAACCTACACAAACTAACTACTTATTTAGTTATCTAAGGGCTCCATCTGTGTACAGAGAAATGTAATCAAAGAACAATGAAAAAAAAATTGGGCATGTGCGAGTCCGGCTCGCGCATGAAGCGTTCCGTACCTATAATAAGATAATCTATAACAAGTTTGTTGTATGGGAGCCCCCTTAAATATTTATTTTATTTTATTTTTACTATTTGTTGTTATAGCGGCAATAGAAATACATCATCTGTGAAAATTTCAACTGTCTAGCTGTCGTTCTTGAGATACAGCCTGGTGACAGACGGACAGACGGACGGAAGGACGGACGGACGGACGGAAGGACGGACGGACGGACGGATGGACGGAAGGACGGAAGGACGGAAGGACGGAAGGACGGACGGACGGACGGACAGACGGACGGACGGACTTTTACCCTTCGGGTACGGAACCCTAACAAACATATTGAGGGAACTTGTAAACCACAACTGTTTTCAAGCGCTTTCGACAAGTCTATGATGAACTGATGCTATTTAAAAGAAGACACATTGGGCTAACTTTGTTACACAAAGGCCAGCGTAATAATGTATTGAAATGAAATGAAATGAAATGAAATGAAATGAAATGAAATCATTTAATTCGAGTAACAGGGTGACTCATATTATTGGTTAGTACACATCTATATCTAAAGTGTTAGTAAAAACATTACATACAATTACACAGCATAAGCGCTTTTTGACACATGCTGCTCACAGCAGTGTCTTATGTAAGGGCAGTCAAACCTATCCCCAATCGAGCGTAGGATGGGGTTGGGGCTGGCCCGCGCCCGGCGCACCAGGGATGTGCAGCGTTTGCGCATGGTCGCATAGAAGCAGTCGATGCCTGCTTCCGCAAACTTCCCTGATGCGCTACAGAAGCGGGGCAGCCCCACCAGCACCCGGAACGCGTTATTATATTGGACCCGGAGAGCCCCGTAGGTCCGTTGCGTAAAATACCTCCACAAACTACACCGAGCCGAGCACAAAATATTTCCGAACGTTGTATTTAATTCCGACATTGACTCGGCTGTAATCTTGGATGATTCCTACCCAATCCTTTTATACATCGACATGAAGCATTAGACAGATTATAGTAGTAGGGATTCGCCGATACTACGATACGGGGCGGACGGGCCTGATGGGCGGCATCCAGGGCGGATTTGGCGGACCACCAAACCTAAAAAAAAAAAAAAAAAAAAAAAAAAAAAAAAAAAAAAAAAAAAAAAAAACAAATAGCCCCCTACTTAGAGCGTTTGGAATAGGTCCCAGGACGCTCAGACAGCTCTGTCAAGACTTACAGAACGCCCTACGCTAACAATGCAACACCTTCCCCGACCCATCGACCCTTTTCTATTGTCTATCCGAGCTCGGGTTTTATTGCCCTCTCGGACGCCGAGCTCACTTTTATTACGGTCTACTATTGTTTCCCTCTTTTATATTTCTCTTTGGCTACAACTGTCTACAACTTCCTTTGCAAACGGTATACATCTTTTAAGAACATTCTTTAGGTAAAGCTGGACAAATACCTAAACATCTCATACCTAAACTATCACACTAGGTCCGTCACCTTGGTTCTTATTGGAATCGCTGTTTCAACGCAGCCTGTCTCACATCGTGTCTTTACTCCAGGTTTCTTACTACGTGATATGTGCTACGGTGTACGTATCACTAATCTAAGCTAACCTATGCTAGATCACAATTCTAACCTAACCTAACCTAAGCTACAGGACTACGCCCAGATAACGCAGGATACGTTACTTGACTACTTAACTTCAGGTAGCCTTACTTCAAAGTATGTCTCTTGTTACTCACTACATATGCTGCATTTGGAACGTTGTTCTATTTATATATTTTATCTTGTTCAACTTAACATTACTTCTAACTTAACTATCACTTAACTTCAAAAACTAATTTTGAAGAACTGCTTTATATACTTACCTACTTAAAACCAGCTACGAGCACAGCACAGTTGTTTTGGTCTTAAGAACGCTGTTCTAACCTAACCTAACCTTGCATAAATTTGACTACGTACTCAATGTTACTTTCATTTCTTTTTTGTAATAACCGACTTCAAAAAGGAGAAAGTTCTATGTAAAAATATTGCATGTAGCATAAGGATAATACGAATCTAATCTTACAATAGTAATGCGGTATTTTATACAGTAATAACTGCTTCAAAACTATACTAACTTATTTAAGCTGTAAGTTAAAAATACGAGTTCTATTTTTGCATATTTATTTATTTCGCCAAATATTATGTTCTTGAATAGATGCTTAAGAAAATACCTGAATAAACTTTGTAACTTGTACTAACGTGTATTTGTAGTGGGCTGAACTAAACTCGTTGATTTTTTAATTTGTTTGTTGGGTCCATATTGTTTGTAAAGATTTATGACAGGTTTCTTCTCCGAATCATCAAAAGATTCGAAAGTCTATTATAAATTTTATTACTGTTTGTTGGTGGCTGTTGGGCGCGGTACAAACTAGTCGAAACGTGATTTTAACGGTAATCTATTGTCACATCCTTATAAAAGCCGATGGACAGTGACGATCTATAAGTATTCAGAACCGAGTCGTGCTTGTTACCAGAGCTCTCTCAGTGTACAGTGACATAGTGTTGAATCATGCTACAGTGCTTATAAAAAATGGCAAATGTAAGTATGTACTATTTTTTATAAAATATGTATGTAGTATTTTTATGTACTATTTGTTTAACAGTGTTTTTTTCTGTAACTTGTGTTCATCGTGTTACTTGTTAAGTGTGTTAATCGGATGTATAACTTATTGTTGAATATTGTTACAGTTCACGGAAAACACTTTCAAGAATTTTTATTACCCTGAACCTGAACATGATGATTCAGGGAGTGATGAAGAAGGCACACTCGGTTTTAAAGTGAAACAAGCCATAGCGAAGAAACGTCCTGCAAATAGTATCGAGAGTTTCTTTGAAAAACCGCAGAAAAAAGTGAAACCAGTGAAGAGATCTTCCAGTGTGTCGCAAAGTTCCCATACCGGTGTTGCTTACCTATCTTCGGGTAAAGACGATGCTGCGTATGCATCACACCTTATTAAAATAGAAATATACGATCTTGAAAAAGTTAGGAACATCGCACCAGAAGAGCACTGGAAGCACGCCGATGTGAGATTAAAATCTTACATCTCAACTGAGCAAGATCCACAGCTTGAGACTGTCCGTGATGTTATATACAACATGACGAAAGACATAGCTTCGAAGGACACGTGCGTGAAATATTTTATAAACAATACGAAAAAGTAAACTAAGTGTTTGTGTAGTTTTAATACTAGGTTAAAACTGTATTTATTATATAAGACATTAGATAATATTTTATAACATACCCTTGTGTACTACTAGTATTATATATTTCTTACTGCTTAAACAACAACTTTTTGTTATTCAAAATTGTTAAGACTCGTTTTATAACCACATGTTGTAATTTGTTTTGTAGCCTAATCATATTGATCTATTTCCCTTTGCAAATGTATAAAACTCTCCACCCTTTAATATAAAATCACTAAGCTACGTTTGTTATTTTAAGGAAAAAATTTGTTGTAATGTAATCACTATTTTCTTAGACACATCTCACGATGGACTGTTTAAGCTGTGATGTTTACGATTCCGAGCTCGTCAGACTATGCGAAGAAATTGAAAGTGATCAAGAAATGTATGAGATCGGGGAATTACTAAGCCAGCTGCATAGTCAAGGGTGAGTACTCTTGTTCCAACCTGTTATATTGTTTATTGATATTGTACTTGTATATTTAGACATGCAATTTAAACAGTTTATTCTTGTTCAAACTTGTACAAAACCATTGACCAGTGTCATTGAGTTGTTGCCTTTTTATGGCTCAGTTTCATTGTTCTCTGTTGGGTGGGGATCCTGGAAGGTTCTTTATAAGCGACGTCTCTGGTGTAGAAATCATTCATTATTCCAGTTACTGTGTTTGTGCTAGTACTGTGTCTGTGTATTGTACAAAATACTGTTTTAAAAATGGTGCTTGGATACTTTCATATGGGAACTAGTTTAACCCACGACAAAATTGCAGTTTTAAGCAAAGGATTCATTTTAAAAGTATTTCATAGAAACATAAGATTGTGGTATATTGACAATCAATTACCTCAGGCGCTTTTGGAAGATGAAGATATTATACCCTATTACACACCATGTGATGGGCATATCAATAAGTCGATGCATAACTTGTCATCAGATGTCATTGATGGGGTTTTAACAATGCAGGCATATTGCCAGCAATGTCGAAAAAACTTAAGTTAGTATAATGATAATAATTTAATCATTGTTTTGAAGTTTTAAATCTTGTATTAAATACTAACGTTTCACTTTTTCTATTACAGATCTAACCAAGTAGGACGGGGGAGAAAAAGGACAGCTACAAGTACGGGTGCAGAAGTACCAGTGAAGAGAAACTACCCTTCCAACAGTCGTGATATGTCTACATCCTCAAGCGAAGAACCATTATCCGATGTCAATGTAAGTACAAAAAATAATTCTGAAATTGAATGTTCGGTGTGTAAAAAGTTCGTGTCAAAAAGATATTTTGGTAACCATTTAAATAGTAATATTCACAAAAATAATGTGTTGAGATCCGATAGTGAATATGTTAATGTCCAATTAATTGAAAATGCATTCAAAAACAGAGTCGCTACTTACAGAATATTATTTAATGAAATGGATCACCAACCTCTTGATCCCGAAACTATTTTACAAAAACACAAGGATAAGATCTTTACATTATTAGATCGTTCACTTAACAAACATCACGCTTTAAAAGTAAATTTTATTCTTAATGCAAATTTTACACAAGATACCAAACAATTAAATAATACATTTGATTTCCAATTAAGTAATAGTATTGTTGATATCAGCACTGATAAAGCTGCTGTTTTTACGTCCCTAGTAAATGAAATTGTGATAAGGTTGTCAAACTTTGAAAGAAAAGATAGTGGGTGGAGTTTAGTAACATTTAATCATATCGATCTCAATATTAACAAATATAATCCATTACGCGGCTCTTCTTTTATCGAATTACCTCGTGATATAAAGAATAAAAAAGCGGTTATTAATGTAAAAAACAATGACCATGAGTGTTTTCGATGGGCTGTATTGTCTGGTTTATACGAACCCAAAAGTCATTCAAATATGGTCAGTTCATACATATTACATAAGAATAAATTGAACTTTGAAAATTTAACTTTTCCATTTAAATTGGGAGATATCCATAAATTTGAAAAAAATAATGATATTAGCATTAATGTATTTGGTCTCGAGTACAACTCTCAAAACAAGAAACACGATGTTATAGGCCCACTACATTTAACTAAATTAAAAAAGTCTAATCACTTAAACTTGTTGTACATAACTAAAGATAACCAAGGACATTATTGTTTTATCAAAAATTTATCGAGGTTAGTGTCTAAGCAATTGTCAAATGCACAACATGCTGTTCATATTTGCGATGGTTGCTTAATTAAATTTACATCACACGAGAGACTAAACCAACATCAAAAAAACGACTGCTTCCACGTATGCACAAACTTACCATCCGAAAAAGAAGACACAAGAAATTGGTTTAACGAATATGTTCCATCGAATCAAGTTACTTTTAATAATTATGAACGACAATTAAGAGTACCTTTTGTTGTATACGCTGATTTTGAGGCATTTTTAAATCCAATTCAATCCTGTTCTAACAACCCCAGTACATCTTCTACTACCAATATTCAAAAACATGAAGTTTATAGCTTCGGTTACTATATTAAGTGTTCTTATAATGACAAGTTATCTGTGTACAGAACATATACAGGTGAAGACTGTGCAAAAACATTTATGAAAGTCATAAAAGAAGATTTAGAAACTATTTGTAAAAGTAATGCGTTTGCTAAAACTTCTTTCCCTCTAACAGATGCTAATAAGGTAGACATTATGCAAAGCCATGCTTGTTATATTTGTGATAGAAATTTGAATGATGACTCAACCGTTTCTTATAATTATCATACTGGACTTTACGAAGGCGTTGCACATAAATTTTGTTCTGAAAAATACAAACCACCCAATTTTGTACCTGTATTTTTCCATAATTTGAGCAATTACGATAGTCATTTTATTGTACATGGACTTGGTCTTGAAGATGGTGACATAGAACTAATCCCACAAAATAAAGAAAAGTATATTTCGTTTTCTAAGTCTTTACAAGTGAATAATCGTGTTGTAAAATTGAGATTTGTCGATTCTCTTAAATTTATGTCGAGTAGCTTGGATAAATTAGCTAAAAACTTGACTACTGACCAATTTTACGAATTGAAATTGAACTTTCCTCGTGAAGAAGACTTTAAACGTCTAATACGGAAGGGTGTCTATCCATATGAGTACATGACTTCGTATGATTCACTGAAATTAACTTCGCTTCCTACACAGGATCAATTCTATAGTTCTCTTACTGACAGTCACATTTCCGAAAACGATTTCCTACATGCTCAAGATATTTGGTCTCATTTCCAATGCAAAAATATGGGGGATTATTCCAATCTTTATCTGAAAACAGATGTTTTATTACTAACTGACATATTTGAAAATTTTAGAAATGTGTGTCTTAAGACATATGGTTTAGATCCCGCCCATTATTATACCGCGCCTGGAATTTCCTTTGATTCGATGTTGAGGACTACCAAAATAAGTTTAGAACTTTTAACAGATGTCGACAAAATAGCTTTTATAGCGAAAAACATTCGAGGAGGGATTTCCCAATGTAGCAACAGACATGCAAAAGCAAATAATACATTTATGGAAGACTATGATCCAAATATTCCTTCATCTTTTCTCATGTACTTAGACGCAAATAATCTCTATGGGTGGGCTATGTCACAATGTCTTCCGTCTGGCAAATTTGAATGGGTAAATAAAGATACCGATTTCAATGTTTCAGACGATGCTGAATATGGGTTTATATTAGAAGTTGATCTAGAGTACCCCAAGGAATTACATGACTCTCATTCAGATTTGCCGTTCTGTCCAGAAAATGTATGTCTAGGTGATTCTAAAGAAAAAAAATTGATTCCCAATTTAAACAATAAATATAATTATGTATTACATTACAGAAATCTTAAACAATGTTTAAAAAATGGGTTGCGTTTAGTGAAAATCCATCGTGTGTTGAAGTTCAAACAATCTACTTGGTTAAAAAGTTACATAGATTTGAATACCCGAATGCGTTCGCTGGCGACATCTGATTTTGAAAAAGATTTCTTTAAACTTATGAATAATTCTGTTTTTGGTAAAACAATGGAAAATGTCACGAAACGTGTGAATGTTAAATTATTAAGTCACTGGGAAAATCGCGGAAAATCCCAAGGGGTACAGTCCTTAATATCTAAACCTGAATTTCATAGTTTATCAATATTTTCTGAGAATTTAGCTGCTGTGCAATTGAAAAAAACAAAAATCTTTTATAACAAACCAATTTACCTTGGATTCTGCATTTTAGATCTATCGAAAACTTTAATGTACGAATTCCACTACAATTATATGAAATACAAATATACGGAAAATCTCAAGCTCCTTTACACGGATACTGATAGCTTAATATATGAAATAAACACTGCTAACTTTTATGAGGACATTAAATCTGACCTGAACTTGTATTATGATACATCTGATTACCCACCCAACAATGCATATGGTTTACCATTACTAAATAAAAAGAGGTTAGGTTTTTTTAAAGACGAAAATAATGGCAAAATTTTGAAAGAGTTTGTTGGTCTTAGATCAAAAATGTATGCCTTAGATGTTCAAAATAGTGGTATTATATCCAAAGCTAAAGGAATAAACAAGTGTGTTACCAAAAAATTAACCCTTAACGACTATAAAAGTTGTTTATTTGATAGAAATATACAACATGCTCAAATGTTACGATTCCGATCAATAAAGCATGTTTTATTTACGCAAAATGTCAATAAAATATCATTATCTTACAACGACACAAAACGATATTTATTGAAAAACACTTCGGATACTCTTGCGTGGGGTCATTATAGAATACCTCATAATTCTTAAAAAAAAAAAAAAAAAAAAATACACTGAACATTCAATTTTCATATTTATTTTTTGTACATAATATTGTATTTTTGGATGTTTTTTTTTTTATTTTTTAAGTTTTGGCAATAAAATTATTGGCGAAAAATATGTTTTTGTAAATTTTTATGTGATTTATCTAGAATAATATAAATATTAAAAAATATTTAGCAAAATTTTTGTTTTTTTTTTTATTTGTTACCCCATTTTTTTTTTATTTAAAATTTATTTAAAAAGCTATGGTCTAGAAATTTTCTCATTTGAAGTCAATCCGTTAACATATGAACACACATATTTAAAAATTTATAATGATTCATTTTAACCACCCTTTCACTACAATAGTAGCGGGTCCAAGTGGGTGTGGTAAAACTCAGTTTGTTACCAATTTTTTAAACAATGCAAAAGAAGTATGTAATGTTGAATTTGATGAAATTATTTGGTGTTATGATGAAATGCAACCTTTGTACAATCTGGAAAATGTAAATTATAGCCAAGGAATACCAGATTTTTCTTTATTTGATGGAAAAAAGCCCAAGCTTCTCATAATTGATGACTTGATGAGAGAATCGGATGGACGAATCGTTGATATTTTTACAAAAGGAAGTCACCATAGAAACTTAAGTGTTTTTTATATTACTCAAAACATATTTCATCAAGGCAAAGGACAACGTGATATTTCATTGAATACCAGCTATATTGTATACTTCAAAAACCCGAGGGATAAAACACAAATTCGCTACTTGTCACGACAAGTTTATCCGGAGAACCCAAAATTTGTAGATGAAGCCTACAAAGATGCCACTAAAGATGCTCATGGTTACCTTATGATTGATCTGAAGCAAAATACCGATGACATATGCCGTTTTAAAACTAAAATATTTCCTTTTGATGGGCATTGTACCGTATATGTTCCCAAGAAAGGGTTTAAATACGACAAGAATCAACACGTTTTAATCAGTTCCAAATAATGCATCCAAGAGTACACACATATAAACATTTACTTGAAGCACTGCAGTTACTTAAACCAAAGTATCGCACAGCGTTGCTAAAATCTTGTGAAGATGAAGAAATTAATATTATTTGTGAGTGTATTTATAACGTTTTAAAAGGGAAAATACCACTGGAATCAAAAGATAAATCAAAACTAAACAAATATAAAGACACATTACGAAAACTAGTTTCGAAAGGGAAACACAAATTGAGGAAAACTGTTATTATTCAAAAAGGAGGTGCATTTCTACCTATTATATTAGGTGCAGTTTTAAGTGCCTTAGTAAGCTCCGTAACATAAAATAAAATGGAAAACACAAAAAAAATGTTGTTAGTTGAACCAGACTTTATTGAAAGACTCAAACGAAATGATAGCCAACCCGAAAATGTATCATCTCGCCTAGACGGAGAGATGCAAAAAATCCTGAAGAGTAAAATTAATGATCGTGAAAAGTGGGCATTATATTCTCAAGCACTACAACGATTTTTGCACTTTATTGAATCAGATCGAAAACCATTTAAAATACCAATAGTGATGGAGGGGTTTGATCAACTCAACGATGAAAGTAAGGATTTAAACTTAAAAGTAAACAAAAAGGAGGAGGATGAAAATTATGAATCAGTTGCAAATAAAACACTACCAGATGGTGATGTTTCTGCAGTTACTGCAGCTACACCGTCTGGTACAAAAAATCCAGAAACTGTACTATTCAGTCCATCTCGTATTATAGATAATTTACCAAAATCATATGAGAAAAAAACCAGAACATTATTGACTTGTATTGTGTCAAGCAGACCAAAAATATGGTGGAAAACAAATGGTGAAGTTGTAATAAACAATCGAACTATTCCAAACAGCAATATTCTCGATCTGGTAAGCGATACGGTTAGATCTCTTAAACGCCCTAAGCCAACAGGATGGGAAGAGTTTGCTTTATTTTTAAGAGATATAAAAGTTCCTACGTCTTGTATAGGTAATCCTACTAATCTAGAATTTATAAATAAACCTCAATCGAGTGAACCTCACGCATCATCTGCTCCATCAAGTGCTCGATCGTCATCGTCATTTAAAGACACAAGCGCCAGTACACCTCTTTCAAGTGTACTGCTCAAGGCAAACAAAAAGAAACTAGATTGGGAAAGATGGAGCCCTTATTAGACATTCATGCAATATACTACGATGTATCTAATCCAGCAGGCTACAGTAGTTTAAATAAATTAAGTAAACAAATGAAAGGACGAATGAACAAAGACGAAGTAAAGAACTGGTTACAATCTCAAGAAACGTACACACTGCATAAACCGGTTCAAAGGCGATTCACAAGAAATAGATACGTCTTATCTAACTTTAATGAACTCTGGCAAGCTGATCTGAGTGATATGGGTACTTACAGTCAATATAATGATGGATACAAATATATTCTGTGTGTTATTGATGTGTTCAGTAAATATGCTTTTGCGAGAGCTATGAAAAAGAAAGATGCCACAACCGTTATAAATTGTTTTGAAAGCATATTTACTGAAGCCAATTCTACTCCTCGTCACATCCAATCTGATAAAGGCACCGAATTTGTTTCAAAGGCAGCAAGGGATTACTTTAGGAGCAAAAACATTAACTACTATACTACTAACAATCCTGACATTAAAGCAAGTATAGTAGAAAGGTTTCAAAGAACTCTTAAAATGAAAATGTGGCGTTACTTTACTCATAAGAATACATACAAATATATAGATATTTTGCAAGAACTTCTTTATTCTTATAATCACAGTTATCATTCTAGTATTAAAATGCGCCCTATCGATGTAAATTTTGATAATATCATGACTGTTTGGTGTAATTTGTATAACAGAAAAAAGGATAGACAACTTACTTTGGAAATCACAAAACTAAATGTTGGTGATCATGTTAGAATTACTAAATATAAACATATATTTCAAAAGGGTTACGAAACTAATTGGAGTGACGAAATATTTAGAATTGATTCAATAATAAACCGCTTTCCACGAGTTGTGTATACGTTAAGAGATTTAGAAGGTGAGCCTATCGTTGGTACATTTTATTCTAAGGAATTACAAAAAGTGACTTATCTCCCCTCCATTGATTATAAAATTGATAAAATAATACGCTCACGTGGGGTTGGTGCCAGAAAAGAAGTACTAGTGAAGTGGCGAGGTTATCCTAACAAATTTAATTCTTGGATACTCGCTTCAAGCTTAAAAAAAATATGAGTGAAAACAGCTTTTATATTACATTGTTAAGTAACAGTTCCTCGGACTACTATACCGATAATACGACTGCACACTTCTTAACCAAATTACCCAGGAGTATAAAGTTGGAAGGAGAATGGGTAGTTGGCTTAGTAGAATTTCAATACCCTTGTTCAATGTACAATGTTCAAGATCATGAAAATATGATTTATTTAAAAAAGAAAGTAGTGTCACCCACTGACAAGATAGCCAAAATTGTAGATATAAAAACTCATATACCAGCAACTACATATGACAACGTTGACCATTTTATTCAAGCTTTTAATGACAACCCACAACTGAAAAATAATGTAAAGTTTAGATATGATAATCTAACCAAAATGGTTGGGGTAGCAACAATTAATAACGATATAACTTCTCTTATAACAACCCCAATACTAAGTCTACAGTTAGGTTTTAAACCGAAAACAAATTTACGGCAAGTTTCATTTGGTAAAAATCCTGTTAATTTGTATTTGGGCTTACCATCACAATTATTTGTTTATACAGACATCATACAACCACAGGTAGTTGGTGATGTTATAACTACGTTGCTTAGAATAATACCATTAGATCCAACAGAATTCCATTATGGAGCATATAAAACACACATTTTCTCACCCGCTCATTATGTACCTGTTTTACGTAGAGAATTTGATACTATGGAAATAGATATAAGAACAACTACCGGTGCAAGAGTGCCATTTCAATTCGGAATTTCCTGTGTGAAACTACACTTTCAACGGCTAAGATGAATTATAAAAGATCATCTCACTCTTGTCCCTACGATCATTATTATACCCATCAAGCTGGTTCTGGTATAGGAATTGTCTATAAAGGTGTTCCGTTTCAGCGAGGGCATGGGATTGGAAGTTTTTTGGGGGGACTGTTTAGGTCAGTAATTCCTTTGTTGTCTAGTGGTTTTAAAACTGTTGGAAAAGAAGCGTTAGATGCGGGGGTTGGTTTGTTATCTGATATGGTAAATTCACGCCCTATAGATAGTTCAGTTAGGTCTCGATTTAAAGAAGCTAGTGCTAACTTAAAAAGAAAAGCTGATGAAAAGATCGATTCTCTGATGTCGGGATCTGGGTATAAAATGTCAACTAAGAGACGGGAACCTCTCATTACCTTGAAAGCATCGCGCCGAAGAGGAGCTAAGAGAAATAAATATAGTGACGATATATTTTCAAAGTAAATCATGTCATTCCTACACAATCATTCGTGTGAATGTGCAAAATCTGAGTTAGATATATTTGCCCTGCCTTCGACACAGACAAGTATTGAGAGTGGACAGTGGGTTCATTATAAACCAATCTCATCTTTAAGTGATGATGGTCCTATTGAGTTTCAAGTCCCCGGTTCAGGTGATGACTACATTGACTTATCACATACATTATTACATATAAACGCCAAAATATTAAACCAGGATGGTACAAAGTTAAAGCCTGATACTCAAGTTGCCCCCGTTAATAATTGGTTGCACTCCCTTTTTAATCAACTTGACGTATATTTAAATCAAAAACTAATCTCGCCACCAAACAACACATATGCTTACCGTGCTTACATGGAAAATCTACTTAACTATGGACCAGCCGCTAAAAAAACTCACCTTACTTGTGGGTTATGGTATGAAGATACAGCACATTATATGGACACCGTTGACGCAAATAACAAAGGATTTCACAAAAGGATGGAATTTGTTACAGATAGTAAACAAGTTGAAATGATTGGACATTTACATGGTGATATGTTTAACCAAGAGAAGTTTCTAGTGAATGGTGTAGAAATGCGTGTTAAGTTAGTGCGATCAAAAGAATCGTTTAATCTTATTTGTCACCAAGATAAGAAATTTAAGGTACAAATAATGGACGCTAGTCTCATAATAAGAAGAGCTAGAATCAGTCCAAGTGTTTTGTTAGCTCATCAGAAAGTGCTAGCATCAACAACTGCAAAATACCCTATCACAAGAGCAGAAGTAAAGGTACTTACAATACCGTCAGGAATACAGGGTAAAACTTTAGATAACATATTTCTTGGACAAGTACCTAAAAGATGTATAATTGGTTTTGTATCAAATTCATCGTTTAATGGTAATTTTGCATTGAACCCTTTCAATTTTCAAAATTATAATATGAACTCTTTTAGTTTATTTGTAGATGGTCATGAAATTCCTTCTAGAACATTACAACCATCATTTAGTTCTGGTTTAATAGCATCAACATATCATACTCTATTTTCTGGGACTGGTATTCACTTCCACAATGAAGGTAATGCAATAAGCAGAACCGATTACGGGGAAGGTTACTGTTTGTTATGTTTCGATTTGACGCCTGACCTGTCAGCCAGTTCTACCTCACACTGGAACCTTGTAAGACACGGAAGTGTTCGGATAGAAGTTCGTTTTGATAATGCCTTGAGCACTACTATTAACTGTATTGTGTACGCTGAATTTGATAATGTTATTGAAATAAACAAAAATCGTGATGTATCTGTAGATTACAACAGTTAAAATAAATATAAATACAGTGAAATTAACAATTAATCTCATTTCTTCTTAATCTGTGTTTGTAACATCATCGATGAATGTATACATATTTTATTTATTATGGATACTAATGAAATTCAATATTGTATGAAAAAAATTAACCCTAGATTTAAATCAAATGTTTTTGCTGCTAACCGAATCCCTATTTGGGTTGCTCGTCCAGTTTTTATTGTAAGCAATTTGGACCCTGATTCGAAACCAGGTTCCCATTGGGTTGCAATGCATATTGATGCTAAAGGTGTAGGGGAATACTTTGACTCATTTGGTCGGAAACCTACTGGTTATCATAAGTTATTTTTGAATAGAAATGCAAAACGGTGGTTTTATAACCAAAGACCACTTCAAAATCATTTTACTTCAGTTTGTGGCGAATATTGTTTAGTTTATTTATATTTTAAGTATCAAGGAAAAACTATGAGCGATTTATTGAGTTTGTTTTCTGAGAATTCTCTTTGTAACGATTTAATTTTAAGAAATATGTTTAAGTCAATTTTTGTGAAATAAAACAATATATATATACTAAACTGATTTTTTTTATTTATAAATAATACCTTAATTATACCTTATTTACCTAAAAATAGTGTTTACATTACAACAAATTTTTTCCTTAAAATAACAAACGTAGCTTAGTGATTTTATATTAAAGGGTGGAGACTTTTATACATTTGCAAAGGGAAATAGATCAATATGATTAGGCTACAAAACAAATTACAACATGTGGTTATAAAACGAGTCTTAACAATTTTGAATAACAAAAAGTTGTTGTTTAAGCAGTAAGAAATATATAATACTAGTAGTACACAAGGGTATGTTATAAAATATTATCTAATGTCTTATATAATAAATACAGTTTTAACCTAGTATTAAAACTACACAAACACTTAGTTTACTTTTTCGTATTGTTTATAAAATATTTCACGCAAGTGTCCTTTGAAGCTATGTCTTTCGTTATGTTGTATATCACATCACGGACAGTCTCAAGCTGTGGATCTTGCTCAGTTGAGATGTAAGATTTTAATCTCACATCGGCGTGCTTCCAGTGCTCTTCTGGTGCGATGTTCCTAACTTTTTCAAGATCGTATATTTCTATCTTAATAAGGTGTGATGCATACGCAGCATCGTCTTTACCCGAAGATAGGTAAGCAACACCGGTATGGGAACTTTGCGACACACTGGAAGATCTCTTCACTGGTTTCACTTTTTTCTGCGGTTTTTCAAAGAAACTCTCGATACTATTTGCAGGACGTTTCTTCGCTATGGCTTGTTTCACTTTAAAACCGAGTGTGCCTTCTTCATCACTCCCTGAATCATCATGTTCAGGTTCAGGGTAATAAAAATTCTTGAAAGTGTTTTCCGTGAACTGTAACAATATTCAACAATAAGTTATACATCCGATTAACACACTTAACAAGTAACACGATGAACACAAGTTACAGAAAAAAAAAAACACTGTTAAACAAATAGTACATAAAAATACTACATACATATTTTATAAAAAATAGTACATACTTACATTTGCCATTTTTTATAAGCACTGTAGCACGATTCAACACTATGTCACTGTACACTGAGAGAGCTCTGGTAACAAGCACGACTCGGTTCTGAATACTTATAGATCGTCACTGTCCATCGGCTTTTATAAGGATGTGACAATAGATTACCGTTAAAATCACGTTTCGACTAGTTTGTACCGCGCCCAACAGCCACCAACAAACAGTAATAAAATTTATAATAGACTTTCGAATCTTTTGATGATTCGGAGAAGAAACCTGTCATAAATCTTTACAAACAATATGGACCCAACAAACAAATTAAAAAATCAACGAGTTTAGTTCAGCCTACTACAAATACACGTTAGTACAAGTTACAAAGTTTATTCAGGTATTTTCTTAAGCATCTATTCAAGAACATAATATTTGGCGAAATAAATAAATATGCAAAAATAGAACTCGTATTTTTAACTTACAGCTTAAATAAGTTAGTATAGTTTTGAAGCAGTTATTACTGTATAAAATACCGCATTACTATTGTAAGATTAGATTCGTATTATCCTTATGCTACAGGCAATATTTTTACATAGAACTTCCTCCTTTTTGAAGTCGGTTATTACAAAAAAGAGATGAAAGTAACATTGAGTACGTACTCAAATTTATGCAAGGTTAGGTTAGGTTAGAACAGCGTTCTTAAGACCAAAACAACTGTACTGTGCTCGTAGCTAGTTTTAAGTAGGTAAGTAAATAAAGCAGTTCTTCAAAATTAAGTTTTCGAAGTTAGGTGATAGTTAAGTTAGAAGTAATGTTAAGTTGAACAAGATAAGATATATAAATAGAACAACGTTCGAAATGCAGCATATGTAGTGAGTAACAAAATACATACTTTGAAGTAAGGCTACCTGAAGTTAAGTAGTCAGGTAACGTATCCTGCGTTAGCTGGGCGTAGTCCTGTAGCTTAGGTTAGGTTAGGTTAGAATTGTGATCTAGCATAGGTTAGCTTAGATTAGTGATACGTACACCGTAGCACACATCACGTAGTAAGAAACCTTGGAGTAAAGAGACGATGTGAGACAGGCTGGGTTGAAACAGCGATTCCAATAAGAACCAAGGTGGCGGACCTAGTCTGATAGTTTAGGTATGAGATGTTTAGGTATTTGTCCAGCTTTACCTAAAGAATGTTCTTAAAAGATGTATACCGTTTGCAAAGGAAGTTGTAGGCAGTTGAAGCCAAAGAGAAATATAAAAGAGGGAAACAATAGTAGACCGTAATAAAAGTGAGCTCGGCGTCCGAGAGGGCAATAAAACCCGAGCTCGGGTAGACAATAGAAAAGGGTCGATGGGTCGGGGAAGGTGTTGCATTGTTAGCGTAGGGCGTTCTGTAAGTCCTGACAGAGCTGTCTGAGCGTACTGGGACCTATTCCAAACGCTCTAAGTAGGGGGCTATTTGTTTTTTTTTTATTTTTTTTTTTTTTTTTTTTTTTTTTTTTTTTTTTTTTTTTTTTAGGTTTCGTGGTCCGCCAAATCCGCCCTGGATGCCGCCCATCAGGCCCGTCCGCCCCGTATCGTAGTATCGGCGAATCCCTACTACTGATTATGAAGAACAAAATAAAGTGAATTACAACGTCATCGGAGGATTATGATATGGGAGGCAAACGAGGCATGCGTATGCATGATTCAAATAAGACTAACGCCATCTTCTTGAAAGTTAGCTAATATTTCTCGAAATATAGTTTTTTCAGACGTATCCAGAGATACCGCACCCAGAGTGAAATATAATATTGTATTTTGGTCTTAAATGCGTAGAAATTGATATCAACAATCTTTATTTCTCTCTACTTCACTGCTTCGGCATGGTAGATAAGGTATACCTATCGATTGCCATTCAGTAAAAGTATTTCAGCAACGTTTTTTCTCGTTCAATAACTTTGAATAGGTACTAACCCAATATCAAACCAACACATAACCAACCATAGTCAACACTTCGTACACATCTATGTTACATATTTTTTTCTCCTACACTTATATATTTTCCGGCGATTATTACCTAACTAAACGAAAGCCTTCTCGGTCTTCCCCTCTTCCTTTTCCCTTCTATTTTTCCTTCTATAATAGTCTTCATGTAATTATCGTGACGCAAGAGATGACCTAACATTTTTCCTCTCCTGTTCTCAATTATTTTCGATAAAGATCTTTTTTCGTTAACTATTTTTAAAACTTCCAGATTACTTTTCTTTTCTGTCCAACTGAAAAGGAAGAGGGGAAGACCGAGAAGGACATATATGGAGCAAATAAAGGAAAAAATAAATGTTTCATTGTATAAAGATGTAAAAGAGAAGGCGGAATGTTGAATAAGCTGGAAATTACTCCACCGACAAGAGCTTAGCTCTTAAATATGTGATGATGATGATGAAATGAAAGCCGTTCAACATTAAGATCATAATTATTAAATGTATGGCTAACTGTAATATTTCAGTTCAAACTTTCTCTTCTCGTTACACCTATTTTTCAGTCATCATTAGCCTTTCGCTTTCAGTACCGCACCCTTAAGTACACTTTTTGCACGGTACGTGTGACTTCCAGGAATGCTAATCTCATACCTATGATTTAAGATTATAACAAAATTTACGGCGGCCTCTCCGCTTAAACAGAATGGAGAAAATGAACCACTCAGGCTACGTCTTTGTGAAGTCCAAAGAAGTGGATTTAAATCTGAGAATCATTTCGAAAAACTGACTCAACAAACAGATATAATTTTTGAACCTGTTCACAAATTTTCACGAGTATCGGTTGAGAAATGCGGCCTGTAGGCGAGATCCGCCGGAAATCCGGACTGCAGAACATCGAGATAAAGAAAAAAAACTGGCCAAGCTGAGACGGAAACGCTTCGCTCGCTCGGGCAATGAGATATCACAAAAGGAATGTAACTCGGAATCCCTAAAACTATATGTCCTATTTTTGTTTTCCATAATATCTTTTATCCTAATGACTGTTTGTCCTAACGTTATTTGCCCTAATACATGTGCCCTAACATTTTTGTCCGAATTTTCAATGTCCTAATACTTGTTTGCCCTAATATTTAATGACCTAATACTCATTTATCCTAACGATTACAAATCCGACGTATGAATGGACGTAGGTGGTAAAAAACTCGGTTCTGGCGTTTCGCTAACGTAGGGTCGTAGTTAGGACTTATAAGTTGTATGTCAAACAATCATTTAGGTCTTTCAATATTAGGATAAAATAGATGAGAGGACATGAGTATTAGGTAATTTTAAATTATGGATTTTGACTTTTAGGACAAAATAGCGTTTAGGACACAAAACCATTATGGCAAATGAACATTTAGGTTAAAAGTGTTGTTAGTAGGGATCTCGAGGGAGACCCTCACAAAAGAATGCCCAATTTCGCTGAAACTGTTTATTATTACCTACAGCTACACGATAAAGCTAAAAAACGAAACAATTTTAATTAAAATATAGCCAAGCGCGAGAGTAGGTATAACAAGTCAGATTAAAATAACGTAGGTAGTGTGTTCACGTTTTTGTAAAAACTCGCGGTGTATGTTAGGAGCGCAATAATAGGCTAATTGACTCACGTAAAATGGTTTTAAACTAATGTTTATTTCGTATAGTAATTTGACATAGGAAACCTAAATATATATTTTCAGTTCATAAAAGTAAATAGAAGATGGCTGAACAAATTGAAATTGAAACTAATATAATTCTTATTCAGTATTTTGAAATGCTTAAAACGCTGTCCGCCAGTTTCACCCACGGTCTTATAACTACAGTCTGTAAGATAATTTAAACAAACATTTGACAGTTCTCTGTTGATGTTTGTAGTGATGTAGCAAAAACGTATTGTTTGCCAAATATAACAATTATGAATGGTTGATCAAATCGATTTTATCGACGAAATTTTTTTCAAACCTGAATATATTTTTGTTTATTTTGTGTAAATCAATATTTTTTTGAGCTACGAGCCGTCGGACTCACTGGAGCTTTCTATGTAAAATAATAGTTTGTTTTATTGTTCTTTCTTTAGGTTATAAATTTACTCAATTGTATCAAATAGAAAGTGAAAAACGTTGTTAGATACTTGAAAAATCACTATGTCACTGCTTGTTTTTTTTTATGAAATTCAATAGGTCGCGCAGTTTTACGTTATATGGGTCCTGTGATGTAACAAATGTTTATTTAAATATCATACAGACTATAAGAATAAATTAACAGATTCTTATACTACTGATTTATGTGGTCGGACTAGCATCTCAAATAGCGTAAATTTTAAGTGATATTCAATTTAGTCGAGTTACATTGGAGAAGTTTACCGGTTCTTAGCGAGAGATGTCACTGTTTTCATCTAAATTAACATAAGAAGTTTAGATCCTAAATCTTATTACCATATTTTGTTAAATAGTTCATTCATATTATCTAACATAATATGTGCCACTAAAACAAACACTTTTAAGTAAGATGCCTTTTTTTAGCAATGGTATCATTCAACATTATGAATTATGGTAACAAAATCTCCCAATATTTACTGCGGATTCCAATTGACGCATTAAATGTTTATATCAGAATATTCTGAATTAGTACTGTTAATGTTTTTGTCACTACCGAAATAGATTTAAAAGGGTGAGCACTTGTAATTTCAAAACAAATATATTTTACGATGTTAGGCGTTTGCTTTATAATTTATTTATTTCATTGAATTATTACTACAAATAATGACATACTATATTTTTTGTGAAATGGAACGTGATATTGACATATAGATTGTGTTGAAAATCTACCGTTTCGCGTCTCGATTTCAATTTCTGTTGAAAACGCTACAGAAAATAAACTTGTACGAATTGAATATTGTTTTATTTCACAATAAACCGATTTTGATGCCATTTCTATCACACTATGTAAATTGGTAGGTACATTGGTACATAGACATAGTGTAATAGAAATAGCTCGAAAATAATATATCTTGAGCTACGTAGCGCGCCGCTACATGCCAAACCTTTAAGTGATATCTCTATCTCATAGTATACAAATATACTCTATGGTTTCACCCTTAAATATGACTGCACCAATCCAGTGAAAACAAAAACTTAAAACTAAAAACGTCAAGAGTGTATTACTGGTTTTTATTTACGGGCTCGCTTACGTCACGCCACAGATATTTAATAAGCTAAAGTCAAAAATGGCGGACGGCGTTTTCGTCTGTTCATAAAATTTAGATTTTCAATTAATAAAATTTTTAGCTTTATACAGCCCAATAAGGCTGTAAGGTACTGTACTGAACCACAGAAACTTATTAATAGTACTACAACTGAACAAAACCTGCTCATCAATCAACCTGCTCATTGTTGAAACTTTCCTTAAACAATGTGCGCGGTACATAAAAGTTGCATTGAGAAAGTTATAATATAAGCATCCAAGTAAAAGTTGAACTTCAGCTTCACTGGGTTTTTGACAGGATATCATAACCGTGGAATTAATTAAATAAGTCTGAATAGAAATTACGAATACTAATATTTCAAATCGATTTTATGCCAAATCTGATCAGTATATGGTATCAGTCACATGGTTTCGGGGCAGCACAGCTAGTAACGGCCTAAGGCGGGTAGTATTAGCGCGAGCATTCGCCTATAATGTAATAAAACGCCGGTCAATTGCGAGTTGGAATCGCGCACTGAGGGTTCCGTATTAACTATGAAAGCACTGCTCTAACGATAAGATAAACTGTAACTGACCGACAAAATTAAGTTTACCATTAGAAAATTGTTTTTCTCAAACATGCAATGGAATTGTCACAACGTACGTTACGTTGCGGTACTTCGAAGCCTGTTATAAGATAACGTTACGTTATACGAAATGTCGTCATAACGTACGTTATAACAGGCATCGAAGTATCACGTTTCGGGCGGAACAACTCGGGAGAATCTGTCAAGGAAGTTCGTACAAAGTTTAAGGCCTAGGCCGGGAAGTGTTTTTGTTAAACATGGCGTCTGTGTTCTGAATTATATTATTATTCAGGTGTGTATTTTTTTATTTCATTGCATATGTTTGAGAAAATCACTATAGGAGCATTCCACGGTTCGTACGGGACAAATCGTACGCATTTTTGAAGATAATATAAAAAGTATGTAGCAAACCGAGTGTTATCCTACACAACTTGCAACGAATATTAATAAAGGACTAAGGGATGTACCTATACTAAACCGTTATTTATTGTTCTAAAAAGTAAGTACATTTATAAGTAAATCCAAAAATAGTATAGCGTTTGTATGGGACATGCCTAGTCTACCGTGTTTCCAGTTTTGTTCAATCTTGTCTATGTTTTAGCGAAATTGGAGTATTTAATCGATAAACAAAAAAATATACTATAGACACATGCATACATGTTAAATGAAACGAAAAATATGTGATGAAATATTTATTTAATAACAAGATTTTTTTTTAATCTCAACCGTTTGTACGGGACATAAAATGTTTGTACGGGACTTGTACGAAATTTAGTTTCTTATAACCAAGTTATATCTACTTTAAACTGAAAAACTTAACATTATCGTCTCCCAAAGCGTGTATTTTGCATTTCATTTCATTGCCATTGACAAATATGTCATGAAATTTCGATATTCCTGGTATAGCTTTTACAGCTTCCCAGGGATGAAATTTTTGAATATTATCAGCGATTTCGGCAACAGATATGTAGAAAATTGTTGTAGCCAATTAAATTGCTTAGAAAATATCGGTTAAATATTATCAAGAATAGGTAGAGTGTTAGAAACAATTACGGGACTTGTTTTTAAAAGGGAAAATGTTCTGTTAGCTTGTTTTTTACCAAAATAATATTCAAAAGAGATAACTTTAAGTCTTAAGAATACTTCTGTATCAAAGAAATATTTATTGGACTATATTTTTTTTGGCCTTAAAATTACCATTTTCTGTGGAATGCTCATACATGCCTTAGCCGTGAAAAGGGATTGTCGGCGTCGTATCACTAACCGTCTATACGAGTACCTACTCGTACATACCCGGCAAGCCCTTGTTTCCCAGCGTGTACAGTAATGTACTATTACGTACTAAAATAAGACTATATTTTTTATGATATAATTACAAATGAATAATTTTCAGTTTTTTTTCCGGTACTTGTAGAATAAAATGGTATAACTTGCCAACATAGACATAGGTCAACAGGAAATACCCTCTAAATTTTGATTGACACGATATACGTTTTACACACGGTCGTAGCTTTTGTACATTAAATTAGAAGTTTTTTCACATCTTCAAGGGACTGTAGACTAGAGTATTTTTGATTTTAATTTCAACTTGACACCTCCACGCGTTCTCGAGATAAAGGGTCATGACAGACAGACAGACGGACGGACAGACAGACAACAAAGAGATCTTCTAAGGATTCCGTTTTTTCCTTTTGTGGTACAGAACCCTAAAAACCAAATGAAGTTCATTTTTTTTTCAGGCACCGTTATTATTACGCCTGTATATAAAATCTCCAAGCACGTAATTAAACATTATGAGTTTAGTTTTTGTCATTTCATTATCATTTGCCAAAATAAAGGGGTTTTACGAGTTTTACTTATGTTGCAATTTTCGGGCAATGTTCCAAACTTACCGTAAACTGGTGTTACTTTGCTCCCTTTGAGATAACTATGTTCCAATCCCAAAAGGAAAATTAGATCAAAACATTCACATTAAATACCAGTCCTGAAAAAAAAACTGTTTGCTTGAAATAATATGTTAGGTTCGTTTTTAATTTTCTTGAACAATTGACGGAATTTGAGGAGCAAAAAAGCTTTATTTTTTTCCAGGACTGGTATTTAATGTGAATGTTTTGATCTAGTTTTCGAGCTTTTTTGCTCCTCAAATTCCGTCAATTGTTCAAGAAAATTAAAAACGAACCTAACATATTATTTCAAGCAAACAGTTTTTTTTCCAGGACTGGTATTTAATGTGAATGTTTTGATCTAATTTGCCTCTGTCTTCTTCTCATACCTATAAAATTATTATTTGATATGAGACTTCCGAGTAAATCTATTTCACTTTTGTTTTGGTAAATATATTCAATGAGACATTGTTTTTAAAATTTTGTAATAGTCTTGATATTTAAATGTGTATTATGTTAAAAATACTGTCTATTTAACCTACAGTATCAGAAGTTCGTGACTCACTTTGGCGTGGCAGGCGTGGAAATTTGGGTTTACAACTGAACAAATGTTGTTTTGTGTCCTCAAGGTGTTTTACTTACATGTCGTACATACGATATGCGTACGTTTTTCAAGGCTTTACGAAAGAAATAAAAAAAATACAAATGTGCTGGTACCTAATCCTAATTTTTTTGTTAAAATAATAATAATAATAATAAACCTTTTTTATTTCCTTTAAGCTTAAAATACATTACACTTTATATATTTATATTATTTAATTTAAAGAGTTGACAAACATTAGCTGCTCGATCTGGCTAACATTTAACTAGTTAAAAATAATAAAAGTCAGCTTATTTTACAGGAACCCCTTTTTGGGTATAGGCCTCCTCCAAACTACTCCATACTCCTCTGTCTTCCGCCTTACTCATCCATAGTTTTCCAGCCGTGGCCACGATATCATCGCTCCATCGTTTTCTTGGCCGTCCTGGTTTCCTCTTGCCATTGGGTCCTGTCCATAGGGTCACTCTTTTTGTCCACCTTTCATCCCTACGAGTATATCGTGCTAAGTGGCCAGCCCATTGCCATTTCCGTTTTAATACAAAACGAAGAGCGTCTGTGATTTTGGTTTCCAATCTTATTTTTTCGCTTCTGACTTTGTGTATTCTCCTGAATTTAAGCATGCTTCTTTCCATAGCTCGTTGCGTTGATATTAATTTATTTTTTATTTTCAGTGAGTGGCTCCAGGTCTGGCATCCATATGTTAGTGTTGGTAGTAAGTTAGTGTCCATCACGATTTTTTTGAGATGCTGTGAGTAATTTCCTTTTAGAATCTCTTTGAGTGACCAATACTTTTTCCAACTAATAGCTATACGTCGTTCTATTTCTTCGTCTGTGTTATTGTCGCTAAAAGAGAGTTGTTTTCCTAGGTATATGTATTCTTTAACGTATTCTAGAGGTATTTGGTTCATCTTTATTGGCTGTTGAACGCTATTAGTCATTTTTTTTGTTTTAGTCTCGTTCATCTTCAAGCCTACTTTTTCGCTCTCCTCATGTAGAGCGTTAATCATTTTTTCCATGTTTTCGCTCGTAGAGGCGAATATCACAATGTCATCGACAAATCTGAGATGACTCAAGTATTTACCGTCTATATCAATATCCTCTTTTTGCCAATGTAACTTTGTGAATATGTGCTCTAACACCGCTATAAAGAGCTTAGGCGAGAGAGGGTCCCCTTGTCTAACACCTCTACCTATAGGGATTATATCTCCTCTGGTTTCGAGTTTCACCTTGCTGACGCTGTTGCTATATATATCTTTTAATACTTGGATGTATTTGTTATCAATTTGGCATTGTGTGAGAGCTGCCCATATAGAGTCGTGTGAGATCGTATCGAAAGCTTTGGCGTAGTCGATAAAAGCGATATACAGCGGTTTGTTGAATTCTTTGTACTTCTCTATTATTTGCTGCATGACATGTACGAGTATGTGATCTGTTGTTGAGAAGCCAGAACGGAAGCCAGCTTGCTCTATAGGTTGGTTGTTGTCAATTTTTTCGGTCACTCTGCTTTGTAAGATTGATGTGAAGAGTTTGTATACGCTAGACAAGAGGCTGATGGGTCGATAGTTAGTGATATCTTGTGGGTCACCTTTCTTGTACAACAAGATAATATCCGATATTTTCCATTGTCTCGGTGCCTGGCCTGTGTTTAGTATTACATTGAACAGGTTAGTCAGTATGGAAGCGAGTTGAGCTTTTCCAAGCTTCAACGCTTCGTTAGGGATGCCATCGGGACCGGGACTCTTGTCCGATTTGAGTTTCTTGATATGGTTTAACACCTCTATTTCAGAAATCGGGTTAATAGTTTCGCAGTTATTCGTATATATTACTGATTTATCATTTTTGCTATCGTTCTCTTTTTGTTCGTATAGCTGCTTATAAAATTGTGTAGCGCTGTTTATAATATCTTGTCTACTTTTTGCTTCCTTATCTGTTGACTTCAGACTTTGTATCCATGTTTTATGATTATTCAGCTCTTTGAAAGCTCTTTTTGTGCTTCTGTAACAAACTATTTTTTTTGTTATGACGCTTTTTCTGTACTCGGTATAGTCTTTTTTTAGTGCTTTGCTAGTCTGTTTAAATAATCTGCTGAGTTCTTGTTTCTCGGCCTTTGATTTGTTTTTGGTTTTTATTAGTTCAGACCGTTTAGCCATAAGCTCTTTGGTGGTTTTGCTGATAATTTTATTTTCTCTCGCTGAAGTAGTATCGACTGATTTTAGGTCTATACTATTTTTGATTATCGTCTCTAATCTTTCGTAATATGGTTGCAGCAATTTTTTTGTAAATGGGGTGTTAATGCTGTTTTGCCGTAATAAAGTTCAAAGACTTAGGGGCCAATTCCATATGATTTCAATAAATCGGAATTAAAAAGTTTGCTGCATGAGCTTAAATTTAAATTAAAAAAATTAAGGATTTCCTTTGTTATGCCAGGAGTGCACATTCATTGTGAGTGCACATCCATTTTTTTTTACCGTATTCCTAAGGACGGATCGTGTCCGAAACACCGCGCTGCGCTCCAAAACACGCATAGCTGACGTAGGCAATAAAGCAGCCAGGCTCAAGTGGTATTGGGCAGGCCACGTCTGCCGTATGAACCCGGAAAGGTGGGCTAGCATAGCCACCAAGTGGTTGCCCCAAAACGGGCGACGTAGACGTGGCCGGCCCAGACGGAGATGGCGGGATGACATAGACGCATTCCTCAGCAACTGGCCGACGGCAGCGTCAGACAAGGACCTGTGGAAATCAAAGGGAGAGGCAGTGGGACAGTCCTATAGGCTAGATAAAAAAAAAATAACATCCTAGAAGTGTCCATGTAAAGTTTACCATTTTGTCAAATTCATACCTCCACTTGATAAGCGCTAAATAAATAATTATAGTTTTGTTTGATAGGGCAATAAATGTGCATTAAATGTTGTATAGCAAATCTAAAGTATGAGCGAAACTAATCAAAAACGACAATGACCATCTGAAATCATACTGAATAGCCCTAAGGTGTACTTATGGTGAATATCGTATCAAAATTGTAATAAATCTCAACAAAATACTTATCAATTTACCTCACACGACGACGAATATTAGCGGTATTATTTTCGTATGTTTCAAATCTTCTTCTTCTCCCTCATTCCTAAGAATCGTGATCACAAGTGCCATGAGGCCTTGGTAATTCATTTGTCTCCATCTTGACGTATGGAAATAGTATGATGAAGTAATTTTCTCTGATTTAGTCAGTCCATTTGATTGGCGAGCGGCCGCGGCCTCTCTTTGTTTATAATAAAGATTATTTCTGGAGTCCGAATCTACTTACCTTTGTTACCTTCAGATAATTCCATGGTTTATATAATATTCTTCGTTAAACCGCAGAGTTGGCCCATAAAATCAAACACATAAAAGTGCTGATACCTTATACACAAAATGCGTATTTTGGTAAGTCGAAGGGAGCTTATATTGAAACACAGTGCATGTAGATTTAAGACATGTTGTATGTTAAATAGTATTGTAGTGATGTACGCGTCAAAGAATAAAGATAATGTTATCGTTTGCACGTATAATAATATATATAACAAGTAATTTGATACGGACTCTAAAAAGAATTTTCACTTAAAAATGGTGTGTTAATCAGGTCTTAGCTGGTTAATTAGTTTTGACTGACTCTGTGAAAAGTCGTTCTTATTGCACTAAATCGACGGAGCCTCGTTGTCGCACGGCACCTATTTCTGGGCGATATATATTAATGACGTATTTTGATACATATATTTATTTGATTTATTTGACGGCACGGTTGGCTCAGTTTACAGTGCAGCTGCCTACTGAACCGGCGGTCCTGGGTTCTAATCCCAACCAGGGAAAATATTTGTGTGATGAACTCGAATATTTGTTCCCTTATCTATGCCTGTATTTATATATTATGTGTATCGTCGTCTATTACCCATAGTACAAGCTTTGCTTAGTTTGGGACTAGATCGAGTGTGGTTTTATGAAACGAGCCGTAGGCGAGTAGGATCACACGAGTGTTTTAAGACCTAATAATTATCATAGATTTTCTTTTACAAAAATATGAAACACTCAGTCCTACCAGTCAATAGGTTAGGTTCGTAACATATCTTACAGTCAACATTATGTAATTATCCATATTTTCGCGACATCCCTAGTTTTTTTGAGAAAATCTGAGTTATTAAATCCACTTACGACGTGATGCACCCAGCGGGTTAGATTCGAGTTCAATGATTTAGGTTCATATACATATTTATACCTCCGAGACTCTGCGTCTTTCGCATTAAACATTTATAAATTTATGCACTAGTATTTATGTATTTATTCACGAGAAAACATTATGTATCAATTTGTCATGAAGTAATGATATTGCTTAGTTGGATATTTCCCCTGTGTAATAAATACAAACAAACAAGGAGTATTCTTTTCTTAACAGCTGTACAGTTTATTATAAGCAATGAATAACAACACTGAAAACGCCTATTACCTAAATTAAGACTATCGGCGGTATTATTATGTAGAATTGCCGCACCAACTACATATGTCTCTTTTTGGCCTTATGGGTGACTAGTAGAAAATGCCCCATGGCAGTGTGTCCACCACTAAGTCATTTTAATGTGCAATAAACTTTGAATAATTAAATGATATTGCTGCCCAAAGGTAGTCTTGAAGAGATCGCTTTTTAGCAGTTAAGACCCCTGCCCCTGCCACCTCTAATGAATTTTACATGTAATCTGTGTTTGTTTGTATTCATTTCGTGTTGTGTAAAAAATATTCTATTTTATTCTATGTATCTATTGTTCTAAGACTTCTAAGTTACAAATATAATAACTGCAGTAAAAAAATTGTTACTACTATGCGCTAGTACGAATATATTAATGTTATAAAGCAATGTGAGCAAGTCTTTTAACAGTTGCCCTCTACCAAAGAATATAATAATTAAATTGAGGTGTCTTTTTAAAAGGGCTTATTTTCACTTTGAACTTCTTTTAACTATGAATGTACTTTTGCTTAAAGTAGAGAAATACATATATACTTTGAGTTTCAAGTTCTAATAAGTCTTCTTGTCCTCTAAAAAAAGATTCAAAAATCAAAGTCCGGATCAAAAGGCCTTATTTTCTTCCTTATAATATGAGAAAAAATAGGCCTTTTTATAAGTGTACTTACCTATATTATACATTATTTTTGGGTACTATTTAAACAGGCTTCTTTTTAATAGCATTATTCGCCTCAGAAAATATAAGTTACCTTCTAAATTACTAAATCAGCCACAAAAAACGCGCATCTGAATAATAATATCTCAGCCACTAGTTATCTTCTTTGTAAGCCACTGTAATTGTAACTTAGCATGGTGATTATTTTTTAGCATCTAAATTTGAGGCATGCATTCAAATAGCAAACTTCTAAAATATTATTATATGACACCAAAATAGTAACTATTAGCTTCTAATTTTATAACTTAGTATGTTTAAAATGTAAGTCATCCTACATTAATCGATCGTAAAATTTACCTAAAATTGTCATCAAATAATATATTAAAGCCACTATTATTACATATGAATTATTGAGGAGAGAAGAAAAGAAAATACTTAAATCTCATTTTAGGTTAGGGTCGCAGTTCAACCTAACACTCCTCCTCGCTTCGCTCGTCGTCGTACCTAACCTAAGCCAAGTCGGAACTGCCTTAGAACTAGATTAATGGGTTACGTACCGTTATGAAATATGTAATGTCTAAACTTTTTTTTTTAGGATCGCAGTTGAACCTAACATTCCTCCTCGCTTCGCTCGTCGTCGTACCTAACCTAAGCCATGTCGGACCTGCCTTAGAACTAGATTAGAGAGAACGCAGATGAACCTATTGCAATATGAACGAACGAATGACAATAAACAAACACGGGCGGGTCGGTCGGTACAAGAATCGAATGGCGCTCTCTGATTGGTGCAAATGGCCGGTGGCTGTCATGTCGCGCACTCGCGCCAAATCGTACCTACAGTGGCTATTTTCACGATAAAAGAATATGAAGTATTATTTTACATGTTAAGTTATAATATAATATATGATGTTGTCTATGGAAGCTCGAATATATAATTTTCTCGAACATGCTCGGAAATGTATGCGTTAATGTCCCGATATGAGGACATGAAGTTTCTCGTTTATGGCTCCCTACATTACTTCTTGGCCTAGGCCAAAAAATTAAGTATGTAAATCCATTATTGTCCGCTGCTCTAACTTTTTAAATTTCCTTACTAACGTTAAATTGGCAAAGGAAAAATTACATACAGCCAACCACCACCGCCCTCTGTAAGAATACTTGCGATATAAAAAAAAAATCTATGGTACTATATTTATGTGCGGTTAAACATGGTGCTCAAATAGCATATTTGAAAAATAAAATATTAAAAAAATAAAAAAGGCAGCAATATGAACAACTTTTTTTCTGCTTATTCGTATTTCGTAGTGATTATTATATAATTTTAACAGACAACTTATGAGGAGCCAAATTTAGCCATGCAAAATATGCTACGGGAAAAAAGTAAAAACGAGTAATAGTTTTTACTTTTTTCCCGTAGCATACTTTGCGTTTTGTTTACTTGATTATCTAGTAGTTATTTTAATTTTAATATTTCCTCACATCGTTTGAGAAAAGCACTATACAAGCTTCGGCCGGAACAGGGATTGCAGGACTCGTTCTATCTGGCCTCGTCTTCGACTCGGCCATCTACGAGTACCCCAAACTCGTCCAGCAATCCCTTACTTCACGGCCTCTGCAGTAATGTACTATTTTGAGGAACTTGTATTGAAGCTGTAAAATGAAAAATGATGATGAGTTGCAAATTCCGTGGCCGAGTTAGTAAATTAGTTGGCAATGTATAAATCAGAAGGACAAGTAATAATAATTGTTGATTGTGAATTGACGCTTTCTTTAACATTTTTAGTTGGCGTTGTGAAGAAGATGAATTAATTTCTCATTATTTTTTATCTACGTTGAATCAGAATTTTTGTAGGACTCCAAAATTTGAAGCTGGCCTTAAAAAAATAGCAGGTAAAGAAAATAACAAATGCATAACGCACTGGACCGGCAATCCAGAGGTACCGGGTTCGATTCCCGGTCTCGTCCCCCAGGTAACTCATTTAATTTTTTCTTTGAGCTTTGATATCTTTGTATCAATAGTTTAAATGTATTGTGCTTAAACTTAAGCTAGTAAGCTAGCTTAAAACCCACAATAAAAAGGTATCCGTTTCAAAAGAGTTTATTTTTGTAATGTAAAAATCAAAAAGGTTTATTTCTCACAAGGCCGCAACAAAACGGCTTAGTTCCAAAAGTTCGCATCAAAAGGACTTAACTCTGAAAAAGGTATGTTAAATTAACATAATGAAGTAGGTAGGTAGATTAAGCAATGTATGTAGTGCCATAAATGTTATGGCAACTTGATTTAATATAATATCGAGAAAAAGTAATACTTAATTTCGAAATGGACACCGTGGATTTATTTACCGTTTTTCCCAATTTCTCAAAAAAAAGTTCAAAGTGGAAATAAGCCCTTTTGAAAAGACACTCTTCAATTATATACTAACGTAAAAACGACAGCGACACTTGTATGCAGTAACGAAACTCGCGGCTATGTGTGCGTGTCAAGGGGCGAGCGCGGTGATGATGACGGGCATTGACGTGAATGCCCAGTCAAAGGATTTGGCATTACAGGGTCACCGACGCTCGAGTTACACCGATAGGCCGCTGTCGCGCCTGTGCCTCTACACTGCTAAAAACTATCATATAACCATATTTGTCATGCCCAGCACCTGTACTAAAATTGATTGAGATCCGTTCACTCGTTTCGGCGTTTTGAAATGCACAGAAAATGTAGCCAACAGGTAGTGCTGTACGTCTGGCCCCGCGCCTATAAAAATCCTACATCGCGTTGTTAAGACTTTTTTTGAAGTAATGACCCGTCTCCATAAATTTATTTTCTTATTGTATCAATACAACTTTATGAATGTCGTACAATTTTATAACACGATACCAAAGTTCACAAATTACAATTAATTTGCCTTCGAAAAATCAACGTCATAGAGTTGTGCACTAAAGTACTAATTACAAATACGGTTTTCCGAAAAGTTATTACGATTGTGTCCTATCTATGGGTCCGTCATCGACCATTATGAATTTCGCCATGACACTATGTTTTCTTGTCGAGACAGCCGTCGACGCGGTGTAACCCTAGCATATTATTTAATTGACAACACTTTGGCTTCCATAACGCGCACGCCGTGACTTCCAAAGTCAGTTATTCGGTATCGTTATTAACCTTTGTGTATGGAACCCTAAAATTGGCACTGTAACGGTAAACAAAACGAAATGCTATTTTAATTGGAGTCCAGTCTGTCATGTTATAATCGAATCATCATTAACATAGATGATTCGTATGGAAAACCATTATTCATAATAAAATTATTGAATAGGCCTTCAAAGTAATTGTTTAATTTGTTTGTTGCGCTGTTCTGGTTATGGTAACTAAACAAATTTGAAAAAAAAACTCGATTCTATGCTATCCTTATTTATCTATGGCGCAAGTGGTTGATACTGTTTTTAATTTTTTGTATCAGTGTATGTTCAACAAAGACCACTTCTCGTTTTTGGCGGTAAGACGTTACCCGCGGACATGAACGCATAATTTATTTATATATTTGTTGAAGAACGGAAAGATAACAAAAGAAAGAAAAGAAAAGGAAAGGAAAATGTGCTCCATCAAGTTTTCAAACTGCAATAACGAAGGTTTTGTCTAATAACTGGATATATAGCTTCAGTTGGGATTTTTAAGTATTAAAACTACATGAGATACCTTCATCGTATCTTTCCAAAAAAAGGCTGCCAAAACCTGAGGGCGGGAGTTAGTTCGGTGAATAGAGACTAAAGTACTATATAGGTGACCTTACAAACGGTCCGGTAGTTTTGAATTTATGATAGGATGTCTAGGATGGTTAGTCAGTGTTTAAAATGTAAAATGCACAATGCCCCGCCCGCGCTCGTCACCATATTGAAATAAAAAAATTGGGCAAGTGCGAGCCCGACTCGCGCATGAAGGGTTCCGTACCTATACATATATATAATCTATAACAAGTTTGTTGTATGGGATGGGAGCCCCCTTAAATATTTATTTTATTTTATTTTTAGTATTTGTTGTTATAGCGGCAATAGAAATACATCATCTGTGAAAATTTCAACTGTCTAGCTATCACCGTTGTTGAGATACAGCCTGGTGACAGACGGACGGACGGACGGACGGACGGACGGACAGCGAAGTCTCAGTAATAGGGTCCCGTTTTTACCCTTTGGGTACGGAACCCTAAAAACCGGCACTTTCTTAAAATTTTTGCTCATATCTTCCTTTAAGAGCATTTTAGCCAGAAGATACCCTACCCAAAGGTTGTTTGTGCTAGACTTAGTCCGTAACTGAATGGCAGCGTTATAAACAAAGAATTTTGACAAATTTCCGGAAAATGCGACTTTTCCAGTTTTTTAAATGTGCATAACTACCGGACCGTTTGTAAGGTCAAACTCGTTTATTAACTGGATTAAGTGGGAACACAAACGTATAAACATTTAAACAATCTGCATCCAAATGCAATATTCTCTCTGTACATCACCTACTTGATTTGACTTAAGCATTGCTTCAAATACCTTGGTCACATTGTAACTGAGAATTTAAAAGATGACATGGACATTGAAAGGGAACGCAGGGCGTTGGGGCGATGAGGCGGTATGATAGCGCACAGGTTTGCTCGCTGCAGTGCTGAAGTTTTAAGATCACTTTGTTTAGAGCATACTGCCAGAGTTTTTATACGTGCGGCCTGTGGGCTAGTTTTAAGCGTAGATCCTACGACGCCCTGCGAGTCCAATATAATAATGTCTTCAGGGCCCTGTTGAGGCTCGCTCGATACTGTAGTGCTTCTGGCATGTTTCCGGATGCTAGAATAGACGATTTTTATGCCATAATACGCAAAAAAACTGCGTCTTTAGTACATCGTATACGGGAGACGCCAACAGTATCCTGAAGATGATAGCTGACCGGTTTGACTCGGTCATTCTTGGCCGATATATCGAACTGCACGTTAGAAAATGTGCAGTTTGATATGTTGGCTAAAATGACACGAAGGTCTGTTACCTGCATATGTGTTACTTGTCTTGTTACTAACAGAATATAGTTGTAAATTCTGACAAACTATGGACTTCTCTGTCTGAAAATGGCGTGTTTACTTTTAGAAATACGAGTAAAGGATGCTTTCGTTTGGCGACGCGGTTAGCGTAGTAGTAGTAGCTGCCCACTGAGCCGGCGGTCTTGGGTTTGGCAAGGGCGAATATTTGTGTGATGAACTCGAATACTTGTTCCTGGGTCGTGGAATTCGTGGATGCTTTATGTATTTAAGTATATATATTTATCTGGGGGACGTCATATCCCCGAAACTGTTTACGGCCGTTATGGAAGACGCCTTCAAGCTCCTGGAATGGCTAGGACTTGGCATCAACATCAATGGCAAATACATCACTCACCTTCGGTTTGCCGACGACATCGTAGTCATGGCAAAGTCGATGGAGGAACTCAGCGTGATGCTCGATGAGTTTCTCAACGGGTGGGCTTAAAAATGAACATGGACAAGACTAAACTCATGTCAAATGCCAAGGTTGTGCCCATCCCAGTCTCTGTTGAAAACTCGGTACTCGAAGTTGTTGACTCATACATCTACCTAGGACAAGTGGTCCAATTAGGTAGGTCCAACTTCGAGAAAGAGGTCAACCGCCGAATCCAACTCGGCTGGGCAGCGTTCGGGAAACTACGCAATGTCTTTTCGTCCGACATACCTCAGTGCCTCAAGACGAAAGTCTTCAACCAATGTGTGTTACCAGTGATGACTTACGGCACCGAAACGTGGTCTTTCACTATCGGCCTCATCTCAAAGCTCAAAGTCGCTCAACGTGCAATGGAGAGGGCTATGCTCGGGGTGTCTCTACGTGATCGAATCAGAAATGAGCAAATCCGTAGACGAACTAAAGTGACCGATATAGCTCACCGGATTAGCAAGTTGAAGTGGCAATGGGCAGGCCACATAGCACGCAGAGCAGATGGCCGATGGGGCCGAAAAGTGCTCGAGTGGAGACCTCGGACCAGCAAGCGCAGCATAGGACGTCCACCTACAAGATGGACAGATGACCTTATAAAGGTCGTCGGAAGCCGCTGGATGCAGTTCGCTTCCAACCGGTATATATGGAAGTCCAAAGGGGAGGCCTATGTTCAGCAGTGGACGTCCTATGGCTGAGATGATGATGATGATTTATCTGTATAAGTAAATATCTTAGAATAATAACGCCTAGAAGGATAGTTTCAACCGGCCGAGGCGCCACACGTGAGGCATAAAATGGATTCATGTAGTTGTGAACAACTCGTATTTACACGCGCCGATACGCACACAAACACAGCAATAATATTGCTAGCGCAATCACTTTTCCGCTGAAATTGGGGGTATACTCATGCCAGTGGTTATTGGTTACATTCTAAATTTTAATTGAATCATAGACCCGTAGTTGACTTCAAACACTATTAAATACATTAAACAAAGGTTTTTTTATTTATTATTATTAATTTGCAATGTCACTTGAAAATAAATAAAATCGTAAATAGTAGGTATGGTCAAATCCTGAAATTACTTTTCAGCCAGCTGAAAACGCTTCTAAAGCACTGAAATTGACGTTCGGAGTTTTTGACCTAGGTAATCCACCGGCGTAACACTTTTATTTGCACAGTCGTCAACTCATCATCAAGACATTTGTGACGAGCCCTAACACGTTGTGTTTTTGTGTAATTTAGGAGCTAACTATGGCCTCCTTCCGTCCTCATCATCAGACCAGCTTGGTAGTACCATAATAATGCATTCTCACGTGATTTAAACAGGTGTACAAAATTTAAACTCGATACTCTAACATACACGGCAAGTCAAATAAAAGGATAATAAAAATCAAGTGATTAATCTTCTTAATTTTTTCATATTTGTATTTTAAATTATAGGCTCCCAAAAATAGATCAGTATATTATCAGGACAGAATTATGGGTAAAAAAAAGTCCGTTACACTGGAAACACTACGTTGTCATGCCGCTTATAGAAAATATGAGATTTTGATTACTGTTTTACGTAAAAATACGAGTTAAAGAATAATATTTACGAGTGAAATGTTGTCTTAGCATGTTTATCCTTTTTATCAGATGCATTGTGACACCCTATCACTGCACAAACCATCATAATAATTGAAAATGCGGGAGCTCTTTACACCTGTCACGTGTCCTTGCAACTGACAAGCCGATCGACGCTTTTAGCCATTTCTGGCTAACTTTTAGTGGCCTCACCGTTGCGCGTGAACTGGGTTTATAGGCGTTATTATCCTAAGGTAAATATGTATATCAATCGTAGTCCAGTGCCCATAATACAGGCTTACGGAGGGACTAGATTGGTTTGTATGAGGTAGTCCGATATTCATTTATCGTTTGTTTATCAAGTGGCGTAAATTATGTATTATGTCAGAGTGTCGACCGTGTCGTTCTCACATCGGACTACACAGTCACCAAAAATATTGCCTCCATAGCACCGTTATAATTGCGCCTGTAACAGAGGAAACGGCCTATGATGACTATGATCAAGTGACAAAAAGTGATGATGGTCGCCAATACAATCTGTTCTGTAAGTGGATGAGCATTGTTTTGCGAATATCTTTTTATATTGAGAACATCTTTGTTATAGAAGATGTATTTAAAACATTAAGCGAGTTGCTCAAAATATGTTCGTTTTGAGAAAGTATCGCAATCCAAAGACCCTTTATGACCGTAAAGTAACAATAAGGAAGATACGTGAAGTTGTAATTTCTAATTATTTTAGTTATACCTAACACAAGATTAACTGAAACAGTATATTTTCACAATAAATGCTAAACGGGGTATACTTCAAAAAACGAGAGTTCTGAGACGCATTTTTTTTCTAATTTTCAGCGAAAAATTTACAAAAAGATATTCTATAGATTAATAATATACCTTATTATTTTATCTATTTATTCCGTTAACACCCTAAAGGAAAAATACGACTATGTAGTTTAATTCTTCCAACGACCGCTTGTTTTGCAATATCCTTTGTACTTGTTGTGTACGTAACAAGGCGCCACGCCGTTTGATGAAATTCCGAAAATTATTTACATTAGACTCTTACCGGCAACAAAAGCGCTGCCTGGGGACACCAATACTACTCTCATCAGAGAAACGGCCAAATCAAATATTTGGGTAGGTCTATAAATGTTATTTCAGTCCTAAGTTTGCCTGCTAATATTGCTAAGTTACACAATTTGGTACGTTATTGACAAACGAGATATCTATTTGACTAATTGTTTTGTTCATTAGGACTGGTAAGAAAAGAATAATATGTGAAAATGAAGATTTCAGGTAGATACATTTTTTTTATGAATTCCCGAATACTTATTTCAAAGGTTCATAGTCGTAACAATTTGTAATAATAACGTAAACATTTTTTTCTTGAATATAAATATTCGTTTAATAACAGTGATGAAACGGATTCTAATAAATTATAATTCCAGTCACAACAGCAGCGACGTGATTGGAAAACAAACCATTTACGTTGACTAAATATGCTACTTGAATTATATTGAATCCTTATTGAATCCTACTAAAGGGCGTCAAACTTCCCCTGGGCAGGAAAAATTTCACACCTCTTTTTTTAAGTTAGACGTAGTCAGTAAAGTGAAAAGTTTCCTTTATTACGACGTTTCGAACGAAAACCTGAACTGAAATGGCGGCCATCAACGTGTTCTTGCGCGCGAAGACTTTGATGCCCGCCTCTTTTTCTGTCCCTTAGAGACCACGTCACTTTCACAACGTCTAGGTAATTAAATTAACACTTTTTGGACGCGATTAAGTCATAATAACGTAAGTTTCAATCAATATAAAGTTTCTTTTAACCATCTGCAGATGTTTAGCTAGCTGTATACAGTAAGTCGGGATATTTAGTATTCGGACATTAGAAAGGAGACAATATTGCTTGCTCTTGCCATCCGTGCTTTAGCGATAAGACTTGCTATTTGTATTTTGGGCATTTCAAAATAAACTTTATATGTAGGTATTGATATCAATGAGAAAGAAAATGTTTATTAAGTTATTAAAGCTGAACATCGCAAATAGAAAATTTGGATATTATATTTTAAATATATCCAATAGAAGGTGCAACTTCGACCGAAAGACTTTTTCTTTTAGTCGGTTAAACACTATCCTTTTACCATTTTTGGATGTCCAGCTACTTCTGTATAAAAATTTGTTAAAATACATCCAGCTGTTTCGGCGTTATGAGCGTACAAATATTTTTTTGTCAACAGAAAGATGGTCCGTCTGGCGCCCAGACTAATTCAGCATCACGCTGTTAAGATTCTTCCTGAAATATTGACCCCTCTTCAAGTCTTCATGTAGAAAACTGGCTATCAACACAATTTTAAAATTTCGATGTAGTTGAGTGTTGCCTGTAACAGGAGCAATAAATTTAAACATAGATCCTTCCGTTGAAACTGAACAATATTTATTAAGCAACTTCTGAAAAAGACGATTCTTAAATGAAATTTTGTAGAATAATTATTTAGATAAAGAAGCATGTATTGCGAAGAAGAAGAATGTATTGCGAAATGTGCGACATTAGTAGAGTATGTCAATGCTCAGGGAATGTCAACGTTGGACGATACATTGAAAATACTATTTAATTTAATAGAAATAATGAATTTCTAAAAATTCACTTTCTTAAAAAGTTGCTGAACAAATGTTGTTCAGTTTCAAGAGTAGAATCTATGTTTTAATTTATTGTTCCTATTACAGGCAACACCCGGTATAAACATGTTTGTATATATTTTCCCACCATTGAGACATCGGGTGTATTTATTTTAAGCAGCTTACAAATTCATGTAATGCGCTACTAAATATTATATAGGCTTTATGATAAGTTGCCTATTGAAATACAAGACCTATTGGAATCTTTACGTGAAAATCAAAATAAGTCGTCTAATAATAAATCAATTATATACAATTTAAATAAAAACAGTAAAAAATTCATTTCAGGTTTCTCCCATGCAGAGTTTAATACTTTTTATAAGAGAATATTTCCCTAAGTACTTAACTTGCCTCCCCATTCATACCCCCACAATATAAATATAAATAGAATAGTTATTCATTTATAATTATTTACAGTTATAAATACCAAATATTATTTATTCATATTACCTTCTTTAATCATTTAATTATAAGTTATTACTAGTTCTTACGCAGCTGAGTAAGGACCAAATTCTTTGCATCGTTGGACAACGGAAATCACAATGGAATGTGTCACACCGGAAAAAAAGTACCACAATAAAATTATAAATGTACGTGTACAAGGTTTGAAGATGAATAATAAATAAACATCGGGACAGGTGAAACTAAATAAAAGCTTGTAAACACAAATGGTAACGTTGTCTTCGCTTCGACAAATTTCCGTTGTGACACGTAGCACAATGTTGTGTCCCTCGTCGCACAATGGAGGCAAAATACTTCACGACCTAACCAAAAATAACAACATGGCAGCACTATCGAAGTCAAGCTTGCAAGTTCGGAGTCAGTGTTCCATTAAAATAATTGAAGAATCTACTGGAATAGCGTTGTAAGTTCCGTGTAATGTCGTCGCACAACTGGAGGTTGCACAATGGAAGAATATTTGGGACATGCATAAAATAGCCGCAAAATTTAAAATGATGAAGGATATCGAATATTAAACGATACCTGCGTCTTAACAAAACCTAAGACTATACATACAAATAAACTGTATAAGTTAAGGCGTTCGTACTTTAAAACAAAATCAATATATTCTTGAGAAAGCAGAGTACGGACATATTCATTTTGTATGGGAAATATAATAAAGATAAAAAAGTATATTTCTGAATAATTTTTTTATTAACTATTCTGAAAATCAATTCGTTTATTGATGATTGGGTTAATAGGAACTGTTATTTGGCGTGTTTTTCTACTCTACAAATTAACGATAAATGTTCTATTTTTAGTTTGAGATGAGGTGGACATTAATGTATGACAGTATTTGCAAAGAATTTGGTCCTTACCCAGCTCTCATCGCATTTACTTTTTGATGATCCCATGTTACTTAGCTTCTTATTGGTTGGCCATACACAAATTCTTCATATATCCGAACCGCTCTCTCAGAATTGTGTCACGAGATACGTAACTAGCCCTAGCTCAGACCACGGTCTTTTTGGGCTGTTACCGCACACTATGTCGTTAAACGCTTGTCTGGACCAGTATTTTTTGAATTTATGTAAATAGTGAAATTTAAGTTCTTTTATAAGCAGGTTTGTTATAAATAAATAAATAAAAAAAAAAAAAAAAAAAAAATATGTTAGAGAGGCTTTCATATAAATGAAAGTGGAGGATATTTTAACCAATTAATTATAATATAATATTAAGTAAGCTTATATAACGTAATCTTTTACCAGTGTAAATCTTTTGTAAACAAGTAATTCAGAAAAGCTGAACTTATGATCTGGTCTTATGATTTCTTGTGAATGACAACCTATAGAAGTCTTTGAAATTCGTGATCAATGAAATTATCGCAACCAAAACCAGCAACAAGGATAATGATTCTGTATTTATTAAATTAATGTACTTATCTACAATTTTTGCTTTCGATTATGTAAATGAAATGGGAAAAACTGTAAACCGACTTCATAATTGTCGTCCATCTATAGTAATGTTTGAGAACCGCTGCTCTGGAAAGTTTGAAAACCGCTGCTCTACAGAATAGTTTGAGAGCCACTACTAGATAGGAAAGTTTGAGAACCGATGCTCTACAGGAAAATTTGAGAATCGCTACTAAACAGAACAGTTTGGAAACCACTGCTCTATGGGAAAGTTTGAAAACTATTTATTTATTTAATCGTATGGTGAAAGTTTGTTGTAGGAAATTATTTTGGACTATGGAAAAATTCCCCTCGGCAGACAAAGCTGAGACATACCTCAATTGAAAGCTTTTAACTTCTAAGTTTCCTAAGCAAAGGGGCATTATTGTGGCGTATGGGAATACCGAAATATAATTACATGAATAATTCAGGTACGGTAATCATATTACTTTAATATTGTACTATATATAAATATTATAATATTTAGTGTTGTTTGATGACTAGCTTAGTATAGATAATAAACACACCAGTGTTTTTGAATCCCGTCGATGTACTGAACTCGACGACAAGAGGGATGAGCTGAAAGCCCGACCACCAGCGGTGATCAGCTATAATTATAATAATGGTGTTCTCTCGTGCCCGTTGTGCTCACGGGGCTTTAATAACAAGATCGGCTACGTTAGCCACATGAGAGCACACGAACGCCAACAGAGGAGTTGAAGCAGTCGCCGTGGCCGAAAACGGTCAGGATATATATATATATATATAGTATAGATAGCAGTTGAAGTCTTGTCAAGTTAGAGTACGTGCACATCTCGGGCGGGCTGCTACGGGCCGGCCCGCAGCGCACAACACGGCGAACACGTTGAAGAGTGTTCCCGAGCATCTCTCCTTAGGTGTACGTCCTCATTTCTGCCCTTCGTGAGTAGGTTGCGTAGTGTAGTGTGACAAGGACACGGCGAGGACCGCTCAAGACGTCAATCCAGACTACGACTTTGACTGTTTGGAATCTGTTTCCATCGTTTTCCCCAAGGTTCCATGGTTAGTCACAGGACTTACCTTCTCCCACGGCCGCTCCGGCCCCGGTTGCCACTGAGGTAATCGAAGCCCCTAAGGCTCCCTCTCCTCCGCCGGCAGAGCAGAAGGCCTCTAAAAAGGCCAAGGCCCCTAAGACCTCCAAGCCCCCAGCGAACCCTACCCCTAAGGCAACCCCAGCGCCGTTTAAGACGCCGGAGCCCCCAGTAAGGGTGGCCGCGCCCGCCCCAGTCACCCTCTCGATCCCTAAGGCGAAGACGGACTCGGACGTCCGGAAGTCACGACCCGATAACGATTGCGTCAGTCTACCTGTCTCCCTCTAACAAACTCTTACCGACAGACTTAAACCTACTTGTTCAATCAGATCTCAATGGAGTCGTCTTCGCAGCAGGCGACTTCAATTCTAAGCACACCGCGTGGAAGTGCGTAGCATCTAACCCAAACGGCGTTCAGTTTTTCAACTTCTTAGCCAGAGAAACATTCAAATTGTCAATCATTCCCCCTAGGAAATCAACTGATTTTCCAACCATTGTCTAACACCGACCCAACATATTAGATGTGGCCCTTATGCAGAACGTAACCTTACAGTTGCGTTCTGTAGAAGTGATTGTCGCGTTAGATTCCGTGTCCTGTGCAGATTCTGTTAAGGTGGCTCCAGTATTTCCTCTGTAAAAAGAAACCCTCAGGCTTTAAGTTTTAAACCATTGATCTACACATATATTCTTTATCACCTACATTTTTCTGTATGTATGAAGTGCTCAGTACCAGCGGCTACTACGAGAAAGCCTGTGAAGGAAGAACGATAAAAAAAAGACTGATTGTTGAGTTTCATTCGGCGTTTCTTCTCAACAGTGGTCTCTCTTGTCAAATACCGGTAGACTCAGACATGTAAAAGTGCCTTTGTGGTCTACTTGCAGAATAAAGTTCATTATTTCATAACATAATATAGTACTCTTATGAATTAACGTAACTGATTTTGCTCCTCCGCCATTTCATAGAGTAATGTATATAGTTATAGAGTCTGGCTAGCCAAATAATCTTGACAGATATTTCCATGTGGTATTACTAATGTCTATGATTTAAACAATTTAGTTGGTGAGTCCTCTATAAATAATGTTGATACTTTATGTAGGTACCAGTTCTAACATTCCAATTGAGTTGAAATTTGGCATAGTACTTATGTAATTTTTTTGGTGACGGATTAATATTATGGATTATGGTATTATCAAGCTAGATCTTATTTACACTACATTTAATTTTTCGCCTTGCATATGGTTAGAAAGTGTAAACATCTGTGTTTGTCGTTGACTGTATTGTACATAGTGGTAGAAATTATGTGAGCTGACTATGAGTACACGTCAACATATATATATTTAACTTATTTCCTAAGGTACCTCACATGTAAGTACATAAAAAATAAAAAAATATTTTTTACTACTATTTTTAATTTCCCGCCAAAACTTTGAGTTAATATTTCATTAGCCAGACTGTATTTGCCTATACTGTCTGTACCTACTTGTAATATGAACGAACGTAACAATACTGGTGTAGATAAAATATGTATTGCATGTGCCACCCTACAATAATGTTTAATTACTGCAAAACGGCAAGGACAAGTAATAATAACTTATCGATCGACATTCCAGCAAATATTACGCAGTACCTACCCATATTATAAACTGCGCTTATTATAAGTCTAGGTTGATTGATGTGAAACTGACAAGACAAAATATTCCTTTATTAAAATGTTTTTGTGGTTCGTGTTATGTACGATATCACTTGCAAAACTAATCGCTCCCTAAAATTGGTTCCCTGAACTGTGTATTGCAAGAATCTACGTATCTTGCTCTAATTGGCACATAACAAACAGAAACCCTTGACACCGTATCCGTATTAATACATAAGCCCGCCTCCGCACTGAAGCGGAAGGCCAATTTTGAACCATATTCTGACGAATTAACTATAGTTTAAATTAAGTAAAATAAAAATCTACTCACTGTATTGTTTTATTATAGATACCACAAATTGGGAGAAAAACTGACATTTTATCACGCCAGGTGGCGCATAAGCGACTGTACCTAGGTTTGACATAAGAACTGTCAAATCACATACATTTATTATAAGTAATTTTAAACTTTTAAATAAAACAATTTAAACGGATTATATCGCGTATATTAATTATTTGAGCCTCCCTGACGTTTCAGTACCTTTACAGATACCATACATTTATACGCGATATAATCCGTTTAAATTGTTTTATTTAAATGTGTGACAGTCGCGGAAACCGAAGAAAATATAATTTTAAACTTCTACAAATTTTTCAAGAATGCCTCAATGTAGTGCGCCGAATTGTAAAAACAGAGGAGCTCACTTATTTCCCAAGGACCCAACACGGAGAAAACGTTGGGAAATTGCTCTGCATATCAAAACTTTCAGGGCAAGTGATACTGCCCGTTTATGTGAGATGCATTTTAAAGAAGATGATTATTTTGGAAAAAGTAGATACACCGGTAAGTATATTAATAGATACTAATAAGTTTCGACAAAATTATCTTGATTTCTAACATAACCTCACATGCCACTGTTACTTAACATACCTAGGTCCGTATTAGTACCAGTTCTATTTTCTAAAGCTTATTTACATTTTCAGACAATAAACCAGTAGCAAAGTTTTTGAAAAAAAGTGCTGTACCATCCATATTCTGTTTCACCAAAATAAAACAGGAATCACCAGCAGCACTTATACGTCAGGAGCGTTATGAAAAAAGGAATCAAAGAAGACTATTTGAAGATAATAAACTAACAATACCCGGAACAAGCAGAGAAGCAATAGAACCTGGAACCAGCACAGAAGCAATAGTGAACCATGTTGATCTAGTTGTAGGACGAGAAGAAGAAATATGTGCTATTGAGGAAATTGAAGTATCTGTTGAAAGCGCACACACAAATCATGAATATTTGTCAAAGGGTACTCAAGTTGATCATGAGCATGTGTATGGTTCAATAAACAGGTATAAACTTGATGACAAAGCAATACTCTTCTATACAGGCTTCGAAACATACAAGAAATTCCATTTTGTGTACTCCACACTGAGCCCAATGGCACCCAAGATAAGGTACTTTGGTAGCAATGTAACTAGCATATCTACATTCTACTACTACATACAATTTACAGTTCACATAACCAAAACATTTGCACGGTAAACATATGGAACACAGTAACACAATTAAACATAAAAGCAGAAAACAGTAAGACTATAGAGCAACCAACATTAATAGTAAAAGACAGCAATAATAAAAACAAGAAAAACAAGATTAATTCTGTACAAAAAGAAAAAAAACTATTTACATTTACTTCTAATAAATAATAATATTTAATGGGTGTTCCAAACGAAAAAGCATTCACACAGTTTTCAATAAAATAAAACTTATTGAACTAAACGCGAAAACTAAAAACGAAATTTGATTGCTACCAACTTAAAAATAAAATTATATCTTCTGTGCATGGATGTCTAGTATAGTGAATGTATTATTTTTAGGTATGCGTTCATATTTTATTAGCAGACGAGACGGACGTCAATAAAAAAAAGTTTATCATAGTGTAGTACTTTTTATTTTTTATTTTGATGGTTCCGAGCGGGTACATGTAAATTTTCTTTGTTGTTTATTTGCGTTTTATTTGAAAAAGACGGAGTTGTAGAAAAAATATTGTATGTAACGTTGTATAAGTAAGTAAAAAAAATGCTCGTGGCATCTTTTCTGACCATCCAATGCCACTCGCTTTTTTGATCCCTCTTATACAATTATTGCATAATAGTAGTTTATGCAACTGATACATAATGAGAGGCATTAAAACACGAGTGTGGTTTTATGAAACGAGCGTCAGCGAGTTTCATAATAGGATCACACGAGTGTTTTAAGGCCTAATTATGTACAGTTGTATACACTACTTTATCTACACACATATCATAAGTACTCTAAGATGGGTTCAGAAGCCATAAGGAAATGACCGGCACCACTAGTGCTACCTGTAAAATATCTAAAAACGACATATACTAATGCAGTAAGAAATAAATCTGAACAAATACATAAACAGATTATTTATTGTAATAGTTGTAATTTACATTTACATTGAAACAATATTTTCAACTAAAATGTGAATTACAATAAACTTTTCTCAATTCTACTTTCGTAACAGCAAAGAACCAACAAACAAATGACAACAATAATGGCGGCAATTCGGACGTCCGTCAAGACGAATGTTTTTTTTTTCTAAATCATATACCTACAAACGAATGTATCCATATTCTCATGTCACTCGAGATCAAATGTCGTGCGGTTTTTATAAAAAAACATACTGAATTGACGTTTCGTATCGATAACAATATTAATATCTATGGATACTTGAATAGAGACCTACTTCAGTTTTGACAGCTGTTCCAAATTTAAACTCATAACCTTACAAAAATTGATAGCGTTATAACATTACAGTACAAATTTTACCTACTGCCACAGATAAGAAAGTTCTCATAGTAAAATTGGTTGTAGTAATGCTGGTCATTTCCTACGGTTTCTGAACGCATTTTGGAGCACTTATGATATATGCGTAGATAAAATACTATTATAATATAAGGCTGTGTTTCTATTGACGCTGGGCTGGGCGGGATAAAGCACAGCGAAGCGAGATTTGACTAATCACACTGCACCTATTGATGTGTAAGTGTGATTTCTAGCTATTTTAGAAAAAAAACGCCGTAAAAATTAAAAGTACTGAGTTAAAGTCTAACATTTTAAGACAAAAAACAAACAATAGGTAAGATAAATAGTTGTTCATTAAGAGCCATAGTCATAAAAAAATATCAGAATATCATATCACAAAAACGTGACATGAACTATAAAATGCGTAACGATCTCCATATTGGTTTGAATAATGAGCTGAACCCGCCCTACTTACAAACATCTAAAGAGATCTCAATTCTCAATAGGGAATCCCTTCACATATAGGTACTTCACCTTTATAAGGATCCATTCGACTAGCCTTTGCAATGTGCCCAAACTGCCCAATTTAGCAACATCTTTGCATTGTTGCAACCATATAACGGACATAAGGACGAATGATAAAAAAAGGGAAAGCAAAAATCAGCTCAATTCCTAAATAAAGTACCTATATTATTTTACTACCATCCACAATATCGTTCGATAGCCTCTCGTATAAGGTGAACTGAAATTATACGTAAATTGTAGTATGTAGACAAATTAGTATTTGTAGGAAATAAAATTATATTAGTTGAATAATACATAAAATGAAATACTAAAAATTATACACATATATTAAAATGTCATGACAAACGATTATTTGTAGGAAATTAAATTATATTAGTCGAATTATAGATAAAATTAAATACTAAAAATAGTACACTTATATTAAACTAGTGATACAAAGATAGACCGACCTGGCCCGGTCTTACCGACAGAGGACAAATTTGACTCGCGTGCGCGGGGCAGGACTACGTGTGTCGATACTATTAGCAACAAAGGCGCGCCGATTTTGAACGAACAAAAATGGAAAGCCTAGTGCGCTAGTTGGTAGACTAGAATCTGACTAACAAAAGCTATCACAACACAAGGATGTTTTTCAAGTTCTTTATGTAGCAGCATTTTTTTCATATCGAATAAGCTTATCTTCAAATCGTTTCATAGAAAGCATTCTTCTTTGCAACCGTTAACTGTTTGAGATTGTTACAAAACAAATCTGTCAAAGACAGAGGTACCGGGTTCGAGACCCGTTCTCGCTCCAGGTAACTCATTTCAATTTTTCTTTGAGCCTTGATATCTTTGTATCCATAGTTTAATATAAAACATGTGGTGTGTACCCACATGAAAAAATGAGACATTACATGTTTCATAAATGTATAGTACACTTATATTAAAATACAATAATGAAGCGAATTTACTCGCGTCGCCTTAGTTAAGTTTGCACTCATTTATATGCGATACTTTAGGGTGCTAGGTGCAAACTTATCATAACCGGGTAGAAAGGTCGATAACTTTAATTTAGGACTCATTTTAAACATTGTATCAATATGACAAGGTTCTATTCATAGTGGGTTCTAAATTAAAGGTTTCGACAGTCCATCTCTGATTTTTTTCGTAACATTAAATGTACGTATTTATACGTATACTAGCCGTCGGATCCGCGTGTGATTCAGAAACTTAAGAAACGCATCTCCGTGTAACAGGGAGCTACGTATCTTAATTACATGGAGCCTAATAACACGTGCCGATCGGTCCGGATCTCCGTTGCTGGGTAATACGGCTACGGGTACACGAAACACGGACACAACCGAGAGCCCTACTTAAAACGCCGAACAGGTTATCTTCAAGACGAAGGTTCTTTACGTTCAACATAACTATTTCCCATATAAATTTAGATTAGGTACTATTAATACCAAAATAATAAACAGCGTTCTTATACTTCTTGACCCGACTAGGGAAATTAAAAAAATGCACAAATTGCTTATTTTAAATGTGCCAATTAGTGCTTTCATCCTGTGAATTCGTTTCTAGTATTATAAAAATAAAAAGAAGGTTCGTGTTTACTTATTACTTTACTAAATGATATGTTAATACAGTGATTATTGTCAAGAAAAGGAAAGAAGCAAATAACAAATAGGTGCAACGTTTATCTCACGAGCATCGTTTGAGAATAAATCTTGAGTTTCTCTTGGGATTAAAGTATTTGTATAAACGGTGTTTGTCCACAGTCCACACGACAGAATACAGCGCAGATACAGATACACACTGCGCAACTTTAGTACACTAGCTACTATATAGTAGTAGTTTATGTGACTGTACATAATGAAGGGCATTAAACACGAGTGAGAAGTTTAGTTCGAAACGAATTGTCAATTTGCAATCAAATTTGACAAATGTCGCACACAAGTAAGATATCGAACGATATGATCGTTGCGTTGGGGCCGACTCCAGTTTGTCTCTGAATTATAAAAAAGCTATGACAGCAGCCAGAAAACTTCATTGCCGCCATTACCGGTTAAAATTTGTTTTGTTGCATAAAATTGTTCGATTTGTTGATTTAAACCATAAAATTAATGATATAGATATTTTTCGGCGACGCCTCCTGAAATCTGATATCATGATATGATATATGAAATTTGTTCTAACAAAACAGTCTATTTTTACGGTGGTTATAATGTTCGACTCATGAATGCAGCATGGAGGCTTATGATATGTGGATAGATAAAGTAGTGTATGTAACTGTACAGACGCTTTTTGATCTTGTATTATGTAAACTGTATTTTTAAATGATTTTTGCCATTTTAAGAGTAATAACTGTGCTGCATCATGTCTTCTTATTGGATTACATCTGTCCCTGGCCCAGGCCCTGTGATTATATGGCATGTGTCACAGAGCGCATCGACTACCTAAAGCAGAAAGTTTATGCATGGGCAAGCCGTATTCGTCGCTACAGAGAGCGTGTGGATCGATTCCAGCAGAATCGTCTCTTTCAAAGTGACCAAAGGAAGGTATACCGAAAGGGGGAGGGAACCGACCAATGTGTGAGCGACGGGCAACTACCGAATCCTACTGTCATGATTAACTTCTAGCGTAGTATCTGGTCGGTGCCAGTCGAGCACACCGAGGGCGAATGGATGAATGTTGTCAGACGTGAGTGTGAGCCGATCGAAGCCATGGGGGCAGTGACTATCAGCCCCGATGATGTAAGGTGTGCGGCCCGTACGACCCAGAACTGGAAAAGTCCTGGGCCAGACGGGATGCACAACTTTTGGATCAAGTGGTTTCGATCCTCACACGAACGTCTGGCAACACAATTTCAAGACGCCCTCGAGCTTGGTTCCCTGCCATCTTTCATGACTACTAGGGTTACCTTCCTGCTCCATAAGTCCGGTAGTACCACGGAAGCAAAAAACTATAGATCCATCACGTGCTTGCCTACTTTATACAAGCTCCTTACGTCCATTCTGAGAACAAAAATTAACGCGCAAATTGTTGCGAACAACGTTTTGGCCTTTTCTCAGAATGGATGTAGGGTTGGGTCCCGTGGTACTAAGAAGCTCCTCCTCATTGACACGACCATTTGCCAACAAGTCCGGCGGAACAGGGGGTCCCTCTCAACCGCTTGGATTGACTATAAGAAGGCCTATGATTCGGTGCCTCATTCATGGCTGGAGAGGATCTTAGAGCTATATAAAATCGATACAGCTCTAAGATCCCTCTTAGGCGCGTGTATGAGGCAGTGGGCCACAGTCCTTTGTCAACCATGTGGCGGAGATGGCCCCCCTGGCCCGCGGGACTTGATAAGGATTGAGAGAGGTATTTTCCAGGGTGACATTTTGAGTTCTCTGTGGTTCTGCCTAGCCCTGAATCCGCTCAGCACTCTGCTGAAGGATTAGGAAGGAGGAGATTCAGGACTAGGTTGTCGGTGTCGAAGAGGAGGTGAGGTCATTTCTCATCTTCTCTACATGGATAATCTTAAGCTGTATGCGCCAAGACGCCAGGATCTGGTGGAACTACTGGAAGTAACTGAAACCTTCAGTAGCGCCATCAAAATTGAGTTTGGTGTAGACAAGTGTGCGGTCATGCATGTACAGCGGGGGAAAGTCGTAAATTCCGCGAACTTACAGCTTTCTGAGACAATGACCCTCAGGTCTATCTCCGAAGTTGAAACCTACAAGTACCTTGGTATGTCATAGTCATTGGGTATTGCGGACGGAGACATTAGACAGGCGTTGAAGGAGCGTTTCTTTTGTCGTTTGACAAAAGTACTTAACAGTCTTTTGTCCGGTGGCAATAAGGCGCGCGCCTTCAAAGCTTGGGTGATGCCTCTGCTCACTTACTCCTTTGGCATACTAAGGTGGACTCAGACTGAGCTGGACGCCCTGGATACGAGGGTCCGTCAGCTGCTCACTACACATCGCATGAGGCAGCTACGCTCGTCAGTTATGAGAATGTACATCCCGCGTAAGTGTGGGGGCCGTGGCTTTTTAAACGCCAAGGACCTCCATAACCGCGAGGTGTGTAGTCTTAGGGAGTATTTCCTAAACAACGAGTTTGGGATTCATCGCAATGTAGTAGCAGTTGACAAAGGCCTCACCTCTCTCTCCTTAGCAAACGAGAACTGGCGCAGACCAAAGTTGCTTAGCACCGATGACCGCAGGGCTGTATGGAAGAGCAAGGAGCTACACGGGCGGTCCTACAAGGCCCTTACGAGGCCCTATGTAGATCTGCTCGCGTCGGTGAACTGGCTACGCTTCGGGGAAACCGAAGGTTTTGTCTGTGCAATTGCGGACGAAGTAATGATGACGAACAATTACTGGAGATATATCCTGAAGGACGGTACGGTCGATATATTTGTCGGGCATGCCGCCGTCCCGGTGAGTCGCTCAGGCATATAATCTCCGGTTGTTCTCATCTTGCTAACGGCGAGTACTTTCACAGACATAACAAAGTAGCCAGGATTGTTCACTAGCAACTTGCTCTTCGATACGGTCTTGTGGGGTCTAAGGTGACGTACTATAAGTACGCACCGTTGCCAGTTCTTGAGAATGGTCGTGCCACGCTCTATTGGGATCGATCTATCATCACGGACAGGACTATTGTAGCCAATAAGCCTGATATCGTGTTGGTAGATCGATCCAAGCGCCAGGCAGTGCTCATCGACATCACCATCCCGCATGACGAGAACCTCGTGAAGGCCGAGAAGGACAAACTCAGCAAGTACCTTGACTTGGCTCACGAGGTAACCGCCATGTGGGATGTTGACTCGACGATCATTGTCCCGATAGTCGTTTCGGCGAACGGTCTTACAGCGAAGAGTCTCGACAAACATCTTAAGAGACTCTCGCTAGATGGCTGGATCAAGGGTCAAATACAGAAGGCGGTACTCCTGGACACGGCGCGCATTGTCAGGAGGTTCCTCTCTCTGCAGCCCTAACCACCGGTAGCCTGGGCCCTGCCCCGCTGCTGGCGGCACCCTAGGTTAGGTTTTTTATAATGTATTTATATTTTGTAATTACTTTATTGTATTTTACTTTTTAGATAAATTTATTGTTAAAAACCTAGCCTAAGACAAAAGATGAATAAAGGAGATAATAAATATCAGACAACCTCGCACAAATCGATCTAGTCCCAAATTAAGCTCAAGAAGGCTTGTGTTATGGGTACTAGACGACGATATACATACTTATATAGATAAATATATACTTAAATACATAGGGACAACCATGACCCAAGCACAAATATTCGAGTTCATCACATGAATATTTGCCCTGGCCGGGATTCGAACCCGGGACCGCCGCTCAGTAGGCAGGTGCTTGCAAACTGAGAAAACCGCGTCGTTTCATAAACCCACACTGGTGTTTAATGCCCTTCATTATGGACAGTCACATAAACTACTTTTAGTACCGTAAAACTACAAAACATGAATGGTCAAAAACAAAACTCGTTTATTTTTATCAAAATCCATATCAGTGATTTTATACGTTTTTATTTAATTATGTTGTTCACCTTAGAGTTTATTCGTAATAATTGTCATAATATTAACGAATAATTTTCGGATTAAATTGGACCATATTAGTGTGGACTGGACTATAGTTGGGTAGTTTAAGGGTATAAATAATTTCTGTATTTATAAGTTCATGACTCAGATTTGATCTAAATTGACCTTATTTTTTACAATTTGTCCTATAATCTCTAATGTTTCCGTGACGTCATGTAGGTATTAAATTTAAATAAAGCAATTGCAAACAATGTGTCGAAGACTTCTCTTGATACAATCCGTTTAAATTATTTTACAATTTATGTGCTCGAAAGGAGTGTTATCTAACCAGTCAAACTGTGCGTAAAGTATAATTTATCCGCACTAGCAGGCGCGGCTCACTCCGCGATATACGTTCCCCGCTACAAGTACTTGCCGGTCTCCCCTGCGCAGGGGTATATTCAGTGGCTGCCACGCTCTGTCTCGGAACGCACGCGCACGATACTCGCGCGCTCACGCTCTCCCAATTTACGTCGCATGTCAAAAAATAGCGAGAAAATATTGTGTCGCAGCGGGTTGTAGGAACAATGATCAAAATTCGAATCACACGTTTTTCTTTCTCCTGGCACATTCGAAGGATGCCGAAAGGTTACAAAATGAACATAAAAGATAATAAGTAGTTACTGATTAATAATAAAAGAGATTTTACAGGTGTATCTATTTATTTATTTATTTAAACTTTATTGCACAAAAGAAAAACTTAACGTACAAAAGGCGGACTTAATGCCATGAGGCATTCTCTACCAGTCAACCTTAGGGCAAAGCAGGGAAATTGTAGGCGGTGCATCAAACAACATAATTAAACATAATTAAAATACTCTAACTAGCTACATACATATAGCTACATATATATCTATTTGTGAATTTATATTCTAGTGCAGTAAGTATATCTACTTACTAAATCAACAGTCATAGAGGTTTTTATACTAATACTAGATATCACGTTTGTGAAATTACCAGGGGTGAATAAGCAATTGAGTGATAGTTTGATAGGCAAATGTAATATATAGATGATCTTTGTATTCATGGTTTAAATAAAAATTGTGGTGTAATTACCCACATTAAAAAATTGAGACATTACATGTTTCATAAATTTATAAAAATATATGGATGAGTTAAAAGAAATTTATTGGCAGAGATCCCTAATAGGGATAAGTTCTCCTGTGTACATGTTTTATTTGTTGTGAATGTATATATAACTAGTTGTTGTGTACAACAAAGTGTTTACATACATACATTAATGACATAAATCGAAATAGTGTAATTTCATTCAAGAAATAAAATTGCTAGCTCCTAGACTACAATACCCACGCCACCACGCCGTACCATCCCTAATGTTCTACTCGCTACGTTGCATGTTAACGTAACGCATTCATTGAATTATTTTATTATATATTATACGTATTAAAATGTTTAAAAATAAAGCAAAAAGATTACGCATCATAGTGGGTTGCAGCAATGTCAATAAAATGTGGCCTGGTGGTGGATTCAATTCGTCCAAATTGTGAGATTTATTATTTCATAGTTAAATAACAATATGATAAATATAATTTCTAAAGAATAATCTATCTCTATACATATGGAATGCAAGAAATAAATGGGAAATACAATATTATTTTATTTCTAGTCGTTGACAGCCCTCGCTATCGGCGACGCGGCAAGCGAGCAAATTCATTTTCACCGTTGGTACACAGCCTTAACGTTCCGTTTCGCTTGCGCTCGAGACGACGACTTTAGAAGGGCCATAGATCATCATGTTTAGGCTAATAAAAAAGCGGCTTTTGAAATGATCAATGTAGTGTGCCTTCTGTACTTGTACTATTATCTATTCTGTGGCACTAGTGCATTTATCTTTTTTTGTTGCTTTTTAATTTTTAGCTCCGTCTGACAGTCCGACGCAAAGAGGTTTTAATATTGAAAAAAAAATGATAATCACTCAAATAACGATTATTAATAACATAAAAAGTGCAATATAACGAATACTAAATTAAATACCTACGTTATTAATTACTTTATAGTTATAAATTGGTCAATAAACTAATTTTACGTACTAAAATAATACATTTATTGCTCGTGAAAAAAACTGCTTTTTGCACATGTGCAGTAATGGGACATGTATGTCGAGCGCGCATCTATAAACAACCCCGCAATTTTTACTCGTAATTTTGTTGTTTTCGACGTCGATCTGTGCAAATCTGCTAAAATGATGTCGAGTTCATGACTGTGACGAATCAATAAAATTAAAAGCTAGAAAATATTATCAAGAAGTTAAAAATGTTAACAACAGCCTCTTACTGGATAAATCATTAGCAAAATAACTTTTTAAATAGTTTTGTTATAATGCAAAAAGTACGTGTTTTTGTACAAAACAAATTTGTATACAACAAACTGTAGAAGTGAACTGATCCAATCAGTTTGCGTTTTTTATTTTGGAAGAAGTAAACCCTTTTTTGGGGCCGTTGGCATAAAAACAAAAATAGAATATAATGCTCAAGAAAAATCTATGCATTTTCAAGGTCTAAAACGTAAATCTTCGACTAAGTAAGTAGATGTAAATTAGCGGTATTGTCTATTATGTTCTTAAACATAACTGGCGGAAAAGGTCAAAACACATTATAAATATTTATAAACCAAAATAATACATTAAAATGGAGCACACGTTATTTATATATCACCTTAGAAGATCACTAATCTCATCTTTTTAATAAAGTAAGTAGTGTTAAAATAACCCGTTCTTATGTTTGCCTCACACATTAATGTATGGGTCTGTATGTCTGCCCTACGTGCCGGACTTACTATTATCTCAAGCATTTTAAGTAGTGTCCGACCGAAACACGTTTTTCTGCCGAAACCGAAACCGAAGGTTCGGTTCTGATTACAGTTTCGGCCGAAACCGAAACCGAAACCGAACCTTTTTTAAACGTGACACAAATCGTAGTAACGTAATACCGGAGCTGAGGCTCAGCTCCGGTATACGGCCTACTAGTACTTATTCGGTATGTTTTCCCTAACACAAAAAGTGCGGTAATGATTTCATATACTTACATATAACTAGAGATTGGTAAACAAGGTATGAAAGGCACCCATTTCACTTGAGATACTTTGGCTCCCGAGCGGAGTGAGAGTGTCAATAGTTGGAAAGTAAAATTGAAGCCTTTTATTCCTCACGCGCAACTGGGGTTGATGTTTATTTTTTCTTTTATCCGTATTTAGATAATTATGTTCGTGTGCCATTGGAGTACCCTATCAAAATGTTACGTTTAAAAAAACGTCTTATTTTAGTTTTCTATGAACCTTCTAAGGAATAAAGTTCTTTACGAAACCTTAGGCCGTCAGTGGTATTTTCTGCCCGCTGTGCGGGGAGAAAATCTCTCTTGCTGCCCAAGGCACGGCGTAAAACTTTAGCCAAACCGCGGGCAGTAATTCGTAATCGTAAAGCCCCAGATCGCAGGTGTTTGTGGCCCGAATCGAAGGTGAGGAATTCGCATTCACGAATTCATCGCCCTAGGTATTATGTAATGTACTATTTTAATGTAATATTAATCAATTTACGAATTAACGTTTTTAATTTTCAAAAAACAGTAATCAGCTTGTTTAAAAAAAAATAAGACGTCTATTTTTTTACATTTGAATTAGGTTCCAATATATTTATTGGATTTTAATGAAAACCTAGTTATTATTTATAAAAAAGAAAATGGTCTGTTGTTTTTACGCGTTTACATCATCCACACTATAACATAAATGCTTAGTGTTTTTTTTTTCATGGCATTAGAGGTTAGTTCCATTGCCGTGAAACAGATTTGGATGGCAAGACGTGTTCTTTTATTTAAATAATGTTCCATTCTAGGATCGAATGGGACACTTTCAACCCGCTATTATAGATATGCAATATCCAACATTCAGAATATGAGGAATGAAATATTTTTTTGCTTATTTTCAGGTAAGCAACCAAGTAATGAAATCCTCAGAGTCAAATCCGCGTGTAATCGCGTGTGTTATTGCGTGTAATCAATGATGCCAATCCGTCTTATCTATGCTTATTACAGCTCGATTGGTATACCTACATACCTATAGATCCATTTAATTGCGCGGGCTCGTGTGGGACGCGACGTGCGCAGACACACTAGCGGCATCCTACCTCCCGGCCACGAGTAGGCGGGCGGCGCGGCGGCGGACGCGCGGGAGCGGATCTAAATCGATAAATACAACAGAGCTGTCTCGGCGCCCAATATCGCCCATCGCTTTCGGCGTCGAGACGGTTGGTCCGTGGGGGAGGGTGCGCGTGGGCTCCACAAGGAGCTCGATAAGCGCCTGAGGGAGGCAACAGGCGACCTACGCGCGGCTATAATTAATGTTTTATTACCGTGATAAAGTAGAGACTTTGATATGTTGGGGACATCGCAAAGCCTCGTCGTCGTCGTAAGGTCCTTAAACTATATTTAACCACTACACATTCAATAAAGGCAATTGGGAACTTTGTTGATAATTATAAACGGTTTAAACTACCACCAAACCCTCTCCCTTAGATACATTAGGTAATATAACTGCAATTATTCTATATCTCTCGCTAATGGTTACCAATAAATTATTGATCCTTTCCCAAAATATGGTTGTCATGGTGATAACTCGAAATTATGCGGCGCGGCGGTCCTTTCTCCCCAGCAGGCCTTATAGTGAACCGCTGGTAGATATTTTTGAAATACAGTATTTAATGCCTTTCTGGCACTATCTTTACTTACTAATCTGGCATGTCGGTACACCTTTATTTTTTAATTCATATTTATAAAATGAGTAGTTTGGTACAAATATAACTTTTACTGAGAACAATTGTGTTTTACTCAGTCAAACTTTGACAACGGTAACGTAAACTTGCTGAGACGTCCCAGGAAGGCTCAAAATGATGAATATATGCGATACAATCCGTTTAAATTGTTTTATTTAAATCAAAAGTCTGTTGTTTTCGTGTATTTAACGCTCTGGGGACTAGGTACTATATAAAAGTTTTCTGAATACACCTCATAATTTGACACCCATCATTCAAGTCATTATTCAAATGCAGCTTTTGCTAATCCTATCCTCCCTTTGACGTTTGGACATTAGGGTGGTCCAACTGTTGTATGGAGAAAAAAAAAACAATCAATGCAATCTTAGCTCCACATGGCTATTTATGTTTAGTTATCAAGTAATAATCATTGTACCAAATTAAAATTTATTTAGCAATTATTTATGGGTAGGTAGATCTAATGTGAGCAAGGTTTCTGATGTTCAAAGTGTCATACCTATAAAGTGGATTTAAAAAACACAATCAAACTATGATAATAAAGAATGTCTACACAATCTTTTGCCATAGTTGACGAAAATGACTATTTTATAACTTTTCAATTTCCTTTTCCCAACATAATTATAAAGCTTGTTGAAAGTTGTTACACACTAATTTTTTTTACAAAAATTGCTACGTTTAGTGTGACCTCGGAATGTCGCCGGATTTATTTAAAAAAAAATGGTTCAATGAATGAAACGCATTTTAGTGGGTTTTGGACACAAAAGAACCCTTTGGAAAAATTAAATTCAGTTTTTTTTGTTCGAACCACGGATAATTCTAAACAATTTCCAGCTTCTTTGTTTTGCAATAATGCTTAATTAAATAATTATGATTTGACGAATAATCTACTAAGATGTTTTATTGTATATTAATAGTACCTATGTATTTACATTACTGCAGAGGCCGGGAAGATTGGGAATATTGGGATTGCCAGCTGAGGAATGAATATTAAGGGACAGATTTACACAAATCGTAACCTAGTCCCAAACTAAGCAAAGCTTGTACTATGGGTACTAGACGACGATATACATAATATATAAATAACATATATAGATAACATCCATGACCCAAGAACAAATATTTTGCACAAATATTTGGCCCCGGCCGGGATTCGAACCCAGGACCGCCGACTCAGTAGGCAGGTGTCTACCAACCGAGCCAAACGCGTCGTCAAAATATAAAGTATGGATATGGATAGTAATTTTCTCAAAATTATGCAATGAAATAGATCTCAACGAAAAATGAAATCGAATCACAACATGTTTTTTTTTTTTCTAAGTAACGGTTGAATGGTAATAGATACACACTTGAAATTTCTATAGAGTATGTATATGTATCACTTTGGCCGCTTTTACACTCATCATAAATTTAAGAGCCAAACTCTTGTCGGTGTAACTGCGGTGGTATACAGGGTGGCCCGTTTAGATCGGTCTGTATGGGAAAGTCAGAAACTATGACATACGAAGTCTGCTCTTAAGAACCATGACATAGATTTTAATAACAAGAAAAACTGCATTCATACATTTAGAAAAAAACCTGTACTCTGCTCGGGAATCTAACCCGGACGGTTTGAAAAATAACACTAACATTATTTCTACTTAGATATCAATTGTGTAGGTCTTAAGCAGTAAATACTATGAAACATGGTGTCTAAAATGAATAAAATGCATTGTTTTCGTATTCTTTAATTTATGGACAGGAACTCTGCAGCCCTAACCACCGGTAGCCTGGGCCCTGCCCCGCCGCCGGCGGCACCCTAGGTTAGGTTTTTTTAGAATGCTTTTATATTTGTAATGTATTTTTTATATTTTACTTTTTATATAATTTTATTGTAAAAAAACCTAGCCTAAGTATAAAAGCGAATAAAGGGAATAATAATAAAACTTATTTAAAACATATTACAGCTGTAATGACTATGAACTAAACATATCGATAATCATACAATAATATTACGCGTCTGCACTAGGATTATCCTGTGTTACAGGCAGAAAAGTACAAATAATCATATAACGTAACAAGAATGCAACGTTACTTTATGTAATATTTGCTAATTAATCACTAAATATTCAATTCAAACGTAAGAAGACAACTCATCAGTCATCACTGACATCCAACGCAAAATAGGAAACATTAATCATAACTGAGATGGATAATTTTTATGGCTTCATACCCATTGATTGGGTACCAATGAAAACTGAGCCCCCGCTGTATGTCTGTTCTGTTAGGCTAGCCTTACACAGTCTGAATTAATTTTAAGGGGGTTCATAATAAAAAATACCGTTAAAGTAATAGAAATCTAAGGAAAAAAAAAACAACGGCGCGTAACTCCGAAACCTTGTTTCCAATGAGTAACGTTTCGCCCAATTTTCATTTTTCCTAAAGCTAATTTTCCTGAAACTCGTAATATTTTCAGGATTTTATAAAAAAAAATTTAAAGAACCCAAGTTAGGTTAGTTTTATAAATATAATTATTGTGAAAAATTAACAGTTTTGGAAATTAATGGTTTTAAAATTAAAATTTGGCGAAATGTTACAGATGAGAAACAAAAACTACTTAGTGTTTCAGATAGGTAACCGTTCATATCCTATCTGCATACACGACAGTGCCCCCGCCCAAGATGAGCCAAGCGAAGCGCAAGCTTCGTCGTTTTTTGAACCCTCATGGATTTAACTTCAACTTGGATTTGGATTTTATCAGATGAACAAAATTCTCGGGATATGTTTACAATAAAGGACATAGTAAACATACAGGGTGTTCGGCACATGGACCGACAAATTTTTTTGGGATATAGTTTATTTGCCATCTTTTCACCCTTGGACCTTGGGTCCTAAGGGTCACGGTTTTGGAGATATGATTTTTTAAATGTTGTTTGTCAAATTTCCCGAAATTCCGCCTTTAAACGTTCGTAACTTTAAGTTAAGTTAACGTTTAGTTCGGTAATCTTCGATTTGGATGCATCTCTTGATAAATCCTTTGGGCTTCACGAGCAACACCTTGTGCTATACCATACGCCATTATCATATCCACATCCTCTTCGTTAGCGTAGTTAGCCATAGTATTTAGCAAAAATAATTACAATAAATCACAAATGTAGAATCCCGCCACAACTGCACCGTAACAAAAGTAATCCGTCATTAGAAAATAAAAAACCAGCCTATGGTAAGAAGGTTTCAGCCTGTCATTCAGCCAGCCAGTGTTCCAATGAGGTTCCGTTGCGTTACAAATAAAATTTCTGTACTCGCAAATTCATAATAATTTCCACCCTATTGACGGAATATCCCCGTAATTTGACTCAGATTTATTTGTTGTCAGTGTGTAGCATATCGTTAGAAAGGTCATAAACTAGAGAACTTTTTTAGAAAAAATTTAGTCCTCTATTGTCTTTAGTTTTATCATGATTGAATTTCGAAGTTGGATTTTTTTCACACAATCAGTATTTTTGTGGAATAAAATACCTCGTACGTCCCTCTGAGACCATCAATTAGAATAATAACTGTTATTATTTGAACAAGTGTGTATTGCCAAGTATTAAATACAAAACAAAACAATTGTACATACATTAACAAAAAAGTTACGAACGTTTAAAGGCGGAATTTCGGGAAATTTGAGAAACAACATTTAAAAAATCATATCTCCAAAACCGTGACCATTAGGACCCAAGGTCCAAGGGTGAAAAGATAGCAAATAACCCCAACTATATCCCAAAAAATTTTGTCGGTCCATGTGCCGAACACCCTGTATATACGTATAAAGTTGTAATTGCATAGCTCCTATACTTTGGATTTTATTGATATCTTAAAAAACCCTGATTTTGTCACTGACTCACTGATGATCATGAACATTCTTAGGGTACTTCCTAATGTCCTAGATAGCTGAAATTTGGTATGTAAGCTAGTATTCGAATACAAATAACAAAGAAAATTGTAAAACTTGGAACTTTTATCGTCCAACCCCTTAAACTAGGGGATGGAAGTTTGTATGAGACATCCGCAAATTTTGACGCTAGAGGACTGAAAATAGATATAGCGATCCATGTTATAAATAAAGAAAAAATATATATAAAAAAACCATGTAGCTACAGTATAAAGACAATACAGTAGTTAAATCTCAGGCCATTTAGACGCGGTAAACTCGATACCTCCACGCGTTCTCGGGATAAGAGGTCTTAACAGACGTCCTGTAAGGGTTCCGTTTTTCCAATTGAGGTACGGAACCCTAAAAACTAGCCATATGAATTTATCTAGTTTTCCACTATAGTTAGTAAACCTAACTCAGCTTAAATTCGCAAATTTCAACTATTTCGTTCTAGACAGAACGAAATAGTTGAAATTTCCCAGACGGGAGCATGAAATCCTGTCACAAACATATGTCATTCATCTTTACGTTAAATAGAATCCCTTTTCCAAAGTTAATTGACTTCGAGGACCGACCCTACCCACACTATGTTAAGTTGCTGCGTTTGTTATGCTCACTTGTAATTAATGAGGCGGTGTTAAACTAATACTGTTGTGTTTGTTCAGTAGGTAATAAATAAATCTGGTGTATTTATAAATTGCTGTGATTAACTGCCGTCCGTATTCTTGCAAATCCTTTTTTTTAATCTTTAAAATAGAAAAATATCTTCCTGGTTTTTATTGATTATATACGTGAGTTTTTATTGAGTTTTAAAAATGTAGTATGGGATAATTGCTCAAAAATCGATTCGTTTAAAAAGTCTTATGTTGTAATTTATTCATTTAATTTTTTTTGTGAATAATTTAGTAAAATATATTATATTTTAAGAAAATATTAGTAACTTTAATAAACTATTTTAAATAACATTAAGTTAAAAATGGCTAACAGGTAGAACTCGTATCTCATTAATTTGCAATATATTTTTCCAAATATGTTGAAAATATCTGTAAACACTCACCTTTTTCCAAATATGTTGAAAATATCCGAAAAACTTTATAATTTCACCCACTGTTTCTCACAAAGTTGCACTTAATATACAACCAGTACCTCACACAACTGATCAAACTTTTATCCGAGTGCCCCCGGCGCGAGGCGTCGTTTCCGCACTCTCTCCCGCACAAGACTGGCGTACTAGCATGCATCTACGTCTAATTTTCCGAGACTCTTCTGTAGTACACATTCTACAGTAGGTATTGAAACGTCTACAATATTTTTTCAGCTGCATTTGAGATTCTTTCCATTTATTCATGCACCATTACTAGTATAATTTCTCCAACTGCGTAGAATGTAATTGTTATAAACAGAGATACTTTAGAGATCGCTCTTTAGCGATAAGACCGCCTGTTGTCTACCGTTATTTATAAATTGTATTTATCTTGTTTCCTTAATTTATCTTGTTTCTTGTAAACTTTTTTGGTGTGCAATAAAGTATTGTTGTATTGTATTGTATTGTATTGTATACTTTAAGTTATTTTCAATTTGTTATTATTCTGCATTTATATATAATATAATAAGTATGGAAGTTTGGTGAAACGCTAGGGAGGCTCTAATAATGAATATGCGCGATATAATCCGTTTAAGAGGCCTTATTCCTTTTAAAATTTATTTTTTTCATATTATGACAAATCTATTGATAATTTCAACCAACTTTTTTAAGTGACTAATACTTGCCCCCGAGATCTAGGTAGTAACATAGCTATTTCTTGCTTTTATTGCGTGCGGTCGAAAATAACTTGAAAAAACTAATTTTCCGCGTGAATTTTGTCGATTTCGATTAGTTTTTAAAACAAAAATTATCAATGAAAAATTCAAACTAGGTTTCAAATATATACCAATAATTCCCAATAGCCCTGTTCTAGGTAGTACCATCCATAATATGTTGAGAAACGTGTTTGATCATAGAGGAAAATGTCTAAAACAATCAGCATTTTAAAAGGAATAAGGCCTCTTAAATCGTTTCATTTAAAAATAGTGTTTTTCCCACTTGGTAGTCTCTAATTAGTAATTACCCTCCTGAAGTCGGTGCCTGATGCCTGTCGGTGAATCCCGAAACCCTGTTTCTTCCAGAACTTAAAATTTTGGGTTCATCCTACTTACGCCTTTATAATATTAGTGTGATAAACATGACGCTATATAAGTTTGCTCATATCCTGCTCATGAAATTTACATTTCATTTTATTGCTTAAGAACAGGTCTACTTAATAACAGCTTTGATTAAACCACATTAACTTGCGTATGATTCCCTACCGTTTGCATTTCGTACACTTACCGTGATTGCTTTCGGAGATAATATTGTTAATTTTTTTATTCCATATTTACTATTTACCCCGTATTAGGCGGAGATATTTTAGTACACGCTAGCTCAAATATACATTTGTCAACAGTATTAAAATCCCGATCTAATTCCGCGGAAGATAGAAGATAGAAATTAAAGAAGTTACATCCGGTTTTGGTTTCGTTTTGTAGCTAGGCCCTTCCTTTTGGCTTTGCCGTAGTCGGGTAAAAAGGGACATTTAAACCAAAATCCCCATGCTTGCCTCACACGCGGAAATGTTTTGATTTACATATTATAAAACATACCAAAGAAATCCTGTAACAATTTGAAGCACTTAAACGATTCCGATTTACCAAAATAATTTACACATAAATACTTAGTTTATATAATATTAATAATGTAGAATATGTTTAACCCATAAGAAAGCGTATATCTACTGTTTCATAACGGTCGTGTCCCAAAAGGTTTTGCTTCTAACAATTCAAATAAAAAACCGGCCAAGTGCGAGTCAGACTCGCGCACCGAGGGTTCCGTACAAAAACTTTCCATCCCTAAGTGGTTAAGTTAAGTTTGCACCTGGTATGTATAGCGCCCCATATAAATTAGGTGCAAAGTTAGGTATTAATAGGTATTAAAAAAAACTACTTACTAGATCTCGTTCAAAACAATTTTCGTTGGTAGTTTTTATAGTAATGTACATCATATGTTTTTTTTAGATTTTTCATTTTCTTATTTTAGAAGTTAGAGGGGGGGGGGGGGGGGGGGACCAACTTTTTTCCACTTTGGAAGCGTCTGTCACGCAAACTATTCGGTTTAGAAAAAAAATATTTTAGAAACCTCGATATCATTTTTGAAGGCCTATCCATTGATACTCCACACGTATGTGTTTGATGAAAAAAATTTTTTGAGTTTCAGTTCTAAGTATGGGGAGCCCCCAATATTTATTTTTATTTTTTTATTTTTGCATCAAAATCTTAATGCGGTTCACAGAATACATCTACCTACTACGAGACAAATTTACAGGGCCACTTCGTATAGAGAGTTTTCACGCTAGCAGAAATTTCTGCGAATATTTTAACATTCAGAGCGGTAACTTTAAATTGGTAACGAACTTTGTTCATCATTCTGATGACTGAATATGACTCGAGCTGTTTTACCCGAGTTCAGAATTAGATTGTCAGTCAAGGCGACGAAAAGATGTATCCTAACACAAATATATGTATAATATCAACATCATAGGTACTAACAGTACTAACAACTCAAGGTCTAGCGAACCTATGTAGCAGGGTGTTTCTTATTTTCGCAAAAAGCTCACCGTACATTCGTTATTTTGTAGAGTTCCCGATTACGTGCAAAACAGCCGCGCGTTTGTAGCAATGCTGCATCAATACATTCGCGCGTCTGCATCGAGAAGCGATGTTGAATCAAAACAGCGCGACTGCATTGCGACAGACGCGTTTGTGTCGCTAGTGCATCGCATCTGTCGCCGGTTGAAAATTCGAAAAATGGTCAAGATGTCGCGATGCAGTCGCGCGACTCGTGAACGCGCGACTGCTGCGTAGCTGCGAAAAGTCGCCGTATGCCTATTGTCTCATCTAGGTTTGCGTATCTTATGCTACATTTTTTATTGGTACATACGTCTTTCTTGCAGTCGGGTATTACACGTTGAAATTACGTCAGTTTTATTATACAAATAAATAGGTATATCATTAAAGCTCACAAAGGCCTCACGATCCTGCAAATATAATTGTCTAAGGTCACAATGCCCTGCTTATAAATGGCTTACAATTTCAACGAATAATTTTGTAAACATTATTTTGAATAAATATCATTATTAGGTTAATAAATAAATACATTACGAACAATACTAGCAGTGTTAGCGTCTTTACAATTTAGTTCGTATTCGTCTTTAGTTCAAAGTAACAAAGACAAAGCCGTAGGCTATAACACGTAAAAGGTTTTATATAGCCTTCGGGCTAGTTTCTACCTATACCTACTCGTGCGCATTTGATGTTCTCCCCTACTTTCATATATCTTTTAAAGTAGAGTCAATCATTTTGGGAAATCTTTTCTAAGTGCAGTTACGACCTTCTCGACTCTTCGATTAAAGTAGCAAACAATAATTTATTCTAAAGCTTGGTGTTCCATGTACTTCCTTTTGTTCCGTAGTTGGCCAGTCGTGAATGTCACGGGGTAGAATTTCTTGAGTAAACACCATTGGCGTGGCGGTCCAAGAACTTTATTCTGGCTGAAAAAGTCCCAAATTGGTGGGGTGTAATGAGGATATAAAACGTTTCATATAATTTCACTAGATATATCAACATTTGATATAGGTAATGTTGCGTTTGATGTAAAAGCAATAAGCATAATTTCATTCGGTATTATTTCTTTATTAGTATAAAATACATGTAATAGAATTTTAATAAATAAATAAATATCAGACAACCTCACACAAATCGATCTAGTCCCAAATGAAGCTCAATAAGGCTTGTGTTGTGGGTACTAGACTACGATATATATACTTATATAGATAAATATATACTAAAATACATAGAACAACCATGACCCAAGCACAAATATTCAAGTTCATCACACAAATATTTGCCCTGGCTGGGATTCGAACCCGGGACCGCCGGCTTAGTAGGCGGTGTGTTCTGAGCCAACTGCGTCGTCAAAATCGTTTAAAACGCCGCGTCTTTTAATGGCATTTGAAATTAAGTAAATACCTAAAAATGTATTTATTCAATATTATAACTGCAGTTACATTACAGCGTATGTTGTCTCTTTTTCAGTATTAGAATACTTGTGCTAAGAGGCATGGCTCTTCCTTATAATGGTAGAAAGCAAATATTGTATTACTGTTTCAAATAACATAAAATCATATTTTAATTACGTGGTATTACTAATTTAGTAACATAAAGTATACCAAATGTTATTCGTTTATTAAGTCGCTTGACTGTTATATTGCCCAATATGTATATCATAAGGTCTTACACCCTGGCCTGGCTGTTACGCACCCGCTCGCGGGGACTGCACCACAAAAGAACAAACATAAATATGTATGTGCCTACAATAGGTACATACATATTGTACGTTTTTATAGTCATCACTTATTAAAATAGGTAATAGTGATGATTATAATTACTCACTAACTTCCTTTGCAATGCGCCCTAAGCTAATTGAAACCATTACTATGAATCATTTTTATGGCGTCCTTTAAATTGTATCATTTCACCCTATATATACGAAGCTTCGTCGCTGCAAGCAGAATACGAAAGCTAATTTGGACCTTTAAATATCTAAGACACATCTCAGATAGGGAACTATTACTTTATATCTTTAAATCCGTAGCTCAATCGATTGTCCTATACTGTCTACCAGTCTGGGGAGGCACATTTAAGAGTAAGATTATTGTTCTTGAGCGTGCGCAAAGAGCAATCCTAAAAGTACTGTTAGGAAAAAACAAAAGGTATAGTACCGTTGATGTTTACAAAGATGCCGACGTTCTCACCATAAGACAACTATCCTAAATTGTATTTTAAAGATTCACAAAGTGAAAAAACTTGACCCCCGTACATTAGGTAAACGTAACCCTCATTCAGTAATCAAACAACCATCGATTAGTAAAACTTCATTTTCTAGAAGACAATTTACATTTCTATCTATTTTTTCTCTATAATAAGGTTAATAGAAAAATTAATATTTATGCTAAAACATATAGAGAGTGTAAAAAAGAAATTAGCATGTGGTTAAAATGTAAAAACTATGATGAAACAGAACTTTTATTATTAAGTTAGAACATAAATATGCACAGAATTTCGTTTTGGTACCTACATGTTTAACAGTAGTGTAGTACAATTGGACTACTTAGCTTAGTTACTCTTTTTTTCTTTTTGTTAACATTATATTACAATGTTATCCGTTTAGTAGAATAAAGTAAAGTATTGTATAATTATGTGTAATAGAAACTAACTTCATGTTTAAACCCCAATATCCCTCTGCATGAAGGAGCGAATACCTCCTAACACAAGCGTTAAGCTTAAAAGGAGGATTCGAGCCAGTTTTGTGTCATCTAAATTTAAACAATAAATAATTTTAATTTTTAATTTTTTTTCGGTCTTCAGTCACCCCACATTGGCTTAACTGTAAATGTCACCCAGGGTCTTACGTATTACGAGTATTTTAGTTACGGATCTGACATCACTTGCTTTGGGAAATTTGTTATATTATATAGTAATTAGTGAAATTCAACCTTAAAGCTTAAAATACTAAAGCCCATTTCAAAGTTATTTAAATACAAATGAACTTTCAACATTAGATTAGTGACAAAGTTATTTGTCTGCACGTAAGGTTCATTTTGATGGATGTGGACCCTGAGATCACTCTCGGATACACTCAACGTCATAAATATTTATACGTTCCCAGTTATGGCTAATAAATAGTATAGATATATTTGGATATCTATACTATTTATTAGCCATAACTACCATACAACAAACCGTTCAGAAGTAAATCATACGTAATAAATAATATAATAAGAAGTATCTATCTAGTGTGAGATATCTTTAATAATTATAAAAACAGTTTAAACTCAGGTAAAAATTGTCCCACTCAGTTGGCCGCGAGTCGCGTAGCAGCACGGATAGCTGCCTCTGGTGTAGAGCTCCATATGAGTTCGAAACATGTCGGGCCGTTCATGACAATTTTTGCGTTTAAACCATTTTTATACCTGTGCTAACTCGGGGCACGTTGTATTTATACATGTGCTTATTGAAAATTCTCGATTAATATGAAAAGGTTCGATATCATATCTGATAAAGCAGATCCCACCAAAAACATTTCATGTAAAAATGGCGGCCAAGACTCATATGGTCTGGCTGTAAAAAAGTTATCAGATCCTTCGAAAAGCCAAGCCCCTAAGCCCTGAGTTTACTAATCCTACACCTTGGCTTCAAAGGTATGGCTTGCCCGTTTCATAAAGTAACGTAAATAAGTCAAACGGACCGTCTGGCCCATACGATATCAAGAAGTTAAGTTTATATATCCATGATAATATATACCTATAAACTTAATTCCTTACCATATAGGCCGGACAGTCCATTAGACTTATTTACGGTACTTTATGAAACGGCCAAGCCATACCTTTGAAGCCAAGGTGTAGGATTAGTAAACTCAGGGCTTAGGGGCTTGGCTTTTCGAAGGATCTGATAACTTTTTTACAGCCAGACCATATGAGTCTTGGCCGCCATTTTTACATGAAATGTTTTTGGTGGGATCTCATTTATTTTTGTAAGGTGCCCTAGTCTTTTTCATTTATTTAGGCCATAGCGTCTGTAAGTAAGTAGTAATAATAGCAAAACCGTTATGAGCATGTGAGTCTTGGCCGCTAATTTTACATGAAATGTTTTTTTGGTGGGATCTCATTTATTTTTGTAAAGTAGTTTTTAATTTTTAGTTTTTTTTTTTTGTGCCGTAGCGTTTCTGAGTAGTAATAATTGTGTATTTAAGAAATACTTACGTTTAGCCCCCATTATGGAAAACCCATACAAACTTTCATCCCCTTATTAAAGGGTGGGGGATGATTTTCTAAAAATCCTAGGATATATATTTTATTATTTATAACAATATAGTTATACTCGTAATTGTGTATAAGAAATACTTACGTTTAGCCCGATATCTACTACTTTTATCGCCCATTATGGAAAACCCATAAAAACTTTCATCCCCTTATTTAAAGGGTGGGGGGTGATTTTTTTAAAATCCTAGAATATGTATTTTATTATTTATAAATAATAAAGGAGTCCCTATATCAATTTTCAATATCGTTTAGCCCGATATCTACTACTTTTATCGCCCATTATGGAAAACCCATAAAAACTTTCATCCCCTTATTTAAAGGGTGGGGGGGTGATTTTTTTAAAATCCTAGAATATGTATTTTATTATTTATAAATAATAAAGGAGTCCCTATATCAATTTTCAGACCTCTAGTATCAAAATTTGCAGAAGTCTCATACAAACTTCCATCCCCTAGTTTAAGGGGTTGGGGGGTAAAAGTTCCAAGTTTCAGAATTATTCTATTGTTTGTGTACTAAACCTAGCTTACATACCAAATTTCAGCTTTCTAGGTTATCGGGAAGTACCCCAGAGGTTTTGATACGTCAGTGAGTGAGTGGCAAAATCGGCGTATTTTAGGTACCAATAAAACCTAAAGTATAAAAACTAGATCGATGAAATTTAGTACATTTCATATGTTCCCTAACTGCATCTTAACCTGTGAATTTGGGCGCTCTTGATGGGACTGGAACGAAACTATGAGGGTTTGAAAATGAGACGAAACGGTTCGAGAAAAGGTAGGTAGTGCCCCGCCTCTTTTTTTTTCGTCTTGGCGGGGGCACTACCGTGCCCCCAGATATTTTCATCTAGACGGCAATCTTCAATACCGACGAATATGGAAAAAAGATATACTATAGGTATACTATGAAAACTATTTTAAATACACGTATAAATACACGTTTTAATTTGTTTATTGCTTTTATTTTAAAATCAAGAGAAAAAAATATTTATTAATGTTGAATAACATTAATATATACCTAAATATATAATTAAATTAATTCAATTCATCTTCTTTAATGGAAAACATCGATATTTTTTTAGAATTAGTATTTGAATAGTCAGAATCAGTGACAGTACTATGGCTGAGAGCATGCTGAGAAAAGTTGGTTTTATATTGAGAAACCGTCCGTCCTCCGAACGTGACGTGACACGTTGTCGCGACGTTCTACCGTGCGTGTGTAGCGTATGTCGTGGTGGCGAGAATTGAGTTTCGCGACGTAGACGTCACGATAATGCAACGCATCAATGTGACGTAAGTTCTCATCGCTCTTCAATGTAATGAAAATAACGGCAGACGAGCGACATGCTTAACTATATTTGATATGCATGGCACACAGGTCCAATACTCGTTACCTCGGTTTTCGCTTCAAAAACCCCTATTTACATTAAAATCTTTTGATCTGCTTTCCTGGCAAGGTGCAGAATCTTACGAGGCAGCACGGCTAGCATAAATTTGACACGCGACTCTTTCTCGCGCGAGATATACTACCTGTCCCTATCTGTACAGTACTATGAGATAGTGACGGATTATGCTATCTCGCGCGACATGAGTCTATGCTAGACGTGCTGGTCGTTTATGTGAAACCAGTCAAATATTTTATATGAATATTTCATAATAACTGATTCGTGTTAGTACCTATTACTTTATTAAAACTTTTGTGAGACATATTTAATTATTGTATTAATTGGTTTACACTCACGTGAAATTGTTAGGAACGGCCCGACATGCCCATACGAGTTCGAAACATGTCGGGCCGTTCCTGACAATTTCACGTGAGTGTAAAACGCTTAATACAATAATTACCTATTACTTTATTTGTCTGTAAACGTTGATACTACTACACTGACTACATAATTCTATTTAAAACCGACTTCACTATTTTCACTATTTTTACCCGACTTCAAAAAAGGAGGAGGTTCTCAATTCGAACTATTTTTTTTAATTTTTTTTGTATGTATGTTACTCGATATCTCCAAGAACCTTGAACTGATTTTTAATTATTTAGGTGCCAAACCTCGCGTAAACTATAATATATAAATATAAGAACTGAGTGGTTTGGGATCGACTTCGAAGGGTGAGTCAAATGTAATCTGAACTTGAACGAGTTATTTTTTTTGGCTTTTTAGTTTTACTGAAGTCGGTTCTTTTTTTTGTTATAAAGTAACCGCTGGATGCGGGTCGCTGCTATCCGGCCCATGTGGAAATCTATTGAGGAGGCCTGTGTCCAGCAGTGGGCGTCCTATGGCTGAAATGATGATGATGATGATGAAGTAACCACTTGGTTCTTCTTCATGCAATCCCCGTAAAAATTAAACGCAATATATCTTGGTATTTGGTCTATATTTGTGTCTAATAGAAATTTATAAATACCGCATATAATAGGAGGTTATGTCGGTAAAGTCTCCCATGTAACGCGACGCTTAGACATGGAACATATACCAATAAGTGAGTTATGATGTTTGATACTTTTTGAGCAAGAGATGTTACTCGAAATGGCGCATATTTTTTAGTGCCGGGATCTCGGCCTCTAGAATTGCGACAGTACGGTAACGATGCGTAAGATTGTCGATAATCACTTTGACATAGTACGAGCGGCGCCACTAAGATGATGCTGCATAACTACTTGAAGCCATAAAAACCGTAAAATTGTACAAGCTAGCGGGAACGAAATAAGTTCGAATGCCCAGGGTAAAATAAATATATGCCAGCAGTGCCAGCTACTATCCCACTTTGTTAAAGGGGTTAGTCACTTTTTTCTGTTGCTCGTTTCGTCTTCATCGGGCACTCTTTAAAACTAATATTTAATATTACGATTTCGGCGGTTATATTTACCAAAAACGTTGTAATTGTACTCGTAACAGCTATACCTAAGTCCATTCTTACGTACACTTTCTCCTGCCAATACCAGTAAATTATCAACACTTTTCTTAGATGTTGACTCGTATTGTCCCCAGGGCCATGGGACAGAAAAACAACAAGAAAAAAGTTGATCCACCCAAAGACGCTAATGACGCGCCCTTCCCGCAATTTTCACTTATTGATGTTCCAACTCGTTTCTCAAGTTGTAATCAACAAGAAGATTCGAAAAATATTCGTGTAGCTCCCGAGGTACGAGTTGCTTTGCGACATCAAACAATAGACATTGATGATCTTGTAGTTCAATCTTGTTCCTCATATTATCCATGGGTCATTCCACATGAAATCGTCTGAAGGCGTGTGCCACATGGTCACGGATTGTAATGAAAAATATTGAGGGGGTATACGAGATATAAAATGCAAGTGGTGCCATTTTATTACTCCCATAATCAAGTTTAGACTTTGCGTATAAATTATACAGGAAAGGAAAGGAAAGATACAGGAAAGTCTGAAACTATAAGACATACTCGTACGAAGATCTGTTCTTAGGAACCATCTCATCGATTTTAGAAAAAAGGAAAACTGCATTCGTACATTTTAATAAACTTGTACTCAGTTCGGGAATCGAACCCGGACGTTTTGAAAAATAAAACTAACACTAAATCTATTTAGATATTGATTGTGGAGGTTTTAAGCTGTTACCATGAAACCCGATGGCTAAAATTTATAAAATGCATACGACGGGTTAAAACACATTATGTTTATCATTATCCATCGCCTAACCTTCCATTAACGATTGTGAATTTAGGGCTAATCAATTTGCAACTACGAGTAAATCTGTAAAACAAACCACCGTCATAAATTAGTTTGTTTGCTTTTATCCCCTAGCCTCGTGATTGCCCACGAGGAAAATTTTAAGGTACCTCTGGAGATGGGTAAAAGCGCTACGTTTATTAAGTAAGTATAAGTAAATCACGGAAATCGTCGTTCTATTTAGTTCCAATTGTTCCAAATAACGGTGACACATATTGCCTTGTTAAGCCCGTGACCTGTGATTCTCGTCGCGTCGACGTCACTTCTATGCAAAGCTCTAAATTACTGAAAACCAATTGTCTATGGGGCAAGGTTGCACGATGCATTTTGTTTAGTTTTTTTTTTCATTGATTACGTTATGGTCGTTATCTTTGTGGCGTCGCCTCGCTTAAGGTCCAATTTGGCAAAAATATAATGTTGATGTTATGGCAACCCCGCCCTCGCAGGAAGCGTTGCCTCATTTATTCCACCGCTCCGCAGGAGCTAGTAGTCATTCCCGGGATATAAATATGATATGATGATGCATAAATAATATGCACATAATTCCAATTCAAATTCAAAACTTTATTCTGCAAGTAGGCTATGAGAACTCTTTTACATGTCAGATTATAAGCTACATTTAAAAAGAAAAAACTTTTTACATGGCAATAATAATTAAAATACTTAAATAAAAGTACCTAAACCTAAAAATGAGACTCAACTCGAACATAATAAAGTTAAACTAAATCTGCGGCATAGTGCCAAAGATGCTGGCGGCATTTCCTCGCTGAATCGTCAAACTGATTCTTTGAGCGAGGAAACCACCAGATCTGCGGCATAGTGCCAAAGATGCTGGCGGCATTTCCTCGCTGAATCGTCAAACTGATTCTTTGAGCGAGGAAACCACCAGCTCTCCTGTCACCAGCAACATAAAAAAAAAACATTTACAATTTACGATTATAATAACACCATAGTAGTAAGTAGTAATATTATTGCAACACACAAATCACTGTGCATATTTCATCCTTATATTATAGGTATTAAGTTAATTCATAGTTACTTTACTAGTTAATATAATTGCTGTGTTGTGGTGGTGCTGAACCTTTAATGCGCAAGCCCCACTCGCACATTTGGTCGGTTTTTGTATTTGTATTTCGGTATTACACGGTGTGCGAGTTCGACTCGCACTTAGCCGGTTTATTATTAACTTATCTTTATTTAATTTACATGCAAAATTCCAAGTCGCCCCGATCAGCTCGGTCCGTGTTATGACTAAAATTTAGGTACTTACACATGCTATTGACTGAGCTACGTTAACCACGGTGCAGCATGGTGCCCTGGGGAGCAAACATAATTCCATGTTGCGTCATGGTGACGTCAAATTTTGCGTCATAATAACTTACAAATCTACGTCGGGCGACATGACAGTTCTCGGCACGTCGTGATATAGAACGTTTCGTCGTCGTAGGCAGGTCGCAGGATATTATAAAACTAATTTTAATACGCATACATACTAAGCATAAGTTGGCACGCCACGGCACGTTTCATCAAGTATTATAAACGCTGCTCGGTGACCTTACGATAAAGTCCAATTATTCCTTAAGGGCACAGACACATCGAATAGACGCTGAATAGCCACTGCGTTATTGCTTAGTGATTGGATAGCAGACCGCCTATTGTTTTACGATATACTTCTCCATTACTTTTCACCAATACCATTACGTTTATAGCTTTTCAATGAGACTATTAACTTGAATAACATTGCCAATAACTGGGCATCTGGGCAATACGAATAAAAGGATATTCGACTTAGTATGTTGTGGATATGATAATTTTATTCTTAAATCTAGAGAGTCTCGAAGTTTATTTGCATAGAATGTAAATGGTTCAATTACAAAGAGCGCATAAATATTCATAATATCATATAATTAATGTAAGAATTTGTCGACTGGTAGCACGAGTAGAGATTCCCCAATTTGAACAGTCCCCCAGGGCGACCGATCCAAATGGGTCAGTACAGAAAATTCGTGTGGAAAATTGAGAGTTAGCAAAATTTGTTCTTAGGAAGCATGGCCATGGCGTAGATTTTAGATTGAATGAAAATTAGTTTAAAAAAAATTCTTCAACTCTTTTACGTAATCGGGAATCGAATTTGGTCAAAATTTTATAAGCAATCGCATGTTGTATTTGTTATAGTTGATCCTGTGAGTGCCCTGTTATGTGTCATGTGTGAGATTGTAAAAAAAATGTAAAAAATATTGAAGAATGGATTGTTGAACTGCATTATTCAAATTGGACCTGCATGCCTAGCATAACTGTGACACGCGACTTTTTAACGCGCGACAAACACTACCCGTCACTCTTTTTTTTTAATACCGTGCGAGCAAGACAGTTGGTCAGTCGCGGCATGATATGCTATAATGTAACACAAATAAACCTTAAGTGCTAAATCAAGGGGAATAGTCAAAAGAGTGCCCTAAAAGAAACGGTAATGGGTGCTAAAAAATAATGATGACAAATGACTCAATCACGTGCAAATAAGGGTCTTGACCCTAGACCCTGACCTTGACCCTGGCTAGAATGGCTCTTGAGCCATTCTAGCCATTATAGCCATTGGATACATTAAGTATGATCTTTCTTTCTTAATAATAAGGTTCAAAATGATATTTTTGTTAGAACAGTGACGCAGATATTCAGACCATAATGACGCTTTATCGGCATCTCTCGTGTAGCCTGCCTTTTGTCGAGTCATCGGCAGCCAATCAGGCGTCAGACATTTGCCTATTCCGGAATCACTTTACCTGCTTGGCTTCTTCGTCCAGAAAGCCTTAATTAATTAAATTAATATTCTGAGTTTGCACCTTTGAAGTCTTTGTTTCACGCTTAGCGTGCGGTGTCGGCTTAGAATGTTACCACCCCTTCCCGGGTGTCGTAAGAGGCGACTAAGGGAAAATCTGTACCGGGACATATGCCAACAACGCACACACTTTGATTCGTTGACCGATGAATCGCACTTTAAATAAAGATTGAGATGTCGAAATCAAAGAAAAATCTGACATCATCTTGTTATACATAATTATATTAATATTGAATTTTTTTCGGCGAATAATATTAATATTCAAAACATCATAGCATCACTACAGAAGTAACAAATTATTCGTATTGGAAGCAATAAAATATAGCCAAAATAAGCTAAATTAGTTAATTGGAGCTTTCTTTGAAAAACTTTTTATGCACAAGTACAAAAAATTCTGAAAAAGCTATAATGTAAAAAGCGCAAAAAAGCAAGAAAGATTCAGTCAACTAGGAACCCTTATAGTTTCGCCATGTCCGTCTGTCCGTCTATCACACCGACAAAACGGTAAAATAAAAACTAAAAAAAAAAAAAAATTTCGGGGACCGCTCGAACACATAAAGTGGGGGTGATTTTTTTTTCGTTTCAACACTAGTGTGTGGGGTGTCGGTAAATAGGTCTTTTAAAAATAGTAGGGGTCTCCAAACATTACTTTTTTTTTATAAAGTCAGCAGTTTTGTAAATATTCGCTCCGTAAATAAAAGAGGAAGAATTAAGTAGGTTGCGGTGGCATATCGTCGGATTATCCGAAGTCCGAAGAGAGGGAGAGGACTCAATAATCTTGAACGCAAAATGTATGAATGAATTCAACGCAAAACTGGGCAGACGAAGCGATGGTGAGTTGAAAGTGGGACCTTTTGGATTTGGGAATCGGAACGCACGGGGTCAAACACTTGCGGACTTTATGGAGAAGGAGGGACTCTATATGATGAACTCCTTCTTCAAGAAGCGCCTTCACCGCAAATGGACCTGGATTAGTCCCGATGGTGTCACAAAGAACGAGATAGACTTCATAATGTCGACTAGGAGAGAAGTGTTTAATGATGTCTCTGTAATCAATGCCGTTAAAACCGGGAGCGACCACCGGATGGTAAGAGGCACATTAAACATTAATGTTCAGCTTGAACGTTATCGGCTTATGAAGTCTATGCTCCGGCCAACACCGATACAAATCCAAAACCCCGAACCCTTTCAACTGGAATTGCAGAATCGCTTCGAATGCCTGGGTGATTGCGAAGACGTGGACGAATTTAACGACAGGGTTGTGGAAACTGTCCTAACGGTGGGATCTAAGTTCTTTAAGACCCACCGTTCAAAAAGAACCAAAAAGATCTCTGATCACACTCTCGAGCTCATGAAGGAGAGGCGCGGTATGATTCTGCATTCCCCTGATGACGCTTCTCAGTACCGAAGGCTCAACAAACAAATCTCAAAGTCTCTGACTCGCGACCTGCGCCAATTCAATACAAATTGTATTGAAGAGGCTATTGAGCGGAACAAAGGCTCCAAAGTGTTCGCACGAGATTTGTCTATGGGACAGAGCCAGCTGACAAAGCTGAAGACAGGGGATGGTAGAATCGTGTCGTCTAGGCCTGAGCTCCTGGGGGAGGTCGAGGCGTTCTACGGACAGTTATACACGACAACGCGGACACCTGTCATGAACCTAGCCAAAGATCCAAAAGCTAGGTTGACCCGACACTACACAGAAGAAATCCCGGACGTCAGCCTGTACGAGATTAGTATGGCTCTCAAACAGCTTAAAAATAATAAGGCGGCGGGTGATGACGGAGTTACCTCAGAGCTTCTAAAAGCAGGTGGAAAACCGGTCTTAAAAGCCTTGCAAAAGTTATTTAACTCCGTCATACTCGAGGGGAGAGCGCCACAGGCATGGCACAGAAGCGTAGTGGTACTGTTCTTGAAGAAAGGCGATAAGACCCTTTTAAAGAACTACAGGCCCATCTCGCTTCTCAGTCATGTTTATAAGCCGTTTTCGAGAGTCATCACGAACCGTCTCGCACGCAGGTTTGACGACTTCCAGCCTCCCGAACAAGCCGGCTTCCGCAAAGCTTTTAGTACCATAGACCACATCCATACGCTGCGGCAGGTTATACAGAAGACCGAAGAGTATAACCAGCCATTATGCTAAGCGTTTGTGGACTATGAGAAGGCTTTCGATTCAGTCGAGACCTGGGCAGTGCTGCAGTCTCTCCAGCGGTGCCAAATTGACTACAGGTATATTGAGGTACTAAGGTGTTTGTATGAGAATGCCACTATGTCAGTCCGCGTCCAAAACCAAGACTCGAAACCTATCCAATTGCAGCGTGGTGTGAGGCAAGGAGATGTTATATCTCCTAAATTGTTCACAGCTGCATCGGAAGACGTTTTCAAGCTTCTGGATTGGGACGGACTTGGCATCAACATAAACGGCGAATACATCACCAACCTCCGCTTTGCTGATGATATCGTGGTCATGGCTGAGACCCTGGAAGACCTCGGCAAAATGCTCAACGACCTCAGTAGAGTCTCTCAACAAGTGGGTCTTAAAATGAACATGGAGAAAACGAAAATTATGTACTCCCATGTGGCACCCACTCCACTTAAAGTTGGAGACTCTGCGCTCGAAACTGTAGACGACTATATCTACCTTGGACAAACGATCCAGTTGGGTAGGTCGAATTTCGAAAAAGAGGTCACTCGTCGAATCCAACTCGGATGGGCAGCGTTCGGGAAGCTGCGGAATGTCTTCTCGTCCCAAATACCGCAGTGTCTTAAGACGAAGGTTTTTAACCAATGTGTGTTGCCAGTGATGACATACGGCACTGAAACGTGGTCGCTTACAATGGGCCTCATAAGAAGGCTCACAGTTACTCAAAGGACAATGGAGCGAGCTATGCTCGGAATTTCCTTGCGGGATCGAATTCGAAATGATGAGATACGCAAGAGAACCAAGGTTGTAGATATAGCTCAGACAGTCGCAAAACTTAAGTGGCAGTGGGCGGGGCACATTGCTCGTAGAATCGATGGCCGTTGGGGCAGAAAGGTTCTTGAGTGGCGACCGCGGACCGGAAGACGCAGCGTTGGAAGGCCTCCAACAAGGTGGACCGACGACCTGGTTAAGATCGCGGGTAGAAATTGGATGAGGGCAGCGCAAGATCGATCGTTTTGGAGAACTTTGGGGGAGGCCTTTGTCCAGCAGTGGACGTCTATAGGCTGATATGATGATGATGAAAAAAAAAAATAGTGCCCCCCCTCTAACTTTTCAACCACGGGTCAAAAAATTATGGAAAAATTCATGAACATGAGGCCTTATAAGTACTTTCAATGAAAACTATATTGAACAAAATCGGTCGAGCCGTGATTTGTTAGATCATAGTGTTACAACTCGTTCTAGATAACTTTTTGGACTGTCTGGTTACATACTCGATCTTAAAAATTGTCATTCAAATTCAAAATTATTCTAAACTAGACGTGCCCGCGGCTTCGCTCGCGTAAATGAAATATGTACTTCCTATTTGTAACATTTGAACATGTAATTTGTTTTTTTTTTATTATATATACTTAATGAAAAAAGGAAACTGTCATTGCAAGTTAAATAAAAGCTTTTTAAAAGGAAACTGCGTTTAGTCCTCATATTTGTATTTCCGAAATAAAATTAATTATAAGCAAAAGGGATTCAACACATTTTATATTTGTATACTTACATGGACTGGAGAGTAATACATACATGTACAAATGTTACTCAAAGCAAATCTAAGCCTAGCAAAGCTTAATAAACAAAAGTAAAAATAATAACCATTAATAGGCAGTGCCGCTTCAGTAATTTTTATTTTTTTATTTTTATTTTGTTGGTTTGGGCTTAAATTAGATTGAATCTAGTAGATTACGCTAAAATAAGCATATTTTATTCTTTCAACTTTTTCTCTCAGATCGATATTTACCGAGATATTGGGGTTCAAATGCATAAACATATTTTGATGTAGGTACGTTATAATAGTACACTATTTATGAGGGTCATGTAAGCAAGCATTTTGACGCTCCGGTCGCTACGCTCGCTCCGCTATACATGGTCACAAAACAAACCTAACCTAACCTACAGTTTTCGGTTTTCAACCCATGTACCATATTTTCAGACAGCATTTTTACCTTAAAAACCCCAATATCTCGGTAAATATTGATCTGAGAGAAAAAAGTTTACATAACAAAACATGCTTATTATAGGATGTTTTAAAGGATACTTTAATAAAAATGAGGTGTTATATTGACATAAATTTCACGACACCGAAATTTTTCTAAGTCCCAAAACTGGCCCACCTTTCCTATAGGTACCGCAACCCCTGAGGTCTTACTAACCCAACATTATCGCATCGCATTCTACGCACCGAGATGCAGAACAATGAGTACATTGCCTTGCAAGGATATTTTTCTTGTGTTTATAATAATACATAATCTGTTAAATTCAAATTTAACAAAAATTAAACATGCCATCGCCATTCCTCCATCTCCCGAAACCGTGGTGGTCAATCTGAATAAAACCGTGATGGTCGATCAATCAAAATACAAATTAATAACATAATCACTTAATACTTTCAATTCTCGGCATTTTCATAACACTTTTTGCTTATTGCACAGAAAATTCGCTGACAATGACAATGCCGATGACATTTAGTTTGACAGAGAAAACAACATACGTCAAGCAAAGTGCGTAGTCATTACATTTCGAGTAAAACACTTCGATATAACGGCGTACCAACATGACGCCAAAATTTTTGGCTACTTAAACTTAAGTCATATAGCGAAAAGAAACTTTAGGCTTCTTGAACCTGAGCCATAAGAGCGAGCAGAACCGAGTATCGCCGGAAATGGTCGACGGTCGCGAAATGAAGAATTTTATGAAGATTTCTTTAGCCGATTGTGAAGGTAATACGTAGTGAAAACGGTATTTTTTACGCTCTTATTCCATTCTCATATTTAGACAATAGATTTGAATAGTTTTTTCTGCGGTAACGTGCATCGTATTGGAGAAACGTGATCTAAAAGAACGTCGAGTTTTGTAAGGCGCCATCTCGCTTCCTCCCTAGTGCGTTATCCCGTTCTGGCATTTTCAATTTTATTATATAGATTCCACACTTGTCCGTTTCATGTGAAAAAGATTCATTCTATTGAGAGCTTTCAAGCTGAACAGATATCTACAAGGCGCTTAATCCTGCTCATTCTCAATTCATTATACTTATCAGTCTATAACTAGCTTACCATACAAGAGTGTCCTATTTATCCAAAAGTTAACTGTGCTATTGTGCTGTGATATCTGAAGTTGCTGGATTCTGTCGGATATAAGTATATAATTAAATTAAAGACAAGGCACGTAAACGTAAGTTTCCCATGTATTTCATAACCGTTATAATGTCAATATTTCTTAATTTAAATCTAGAACTTAAGTCAGAATCTGCTTGTTCGCAGGTGCCTTTATTAATTAATATAATAAATACCTTCTTCTGCCCTGTCTCCTGTCTCTTCTTCCGTTCCTGCTTTCCTTCTTTACCTACCTCCCGGTCATCAACGTGACAAGGTGATACAGAATCTTTTGCCGCCGAAATCTAGTGGCATTTATTCAAAGACATACAAAACTTTTATTGATTGGAAAAATGGGAAACAAATTACATAATTTTCGGAAGGCGTATTTCTCACATATTTTGATGAAATATCAAAGAAATATCAACCGTCATCACTTTGGAGTATTTATTCCATGCTTAAAACCACACTGCAAATAAACCATGACGTTAACTTGAAAAAGTTTACAAACTTAACGTGTTTATTAAAGAGACTATCAAGTGGATATACTTCTAAAAAATCGAAAGTTCTTACGGCGCAGAATATAGAAACGTTTTTAAATGACGCACCTGACGAGATATACTTAGCAACGAAGGTATGTTAATGTAAACATTTAAAATTACCTATCTAGAATATTACTTATTTAATCCTTACTTATAATAAGCGAAAGTTTGTTTGTCCTTCTTTTAAGTCGCAACGGAGGGATGTTATAGCATGATTTTTGTGTGTGGAGATAAGGAGTTGGAGGCTCTCTACATAGGCTACTTTTGACAACGATAATACATCACATTCCCATGGGAAGATCCATTATTATGTTGATTCCCTTTGAGTGTTTATGTTATAAATTTCGATCTTAACAATTGTGTTACTTCACTTTTAATATCAATCAATCAATCAATCAATAATTTTTATTTCGGATATAATTCCATATTTGGTTAGTAACAATAGTAAACTTAACCTGTGTTAGTGTTTATCAATATTTATAATAATAATTATACCGACAGGTTCAGTTGGACGCCCTGTGCAACATATCCGGGGCCGTCCAGGCGCGCCGCCACCGTCTGCAGGAGGCTGTTCGGGCTGCCGCGCAGGCGCCTCATCAGAGACGCGACGCGCGTTCGCATTATAGCATAAAAGTCATCCGTGCGCGCGTCGCAAAACATCCCTGATGCACTGCAATGGCGCGGCAGCCCTAACAGCATCCTAAATCCATTATTATATTGGACGCGTAGGGCGCTATAAGCCTTTTGAGTATAGTTGATCCATAGGCTGCAAGTGTAAAATGATTGACAGAATGCCTTAAAAAGGGTAATCTTCACGGCACTAGTACACCTTGCAAACCTACGTATCAACATGTTACTCCTAACTGAGAGCGCCCTACGCTCCCTCTCCAAGTCTTTATCATCGCTTAGACTCTCGGTTACCCAGTGTCCCAGGTACTTGAACTCCTTTACGATTTTAAGAGGTGCACCGTATAGGTAAGCTGGTGGTATACACGGATAATATTTTTTGCCCGCCTTAAATACCAATAACACGCTCTTGGAAGTGTTGTACCTGAGACCATGAGACTCCGCATAACGTTCACAAACACTGAGCATCTTATTGAGGGCATTGATTGAGGGGCCCAGCAACACCATGTCGTCTGCGTAACTGATGTTGTTTACAAACGTACCGTCCACTGAGCATCCGACCATAGTGTTGCTGTGCTCATCAATCAACCGATTAACGTACAGACTGAAGAGTCTGGGTGACGACAGGCCACCCTGTCTCACGGCGCACTGCAGTCTGTACGAATCGGACAGCGAGTCGGCCCATCTCACAACGTTTTTTTGGTGCCCATACCAATACTTAAACAGGTCTATCAGCTCACTGGGTAGGCTCGTGTCCTCATACAGTTTCTGCCAGAGCTTATCATAGCGAACCATATCGCAGGCTTTTGACAGATCAAGGAAACACGCATATACTGGAGTTTCCCTATCTGTGTAGTACCGAACAGTGTGCTTGAGACATAGAACTGCTGTCTCCGTAGAGAGTCCGGGCCTGAATCCGAACTGTGCATCGTGAAGAGTCAGATGTTTCCCCAGTTCCCTGCACACTGTCTAGCACCTTGGCCAGAATCGTAGCCAACGAAATGGGTCTATAATTATTTATATCAGCAGTGTCTCCGGCGTTCAATAGATGTTCTATGCTAAGAGAGTCGTGCCCAGGAGATTTACCGCGCTTCATGCTCTTCACCGCTGCCTCCAGTTCCTCCGCCGTGATCCTTATATAAGAGCCATCAGACGGCCGTTCCGTGTATGGCATCTCCCCATCAATATCTGTCCGAGCCTCTATTCTAAAGTGCTTCCTGAAGAGCTCCGCAATTTGATGAGACTCGCTGATACCCTCCACGCTCACAGGAAGACTCGACTTGGGACTCAACTTACGGGTCTGTTTCCAAAAACTAGGAAAGTCCTTATTAGAGTGGTGCGTCGCTAAGATATCCATCTTAATTTGTTCAGCATTGTCTTGGCACCACTTAAGCTTTTGCTTAAAGACCTTCCTAGTATCGGACATATGTTTGTATAACGGTCCTCCGTCTGGCTTACCACACGAAATCCAATTCTTAAATGCAAGCCGAGCCTCCGTGTGAGCCTGTCGGACCTACATGTTTGTTCCAGCCAACAACTTATATGATTATGTATATAAATATGATTTAAATTTTAGTTTCCAAGGAATTTCTATTTGGTTTATTTTTATATATTTAATAATAGTGCCGTTGTTTACAGGTCGCACTCATATTCGGAATTAGCGGGGCATGCAGAGGAATAGAGCTCACAAATATAACAGTACAAGATGTGGAAACTGAGACGAGATTACAGGCCATAAATATACCCAATACAAAAACTAATAAACAGAGAAAATTCGTTATAAGTGGAGACTACTTAGATATTGTAAAAAAATATCAGAGACTTCGTCCCCCGGCCGTGTCTACTTATCGTTTTTTTTTAAATTACCAGAAGGGAAAATGCACTAAGCAAGTCATCGGAAAAAACAAATTCGGAAGTATGCTCAAGGAAATAGCCACATACCTAAATTTGCCAAACCCAGAGCTTTATACGGGGCACTGCTTCCGCAGAACATCTGCAACTCTTTTGGCAGATTCAGGTGCAAATATCACGACGTTAAAACGACATGGGGGATGGAGATCCGATCAGGTAGCTGAAGGCTACATAGAGGAATCAATACAAAATAAATACGACATCAGTAAGCGTATTACTGAAGGAATTAAAATATCCTCAAAACCGAAAGCACAAGCAGCATTTGAGCCCCGCCCATCAACATCGCGAGATGAGCCTAATGAAATTACCATCGGCGACCTTTCAGACAATAGCTTTACATTTACTCCGAGTGAAGATACACATATTGCACATACTTCTCAAATAAAAACCACAGAGACCCACGTTAATTAATTTACCGGGAAAAACCATTAATTTAAATGTAAAAAACTGTACAAATTGCACTTTAAATTTTTCTTAGGTTAGAAACTTTGTTATAATAAATATTGTTTTGTATAGAAATTCGTTTTTTTTCCTTGCATTCGAAGTGAAAAGTAGAGTGTTTAACGCGGGACTAAACAACCATAATGACACTCGAACTATTAGCCACCCGAGCGAAGCGAGAAAACATCTCGTGTCATTATGGCTTGTTTTAGTCCCTTGTTGAACAATCTACTATTAATTACCACTGTACCTATGTATTAATGAATATGAAAATCGGCTATCCAGAATAAAGGAGTCTAGAAAATGCACTATCAGAAAAAACAGATATTGGAAATATTCGTGCTAAGAAAATAGGCTATAGAGAATATATGCGGTTAGATAATTCACGGTTGGTAAAAAATGCGACAGAGAATATTAGCGATTATGAATATAACGTACAAAAAAATACGATACCTACATAATATAAAACTGAATGGGAAAATACGCTACAGGAATAATTACTACAATGAAATATCGATTTAAGGAATATGATCTAACAAATCACGCCCTAGGGCGTAATATATAACTTACCGCCCGGTTTTCTAGTATATAAACCCTTAAATTGTGATAAAAATTACTTACCGCCCTAGGGCGTAATTTACGAGTTACCGCCCGCTTATCTAGCATGTAAACCCCTGATTTACGAGCAAGTGTGATGAAAAATAATATTTTCGGCCTAGTCAGCTGAGCGGGTCGCTTAACATTTATTATGCTATACATTATTCAATACGATCGGAGTCCTTTGTCGTCTATTTCTGTTTTGCTTCAAAACTTAACCAATCGTTACGAAATTTTAGAAACTGAAGGGGAAGGAAATGTTATTGAGTCGGACTGTTTTGATTTTTACGCTTTATAGGCGTCAGTTTTTGGCCAAATTTGTGCCGCAAAGCCAAGCTTAGTATACAAATTCTATAATCACTTTTGCAATACTCGAAACGGTCCGACACAAATCATTTCTTCTTAAAATTTCGCAAAGATTGTTTAAGTTTCGGAGGCGGAAATAGACGAATGAAATCTCGATTTGTATAAGCCGGTTACGTTATGTTTGGACCTTATTTATTTCCGGCGCCATTGTTACCAGATGCATAGTATATTTTTTCAATTTCGCATTTTTGCTGCAAAGTTATGTTTTTCTCCTCAATAAAATAACTTATCTAGAGTTGAGCCTCTCAAAACACCACGTAGCGCCAGATTCCACGAGAAGACGACTGAAATTTAGTCAAAATTTCAAGCTACAATTGTTCCTTCATAGTACTAAATAAACTGAAATCCTACGACATTAAACATAAACATTAAGCGGGATGAGGATTTAATGCTACAGAGGGGTTGTGCAAATATGTATGTATGGGCCTGTTTCAGGGACCATTATACTGATGAGACGGTTGAGATTTACTTTGAGTCCTTGGTTGTCATCGCTATTTACTTTACCAGAATATGATCTGTGCACCTCATAGGAATTATGACCTCAAATCAGATCATGCTCAGTAGCCTAAACCTGGAGAGGCCTATGTTCAGCAGCGGACTAAAATAGGCTGATAATGATAGCGGTGATATTCGAAAGATAGGTATGTAGGTATACGAAAATAATGTGTGTCAATTATTTTCTTCGCAAATCGTTACGTTACAAATAATTGTGCATCAAATAAACATACACGTTCTCGGATAGACATAAACATTGAAATGATATTTCGTTTTTCGCTACATAATAAATTTACTATTTAAAGTGGATACCAAGATTTTACAGCAGTGGAGAGGTTAGTCATAGTATTTGCACAGTTGGCAGACAAAGTCTTACAATTGGACGAAAGTAAATAAAATAACACTTGGCTTGGCTATTAATGAGGAGTCGGATACCTTGTCTTTATGTCATAAGGTACTAAAATATAATTTTCTATTATTTTTAGCCCTACGAATTGAATTATTCGATTTAAAGCCTAGTAATCCAAGGAAATGACAAAAGACGTATGCATGATGTAAAACTGAAAAAAAATACATAAATAGAACTAACACAAAGAAACCTATTTGCTTTTAGCAGACGCCAGATCACGAATAAAAATAATAACTTGAAAACTAGTGAACCATATTTACTCTCCGTAATACAATATTTATTATGTTTTACATTTACATTCGCGCTATGCACGGATGGGTCGCTATAGGATTAGTTATAGGTAATTGTTAGTTTATGGGATATGTAAAATCATAATCGCTGGTTACCTATATACAAAACAGAAAAATGCCATTCAATATTCAAATAGGACCATTATAACTCAAATCGATGTAACAAATATAACTCTACTTTATTCAAATAGTAATAACCCCGTTCGTCCCGTACTCTATAATATAAATCAGTTAGTTGTTAGTTGTATAACTCAACTATAGGTAGAACTAGCCCAGTCGAGTCAGTGTGACGTGTATGACCCGAACGAATCTTGAACAGGGCTGACACGCGGACACGGGTCTGGTGTCCTCTATTTTTATAGACAAACATTTCACCGAATGCTTCATTTCATCGAATTTTCATTTCATAGACAAATTTTTCCGCGGATGATTTTTTTGAGAAATCTTGGAGTTGTCAAATTGTGCCAAAATTTATCAAAATTGGCCCAGTTTGAGCGTGAGTAACAAACATACACATAAACTCACTGACCTACTTTCACCTTTATAATAATAATAGTGTGATAAGGTACTTTATCGTAAGTATTTGGCGGTACATTTGTTTAAAGTAGATATATTACCGATATAGCTCACCGGATTAGCAAGTTGAAGTGGCAATGGGCAGGCCACATAGCACGCAGAGCAGATGGCCGATGGGGCCGAAAAGTGCTCGAGTGGAGACCTCGGACCAGCAAGCGCAGCATAGGGCGTCCACCTACAAGATAAAGATAAAGATATTTATTGCAAGAACAGTGTAGCTACAATGGATGTTGATAACACACAGGAAGTTCATGTTCGACCTAAAATAGGCATGCAATATAATTAATTTTTGTTCGCTGTTTACAATATTATGAAGAACATAACTTAGACAGTAGGCACAATTCTATATTAAATGTCGACTTATTATTAATATGATTACAATAGATTACAATACTTATGTCAAAATTGGGGGATATATTTGTTTTAAATGTTATTATCATTATTATTATATTGTTCATTCAGAAAGTCTTGGGTAATAACATTTTTTAAGGAGCCAACTTGTTATGACTTTGTTAAACTGATTAAGGGGGCATTCCTGTACATACGTCGGTAAATTATTGAAAATTGTAATTGCCATACAATAAGAATTGTTGTCAAAAACATGCGTTTTGGATCGAGGCAAGTATAGTTTATCCTTATGTCTAGTTGATCTAGTGTAAATTTGATCATGTTTTATAAAATATTCAGGATGTCGTTTTAAAAATAATGCAATCTGTTTAATATACATGCATGGTAAAGGTAAGACCCCCGTAGCTTGGAATAAAGGTTTACAATGTGCCAGGTAGTGGGTGTTACACACAGCCCTTATACACTTCTTTTGTGCTAAAAATATTTTTTTCACATCTACTAAATTACCCCATATCATTAATCCATAATTCAGCATAGAAGAAACATTCCCATGATATGCTGTAAGTGCTACCTCTCTAGAGCTGGTACAACTTAATCTTCTTAGAGCAAACACAAATTGGTGTAGTTTAGAACAAATTTCAGAAATGTGGGTCTTCCAACTACAACATTGATCTATATAAATTCCTAAAAATTTGGTCGTTTCTACTTCTTTTACTTTCTCGTTTTCATGGTGTATATTTAATTTACATGTACGACCTTTGTTGGTTCTGAATTGCACCAGTTGGGTTTTATTAACATTAACGTTTAACTTATTATTATTTAACCAGTCTATAACTTTTGAGAGTGCATCATTAATTTCATCATTATACTCATCAATATCATTGGATTTAATTACTAACGTAGTATCATCGGCAAACATTATACAGTTGTGGTTTAAGTTGCTCGGGAGATCATTCACATATAATAAGAATAGCAACGGACCAAGTATACTACCCTGTGGCACTCCACGGTGTTTATATTTATATGCTGATCTAGCCATTTTCAATTCACCATTTATAATTTTATATATTTCAGTACATTGTTGTCGGCCAGCCAAATAACTACGAATCCAATCGTAAGCATTTCCTCTGATTCCGTACCTTTCTAATTTATTTAACAATATTGAATGGTCCACGGAATCAATCGTTCCTTATTGTATCGTTATTTTTTGTCGCACAACGGAACTTTTTCAATTGTTTTTAATTCCTCGCTAACTACGACTTAATTTCATCCAACTTTTTGGCCCTGACCCGCTTAAGTTTAATTTTAATGTAAGGAAAGCATAAGTCGTTGAATAAGGAAAGTTGATTATGGAATTCACAGATGCACAGATGACCTTATAAAGGTCGCCGGAAGGCGCTGGATGCAGGTCGCTTCCAACCGGTATATATGGAAGTCCAAAGGGGAGGCCTATGTTCAGCAGTGGACGTCCTATGGCTGAGATGATGATGATGATGATGAGATATATTTAGTAGTATTTTTAATTATTTTGTATTTTTCGTTTAGGTACCTCCGCCATTCTGACTCTCTCTTTAAGCAAGGTTAAAGGATATTTTATTTCTTTACCTGCTTCCTGATTGACTAATGATTTAAATTTTCAAGTGTTATACTGTACCTACTGAAATTAATTATTACAATGACAATTAATATGTTTTTATTGTAAAATGACTAATGCTGAAAGCTATGATAATTCCACTGTAAACAATTATGATTCATCACATTCTTCCATCCATCTGTTTTATTTTAAATATTGGATAGTAAAAACTGGAATTCAATGGTGACTAATGAAAATTACCGTGAACGTTCAACCGCAGTAGATGAATATCTTAAAGCAGTAAACTAACAATAAATAATCCAGACTGTAGTCCTTTTTCTCTCACTCTATTTTCTGACAGTGATGTTAAGAAGAACGTACTATCTATTAGTTCCAATATGGTTCCAATGCATTCGGTGTCGATGGCGTAAGCCGGAATATGATCCTTCCCATCCTTGACCTCCTTGTACCTATCATTCTAAATACCTACTTCAATTTCTTGTAGCGCATTCCCGGTTATCTGGTTCTGGAAAGATGCGGATATAATTCCTTTACCTAAAAAATCGAATCTTTCCTCTTTTTCAGATTATCTCCCTATTTCCTTTCTCCCTTTCCTATCCAAAGTTCTTGAACGCTTCGTATTCCAGCAACTTACTTCTTTTCTTAATCAGAATTATCTCCTTAACACGTTCGCGGACAGTAAGTCACACCTGTTTGACACTAAAATTTTGTATGGAATATTTGAAGCTGTTATAGCAGTTTCGTCATAATTGTAAGATTGAGTACAATTTATATGTGACAGTGAACACTATGCAAGTCGAATGCTATACCAGTTGCGTCAAATATGATATGTTTCTATACTATCTTATGTAACAACAAATGCTATAGCATTGTACTTCAATAGCAGTTCTGCCACACGGCTTAGCTAGCTCGTGGTACATTTATGGCATTAAATGTTATAGCAGTTGCCTGCTATGCTTATATGTGATAGCGAAAACGAATATAGGCGTTGATTACAGGACTTGTAGTTATCAACGGGTTTGTCACTCACGCCTATTCTATTTGAGTCTCTCTTGTTACTTTCAGACGACGCACCAGACGAGTTTGGCATATATGGTGTTCGTAGGAACTTCACTGCCCCGCTTTATTGTGAAATCGGTCTTGATCAGATTCATCGGTATCGTCGCTTACACTTCTTCTTGATCATTGGTTGATGTTTTTGACTCTTCAACGCTAATTTGATCCACCGATGACTTCTTGGTCACCTCTTCGAACATTTTGAGTAATTTCTCATTATCGTGGGTTTAGAAACTCGTATTGGACGAGCCTTTCGTTGATCTAATGATTTTGGTGGTAAAGGCGGTGACGGTGCAGTCTGTATGACGCCACCGAGTCGGCGGTCGGGCTCGAGTGAGGACCTTCTTTGGAGGCATGTAACTCAAATTAAAAGCATTTTTTTTTACAGTGCGATAACCTACAATACCCTTCACTATGTTAGCTGCTAACTTTCATTACACGTCTCTTGGTTCACCATTCAACTGCTGCAGTTGAATGGTGAACCAAGAGACGTATAATTCCAAGATATTTGCTGACAATTATGTCTACTGTGTTTGTGTATAATATAAAATATGTACATTAATCTATGTCTGTATTTTAAATTATAACCACCTTCAAAGGTCGTTGAAGGGCAATAAACAGTTAGTAAATATAGCTAATTATTACAACACACCAAAATATCCAAGAAAATACTTGAATAAATGCCTATCTATCTAGGCCTATCTATATCCGAATTCTTGGACACCGACTCACGAAAACAAAGGAGGATCATGCGTGGAGAAATGCTAGAAGCCCGTAAAAAAGGTCTACACGCTATTATTCGCAATAATCAGCTGATCGTAGAGGGCAAAATAGTTGATGTCAAAAATACTACGCGTCACACCCTGGATACTACAGATAACCGAATTATATCACCATCACCACGCGCGAGCAATGAACCCCGTGACCTAAACAAAAGTACAAACTATGATCCTGGCACCTTTCGAAAATAATAAGTTATCATTTAGAATCCTATTTCAAAATTTACAAAGTATATGGAACAAAAGACATTTACTAGAAGCTTTTATTAATCGAAATAAAATCTACCAAGCTATATGCATTTCAGAATCATGGCTATCTCACGACAAACTGGACTTGATACAATTTAGTGACTACAAAGTTTCAGCCTCATTCTGTCGTAAGTTAAGAGGAGGAGGTGGCGTCCTAATCCTCACGCAAGATCATATACAGTGCGTCGAAAGAACTGACATCTCGAAAATGTCAATTGAATACGTGTTAGAGGTGTGCGCGATTGAACTACCTACAGAAAATATGTTACTCATTGTTATGTATTGGAATAGACGAGAGGAAATTTTATTCTATAATCAATTAAAACAGATACTTAACTATATAAATAAAAAATTTAGTAAATATAACATTATATTAGGAGGAGATTTTAATATAAATATTCTATGTAAAGACTTGAAAACACGTAACTTTCTCGATTTCATGTCAGAATTTAAACTCACTCAACACATAAAAACAGCCACTCACGTTACACAAACAACATCGACATGTCTAGACCTAATATTCACTAACTTTAATAATACAAACTTCAATACAACTGTAGAAGAACTAGGGTTTTCAGACCATCAAGGGACTATTTCGAATATGCAATTGTCTGAACCACTGCAAGAACAGCCTACCCGGCACACAGAAAAGAGAATATTTAGCCCAGCAAATATAGAGCGCTTTAAATCACTTTTAAATACTACGGATTGGTCATCCATTATTACTTCACGAAATAATACAAATGAAAATTATAGCGCATTTAACACAACATTATTAAATATACTAAATCAAACTATACCCAAACAAAAAATAAAATTAAAGACAAAACACAAGAAATACTGGTTAACAAAAGGAATAAAAACGTCATGTAAAAATAAAAGGCTATTGAAAATATTAACTTTAAAAACAAAAAGTAAAGCAATACATAACCACTACAAAAAATATGAAAAAATCTTAAAATCAGTTATTAGTACAGCGCAAAAACTACAATATATTAACAAAATCAAAAAATCGAGCAATAAAATAAAAACTATGTGGAGTATTATAAACGAGAGAATTAATAAAAAGTCTAAGACCACCAAATGCAACATAACACTAAATATAAATAACAAATTAACAAGTGAGCCAAAAAACATAGCCAACACCTTCAACAACTTCTTTGCGAGCATTGGTGAAAATGTACAAGGAACCGCAGTGTCCGGGCGACCCGTGATGCAACCTACCGAAAATACCATGTTCCTTGCCCCTGTAAATGAGCGTGAAATAAATACAACTATAAAAACCTTAAAAAACAAAAACAGTTACGGCACAGACGAAATACCTCCCTCTTTACTCAGGCAATGCGCAGATCAACTCACTTTACCTCTGTGTATTTTAATAAATCAATCATTTGACGAAGGAGTATTTCCAAACCTACTGAAAATATCGGTGGTTAGACCAATCCATAAGAAAAATGCAAAAACAGACCCTAACAGTTACCGGCCGATTGCTCTACTACCAACAGTATCAAAAATATTTGAGAAAGTCATGTGTAATCGCATATACAATTTTTGTGAAAAGTATGAGATATTTGACGAATCCCAAAACGGCTTCCGCAAAAAACGATCAACCATACTAGCGGTATATAAATATATTCAAGAAATTCTTAATATAATTAATGATAAGCAATACGCCATTGGTATATTGTTAGACATGACAAAAGCGTACGATAAAGTCCAATATAATATACTTCTTACCAAACTTCAAGGGATAGGGATACGTGGATTGGCCCATAAATGGCTTACTTCGTATTTAAAAAATAGACAGCAATATGTTGAGCTACAACACTTTAATTTCAAAACAGGTGAGATAAAACATGTACAGTCGGACATAAAAACGATTAACGCTTCGATCCCACAAGGGAGTGTTATCGGATGCCTCCTGTTTCTTAGTTACATCAACGACCTACCAAAAGTAATGAAAGAGCCATGTGTGTTGTTTGCTGACGATATATCCATACTTACATCGTGCCACAATAATATCAACTTAAACGGCAAAATAAATAACACGCTAAATGATGTAAATGATTGGTTAAGTGACCACAACCTTGAGATAAATTTCTTAAAAACTAAAATCATGGCATTCCATCCGTACCAAAAAGAGCCTATTAATATATCTTGTAGCTATAACGACATTCAACTAGAAGTTGTTGATACATTTACACTTCTCGGTATCGTAATAGACTAACATATCTGTTGGAAACCACACATTTTACACATTAAAAGCAAAATTTCAAAATTAGTATATGCAATCCGTGAAATCAAAAAAAAGTGTGTGTGTCAGCTCCGACGCACGACTGGAGTTTACTCTTCAGGCCAGGCGCGCACCACGATTTTTTTTAGTCGCGCGATAATTTTGTCGCAGAAATAAGCTTACTTATGGGTTTATGAAAATCGTGGTGCGCGCACTCTCATATAAATAAACCCATAGACGCTGACGGAACAATTCTACGGGTATGGCTACGCCGGGATTAAGAGCCGTCCAGGCCGTCAAAGCATCGGAGGCGTAAGGAATGATAGCCTTGTCACCATCAAAAGATAAAATTTGAGTGACAAGGTCCACCACCCCACACGCCGAAGCCAGGAATGCCGGGAGGCTCACATCTCGCGCGCGACGCACGCCCATACCACGAGTTCGAATCGGCAGAGAAACCTGGTCCCGTTGACCTTGGTTAAGGGAGACGTTCAGCACCTTTTCCAAACTCTCCTTCAACACGAAGTCAAAGGAGTCTGTCTGGACAGGGTGCAGCCAGGCTGGCACGGTGCACAAGAAATATGTCAGCTTAGGCACGGCAAAGCAAACTCGCAACATAACGAGGGCTACGTGAGCCGAAAGTTCATTCAACCTCTGCGCAGCCATCAGCAGAAGCAGCTTTCTCTCCTCGAAGGCTTCAGGAATGGCTTCTGGGAATATTGGGGACCCCAAGAGGTTGAAAGATCTCGCCGACAACACTTTCAGTCCGGGGAGCAGAGCACTGAATAAGGGGAAAGAATCGTGTGAGTTGGTACTGCAGGGGAAAAATTCGCATTTGCTGAAATTAATATCTAAACCCAGAGCTTTTAAACGAGGCAGGAGCATGAGCAAGTCTTGTTCTACTTCTTCAGGTTTACCACCTAGGGTACCGTCATCTAGGTACCAGATATTCAATGGGGATTTAACCTCTGAAATTACCTTTTGTATGGCCAGACAGAAAACTAAAGGGCCTAGCGGATCCCCCTGCTGTGCACCAACTTGGGAAAGAACAAGAGGACCATTGTAGAAAAGATTAGAAGCGGAAGAATATACTTGGAAAATGAAGGGGTAGAGTGATGGCACTTTATCCTTCACTTCGGACAGTAAAACATCACGCTCCACTGAGTTAAACGCGTTTTTTAAATCAATTTTAATTAATAATAATAATAATGAAATAATGAACTTTATTCTGCAAGTAGGCCACAAGGGCACTTTTACATGTCTGAGTCTACCGGCATTTCACAAGAGGAGACCACTGTTGAGAAGAAACGCCGAAAGAAACTCAACAGTCAGTCATTTTTTCAGAAAGCATAAGTACTTAACTATTACAATGATATGAACTTAACTATACGTATTAAAACGGATTCTAAGTTTTTGCTATCTACCGAAAAAGCCCGCGTAGCGTGAATTGCAGCCTCGCAGCCCAATCTTGTGCCAAACCCTAATTGGCAAGGTTGCAGATAAGCTGCCATTTCTTCTCTCACTGCACGGCATCCTAGCTTTGCCGTTAAGCGGCGGAAAGCGCTGCCTATGGCAATGGGTCTTATACCACCGTCTTTTTTTGACAGCGCACATAAGGAAGCACCATAAATATAGGAGCAAACTTCAGGGTTTAATTGACCACTGAGCAAAAAATTACAAAGCTTGGCCAGATGTTCCAGGAGCCGAAAATCGGCGTCTCCCGCAGATGCAGACGTAAGCTCCTTAAGATGAACAGGGCGGATACCATCCAAACCGGCGGCCGAACTATTGTTGAAAGAGCTGAGTGCCTGCACCACTTCCTCCGGCTTAACAGTTAAGGCAGAAATAGATATGTCAGGTTCCGGTGGAAGTACCAGCGGCCGGGACGGGGCTGGATGCTTCGACTGCAGCGTAGCTAAAGTCTCAGGGCTCGACGGCGCCACGCCCTCATCCGACATAAGCACTCGCACTGCACCTGAGATCCCCTTCATGTACTTTACGCTCAATTGTCTTCAGTATGGAGTGTGATCTCAAAGGCGTGGTCTCTGCACCGATGTTCCCACTGATATCAAAAGAAGCAGAGTTAATATTTCTCTTAACTTTCGTGGTTAAATTGCCCGTGGCCGACGCTTCAGGCGATTTGAGTGCGGAATAGGCAAAAGACAGTAAACTAAACCATTCGAGAGTGCCATTGGAGTCGATACACTTATCAATGAGGTCGCTCAATTTGGCCGCTGCCAAGTTTCGCGCCCCTTTGGGGATATGCCGTAACACACGTACTGACTGCTTTAACGTAGCTAGATCACCAAAATCTAGATGAATGGGGTTGTTACCATGAGCTTGCTGTGAAACCGACAGTCTAGGGTTGGAGGGGATGACTTGGGGAAAATGTTTATGCATGTGCCCTATATGCACTTTAAGTCCATGAGGGGTAAAAGTTCGAGTTGAGTTGGGACAATGGGGACAGCGCAAGGATGAAGAAGGATCACTCATATTTATAACTAACACTTACAAATAAAAGTAAAAATACAAGCAATTATAATAAAAAAAAGATACAATTTAAAAGCCAACATCAAAAACATAACAATTTCGATTTAAACTTCATAGCTTCTTGTCGGTCGGCAAGACTCCCGTCTAGAAAATGAATGGCTCGGTTGTGTTGGATCCTTGATTTATGTATGTATTTATCCTGGAAAGTTTCACGAAATCAAAACCATTCTGCGGCTGAATGCAGGAAAAAGCAGTGGTGATGGAAAAGTATTCACGCCTTCTCTATTTCTAAGCTTAAAGCTGAGTCACAATTAAAGCGGTCTCTCTCTCTACAGCAAGACGTCTTCTTCGATCTTAGCACCATACAAGCACGGCTTAAACACCAAGAAAACACGGTCATTGCATTGCACGTTATAAAAGTTGTAATCTTGGATATCACAAAAATTCGTTAGGTTTGTTTGGGAGCTGAAACGAACACGTATCTTTTAGCCGATTGTGTGACGGGCGCTATTGTTTCAAAAGCAGCACATTTTACCCGTTAAGCGTAGATTTTATTAAATTTTATTTTATTTATAAAATTTTGTTGACACTCGACATGAAGTTGACATTGACAATTTTATAGTTTGTTTATGTGAACATAATGGTAGTTTAAAAAGTCGTATCTCAGTATACGATCGGGGTAAAAATACGACTTCTTAATTTAGCAGGTTATGCGTTAAGCGTTATAGACTAAGATCCCGATATAAAACGACCTTCACCGAGATGTTTATTTGATGAATGTATTTTATATTTAGTTTAATATGTCAATAAATATATTGCATATGGGTTGCCTAACAATTTTTAGTCCAGGGTATGTTTAGTAAAAAATAAAAATATATATCTTTTTAACATTTCACCGATTTGATTATTAGATAAATTCATAATTAAATAATCTTTAATTTTATTCAGTTTCAATTCAATACCGTTGCAAAATGCTAGTAGGTATAGATTTACCTGTTTATACCTGGCTACCCGATAGTTGTGACGGGAAAAGAATAGGTAACCTAACGTTTGCATATTCTATGGGCTTCATACTTTCGATTGGTATAGAATTTATCTAATATTAATCAAACCGGTGAAATGTTTAAAACATTTTTTTTTTAATTAATTAAACATACCCTGGACTAAAAATTGCTAGGCAACCCATATGCAATATATTTATTGACATATTAAATTGATTATAAAATACATTTCATAAAATAAACATCTCGGTGAAGGTCATTTTATATCGGGATCTTAGCCTATAACGCGTAACGCATAACCTGCTAAATTAAGAAGTCGTATTTTTACTCCGATCGTATACTGAGATACGACTTTTTAAATTAGCACGGCAGATACGTTCGATTTTATACCCCATATTTTTCATACCCCGGGCTTATATATGAAAATCGATTCTTAAGGAGTAAACTCCAAAAACCACAGATCTAAAAACGGCACTAACAACTTATTATGCGTACGCCTTCAACTGGTTTAATTACGGAGTCATTTTTTGGGGGAATAGCACAGATGCGTCATGCCTTTTTACCCTGCAGAAAAAGATTGTTCGAATAATTGTAAATATAAAACCAACCGACAGCTGTAAAAACCACTTCATCGAACATAAAATACTGACTATCCCATGCATATACATTTTAGAGATATGTAAGTTTGTCCGAAAATTTCCCGAATTCTACACCAAAAGAGGGGATGTATGTAAAACGTTACGCTTTAAAAACAAATTAATGCTACCACCATCGCGAATCAAGCTTCACTCATCCGGACCTCTTGCAATGTCAGTTAAAATCTACAATAAGCTACCTAATAATATAAAAGATGAAACGAAAGATTCGATCTTTATAAACAAATTAAAGCAATTGCTAACAAAAAAGTCATATTACACACTACATGAATACTTAAACGATAATTTGTGACGTTATAAAATTAAAATGAACACCTAATTAGAACTAACACAACATAACAATACAAATAGACATGCACATATATACACGGACATAACCTTGAATGATAATGATAATTATGCTCATATCGAATGAATGCAAGATTTTAAATTATGAATATTTGTGAATAAAATTTAACATGCACTGTACTTAGTCAATTTATATTGTAAATTGTTTTAAAGTATGCGCAACCAACATAATATCTATAAATTTAAAAATATATAATATATACTAATTTTAATAATTGTACATACATTTTCATATCGCATTTTATTAATTTGTATACCATGTCCCTAGAATAAGTTTTTTATTATTCTTACTTTTATGTCAAATTGTATATACCCATAAATAGTATCTCATAAATTGCTGCGCCCTACTTCAGGGTACATGATGTGATCTCAAATTTGTAACTTTACCACCTGTTTTGTAAAACCATTATGTGCAATAAAGTATTGAGTATTGAGTAAATGTTACTTACGATGATAAAAAAAATCCTTCAAAATGTTGTCGACACGCAAAATTCTCAAAATACTGATGGTCCACACAGCGGCGCACTCGCCGGGCGACTGAACTAATTTTCATACAACCGAGAATGCTATAGAATCTGTGTGTGGGATAGGGGGGTACGATTGTCGGCAACACATGTCAACTTGTCAGTGTGCGAAAAGCAAGTAATGTGACAGTAAGCGTACCCGGATTGCAGAGAAATTGACAGTAAATGTTAATGTACACGTTTACACTATGGCAAAGCGCATTCTTTAGCATTTGCGCTCAGGAAAGAAGCTCGATTAAAGACTGCTATAGAATGCGCGTCACAAGAGGTACTCAAAATTCGAATGCCATAGAATGCCCGTCCGCGAACGTGTTAACCCTTACCAGTCTGGTTTAAGATCCGGTCATAGCACGGCTACTGCTCTTGTAAAAATTACAAACGATATTGGGTCAGGCATGAGTGACCGGAAACTGGCGGTACTGACGTTGCTAGATTTTAGCAACGTGTTCAACACTGTAGATTTTGATATTTTACTGGCGATATTACGTTCTCTTAACATCTCCTGCGGTTATTGATTGGTTTCATAGTTATCTAACTAGTTCGTCGGCAGCGTATAAAGGTAGATACTTCCCGTTCTTCTTGGTGCAGCACGATGGCCGGCGTTCCGCAGGGTGGCGTGTTGTCTCCATTGTTATTTTCTATTTTCATCAATTCCTCTCTCCTTCCTAGCCTTTGTCCCATTTTTGAGAATAAATCCTCAATCGGGGTCGGCTACCTAAATCCCAAGATGTGGCTTAGGCACTAGTTTTTTCATCAATTCCATTACTCGTAATTTATCTTCTTTTTAACACCTTTATGCCGACGATTTTCAAATATATTCTCGTATAATATAGTCATATGGTCAACGAATTGTGATTTAGAGCGCATTTTGGAATGGAGTAGTAGTAAATCCTGCTAAATCGCAAGTTATCATCATTGGCAGCTCTAAGATAATCGCCAAAGTCGACTTTGCAAACCTGCCACCTATTCAGTTCGATAGCGTTCTGATTCCTTTCTCTTTCCAAGTTAAAAACTTAGTGTTATCATGGATCGCACTCTTTCTTGGGTGCCTCAGCTTAGCGAGGTTAGCACGAAGGTGTTTGCCTCACTGGGTTCACTACGGAGGCTTTGTAATTTTCTTCCCATCGCTACTAAAATTACGCTTGCTCAGCATTTACTCCTCTCTATTTTGGGACAAAACAGAAATGCAAACCTCAATAAAGTCGATTTTTATATGTGGCACGTTGATAGATTAAACTATGCCGATGGTATCCATTTTAGTTTGATCTGCGATCAGTTGTATCATTTTATAATATTAAAGATTAAAGGTTAGTCGGTTATCACTAGATAGCAAAGATGTGTTTGGAAAATTCCTAAGGTTGACAATTTCGGATTATGAACATTACATTTTCTGATGTCACAAAATTGGATAAAATTAAAAACGTAATTGGCTGCGCCGTTACTAATTGTATAATAATATATTATATATTTTTTGCATAACACTCATACACGCATAAACTTTTTAATACATACCTCAAACGAACTCACATTATTCATACTTGGCAACACACTTCCCTTCCCCCCCCGCCGTCCTAAGAGCCAGGGGCAAGTTTTTTTCCCTCCTAACGCGCGCGCGAGTGACTTTCGTTGTGAAAAATCCATTTCTAATTTAAAAACAATAATTGTGACCGTAATTCCGCTTAATCTGTGTCGTGAAGACAGTGACAGTGTTCTTCGACGAACTGAAACGTAAAACTCAAAAATTGGAGGATGTGACCGGCATACCATCATACCAAGGTTAGTTCCTGGCTCCTCCAAGTGTGGTCCCTTCGAACCTCATCCCGCTCAAACTCACAAAATACTCTATATTTCAACGTTATTCTATTATACGCATTATATATAAACAATACAGCATAATTATAACACGCAAACGCCGCACACAAGCCAACTTTAACTTGCTCGCATCGCCTACAGTACTTATTATTTCCAAGTAAAATACTCTTAAAACGCAATAACTACGCATATACTCCCTATTTCATTCGATATTTTCAGTAAAATAATTATATTTAAATTTTCTGGTTAGAATCTCATAGTCAATTTCGGCCGTTTGTTCCTTGCAAATTCTACCCACTATTGGCCGCCATATTTGTTCATTGCTACTTTCATTCAAATTTAATTTGTATTTTCATTTAAAATTGAAAATCAATTCATGTTTGAACCTCTAAAGTAAAAACGCATCCATTTGCCTACTAAAATGGATAGTAAGATTAAAAAGGGTGAAAGTTCCGATGACAGTCAAGTCATAATTAGTTTCCTCGAACAAAAACGACAATGTTTGTTTCAAATCATCCAGGAGGTTTACAACCTCAGTTTAAAGGTATCTGATTATGTCAACCGCACAAAGTTCCTCGCTAGAGTCCAATCCTTGGAAAAAACTCGTACAGAATATATAGATACAATTGACAAATTGTTTATTGAAAAACTTAAGGCTGAGCCCGAGGTACAGCAAAGCTATAGTATTCTCAATACATTTGATGAACTCTATTGCTACATAAAGCAAACTGAAACTAATCTGCGACAGGAGATAGATGATAAAAAGATAAATTCAAAGGTTAATATTAAATTGCCTTCGCTCACACTCACAAGTTTTGACGGATCGCCAAATAAATGGCCCGTGTTCTATGAGAACTTTCAAAGTGTTATACACACAAATACTCAGCTATCAAACAGTGAAAAGGTTCAGTACTTGATAGGTTGCCTGTCTGGAAAGGCTCTTAATGTTTGTGCTGGTATTTCTGCTACCGCAGACAATTATGAAATAATATGGAAGGCTCTTCTAACTAAATACCAAGATATTAGGGTACAAGCTTCTATGTATATAGAACAAATGCTACACCAAAAGCCTGGACAGTCCGTTGATAACATTCTGGACAATTTTTGCTCCGCAGAAGCTGCATTGCAACGCTTAAAAATTGATAACTTGTCAGATTTCATGATAACTCATATTGCATTAAGCAAGCTTGATAAAACAATGCTTGACTTATTCGAACAGTCATATAGACAGAAAGATATACCCACATTTAGTGATTTAAAAGAATTTTTGCTCGAACAAAGTAAACTGTCCATGCTGCATGCTCCATCCCGCTCTCAGCCAAGTACTACTAATCGCTCTCAATATAGTAAACCCGCACCAGTCGCACCACAAATAAGCAAAACAAAAGCATTTTGCACTCAAACTCAAAGTACTGATCCTCAGACTCAATATAAAAGTAATATCGCTCCGTCTCAATCTCCATGTAAGGTGTGTCAGTCTCCACTCTCTCATCCTTTGTTCAAATGTGAACAATTCTTAAAACAAGATACTCAGGTTCGCAATGATATTGTACGCCAACACTCATTCTGCATAAATTGCTTAGGCTTTCATCACATAAGTACATGTAAATCAAATAACAGATGTTCGGCTTGCAACCGCAAACATCATTCTTTGTTGCACTATGATAACAACTCAAATCATAGTTCCCGCGCATATGATCATAATCATAATAATGGTATTCGTAACCATGACAACGTTCCAAGCCGTGAGCGCACAGCGCTGCCCTCGCCGAGCGCCGCCGGGAGTCGTCCGTCTCACTCATTCTCGCATCAGTCTCCCGCGCCGTCTCACTCGCACTCGCACCAGTCTACCGCGACTCGTCAGCAGTTCGCGCATCCCGCTCTTACGCAGGAGAATACGCAACCACACCCGCCGATTTCGCGCTCGAATTTAAATAGTGATAACAACAACTGCGCGCTCTCAGTAACCGTCCCAGCGCTTAAGACAAGTAATGATACTACAGTATTGTTACCTACCGCGACTGTTAATGTTTTTAATAACGCAAAAGAAAACACTATGCGCTTATTTTTAGATACCGGCTCTATGAGTAATTTTGTTACAAAATCCTGCTGCGATCGCTTAAATTTGAAAATTACACACGCACCTTCCGTTGTCAAAGGTATCGGACAACTCGAAAATGTCTCACTCGGAATAACGCAATTCAAGATGTACTCTCGCTTCGATCCGCGCTGTTCTTACACAGTTTGCGCGCGAGTTATTGACACGATAACGGATCGTTTACCTAACGCTGAGATTGATACGCGAGAATTAGCTCACTTGCAAAATTTACCAATGGCTGATGAACAATATTACGCGCCTGGTGAAATAGATTGTTTGATAGGTAACGAATTATTCCCGCTTTTACTCGGATCGCAAAAATCGACCTCGCCGAACTCGTCGGTCATAGGTATTGAAACTACGCTAGGATTCGTAGCTATGGGCAAAGCTGAATGCCTTTCGTACTCGTCGCTTAACGCAAATAAGCATGACGCAGAGAAATCTTTTTTCTGCCAAACAGAAGATATGTCGCTTAATCAATTAACGCAAAGGTTCTGGGAAATAGAAAGTGTTCCTGATAAAAAACATTTTAGTCCCGATGATGAAGCATGTGAAAAAATATTTCAATCTACCTACTCCCGCGATGACACCGGTAGATACATGGTGGAATTGCCTTTTAAACACCCGCCCTCAGAGTTAGGCCACTCTTACTCTATTGCAAAACGCCGCTTATTAAATCTAGAAAAGAAACTCGACTCTGATAATTTACGCGCTGATTATAACGCAACTATTCAGTCATACATTGACCAAGGATATTTGACTAAAGTTCAAAATGATTTTAAAGACGATCAATCGTACTATATGCCGCACAGAGCTGTTTATCGCCCCGAGAAAGAAACGTCAAAAACGCGTGTAGTCCTGGACGCTGGTTGTAAAACCACATCATCGAAATCACTTAATGATTTATTATACACAGGTCCGATTTTGCATAACAACATATTTGATCTACTTCTCAACCTCCGCATGTATCCAATCGCGTTAAGCGCTGATATTGAAAAAATGTATTTTCAAGTGAAACTTTCTCCAAAGCACCAGTCATTTCAGCGAATCTTATTTAGATTCGACTCAAACGCTCCAATTGATATATACAAGTTTAACTGTGTGTGTTTCGGAGTTTCCAGCTCCCCGTTTCTCGCTTTACGTGTCGTGCGTCAGCTCGCCGCTGACAGCCGCAATTCTCATCCGCTCGCCGCTTATGAAGCTGAAAATCATATGTATGTTGACGACTACATCAGTTCAATCGATAATACAGATGACGCTGAAAATACTTACAAGGAAATGATCGCCATGTTTAAGTCAGGAGGTTTTAACTTAGTTAAATGGATCTCAAATGATACTCAATTCATGTCACGCATTCCCTCCGCTCATAAAAGTCCTCTCTTTGTCAAATTCGATGACGACCCTAACGCAGATACCAAGATTATAGGCATGCAATGGAAACCTACCGATGACAATTTCCATTTCAAAACAAATATAGATTTTCCAGAGATTTGTACCAAACGCTCGATTCTCTCAGTAACTGCTCGTCTGTTCGATCCAATCGGTGTATTAGCCCCTGTCGTCGCTTATATGAAGCTGCTCGTCCAGGAGTGCTGGAAACTTCATCTCGACTGGGATGATGAGGTTCCGGATTCCATTCTTACTAAATGGACCAAGTTTCATAACGAGCTCCCATGCCTAGCTGAAATTAAAATACCGCGCCATATTGGAATCACTTCCAACGCAAGAATAATACTCATAGGTTTCGCGGACGCTAGTCAGCAATGTTATGGTTCTGCCGTCTACGTACGAGTGGACACCGATGAAAACGCTAACGCCCATTCCGTCAGATTACTCACCTCAAAATCAAAGATTTCGACGCCGAACAAAACCCTCGCACGCCTAGAGCTCTGCGCCGCAGTTTTACTCGCTAAATTAATTGATTCGGTACGCACCGTCCTCGGCAAACGCTGTAACATAGACGAGATATACGCATTCTCAGACTCCACTGTTACTCTGACATGGATTCATTCGCCCGCTTATAAATATCACACATTCGTAGCTAATCGCATATCTCAAATAAATGAATACTTACCCGCGTCTCACTGGTTTCACGTACGTGGTACTGAAAATCCGTCTGACATTGTTTCTCGCCCTGTAACGCCGAAAGGATTAGTAAATAACACATTTTGGTTCCATGGTCCGCAGTGGTTGCTCAATCCTGTGAGCACCTGGCCTGTAAAAGAATATAAAGTTAATCACAATGAAAATATGGAAATTCGTGAGACTAAAAATATATCTTGTCATGTACAAATCACGGACACGAGTGACACGACGGATGTCGCGCATCCCATTCACGTACTCGCAGAACGTTGCTCGACTTGGACCAAATTCATACGCGTACTCGTATATACACTTCGCTTCGCAAAATTTCTCGATACTCGAGGCGCTATAACAATTGATGATTTAGAAAAGGCAGAATATTACGCAATACGCTACGCACAATCTGAGTATCTCTCTCACACAATTGACGCTCTTAAAAATAACAAAGCTTGCTCTAGCAAAGCTATTTTAAAGCTCAACCCTTTTATTGACAACAAAGGTTTGCTGAGAGTAGGTGGCAGGCTTACGCATTCTTACTTGGATTTTAATCAAAAACATCCAATTTTACTGTCGGCCAAAGGTCGCATAGTTTCTCTTCTAGTTGACTATTATCATGTTACAAATTTGCACACAAGTCCCGCGTTGGTATTATCCCTAACTCGTCAAAAATATTGGATTCTCTCTGCCAGAAGTTTAATCCGGCACAGAGTTTACAAATGTAATTCTTGTTTTAAAATAAAACCGCGCAACACGATCCCGCAAATGGGTGACCTCCCGGTTATTAGAGTCTCTCAAGTCAAGTCATTCGTCCATACTGCAGTTGATTACGCAGGACCTTTTTACGTCACTCATATACGTCGCCGTGGTGTGAAAAGCCATAAAGCGTATATTTGTTTGTTCGTGTGTCTCACGACTAAGGCTATACATTTAGAACTAGTTTCTGATCTCAGTACAGACTTATTTCTCGCCGCTTTCAAACGATTTATTGCACGCCGCGGTCCTGTCTCTATTCTTTATAGCGACGGAGGCACGAATTTTATGGGCTCTAAGCGCAAATTACATGAAATATACTCTTTAATACAGTCCACTGATTATAATAATTATATGAGTTATTATCTCACTCAACATAAAATTCAATTTCAACATAGTCCGCCATATGGCCCAAATTTTAACGGATTAAGCGAAACGAATGTAAAGTCAGTTAAAACTCACTTGTTCAAAGCTATCGGAAGTCAAATACTCACATATGAGGAATTGAACACAACCCTAGTACAGATTGAAGGCTTACTGAACAGCCGACCACTCTGTGTTCTTTCGTCAGATCCTTGTGATCCATCCGCTTTAACACCCAGTCATTTTCTGAATGTAACTCCTTTAAAATATTTGCCCGCAGAAAATATTGATCTCTCCCTCGCAGATAATAGACTCACTCGTTATCAATTGTTGAATAAAATTGTTCAAAGTTATTGGAAGCGATGGAGCATGGAGTATCTTACTTCGCTCCAACAACGCGAAAAATGGAATACGCCCTCAAATCCTGTGAGTGTGGGAACTGTTGTCATAATTAAAGAGGATAACGCGCATCCTATGTTTTGGCCTCTCGCTCTTGTCACAGAAGTTTTTCCTGGTAAAGATAATATCGTTCGCGTCGCTAGAGTCAAAACTCCTTCGGGAAGCTATATACGCCCTGTAACTCGGCTCTGCCCGTTACCAACTCAGTAGTTTTAACCTCAATTGTATTAGTCTTAATTTTAAGAAGTTAAGTTACGTTTCAAAGTTTCTTTTTTCTTTATTTTAATGCAATGTAGAGGAAACCTCTAGGCCCCCCGAAGTTGGCTGCGCCGTTACTAATTGTATAATAATATATTATATATTTTTTGCATAACACTCATACACGCATAAACTTTTTAATACATACCTCAAACGAACTCACATTATTCATACTTGGCAACACACTTCCCTTCCCCCCCCGCCGTCCTAAGAGCCAGGGGCAAGTTTTTTTCCCTCCTAACGCGCGCGCGAGTGACTTTCGTTGTGAAAAATCCATTTCTAATTTAAAAACAATAATTGTGACCGTAATTCCGCTTAATCTGTGTCGTGAAGACAGTGACAGTGTTCTTCGACGAACTGAAACGTAAAACTCAAAAATTGGAGGATGTGACCGGCATACCATCATACCAAGGTTAGTTCCTGGCTCCTCCAGTAATGTAAAAGTAAATATTTATCCATTCACAAAAATCCGACGCTTTTGATATTTGACAGTGATTTTTATTTTTCATTTTAAAGGTTGGCTACTAAGTGCTGCCCGAAGAAGAAAAATACCTAACTACTTTAACAGCAATTTGGGCCGAAAAATTAGAACACTACTAAAAAAAATGTTCTAAATTCGCATACCTATTGTCTCCACCGTTCTTTCCCCCTAGTAGTCACTTTTGCATTATGTGAGTCATTACTCATTAGTGCACATCCAGTTAAACATTTTCTAGAACAAACTTTTCACTGTACGGTTAAATAAATAGATCTGTTACATAACACATCTGTTAGATTATTTTATAATGTTGGCAAGATTCTTTTTCTCTAGATTAATAATATTGCCAACATAATACAAAAAAAGTGTGAGTGTCAGTTCCGACGCACGACTGGAGTTTACTCTTCAGGCCAGGCGCGCACCACGATTTTTTTTTAGTCGCGCGATAATTTTGTCGCAGAAATAAGCGTACTTCTGGGTTTATGAAAATCGTGGTGCGCGCACTCTCATATAAACCCATATCTTGCATTTATGCGACAAAATTATCGCGCGACTAAAATCGTGGTGCGCGCCTGGCCTTAAGAACGATTATAAAATATATACTCAATACTCAATACGTTTATTGCACATAATGATTAGTAAATAGTTTAAGTATCACATTATGTACCCTGTTGGGTGCTGCAAACAAGAACGAGAAGGTAGGCACTTACATAATATTAATATACGAGTATAATATACAGCAAAATTACAATATTTTACAAGGAAAATTTACTTCCGATTCATTTTTAACAAATTGGAGAGATCATGAGTAGTAACTAAACTACAGTCTGCAGTGCTACGGAAAAAAAACCGTATCTTACTATGAAATCCATACAAAGATACGACCTTTCTACCGTAGTATCGCAATACTTTTTTTTTTTTAATCTATTATTTAAGGAGCTTTGATCATTTTTATGAACATGCCAGCTCCAGCAGGCCTAATACACAACATCATTCATCTAAAAGACATAGATAAATAAAAAACATAAACCGTGTTAACTTAAAAATAACATGTACACGAAAAGAACTAAATTTGTATACACTATTTACATAAAAAAAACTGTATACAAATTTAGCCGATTCCGATAAGGGTTCCGCCAATATTGAATTGAACATTACATTCAAGAAAGATCTGGTATTACATCTAGCCATTTACATTAGACAAAAACAAACGTACAAAATCACCTTCCTTAAAAAAATCCTTAAATAAATCCAAAATCTCCTTAACAACAACTCCAAACAGCGTTTTGAACTTCTCCTCCCAACTTTCGGTAGAAAACAAAATATCCTTCGTCTTCTCAACCAGCCTTTCAAAAGTAATACGTCTCTTCTTCTTGTCCTTATTCTGTCTTTGATCTTCCATATCAGTCCGCTCAATAGTAGGCTGATTGACTAATAGACACTCGGACCTCTTCACATCTGTTACTCTTTTTGACTTCCGCGGCTTACGAACCTTTTGTTGTGGCTCGCTCTCTAATCTGTACTGACTTACTGATCGCTGGCCCTCAGCCTGACAGACAGAATCTTCAGACTCTTTAGATTGTAACGGCTTCGACAAAACAGCATCTCTATATGACTTTCCAAAACTTAAGTAATTCTCAAAAACAGATGGCGCATCCTGACTACAAACATCCGTATCCTTTTTTTTCTTATTTTGCATATACAACCAAAAAGCCCGTTTATATATACATCCCTCAGCAGACATAATCCTGCGAATTTCTTTCTCCTTCACAAAAACCGGGCACGACTTATCTAAGGCCATATGGCTGCCTTTACAATTAATGCATCTAAAAATAGTCGTTTCGCAATTGGCATGCTCCCCGCCGCAATTCGGACAAGTAACTTTAGTAGTAGGACAAAACCTGCTCAGATGACCGAACTTCCAACATCTTGAACATTGGGTAACCGGGAAAGTGTACTATAATAAAAATAAAAAATAAAATAAAATTAAAATAAGATAACATTCATTTATTTCGAGCAACATAGACTCATATAAGTACAGTAAGGATAAAATGTCAGTATAAGATTATTGAGAATTACAATTTTGATCAGAATTAAAAAATTAAAAATTAATATTAAAAATTAAAAATACCAGCATTACAAAATACCTAATAAATATTATCATACAATTAATTAATTATTAAACAAAATGTCAAGGATATTAAAAATTCAATATAAATATAAATCTTATATATGTAACAAAACTAAAACTAGCCTACCCCACGCCAGTCTTTACATGCCTGTCGCAGCAGTGCATGATGTAAGGACAGTCCAACCTGTCCGCGATCATCGCCAAGACAGCGTTGGGGCTAGCTCGCACTCGCCGCACCAGGGCTGCCGCGCGCCCCCGCATAGTGCTGTGGAAACAAGCCGTGCGGGCCTCCGCAAACATGCCCGAGGCACTGCAGTATCGACTTAGCCCCATCACCGCCCTGAACGCGTTGTTGTATTGGACTCGGAGGGCGTTATACGCCTTCTTCGTATAGTTCGACCACAAACTGCACGTGTACAAGGACGTGCAGTACGCTTTGAAAAGTGTTATATTCACGCCGCTTGAACATCGAGCAAACCTACGGGCCAACATATTTGCCCTGACGCACAACGCCCTTCGCTCCCTTTCGATGTCAGCATCGTCCTTGAGGTCGGCAGTTACAATGTGACCTAGGTACTTAAACTCGTAGACTCTTTCCAAAGGGACCTGGTTTAAACATACAGGCGGTACATTGAATGGCCGATTGCTGCCGGCCTCAAAAACCATATATTGACTTTTCGTCACATTATATTTTAGACCGTGACTCAAGGCGTACTCCTCACATATACTTAAAAGCCGCCTTAGACCACAGACCGACGCGCTCAGCAACACCATGTCGTCCGCGTAGCTGAGGTTGTTTACACACACACCGTCAATATGACAACCGACATGCTGATTGCTGAGCGCGACGATCAGCGCGTTCATGTATAGGTTAAAGAGTGCAGGGGAAGTCAAGCCCCCCTGTCTTACCCCACACTCCAGCCTATAATCTTCGGACGTCTCTCCCGCCCACTTGACATTGTTGACCTGATGTCCATACCAGTACCTGAGGATGCCTAGTAGTTCTTTGGGTATGTTAATAGATTCAAGTTTTTTCCACAGGACTTCGTAGGACACCAGATCAAAAGCCTTAGAGAGGTCGAGGAAGCAGGCGTAAACTGGGGTTTCACGATCAGTATAATACCTAACGGTATGCTTAAGACACAGTATGGCACTTTCAGTCGACAGAAGTGGTCTAAAACCAAACTGATTGTCATGCAGTTTTAGGTATTTGTCCAACTGTGTGTTAAGCATAGCGTCAAGTACTTTCGCAATGACCGTGGCTAGCGAGATCGGCCGGTAGTTACATGTGTCAGTTAGATCTCCGGTTTTATTTTTCACTACAGGGATCACCTACTGTTTACCTTAAATCGGCAACCGTAGGCATAAACATATGGCGGTAAAGAAGTTCCCTTAAAACACAGACGAATAGCTTCAGCCTTAACCCAACGCCCATCATGATCCAAACGGTTCAGTCGACGTATTGACAAAATGTCTTCAGACCCTTCAATATTCTTTAAAAATTCGTCTTCCTCAACCTCCAACTCAACCTGCCTTATAATTCCATAAGTGCAGCATGCCATATTAGACCAATAAGAACATCTCGTCTCATTGTTAAACTCCTGAGAAGCCAGAAGCTTCTCCGCATCATCCTTAGAGTTAAACTGTATGCGAACTTTACGTGGACCCATAAACTTGACGGATAAAATTCCTTTTATACCCTTAAATTGCAGCAACTTTGCCAAACCAATCTGTTTCGGTAAATCTTCTTTTGACACTATATAAACTTCAAATAACTTGTCAGGCACACCGTCCGGCTCCAGCTGCGTTTCATTGGCGGTTGCTAAAACCCGCAAGCGTTTAGGTTTCCTGCCTATTGTGATAAAACTATCACTACAACCACAGCTTTCGTCGCTCAGACCACAAGCACGCTTCACCGCTATATGCCGCACATCCGACATGGACTCAGCGTCCGATACAATATCCGATTGACTCGGCCCTGCCTTATTATCAAACTCTACTTCAGATAGCCACGACGGAGCTGCCCGCTGCCCACATTCTAAAAGTGACGTATCACTCACGACACCTCGACTTGACTCACTCATCGCAAAAACAGCGAAAAGGACTCTAAAACTGAATTAACTTATAAATAAAATAAAATTTGATAAAATTTTCAACCGTCGCCTTTGACAACCAAACGTCAATCCTCGCAATACTTATATTTTTGGAACGTATCTGCCGTGCTAATTTAAAAAGTCGTATCTCAGAATACGATCGGGGTAAAAATACGACTTCTTAATTTAGCAGGTTATGCGTTAAGCGTTATAGACTAAGCTCCCGATATAAAATGACCTTCACAGAGATGTTTATTTGATGAAATGTATTTTATATTTAGTTTAAAATGTCAATAAACATATTGCATATGGGTTGCCTAACAAATTTTACTCCAGGGTATGTCTAGTTTAAAATTAAAAATTTTTTTTTTTACATTTCACCGATTTGATTATTAGATAAATTCATAATTAAATAATCTTTAATTTAATTTCAATTCAACAATCAGACCTTTGCAAAATGCTAGTAGGTATAGATTTACCTGTTTATACCTGGCTACCCAATAGTTGTGACGGGAAAAGAATAGGCAACCTAACGTTTGCATATTCTATGGGCTTCATACTTTCGATTGGTATAAAATTTATCTAATATTAATCAAACCGGTGAAATGTTTAAAACATTTTTTTTATTATTAATTAAACATACCCTGGACTAAAATTTGTTAGGCAACCCATATGCAATATAATTATTGACATATTAAATTAAATATAAAATACATTTCATCCAATAAACATCTCGGTGAAGGTTATTTTATATCGGGATCTTAGTCTATAACGCTTAACGCATAACCTGCTAAATTACGAAGTCGTATTTTTACCCCGATCGTATACTGAGATACGACTTTTTAAATTAGTACGGCAGATACGTTCGATTTTACACCCCATATTTTTGGAGTTTACTCCTTAAGAATCGATTTTCATATATAAGCCCGGGGTATGAAAAATATGGGGTGTAAAATCGAACGTATCTGCCGTGCTAATTTAAAAAGTCGTATCTCAATATACGATCGGGGTAAAAATACGACTTCTTAATTTAGCAGGTTATGTGTTAAGCGTTATAGACTAAGATCCCGATATAAAATGACCTTCACCGAGATGTTTATTTGATGAAATGTATTTTATATTTAATATGTCAATAAATATATTGCATATGGGTTGCCTAACAAATTTTAGTCCAGGGTATGTTTAATTAATAATAAAAAAAAATGTTTTAAACATTTCACCGGTTTGATTAATATTAGATAAATTCTATACCAATCGAAAGTATGAAGTCCATTACTCTTTTCCCGTCACAACTATCGGGTAGCCAGGTATAAACAGGTAAATCTATACCTACTAGCATTTTGCAACGGTCTGATTATTGAATTGAAATTAAATAAAATTAAAGATTATTTTATTATGAATTTATCTATAATCAACCGGTGAAATGTTATTTTTTTTTTTTAACTAAACATACCCTGGACTAAAATTTGTTAGGCAACCCATATGCAATATATTTATTGACATATTAAATTAAATATAAAATACATTTCATCAAATAAACATCTCGGTGAAGGTCGTTTTATATCGGGATCCTATTTTATAGATATTTGTTTATTGGTGAGTTTTGGTTGTCAACCGATATTATACAGGATGACCCATTTAGATCGGTCTTCCACCTGTATAATCATTATGTGCAATAAACGTATTGAGTATTGAGTATATATTTTATAATCGTTCTTAAGGCCAGGCGCTCACCACGATTTTAGTCGCGCGATAATTTTGTCGCATAAATGCAAGATATGGGTTTATATGAGAGTGCGCGCAACACGATTTTCATAAACCCATAAGTACGCTTATTTCTGCGACAAAATTATCGCGCGACTAAAAAAAAATCGTGGTGCGCGCCTGGCCTGAAGAGTAAACTCCAGTCGTGCGTCGGAGCTGACACACACACTTTTTTTTTCATACCCCGGGCTTATATATGAAAATGGATTCTTAAGGAGTAAACTCCAATAAACTCCAATAAAACACATTAGTCAATCGGAACGCTGCTTTGATTTCTTATTATATTTCCATTAAATAAAAGGTTATGAGCGACTTGTAAATGGAAAATAAAAAGGAAAATTAGTTAGCCAGATGGCATAGTAAATTAGTCCGGGTATTTTAAGATTTTTCAGGTAATAAAAATAATTTGAAATTGTAACGGCAAATTTAGAACAAAATGGCTTCCATGGTAATGCCCCAACTTGATGAGAAAAAAAAAAATCGAAATGGAAATTTAGGATACAGATTTTATTGAACGAAAAAGACGTCTCAAATGTTTTAAAAGAAGATCCGCCGTGGAAAAAGATAAGTATGCAATTTTTATGCTAAAAGACGCGAAAACGAAATCGACGATCGTACAATACGTATCAGATAAGTACTTAGATATTATTAAAAGGGCACAAACGAGTAAACAAAATGATTAAAAAGATAGAAGAAATATATGAAAGAAAAAACATGTTCAATAAGTTACACCTAAAGAAGAAACTGTTATCTTTAAAATGTACAGGGAATTTACAAGACCATTTTCTTGAAATCTGACTCGATCATGAGTGAGAAGGAAGCCGTGGGCTGCAAACTGAACGAAAGTGACAAGGTAGCACATTTATTACTTAGTTTACCTGATTCATACGAAACTGTTAACTGAAGGTTAACTGGAAGAGATCCCTAATAGGGATAAGTTCACCTTTGTACATATTTCATTTGTTATCAATGTATTTATTACCAGTTGTTGTGTACAATAAAGTGTTTACATACATACATACTGTGATTACAACTCTTGAAACTATGAGTGTAAATAAATAATGAATAAATAAATATCGGACAACCTCACACAAATCGATCTAGTCCCAAATTAAGCTCAAGAAGGCTTGTGTTATGGGTACTAGATGACGATATACGTACCTTATATAGATAAATATATACTTAAATACATAGAACAACTGTGGCCCAAGCACAAATATTCCAGTTTATCACACAAATATTTGCCCTGGCCGGGATTAAAACCCGGGACCGCCGGCTCAGTAGGCAGGTCTCTACAAACGTCGTGTAGAAAAAGAATTATGCGAAGATTTTGTAAAAGCCCGATCATTAGATGCCGAACTGAAGAATAGTGGCAAAGAAACAATGCCCGAATTAATATTTATGGCCTGCTTTAAGTGTAGTAAAAGAGGCCACAAGGCCACAGATTGTTTTAGTAACTACAACAATAATTTTAACCAACAAGGAGGCCGAACTATGTACCGAGGCCAGAACCCTTACAGAGGCAGAAGTTCATTTAGAGGTAGAAGTAACATATCATTCAAAAGATAAGTTATCATTTATTGCGATGGCTGCAATCGAAAATACAGACCATTTTATCCTGGATTCTGGCGCAACGAATCACATTATCAATTAACAAGTTAAGAGGCCTTATTCCTTTTAAAAATGATGATTGTTTAGACATTTTTCTCTATGATCAAACATGTTTCTTAACATATCATTGATGTTACTACCTAAAACAGGGCTATTGGGATTTTTTGATATATATATTTGAAACCTACAGTTTGAATTTTACCTATGATGATGAATTAAACCAAAATTTAACCTATGACTATAAAATGTTTTATAAATGGTCCGGGGGTATAAATAACTATGGTATGAAGATTATATTCCAAGGTATAACTAAAATTTTGGAACATATACAAATTGATAACCAGACAACAACTAACACGGAAGAATGTATGAGTAAAACTGAAGAGTTTTTTCGTGAATAATCGAATTTGCATCATACACCAAAACATAGCCGGTTTAAGTAGTAAGGCTGAGCAACTTACAGTATGTCTAAATAATCTTCTTGATAAACAAAAAATAAGCATTGGTGTGCTTTGTATCACTGAACACAACTTCACAGCGAACTGCAAGGATACGATAAATATCGAAAATTATCGAATGGCAGCCTGTTTCATGAGGGATAAAAAACGAGGAGGAGCGTGCATCTTAGTCAAAGACGGCCACGTGTTCAAGGAACTCCAGGAAATAGCAGAGCAGTCGATCTGTGGAATATTCGAATGTTGTGCCATAGAATTAGTTAAGTATAAGCTAATAATCATATGCGTTTACAGGGTACCAAAGTCAAGAAAAAAATATTTAAAAGTATTTTTTGAAAGACTTCTATTAATTTTACATATGGTTAGTAGTAAAACACGACATAATATCGTACTATGTGGAGATTTTAATATTAATACTTTGCAAAATAATAATGCCACTAAGGAATTAGTTAATTGTTTAAAATGTTATAATCTCCAGTTACAAGTCAAGCAAGCTACTAGAATTGCTAGTGGTACCTGTATAGACAATATAGCGCATAACATATCAAATTCATGTGAAACAAGTGTAATCGAGCTAGCCTTATCAGATCACATGGCACAATTGTTAAAAATACCTACTAAAAATAACCACATTGTAAACTCATGGCGAGTGGAAAAACGAGATTATTCAATCGAAAATCTTAAGAAATTTAGATATTGCATGGAAAAAATTTCCTTTCATGACATGATGTTTACAAATAAACCTAATGATGCTTTTAACGTATTTCACAGCACATTCAAACTGTATTATGATCTCTGTTTTCCGATCAATACAATTACTATTAAGACAACTAAACGGCCTACCTGGATTACACCGGGTATTAAAAAATGTAGCAAAATAAAGAGGAGACTCTTGTGGACATCGAGGTCCAAACCAACATTAGAAAATAAAAATAAACTGAAAAACTACTCAGTAAGATTTAAGGCTATCACTAAAATATCTCAACGTTTGCACAACACGAACGCAATACGAAGTGCTGACAATAAAACAAAAATGGCCTGGCGAATAATTAATAAGACAAAGCTTAATCGCCCTAAAGAATATATACAGAAACTTAAAGTAAATAACTCTGTTATATCTGATCCGAAAAGTATAGCTAATGCTTTTAATGACTATTTTATTAATAAAACATCACAATTAACCAATTCGTACAATTGTCATATTATTACCAGGGCAACATCCATGTTTATGTCACCAAGTACTCCTATGGATATATGCAGAATTATAAAAGATTTAAAAAATAAAAAAAGTGTAGGACATGATGGAGTATCAACCAAAGTTATTAAATATGTTGCAGACTATCTCGCACCACATCTAAGCTATCTGATTAACCTTAGCATAAGTGAAGGTGTTTTTCCTGACATGCTGAAAACGGGTATCATAAAACCAATGCATAAGAAAGACGACAAGGAAGATATGAAATCATATAGACCTGTTGCACTCTTGTCAGTATTCGCGAAAGTATTTGAAAAGTTTATTCATAAGCAATTGTACAATTACTTTGAAAACAAGAATTTACTGACAGCAGAACAACAAGGATTTCGTAAACATAGGTCAACAACTATGGCTATATTTAATCTCCTTAGCACTATCACGAAAAACGTAGATAAAAGAAAGCCTGTTTGTAGTGTATTCATGGATATGACCCAGGCCTTCGATTATGTCGATCACAACATTCTCTTGAAGAAACTGAACGCTTATGGAGTAAGAGGAAATGTACTTCAGTTATTAGAATCTTATTTAGTTCATAGACGCCAATATGTAGAAATAACTAGATTAGACCCAAAGACTAGAAAAGAGAGTTTATTTTTATCTGAGAGTAGAATTATAAAATATGGCGTACCACAAGGTTCTGTGATTGGTCCATTACTTTTTATTATTTATATAAATGACTTGCCAAAAGTAGTAGATTACCCAATGACTTTGTTTGCAGATGACAGTACCGTAATTGTAGAGTGTAATGATAGATTGACATATAAAGATAATATAAACGATTCAAAAAATGACATTATTTCCTGGCTAACAAATAACAACCTTAGAGTAAACTTATCGAAAACTAAGCTGATGCAATATGGTCAACGCAAGTCCAATATACCAAATATTAGTATTTCTTATCAAGGTAGTCAGCTAGAAGAAGTGGAAAGTATAAAGTTCTTAGGGGTTTATATTGATCAAGCTCTTAACTGGAAAAAACATGCTGAGGTGACGTGCTCAAAACTGGCTAAATCGTCTTATGCTCTGCATAAACTGAGGCAAATAGTGAACGTAGAGACTGTTTTGTCAGCATATCATGCACTAGTAGCGTCTTTATTAAGATATGGGGTGATATTTTGGGGAAATTGTACAGATCGGGATAGTATTTTTAGAAGCCAAAGGCGATGTATACGAGCTATGTTTGGCCTGAAACCGTTAGACAGCTGTAAGCCATACTTTGTAAAATATAGAATTTTGACATTTCCTTCAATTTATATTTATGAAGTAGCTGTATTTTTTCACGGTAACCCCGATTTATTTCAGCGAGGAACTGTTGCAAACACTAATCTAAGACAACGTGACAGCACTAAACTACTATATCAACTTTCCAACACTGCTCTTCTGAGGAAAAGTATTTTCGGTATTGCTTCTAAAATTTATAATAAGATACCTAAAGTGATACGAGATAACACAAGTACAAAATTTAAGCGTGAATTAATGAAATTGTTAGTAGATAAAGGATACTATAGCCTTAACGAATTTTTAAATGACAGTAGCTTTTAATTTAAGGGACTCTATGTAACATGATTCAATGAAGATTTAATATTATTGACTGTAAGACATCATTATTAATGTATATTTAGGTATAATTTCAATTTTAATTTTAACATTTTATGTGGCGAGCTCATGTGTCAAAGGCCAAGACTTATTTTGGGTTGCTGAACCAGCGCAGTTACTTAGTTATTTTATTTAGTTGTTTTATTAATTTTGTTTTGATAATCTCTATTTTTGTGAATTATAATTTGTACGCCGAAAGGCAAAACATGGAGGACATTTTATCTCTAGCAATAACAACATTGTGTATATTTACTCATGTTTGACAAATAAATTATCTTTATCTTTATCTTTATCTTTATCTTAATTTTTCATTGATAATTTTTGTTCGAAAAACTACTCGAAATTGACAAAATTCACGTGGAAAATTCGTTTTTTCAACTTATTTTCGACTGCACGCAATGAAAGCATGAAATAGCTACGTTACTACCTAGAACTCGGGAAAAAGTATTATTCACTTCAAAAAGTTGGTTGAAATTATCAATATATTCGTCATAATACGAAAAAAATAAATTTTAAAAGGAATAAGGCATCTTAACGGAAAAAGGTTTCAACATCACATTCACCAACGATGGTGTATTGATAAGAAAAGATGATCTAACAATTTGTATATATTGAAACTGGATTTTCATTTTCAATATTGACAAATATTGAAAATGCTTATGTGGCAAGTGAGAACAGTGAGTTATGGCACAAAAGACTTGGCCATATAAACTATAATGATTTAAATTTATCAAACTTACCTATACCTGACAAGATCTGTGACACATGTATTGAAGGAAAGAGTACACGAAGAAGCTTCTACTACCAGGAAAGCAATAGTAAACAAAGTGGAGATTTAATACATTCGGACATTTGTGGTCCATAGAGCCTATATTTATGGATTCCGATACTTTCAAGTACTTATTGATGACTACTCACACTACCTGGTAGTCCGTTTACTGAAAACGAAAGATGAATCAGAGGGTAATATAATAAATTTTATAAGATATATTAAAACCGATTTTGAATTTAAAACGAAGATCTTAAGACTCGATAATGGTGGCGAATTCAGTTCCAACAAGTTTAAAAGATACTGTACGGACAAGGGAATACGAATTGAATACACAGCATTATATACGCCACAGCAAAACGGAACTTCAGAACGAATGAATCGCACATTAATAAATAAAATACGGACAAAATTGATTGAAACAAAATTACCAAAAGAACTGTAGGCCGAAGCAGTGATGACATCTGCGTATGAGATAAATAGAAGTCCGACTACAGCATTAAATGGAAAAACACCATCAATTTTATGGTATGGCAACAACAATTTGACGAAGCTAAGAGTCTTCGGCAGCCAAGCATGGGCTGTAACATTGCCTAAACCAAGAAAATTAGAGCGAAGAGCTAAGAAATTGATAATGGTTGGATATTGTGGTTTGGGATACAGACTGTTTGATCCAATAGAAAATAAAATCGTAATATCAAGAGACGTAAAGTTTAATGAAAATGAAATCGTATTTAAAAATGAAGAGAAAGACGAAAATGCAAAAATATTTAGACCTTATGTTAATAATCATAAAGAAAAAGAAATTGAAATATACGGAGAAAATAAAATAGTACATGAGAAAGAAAATGACAAGATTGAAACTGAAAAAGACACTGAAAATAAAGAAAGTAGACAAAATGAAGAAGAAATTGAACAACTTTATGCCGCCTAAAATATTATGCAAAAAAATTATCTGCGAAAGTACTATTCGTTTAGAAGACTGTTATGCTCATCAACATTATGCCAATATAAGATTCGGTATTATCATCATCATCATCCAATCCTAGCCGATTTCGGCCACGGCGACTGGACATACTAGCTAGTCAGAGCGTCGTTCGTGTGCTCTCATGTGACTGACATAGCCAATTTTTGCTGCAAATGTACGGCCACAAATGCTGCAAGTCAGCACCCCTCCGACGAAATTATAATTTTTGACCACAGGTGGTCGGGTCTTCGACTGGTCGCACTTAACGTCGAGTTCTTTTCGCCTTTTTCCTTCGAAGGCTTGCACTTTTACCTGCACTGTATGCCTCCAGTTAGGTCGATCTTGGGCCAAAATCTCCCAGCGCGAAGGTTCGATGTCACATCTTCGCATGTGGCGCTTCAGCACATCTTTGTACCGCAGGAGTTGGCCGCCTTGTTTCCGCTTGCCTTCCTGCAACTCTGAGTAAAAGATGCGCTTAGCCACTCTTTCTTCTGACATTCGGGAGACATGGCCAGACCATCGCAGCTGCCGCCTCATTAAATAAACTTCAATTCCGTTGACATTAGCACGTCGCAGAACTTCCGTGTTCCGAACATGGTCGGACCAGGAAATGTTCATAATGTCACGGAGGCATTTAAGATGAAACCTATCCAATGTGCGAATATGTCTGCGATAGAGGCACCATGTTTCCGAGGCATACAGGAGATTGGGCAGAACGATTGCCATGTATACAGAGACCTTAGTCGGGAGCTTTATGTCATGTGAGCGAAACACCTTGACGCGAAGTTTCCCGAAGGCAGCAGCAGCCGCTCCGATCCTGCTGTTTATTTCGTCGTCAAGGTGGCACTTAGCAGATACAGTGCTCCCCAGATATCTGAACCTGTCTACAGTGTCTACCTAATGTGCGAAATGGTTTATGCCAAAGCATACTCTGCGTAAGATGTTTCTGCCAAACGTTACTTCTGCCAAGTAGGTTCACTATTATCTTCCAGAAACTTTTTTGACATATATTTGTTTTGCATAATGATACTTTGCAGAAGTAACGTTTGGCAGAAACATCTTACGCAGAGTATGCTTCGGCATAAATCATTTCACAGATTTTTATAATACCGAATCATATATTGGCATAATGTTGCTGAGCATAACAGTCTTCTAAACGAATAGTACTTTCGCAGATAATTTTTTTGCATAATATTTAGGTGGCATCGGCATCACGTTATCAAGCCTAATTTATGCATTACAAATTGTTGTGACTACACATTTTGTACATGGAGTGGTATGGCAGCCGGCCGTTGCCGCGCGGCTCGCTCGCTTCGCTCGCTCGTTAGGGTCTCAGTTCAACCTAACACTCCTCATCGCTTCGCTCGTCGTCGTACCTAACCTAATCCAAGTCGGACCTGCCCTAAGGTGGAATCAGGACCTAATTTATGCATTACAATAAAATTATTGTTGTGATTAAAAATTTAGTGGCTGTTGCCCCAAGGCGGCAAGATACCTAATACTCGTACCTAACGGTGACTGGGACTATATTTCCTTTTTGATAGCGAGTCGGGTGTGTCGGGGACGTTAGATACCTAACTATTATGCCATAGCGAATTTGGTGGGACGTACATTCTACTACGTAAAATTTACCTAAGCCACTTTTCTACTAGTAGAAAATAAATTTGCTATTGTAATCGTATGCTACAGGATTATTATGGTACATAAAATTATGCTAAACCAAAGTCGGCCGAAGAGATATTCTACAAAACAATGTGCTGCAAAATGTGTCGTATGCGAGGTAGTAGTAATGCCAACTATACCTTTATGCCATCTTACCATTCGACCGAAAGTGTTTCTGCGAAACGTGTTATGCGAAGTGCATTTCTGACCAATATTATTCTGCCAGATGAGGGTAACCCGTCAAAAAAGTTTCTACAAGATAATAGTGAACCTAATCAGATACATGAAGCAAACGAAGGAGTATGGACTAAACTACAACAGGCAGAATGATAACTGCACTATTAATGCCTATTCAAATGCCGACTGGGCAGGGCAAATGACTGATAGAAAAAGCATGAGTGGAAGTGTCATCATGTATTATGGTAACGTTATCGGATGGTTCTATAGAAAACAAAGCTGCGTTGCACTTTCTACAGCGGAGGCCGAATATGTCGCACTAGCTACAGCGTGCAGCGAAATCATTAATCTAGGTCGATGCAGAGTCAGCCACCGGCTAAGCTTGCACCATAGATTGAAGCGGAGTTTTTTTTTTTTTTTTCGAAATTTTCTTTTCGTCATGACCTAGCGAAATTAAATTTGTGCATTTTAAAACAAAAATTTCTAAAATTTGTTGAGAACTCGCTGAGATCTGCGCATTGTTACGAAGTCCATTCGAGTCGATCCATGGGAGCTTCGCTCGCTCCGCTCCAATCAAAAGGTTAGCCAAGAATTTTGGTGCGTGTATAACACCTGAAATTTATGTCAGACAATATGGGAGCTATTTCAATGTCTAACAGCTACGAAAATAGCAAACGAGCAAAACACATTGACATAAAATATCACTTTGTTACAGATTTGATCAGAAAAAAGTTAATAATTCTATACCATGTCGACTCTTATAACAATGCAGCTGTCATTTTTACTAAAATATTGTCATTAGATAAGTTTACTCATAATAGAGATCTGTTATGTGTATACAAGTAATATTAATCTTGAGCATTTTTAAATTAATATTAGTTTGATAATTAAGGAGGAGTCAGTACAAATAATGTGCATGAGCGAATTTTATTTGACATAATCAGTCTCTCGTGCGCGCTCATTAGTGACGCACGGTTTCTGTTGTTATCGGCGCGTATGCGAGTCGTAAAAATGTCGAATTCGGTACAGTGTAATTCGTGTCGAATAGTTATAGACGAAATGTTGTGTTATATACAGAACAAACTATCTATAATGGGTGAGCAATCACTTGTGCGATTGTGTTCGTCGGCGTTTACCAGTGACGAAATTCAAACGTCGAAAGCGTTATTGTTCGAATCGCTTCCGACAAATAAACGGAAAGTACAGCGTAAAGGCGATGGCAAAAATCAACGTGATATCAACGACATTATACAGTTAATGCGGTCTACAGATCCTGATGTGATTCCTATATTTGTGGCAAAGCAATTGGAAAAATTGCCGCCAGTGACCTTTCACCACCTGGATTGTACCAAATTATTAAAAGATTTGGTGCGGCTTCAAGCTGATATTGACACTGTTAAAGAGAACTACGTCACCCTCAAGGATTTTGAAGCATTAAAGAGCGATGTGTTAAAAATAAATAGTGGATCTCCGCCGGCACGGTTGTCCATATGTAAGGTAAACAACAAGCGCGGGGCCTGGTGTATGGATAGCGGTCCAGTCGGACTGTCTCATAGTTCACATATTCATGAAACAACTAGGAGGGATAGTGAACCTTCAGTAAAAGAGCATACCCTGTCTCCTATTCAAAACGATGAAAATCTAACATATAGACCTATGAATCTAGCGAGTGAACAATCTACCTCATAGCGCGTAACGGACGTAAAATCTACCGCGGTACCTCTGCAGGCCGGCGCGGGCGCAGCGGGCGAGATGAGTCATCCGGTCGATCAGCTGCTTGAACGTGATACCGCTAGGTCGCCGGACGGTAAAACAATTAGCGAATATGTTGATGTTGACAGTGCATCTGAGGTTACTGAACAAAATATCCAAACTGAAAAGTTAATGATGGACGATGATGGCTATAAAACAGTAACGTATAAGAAAAAGAAATTGAATTATCGCTACAGAGGTCAATTTGGTGTGGCAAGTGGCTCAGATATGAAATTTAAGGCTGCGGATCGTAAGACTCCGATGTTCATATCCAACGTACACGAAGATACACAGGAAAACGATATAATCGAATACATAATGGCCAAAACGAAGGAAAGAGTATCTTTAGAGAAGATCGTCGCAAAAAGAGATACTGGCCACAAAGCCTACAAGTTTTTCGTTAGCCCAAATAAGCTATCTCTGTTCCTAGATAAGAATATATGGCCACAAGGTATTGTTTTTCGTAAGTTCGTGCATTTTCAGTACAGACAAGCGACCGGAATAAGAACGGAGAACGGCAAGCTTATAAATGGAAATGGATAGTATGATACATGGATTCGCGAGCTTTAATTGCAAAAACGTGAAGCGCTCTATAGATACTGTACGAGAGTTGTGCCGAACCTGCCATATTGTCGCTTTGCAAGAAACCTGGTTAACTCCTGAAGAGACGGTGTTCCTGGACACAATTGATGACGACTTCTGCTCGACGGGTACGTCTGCCATGGATACCGGCGATGGCATGACGGTCGGCCGTCCGTTCGGTGGAGTTGGCCTGTTATTTCGAAAATCGGCCTTTCAAAATTTTTCAGTGGTTCAGTGCGATAATGCTCGTTTGTGCGCGATCAAAATTATGACAAATGACGGGCAACCGTTATTAGTGGTCAGTGTATATATGCCTACAGACTGCAGAGACAACCTGGACGAATTCACGGACTGCTTGGGAGCGGTGAGTGCGATAATCGATGAGTGTGGGATTCAGTCGGTATACATAATGGGTGATTTTAATGCTCATCCGCACGAACGTTTTTATAATGAGCTGGTTAACCATTGCGACGAACAAAAGTGGCGTTGTGTGGACGTAGATAAGTTAGGGATTACGTCAGATACCTACACGTTTTTTAGTGATGCACATCTATGTAGAAGATGGTTGGATCACTTTGTACTGTCAGAGTCTGCGATATCTTCTGTTCGCAATGTTTATGTAAATAATAATTGTGTTACGTGGTCGGATCATTTCCCGATATTTATAGAATGTGAACTTAATGTTATAGTCCCTACAACCGGAACAACAAATAATTTTCACATAGAGAAAAATGTAATTTGGGGAGAGAGATCGTCTGAACAAATTGATATTTATCGCGACGAATGTCATCAAAGATTGCGTCTAATTAATTTTCCGATGGAATTAGAGTCCTGTGCTGATAGGCATTGTCAGGAACAGGGACATAAAAAAGTGTTGGACCGGTTGTATGACGAAATCGTAGGTGCCCTTTTGAGTTCAGCGTCTGTCGGTCGGGGGGGCGGGCAGCCGAGAGCTAAGAAACGGGTTGTAGGTTGGAATGAACATGTCAGTGCCGCTCACGGGGTAGCTAGACAAAGGCTTCATGAGTGGATAATGGTCGGAAGGCCTGAAAGTGGTATTCTTTTTAATGAGATGCGTGAAAGTCGTAAGATTTTTAAATCGCGCTTGAAATGGTGCCAAGATCACGAAATTCAAATAAAGTTAGATATGCTTACCTCTCATCACTCAAAAAAGGATTTCCGTTCCTTTTGGAAGGCCACAAACAAATTGAAGCCTCTGGGTGGCCACCCGGCCAGCGTAGAGGGTGTTAGTGACCCAAAAAGCATAGCCAACCTCTTTAAGGACCACTTCGTTATTAAGTCGGATTTAGGTCCAGCGAAGCTGGGGGTGCTTGATGGTGAGACCGACGGCGAGAGCGTGGGTCCGAAAGTGACTGCCAAGGACATTGCTAAAATTATTAAATCAATGTCTGGAGGTAAATCCCCCGGATACGACGGTCTCTCTATTGAGCATCTCCAGCATGCAGGTCCCCACATATCGAGAGTGTTGGCTTTGTTGTATACCCTGTGTTTAAGGCATTCTTATCTGCCAGGTAACTTAATGCGGACAATCGTTGTACCTATTGTCAAAAACAGGACCGGGGACCTGGCAGATATGAACAACTACAGACCCATCTCGCTAGCCACAATCATGGCAAAAATTTTTGATAGTGTGCTTAATTCACAGTTAAATAGCCATGTAAAACTACACGATAACCGACCACGACCGAGGTTTCCGACCACAGCTATCTACAGAGTCCGCGATCCTGAGCCTTAAGCACACTGTCGGGTATTATGCCAAAAGTAAAACTCCGGTGGTAGCCTGTTTCCTTGATCTTTCTAAGGCTTTTGACCTGGTTTCCTATGACCTACTGTGGAAGAAGCTGGAAAACTCTAGTTTACCGCTGGAAAGCATTCGCATATTTAAGTACTGGTATGGAAACCAGGTCAACTGTGTTAGATGGGCAGATGCGCAGTCTGATGAGTACAGGTTGGAGTGTGGGGTGAGACAGGGGGGTTTGACCTCACCTACGCTCTTTAACCTGTACGTAAACGGACTAATAGAGGCGCTCAGCAGAACCCATGTTGGTTGTCATATTGATGGAGTGTGTGTTAACAACATAAGTTATGCGGACGACATGGTTCTGCTGAGCGCGTCGGTGTGTGGGCTGCGTAAGCTGTTGAAAATCTGTGAAAGGTATGTAGCAGATCATGGCCTCAGATATAATGTTAAAAAGAGCCAGTTCATGGTGTTTGAGTGCGGTCGCAAGAAAACACTGGAAGTTCCTGCCGTTTGCCTCAATGGTATCCCTATGGATAGGGTGGGCCATTTTAAGTACCTAGGCCATGTGATCACGACCGACCTCAAAGACGACCTGGACATCGAAAGAGAACGAAGGGCCCTGTCGGTCAGGGCAAATATGATCGCCCGCAGATTCTCAAGGTGCTCCAAAGAGGTGAAGGTAACATTGTTTAGGGCGTTTTGCACTTCCCTCTATACGTGCAGTCTGTGGGCGAAGTATACGCAACGGGCCTATGGGGCCCTTCGGGTCCAGTATAACAATGCGTTCCGGGTGTTGATGGGACTGCCTCGTTTCTGTAGCGCATCAGGGATGTTCGCGGGGGCGCGCGTGGATTGTTTCTATACGACCATGCGCGCTCGCGCTGCATCCCTGGTGCGCCGGGTGCGCTGCAGTCCCAACAGCATTCTTCGTATGATAGCGGACAGGGTTGACTGTCCCTACATGCTGCACTGCGAGGGATTACACTCCCCGGTCAGGGTTGTTTTGTTTTGATTGTAATTTGTTTTGTTTTAATTGTAATTTGTTTTGTTTTAATTGTAATTACCTACTAACCCTAGTTTGTAAGGTCTAACTACTAATAAAATATGTGTCCTTAGTTACATGAAATAAATTTTTCTATTCTATTCTATTCTATAATGTTACTTGATTGATTACATTAGCGAATGAAACTTATTTTATTTAATGTTACCTATTTATTGCTTTAGCGAATGTCACTAATTGAATTCTATGTTCTTTTGTATAATTTTGTTTGTAATGCGATTGTAAATGTTTTTGAAAAGTTTGAGCATCACATCTACAATCGAGGAAGAGTGTTAGATTATTTTCTAATGTTGGCAAGATTATTTTTCTATAGATTAATACAGTATTGCCAACATAACTATGATTGGTCTTTACTTTTTTAGGGTTCCGTAGCCAAATGGCAAAAAACGGAACCCTTATAGATTCGTCATGTCTGTCTGTCTGTCTGTCCGTCCGTACGTCACAGCCATTTTTTTCCGAAACTATAAGAGCTATACTGTTGAAACTTGGTAGGTAGATGTATTCTGTGAACCGCATTAAGATTTTGATGCAAAAATAAAAAAATAATAATAAATATTGGGGGCTCCCCATACTTAGAGCTGAAACTCAAAAAAATTTTTTTCATCAAACACATACGTGTGGGGTATCTATGGATAGGTCTTCAAAAATGATATCGAGGTTTCTAAAACATTTTTTTTCTAAACCGAATAGTTTGCGTGACAGACGCTTCCAAAGTGGAAAAAAGTTGGTCCCCCCCCCTCTAACTTCTAAAATAAGAAAATGAAAAATCTAAAAAAAACATATGATGTACATTACTATAAAAACTACCAACGAAAATTGTTTTGAACGAGATCTAGTAAGTAGTTTTTTTTTAATATTTAATACCTAACTTTGCACCTAATTTATATGGGGCGCTATACATACCAGGTGCAAACTTAACTTAACCACTTAGGGATGGAAAGTGTTTGTACGGAACCCTCGGTGCGCGAGTCCGACTCGCACTTGGCCGGTTTTTATGCTAACTGTCAGCTACTGAAAAATATTCTTATTCAATAAAACACATTGGTCAATCGGAACGCTGATTTGATTTCTTATTATATTTCCATTAAATAAAATATCCGGCAAACTGCTATCTTGGCTTTGAGTCGGCTCGACTAAGCGGCTTCAAGTCGGAAATATATCCAATATCGCTATTATCAATAAGTTGACTTTTTAAGATATGGTAAAATCAGACTTATTGGAAATGAGAATTATATAAATGAATAAGAATTTTCCTCCAAAATGTCCCGGCCTGTCTTAAAATATCCCGGCCAAATGTCGTCCGTCACTGCTAGATGGAAGCCAATCTGAAACTCGATCACCGGCAAGCTGCCACAGTGACGGTATTTGAGCGAGGAATGTCGGTTAAATGGGCCAACAGCCATAAACACACACATCATAATCACATTAACTGAGAAGTTTATCATAATATTTTACGTATACAAACGTTAGACTACTTTTAATTGGCAAATAAATCTTTGCGTGTCCAGCTATCCCTGTACTAAAATTGGGTAAAATCCGTCCACCTGTTTCGGCGTGACGAGAGAAGTATAAGATTTTTCCTGAAATTATGCCCCCTCCTCATAGAAAACTGGTTTTCAATACAAGTGAGCGAGACATAGTAGACATAGACTGCCGCGCAAAGTAAAGCCCGTAGATTTAAAAGGAATCTCGCTGAAGCCACCCCCGTATTACGATAGATCCCATAGATAAGAAGGGGCACGATATCTACTTCACTGCTCTCTTGTTTATACTATGAATTAGCCAATGTTTATGTCTACTCTTCAACGCACTCATCAGTAACATGTACTGTAATTGGTTTAAATAGATTCATATTAAAAACGAAAGGACAAAAAAGTTAGACCATTAACTTCATTATAATATACCGATTATACAATAAAAATACACGATGATTCTTAATCGGTGATCAGGAGTAGAAAAATATTAATATCCAGCTAAAATTATACTAAATAGGCGAGGTCTCGCGCCATTGCCTCACTGTTTAATTAATAAGAAGTTAAAACATAATTAAAACTAATAACCACTAGCTACATGGTCATCCTACATAAATGATTAGGGTACGATACCTACGTCAAGTGCCATCGCTTTGACGGGAAATTTAACAAAATTTTCGATGACTTTGTTTATGTAATGACAAGTTATTACTGATAAATTGTAATTGCCAATAAATTATTAAAGAGGTTGTAAGCTCACAGATACCGATTAGTCGGCTGACAAGGAATTTAAGACAAAATTGGTTTATTTTAGATACTTACAGGTGTATCTATATTATACTCGTACACTCGGGTGTCTCGGCTGAAGGACCAGGCCGTGTGACGTTGGACGGTTCCAATGGAACAATCCTTTGATGCCAGCCTGAGACTTCTACCCTGACGACACGCTCTCCTCTCAGAGCGACCGAGCGGGTGGGCAGGTTGCGGATAGCCCTTCTTCCATCTCAATGGACCCGGACAATGAGAGGACCTAATCAAAGGTGTGACCTACCGTGCCGAGGGATGCGTGGCTGAGAGGGTGCTCAGTCGCTAACGGTGGAACTTCGGGAACTGGGCGAAACCCGTCGTACTATAGCCTTATCTACGCAAGCGGGGCAATGCGTAGATGGACCACAATTCCCTAGCTACTCGTGGGAACAAAATGGAGAAGTCAAACTTGCAAGAAAGCAATATAAAAATCAAACACAAAAATGCTACGCCCCCTACGACTGGGACGACGAAAGTTGAACCGCCTAGGGAGGTGTCACACCAATCGTGTGGGCCAGCTGTGAAGGAGCCGTTGAAACTGGGGAAGTCACTGGCAGTTGAGGTACCGAAAGGAACCCCAGCTGTAGTGACCAAACCAGGGGCGACGGAACCCTCTAAGGATGGCCCCTCACACGAGAACAAGGCGGCGGAGAGCGGGACGACCAAGGTTGAACCCTCAAAGCAGGCCGTAGATCCTGGCTGGGAGATAAGGTGCAAACCAAGAGGGATACCTAACCCCCAGACCAACACAAACGAGCCCCCGAAGAAGAAGCTTTCGCAGGGGCAGAGGCGGCGGCTCCAAAAGCGGAAAGAGAGGGAGGAGAGCCACGCCTCTAACTACAGGAAGGCAGATGAGGCCCCGAGCAAATCAGAGGCGGCTCAGTCTACCACAGAAACAATCCAGGCAAAACCGACGAAGGCGAAGAGGGGACGCCTGGATGACACCATCTCTCCCAGAGGCGAACGTAAGAAGCCGAGGACAGACGCCACGGAGAGCAGAGAAAAACCATCCACCTATGCGGCGGCGGCGGCGATGGACCTGACGGTGGCGATCACCAACGATCGCACGGGCAGGCTCACGAAGCAGGACGCTGCGGAGGTGGAGAAGAAGATCGGGGATGCCATTTTCCAGGCGGCGCTGGAAACCGATCTCGACGCAATCGCTGAGGCCCCAGCCTTTTCAGGCAAACCGAGTTTCGTGGACGGTTACCTGAAGCTGTGGTGCCAAGATGGGAAAACCAAGGAGTGGCTGATGGGCTGGATTGGGTCAGCCACCCTAGAAAACGGAGACCGTCTCGTAGGTAAGAGGGAGGACGAGATGGTCAGAAAGACTAAGTGCGGCATCCTAATACCCTCGCTGGAGGACAACCTCACCAAGGTCGGCCGGGTCCTCAATTTCCAGAACCCGTGGGCCGAAGTGAGAAGATGGACGCTTCACCAATCAATCCCGCTGAAGAAGAGGGAGTGCACCCTGTTGCTAGTGGGCATACCGGAGGACGTAGTCCCTACTGTGCTGGAAAAGTCTAGAAAGCTGAACTACATGTGTGGGACAGTTTATATTCGTTTCCAGCACAGCGGTGGACGGTTCAGAGACTCCCCACCTGCAAAAAACACGGACACAGAAGGGGAAACAAAGCCTGAGGAGGTACCCGCCAATGCGGATCAAACAAGCACCAACTCGGCTATGGAGACCGAATGTGAGACCAACGATCCCTCATCGGATGTCGAAGAACGCATCCTGCTGGACTCCGACGATGAAGAGGGATGCACAAAAGGAATCAGCCGCCTAGACATAGTGGAGAAGGGAGCGGAGGGGATATCACCCGATGGCTCCTTCCCTATGTAAGGTCCTTCAGGCGAACCTCCAGCACAGCGAGACTGCAACGGCTCAACTTCGTGTATGGCTGGAGGTTAACCCAACATCCTTAGTCCTGATCCAGGAGCCGTGGATCAGGAACACACGTATAAACGGCCTCAATAACATCGGAGGTAACTTAATTTACAATAACCAAGACAAACCTAGAACATGTATTTACATATCTCAAAACATTATAGCACAACCACTAACTGAATTCTGTTCCAGAGACGTGTGTGCCATAAAACTCCTCAGAACACAAAACTCGAGTCTACTGGAGATAGTTCTTGCCTCCGCCTACATGGCGGCTGAGGACGAACCACCTCCAGCGGAGATGAACAACCTCATACGCTACTGCGAACGTGAGAGGCTCGAGCTGGTCATATCAACGGACTGCAACGGCCACCACAACCTATGGGGAATGGAAAACAACAACAAAAGAAGTAACGATATTGTTGAATACTTACTAACCACTGAACTGGATATCTTGAACAAAGGATCCAAACCTACTTTTGTTACTAGTAGATGTAAGACCATAATCGACATTACTCTAAGCACAGGGCTAGCAGCTCAGCACATATCCAACTGGCATGTGTCGGACGAGTTGTCCTGCTCCGACCACAGGTGGATCCGGTACGATCTGACTGCTGACGTACAGACACCAGAACCCATAAGAAATCCGAGGCGCACAGACATAAAGGCGTACAAGGAACTTCTGGTAGGTAAACTAAAGAACTATACAATTACACACAGGCCACAAAACGTGGATGAGCTAGAGGAACAGGTAACCTCACTCACTAAACTTATAATACAAAGCTACGAAGGAACATGTCCACCGTCAACACCAGCTCGTGGCAACAAAACACACGGTGGCTGGTGGGGACCGGAGATGGAACGTCTCAGAACGAAGATGAGGAGACTCCTGAACAGAGCGATGAACACAAAATCTGCAGAAGACTGGGAGGAATATAAAGCAGTCAAAGCAGAATACAAGAAAAGGTTACGATACACAAAGAATCATAAGACTAAAAGAAAACAAAGATCAGAAAGCACTAGTCGTGAGAGGATGTCCGCAAGGAGGAGTCCTCTCACCCCTTTTATGGAACCTAGTGGTAAATGATCTGATAACAAAACTAAACGAGAGTCATTTCACGACCATAGGATACGCGGACGACCTTGTCATACTTATCAGTGGGCTGGTAACAAGCACACTGTGTGAACTCACACAAACAGCACTAAAAATAGTAGAGAAATGGTGCAAGGAGAATGACCTATCGGTAAACCCCAAGAAAACTGACACAATTCTCTTCACACACAAACGTAAACTGGGGTCATACGAAATGCCAAGCCTCTTCGGTACAAAGCTTACACTCTCCAAACAAGTAAAATATCTAGGGATAACTTTAGATGACAAACTGATCTGGAACAAGCATCTTGAGAACAGATTAAACAAAGCCACAGTCGCCTTCTGGCAATGTCGAAGGATGATAGGCAAAAGGTGGGGTCTCGCCCCGCACATCATTCTGTGGCTATACAAAACGGTAATCGTACCTATGATCAGCTACGGAGCAGTGGTATGGTGGCCCAGAACGCAACTAGCGTGTGCGATTGCCGGCCTGCAGAAAACACAAAGACTAGCATGCACGGCCGCAACGGGTTGCATGAGGACCACTCCTACCGCGGCACTAGAGATGATCCTAGGTCTCACGCCACTGCACATACATATACAAAGAGAAGCAGCCGCTATGGCGATACGACTAAAAAGCCTAAACCTATGGACGAATAGCAATACCCAACACACAAAGATCTACAGTGAAATGATCACAAAATTCCCTACAGTAGAAGCACCAATTGACAAGATACCTAAGACATTAACCTGCAAGAAGGAATACGTCATACTCCTAACAGAAGACCCGAATGAGGGGCTCAACCTTGAGGACCTGAGAATATTTACGGACGGGTCAAAAACTGAGAAAGGAACGGGATGTGGTGTATTCTCTGAGGATTTGAGTATGCACATCTCTAAGCCCCTAGGTGTACACAACACGGTATTCCAAGCTGAATGCGTAGGAATAATAGAAGCCTGCAACGCTATAAAAAGACGCCAGGTTCAGAACACAAACATAAGAATACTTTCAGACAGCAAATCCGTACTACAAGCACTAAAAAGTGAAATGTGTACCTCTGCTTTAATATACGAATGTCATCGCAGCATCACAGACGTGTGCGATGATAAAAATACGGTAACATTACAATGGATAAAGGGACACAGCGGCTCGAGAGGCAATGACGCAGCGGATGAATTGGCCCGTAAGGGATCAGAGACACCGCCATGCGGGCCAGAGCCAATAATACCCCTACCACAATCTTACATATACAACATAATGAACCAACATACATTATACCAACACCAAAAATACTGGGAAGACATGGGAACGTGTAGACAAACAAAAGAAATACTTCCGAATAAGAACCACAAACTCACCACCATCTTACTGAGAATCCACAGGAACCAACTACGCAAGATAGTAGGATTAATAACGGGACATAATACTCTGAACAAACACCTCTTCAATTTAGGTATAACAGACAGCCCAGTATGCAGAGCATGCATGGAGGCAGAAGAAACCACCAAACATATTCTACTAGATTGCAAACAGTGTAACGTTGCACGTTATCATTTTAATTAACTAACCAATTTTTATAATAAATTGTACTAATTTTACAAATGAAATTAACTTTACCCTAAGTTATTAATTTTAACCCACTAAATATATACACATTTTAAATTATACAAAATTATTACTTTATTATTATTACATTTTAATTATACAATAAATTAAATCTTATTATTAATATTATTTACAAATGAAATTATTTATTTATGCTAATTTATTATCTTTAATTATACAACTCATTTTAATCATTTACTTAATTAAAATACGTTTTGAAATTCATATAAAATAAAATAATAATCAAATGAATGTCATACATATACATAATAATAACAAACGCTTGCACTGTATCTCGCGACTGTCCGCGCGCAAACCGGCTGCAATAACTTGGCCCGGCCGCGGGAGTGTGACGTAGGAACCGAGAGTTCTAGAGCGCCCGGCGCGCCCGCCAGTCCGCGTTACACCGTCTTGCACTACGGACCCGTGTCAGTTGCGCTCACGAACAAAGGGTCGTGTCGTCATGCGTGCTGATACGAATTTAATTATTTAAATTCAGTGTAGCGGACAACATATTTATTTTCGCACTCAGGACGTATTCCGAGGACATCAAATACGTAACTATATCGCACCCAATATATTGGTAAGTGCAAAGTGTTGAACATTATATTATAATTATTAATTCGCTAGCTTAGCTTATCCTTTAGCTATCTCAGTGTAGTGCAATATTCATTTATATTAATTTTTACTATCATATCAAAGTTGCAAGTCACGCTTTAGTTGATGTAAAGACAATCCTTTGTTCTTTGTTCTAGGTACGAATATGTACGTACCCACTTTCGTATAAAGTGAATAGCAAATTTCATTTACATTAATATTCCTACTTCTTAGGCTTTTAATATTATGCTTTTGTAACTCCGCTCTGCTTGTGAACACAAACACGCTAAATACTGCACCGGCTTTCTCCCTTGTCATCTTAACTGCATCTACAGGCTGTTCACAAACAGAGCGAGGAAGAAAGAACATACTTGTGACATTGTGCGTCGTCACGTTTCAGGGTGCGACGTTTACGCTGCGTTTTATTAAGCGAAGATCCTGCTGCGAACTTACTCGCTGCGTCACCGCTGCGTTTCCGCAGCGTTTGGTTGTTTTTTATAAGAAGCGCAAGTCACGCAAACCACCATCCAAGCGCCGAGCTGTAGCCGTGTCGTCGCCCGCTCAGCGCCGTTCTTCCCTCGAGACCAAGAGCCTAGAAAGGCCCACCGCCACTGACGACCAGCCACGCAGGGGAGTACCGGTACACACGGCGGTAAAACTAGACGGCCTTTTAACCCACGACCTTTGCTCAATTTTGGGACTTGTGTCCGCAATATATTTATTTATTTTAATGTTGACTTTTGGTTTTATTCTTCTCCAATAAGCCACATATGTCACACTGGCGCCTATTAAGTTGGTCTAAGGTCTAGTTTTGCCCCGTGGTGTTAATTTGTGTGTTTTGTTTTTATTTTTATTTTTGTGAAACGTTTTGTTTTTTTTGATTGCTAGTAACTAAGGTGTTCGCTTATAATAATTTTTAATAATTAATTATTTATATATTGAATGGACATTTATTCCTAATTAATAATTTTATTTAATAATTTGTGAACAAGATTTTTATTGTGAAATTTTGTATCACCCTGTATTGCTGTATTGCTTATCTCTGTACAGTCGAGGCACACAAGTGTTAAATTTTGTTTAATATTTTTACTGTGCAATTTTTTGTGTATTTAGTGAACACACTAGTTGCAATAATTTTATGCTTTTTATTTTTATTTCTGTGCTTGTTTTGATTTTATTTTGAGTTTTTTTATTTTTTCTTATGCTTTTGTTCTGCCAACCACAACGTTACGTAGTTTATCAATTGTAACAGAACGGAGTAGTTTTTAAGAGTTAGTTAGTGCAGCGTTCAACACTTTCCACTGTTTTGGGTTTATGCGAATTTTAATTATTTTGACATAATAATAATAATAATTTATATTTTTTTTTATAAAAAAAAATGTCATTTTCGGTCAAATTTTTGTCGCTTCAGAAGCCCGAATTGGAGTATGAAGTAGGTATTCGTGGCGATACTCCAGGTGCAACTGTGCAAGAACTGCGCAAGCAGATTTCAAAATTAGGCCCTCTCTTTCCCTCAGAGGATATTTTGGAAAGTAGCTTTTCTGTTTCGGCTGATTTAAAGGGAGTGAGCGACGTGCTCGCTAAGCTTCAGGCAAATTTAGATTCGCGTCCTGACAGGAATGTTTTACTCCGTTCGCAAAATTTGCTGAGTCATCTCTATCACCGACTTAATCGCATTACATGTGATGAGACGACTAAACCGTTGCTTGATGCATGCGTGAAAGAATTTCAATCTCTTTTGTCTCGGTACAATTCATTTAAAGATACCGCAGTTGAAACAGTGCTGCCCCCTGCTGGCGCAGAGCCTGCAGTAACTAATCCTCCGGTTAATGTTAATGTCACTTGTGATCGCGGCAATTCAAATGAATTATGCAGAATTAAATTCGATGGCAAGACCTGCGTTCGCGCCTTTGTTCAGCGTATTACCGAATTTTGTGAAGCTAGGTGCATTGCGGATTCGCGAATTTTGTCCTATGCTACAGAAATTTTCGTAGGCGACGCGTTACACTGGTACCGTAGTATCAAGGATCAGATTTCCAGCTGGAATGAGCTCGCGGTTCTGCTTAAACAAGATTTCGGTCAAAGCGATTACGACTATAGGTTGTTGTCAGAAATACGTTCAAGGTCACAAGGTGAAACCGAAAATATAACGATCTACCTTTCAGTTATGGCGGGTTTATTTTCGCGTCTTTCGAAAAACTTACCTGAAGATGAAAAATTAGAGATCATCCTGCACAATATTAGGCCGTGCTATGCCAGTACCTTAGCATCAGTACCCGCGATCGCCGACATCAAAACCTTAAGTACTCTCTGTCGCAACTACGAAAGTATTCAGGCACGCCTTGTCGACTTTCGAGAACCACCCAGGCGGACAGCTGATACTTTGGCACCTGAATTTGCCTACGTTAGCACTAACTCTAATAAAAATAATAATAATAATACTTATAAAAACTATAATAATCATAGAAATAATTACAATGCTAAATATAATCCTAATTATAATACTAAATCTTATACTAACAATAATAATTTTAATAACAATAAATCTAATAATTACAACATGAAAAATGTACAGGCGATTGAAGCGCCCTCTGTTAAGACGTTATACTGTCCCAGGTGTCGTACCAACACCCACAACTTGCGTCAATGTCAGGCAAATAAGGACGACGTGTATTGTTTTGTGTGTGGTCACAAAGGAGTTAAGACCCCTCAGTGCCCTAACTGCAATAAAAATAAATCACCTAGTACAAAAAACTAGAACAGCAGAATTGTGCCAGACATCCAGTCAATAAATTTGAGTCAGAGGATTGGAACAAATGGCTTAAAACGATTAACGTGTTTTGTAATTCGTACAAGATCGACACAATTCTGCATTCTAAGCCAATTAATGATAATCGTCCTTATGCTACTGTACAAATTAACGGTCTTGATGTGTCAGGTCTCCTTGACTCCGGTTCTGCCGTGACAATTATTGGCAATAGTGCTCATCAAGCGCTTCAAGGCCTAATTGTTCGTGATGATCATTGCATCTCAGTGATTGCGGCAGGTGGCCAGTCTATGCAGAGTCAGGGTTACATTGAACTACCAATTCATTTTCAAAACCAGTTCCATATTATAAAGGCTTTTATTATCCCAGAGATCAACACAAATCTTATATTAGGTGTGGATTTTTGGCGTAAATTTAACATTCTTCCCGACTACTTGAGCTGCATTAGCTTCTCTAATGCCGCCATAGTCGAAGAGCAGTCTAATTCGGTTAACCCTACGTTTATTAAAGGTTATGCACATTTGGGTGCCTCTGAGAAATCCGTCGCTGACAACATAATTGCGCAATTTGAGGATATCTCTGCCGAGCGCAGGGGATTGGGTGAAACCAGTCTCATTACACATCGTATCGATACGGGAAGCTCGCAGCCAATCCGGCAACGGTATTACCGGATGTCGCCGGAGAAACAACGGATTCTGGTTGAGCAGGTCGATGAAATGCTGGGTCTTGACGTCATCGAGCCCTGCGAAAGCGCCTGGTCCTCGCCGGTTCTCATCGTCACCAAAAAGAACGGTCAACCTCGTTTCTGCCTCGACAGCCGTAAACTCAACTCGGTTACTCGAAAGGACGCGTACAATCTTCCTTATGTCTCCGAAATACTCGACAATCTTCGCGACGCTCGCTACCTTTCGAGTATCGACTTATCCAAGGCCTTCTGGCAAATACCAATTGCTGTCGAGGATAGGGATAAGACCGCTTTCTATGTCCCAGGTCGCGGAACCCTGAGATTTAAACGTACAGCATTTGGTCTCACCAATGCACCTGCCACCCAACAACGTTTAGTTGACCTTCTCTTTCGCGAGTTTGACCTCAAAGTATTTGCCTATCTAGATGACATCATCATCATATCTGAGGACTTCAATTCTCATGTGTCGCTTCTTTTGAGGGTCTTAGAAAAGCTTCGTCAAGCTAACCTGACGGTAAACTTGGAGAAGTGTCAATTCTTCAGGAGCCAACTAAAATATTTAGGTTACGTTGTTGACTGCCACGGACTACGGACTGATCCTGAAAAAGTCGAGGCAATCTTAAATTACCCGACGCCTACTAGCCGCAAAGACCTCAAACGTTTTCTGGGAACTGCAACATGGTACCGCAGGTTTGTTCCTCAGTTTAGTACCATAGCAGGGCCCTTAAATAAATTAACCTCAACTAAGAAAGGCGCCCCACCCTTTAAGTGGACTGCAGAGGCAGATGCCGCGTTCCAGAAGCTTAAGGAGTGCTTAGTTTCCGCACCTGTGTTGTCTTGCCCTGTCTTCGACAAGCCATTCGAGGTGCATACCGATGCCAGTAACTATGGCGTTGGAGCTATGCTGACCCAAACCATAGACGGTAAGGAGCACCCGATAGCTTACATGAGCAAGTCGTTGTCAGCACCGGAGCGGAACTACAGCATTACAGAACGGGAGACGCTTGCCGTTGTCGTTGCTCTTGAACACTGGAGGTGTTATTTAGAGAATGGGAGGCCATTCACTGTCTACACTGATCACAGTGCCCTCAAGTGGTTCCTTTCTCTAAATAACCCCACTGGTCGTTTGGCTCGCTGGGGAGTCCGTTTATCGGCTTTCCACTTCGAGCTCAAACACCGTCGAGGCGTGGATAACGTTATCCCTGACGCACTCTCGAGAGCTGTCCCTATTAGTGCAGTTAATTTGACTGATTCTTACCTCAATACAGCAGACACCTGGTACAAAAACATCTATAATTCCTGTTTAACTAAACCTCAAAATTTTCCAAATTTTCTCATCAAGAACGGTTCTTTGTACAGACTGTGTAAAAATAAACACGAGTTAACTTCCGAATTCTCGTGGAAGGAAGTCGTCCCAATAGAATTTCGTAACGATGTTTTGGAACAAAATCACTCAGAGCCCATGGCCGGTCATCTAGGTATTTTTAAAACCTATCGTAGATTAGCTTTAAAATACTACTGGCCAGGTATTTATCAGGACGTTGTAAAATTTGTAAGTTCTTGTACTAAGTGTCTGGAATATAAACATCAAAACCATCAGGTTCTTGGAGAAATGGGTCGCCCCAAACAATGTTGCCGGCCATTTCAAATGGTATCAATCGATCTTATGGGCCCTCTGCCTGTGAGTCGTAAACAAAATCAGTACATTTTAGTCGTAACTTGTTGTTTTTCAAAATTTTGTTTAATTTTCCCTATTCGTAATGCCACTTCCACTATAATCACAAAAATTCTCGAGGACCAACTCTTTTTAGTTCATGGCATTCCTCAGACAATCTTTCTCGATAATGGTAGCCAATTTATTAGCGGAATCACTGTAGACTTGTTTAAAAAATACAATATACCTAATATATTTTATACGCCTAGATACACGCCGCAAGTTAACCTTGTTGAGCGTTACAACCGCACTATCATCACGTGTCTATCTACCTTCGTTAATGAGGACCACAGAACCTGGGACGTGTTTATCCCAAAAGTACAATTCGCCATCAATAACTCCGTTAACGAGGCAACTGGCTTTACCCCATCGTTCCTTGTGTACGGCAGAGAGCTCGTTACATGTGGCACGCATTATGTTGACTTCGACCTGGATGGTGAAGTACTATTTTTACCGCGTGATATTTACGCCGGGAATCTGGGTTCTATGTCTCAAATTTTCGATCGCGTACAAGCAAGGTTATGGCAAGCTCATGAGAAAAATACTTCGCATTACAATCTACGTCGTAAAAATGTAGAATTCGATGTTGGGGATGTGGTCATGAAGCGAACCTATGTACTTAGCGATAAAGATAAGTACTTTAGCAAAAAACTGGCTCCAAAGTTTATTAAGTGTCGAATCGTCCAGAAAAAGTCACCTCTAGTCTATGTGCTGGAGGACATGTCTGGCAAGAATTTGGGAACTTGGCACATCAAAGACATAAAAATAAATAAATTTAAATAAGTTCATTACATCCCGTGCTTATAATATCATAAGTGCATATTAGTATTTGTATTGGTTTTTGGTTTAAAATAACTAGAAACCTGCATTCGTTTGGACGCATTAGCATTCGTAGGTATAGTCCAGATGCTACTGTTTTTTTTTGATAGCGAGAAGCGTGAAAGATAGTATGACTGTGTAAATGCAAATACGTAAGCGTATGTTGCGCGGATTTTATTCTTAGGAACAAAATCCTTCCATGGCGCGCGGGGTAATGTAACGTTGCACGTTATCATTTTAATTAACTAACCAATTTTTATAATAAATTGTACTAATTTTACAAATGAAATTAACTTTACCCTAAGTTATTAATTTTAACCCACTAAATATATACACATTTTAAATTATACAAAATTATTACTTTATTATTATTACATTTTAATTATACAATAAATTAAATCTTATTATTAATATTATTTACAAATGAAATTATTTATTTATGCTAATTTATTATCTTTAATTATACAACTCATTTTAATCATTTACTTAATTAAAATACGTTTTGAAATTCATATAAAATAAAATAATAATCAAATGAATGTCATACATATACATAATAATAACAAACGCTTGCACTGTATCTCGCGACTGTCCGCGCGCAAACCGGCTGCAATAACTTGGCCCGGCCGCGGGAGTGTGACGTAGGAACCGAGAGTTCTAGAGCGCCCGGCGCGCCCGCCAGTCCGCGTTACACCGTCTTGCACTACGGACCCGTGTCAGTTGCGCTCACGAACAAAGGGTCGTGTCGTCATGCGTGCTGATACGAATTTAATTATTTAAATTCAGTGTAGCGGACAACATATTTATTTTCGCACTCAGGACGTATTCCGAGGACATCAAATACGTAACTATATCGCACCCAATATATTGGTAAGTGCAAAGTGTTGAACATTATATTATAATTATTAATTCGCTAGCTTAGCTTATCCTTTAGCTATCTCAGTGTAGTGCAATATTCATTTATATTAATTTTTACTATCATATCAAAGTTGCAAGTCACGCTTTAGTTGATGTAAAGACAATCCTTTGTTCTTTGTTCTAGGTACGAATATGTACGTACCCACTTTCGTATAAAGTGAATAGCAAATTTCATTTACATTAATATTCCTACTTCTTAGGCTTTTAATATTATGCTTTTGTAACTCCGCTCTGCTTGTGAACACAAACACGCTAAATACTGCACCGGCTTTCTCCCTTGTCATCTTAACTGCATCTACAGGCTGTTCACAAACAGAGCGAGGAAGAAAGAACATACTTGTGACATTGTGCGTCGTCACGTTTCAGGGTGCGACGTTTACGCTGCGTTTTATTAAGCGAAGATCCTGCTGCGAACTTACTCGCTGCGTCACCGCTGCGTTTCCGCAGCGTTTGGTTGTTTTTTATAAGAAGCGCAAGTCACGCAAACCACCATCCAAGCGCCGAGCTGTAGCCGTGTCGTCGCCCGCTCAGCGCCGTTCTTCCCTCGAGACCAAGAGCCTAGAAAGGCCCACCGCCACTGACGACCAGCCACGCAGGGGAGTACCGGTACACACGGCGGTAAAACTAGACGGCCTTTTAACCCACGACCTTTGCTCAATTTTGGGACTTGTGTCCGCAATATATTTATTTATTTTAATGTTGACTTTTGGTTTTATTCTTCTCCAATAAGCCACATATGTCACAACAGGTAGAAGGATACAGGATGAAATACCTAGGATCTCCAAGTACCGTACACGAAGCCATAAGCAACATCAAGGCTTTGCTTAGGTTCGTGGAGGAGCTGGGGTGGTTGGAGTAGCGCTACCCCCTTTTCACGCAAAATAGGCACGTTGGATGTCGACTTGCGGAAAATGCCCAGCGCAACTAACTAACTAACTAACTAACTATTATACTCGTATCATATTACTCTCCGAAGTTGTCCAACGTAAAAAACATTACTTATTTAAGTGGCGTTTAATGCAAATGGCAAAACGTACTTAATAAACGTAAAACATACATACATTAACATTAATATATGTAGCTAATGAATTTGTAGCTAACCTTAGTAGGGGGTAATGTCCAGATTGATGAAGCTGTGACCTCTGCTATTTGAACCACACATAAGTTTAGCACGAAAGGTACTAAACTCAGTTTGTGGTAATCGTGTTATGCACAAAGCATAATGATAGAAAATGATTAATGAATAAAACTTGAAGTGACTTTACCGCTAACGAGGTTATTTTAACAATGAACGTTTTTCTTTTAACTTGGGTATTTAAACAGACATTGTTACGGGAAGTTTACACAGAGATTTTTGTGACTAGTTCAGCAAAAAAAATTGAATGTAACGCTAAAGATCCAGTGGTATTAAAGACTTAAGCTTGATTTAACCAACAAAGATTAAAGTTTATCTATAGAATTCATGTCAACTATAAGGATTTTCTTCTCTATTTTTAATTATAATATTTAAATTTATTAATTTATTTTAAATCAAATTTATGTCAAATCAAATCTATAAGGTTTAATTAGGAATTTGTGATTGTCTATAAATAAGTAATTAATAAAGTACAATATAATTTAAAACGAACTTGACATTGTGAATATTGTGATTTGACTATACTTTTATTTTGTAATGTAATTTTTATTAATAGTAAATTCAAATAATACGTTTAATTTTATTTATAGTAAATTTAATTATTTAATTGTTTTCTACATTGTTTTTTTAGTTTGCTAGAAATAAACAGGCATTTTTATTTTTATTATTATTTAGTTATAAGGGTTGTCTTGGAATCGTACAGAGTATCAATGTCGTTTAAGTTTTACAAGTCGCTGGCTCAATATTACAGGGTTCTATGTTTGACTTTTAGCGAGTTCGTATTTGAATATTGTCATAATGTCATTAAGTCTAATTTTAAGTACCCTGAAAATGAAACATAGAACACAGTTCATGAAATGTATAAAATGAATCACAATACTTACGCAAAAGTTATTGTTGTTAATTGTAAATAAGCGTACGTCGTAATTTGACATCTGCTGAAACATGTCAATGGTGCCACTTTTTTGTAAATTTGTGATCAGTTTTGTGACACTATTATAAAATAATAACTCGATGATTCTAGCCACTAGATTGCTTTTGGTAACTACGGCTACCTGTCACCGCTCTTATTTTTTTATATAAATAGAGTCCAACTCAAAATTCGAAGCAATTGAGTGGCTAGTATATTTATCTATACTTATAATAAAGCTGAAGAGGGTCGAAAGTCTGTACATGGAAGATATTCGAAAAAAAGTTGGCGGGGGAACAGTTTTTAAATTTTTATTTTTTGTCTGTTTATCTGTTTGTCTGTTCATTTGGCCGCGCATCAACGGCTGAACGGATTTTGATGAAAACTTCTTAAATCTGTCGAGAAAATCCCTGGCCATATTATAGGCTATATAAATTTTACCAATTAAAAGCAGTGGGGGCAGCCACTACGCTCGATTCAGTTAAGTTTGCACCTGCATCTTATGGTGCTACTTGGGAATGCAAACTTTTTTAAACATGTGCTACGACTAATGAGTACCCTGATAAATTAATAGATGGCGCTGAAATTAATATGTTACTGCTTAGTGGCAAAACGGCTCGCACAACTTTCAAGATCCCAATAGATTTGGACAGCACAGAAAGTCCTGTCTGCGGGGTATCAAGAAACTGTGATGAAGCAAAACTGACACAGACTGATTTCCACGTGTGCGGAGCCGCGGGCACAGCTAGTTGGTATATATTAGGATTATATGAGTAGGTATATCGTCGTCTAGTACCCATAACACAGACTTAACATACTAGAGCGTACATTTTGGGACTAGTTATATTTATATTGGGGATAGTTTAGTGATATTTAAGTATTTTATTAATTTAGTTTTATAAAGAGCCTCATCATGATGACGCTCTGATATTAAACATTCACCAGCTTCAAATGGTCCAGTAATAAAATAATAATATATATATATATATATATGAAATAGCAGTTCACCGTGGCCTAATGCTGAAAGATACTAAATATAAAATCACGTTTGACTTAATAATATATATTTAAAATATATATTTTTAAATAAATTTAAGTTTTACGCACGAGTAACCTAACCCTGTTTCGGAGCTCAAATGAATTATTAATTATTTGTTACTTAGAACAAGTAATTTTTAGTTCCGCGGTTTTATTGGTGGTGTGATAACTAGTTATCGTGAAACTTGTTAATTTAGAAAATCATATAACTGAAATTTACCAATTTAACACTACTGAATCACATGGTTGCCAGAGATCACTTATTGTTTACTTCAGCCAAGTATTTTTTTTTCACATATTTATCATATAGGTAATGGATTATTTATTTTATTATATAGGAAACATAATGGCGGATATGGTTATGTCATGAATTGTAGGGATAAGAAACTGTGTTTTAAATAATATTTAATTTGAATGTTTATATAGAAGCGAAATTTAAAAAAAAATATATGCTTTGAGCGAGATTTGAATCCACGTCCCCAAGGCTTTCCGGCCGAACGGGTGCATTACCATTTATGCTATGAAAGCCACTAGCCACAGCATCGAATTTTTCAACTAGTTGAAATAAAGTATTTATTTCTACTTGTCTTGTAACTGTTTATAAGCTAACTAGAGAGATTAATTTAACAGGTTAGTTTAGTTTGTCGATTTTAACAACTTTACTGTGCGAAAAAAGGGCCAGCACTTGGATAAAAATATTATGTTCATAAGCAATGCATGTATTACTTACCTAGATATTGTACCAAAACATTGTTATGTTTTGAGTTTTAACGTTTAAAAAATAGAAAGGTTAAATTGTATCTCAATTTCAAGAAATAACTACCTACTACCATAAGAATTTAAATTGTTTTTGTTTTCCTGATCAAACAATATAAACGCCTTTCTTACAATCTGAAATTAGCATGTCCATGAGTTTCAATACTTGGTCCCGATTTAGCCATTTCTGTCTAATAGATTAGTTTATTTGAGGAAAATGTTCGGCAAAACGGAAATAAACCAGTAAAATTTATTGTCGAAGGTATCCTGGAACGTGATTGTCAAAGCAGTCTATTTTCCGACCCAAATGTTTCGGTATCGATGGAGCCCGACAGAGGCCCGGAGATCAAAAACCAAAAAGAATTAAATTGACCCAACTCTTGATGAATACCATACCAATGGCATACCAAGGCCATTGTTTACGTTGCATTAAAGACACAATTGTAATTTATACGTAAACACGAGTCATCGCTTAAGTAGACATAGTATAATTGCGATGAATTTTAATTTATTTTAATTGAGAGAAATACTCGTATTATTGGGTAGAAAATTATTATATAAAGAACGGTCGGGTGCAAGTGCGACTCGCGCATGAAACAGCAACAGCACACAACACAACAGTTATAGTAATTAATTTCGATAGTATAGTAAATAATAATAATCGTCATCATAAATTTAAGAGCTGGGCTCCTTTCGTCTTAAATTTCCACCACAAAAAACACCAGGCAATGAAAATGGTAACTTGCGTTACACTTTCATGGAATGACCCATTTTTCTGGATAAATTTATCTTTATAAGCACAGTCATGTATAGTCTTTTAGTACCCATGACACAAGCCTTTTATCTTCGATTTCACTCTTGACCAGTCTGTCATGATCCTCATTTCAGATGTTGGTGACAAGCTTGTGCTACCTTTTCTGACAGCACACACAACACAAAACATCTAGTACTTAATTTGGGACTAGGTCGAAGTTGACCAATTTTTAATCTTCAAAGTAACTAACTGGCAAAAGGCAGGGCCAGAGACCACGTGGCCGCAGACCAACGCGATATACGGACTTGCTACCTGAAAGTGTGCTATTACATGAGGCCTTCAGGATAGCGCAGGACCGAGTGCGATGGCAACAAACTCTCTTGACGCCGTGACTCTGTATCGCCAAGTGATGTTAAGAATGCTTTAACACGTTCACTGTCCCAGTTTAACATGCGAACCTTATGTCACTGTAATAGAGGCTTGCCGTGGCCCCACATATGGGACACGGACAGTTAATGTGTTAAAGGTACCCCACGTGGAAATGACTCAGCTTACATTCTAGCTATTGATAGAGATTTTATAATTCATTTTTCTCAAACATGCAATGAAATATCGTCATAATGTGCGTTAGGCTTCGAAGTGTCATGTTTCGGTCGGAACAATTCGAGAGAACTGTAATGGAATTTCATACAAAATTGAAGGCCTACAAAGAAGGCCAGAAAGTATTTTTTTTAAATGGCGTATGTGTTTATCGGTTGTACCTTGTTTTGCCTAACAACTTTTTGCCTAATTTTAGTTAGACTAATATTATTTTGCATAATTACTCGTTTTGCCTAATTATTATTTGAGTGAAAATCGTTTCGTATAATACTCATTTCACATAATCTTATTTCGTCTAATTTTATTTGACCTGATATTAAATTCGTATACTAAATATATTTTGCCCTACATTTTTTTGCCTGATTTCGCTATCCATGGTCATAAAACAAACCTAACCTACAGTTTTCGGTCTTTAATCTATAGTCAAATATAATATATATATATTATATAGACATTCAGCTATGTATTGATTAGATAAAATAAAAATCGACAAGGTAAATATTATGATAATTCAGAATTAGACAAAACATTTTTAGTAAAAACGTTTTTTGGCTATGTAATGATTAGTTAAAATAAGAATCGACAAAGTGAGTTTTAGATAAAATAATATTCCACAAAACAAGAGTTATGAAAATTATCATTTAGGCAAAACGAATTTCGACAAAGTAATAATTATGAAAAATTATATTATACATATTAACTAGATAAAATGTTCATTATGGTAAAAGTTGTTAGACAAACTGAAATTAGACAAATAAAAATTAGACAAATCAAGGGAATACCGTGTTAATCAACGGGCTAAACAGCTGAATTATGTTTTTTTGAGTGAAGTATTTTTTTTAATGTTATTAAAACCATCGTGAGACATCTTTAATAATTATAAAAACGGATGTGCTGCTACGCGACTCGCGACCCACTGCACTTTTACATGTCGGGCCGTTCCTGTCAATTTTTACGTGTTTTTAAACCGTTTTTATAATTATTAAGTATTTTTTTTATTTCATTGCATAATAAGTTTGAGAAAAGCACTATACATGCCTTAGCCGTGAAAAGGACTTGCCGGCTTCGTATTACTATCCGGCCTCCCTACGGTGGGCCGTCTATACCTACTCAGCCGGCAAGCCCTTATTTCCCGGCGTCTGCAGAAATGTACTATTAATAAGATGTCGTTACTCTAGTTGAATTTATTCCCGGTTACACTAAAACCGGTTTACCATAAAGTATCAACTTACTTGTACTGTACAGTCGGTAACCTCAGTATAAGATTACGTTGAGTTTTTACGGTTCCCTTTATCTTTGGCGGTGTGTAGACCTTGTGGTTAATTTTAACTTTTGTCAAACGTTACGCCTCTCGAGTTTCCAATGATAGAACAGATTAAATGTCTTTTGTTGTCTGCGCGATTCGCAACTCACTTTATAAGAGTTTTGAAGCAATGTATAATTTAATTAGGCTTAAGCTCGTTAATATTCGATTGAAATTTCGATGAACATTGTAGCCGAATACTAATTTCCGTAACACATTAGAGCTATAAATCATCATTTTAGCAAACGGTCTTACAGCGAAGAATCTCGACTAATACCTTAAGAGATTCTCGCTGGATGGCTGGATCAAGGATCAGATTCAGAACACCGTACTCCTGGACATAGCTCGCATTGTTAGTAGCTCCCTCTCGTTGTCCCTAACTACCGGTAGCAAGGCGTAGGTACTCTGCCCCGCTGCCGGTGACAGTAGGCTAGGTTTTTTTTATAATGAGTCTATATATTGTTACTTGTTTATTGTATTTACCTTCTTAAATACCATTTATTGTAAAAAACGGAGAATTCAACAATCGAGTGAACAAGCGTATGCTTACGCGATCGTCTAACTGTTTTATGAATTGCAATTGCATTCAAATTGCGAACCGAGGAACGTCGTGTTGTTCGTCATGAAATGTGTATTTTGCGCGCCCTATTTCCTGCAGTTCTGATGCGCCAGGAATATCAATTCGATATTATAGGGTAACGTTCGAATTATTCAACCAAACGAAGGATACAAACTTGACTGTTTTAGTTAGAACCGCACTGTTTGCGCTCAATTTCATGATGGTTTTTGCGTCAATTTGGAATGTAGGTAAAATGTAGATATAGTCTCAAATCGCAATAATACCTACGTTGTCTTGAAAAAGATACCGATTGTATCAACACATTAGTTACGGTTTCTCAAATGCCTTAACTAAACAAGGCAGCACGGTTCAACATGGACTTGTTTCATAAAGCTTGACAAGTCGACAATTTGTCATAAATGGTGACATTTGTCAGGATGTCACGACAATTCCCGTTTCATAAAACTTGACAAATTTGTAATTGTAGACAGGAATACGGTTGTAATTGTCGCGTTTTCTTAGGCTGTTTCATAAAACCAATTTTCTGACAAATATTGTATAAAATACTTGTCGATGACAAGTATTTTAATGGTCAATCATTATCACAGCGACAAGCATGCGTGACCGGTATATACTATATACTTGTCAGCTATTTTTACAACTACCTTCAAATAACGTTTACATCAATACTCAGTCAAACGAAAACATGACGCAGAACAACAAGATGGTAATCTTAAATGTAATTAAAAATAAATTATTTTTTAGGGTTCCCTAGCAAAATATAACGCAATACTTAATATAATAAACTTTTAGTAGTAACGAAATGCAAAAAAACCCTCATATTTTCATATTTTTGTATTAAACTTGGTTAAAAAAAATACCATTCGAAAGCCCATTTGATGCAGATTCTAAAAACATTAACCGTAAATATAAATTTGACTATTTTTAATGTAAAATAAAATATTGAAAGTACTGCGACGTTCGTCAGCGCAGCGTACTAACCCGTACCATATAGCATCCTGTAATCAAAATTGTATACCTCTCCATACAAGCATTCCCAATTTAGAAAACGGACTTTAACAACTGTTACTATTGCAGAGGTCCTAATTCTAAAGCTTTACTGATTATACCGCCACTTAACTGATCCGGAACTTTTCGTTGAAAGTTAATTTCGTGACTTCCAAAGAAAAGTTTGATCTTTCTCGAAATTTTCTGGCTCGCTTATTCTCTTCTAAATCATTACATTCATTACTCCATTTTACTTGAGATACGAATTATCAACTTGCTAAGTTCCTCGACATTTGTAATTTAATCCTGACACAGGCTAAGACCTCAAGTTTGTAATTGAAATTGACATAAGCGACAATTGTCAGAAAACCGTCCATGATTTGTCCGATTTTCATGGCTGGTGTATTTTTATATAAAACGCAAAAATTTCGAATTGTCGTGACAATTTGACAAATATGTCAGTTTTTCCGGTGACAAATATTTCTAGACAAATATTTTATCAAACATTAAATTGTCTAATTATCAACTTGTCACCTATCATCTGTCACTGACAATTTGCAAGTTTTATGAAATTGGGCAAGTGCGAGCCCGACTCGCGCATGAAGGGTTCCGTACCTATACATATATATAATCTAAGTATAACAAGTTTGGTGTATGGGAGCCCCCCTTAAATATTGATTTAATTTTATTTTTAGTATTTGTTGTTATAGCGGCAATAGAAATACATCATCTGTGAAAATTTCAACTGTCTAGCTATCACCGTTGTTGAGATACAGCCTGGTGACAGACGGACGGACGGACGGACGGACGGAGGGACGGACGGACGGACGGATGGACGGACGGACGGACGGACAGCGAAGTCTCAGTAATAGGGTCCCGTTTTTATCCTTTGGGTACGGAACCCTAAAAAATCAAACATGGTGGTCGAAAAAATATACCTATACTTAATTTTTATCGTTATCCAATCCTGCTAACTATAAAGGATCAAGGAGGAAGAAAGCTAGAAAATAAGTAAAATAACAAATTATTACGATTTTAATGTAGACATAACTATGGGTATAGTTGCATGAAAAAAAGGTAAAAAAAACCTTTATCAATAGTAGGTACAAGATAAAAAAATCCGCGTGAGTGAGAGTATAATTTTGCAACATGGATCCTTAAAAACGTTATCTATGAGCAAGAATGTCAAATTATCATTTCATCATCATCATCACATCAGCATCATGATGATGATGAATTATCAATGTATCATTTAATACAAGTTATTTTCAGAAGTGGCTTTACAAATGTTGTTCAGTTTGAAGGGTAGAATCGGTTAATTTACCTATTGTTCCTATTACAGGCAACACCCGGTAGGTGAAGTCGCCGTTATTGTTAACGGCATAGAGGCTTTTTCAAAGATTTTTGATCACATTTTTGCTCATAAATTTAAGAACTGGACAGTTCTTACGTAGAACAATTTAAGAACTCAATGAAAAAATACGTCATGTTTAAGAGGCCTTACTCATTTTAAAATGCTGATTGTTTCAGACATTTTTCTCGATGATCAGACATGTTTCTTAACATAATTATTTATGTTACTACCTAGAACAGGGCTATTAGGATTTATTGGTTATTAGGATTTATTAGGATATATTCTAAACCTACAGTTTGAATCTTTCATTGATAATTTTTGTTTCAAAAACTACTCGAAATTGACAAAATTCACGCGGAAAATTAGTTTTTTCAACTTATTTTTGACTGCACGCAAGGAAAACATGGAATAGCTATGTTACTACCTAGAACACGAGGAAAAGTATTATTCACTTCAAAAAGTTGGTTGACATTATCAAGATATTTGTCATCTTAATGTAACGCTTAGCCGCGTTGTATTGTTTCATTCCCTTGGCAAGCCTTTTATATCGTAAATCGTGCCCAGTAATAAGCAGGCGATAAAGTGCGAATCGGTGTTCTTTACGAGGGCACTCCATGTTAAAATATAATTACAATATACTAAACTAACGGGGTATTATTCTTTTTATAGAAAATGTATATTTTTATTTTTATTTTTATTTTATTTTCTAATTAGCTTTAAGCCATTGTACATACAATTATCCTTTCTTTTATATTTATCTATAGTTTTTATTATTGTAAATATTGTAAATATATTGTCATGTATGGGTACCCCTTATCTTGCACAATCTCTATTGTCCAAAATACATTTCGCATAACCGTTTTCGCACAATAATTTTTAGCCGAATGATACTATCGCATAATTATATACTTACCACAATTGTTATGTCGCATAGTATTCATTTGGCACAATTTTGAATAGCGGAATACTAATATCGCCAACTTTTATTTCGCAGAATTTTATGTAGCACAATATAAGTTCCGCCGAATTTATTTCGGCATAATTGTACCATAGCATACCCACAGAACCGAATCGCTGCCAGAAAATTAGGTTAGGTTAGGTTGAAACTGCGTCCCTCACAGAAACGAAGCCAAGGCAGGTAAGTAAGGCAGGTCCGACTTGGCTTAGGTTAGGTACGACGACGAGCGAAGCGAGGAGGAGTGTTAGGTTGAACTGCGATCCTAACGAGCGAGCGAAGCGAGCGAGCCGCGCAGTTCCGACTTGGCTTACGATTCCTAACATTACCAATTTCACCTTAAGGCAGATCCGACTTGGCTTAGGTTAGGTACGACGACGAGCGAAGCGAGGAGGAGTGTTAGGTTGAACTGCGACCCTAACGAGCGAGCAAAGCGAGCGAGCCGCGCAGGTCCGACTTGGCTTACGATTCCTAACATTACCAATTTCACCTTAAGGCAGATCCGACTTGGCTTAGGTTAGGTACGACGACGAGCGAAGCGAGGAGGAGTGTTAGGTTGAACTGCGACCCTAACGAGCGAGCGAAGCGAGCGAGCCGCGCAGGTCCGACTTGGCTTACGAACTTGACTGCGTGCCTCACAGAAACGAATCGCTGCCAGAAAACTAGGTTAGGTTAGGTTGAAACTGCGTGCCTCATAGAAACGAATCGCTGCCAGAAAACTAGGTTAAGTTAGGTTGAAACTGCGTCCCCCACAAAACCGAAAGTAGGACGTAGGAGGAAAGTAGGAGTAGGACGGTTAAAAAACACAGAACTTGTCATTTTTATTTTATATGCAAAATAGTAAAGAAAAAGGATTATTCCTTAAATAACTATGCTAATCTTAAATTAGCACCTATAGCCTTCAAAAATCCATTGTATGTATAATAAGCTTGATTATTTAGGATGACATTAATGCTTTCTACATCATTACTATAACATAATTACACTCAAGGATGCAAACGGAATATTATGCCATATAAATTTCGGCGACACAATTATTGGACCATAGGAGTATTGTTCTAATCGACATTATGCCAATGTACTATTCTGCCAAAGAAACGTGTGCGAAGTGATAGTATGCCAAGAAATTTAGGCAAAAAGCAATTGTGCGAAATGATGATTGTGCCAATGGTTGCTATGCGAAACGAAAATATGCCAATAAATTTTGTGCAACACATTAGTAACCCGTCATGTATGTGTTTATTTTAAAATAAACCTTTGAAACGGGTTACCCTCATCTGGCAGAATAATATTGGTCAGAAATACACTTCGCATAACACGTTTCGCAGAAACACTTTCGGTCGAATGGTAAGATGGCATAAAGGTATAGTTGGCATTACTACTACCTCGCATACGACACATTTTGCAGCACATTGTTTTGTAGAATATTTCTTTGGCCGACTTTGGTTTAGCATAATTTTATGTACCATAATAATCCTATAGCATACGATTACAATAGAATAATTATTTTCTACTAGCAGAAAAGTGGGTTAAGTAAACTTTACGTAGTAGAATGTACGAGCGGTTCGAGGAGCAGTGTTAGGTATCTTTGTAAATTTTTAATCACAACAATTGTAAGGCATAAATTAGGTCCTGATTCCACCTTAGGGCAGGTCCGAATTGGATTAGGTTAGGTACGACGAAGAGCGAAGCGAGGAGGAGTGTTAGGTTGAACTGAGACCCTAACGAGCAAGCGAGCCGCGCGGCATCGGCCGGCTACCATACCACTCTATGGACAAAATGTGTAATCACAGCAATTTGTAATGCATAAATTAGGTACTGATTGCACCTTAGGGCAGGTCCGACTTGGATTAGGTTAGGTACGACGACGAGCGAAGCGAGGAGGAGTGTTAGGTTGAACTGAGACCCTAACGAGAGAGCGAAGCGAGCGAGCCGCGCGGCATCGGCCGGCTACCATACCACTCCATGGACAAAATGTGTAATCACAACAATTTGTAATGCATAAATTAGGTCCTGATTGCAACTTTGGGCAGGTCTGACTTGGATTAGGTTAGGTACGACGACGAGCGAAGCGAGGAGGAGTGTTAGGTTGAACTGAGGCCCTAACGAGCGAGCCTCTTAACTGCACATTCTTATGAGCAATTCATCCAATTCCGCATATGTCCTGTACAACAAGATAAGACAATGAAGTCTATCATGGGAATCAAATGGTATTCGGCAACTTTATGCCGCCTAAAATATTCCGCAAAAAAAATATCTGCAAAAGTACTATTCGTTTAGAAGACTGTTATTCTCATCAACATTATGCCAATATAAGATTCGGTATTATAAAAATGTGTGAAATGATTTATGCCGAAGCATACTCTGCGTAAGATGTTTCTGCCAAACGTTACTTCTGCCAAGTATCATTATGCAAAACAAATATATGTCAAAAAAGTTTCTGCAAGATAATAGTGAACCCTTTGAAACATATACTATATATTTAACTACAACAATAATGTATTACGGTTCACTATTATCTTGTAGAAACTTTTTTTACATATATTTGTTTTGCATAACGATACTTGGCAGCAGTAACGTTTGGCAGAAACATCTTACGCAGAGTATGCTTTGGCATAAATCATTTTGCAGATTTTTATAATACCGAATCTGATACTGGCATAATGTTGATGAGCATAACAGTCTTCTAAACGAATAGTACTTTCGCAGATATTTTTTTTGCATAATATTTTAGGCGGCATAAAGTTGTCAAGCCGAATACCATTTGATTCCAAGATAGACTTCATTGTATTATCTTGTTGTACAGGACATATGCGGAATACCTAACCTAATCCAAGTCGGACCTGCCCTAAGGTGCAATCGGTACCTAATTTATGCATTACAAATTCTTGTGATTACACATTTTGTCCATGGAGTGGTATGGTAGCCGGCCGATGCGGCGCGGCTCGCTCGCTTCGCTCGCTCGTTAGGGTCTCAGTTCAACCTAACACTCCTCCTCGCTTCGCTCGTCGTCGCACCTAACCTAATCCAAGTCGGACCTGCCCTAAGGTGCAATCAGTACCTAATTTATGCATTACAAATGGTTGTGATTACACATTTTGTCCATGGAGTGGTATGGTAGCCGGCCGATGCCGCGCGGCTCGCTCGCTCGTTAGGGTCTTAGTTCAACCTAACACTCCTCCTCGCTTCGCTCGTCGTCGTACCTAACCTAATCCAAGTCGGACCTGCCCTAAGGTGGAATCAGGACCTAATTTATGCATTACGATTGTTGTGATTAAAAATTTAGAGGCAGTTGCCCCGCGGCGGCAAGATACCTAACACTGCTCCTCGAACCGCTCGTCGTCGTACCTAACGGTACTTACATTCTACTACGTAAAGTTTACTTAACGCACTTTTCTGCCAGTAGAAAATAATTATGCTATTGTAATCGTATGTTATAGGATTATTATGGTACATAAAATTATGCTAAACCAAAGTCGGCCAAAGATATATTCTATAAAACAATGTGCTGCAAAATGTGTCGTATGCGAGGTAGTAGTAATGCCAACTATACCTTTATGCCATCTTACCATTCGACCGAAAGTGTTTCTGCGAAACGTGTTATGCGAAGTGTATTTCTGACCAATATTATTCTGCCAGATGAGGGTAACCCTTTATTACAGTATACTTCTTTTTTCCAATGATTTTGAATTCCTTGAGCTTATAAATATATTTCTTACTTAATTTTTGCAACTTTCTGTAAACCATAAACATTTTCGTATGTAAATAATGAATTAAAGAATGAATAATAATTATCTCTGTTTAGCGTTACGATTGACTGGTAGAGAATGCCTCGTGGCATTAAGTCCACAATGGCCACTTGTTTGAAATGTAAAGTTAACTAAATGAAATGTATACAACAATATGTAAATAGCCTGTGCGTGTAACTGAAAGGATGTTTAACACCTTTTGTCTAGTGAAAATTGTTAGCCTAGGTAATGTTAGCTAGCCTGTATTAATTATCAATTTATCATTAGTAGTCGTGGTATTAGCGACGTCAGGGAGGCTCAAATTTAATAATGAATAAACGCAATATATTTATTTATTTCAACTGTATTGCACAATAAGGTTTTCCGCGAGATCACACATTTAATTTAAACGCGGTAGTTAAGTAATAGCTAGAAGCCACTTTTATTAAACCTACCTTTTGTCTTTTGTATGTACCTATACCTATAGGTACGTAGGTACCATGTGTTCCGAATTTTTTCAAAAAAATTAACACTAAAATTATTTTTAATAGAATCTTTTATCGATTCTGTTTTAATGTGGAAATACCACATTTTTACTTTTATAAATATTGACACAAAGGTAAATTATGAAAAAAAAATATAATGTGATCCACTGCAATGGTAAAGCACTACGCCGCAAACGTAGCAGTAGTCGCAGGTTTGAGTCCTGCTTACATTGCGGTGGATCACCTTACATTTTTCTTTCATAATTTACCTTTGTGTCATTTTACTCCCAGAAGCGAGTACTATCAGCAGGCGGCGGCGGCGGGGTGTACCTGCACTCTGCGATTTACGTTCCCCGCTACAAGAACATGCCGGTCGCCGCACCAATGCGGCATATTCAGTGGCTGCCACGCTCTGTCTCGGAACGCACGTACACGATACTCGCACGCTCTCCCGATTTACGTCGCAAGTGAACGTGCCGCATTTGTCTTTTTAAACTAGTGTATAAATGACTAAAAAGATAGCTAAAAAATATTTCATCGTAGCGGGATGCAGGAATTTGCTGGAATTCGGATATATACCACTATTAAATTTAACAGCCACCAATTTAAAGACGGCAAAACCGTTTTTAGAAGTTAACCATTTGTAATGTGTCATGTGTACCTATATTATTGTGCTTTATTAATTTATTATAGTGTTTAAAAAAAAAAAAAAAAAACAGATTTTGTATTGCAGTGGTTTGCAATAAAATCTGGCCTAAATTTTGTAATGTATTATTTTATAGTTAAATAAATAATGAAATAATATATATCCATATCCATACTTAATATTATAAATGCGAAAGTGTGTCTGTCTGTCTGTCTGTCTGTTACCTCTTCACGCTTAAACCGCTGAATCGATTTCGATGAAATTTGGCATGGAGATAGTTTAAGATCCGAGAAAGGACATAGGATAGTTTTCATCCTGGAAATTATCCCTAAAAATATTGAAAAGTGAGTAAGTAATTCATGATGACATTGATGAACCTGTAGAAAATGTAATGATTAGACCAAAAGCACAATTGCTCTTACATTTGCTTAGACGCTTTTAATAATCCGTTTTATTAATTAAGGTGATTAGGTGGATATCTATCGTGTTGTACAAGGTTGCTTCCATACTTCCAAGTTCCACGCGGACGTAGTCGCGGGCAAAAGCTATTAATGTATAAATAATACAATTTACTCTCTATATTGAATGCAGGAAATAAATGGCCAATACATTATTATTTTATTTAATCGTTGCTAACCCTCGCTAGCGTAGAGCGGGAAGTGAGCCAATTCATTATCACCGTTATTACACAGCCTCAACGTTCCATTTGGCTTGCGCTGGAGACGACGACTTTAGAAGGGCCATAAATCATATTTGTTCGGCTAAAAAAGCGGCTTTTGTAAAGATTAAAGTAGTGTGTCTTCTGTACTTGTACTATTATCTGTTCTGTGCTATCAGTTCTAAAAGTATTGGTAAATTCACCTGAGACAACGCAATTATTAAATCACTATTTTTTCTTTGCCGCAGTCGTATAAAAAGTATCCCATAATCATCTTTGGATGTCCTAATATCTCCATGCAAAAATTGGTTGGAACCTGTGCAGCGGTTTTGGCGGGAGAGGTCTGAGAGGACAAAGTAATTCTGACCAACAGATGGCGCTGGATGGGTGGCGCCGCGCGTCCACACGAAACATAGGTCAACCTACATCACGCTGTTATGAATACTTTTCAATACAAAAGTACAATTTTATACTAGGTATAATTATGGTTACTATTACGGTTTACTTATTTTTTTTTTTTCGAATTTTTTTTATGCGTAGCCACGCATAGCTAAATTAAAACTGTAATTAAAAAAATAAGTCTATGGCAATTTCGTTTAAAAAATTATTTGACATTACTCTAAAAAAATATTTAGTTTACTCTTTAAATTTTGAACGCTGTATTTGGTAAGTAAACGATGAACTCGTTTTACAGAAACGTATAAAGAGGGAAGCATTAAAATATGTACATGCATTACAAATTTATGTACATGAATAGTTCATTATTCAGTCCTCGGCTGCTTGCTTCATTGTTCGACAGAGTTGCCCTCTGTTAGCAAACGTAAAGTGAGCTTTTGTATAAGTACATTGCTTTGTGGGAAATTTTATCATAATAAGTAGGTACTCGTATTTTTAAAAGGGATTTGTAAACCAAACAGTGTTGTATACATCAAAAGATCGACACATAAACAAAAAAAATGCGCTTACACATGGTCCACACCAGGACTCGAACCCGGTACCTTTGGATTACCGGTCCAACGTCTTAATCTTTCGAACAGAGATGCACTGTACGATGTACGTTTTAAATTTTCCCGTCCATTTTAGATAGTGATTATCAACCAAAGAGTTTTGTCACTTCTTAGAACACACACACACATCATATTTTAGTTTATGTTTTATCAAAATAAACTTTGGCAGAATTTCTTTAACAATATTAAACACTAAATAAAATAACTAAGGTCAAGGCTCACGTCACTTTAATAAGCATTTAAGAACACATTTAGCATTTTTTACAACTTATCATTACAAATGAATTATTAATTAGAATTTATACATATATTTATTAAATTACTTCTTATTATTATGTAGTCAACGTCACACGAAAAGGAAAGGGAATGTCTAAAAATCAACAAGAGCTGATGTTATTAAGTTAGGAATAAAAGGATTTCACAGTTATTTACAGGCGTTCAGGGAGGACGTGCCATTTTTGGCATCATTGAAAGCCTCTAAAGAAAAGTCAATAATTGTATAAAACAAAGAACTGAAAGAAATGTATCTACTCGTAAGTATACGTGTTTCATAAAGTCTAATTTACGGAAATAAGACCAGAACTAAAACAGAATGCTTGTTTCAATTTATGGAAATTTAAACGAGCTTTCTGTTCTCAATTTTAACTGACGTAACTGAATGCCTGCACTTTTGCTGGGGATGCTGTCGGCACGATCACTGATGCTGTAGACATATACATATAGTGATCAATCCAAACGGGTCAGTAGGGAGAAAACTATAACAGATAGGGAAATCTGTTCTTAGGAACCATGGTTTCGATTTTAGATTTATTAAAAACTGCATTCAAATTTTTTTCGTATATCTTATGCATTACTGGGAATCGAACCCGGTTAAAATTGGAGAGGAGAAAAAAAATAATGAAGATGTCAATCGATCCTATTTTTTATTGGCAACAAGTCTGTGAGTACATACATTTAGAGTGCTCTAAGAGTCAGAAATTGCTATTAAAGCTCAAAAAGGCTCCATACAAATATGCGTGCTGTGTATGGAAAAATAACTGTCCATTTTGACCATGATGATTTCCGTTTAGGTTCATAGTTGTCATACAATTATTGTTTTGTTGAATTATGAGGATATTGGAAACAATTCCATATTTGCTTTTGGATAAAAATAAAACGTAAAATATTCGTACCTTAAAGGAATGTCACTCGTTAACAGCAATTTCTGATTCTTAGAGCACTCTAAATGTATGTAGTCCTATACAGACATTTGCTCTCAATAAAAAATAGGATCGATTGACATCTTAATTTTTTTTCTGTACTCAATACAAAAAAAATTGAATGCAGTTTTTAAAAATCTAAAATCGAAGGCAAATGGACAAAGTTATTTTTCCATACACAGCACGCATATTTGTATGGAGCCTTTTTGAGCTTCAATTTCAAGAACAGCAATTTCTGACTCTTAGAGCACTCTAAATGTATGTACTCTTATACAGACATTTGTTGCCAATAAAAAATAGGATCGATTGACATCTTCATTATTTTTTTTCTCCTCTCCAATTTTAACCGGGTTCGATTCCCAGTAATGCATAAGATATACGAAAAAAAATTGAATGCAGTTTGTAATAAATCTAAAATCGAAACCATGGTCCTAAAAACTTTTTTTTACTTAATAAATACCTACGTCTAACTTTGGAATGAATAAAGTAATCACATTAATTGTTTGTATAAAACCTAGTTATTAACATTAACAAAAATATACTTTTATGCTGTTTACATTGTTTAATATTATCACAATCTTGATAATCTTGGCAATAAAAATAAATATAATATTAATAAAATATCAAATATTTCATTTTTTCTATCGAAACAAGGAGCTTAACGCAGTAAATGTATGATGAATTATCTTCCCATCTCAATTATTGCGCATATCAATAGATAACAAAACAAAATTTTCTAAAAATATTACATAACTTTTTTAATACATTTAAACACTTCTGTTTCTTGAAATATATTATACCTAAGAACAAATGAAAAGCAATACCGGAAAAGCAATAAATAAATAGATTTCAAAATGAAATAAGGTTCAACTTAGATTACCTACGCCTTATGGCACGTTCGTGTCTCGATTCGCAATCTAAAAGACTAGATAACATTAATAACGATGAAGGAAGTATTACTATTACATACATCAACTCCCTAAGAACATTTTGAACAAAATTAATTTATCTATACTTCCTAGCTCCGCACCGCCCGCTCATCCCACGGGAACACTACATTTATCGGAATAAAAAAGTAGCCCATGCGTTAATCCAGGGTGAGCTTCCGCCATACCAAAATTCTTTCAAACCCGTGTTTGCACACTCACTTAGAATAGGTATTTGTTATTCCAAAATGTAAACAGATGCCATCGCAGCGCTCAAGACGACGTATTACAGTAAAATCATTCAAACTCATCGAACAAAAATAAGAAATATAGCTTATTACCTGGGTTACCTGGGTGACCTATTAATCCAAAAATGTCTTAGCTCCGTTTTTAAGTCTAGTCTACCGGGCTGCTGAAATGGTGGGTCAGCGGGGCGGCGAATGAATGTATATACGATATGGTTGGTATAGATTCTTGTTGGTACAGAGACTCTCTTCACGTTTTCACTGAGATCTATCGCAGGTTATGTTGAGGGCTACCGGAACTGGCGAAGGTCACCAGGCTGAACGGTAAAGCATACGAATTGGTTGTTGAGGGTTTAAAGGCTGTCTCCGTATTCCTCAAGAGCGCAGGTTGCGGTGCGGGCTACCGGAAGCGCAGGTCGTCGGGGCGGCGGATGAAGTAGGCGACGCGGTGGGGGGGCACGCGGTACTCGTGCATCCAGCGGCTGCCCTTGCGCAGCGAGCCGTCGATGCCGTCCTGCCACAGCCCCGCGGGCAGGTACACTGCAAACAACAGCTTATATTAATACAGTTCGCACGGGCCAATCATTCAAGAAGAGTGCAAATGCCTATACAGTTTTTCATCGATCAGTTGCAGACGGTGCCACTGTAACAAGGTCTGTATTGATCTATTTAGAGGGGTATCCTATCACAACTCTGAAGCATCGTTTCCCATCTGTAATGATTTTAATTTGAGGAAACTTTTATAAACTGTTTTCGGTGAAACGAAAATTTGGCGAAACATTACAGATGGGAAACAATGTTTCTACAGTACTACAGTATATTGTGCAATGTAAACTGAATAACATAGAACACTGAGACACGAAGAAAATATGCCAGACACGTAACATACAAAAATTTGTTACTTTAAGTGAATACTTTTTCTGTTTATATTGAAGCGAAAAAGACGATAATTCTACGATTTTGTTGTAGTTCCGGATTTTTTAGGGTTGTTGTATACTTGTATAGCATTACATAGTACATACCTTCTCTGGTAGTCTGTCCCGGATAAAGTACAGGTGCCACAACGATCTCATCTCCAATTGCAAACTCGTCCTTGACCACCAGCGCCGAGTCACCTCCCGTGACGAGCCACAGCGGACGGATCAGCGGCAGACCTTCTTCGAGAGCCTCCCGCTTGTATTTCAGAAGAAGAGGGGTTACCTAGAAAACACGATTATTACTTTCTATGAAAACGCAAGTAATGTAATGATTGATACAATAAATAACTGTGATATCTACAATTTTTGTGGTAGGTATTCAAATGACCGAAATGAACGAGTGTCAATGCCTGTTCCACTTCTAACATGGTTATTTTTCTCTATATAAGGATCGTTATTCTCCCTAATGAACCAAAAAATCACTTTATTCAAGTGAAACTCTTTCCTCTTCCAGTCAAACTGCTAAAATTCGCGATGAATTTGTCCTCTTTTACTTGAATTTACCTCATAATTTTCAACTTTGATGTTATACGTATTCTATCATGAAGTAACATAGACATTGTTTTTAATTTTTATCGCATGAGATAGATCTAAACGCGCAAGTATATTTTAGTGTCTATAAAATAATCTCCTACTTACCACTTTTTGCCTCAAACTGGTCAGGTTCTTAGCCATTTCCAGCACCTTCTCGTCGTTGTATTTGCTAGGCAAGTGCGTGAACTTCATCACCGGCAGGAATGTGGCCATCTGCAGCCACCTCGTGTACAATTCCACTTCTGGCAGCTCGATACCGTTCTCTGTGCTGTTGGAGTTCGAGTCTAAGGAACCTGGAAATTGTGATGTAACAAATTTACATATTGTATTTTTCTGTTCTGGTAAGGGAAGTAGTTTTTTTTTAATCAGGGCATAATAATTAGGAACAATGTTTACACAAAAGTAAAAGTCATTGAGCATTTTACATCAAAGATCTTATTACAAGTTGTAACATTGTTTCTACCAGTAGCCAGTAAGCACAAGCTACTGAGCTACAAGCTGTAAAGTCTAAATTGCCCGAATACATTTATCAATACTAACAAATAAACGGAGCTTAATAATACACAAGCGACAAATTATACCTTTGGAAGAAGGAAGGAACTGCTCACTGCCAGGCCAATAAATGTCTCCACCTACTGCCCCTGGCATGATGAAAGGATATCCACTGATGCCATAGGTCAGCATCGTCGGTATAACCGAGCGTAACGCCTCCCAAGTCGACTCAAAGGGAGGTAATGTTACAAAAATCGGTGGTCTCGGTAAAGACACGGCACCTGACACTCCGATGATATTCAGCGTTTTCTCGAAAGTTTTCGTAAATATGGTTTTGTATTGGTCAGGATTTATAAGTCTCTTTTCGCATTGATAGTACATAGGCAAATCGTACGCTGTTCCTAAGTCTAGGTAGAAGGAATCAATGTGATATTTGTCTATAACCGCTTGAAGTTTCTCCGTGAACCATGGGACTGTTCTATTGTTAGTTATGTCTAAGACTCCAGCGCTGGCCAAAGATTTGAATCTGGTTAAAGCTGGTATTCTTCTATCGCTCTCTCGTTCGCTAATTAACAATCTCTTTTGAACGCATTCAGCAAAATTCTTGCTTTCAGTGCTAATGAAAGGCTGAATTGTAAAGGCTACTTTAAATCCTCTTCTATGCAATTTATCTACTGTAATGTTTAATGTCTCGAATCTACTCATATCTACTGTTAAATCACCGATCTCATTTTGCCAATACTCGTTGATTAAAACGTGACCTTGTTTAAGAAATCCTAAGTTAATTACATCTTCAGTATACTTTGAAATAGTTTCCGCTTGTAATTCGTGTTTGAATCTAGGCGCTATCTGCCACACTGGTTCAGTTATTAAGGACTCCAAGGTCAACATATCTGCAGGTTTGAGACCATCCCACAGAGGCGCTCTTTGGTGACTATGTATCGAAGAATGCAACGACTTCATATCTCTGGAGGTACAAATATTGTACTTCATCACAGGAAACTCTGAAAGTTTGTTAGCGTATGCGAAATTGTCATGTTGTGCTTTGATACAAATCTGTTTGACTTCTTTATTTATTGAGACATGTAATGGAGTTTCGTCGTTAATAATGATAGCTGCGCCTTTCGAATTGATGAAATATCTGGTTAGGACGTTTCCAAATTGGGATTTTTGGATGCTTCCAGTGATGAAGGGGGTAAAGTCGATAGATCCGTTATTGAGAGGCCATGTGAGGTTGGATGCTTGCCCGCCTCCGTACCAGTTGGTTTTCGTTTCTTTCCAATCAAAGCAATCGGTAGGGTTAATATCTGAAAATGGAATAAATTATCTAGTATTAATAAAATATTATTAAAATTTACAAATTGTATGCTCTAAAGCTGATTTTGGAGGCTGGCTTGTCACTGATGAGTGCTGTAAGCATGTCCACAGCCAAGTCTAAAAAATACTTCAAATTCTTTTAGTCCTGATCAGTGCTCTCACATCATCATCAATCTACTGTGAACTCTCCAGCATGCCTCTTAAGTAACCTTAACCTGGGCCTTGCCTAACCGCTTCAAACAAATCTCCGCCGTTCGTAGGTACCTAATTCTGGCAGACGCTTTATCGTCACTACATGTAATACGCGAAGCTAGTTCGCCGCTGCTTTGATGATTGACGTCATCAGTAAACTCCTGAACATACAACTTTTTTTTTATAAGTATTAGCACAAATGTAAATTATGAAAGAAAAATGTGATGTACACTGCAATGGTAGCAGGACTCGAACCTGTGACACTACGAATCCGGCGTAGTGCTCCCCCTACTGAGCTATCAAAGCGTTACGTCGATCACACCAAATTTTCGATCCAATAATTATACGTACGCTACTAGAGCGCCATCCTGCATCAGCCATATCTAGCGATGTGCGTTTACGTATCCAGTGCGTTCTACGATCCATTGTTTATCAAAGATTAAATAATAAGCATTCACCATGCCGAAGCGACTGCCATTCCACCGAGTAGCACGTGGTGTTGTCCATGCCGGGATCATGCGGCAGACATTTGAGGTAGAAGCGCGCCGCTTGCTGCCACTCGAGACACTCGGAGCCGGCCCGGCGGTGCTCCGGCAGACAGGGGAAGGCCTTCTGCTTGCCTAGCAGATTTACCGCTACGGAAAAGAAATAACAATTTTAGGTAAATGTGATAACATTGAGAATTCATGAATAAGGCAAATTCAGACATATTACTGAGTTTAAAAATTATTCTAAAGCGAAATATTTTGAATAGGGGTTTATTAAACGTCCTAATGTTCTTTGAGTATTTAGACAGGAGATGCCATGCACGGGGTCGCCTTCCGGTAAAATAATTGGTCAACTTGTCAAGCACGTTATATAAAACCACAAAACTACTTGAAGTCGCTTCACCGGCATTTTGCATCTATCCGTGTCGCGTGACATTTTTCTCTAAAAATTGTGAATTGTTCAGTATTTTCATGTAGAAGGCGAACTGGCAGCTCAAATTTGCAACAAGATCGCGTTTTCTATCACAGGGAAGTATTTTGACTAACATTGAATGTGTATTGAAGTACAATCTTCATTTAAAGAAAAAACCGTTGCGATACGTAAACGACAGATAAAATGTAAACAAGAAAACAGTGGTAGGTACAGGGGCGAGGGATGTGACAAAGTCAAAACAGCGACTCAACATTTTAATGAATCATTATCATTCATTCGATCACTACAGTTCGTTTAAAATCAACTGGCATCATTCTGGCAACGACAATGAAATCTAGCGTACTTTTATTAGAAATCGGTAGTTGTATCAGCCCGAAAAAACCGCGGGCGACAGTTTCATTCCACAGTTTAGCTGTGCGAGAGTGATAAGGGCACAAAGACACATAAATATAAACACATACATACAATATATACCTAAACAAATATATATTTTGGATAATATCATCATGTACAGAATTTTCATTTTTCGAATTTTATAATAAATAGTATCTATAACACAATTCAGTTCATTCATCAAACTGATTTGGTGTTGAATTTTTCTGTAGTGTGCGTTTATCGCAACAGCAAAATTTATCTCTGTTGAGTCTGAGTTCTCCATCTTTCGGTGGTGTGATGTACGTGTTTACCTCGTACCCCGCTAAAATTGGCGAAAAAATTTGTTCGTAGATTTTACGTTATGGCATCTCTAATGGTTAAATATTACTTAAAAGCCCAATGTTTGAAAAGGTAAATTCAATAATAAACGGCCTGTTTATCATAACGATATGAAACGTTGAGTAAAGGTTGAAAGAAAGGTCTGAGCTTCCTCAAAATGTTGATAATCGTGTCTAATATTCTAAAAATCCTTTGAATATAATTATGTCTTCGGGGGAAAAAGTCGTCAACGAAATAAAAATTATCGATGAAATAAAGCAGTCGCGTTTGTCGACGAAACAAGGGGATCCCTTCGTTAAACATAATTGAAATGATGTAAGGTATGAGCGTATTATGTGTGTATATAACTTGATAAGGGTATGCTTCCTTACCGAGACTAGCCCTCAGTATCTCGACATCGTCAGCATTGAGCACCCTCAGCATCCTCCTAGGCTCGTTGAATTGCAGCGCGTCGAAGTAGGCCTGGCTGCTGGCCTGCTGGTGGTACAGCACGTACGCGAAGCCTACGAAGAACACCACGGCCAGGAACATCAGCCCCACGAACGCGCGGAGCTTGTAGTCCGTTGGTTTTTTGCGGATTTTTTGCGGGATGCTCTGCAAGGCGACATTGTTGTTGTAACAGAGCGGACTTAATTTTACCGACAGGACATACGGACAAAAGCAGAATAAACTGTCAGTGACGGTATGACAATTGGGTTATCGAAATAGAGATAAACGAGCAGAGACTGGGAATACTGGGATATGAAGCGAAGCAGGGACAGTAATAGAGTTGGAGACAAGAGACCTGGTAGTGAACGTGACAGTCATATTCAGCATTTATTATTTATATAATTATAGTCTATCGTATACTGTATTCAACATTCAGTCTACTACAGTCTGTTGTTAGTGAAAAATACTATACATATATTATGACTATATTATATGTATTAAGGCCTATGTCCAGCAGTGGACGACTCCGGGCTGATGATGATGATATTATATGTATACATATGAGGTATTATCAACGAGATACTGATGAGGATATGGTTAGAGGTTCTGGCAGTTACAGTGACAGGGATAGGACTGGTGGGTTTGGGACTGGGGGGTGGGGGCATAAAATAGTGGGGGGGTAGTTCGTACCTGTAATTTCTCCCGCAGTAGACTCGCGAGTGAGTTGACGGAAGCGACGGAGTTGTTGGGCGAGTAGTCCTCCTCGTCCATGCTGAACTCGCTGCGCAGGCGGCGCGGCTTGCGGCGCGGGGAGCGGAGGGGCGCTCTGGGGACGACCGAATGACAAGACATTTATTTATGCTTAAGGGCTTTAAACTTGAATTAGTATCTTTATAGTGATGATGATGAAGAGCCAAGAGTAAAGCGCACGCGCACGTACAACAATCTCAAAATACGATGATAAATCTACAAATGTAGCTGTAAGTGAACGAACTGGTACTATCTGCAGCTGGCTGCTGGTGAGCTGCTGATTGGTTGCTAGTGGCAGCAGCCCGGAGATTGTAACTACCGTGGACGGTGGCTACGCGTAGTGATAGACAAACGGTTGTGTCGCGAAAGGACTTTATTTTAGAATTTACAAAACTATTCTGATCCAATATATTGGAAATAAATTCATCTTTTAGGAGTTAGATACTAGTAACGTAGCCTAGAATAATCTCAACTCTGGACCATATCTTTATATCCACGAAACATCAGCCTGGAGTGGGGAACGGAAAGGGTTTCTAGAACACCATGATTTAAGCTGAAGTCATAACATTCCGTCTAGCCAGTTTTAATGTGCACCGCAAATAAAAAGCCTTATTCCTTTTAATATTAATTTTTCTCATATTATGACAAATATATTGATGATTTCAACCAACTTTTTGAAGTGAATAATACTTTTCCCCGAGTTCAAGGTAGTAACATAACTATTTCATGCTTTCCGCGTGAATTTTGTCAATTTCGATTAGTTTTTGAAACAAAAAATAGTAATGAAAATTCAAACTGTAGGTTTCAAATATACACAAATAAATCCCAATAGTCCAGTTGCAGGTAGTAACATTAACATCAATAATAATATGTTAAGAATCATGTTTGATCATAGAGAAAAATGTCAAAAAGAATCAGCATTTTAAAGGGAATAAGGCCTCTCAATTATTAGTCTTTCATTGATGATGCGGTCCTAGTTCTTACATTTGTAAGTAATGCAGTAGGTAATGTTTCAAACACACATATAAATATGTCACTGGTTTTAATAAAAGATGAATGCTCATGCAACCGATCGTTTGTGCATTTCTATTTAAATTAATGTAAGGCCTTACAAGTAGTTAAACATAATAAAAGTAAAATTTTGCCTATAAAAACTTACCTAAAATATATAGCTGAGACCACTAATCAATTTAAAATAAAGAAGTTGCAACCAATAACCGACAAGCAGAACACAAAATACACTTATAGGTTATAAAAATTCGCCCAAAGACGTTTGTTTTCCAAGTTAATTTCCATACTGATAATGCGCATTTTTTGTTACCAGCGCCAAGAATAATCTTAATAGCAAAAGGCGTGTTGAAACACTCGTGGCTCTGTGAGCTGCACGTACACCTGGCAATACTTTTACTAAATGGCTGAAATAAGACTTTTCATATATTTTCAAACCCCATATTATCTCCGCCATTTTGATATAAAAAGAAACACTAAACTTCACGAAAATTGGTTGAGAAATGCATCCTGTAGGCGAAAACAGCCGGTAATCTGGATATCCGAACATCTAAACATCAAACAAAACAAATTCTGGCCAATCTGAAATGGAGACGCTTCGCTCACTCGGTCAATAAGATAAAAAAATAAAAATATATATTTATTACTGTAACAAATATTTAGTAAGTAAGTACAATATTACAAATGGCTGGCGTCTCCTTTTAAGTTGTTAAATAACTTTTACTAACTAAAAGTTATCAAGTACTATACAATTTTTTGTTCTCAATCTATACAATTTTAAAATCTATTTAACTTATTTTGTAAATATGTGTTTAAGATAACAGAAAGGAAGCGCTTCCACCGGCGGCTTCCTCATTATCACATTTCCAGTTTCCAGTCGGCGACGAGGCCGGGACTCGGTGACGTCACACTCACACTGCACAGGTAAACATTATGTTTGCGAGTGTGAAATACCTACAAGGTTCAAGGCAAATCACATTATATAAGTCGAAATTTAAATCGGTATACATTTAAAAAAACAATTAATGTGGTCATGGTCTCTAATATTGCATTGGACGTCAATTCTAGCTCTTATGGACGTGACGTCATAGACGTGTACATTAATACAAAACAAATACATTTATTCAACCAACATATTATACAGAGAGGTAACGTTTGGAATATATATGCTGCTCGCGTTATTTAGGTATAATTTATATATTTTTTTGTATTATCCTACTAATGTATTCTTCACCTTCATGGTCACAAATTGTCGTCTCGGCAATTGTACAGGCAATGCGCTGCTGAACGAAGGCCTTCCTCAAGGATCTCTACGATGCGCTGCCAGCATCGCAGGTCAGCCCACAACGTCGGGTCTCCCTCGAAATTCCTCACAACGTTTGTCCTAAACTCATTTGCCCTAACATCTTTCGCCACCAAAATTGCGCTTTGCCAAACCTTACTTCTTCCAATCTTAGATTATGCTGATATCTCCTACCCTGATCTCACAGAAGAACAGCTTAATAAACTTGAGCATATTCAGAATATTTGCATCAGGTTCATATTTGGGCTTCGTAAATATGACCATGTTTCCAGTTTCCGTTCGCAGCTCAAGTGGCTTCCTATCCGCTTTCGTCGTAATTCTCACATTCTCTCTCTTCTTTACAATATTCTTTTTCACCCTGCAACTCCCTCTTTTCATGCTACCTCAAGGAGCGTTTCAGTTACCTTCGTTCTATTAGGTCCTCTCAAAATTTGCTTCTGGCTGTCCCTTCTTCTTCTTCCAAATTCTATAACAGCTCATTTACCTTTCAGGCTACTCTATTGTGGAACTCTCTCCCTGTTGAATTGAAACGTAGTCAATCCGTTGCTACTTTCAAAACACACCTCAAAGAACATTACTTGTCTCTCCTTTAATACTCTGTCACTGTGACTGACATAATCTGTGGTTCGTTACACAAAATATTATTTTAAATATAAGGTTTAAGTAAGTTTATATATGAGTATATATTTAGTCTTATGTTCATTTATGTATATATTTATGTATGTTTATGTATCAATATATATTATTATAGGTTTTAGTAGATTTTAATAATTTTTCAGTAGTTTTCTTGATTACTTTTTGCATCGCCTACTCATCTCATTTCATTTAAATTAATCCGCTACCCAAAGGTTGTCTGGAAGAGATCGCTTTTTAGCGATAAGATCGCCTATTGTTTGCCTCTATTGTAATGTTAAGTGTCATTTGTATTTGTATTTCTTTCTTCTTGAGGTGTGCAATAAAGAGTATTCTATTCTATCTTTGTTATAAACACTTTTGACCCAACTTTCATTTGCCATAATGCTCTTGTGCCGGTGCGCCCTAAACGATCTTTTTTTCCTAAAAGTAAAAATCTATAACATAAAATAACCAAATACTCTTATCCCCTAATCAATTTCATTCTAAATTTGGAAGTAGAGCTGGGCGTTATTTTCTGTAACAGTTTCGAGAAACCGTTTCTTATAAAGAAACGGAGTAACGGTTTCTTGCCATATCTAATAACAGTTTCTTTAATACCTGCTACTACACGTAGCCGATACCATTGTGTTAGCTACATTTTCTCGAAAGACAAAAAAAAACGATTCTTGATTAAAATAGTTAGAATAGCTAACTAAACATTTTATCAAAAACTGGTTTTTGAAATAGCGTTACACCTACTAACTTATGAAACCGAATGCCGTAATAAAGAAACTGTTTTTTAAGTAACTTGTTTTCGAAACGGTTACTTGTCAAAAAGAAACGGTGACGTTTCGTTTCATCGAAAACGCGTAACGACCCAGCTCTATTTGGAAGACCTAATGTTTGTTTGACATGCCAAATAATCTAGGTTCCCGTTAAGTACGGCGACGAGCGAAACAAGGAGGTGCGACCTCATAACTCGCGAGCCGAGCGAACGAAGTGAGCATGCCGCGGTAGCGGCCGCGGCCGGCGAAGCGCCAGAACTGAGTTTATTTATCCCTCGCGTTTAAAAAACACCTACGTCGATCTTAGTGTATAAATATTAGGACAATTGTGTTAGGATATTTGATACTTAGATATGTGATATAAAATTAATACATATATGTAATCGTTAGTACATAACATATTAGGCCAAATAAGTATACGGTCATTTAAGATTAGGACAAAAAATATAAGGGCACATGCACTAAGGCAAATAAAGTTAGGAAACAAGAAGAAAACAAATTAAGAGACAAATAGTTTTAGGGATTCCACTATCTCATTCAGTAAGGGGCTTACCCAGTAGGTACATCGGAAATTATTCAGTGACATGACACACTTGTGGTAACAGAAGCATCTAAATCATAAAATCACGCCGAGATCATTGACAAACAGTGACGAAACAGCTATAAAGATAATCGTTATCTCTAGTTAATAGGGCAATGTATTCCGATAATAAATAAGTCATAATAGTTGTGACTTGTGAGCTTGTGATTGTGACTACTCTATCAAAACATAAACATTTGATAAATACATGAACATAAGGTAAATAAACATTTATTATTAATACGACTCCGATCCAACCTTTAAAATTAGCTCAACAAGAGTTAGCTATGTAATTATTCGACATTTTGCTTTATGAAAAAAAAAATATAGAGTTAGGTACCTATAAAGTGTAACATTTTGTTAATTTCATAATATCACCAATTTTCCTAAGCCTCGTTGTACTGCGTTTCACTTCAACGTTTGATACTGACGTCTACCCAAAATTTCGCCACTATATTTCTACTTTAACGATATTCACTATTCAGTCTTCACCGTTTTCAAGTTAAGTATGAATCTAAACTATAGAAAATTGGAGATATTCCAAAACTTCGTCGAATTAGATACGTATCGGTTTTCCTCGCATTTTGCGGTGATGACACTGTTAATAATGAAGTGTTTCCCACGTAAAAAAATACTTTGTGTTTTCTATTTCTTTCACAAAAAAAAGGGTAGAACTGCTTACTCGTATCTATCACAAGTTATCGTGCGATCCATGATCAACAAAGCGTCCGGTAAATGCCTGTCAATAAGTGAGGGGAGTTTTATCGTTTAATCTAAGTATTACATGTATGGTAACCCAATGATCGTAAGCGCACCCGAGTAGTCAATCGTAAATCGTAAGCGATATTACTGACTATCACTTAGGCGAAGAGGATTAAGACCCCGCTGATGTTCGACCGGTTCGTCCGGTTTGGCGAAACGTACACAAACAAAAACAATCCGGTTTTGGATCGCTAACTCACTAGCTATAACGTTACCGATGGAAAGGCCTGACGTCACGTGTCGACTCTTGAGTCATTTGCAATGTTTTGAACTAGCAAAGGTTTTTTTTAAGAAAGTTGCAATACTAAAGATGGGTGTGTTTTATTTTCTTTTGTCAGTATTCGAATTTGAAGGGCTACTCCTGAGATCAAAATTTTAATTAATTTTACTAACTAAAAATACGAATATACCTACTACCCCAAAACTACAATGAAGCGAATGCAATGCGAAACATTCTGTTGTATCCGTTTGAATGATTCGTACTATATGTCCCGTAAGGCTGTCCGTCCATTGATGCGAAGCGGAGCTGTGTAAAATTGACCAGTCACATTCCTCAGATGCCCCCTCGTATGCGATGTCAAAAAGTTGCTAGTCAAATTGAAACTAACCGATATTTTAACGTAAGCTTCAAATGTCCCGCACGGATCCGTGACTAAACATACGAGGGGTTAAATGGAATTCTTTTGGAATTCACAAAGACGCAGCCGAACATTGGATTCCTCGCTCGGGACCTGGGTCCCGAGATATGTGTTATTTGCTTCATGTTTTTAGTCATTCAGTTATTTATTTCCAATAACATTTTAAACGGTAAGAAATACTAGCCAATAAAAAATACTCACATTCTTGAAATTCAAATTAGAGAGAAAAATCCTAGTACTTATATTATTTTCCCACTAGGTACCAATTTTGTTTTCACCTAAAACCACAGCGCACTAAAACAACTAGTTGACTTTTTTCTTTTTGTCACTTTTCCGTTTGTGCCGTTCGCGGTGGCAGTGTGACAAAGTGCGAGGCGTCCGACTGAGCGACTCTTGCGATTCTATCTACACGTCTCACCGTGCGCGTGCGCTCAAAAACAGTGTGATGTGCTTGCAATCCCATTCTACTATTTATATCACAAATATTTTCGAGGCTTCTTTGATTTCTATTATTTTTGAATGGCGGTAACTGAATTAGGCGTAAATCAACAAAATGGACGTTTATGGAAATTAGAACGTATAAATCAAAAAAAAATTGGGCAAGTGCGAGTCCGACTCGCGCATGAACGGTTCCGTACAATAATCTATAACAAGTTTGTTGTATGCGAGCCCCATTAAATATTTATTTTTAGTATTTGTTGTTATAGCGGCAATAGAAATACATCATCTGTGAAAATTTCAACTGTCTATCACCGTTCTTGAGATACAGCCTGGTGACAGACGGACGGACGGACGGACAGCGAAGTCTCAGTAATAGGGTCCCGTTTTTTCCCTTTGGGTACGGAACCCTAAAACCTAGGTACTTACAGTAAGATAGTTAATTATCGGCTTCGGGAGCGAACCCGTGAGTAAATTTTACTTATACAATAACTCCTTAAGACACATCTAATAAAAGAGAGGAACCAATAAAGTAAAAATGTTGTTGGCATAAGAGACAGTTGTGAGTACCCATAGTCATAAATAATACTTGCATATCGTGTTTTTAGATTGTTCTTTTTTTTGGAGCGCTTCATATCGACATGATATTATTTTGTTCGGTTGATTTGGTCCTGAAAAGTTACTCTACTTAATATCGTGGAAATATTAAAACGTCCTGATGAATGTAAATGTTTTTAATTTTTAAATGAAGTCATTTGAAGATATCTATATTAGTTACTTCCCAAGATTTAAACAATTTCTTTGTAAACCAACTGTCTCATTAACTGGAGAGTGGTAAAATGAAAGTTAGTCAAACATGGTAATAAAAATAAACTATTATTGGTGTTGCCAAAAATTACAATGGTTAAAAATTAGTTACGAGATCCGATTGCTGAATTGTAATAAAATTTACTAAATTACATATTTTAATTAGCCGTCTTCAACTTTAACGATACATAATTTTAATTGCCATTTGTTGTTGTTTATTTTACTACTCCATGTTTATCGATTTGTGTGAGGTTGTCCGATATATATTTATTTTATTTTATTTATTTATTTATTTATATGTACTTACACTATACATGACACTGTTATTCAGAGAACGGACCATACTTTCATTGCATTCGGGACTGTTTCTCGCTAGAACGTAAAAAAGTAAATAATAAAGTAATTAATTACTATGCGATGTAAATATGTCATTAGCTACTTGACCGACGAGTGACATTAAAGTAAATAAAACATTATTTTAGAATAAAGGTGAAACCGAATTTCTATGGTAAACCATCTGTTGCGCATGCGAATTTATCATGTTTTTAATTTATATAGCTAGTCTCCACCACGGCCAAAGAAACGATATTGACCAATTAACTGATGAAAATACTAATAAAATTAAATCAAGTTTTTCGTCTCCATTCGCAAGTGTGCCATAAAAGAGACGATCCTTGGGGACATTAACCCTTTTCGACGGTATATTATACCACTTTTATCTTTTTTATCTTGTACACTAACGACTTCGGGGATATCCTCTATAATTGAATACCTCAATGTAATTGAGTTGAGTTGAGAGTTTCCTCTTGCAACGCATTAAGTAACACGCGGAGCATTGTGACATTTGTGACACAACTAACGTCTTTTGTACCCTGCCCCTGTTATTTTGTTCCCAGGAAAGCTATTTAGTGAACTAGAAAATTGTAACTTATAACATCTTTTTTTAAATATTACTTTTTACAACTGTTACATAATAAGAAGTTTAAAAAGACGAATTTCTTTCCTAAATATTCCTTTTTAAAAGACAATGTATAATCATAAACAATATAGTCCTTTTCAAATATTATCATGTTTGGTGAACCTGGTTACATTAAGTTTTCACCTCATTTGTATACGGTGCCATACGCACCAGCTGCAAACTTACCAGGCCAGTTAAATGGCATAAGTGAAAATTTGCACGGAACCCTCGGTGCGTGGGTGGCTCACACATGGCCGATTTTTTTATTTAAATTGTAATATAATGATAATCAACCGATAGATCTTTTTCATGAAACCCAACTAGTATTACTACTAACTCTACTCCCATCATTTTTAAACAGATTTTGATATCGATTACGCGGGTTAGGATCCTTTTTACTTTTCCATTAACATCCCTATAATACGTGATACTTTACTTCCTCCCCCGACCCGCAATCGTGCGATAGAGATCGTTGCAGCTTGCGACTGACAATAGGTACTTTTTTGATGAAATTTGCGTTACGGGAGAAAACGTTTTCCACTAACTAAATCTTAGCAAATCACTTCGATTTTGATGTCGATCGCTTCAGCATAATATAATCTAGGTTTATAGGTTTCGCTTTTTTTTAAAAAGTGCATTGTTTTTATAATACAAACGGTTTCATTCAACAACGTTTTAATCACAAAAATTTGGTTTTTCAGCTACCTTTAAATTAGAATCTATAGCGATTTTTGAAAAAAGGAAAACCTACAAACCTAGTTTGTCACTGTGTTAATAACATACTAAAAAATTATGGAGATTGGAAAATATTTAAAAGTGGAAAAACGTTTTCTCTTTTTGTATGGACGAGTGCGTACTATACTTCCCTCTTAAGTAACACGCGGAGCATTGTGACATTTGTGACACAACTAACGTCTTTTGTACCCTGCCCCTGTTCTTTTGTTCCCAGGAAAGCTATTTAGTGAACTAGAAAATTGTAACTTATAACATCTTTTTTTAAATATTACTTTTTACAACTGTTACATAATAAAAAGTTTAAAAAGACGAATGTGGCTTAAGGCCTAATAAAAATGAAAGCAAAAATATAAAAACACACATCAATGGTAACAAAATGATGCAGAAGATAAAACATTTCGTCGTTTGGTGTAAACATAAATAACACACACACGCTTCTGTGTTTAGAAACCTTTGTTGGGACTGACAGCATAACTACTCTATCTTGACTTTTTAATCCACTTAATTATATCAACTTCCGATTAAACTTGATATAGGTAAAATAATTAAACATTACATGTTTCACTAAATAATAATATAATCATATATTAAAATAGAGGTTTTTTTTTATTATTTTGATTTATAGTAAATTAAAATATTACTTAACATAATTTATATTAATGTGGGACTGGGGCTTCGGAGTGAAACTAGGAAATCACTTTAATCATTATATTTTCAGAAAAAAAATCTGTCAGTACAAAATTTCACCGGGGCACAATCCGCCATTTTTTTAAGAGAGAGCAAACATCAGTGTTGCCAGTGTCGGCTTGCAAAATTTCCTACATCTATTACTGTTTTGTTTTACGTTCTATATCGCCGCATGCCGTCGTTGATTATTTAAGTAAAGTCGAGGAATAAAAAGATTCGTAACTTGTCGACTTTATGTGATGGTATTAAGGTCCAAAAGTAATGTGTGGTGTAATGTGGACATTACATCACCGCCCACGGAACCTCAAGTTTTGCCGAATCCTTTAGTCAGAGTCTAGGAATGATAATGCCATCCCACCTGGATCGCTAACTTAATAACAATTGGGAACATTCAGTGTTTCAGAGGTCACATACATAATCATATTTTTTCCGAGAGTTCACGTTATTTGGATTCACAATCTACGATAATTTTATTTTTACGTCGTATAATTATTAGATGTGATATTTAAAACCTCGATTTTACATTTGGTCACTTTCCGGAGGTAAGTACACAACGTTACTTTATTCAGTAAGGTAAATTAATAAAATAACTTTCAATGTCACGTCTACTTTTTAATTTTCCTAACTAGTTCCTTGTAGACCAAGGTAATGTAGTAGAGATTTAACTTATATAAAAAAACTATACGACGTAAAATAAAGTAATTACTATTGGGAAAAAATATAATATGGATATAATTATTTGTAAAACTTAATGTGTCTAAATATCACTAGCAATAAGGCTAATTCGCAAGTTGTGTATATTTCAGTTTACTTCGCTTGCCATTGCATTTTGTGATGCGTAAGTACGCGTGACGCTTGCGGCACGTCCTTTCATACATTTGACTTCGTTAACGCACCGTCACCGTTTTTTGAGCAGCGCAGCGGTGTGGTCGCTGTAGGGAGATATTTCTATTAAGAGTAAGAATGATAAGCTCACCAAGGGTCATTTTAGCGGCTGGGGTCATCATAATATAAGCAAATAAATTAAAAACCAATTAATTCATTTTGTACTTTAAGTATTGTAAATGTTTGTGTGTGTCTGAGTGTAGTTTTGCTTTCGGGTAAGGTCTCAACATGGGAAGTGGTGTATTGTCTGACCCGAGCCTGTTCTGTCGTGCTGCAGTAAAGGTCGTATCTCAAATGGATTTCATAGCGCGATACGTCTTTAATCGGAGCAAGCCTGTGCTCCGCTCCGGCGAGTGCAAGGGGGCAAAGATTTCGCAACATCGGGTCATCGCTCGCCGCACTTCCTTATTAAATCGTCCCGTCCCTTGAGATTGCACGCCGCAGAACAAGACAGAAAAGTTGGTTAGTTAACGCGTCAACCATTTCTAGAGAATTCAGTAACATACAAATAAGTAGTCATCGAAACCATTTTTTTTTTATAAAGGGGCTTTAAAAGGTACGTTTAATTCGAGCACATGTAAATTATGACGACATAATGATAAACACTCGTACAATAGTTGAACAGTGTGTAGATAAACATTGGGAATGAGAAACTAACACGACGTTACAGTAGCATCCAAATGACTAAATAACGCTAAAATTATTGTATTTACAGCGTATTAATTAAACACCTCTTGTTACATTTTAGTACATTTTCTACAGAATAGGTATTGATTTAAACTTAGGCACCCGATTTTCACACATTATTATAACAAAACGGGACTTAATCGCGTTCAAAAAGGCACCCTTCAAGACCATGGACATAACATCACGTCCGAAACGTTGGGGTAATTAAATAAACATGTTTTGTAACGCGATTAGGCCCCGTTTTGTTATACATATGTAACGATTTGAGTTCTACAGTACAAAGTTGTTTGAAATAATTATGATTACCACTACTGGGATAGTATTTGACATTTGGTATTTTGCCAATCATTATCGCCTTCGTATTTCCGAAACTGAGATGAGATATATGTCACTTGAAGCTCATCGCCTTCTCATCACATTTTAATGACAGTTCAACGGCGATGTCACTGTTATCTAATGACGTTTAGCGTTATCTCAAACGGCATTCTTGAATTAGGTCCCTGATACCTAATACATAATTATAGTCATGGGTCAAAATACTCATAGGTTTAAATTGAGAACATTATTCAGGCGTTTATGGGCGTTCATTTCCACTGTCCGCGCTGTCGTAAGCTGCGGTGCGCCCACGCCCGTTGCTGACCACTTAGACAGCTGCAAGCCCGATTCGTGGCACACTGGCCTTTTTATCGTATGGAAGGCCCTTGGATTTATCGCAAAGCCGTGTTTGGTCACTATAATATTTCGACTGTAGGAAATAATACATTTCTCATTTTTAGGGTTCCGTAGCCAAATGGCAAAAAACGGAACCCTTATAGATTCGTCATGTCTGTCTGTCCGTCTGTCCGTCTGTCCGTCTGTCTGTCCGTCTGTCCGTCTGTCCGTCTGTCCGTCTGTCTGTCCGTCTGTCCGTCCGTATGTCACAGCCATTTTTTTCCGAAACTATACGAGCTACTGTTGAAACTTGGTAGGTAGATGTATTCTGTGAACCGCATTAAGATTTTGATGCAAAAATAAAAAAATAATAATAAATATTGGGGGCTCCCCATACTTAGATCTGAAACTCAATTTTTTTTTTCATCAAACACATACGTAGGTATGGGGTATCTATGGATAGGTCTTCAAAAATGATATCGAGGTTTCTATAATATTTTTTTTCTAAACCGAATAGTTTGCGTGGCAGACGCTTCCAAAGTGGAAAAAAGTTGGTCCCCCCCCCCTCAAACTTCTAAAATAAGAAAATGAAAAATCTAAAAAAACATATGATGTACATTAGGTACTATAAAAACTACCAACGAAAATTGTTTTGAACGAGATCTAGTAAGTAGTTTTTTTTTAATACCTAACTTTGCACCTAATTTATATGGGGCGCTATACATACCAGGTGCAAACTTAACTTAACCACTTAGGGATGGAAAGTGTTTGTACGGAACCCTCGGTGCGCGAGTCCGACTCGCACTTGGCCGGTTTTTTGGACTAAGGTCATTTGTTGCATTCTCTGCAATATTACATTGTCTTGTCCATCGCCTTTTATCATGCGAGGGGTTCTAAGCAACGAAAGTTGAAAGTTGAATGAAATTTAAGACGTGCACTGTCGTGTTGTCTCATAGTACAAGGCACAAGCATAACATAGAATTTCTGCACCTCAGCTTGTTCCCTCACGACTAAATGAAGTTATAGTTATATTATAGTACTATATAAGTTATTGTTAGGCCACAGTGAACTTACTTGGTCCTGTCATCATCGGACAGCGCCTCGTGGTCTGCCTGCGCGTCCCCATCGCTGAACCCTGACGCCGTGCTCTGGTGGTGCTCCGGGATCTGAGGACCAATATTTATGAATTAATAAAATATTGTCTTGTTTTTTCTTTAAAATACGTAAATTGAGTGATTTTTTACAAATGAATCGAACAATAATTGTATGGCAACTCTGTAGGGAGGTAACGCAATATTTCACGGCCAAAATACACACTCGCACGCTGTTCCACCATGCAACCGGAGCAGAGCCGCCTTCACTAGATGATTGTGATATTTGTGATCGTGAAGCGGCCCTCGCATATTAATTCCCCGTTTAAAGTCACATTAAGAAATATTGTTTAAATATTATATGTTAGCTAAACTTCAAAAACATTTACCTAAGGGCTGAAACACAATTTACGAGATATCGCTTCGTGCCACGACGCGACACCGTGCCACGATGCGACGTCTAGATTCCACTGTATTTTATTTTAATTTAAAATCTTGTTACATGACGGTAAAGTACATTTTATTTTTAGGTTTAGTTTTATTGTATAGCCTAGCAAGCGTCGGTCCTGCCCAGGGATAGTGGCGCTACAAACAGCTTTCATATGGCAATAGTGTGCATACGTCATATATTTGCGTTAGTAGCGATTTGTCATCAACCAAATTCGAAACATTGTTTACCGGAATGCTGCTCAATCCTTCGCTTTTCTTGCGAAATAAATACTGAACTGAATCCTATTGAAAAAAACTTGACTCATCGCTGGATAGTTTTGGTTTTCTTATGCAAAAATTACTTGAAATTTGCGGAATATTTATTCCTGTTTCCTCTTTGTTTACATCAGAGACATTCACTGACTTTTAACGTCAGTTACCAAAAATTTGTCGTTGCCAGTAAATTAAATTAGTACCACTAAAAATCCGCAATATGGCGTGGGCTGAAAAACACCCTTTTAGGCTACAAGTATTTCATAAGATTTTTATTGTTGTAATAAAATATACCTATAGTTAATGCTCAGATAGTTCCATCAGTTACCTCGTTTATATATCATAAGGCCAATGAAAGTTGTGACATACCTAATAAGATTAGGAGTCATTTTATAAGGAAGGAAAACGTTATCCATTTATTAACATTCAACAGATAAAGTTGATTTTGGATGTACCGACACGACGTCGCGTCGTGGCACGATTTGGCCCTAAGTAAGCACTTTTTAGGGTTCCGTAGCCAAATGGCAAAAAACGGAACCCTTATAGATTCGTCATGTCTGTCTGTCCGTCTGTCTGTCCGTCTGTCCGTCCGTATGTCACAGCCATTTTTTTCCGAAACTATAAGAGCTATACTGTTGAAACTTGGTAGGTAGGTAGATGTATTCTGTGAACCGCATTAAGATTTTGATGCAAAAAAAAAAAAAATAATAATAAATATTGGGGGCTCCCCATACTTAGGACTGAAACTCAAAAATTTTTTATTCATCAAACATACGTGTGGGGTATCTATGGATTGGTCTTCAAAAATGATATCGAGGTTTCTAAAATATTTTTTTTCTAAACCGAATAGTTTGCGTGAAAGACGCTTCCAAAGTGGAATAAAGTTGCCCCCCCCTCTAACTTCTAAAATAAGAAAATGAATAATCTAAAAAAAACATATGATGTACATTACTATAAAAACTACCAACGAAAATTGTTTTGAACGAGATCTAGTAAATAGTTTTTTTTTAATACTTAACTTTGCACCTAATTTATATGGGGCGCGATACATACCAGGTGCAAACTTAACTTAACCACTTAGGGATGGAGTGTTTGTACGGAACCCTCGGTGCGCGAGTCCGACTCGCACTTGGCCGGTTTTTTTAATATTTGTTCCTTGACAGAATGCGTTTAACCGTAATATAATTTTTGTAACTTGTAATAAAGTCTATACAATGTAAATCCGTAATTGGCCACTGTTAAATACATTTATTATGATGAGAACTACTTATTTGCAGCATCATTGCCGCGCTATTACAAAATAAATAAATAGGTACCTAAATAAATTATATCGGACAACCTCACACAAATCGATCTAGTCCCAAATTAAGCTCAAGAAGGCTTGTGTTATGGGTACTAGACGACGATATACGTACCCAACCCAAGCACAAAATATTCGAGTTCATCACACAAATATTTGCCCCGGCCGGGATTCGAACCCGGGACCGCCGGCTCAGTAGGCAGGTATCTACAAACCGAGCCAAACGCGTCGTCAAAAAATAATTAAAACTGTCACAATAATAATTATGTATGTTTGTAGGCCGGTTATACTAAGTAGCGCCATCTATCGTGTAGCGTATGCACCTAACTGAAACTGGGATCGGATCACAGCAACAAAGTGGCACCTGTTGCATTGCAGCCGTAATAGTACAAGAAGGATAAGATAGATGGCGCTTTTTCTAATCATAATGATTAACATTTTAGAACACATCAAACCTCAATCCTGAGAATAGACGTCGTGCAGAAGTCTACAGTAGCGTCAATAGATTCTTTAATATATGGTGGTTTTTTGTAAGGATACATAATTATGGGTCATTGTCAGTTCAAAAAACAAAATTCGTCCCACCGGTGGTCAAAAGTTAAGTGCTTGTATGAATCTAGGTTATGTTTCTATTACATCGGACTATAGAAGAGGGAACGTTCTTTATTCTCACAGGCATTTTATCAGAAAATTAGTACCCGGAATCCTTAATTTCGCAAATGTCCACCGGAAAGACTCGAACCTAAATCTGATCTGACAATGACCCATTTAGAAGGTACCAGTGTGGCGAGGCGTCCATACGATCCGATTCCCACCGGCTTGCCCACTTCATTCTCTATTCATACTGAAGAAAAAAAGTAAGCAAAATCCACACCGGCTGGCCCTGAGTTTTCTTTTGACGACACGCCACAGGTAGGTATTAGGTACAGCCTAATATTTGTTATTTATTTCTACTTATATAATTACTAAACGTAGCAATATCGAATTATGTTTTATCTTTTACTCAAGTTTTCTTTGTTCAATTGTGTATATAATTATTTGAATAGTATTTTAATTAGTAAAACAGGTACGTATATTTCCGCTTTAAGATTACTACTTTAAGGAGACTGTAATTTTTCATTTTCTAATTATATATTTCTAGTTTCAATACCACGTAAAAATATATATGAAACAGTTTTACTCACGTCTTAAAAGTTAAATATCGCTCGACATGTATTTTAATATGTCTGAGACGCGGGAGTTTAACATAGGACATAAGAATACTCGTTCACCACTTATTCAAATTGGAAAAGTTGTTTACTAACCGTATTTATCTGCTTAAGCACGTTCAAATTCATGTTCAAAATTCAATTGAATAAGTCCTGACCAGAACCTGTCTTGTTTCATACATAGAGTACATTAATACATATTGAACTCTCTATGGTGCATAGATTTTATTTATATTAACTAGTCTGTGGTGGAACAAGCCATTACGTAAGTTGTAAATGGGGATCATCGCACAAAATATCCCACTGGGATCCCACAATATACATGATACAAAGATCAAACACATTGTACCACCGATAGCTCTTGCCATGCTATCGCCCAAAAGGCGGACTTAATGCCATTGTGTATATTTCTGTATCATCCAACCTTTGTGTATTAAAGCATAAATATTTTTATTTTTTATTTTTACTTTATTGCACGGTACAAAATAGTAGGTACAAATGGCGGAATTAATACCATAAGGCATTTTCTACCAGTCAACCATGGGCCCAAAGAGAAACTAGCATTTGGATATATTAGTTGCACTGCCCACAATTTATCTAATATCCATATAAAAATAAATAGAGACTAATTAAGCTTATCAGATATGCTACGAGTTCACCATTTTGCTAGTTATATGGTCACGAAAAGCTTTTTAAAGTGAACTTGTTCGGGGTTTGGTTGATCTTGGAGAAAGGCTATTCCAGAGGCGGGCCACGTGGATGGTAAACGAACATACAACCCCTATCGATTTACAAAAACATAATATTAGAGAAAATATAGTTTTTACTCAAAAGGCACAATTCGATAAGTTTAATAGAACACAATAAAAGGAAGGGAACCATTTTTAAATCGCGAATTCACATGATAATATGAGTTTACAAACAACGTCGTCTGCTTGTCACGATTATTATACGACTGACGTTATCTTGAGAGAAGACAAACTTTTGTATGCAAAGATATTTATATATACACTGAAATATTTGAATTTCAGGGTTCGTTAAACGTGAACTTATATTAGGTGCCAGACAAGGACTACAGTAAAAACTTCAAATCTAAAGTAATTAGACACTTACTTCCTAAACAAGGTGAGGACGAGAGGGAAGATTGTTGATTAATATTATACAATTTATATCAAAAAAAATCGACCGGAAACCTGTCAGTAGATCGAATTTAACCGGACTGGCAGGGACTGACCAAGCTTATTAAAAGAGATCAAATTCTATACAATACTACGTACCTAAGCCATCAGAAATACAATAACTACTGTATTGAATACAGAGAACACATTAGAATGATGCTGCAATTCAGGCTCTACCTTGCTCAAATAATTAGGTATTTTTGAATTAGCAGTTTCTTATTAAAATGTAATATATGCCCGTGCCTTTCCCGTCTGATTTCTGTCGAGCATGTTCGTTTTAATAAATGTTTTCTGTCTAATATCTTCGAAACTCGTTCTTAAGTCAGTAAACCCTACTCCAAAAACGTAAAGTATCGACTTGTTGCAAAAGCTCCGCGAGCTAGAGGTAAAAGGGAGGAAAGAGGTAGGGCGGTGGATTCGTGAATGCCCCAGGTCGCAGGTGTTTGTGGGCCGAATTTCATTTTCATTTTTCATTTCATTTCATTAGCCAGGAAGTGAGATTTTCTCCCCGCATAGCGGACAGAAAATCCCACTTACGGCCTAGGGTGACATAAAGATATTATTAGTTGTTACGACATGTTATTGAGTGGTTAAGTGATTGCACGAGCCCTTCCCACGTCTCACGCACGTAAAGAACTAGGTCGGCCCTGCGACTACGCGTGCATAGATATTCAAGTTTACCGTACAAACTTTTTTTATAACCTATTCCTAAAAGAAACGCGGTGTTCCAATGTTTCAGCCTCTCACCTCGAGTGTTTTTAAAACTGTGCGTTACTTGTCAATCATTAATCTATTAATCTATTTAACATTGTTAATTATTTAACATTGTTAATCATTTAACATTGTTAATTATTTAAAATTGTTAATTATTTAACATTGTTAATTAGATAAATGGATTAAGGATTGGAGTAGCAATTCGACAAGCCTTTCCCCATTTTATTTAAACATACCTAGCTTTATCATGACCACAGAACCGACATACCTGCATTGATTTTTGCTCTACGTCATTTTATATGAGATTATCTCATGGCGCAGGTATACTTTGCTTACGCCAGTTATTTCCACTTAAGCGATAGAATATTGTATTTTATAATATTAGTATGTAACTGCGATAGGGAAGAATGGAGGAAGAAAACATGCTGCGCCGACCCCAAATAAATTGGATAAGGGTAAGGGAATGATGATATACTTCACTGCGATCTTAATGAGAAATTAAAACACCATAATCATAACAGTAACTTCGAATAGATTACATCTCTAAAATTGACATATGGTGAGTTCTCCGACATATAAGATAGTATAAAGAGAAAAAAAAAACAGTTTTGATTGCGGAACCCCGATTTAATATCTTCAATCTAAAACAAATCAAGCTAAACATATAAATTTGGGTTGTTATCTTTATTGTCTGATATATTATATAATATGTAATTACACCCAAAATGTTTGCGAGATAACTTTAGAATAATGTTTTCGAGGTAACGACGCTTACATCAATCTTTTGTTCTTGGCTTAACATTTTCGTCATGATTCATAGCATCTTATATTTGAGAAATGAAAATGAGGCCTAAGATAAAGCATGTGTGCTTACAATAATATACATTATACCAACTCTCGATTCGAAGATGGTGTAAAAAAATACAAGCCTTGAATGGTTTGCTTGGCCCGGGAAATGGGGAGCGTAGGATGCACATAATTTTATTTGAAATAATTTTCGCCGATATAACGCCCATTCGATATATAATTACCAATTAATATGACGCTTAATATATTATGATTGTCTAGTGCCCACCCCAGGATTTTGGGTTACCGATAGGAATTCATGACTTCAACTCATAGGCCATGGCCAGGCCGTGGCCAGGCCCCACCCAGGCCCCACCTGAAAAGTAATCTAAGATACGCCAATGTATATTATATCTAATAACTTTTGAATATAACGTACTTACTTTAAGTACTTATAATGAAATATGATATAGGTATATATATATGAAATTTATTTTTATTGAAACTTGGAACATAAAACATCATGAGATATCTAGCGAGCCCCAAACTAGGTTGAAACTGTATCTTCGGACCCTGTGAAACAAATTGCTACTGGAAAGTAGGTTAAGTTAAAAATATTGCTAATTTTATTATGACGAATATTAATTTGTAATTAAATCATTTACCACTTGATTTAAATAAATAAATAAATATTTGTTTATTCATGCATTAACCCATTGATGAAATGAGAATTTAACAAAATGATTTTTATAATCATTATTATACATAATGAAAATCGATATTTTTTGAATAATAAGTACTAAACGTTCATTATATAAAATGATTCATAACATTAAAAATTATATCAAATGTTGTTATACATTTTGTACAATTATTTACATTTAAATGTATGGTTTTCCCTGTAAATTAAGCTGAGTCGGCGTGGTTTGTATTTAAGAAGTATGTTCAATGTTTTCACTCGAAGTCGAAGTAAAAGTTGGAGAGAATGGAGAGTATAGTAGAGACGTAGAACTTTCCTCAAAAAGGTTGCCGATGGTTATTTCATTAGGCTCATTCTCATCGCACGATGTTGATGGACGTGGGTCAAATGTTGGTTGTGATTTCTGCTTTGAGGATATTTTAATTCCTCCAATATAACCTTCGATAGATATTGTATTTAATTTGGATTGACTCCTCTATATACTTAGCCTTCAGCTTTAATTCTTCTTCACTGATTACATATTTTGTCCGTAATTTATAAAGTGACACAATTAATTGGTCTAATTGGTGATTACAATTCAAGCTATAATACGAGTGAGACATCTAATCATTCAAAATTCTAATAGAAAAAAATGTACCTTGATTTTTTCTTTATTTTTGTAAAGTGACGCTTTAAATGCTTGCATATTTAGCCAACAGATTCAAACTTGAATACTATTTTATTTAAGACTCATATGGACTTATGCATGATAAAATTAATTCATTTTTAATATTATTAAATAAATTCGTATATCGTACCAAGTAATTAATCGTGTTCCATGAAATAAAATCGTTTATTTTTATATTCTTGAGCAGTTGTAATTTTGAGGTTATTTCACGCACCAAAAAGTTTGTATGCCGATCACTGAAAATAGCTATAAACCTCCATTCACCAACATCGTGATTGGCTGTTTAGGGGTTTTCAAAGTAAATTAAAACAAGCAGAGACTAAAGTATCATTTTAAGAACATGAGAAGTGAAAATATTATTTAAGAAACAAATGAGTGCTTCGTACATTAAGAAACACGCGCGGTGCACGGACATTAAAAAAATCACATTAATTCGCATTATACTTTGTTCCTTACGTAATAGATCTGATGCATTTGAATTCTACAACATATACTGTAGTTGTACGCCGTAGCATATCTCAAAAGCTTTGAGAATATTTTAGCAATACATTACAGATAGACAGATAAATAAAGTCGATATCAGTAATGTGGCGTCAAAGAAATACCTGGGCAAGCCGGAGCAGAACTGGCTCACTTCATTCCTAATAACAATATTAACAATAGAGAAGGCTCTTTCAGGCATTCTAAAATAAGCAAGCTAGTGGGAATCAGAAACTACAGTGGGTATAGTGAAGTTTACCTCAGTCAAAGGTATGCAGTCAAAATCACGCCTGGTGCGTGCACCTCGCATCGCGAACGGGACACAAACTGCATTTGTTCTAATTGAGTGTGAACCCTAATTAATCACAGTAATCAACTCATCTCATCATGCAGTATGATGCTCATTTAGTCTGTTATAGTCTGTTAAATTGCACTGGATGAATGCTTCAATCGGTGACACAGCAAGTACAGGCAATAGAATTTATCGATCGATCCCATAAGATCACCACAGTTCTTGTATCCCACGAGCGCGGGTCGCCCTTAATTGTATGGGACTACATGTGTATTTTGTCTCCTTGAGTGAGCTCCGAAAAGTACTGACCCAGACTAAATTTCACCTCGCAGCGACTACTTTTTATAGGGTCCTGGAGCCGAACTCTATATGTCAAAGCCAAGAAAGATGGTCCACCTACCCTACATTTTTCTTCTTTTTAAGTTGCTGAATAAATCGTATTTAGTAAGTGTAATGTCTTGATGCTAATAAAAGATGGTGCTGGTTGAGGAACGCATTTATTTTACTTCTCTTATTATTATATTACAGGCACTTCTTACTTCTAGCTGGACCAGGAAGAGAGAGATACATTGTTATTCTTTTTTAATTTAGTTTCCTGTTACAGGCCAAGCCCGCTATAACTCGGGAACCAATAATCGAAACATCAAAGTAGATACCAATTTCAGCCAAATAGTTATGTATTAAAATCTATAAAAATATAATTTCTGTTGCAAGGTAGAAAGTGCTAACATTCTCAAATCACCAAATAAAAGCGCTGAAACATTTTGATTTTTGATAACGTTAATACCTTTTTTCTTTACCATAACAATGCTTAGGTAAATTTACAAAATAAACTATGTACATTTATGGAATGAACTAATGCTGTCAATTTGTAATTGTGATTTGATTTAATGAGAAGGAATAATAAGCCTCCAAGCGTCACTGCAATGTTATCGCACGGCGTCGTCGCATTACATTAATCTACTATGCTGTATTTTTATTATACGTCGATTCACGAGAGCTGAATGAATTGACCGAAAGTAATGTCACTTGTCACTGTGAGTGGCAGTGTGAGTGCCGTTCTTATACAGGGGCCTCCTAATATATTGTAAACATGTACCTAATACGTTTTCGTTATTCAAGAAAAAATAATTATATTACTATAATCTGCACCAAATATTATGTTAATCCTTTTAGTAATTATTATTTAAGGTCTTTTGTAAATAAAACTTATATTTATTTTACATAAAACTTATATTTATTAAAGATTTATTATATTACATTCGTGGTCAAAGTACACCTAAGCTTAAATGTCTCTGCTAATACTTTTATGTCTCGTCCCGAATGTATTTCTTTCTTTCTCTTTCTAAATATCTTCAATGATCGGTGGCGTGGTAGGCACGGCAGCATACTTAGGTGTTCTTGGAGTCCAAAGGTTTCATATTTTGAAATAATGAAATAATGATTTTTGTTCTGCAAGTAGGCCACAAGGGCACTTTTAAATGTCCGAGTCTACCGGCATTTCACAAGGGGAGACATTTTGGCGGGTATGCTAGATTCTCTAAAACACAACTGTCATAATCAGTTTTTGCATCAACCTACGAGTATATTTAATAATTATGTGATGGACTTGCACATAGACATTTATCATTCACTTGTTCAATTCATTCGTGCTGCCTCTCGTGACTCGACTTGTACTAGAAGGTGCCTGAAACTTCGTGTATTTTTTTTTCTTTATAGTTTTATTATTGTTTTATATAGTATTTGACATAATATCGAGGCTTATATTAGCCGTATTGAAAGTAAGTGAAAAAGACTGCGTCTTTGTTATTAGGTTGCCATGGTCGCGCCAGTGCAGTGCTGCGCGCGGCTAGTTAGGTGACGATGTTTCGTTATCGACACCATGGTCAGGTAAAAAGTATTCTTTAACCATTTGTGGATTTCCAGCTATTCCTGTACTAAAATGGATTAAAATCTGTCCAGCCGTTTCGGCGTGATGAGCGGACAAAGAAACGTTTACCACCAAATGTCGCTGTGCGATCGTTTTAGTCCAGTTTGGTTACACCCAGAAAAATCTATTTGCATATAACTGCTGAGGTCTACATCAAGAAGACGTAACGATAAATTAAAGAAATTAGGTGATCTACTTTTAAATGCTAAGCAATATAGGGCGCCGGCAGCAAGAAACAGACGTGAAACCAGTTATGGTATCATTTTCTGTTAACCAAAATAATTTACCTACAACAACTAAATAATTGGCTAAAAGAAAAAGTACTACGACGGATTCCACGTTCAATATTGCCACCGTCATCGTAATGTGTTATGTTATGTACGTATGTTTCAGTAATGAAACGTATTTAAAATATTTATTTATACGTGCATTTACTATAACTATATGACGCGAAATTAATCTTCCTGTTAGTTTTTAGCGCTAAGCATCCTTCAGAGGGTTTCAGAGGATTCAAGGTTTTACACACACACACACACTACACACACACACTTAGATTATAAGTTTCAATTTGACTCCCATTAATTTCTAAGGTTTCCAATGTCCTAACCCAGTAGTACCTAAGGGACGTTTGAGTCTCCTCTGTTTTATTATTTTTTTCTTGCTTGTTATTCTTTAAATGAAATTTCAAAATGTTGGCTACCGGTGAGCCAAAAATTGCTAATAAGTTTAAACTGTTCCAGAGACCCTTATAATTCACCTTAAAATACAAGAAGTTCCTTCTCAAGTCTCCAAGTCTCCTTCAATTTCACAGCAATTTCGATCATCAGCGCCTTAGAGCTCACCTTGGAATCCAGGAAGTTGTTGATACTGGAGTCCGAACTGCCACTGCTGCATCGTAGACTATCGTCACTGTTACTGTTGCAGAGGCCCCCCTCGGCCTCGCTGCTCTTGCTGATGTCTGAGTCCGACTCGATCCAAAGCGGTGATACGTATTTAAACTTATGGGCAATCGCGTTGAATTTCGATTCGTTATTCATTTTTTCTGACTTTAATTATCGATTTTTCTACGGCAATTATTTGTATAAACAAACTGTTGTCGATTTTAAGGAAAAGGAACGTTATTTTGAACTTTCCTGTGTGTAAATGACTTACACTTGCTTTGTGAATGCTTTATTGTAGTTTTAGGTCACATGGCTTGGACGGGACTGGTCTTAAGATTCACGGGCAACCGTTTGATTTAATGTAGGCAAATAGGACATAAGAGAGGGGACTGCCAACTGCGGGTCTCAACGGCTATTTTAGTATCGCCACGGTTAAAGTTAAACGTAAGAATTACGTAGTAAGTCTCTATGAAAAAACTATTGTATACTATATATTAATATAATGTATGTATCGAAATAGAAAATACATTTATTTAATGTAAAAAATAATCGTAAAGAAGGGATAACTTAATACAAATAACATTAATCGAAGTTCACTCTTCGATTCTGCCGGCCGTGCTATTGCCCTGGACTGAACAGGTAATTTGTGCCTATACCCTGGTCGCTGGACGATCTCTGAGATACTTCACTAAATTTAATATATTACTAATAATATTGCGTGTAGTTTTTAAACTAAAAAATGTTTTTTTTTATGAAAATGTTGGTATAGGTTCACAAAAGGTTTGTTGATGTGTCATAGACGCCATTTCAACTTTTTGAAACAGTATGTCGAATGAAGTGTCCTAGGGATCATCACCGCCGAGGCAAACCCAAAATAGCCAATTTATGATGCAAGTATCTTGATACCTTGACGATTTCCTGTCACTATCCAAAAATGGCATATAAGACAAGTAGGTAATTGAATATTGCATAAATCACCCACTCCAGTTTGTACAGTAAAAACTGCTTCTTAGGTTATTGCGAAACGATAATTATAGACAAAATAGGGTACAATCAGCTAGGTATCCAGTTTCTCAAGACATTAAATATCTAATATCAAAATTGAAGACAGGAATATATGAAGGGATTCACTTTTAACCCCGTTAACACAGACGGGAAATAGTGCAAGATCGGAACAATGGGCAAGTCGTGTTAGAGGCCAAGATTCTCTTAGATCTGAAAGTCGAATACTATTAGTTTCTTTAGTCCTTTATCTTGAGTGATACACTTTCACTGGTCAATTTTATATCAAACATATGTAACACTTGCGATAGGATAATTGTGGAAAACGAGCGGCATACGTTTAAGTGCCCCGCAGGACGTAGTTAAACTATTTGGGACATCACGGGAGCGGTGTGCCAATGCTAAGAAACCGATACAAGAAGGCCATGGACGATGCAACGCAACTGAATAACAAGGTTATCACACCCAATTACTGGTAAATAGCATACAAAGATTTATTTATTTGCTCCAATAAGACCGAGTGGCCAAGAGTTTCAGACGAGTCATTACTCATTACGCCCACAGTCGCAAAGGGAAAAATATAAATTTAGCAGATAGATAAATCCAGACTCCTTTCGAGCGCATATCTTACAGATATAAAAGATAGAACGGTATCTACACGGTTACAATATTGGATTAACATAGAAAGAAAATGTGTTAATATTTCTTAATCGATAAATATTCGCCCCCTGCCTGCTATACGGCCACATCTCAAAAAACCATTTTTTCGAGAAATCGCTTGTTAAAGTTTTGGCAGCGTAGTGCGTGGTAGTAAAACGGGGCTTACTCCAAGAGTTTTCGGTCAATTCATTTTAAATTTAGCTTTTTTTATTCTACATAATATAACGCTTCTCATGAATACGTCTTTTTTATAAAACGTGTATATTTTCTAAGATACGAGGCCTTTAAGATAGGTACTTGGAGTTGTGGCCGTATTGCAGAAACATTTTGTTGAAATTTTGAGATGCGTCCTAAAACCGATCAAGTATTATTGGAAAATGGTAACATAACAATTATTATGCAAACATTAAAATGATTAAAATACCTTTAGTAATCAATTTTTGTTACAGTAACAACATCACTGTAAGCGATAATCAGTGCATGCAGCTTTAATACCAACTTTCTAGATGCAGATATCATCATCATTTTGCATATAATTAATGACTATCTGGTACCTTCTCTTAAAGGCACTTGTATCTTTAATTATCGTGTTAACATGTACCATATATAACATGTACCATGTACAAGGAGGCCCCGTAGTTTTAGGTTTTAGCGTGGACTAGGTTCCCGTTGATATAAGTGTACTGTTTCCCAGAATTCTTCAACTTCTTTACAATATTACCTTTTCATAGTGCAGGATAAGCTTTTCGTTTTCTACTTTTAGGTTTAGCAATACTGGATGAAGACTGGTTCGAATCAAAGTCCCAATTTATGTGAGTCGGTATTTACAACGAATTTTTAGAAAACCTTGCACCAACATGTAGGACATGGCTCTCACAGCTCTATTTAGACATAGTCTCGAATAATATAAGTTCAACTGCATACACTGAATTCGGGTAATTCAGGGAGTTCGGGTTCTACAAAATTTTGAACAAGCCAATCTACAATCAAATTAAACCTATAGTTGACAAAATAATTCCTGTGGAGCAGGCTGGATTCCGTAGTGGTCTGAACTGCGTGGATCAGGTTTTGTCGCTCACAACACACAAAAAAACAGGCTGGGTTTCAAAGGTAAGAGAAAACCATGGCAGTCTTCATCGACCTTTCAGCTGCATTCGATACCTTATGGAGACAGGGCCTTATCTATAAGCTCATGACCGTAGTGCAGATGGTGGGACTAATCAACTCTATGCTCAGCAATAGGAAATTTATCGTCCACCTAGGAAACACCTCAGGCAAAGTCAGGAAGCTGAACAATGGACTACCGCAAGGATTGGTCCTGGTCCCGCTCCTGTTTAACCTAATAATTATATCGTGTGTGTATAGGATGAACAGAAGTGGGGTCAGGACCGATTCCGAAAACAGAGAATCGGAAATTTATGTATGGTGATGGATGACATCGCCTTCACAAACCAGGATGCCAAATTTAAACCCTCGAAGAAAGCCCTTGCTTGCGATCTGGAATGTTTTGAGTAATACTTAAAAAAATGGATACTGCAGCCCAATGCTAGTAAAACAAAAGTTGCGACATTCCATTTCTGTAAGAAAGAAGCAAATTATGAGCCAAATATATGCTTCAGAGAGACGGTGCTTAAATTAAATCCTACACCGAAGTACTTGAGTGTCACTGTAGACCGCAATCTTACCTATGCGCCACACATTAGTAAGTTAGGGAAGAAGCTACAGACGCAGAATAACATACTCCACAGATTAAGGGGAACTACTTGGGGAGCACCAGCTGACGTGCTACGCACTACCGGTCCTAGCCTAGTTTACTCCAGGGCAGAGAACTGCTTGCCAGTTTGGCTCAACAGTGCACATGTGCATCGGATAGACGTGTTAGACCAAACCATGCGATGCATGTTGGGAACCATCAAATGTACTCCTCTGGTTTGGCTGCCTGTGTTGAGTCATACAGCTCCCGCCCAGCTAAGAAGACAACAGGCACTGGTCCACGAAGCACAAAAATTCGTGAATTGTCCCAATTTGCCATCCATGTAGAGTTCGCAAACCTGCCGCCTCATCGGTTGAAGTCGAGGCACCCACCGTACAATAGAAGAACTTATAATTGTATAATATGAATGACTGTACCTACATAATATGCCATACGAATAAATAAAATAAATAATAAGTAGGTACTATCGGTACCCACTGTTGTGAAACAATCAAAATGACGTTTATTTCGCTTATTTTAAAGGGATTCATCATAATAACACTAGAATTTACGTTATTCTTATAGGACGCAACTCAAAAAAAAATTTATAAATGTATGCTATACAGCCACAACTGGCAAGTGGCTGTCTTGCAGGGAGTCAACTGACAATTTTTGGTCAGATCCATAAGGCCACTTGTGGAAAAAAGGCTTTTAAGGACACTTTTTCTTATGGCTCTCGAAATAAGGTCATAAATTAAACTATCCTGACTACGAATCTGCAAAAATCCAAAAAAATTTTTTTTTTGAGATGTGGCCGTATAGCAGGCTGGGGGCGAATATAATGAATCTATGTACATATTCAGTGTTGCATGAAATTTTTGAATCGCCCCTTAATTCATATGTTTAAATACACAATATCGTCCTGACCCAAAATTTTAGTCAGTAAGTAACACGTAAATAACACATAAATAGTTATTTGTTATGCAAGGCTGCAAAATTGTTATTTGGCGCGAGTGTTGAAATTGAAAGCTGAGCGAGCGAAGGAATCTAAGGTTCAAAGATAGATTCCTGAGCGTAGCGAGGCTTTCAAGACACGAGAAGCTAAATAATTTTGCAGCCATGCGGAACACACAACTTTTCACCTCACTACAGCGAGGAAAATGCAAGATTCAAGAAAAACAATTAAAACATATAAATAATCATATTTAATTTTGCCTTCTATTTAACACATCAAATTTAAAACATAACACACTCAAATCCAAACCAAATAAATACGAGAGAAGCACACATAGTAAAAATTAAAAGTAATATGGCCGTAATTTGTATTATCCTCCTGTATATTTTATCGTTGAGTTTTTCTTAAGCACTGTTATATTATATTTGTATTTGAAACTACTTGACACATTCGTTGTGAATGTGGGAGAATGGCATTCTGGGAAGGATTAGTTGGCCACTCGGAAGTATTTTCCATAACACTTGCTTTGGAAGTTATTTGATGATGGGATCCGAACAAGATTATTGCGGCTTTATCTTCTTTAAAAATTGGGCAAGTGCGAGTCCGACTCGCGCATGAAGGGTTCCGTACCTATATATATGTATATATAGGTATAACAAGTTTGTTGTATGGGAGCCCCCCTTAAATATTTATTTTATTTCTTTTTTAGTATTTGTTGTTATAGCGGCAACAGAAATACATCATCTGTGAAAATTTCAAGTGTCTAGCTATCACCGTTCTTGAGATACAGCCTGGTGACAGACGGACGGACGGACGGACGGACGGACAGCGAAGTCTCAGTAATAGGGTCCCGTTTTTACCCTTTGGGTACGGAACCCTAAAAACGCCAATAGTTTCGGTAAATTACTTATCGTCTACAAATATTTATAACAAATCGTTTTTCGTTTTAATGCAGGTTTTTAGCATTGATTAAATAGGTACTCCAAATTGGGCTTTACGAGTACTTTCTTGTTTTTGATATTTCTATAAAGTAAGACAACAGTATGTAATTATTCTCCACAGAACAAATTAACGTTGTTTCACAGATGAATAATAGCGTTGTTTAAGTGAATTGTGAAAATTTCCAACTTTTTAATTATTTATTTTTTTCTCGGGTGCGTTCAGAAATTACACTCTTATGTTCCAACTTTTTTAACAAATAAATATTAATGTTGTGTTGTATTTAATATATTTACTAGTCAAAATATGTAAATGAAACTGAAATACTTACTATTAATATATATAAACATATTCAACATAAAATAAAGTGTAGAAAAAATAAAAACTTAAAAATCTATAACCACAAACGAGGTTTCTGGACGTGATATTGTAGATGTATTTTATTTAAAAGAAGTATTCAAACGTACATATGAGTTTAACCGGCCTGACCAGATCGCCCTTTATTAGCGAGCGTTGATTGGTTATTCGAAGATTTATCGACTGATGAAATCAGTCACGCGTTGAAGGAGTCTTAAATATAAAAAAGTTACATGCACCACAGAGAATCAAAATCGTCTTGTTCGAAATTCAAATGACTTTTGCACGCTAGCGCATAAAATAGACTTTTGCACGCAGATTTCGCTCTATAAACGAAGGTTTTCCGAGCGAGTGAGGTGAAAAAACATTTTGCACTCTCTGATTCAATGCTCACGCAACTTGTTGACCCTTTGGATACCGTTTTCTTACTAAAATTACAAGTAAACTTCCTTAATTTACTATATATAAGAAACCACGTGACACAGTTACTGCCGTTGTTTCTCGTCATTACCGTTGTTAATTTTTGTGTTAAAAAAACAAACTAAAAACATTCTGGGTAATGAGTATCTCTGTCTCAGATGGGAGTGAATCCGCTTACTTGTTAGTTTTTTGTCGGGAACCATTTATACAAATACAAATACACTTTATTGCACACCTCCAACATCAAGGAATATACAACACAACATGAGATACATTCAAACAACATTAAAAATCAATCAATCATCAATTATATTAGTCACGTGCATTATTTGCCCAAAAGTACTTGACAGAAACTAAATGTATTCTACTCACTCTTCCTTGATGCTCTCGCCTTAGTTGCTCCAATTGGTAATTTTGCAGCCCATGAGGCATAGACACTGAATTCCTTTTCAGCCTTCTAAACATCACGGGACTCTCATCACCAACGTCTTTACTTTCGTCCTTTTTATCTATATTTTCATCTTTATTTTCCGCTCTTTTTAGTTCTATTTCTTCTGGTTCTATTATTCTTACTGTAGGTGTTGATGCTCTGAAACCTGCATCAACGTGAGTACCATCTATTGGAGATATTGGACTTCCTATCTGGAACTGTGCCGATGGGCCATCGTCATCTATGAACCGAATGTCGTTTGGTGTAATATTTGCTGATAGTATTAACTCCCTGGTTTCGGGAGGCATTTCAACATAGTCATGTGGGTACGATGGTATATTTATTCGCAAATCTGGCCTCTTTCTGACGCGCATTTTGAGTTTTATGCACTGTAACTTCTGAAGAATGTAGTCTGACTAAGACTTGCTATATACACTTGGTATCAACTACTTTTATAATGCAGGCATTTGTCTTCGTTTTCCTTTCTGTCCAGTAATTAAAATTATGAAGAAATTCACGTTAAATCTCTGTTTCCATGATTATTCACTTAAATATCACATTTTTATCTTTCACTTTCACTGATATAATTTTGATTACACTTTGTGTATATATTTTTGGAATATTTATCTCACTGCTTATTTAAATATTAAACGACGTTATCATTGTTTGCTTGTTTGTCTCAACAAAGACAAATAACAGGACTGATTAGATGTTAAGCCCTGTACAGAGTTCAGTGGCTCCAGTGCATCTTCAGCAATTTCGCACAATTGTGTCTTAAAGATTGAACAATGTACAATCTACAACTGAATTTCTTTCCGGCATATCATCAAATTTGTCTTTATCACGTGAACTGATAACGGCTGACGTACTAATGATAGCAAATTATTTTTCAAAACTGATATTATTTTGTTTGATTTATCAATTTACATGTTACGCGGACTATAATGTGCATGTTTTGTTTCTGTTGCTTGTTAATCCAATCAATTAGAAGTAACCGAGTCAATTAGAAGTTCCAGTAACAAAACCGGCCAAGTGCGAGTCGGACTCGCGCACCGAGGGTTCCGTACAAACACTTTCCATCCCTAAGTGGTTAAGTTAAGTTTGCACCTGGTATGTATAGCGCCCCATATAAATTAGGTGCAAAGTTAGGTGTTAAAAAAAAACTAGTTACTAGATCTCGTTCAAAACAATTTTCATTGGTAGTTTTTATAGTAATGTACATCATTATGTTTTTTTAGATTTTTCATTTTCTTATTTTAGAAGTTAGAGGGGGGGGGGGGACCAACTTTTTTCCACTTTGGAAGCGTCTGTCACGCAAACTATTTGGTTTAGAAAAAAAATATTTTAAAAACCTCGATATCATTTTTGAAGACCTATCCATAGATAACCCACACGTATGTGTTTGATGAAAAAAAAAATTGAGTTTCAGTTCTAAGTATGGGGAGCCCCCAATATTTATTATTATTTTTTTATTTTTGCATCAAAATCTTAATGCGGTTCACAGAATACATCTACCTACCAAGTTTCAACAGTATAGCTCTTATAGTTTCGGAAAAAAATGGCTGTGACATACGGACGGACAGACAGACGGACAGACGGACAGACGGACAGACGGACAGACAGACATGACGAATCTATAAGGGTTCCGTTTTTTGCCATTTGGCTACGGAACCCTAAAAACCGAGGTCAATAACAGTTTTCCTTTTTTGACTTTATTTCGAAAGGCGTCATCATACTCAGAAAAAAAACCAAAGCGTGCTAACATTTCACTTTTGATAAATTGTTAAAAGACGTTTAAAACTCATTTTAAGTAACTTCCCGTTGGAAATTACATATAGATGATGATTCCTTATGTTTAAGTATATCAATGTGTTTTACTTTGGAATACAATGCTGGGTGTTTCGATATGACTTCCAGATTTTGAAAATCAGCCTTTGATGGTCAAGGCGCTAAATAGGACGAATAAAGAAAAATAATATTTGTGACTGTTCTTTGATCTTTTGTGATCCATACCCAAGTCATGTAGTTGAAGGTATTTAAATATACAAGTTAGGATAGAGATAAAATGCAAATAAATATTTTATTTTAACGACTACGGAGAGCCAAAAAATTCCATAATCTACTTCTACTTTCGCGCACCTTTTAGTGTGATAATTTTCAAAAAAAATCTACGTTGAATGAACCCATTAGCCACTTCCACAAGGGTCCATCATCAGGTAAATTTTATATTATTGGCTCTAAGGCAAATCTAAACATGTCTACATAGTTGGCTAGAGGATTCAGGATCATATTACCATAAGAGGTGAACAATATCTGATCTTCTTATCTTTGCATATTAAATATAGGGTAAACGTCCAAATGTTTGACATTGACACATTAATTCCAATACAAGTCAACATTTAAGAAAATAATTTCTATTACTATTAAATTTTAAAATACAAATTATTATAAAAATATTAATTATTGAATACAAATTGGAATAGGTAGTTACATTATTATTATTAATAATAAATAACAAACTGTATTTCTCCTTAATTGAGGCTGCCATCAAATTTAATGGGTAATGTTGAACATTGAAACATTTTATCATGCCAGGTATGTTTGAAAAATAGTAATAAATGGACGTGGACATAATCCACAAGGAAACTGAAATACAGCTTAAAACCAACTGATAAAGCCCGCCGACGCGTTATCGTGAGAGCAATGACCAAATACCGTAAATTTAATGTAAACCCGTTAATCCTAATCTTAGCAAACATGGTTAACACACAAACGTTGTGGTCGATTGGATTATAGCTTGATCAACTTAGCTTCAAAAAAAATTATATTTAACTAAGAGGTGCCTTTCCATTAAAAACTAATTTTTAAAAACAATTTTAGAATTTTAAAATAGTATAGATAAGAGCGTAGACATTGACAGGTAACCGTAGTTAGCAAAAAAACCAGCCAAGAGCATGTCAAGCCACGCTCAGTGTAGGGTTCCGTAGTTGCTCATCCTTCACAATAGACGGGCTTAAAACCGCTGTTTTAAGCCCGAGGTTTAAGTTACAAGAAATATTTCAAGCTCTATAAAACCTTTACCTATTACCTATTACCTTCTGGAAGTCAACTTACGTCCTTTTGAAGAAAATTATGAAATTTTGCGATAACTCAAAAACGGCTCGACTGATTTTGTTCAATATAGTTTTCATTGAAAGTACTTATAAGGCCTCATTTCCATGAAATTTTCCATAATTTTTTGACCTGTGGTAGAAAGGTTAGAGGGGGGGGGGACGCAATTTTTTTTTTTTCAGAGCGAATATTTACAAAACTGCTGACTTTATCAAAAAATTATGTTTGGAGACCCCTATTATTTTTAAAAGACCTATTCAACGACAACCCAAACACTAGTGTTGAAACGAAAAAAAAAATTCACCCCCATCTTAGGTGTTCGAGAGGTACCCGAAAAACACATTTTTCTTTAGTTTTTATTTTACCGTTTTGTCGGTGTGATACATACACATACTCATAACAAATTTCAGTTTTCTAGTACTAATGATCACGGAGCTAAGCCGCGACGGACAGACGGACAGACGGACATGGCGAAACTATAAGGGTTCCTAGTTGACTACGAAACCCTAAAAAATCGAGTGAGTAAAGAGATTAATATTATTTTGGCTTCCTCTAAAATGCTATCAGAATGTACCTACTGTGCTAAGTATATTATGAGTGTTATCCAATTGTTGTTGGTTAATTTGGTACTATTAATACTACTATTTTCAGGAAACACAAATCATTGACAGAATCTATATATATATTACGCGAGGCCGATTTTTGTACATCCCATCAGATCTACAGTTATGGTCCGATTTTGATAAATGATATGTCATTAGATTCGTCCCATGCTGGAGATGTGCATAAAACTCTTGGATTTTGAATTTTTTCCCGAAAAAGTACTGAAAAATGGATTTGAAAAAACTACTGTGCGCTAACCACGTGACATTGACCACGTGACCTGTGATCCCTATTTTGACTTAAGATGACCAAATAATAATAAGCATGATTTGCTCACAAACCTGTAGTAAGTTGTTCAGTATGATGAAATATTATTTTTGAGTCGGCAACATAATATCCGCAACACTTAAAACATGTACGAATATGCAAAAATAATTTTACAGTTTGTTGACAATGAATGACAGTAATCATATTCTGACAACTTTTAATGTATTTTTTATTGGGGGCTATAATGTCAATGATCTAAATTGCCAGGTTGTTTTTCTTTTTAAAATGTTGATATGGAAACTTTTTTCGCATGTTAAAAATGTGGAGGAAAAAGCCGGTTAAGTGCGAGTTGGACTGGTGCTCGCAAGACCAGAAAAACTGACCGTCTCTCAAGAATAGATTATTTTTATAAGCGAGTTTTACAATAAATCAAAGCAGAAAAAATGTAGTAAGTACAACTCAACGTCATTCAAATAAGTAAATTTATGATAGATTATTTTAAATATGATTATATAAGTCCATCAAAAAAGAAACCAAAGCAAATAGCATGAGTTATGGTAAATTAAATAGTATTTTACTAGAAAAAACTAAGTCCTTCCGCTTGAATGTCGACGGGATGGGAAATGTGGTCGAGTTGAGAATATGGACGAGTTGACAATGTAGCTAAGTTGGGAATTTATCTACATTGGTAATATGGATGAGTTGGTAAAATGGACGAGTTGGAAATGAGGTCGAGTTGAGAATATGGACGACTTGACAAAGTAGCTTAGTTGGGAATGTATCTACATTGGCAATATGGATGAGTTGGTAAAATGGACGAGTTGGAAATGTGGTCGAGTTGAGAATATGGACGAGTTGGCAATGAAGACGACTTGGTAATACGGACAAGTTGGTGATATGGAAGATTTGGCAATAAAGACGAGCTGATAATAAGGACAAGTTGGTATTGTAGACGAGTTGGGTGTATCGTCGAGTTGGGAATATGGACGAGTTGGAAATGTGGATGAGTTGGCAATGTGGATGAGTTGGTAAAATTGACAAGTTGGGAACATGGAAAAGTGGGCAGTTTTTTTTTATGTCATAGGGTGAAAACGAGCAAACGAATCGCCTGATGGAAACCGATTACCGTCGCCCATAGACACCTGCACACCTGTGGACGAGTTCGCATTATGGACGAGTTGGCAATGAAGACGAGTTGGTAATACGGACAAGTTGGTAATATGGACGAGTTGTCAATGTGAATGAGTTGGGAATATGGAAGAGTTGGGAATGTGGATGAGTTGGCAAAATGAACAAGTTGGGAACACGGACGAGTGGGCAATGAAGACGACTTGGTAATACGGACGAGTTGAGAATATGGACGAGTTGGGAATGTGGATGAGTTGGCAAAATGAACAAGTTGGGAATATGGACGAGTTGGCAATAAAGACGGGCTGATAATAAGGACGAGTTTCTATAGACGAGTTGGGTGTATCGTCGAGTTGGGAATATGGACGAGTTGGAAATGTGGACGACTTGGAATTGTGGACGAGTTGGGCCTATGGACAAGTTGGAAATGTGGACCAGTTGTATTTGTGGACGAGTTAGCAATATGGACGAGTTGGCATTGTTGATGAGTTGGAAATGAATGCGAGTTGGCAATGTAGATGAGTTGGGTGTATGGACGAGTTGGTAATGTGGACGACTTGGCATTGTGGACGAGGTGGGAATACGGATAGGTTGGAAATGTGGACGAGTTGGCATTGTGGACGAGCTATTATAAATGAATACATAAACAGTTACGCACTACATGATTTCCTTTTTAAAACCTGCGTAGTGAGTGCCCAAATCTGTCGTTTCGATTCATGTGCTTTTTCTGGAAATTGATAGAAATCGATCAAATCGATAAATTCTTCTTTCCTGAAGAAAGAACAACAAATTAAAATTCTACCAATCTTCGGTCCTATGAAAATATGTCAATATTTTTTTCAAGATATGGGATTATTTTTATGAATTAAATTTTTCCATAAAAAATAATATACATTTTATTTGTGGAACAGATCAGCAGATCACATGTCATTAATGCACAAGTTATTTTTACAAAAGAGTTGAAAAAGTTGTCACGATGAAACTGGCAGTTGGCTATCAGGCCTAGCTCTAGCCTGGCATGTTTCAACGTTTTTAAAACATTATTTTAACGTGTTTTTTTACAGTATTTATTCTTCGTTCGCCAAAAACTTCTTTTCGATAAAGTAGTTATTTTCTGTAACACTACCGGATTTCCATATTCTAGCGGCGGTTCGACGCCGCAACGGGCCTCTAGTAATATATATTAGCAATGATACGTAAAAACGAATTGACATAACAGAAGTCATATCAAAACCAAAGAGGACGTGCCCCTACACTACTTTTGGCCCACCGAGGATTCCGTACAAATTTCTTCTGTTGCTTAGGCCCAATTAATGATCGATTTGGCACTTTAAATAAAGACAATATTTCTTATGATTTAATTATAGATGTGGTTTCAGATTTTTCCCTATACTTGTAGTATAAGACGGTATTACTTGTAGTAGGGTAGGCCACGATGCTAACTCGGGATTCACTCGAGCGTCATAGAGACCTATTGGGTTGCGAAGCTTAGATGATAAAAAGAAAAAAATGTCACATAAGATATACCTTTTTATCGGTGGGGGGAGCGGCTACAGAGTTTCAAAAATGTAAAAAAAAAACTGTTGCATGGACATACTCGAGCGCGTCAGATATTGATAGCATCCATGTCCTACACATTTTTAAAGATGTACGTATGTTAAACTGATTGTTTCCATGATGGGGTTGGTCGTACTTGAGGGTTGAAAATGAAAAAAAAATAATTTTTATCGGGCGCGTCAGTTTTTCTAAGGGGATGTTAAGTGAACCTAAAAAAAAGCTCTTATATAATAATCTGACGATTTAGATGTGACGCAAACTCGCAGTCATTATTAGAATGTGCAAAAAAAATTCGCTATTTTGAAATACTCAAGCGCGTCAGATTAAGATATACCTATATGGTTCATCTTGATGCCCTAGACGTGCTGTCTCATAATCTGACGATTATCTGGCGGGGTTCGCCTAATCTGACAATAGAAAAAATTAACAGGAACTTGTGACTCAGAGCACTCTCCAGAAACAGGAAAATATGACTCGGAGCACTCCCCAGAAGCAGGGGCATGTGATTCGGAGCTATTCCCAGAAACTTCCGATGCACTGTCATATTCCATAATACTTTGCCGCTGTTGTAAATACTTAAAGACTCGCGGTATTTTTATTGCTATAAATAATTTATAGCTCTGTGCGTGATTTACTTCATTTAATGAAGATTCTCTCGAAAGTTCAAGGTTATCGTATGTTGTTCGGGATTTTCGGAGAACCGGTTCGCTCCGACTATATTCTAAAATATTTACACATTTTTGTTCTGTTTCTAATGTAAATTTAATTGTTTTTAGTAAAGTAGTTTTACCACAAAATACACACTTTATATTAATATCACTCATAGTACAGCTGCCGGGAAACTTTTAGAGCATAATCTTGACTGTGCAGTAGCCGATTTACGTACAAATGTACATGCGCAAATCCGCCATTTTTGTTCTAAAAGTTGCCGGCAACTATAAATATTTAATAACTTTAGTGTTCTAAACAACATGATCAGCTGTTATGGCGTCATGGCAACAGAAACCAGAGTGGAATACAGGCATCACGTAACTGAACGCATTAAACTTTACGATGATTTTTTGTTACTTCGGCTAGTGGAAATCGTCAGATTATATATTTTCCGTTATCATAGATTCATTCCCTTTTAAATAAAAAAAAAATTAGCCACGCTCGAGAATGTCGAGATCAAGTTTTTTTTTTACAACTTTGTAGCCCTCCGCCTTCTTTACGTCACCTTTAAATTGTCAGATTAGAAGAATATACACGTTTTAGCATGTAACTAACTCACCCTACCTCAATCTGACGCGCTCGAGAATTTCAGATGAACAATTTTTTTTTACTAATCTGATGAATATACTTGACGGGCGGCCATACATATGAGGCTCATATTTGGTGGAAGTACTTAACTGGGTACAAGGTCAAATAAGGCCTAGTTTCCTCTCTGGGTTGGAAGGTCAGATGGCAGTCGCTTGCGTAAAAACTAGTGCCTACGCCACATCTTGGGATTTAGGTAGCCGACCCCAATTGAGAATTCATTCTCAAAAAATGGGACAAAGGCTAGGAGGATGATGATGACTTAACTGGGTACAAGGTATCCCATATTAATCTGCCGCGCTTTAGGTACTCCCGAAATCCCCTCTTCGGCTCTCCTACTATTGCCAAATTTCATAATTCTAGGTCAACGGAACTGTATTTTCTACGTTAACTTAGAAGTTTGCTTTTTCCTAAGACCTACGATGATTCTTAATCGGTGATCAGGAGTAGAAAATATGAATATCCAGCCAAAATTAAACTTAATAGGCGAAGTCTCACGCAATTACCTCACTGGTTAATTAATTAAAAGTTAAAACATAATAAAAACTAATAACAATAACTAATAGATGGTCATCCTACATAAATTATTGAAGTACGATACCTACGTCAAGTGCCATCGCTTTGGTGGGAAATTTGACAGATCTTAAGACGCCTTATTCCTTTTAAATTATTTTTTCATAATGACAACTATATATTGATAATTTCAACCAACTTTTTGAAATGAATTATACTTTTCCCCGAGTTCTGGGTAGTAACATAGCTATTTCATGCTTTCATTGCGTGCAGTCGAAAATAAGTTGAAAAAACGAATTTTCCGCGTGAATATTGTCAATTTCGAGTAGTTTTCGAAACAAAAATTATCAATGAAAAATTCAAACCATAGGTTTCCAATAGCCCTGTTCTAGGTACTAACATCAATAATATGTTAAGAAACATGTTTGATCATAGAGAAAAAAATCTTAAACAATCAGCATTTTAAAATAAGGCCTTTTAAGTAAATAATAACTTTTCTATTAATCCAGTGGATAAAAGGGACCTTACAAACGGTCCGGTAATTTTGAATTTTTGATATGTTGTCTAGGATGGTTAGTGAGTGTTTAACATGCAAAATTCACAATTCACCCCCTCCGCGCCCCTCGCCATATTGAAACAACCGGTAATTTTTTTCAGATTTTTGCTTATACCTTCGTTTAGAAACATTTTAGCTAGAAAAAAGCTTAGACAATTTAAAGTTTGATTAATCAATCAAACTATAAATTCTCTTTATTCATTTCCTGTCTTAGGCTAGGTCTGTACAATATATGTATATAAAAAGTAAGATACAACTAGGTCGATGCAGATAGTCAGCCACCGGCTAAGCTTGCACCATAGATTGGAGCGGTTTTTTTTTTTTTTTCGGAATTTTCTCTTCGTCACGACCAAGCGAAATTTAATTTGTGCATTTTAAAACAAAAATTTCTAAAATCGGTTGAGAACTCGCTGAGATCTGCGCATTGTTACAAAGTCCATTCGAGTCGATCCATGGGAGCTTCGCTCCAACTAGGTCGATGCAGAGTCAGCCACCGGCTAAGCTTGCACCATAGATTGGAGCGGAGTTTTTTTTTTTTCGAAATTTTATCTTCGTCACGACCTAGCGAAATTTAATTTGTGCATTTTAAAACAAAAATTTCTAAAATCGGTTGAGAACTCGCTGAGATCTGCGCATTGTTACGAAGTCCATTCGAGTCGATCCATGGGAGCTTCGCTTGCTTCGCTCGCTCCGCTCCAACTAGGTCGATGCAGAGTCAGCCACCGGCTAAGCTTGCACCATAGATTGGAGCGGAGTTTTTTTTTTTTTCGAAATTTTCTCTTCGTCACGACCTAGCGAAATTTAATTTGTGCATTTTAAAACAAAAATTTCTGAAATCGGTTAAGAACTCGCTGAGATCTGCGCATTGTTACAAAGTCCATTCGAGTCGATCCATGGGAGCTTCGCTCGCTTCGCTCGCTCCGCTCCAATAAAGAAATTACAAAATATAAACACATTATAAAAAAGTAAAAACCTAACCTAGGGTGCCGCCGGCAGCGGGGCAGGGCCCAGGCTACCGGTGGTTAGGGCTGCAGAGAGAGGAACCTCCTGACAATGCGCGCCGTGTCCAGGAGTACCGCCTTCTGTATCTGGCCCTTGATCCAGCCATCTAGCGAGAGTCTCTTCTTCTTCTAAGATGTTTGTCGAGACTCTTCGCTATAAGACCGTTCGCCGAAACATTATTATTATTATTATTATTAAACTGTGGGTGGGAATTAGTACGTTTGGATGAATTTGGTGGAACAATTCTGAGTTCGTCTTGAGCTGTTCGTTTGTATTGACAAACGTATAATAACGTTACGGTCGTTGTTTGAGTACGGATATGGTGGAGGCATGTTTTTTGTAATATTTTTAGTAATTTTCTTATCTCATACAATATGTACGACTTTGTTTATGAAATGTCAATGACAAGTTATAACTCGTAAATTGTCATTGCCATTATTAAAGAGGTTGGGTTGTAAGCTCACAGATACAGATTAGTTAGATTAGTACAGACAAGGAATTTAAGACAAAAGTGGTTTCAGAATAAAAAATATCAAAGAAAAATAAAAGTTTGTTTTCATGTAATTACGACTTCAACGTGACCGCCATCAATTACTGAGTTCGAAAAGTTGGTACCTGATCACTGGTTAAAAAATCATCGTGTATAGTTTAAATTTTAACTCAATACCTCCACGTGTTCCCTAGATAAAGGGTTCGGACAATAGATTTTGATCATCATTGTTGTGTCTCTTCCCTCTTTTATCTCTTATAATTCTTTTTTTAATCTCGTCTCGATGGCTGTGGTTTAATATTGCATATTTACTCACGTCATCCTGCGGATTCTGCAGATACTGTTGCCGTAGTACCTCCAACTCCAGGTTCTGCAGCGTCGGCATCGAAACCGAGTTCCTTCTCAAATTCACTCTCCTCTGAGCCTCGGCATCCTTCTCCATTTCTATCAACGCCGTAGATTCCTCCGCTCCGCTTGCTTTTGACGTACTAGGTGACGTGAGATCAGTCGATTGTGTACTAGGACTATTAACTCTACTGGATTTGGTCGAGTCGGGTTCTAAAGTTATGTACAGCGTGCCTTCTGGAGTGTTCACGACTATTGTGTCACTGTCGGGAGACGAGTGTACCTCTCCCAAGTCAGTTGCGTGGATCTCTTTGGTTTCTCTTCGTTTTGGTCGGATGGGTTCATCGGGTTTGACATGGTCAAGCTCTATGAAGTCGTCGGCGAACGGGATGTCTTTGTTCCTTTTTAATTCGGGGGAGTTGAGTCCTTTTGATATTTCTTGAGGCTGGCTGTCCATGTTGAATGTATTTCATACAGCAGTAATCTGGAAAGAAAAGTTGGTTCTATTAGTATTATATTATAGGTTACTCAGGCACATTTATGCAGGAATGTCTGATACTTATTTATTTATTTATTTAAACTTTATTGCACAAAATACATAAGTAAAAGTACAAATGGCGGACTTAATGCCTTTAGGCATTCTCTACCAGTTAACCACTGGGTTAAGCAGAAATATGTTGTCGGTGCAAGATCAAAGGTTACAGACAAACAGTAATACAACACAAATCAATTACCTAAAGATATATATAAGAATGTATATATAATTAATTAATTACCATAAACTTAAACGAATACTTTATATGATATACTTACATACATATATTATGTACCAAAAGTAAAATATTTCGAAGAGAGTTAGGAAGAGAGACTGTCCAAAAGATGCTTGCGCAACATGCGCTTGAAGGAGACCTTGCTCTGAGCTTGCCTGATGTTGAGTGGGAGAGCGTTCCAGAGGTGTATTGCCTGAACCGTGAAAGAATTGGACATGAAACCGGAGCGGTGAAGGGGAACTACTAGCTTAAGTCTACGAGAAGTACGGAGAGTGCATCCAGGACGAGCAGTTACAAATTGAAACTTGGATTTGAGATAATCGGGAGTGGTTGGATCAAATAAGATCGATCAAAAAAGAGAGTGCAGAGAATTCTTTGAGATCTACGTTCACGTACAGGAAGCCAGTTTAATTGACGGCGAAACTCCGAGATGTGGTCATACTTACGAAGGCCAAAAACAAACCTGATACAATTGTTTAGCATGCGTTTCAGCTTATTCAGGGAGGCCTGGGTAAGATTAGAGCAACACACATCAGCATAGTCGATGACGGGGAGGACAAGAGCTTGGACGAGAAGAGTCTTAGTGCTCACCGGGAGAAAATTCTTGAACCTGTAAAGCGATCTTAACGTGTATGTCACCCTGCGACAAACGTCAGACACCTGAGGGTCCCACATAAGGTTACTGTCAATAATCAGACCCAGATTTTTCACTTGTGACTCGATCGGTATGACCACGTCCTCGTACAGTATCGGCTTCAAGTGTTCCACATCAATTGTTGCACGCAGACGACTGCTCCCGAGCAAGATGGCCTGACACTTAGATGGATTGACAGCAATCCCAAACTTATATATATTGTTTTGTAAAAGAAAAAACACGACCACAATACAAAATGATTTTGAAAAAGTCAGCTATTATAAACTTGTAAATAATTTAATCATGAAAGGAAATATAACTCAATACCTTAGGTGTCTAGACATTTTTGAGCCGTGCGCCATCTTCAGAAAGTGTCTAGAAGCTATGACGTAGTCAATGAAATCATAATGGCTGGCATTTCGCATACAAAGTCTACCAAAATAAAATAAGTAAGGGTATGTCCAAAGTTCCAAACCAATATAAATAAATATGTTCAGCGCCGGAGGCACTCTAGGCGGGCAGGTCATTTTTGACCACCACAGAGTACATAATCAACAATCAATTAAAAAACGCATTCAAATCAGTCCACACGTTTGAAAGCTGTGATGCCACAAAAAGATAGGCAAAGAAAAACTTATAAGAATTAACTAACACTTATGGATCCTGGTAATCTGAACAAAGAATTTAATTACTTTATTATAACTTATTTTATTTTTCGAGAGAGATAAAATAACTAGCTAGCGGTAATTTTCACAAATCAACGCGGTCACTAAGAATTGACAAGTGTAGACACCAATTGTTTAAGTGTTACTGTCTTATACTGTTTGTGCTTATTTGTCGTTTGTTAGCGACTCCTTTATTTGGTCAGTGTGAGGAAGATGCACCTGACCGCTTGCGTCACTGTAGGTAAACTATGACAAATTTTACGGATACGGGAACAGCGTGGACAGCGCTTTTGACCTGAGCAGAATAAGAGTAAATAATGTGTCGATAAACCTAGGTCTAAATTCGACAGTTCTAATGACATCAATCTAAAAAATCACCATTATCGCTATATTGTCTACATTAGCTGTGTACTCTATCTACATACCTACCTACCTGCAAATGACAACTTAAATATCAATCCAAAATCAACTTTCAATTCAAGTAACAAGATCGAAAATTAAAACACAGTTTTCAATCTCACATCGCATCGTGTCTCCGGCACGATATCGCGTCGTACCACGATGCAATATGTCGTATCTTGTTAGGTATATCTTGTTTTGACACTCAGGCTCTAAGGATGCAAATATGTTACCGTTTTATGTCTAGCAGCTTTAAATGTTCCCGATATAATTAAAACTTAGCTTTACCTAAGTTAATCAATATTTTTGGAGTTTACTCCTTAAGAATCGATTTTCATATATAAGCCCGGGGTATGAAAAATATGGGGTGTAAAATCGAACGTATCTGCCGTGCTAATTTAAAAAGTCGTATCTCAGTATACGATCGGGGTAAAAATACGACTTCGTAATTTAGCAGGTTATGCGTTAAGCGTTATAGACTAAGATCCCGATATAAAATAACCTTCACCGAGATGTTTATTTGATGAAATGTATTTTATATTTAATTTAATATGTCAATAACTAGGTCGATGCAGAGTCAGCCACCGGCTAAGCTTGCACCATAAATTGGAGCGGAGTTTTTTTTCTTTTTTCGAATTTTCTCTTCGTCACGACCTAGCGAAATTTAATTTGTGCTTTTTATGACAAAAATTTCTCAAATCGGTTGAGAACTCGCTGAGATCTGCGCATTGTTACAAAATCCATTCGAGTCGATCCATGGGAGCTTCGCTCGCTTCGCTCGCTCCGCTCCAATTATATTGCATATGGGTAACCTAACAAATTTTAGTCCAGGGTATGTTTAATTAATAAAAAAAAAATTGTTTTAAACATTTCACCGGTTTGATTAATATTAGATAAATTCTATACCAATCGAAAGTATGAAGCCCATAGAATATGCAAACGTTAGGTTGCCTATTCTTTTCCCGTCACAACTATTGGGTAGCCAGGTATAAACAGGTAAATCTATACCTACTAGCATTTTGCAAAGGTCTGATTGTTGAATTGAAATTAAATAAAATTAAAGATTATTTAATTATGAATTTATCTAATAATCAAATCGGTGAAATGTAAAAAAAAAAAGTGTGTGTGTCAGCTCCGACGCACGACTGGAGTTTACTCTTCAGGCCAGGCGCGCACCACGATTTTTTTTAGTCGCGCGATAATTTTGTCGCAGAAATAAGCTTACTTATGGGTTTATGAAAATCGTGGTGCACGCACTCTCATATAAATAAACCCATAGACGCTGACGGAACAATTCTACGGGTATGGCTACGCCGGGATTAAGAGCCGTCCAGGCCGTCAAAGCATCGGAGGCGTAAGGAATGATAGCCTTGTCACCATCAAAAGATAAAATTTGAGTGACAAGGTCCACCACCCCACACGCCGAAGCCAGGAAGGCCGGGAGGCTCACATCTCGCGCGCGACGCACGCCCAAATCACCAGTTCGAATCGGCAGAGAAACCTGGTCCCATTGACCTTGGTTAAGGGAGACGTTCAGCACCTTTTCCAAACTCTCCTTCAACACGAAGTCAAAGGAGTCTGTCTGGACAGGGTGCAGCCAGGCTGGCACGGTGCACAAGAAATATGTCAGCTTAGGCACGGCAAAGCAAACTCGCAACATAACGAGGGCTACGTGAGCCGAAAGTTCATTCAACCTCTGCGCAGCCATCAGCAGAAGCAGCTTTCTCTCCTCGAAGGCTTCAGGAATGGCTTCTGGGAATATTGGGGACCCCAAGAGGTTGAAAGATCTCGCCGACAACACTTTCAGTCCGGGGAGCAGAGCACTGAATAAGGGGAAAGAATCGTGTGAGTTGGTACTGCAGGGGAAAAATTCGCATTTGCTGAAATTAATATCTAAACCCAGAGCTTTTAAACGAGGCAGGAGCATGAGGAAGTCTTGTTCCACTTCTTCAGGTTTACCACCTAGGGTACCGTCATCTAGGTACCAGATATTCAATGGGGATTTAACCTCTGAAATTACCTTTTGTATGGCCAGACAGAAAACTAAAGGGCCTAGCGGATCCCCCTGCTGTGCACCAACTTGGGAAAGAACAAGAGGACCATTGTAGAAAAGATTAGAAGCGGAAGAATATACTTGGAAAATGAAGGGGTAGAGTGATGGCACTTTATCCTTCACTTCGGACAGTAAAACATCACGCTCCACTGAGTTAAACGCGTTTTTTAAATCAATTTTAATTAATAATAATAATAATGAAATAATGAACTTTATTCTGCAAGTAGGCCACAAGGGCACTTTTACATGTCTGAGTCTACCGGCATTTCACAAGAGGAGACCACTGTTGAGAAGAAACGCCGAAAGAAACTCAACAGTCAGTCATTTTTTCAGAAAGCATAAGTACTTAACTATTACAATGATATGAACTTAACTATACGTATTAAAACGGATTCTAAGTTTTTGCTATCTACCGAAAAAGCCCGCGTAGCGTCAATTGCAGCCTCGCAGCCCAATCTTGTGCCAAACCCTAATTGGCAAGGTTGCAGATAAGCTGCCATTTCTTCTCTCACTGCACGGCATCCTAGCTTTACCGTTAAGCGGCGGAAAGCGCTGCCTATGGCAATGGGTCTTATACCACCGTCTTTTTTTGACAGCGCACATAAGGAAGCACCATAAATATAGGAGCAAACTTCAGGGTTTAATTGACCACTGAGCAAAAAATTACAAAGCTTGGCCAGATGTTCCAGGAGCCGAAAATCGGCGTCTCCCGCAGATGCAGACGTAAGCTCCTTAAGATGAACAGGGCGGATACCATCCAAACCGGCGGCCGAACTATTGTTGAAAGAGCTGAGTGCCTGCACCACTTCCTCCGGCTTAACAGTTAAGGCAGAAATAGATATGTCAGGTTCCGGTGGAAGTACCAGCGGCCGGGACGGGGCTGGATGCTTCGACTGCAGCGTAGCTAAAGTCTCAGGGCTCGACGGCGCCACGCCCTCATCCGACATAAGCACTCGCTCTGCACCTGAGATCCCCTTCATGTACTTTACGCTCAATTGTCTTCAGTATGGAGTGTGATCTCAAAGGCGTGGTCTCTGCACCGATGTTCCCACTGATATCAAAAGAAGCAGAGTTAATATTTCTCTTAACTTTCGTGGTTAAATTGCCCGTGGCCGATGCTTCAGGCGATTTGAGTGCAGAATAGGCAAAAGACAGTAAACTAAACCATTCGAGAGTGCCATTGGAGTCGATACACTTATCAATGAGGTCGCTCAATTTGGCCGCTGCCAAGTTTCGCGCCCCTTTGGGGATATGCCATAACACACGTACTGACTGCTTTAACGTAGCTAGATCACCAAAATCTAGATGAATGGGGTTGTTACCATGAGCTTGCTGTGAAACCGACAGTCTAGGGTTGGAGGGGATGACTTGGGGAAAATGTTTATGCATGTGCCCTATATGCACTTTAAGTCCATGAGGGGTAAAAGTTCGAGTTGAGTTGGGACAATGGGGACAGCGCAAGGATGAAGAAGGATCACTCATATTTATAACTAACACTTACAAATAAAAGTAAAAATACAAGCAATTATAGTAAAAAAAGATACAATTTAAAAGCCAACATCAAAAACATAACAATTTCGATTTAAACTTCATAGCTTCTTGTCGGTCGGCAAGACTCCCGTCTAGAAAATGAATGGCTCGGTTGTGTTGGATCCTTGATTTATGTATGTATTTATCCTGGAAAGTTTCACGAAATCAAAACCATTCTGCGGCTGAATGCAGGAAAATGAGAGCAGTGGTGATGGAAAAGTATTCACGCCTTCTCTATTTCTAAGCTTAAAGCTGAGTCACAATTAAAGCGGTCTCTCTCTCTACAGCAAGACGTCTTCTTCGATCTTAGCACCATACAAGCACGGCTTAAACACCAAGAAAACACGGTCTTTGCATTGCACGTTATAAAAGTTGTAATCTTGGATATCACAAAAATTCGTTAGGTTTGTTTGGGAGCTGAAACGAACACGTATCTTTTAGCCGATTGTGTGACGGGCGCTATTGTTTCAAAAGCAGCACATTTTACCCGTTAAGCGTAGATTTGATTAAATTTTATTTTATTTATAAAATTTTGTTGACACTCGACATGAAGTTGACATTGACAATTTTATAGTTTGTTTATGTGAACATAATGGTAGTTTAAAAAGTCGTATCTCAGTATACGATCGGGGTAAAAATACGACTTCTTAATTTAGCAGGTTATGCGTTAAGCGTTATAGACTAAGATCCCGATATAAAACGACCTTCACCGAGATGTTTATTTGATGAATGTATTTTATATTTAGTTTAATATGTCAATAAATATATTGCATATGGGTTACCTAACAATTTTTAGTCCAGGGTATGTTTAGTAAAAAATAAAAATATATATTTTCTTAACATTTCACCGATTTGATTATTAGATAAATTCATAATTAAATAATCTTTAATTTTATTCAGTTTCAATTCAATAATCAGACCGTTGCAAAATGCTAGTAGGTATAGATTTACCTGTTTATACCTGGCTACCCGATAGTTGTGACGGGAAAAGAATAGGTAACCTAACGTTTGCATATTCTATGGGCTTCATACTTTCGATTGGTATAGAATTTATCTAATATTAATCAAACCGGTGAAATGTTTAAAACATTTTTTTTTATTATTAATTAAACATACCCTGGACTAAAATTTGTTAGGCAACCCATATGCAATATATTTATTGACATATTAAATTGATTATAAAATACATTTCATAAAATAAACATCTCGGTGAAGGTCATTTTATATCGGGATCTTAGCCTATAACGCGTAACGCATAACCTGCTAAATTAAGAAGTCGTATTTTTACTCCGATCGTATACTGAGATACGACTTTTTAAATTAGCACGGCAGATACGTTCGATTTTATACCCCATATTTTTCATACCCCGGGCTTATATATGAAAATCGATTCTTAAGGAGTAAACTCCAAAAAATAATAATAATTTTAAACTAATCATACCCTGGACTAAAATTTGGTAGGCAACCCATATGCAATATATTTATTGACATCTTAAACTAAATATAAAATACATTTCATCAAATAAACATCTCTGTGAAGGTCATTTTATATCGGGAGCTTAGTCTATAACGCTTAACGCATAACCTGCTAAATTAAGAAGTCGTATTTTTACCCCGATCGTATACTGAGATACGACTTTTTAAATTAGCACGGCAGATACGTTCCAAAAATATAAGTATTGCGAGGATTGACGTTTGGTTGTCAAAGGCGACGGTTGAAAATTTTATCAAATTTTATTTTATTTATAAGTTAATTCAGTTTTAGAGTCCTTTTCGCTGTTTTTGCGATGAGTGAGTCAAGTCGAGGTGTGGTGAGTGATACGTCACTTTTAGAATGTGGGCAGCGGGCAGCTCCGTCGTGGCTATCGGAAGTGGAGTTTGATAATAAGGCAGGGCCGAGTCAATCGGATATTGTATCGGACGCTGAGTCCATGTCGGATGTACGGCATACAGCGGTGAAGCGTGCTTGTGGTCTGAGCGACGAAAGCTGTGGTTGTAGTGATAGTTTTATCACAATAGGCAGGAAACCTAAACGCTTGCGGGTTTTAGCAACCGCCAAAACGCAGCTGGAGCCGGACGGTGTGCCTGACAAGCTATTTGAAGTTTATATAGTGTCAAAAGAAGATTTACCGAAACGGATTGGTTTGGCAAAGTTGCTGCAATTTAAGGGTATAAAAGGAATTTTATCCGTCAAGTTTATGGGTCCACGTAAAGTTCGCATACAGTTTAACTCTAAGGATGATGCGGAGAAGCTTCTGGCTTCTCAGGAGTTTAACAATGAGACGAGACGTTCTTATTGGTCTAATATGGCATGCTGCACTTATGGAATGATAAGGCAGTTTGAGTTGGAGATTGAGGAAGACGAATTTTTAAAGAATATTGAAGGGTCTGAAGACATTTTGTCAATATGTAGACTGAACCGTTTGGATCATGATGGGCGTTGGGTTAAGGCTGAAGCTATTCGTCTGTGTTTTAAGGGAACTTCTTTACCGCCATATGTTTATGCCTACGGTTACCGATTTAAGGTAAATCAGTACACTTTCCCGGTTACCCAATGTTCAATATGTTGGAAGTTCGGTCATCTGAGCAGGTTTTGTTCTACTACTAAAGTTACTTGTCCGAAATGCGGCGGGGAGCATGCCAATTGCGAAACGACTATTTTTAGATGCATTAATTGTAAAGGCAGCCATATGGCCTGAGATAAGCCGTGCCCGGTTTTTGTGAAAGAGTAAGAAATTCGCAGGATTATGTCTGCTGAGGGATGTATATATAAACGGGCTTTTTGGTTGTATATGCAAAATAAGGAAAAAAAGGATACGGATGTTTGTAGTCAGGATGCGCCATCTGTTTTTGAGAATGACTTAAGTTTTGGAAAGTCATATAGAGATGCTGTTTTGTCGAAGCCGTTACAATCTAAAGAGTCTGAAGATTCTGTCTGTCAGGCTGAGGGCCAGCGATCAGTAAGTCAGTACAGATTAGAGAGCGAGCCACAACAAGAGGTTCGTAAGCCGCGGAAGTCAAAAAGAGTAACAGATGTGAAGAGGTCCGAGTGTCTATTGGTCAATCAGCCTACTATTGAGCGGGCTGATATGGAAGATCAAAGACGAAATAAGGACAAGATGAAGAGACGTATTACTTTTGAAAGGCTGGTTGAGAAGACGAAGGATATTTTGTTTTCTACCGATAGTTGGGAGGAGAAGTTCAAAACGCTGTTTGGAGTTGTTGTTAAGGAGATTTTGGATTTATTTAAGGATTTTTTTAAGGAAGGTGATTTTGTACTTTTGTTTTTGTCTAATGTAAATGGCTAGATGTAATACCAGATCTTTCTTGAATGTAATGTTCAATTCAATATTGGCGGAACCCTTATCGGAATCGGCTAAATTTGTATACAGTTTTTTTTATGTAAATAGTGTATACAAATTTAGTTCTTTTCGTGTACATGTTATTTTTAAGTTAACACGGTTTATGTTTTTTATTTATCTATGTCTTTTAGATGAATGATGTTGTGTATTAGGCCTGCTGGAGCTGGCATGTTCATAAAAATGATCAAAGCTCCTTAAATAATAGATTAAAAAAAAAAAGTATTGCGATACTACGGTAGAAAGGTCGTATCTTTGTATGGATTTCATAGTAAGATACGGTTTTTTTTCCGTAGCACTGCAGACTGTAGTAACTAAACTAGCCGCTCGAGGGCGCTTTACATCACGCTTCCTTATTTAGTTACTTTACTACTCATGATCTCTCCAATTTGATAAAAATGAATCGGAAGTAAATTTTCCTTGTAAAATATTGTAATTTTGCTGTATATTATACTCGTATATTAATATTATGTATGTACGTATGTACCTTCTCGTTCTTGTTTGCAGCACCCAACAGGGTACATAATGTGATACTTAAACTATTTACTAATCATTATGTGCAATAAACGTATTGAGTATTGAGTATATATTTTATAATCGTTCTTAAGGCCAGGCGCGCACCACGATTTTAGTCGCGCGATAATTTTGTCGCATAAATGCAAGATATGGGTTTATATGAGAGTGCGCGCACCACGATTTCCATAAACCCAGAAGTACGCTTATTTCTGCGACAAAATTATCGCGCGACTAAAAAAAAATCGTGGTGCGCGCCTGGCCTGAAGAGTAAACTCCAGTCGTGCGTCGGAGCTGACACACACACTTTTTTTCCTTAATTTTAGAGTTTTTCTTTTTTTAATGTATTATCTTTGAGTATTTATATGAGAGGAGGTGCCAAGCACGGGCGTTGCGATACGTAAACGACACAAAAATGTGGACATAAAAACATCGGTACGGGGGCGAGGGATGTGACAAAGTCAAAACAGCGACTCAACATTTGCAGTTAGTTTAATAGTTAGTGTTTTATTAGATATTGAATTAAATAGTTGGTATAGATGTATGTTACGTTTAAATGAAAATAATTGTTGGCTAAAATATATCTAGGTATAAGGCATTGCAAATGCATTTAGTGCTGGGCTATGAGTATATCCGTTATACAAATCATCATCATCATCAGCCTATTCTTGTTCACTGCTGGACATAGGCCTCTCCGACTGCACGCCATAGTAAGCGATCCTCGGCTACTCTCATCCAGCTTTTGCCAGCCACTCTGCACAGATCATCGCTCCACCTAGTCTGAGGGCGTCCCACACTACGTTTGCCGATCCGCGGTCTCCACTCAAGTTTTCTTGCTTTGTATGGGTAGGTATTGACTACAGCACCATGCTCGGTATATTTTGATGGCCTCATCACTCAAAAATGGCTGCTGCACAGCTTTAATCTATTTTGGTAGAGGGATAGACGTATAGTTGAATATCCTTAGAGGAAATTGGAAGTACGTATTGCCCGATTACATTAAAGCGGCGGCGTTACGCCACATTGCGGGCATCTTACAATAAACGACTTAAGTGCCGCGTAAAATGTATAAAGAAAGAAGAGATAATGAAGTTCAATTCCCAGACGTATTTCATTTCTTAACCAATATACCTAGAGGTATAACGGATAAACGATATGATATAACATGAAGGTTTTTTTAAAGCATATACGGTAGCTATATGTGGTAGGTATTATCCGCTTATTCAGTCCAACAAGGTCGGGCAGATACCGTCTGTTTACTCCGAGATTATCGTAGATTACTGCTCCCAGCCTCCGGGGCTTTGACTTCAGCACATTCGGATACTTAAAGATTTGCATGCTATTCGCGCTATTGCTTGTCCAACTATTCTCCTGTATGCAGTGAGTGGGCTGCCGTCGATGGGCTTTGGGTACAGTTGTCTAAAAAATGTGGAATAAACTGAAACAGCCAAAGCAGAGTCTTATTGACTACTTAGACCACAGGTTGATCCTGGCTGTCCCTTTGTACGGGCTCTAAGTCTCTAACTATTGAGCTGTAGGTAAAAACAGATAGAATATATCGTTGACATTTAAATATTTTACAGAGAATGTACTGTCAACGGTACAAAGTTTAAACATGATTTTTCGGTATTTTCCGCTTCATACTGTGAACCACAATATCTTGAAACTAAAAAGTACACACTTCAGAATCTTGACATTTATGTATTTCCATAATCGCTTAAATATAAGGTTAAATTGAAAGCTATGGGGACTATACAAGAAACGTGTTTTCTTGGTGTTTTGAGCGTTCAGTATCAAGTAAGTAACAACATGTCCTGCCCTTATTTGGAAGGTTTCCTTCTGCAATGGGGAAAACGAGTCTCTTAATTCAGTTATCTCGTAAAAATTAAATAATAATAAGTTTTACCTTCTTTGCGGCTACATACCTATTAAAAGTGAAATATATATATTAATATCTGTTAATGTGTTACAATTTTCTGTTAAGTCTAAATACGATCACAGTCATGATATTAATATCTACTAAGTAATCCATATTGTGTAATATAGAAATTATAATTAACTAGCTGCGCTCCGCGGTGTTACCCGCGGTCAGCTACCTCTATAGGTACCGAATTTTATCGAAATTGATCTACTAATTTGGACGTGAAGAAGTAACACATATACAAACACACTCACAAACTTTTCTTTATAATATTTGTGTGATAATAATATTAGCATGTAAATAGGATTATTTTTTCAGATCAGAGATGACGACGAGTCAGGAACGATCTCAAAGAGTTTCCGCTAACTAAAGTTGGTGCATCAAACACTAACTAACTAACTATTGTGGCGCAGTGACCCAAAGAGGATCTTGGCCTCCGAAACAAGAGAACGCCACCGGTCCCGATCCTGTGCTACTTCTTGCCAGTCATCGGCTTGAAGCTGACACATCAAACATGACATTTAAAATTAAATTTTCGCAATTCAGCAAAAATGCATATTGTCTTACCTCGGAATAATAAAGCATTGCGATCCAGCGTCCTTCCTGGAGTTGTGAGCGTTGCCTTCCATTGTATGTAAATAACTAAGCGACAATCACAAAGTATACGAATATGCTCAGCAACATTACCGCTATAATCGCATATATTATGTAATCTATGTAAAATATACACCAAAAACTATTCTCACTCGAACAGCTACCTACACAATTCCATTTCATGCTGGACACTATTAAAAAAAGAAACACTATTAAAAAGATCTACTAGCCATACAATGTATATAATTGATATTGTGTTAACAGTTCTTAATTAAAATTTAGTTTGATCAAAAGGGAAAAATAACCGAATTAAATAAATGTAAATTAAATCCAAATAAATAATCAAACAAAAATAGCAATGTTCCAAAAAAACAAGTCAATCTTTCAAAATTATTCGATATTTGAAATCAAGACTAAATAAACGTAACACTCGCTTCGGAATTCAAAGCTAAGTCACAAGACTCGCAAATTGAAACTCATCGATTAGTCGAACAGCGGTAATTAGAGTTCGATTATTCACTCACTTAGAACACACGTAACCAATTAACAATCGCTAAAACAATTTTAAAACGATTTCAGAACAAATCAGCGAGTTCGTTACAGCCTCTCATTGATAGAGACGGGCTCGAATGAGTCGAATGCCAAAACAAAACAATATTCCGCATTTAAATGTTCAATGTTCAATCATGTCTAAATGGCAACGTCACTTTGTACTCATTTATACGCTTTCGGGGCTTCCAATAAGGCTGGTTTCTGAATGTTTTCGTCTTAATTGATTTTAACAATAATCGCTAGTGACTTGTCGCTTCGGTCCAGTAAATATGGCAGCTTATTAGTTGTTTCTTTAAATACATGGTAATTAAAGTACATTACGCGGTCAGGTTGCTAATTTAAATAAATACAATCTACAAGGCTCAATCGATATCTACTAGTATATATTATTATGACAGTAAACTTTTGAATGTAATGTCGCAGAAAATAATTTCATTTTTAGGGTTCCGTAGTCAACTAGGAACGCTTATAGTTTCGAGTTTCGCCATGTCCGTCTGTCTGTCTGTCCGTCCGCGGCTAAGCTCCGTGATCATTAGTACTAGAAAGCTGAAGTTTGGTATGAGTATGTGTATGTATCAAGCCGACAAAACGGTTAAATAAAAACTAAAAAAAAAACATTTTTTCGTGTGAGTGCCATACTGTATTAAAACGTTTCGCTCAATCTAGCGTGTATAGTCGATAACTTCTAAAAGGTGATATGTAATTACAGTTACTTTGGCGTTTACGACCTTTTTATAGAGCTTGAAATCTTTCTCGTAATTTAAACCTCGGGCTTAAAACCGCTGTTTTAAGCCCGTCTATTGTGAAGGATGGGCAACTACGGAACCCTACACTGAGCGTGGCGCGACATGCTCTTGGCCGGTTTTATTATATGCCCTTTAAAATTAGTTACTTAAGACTCTATCTAATGTTACATTCGCTTCAATGTAAATTATGATGCGATAAAGTAAAAAAAAAAATCGGACGGGGACGATTTAAAAGTTTTCGCTCCAATATAAACATTAGAAATACGCTGGCAAACGTTTCTGTTTTAGTGAAAAAAATATTAATTTGGATGTAGCACATCGTTACTATCAATTCTCAATACAGTTTAATATGGCCTTAAAATGCCCGATGTCATAAAATAAGCGAAATACATAATATATTTGCCGTGTACCTAGCCAAAGCTGCGGGAAACATCCAGTTGGCTGATAAGGATTTAATAATAATTCTAGTGATGGCGAGCAACAATACTATTTCCTTCCTCATTAATACCTCACGACTTACTGATTTAGATTTAATAAACTTCAGTAATATTGTTAAGGTGAAATAATTTTACATTGCAGATACGAATATTGTATACTGAATTTATGATCACTGAATTGTTTTCCTCCTAATTTTGTGCTTATATGTATGTGGTACGCACATATAGTACAAACATATGTCTTGGCCTCCTCGTCACGTCGTCAAATTTTGGTGCTCTAGTAATAATAATATAAATAATATTTATGACAACAAATAAACAGAAAACAGGATCATGTATCTATGACTGGTTTATTCCCAGCGCGAATAACATTTTGTGGGTGTCTATTTCGGTGTGTATTTTGTCTAGTAATGTAATAAAATACCATCTTATTGTTAGAGTTAGGTGATGTCATTATTAAATATATATTTTTTTATTTCATACAGCACTCAGTGACACCTCAGAATCATCGCTGAATTAATCAGCAAATTATTTTACTAGCCTAAGTAACCATAATTATCATTAAGGTAGATTTTTTAAATAGACAGTGTCAAACCACACCATTATGTTTATAATCAACACTTGCGTCCCTCGGTAAATTATACAATGAGTAGTGGTTACTCTGGTTGTTACACTCCCGTCATGTTGGCGAGCCGTTTGATATGTTTATTCAGAAACAAAACAGAGATTGTGTTTGAAATATACAATAATAAAATTGCACTAATAATACTGTGTACTTAACTAAGATCACTTAATTATTAACAGTAGGGTAATTAACTATTACTTAACTAAACATTAACAGGTATTATTATTAGACTCGTAATAACTTTTAATTCTGTGGGTAGTTTGTTAAACAATTGAACAGCTTGATGTTTAGCAGAGTGCTTTGCTACTTTGAGTTTGGGGAAAAAACTTTGATTGTCATTTTTTGTTCGCGTTTGTAAATGCAATTCTTGTTCATCGAGAGACTGCTTTGACAAAGTTTTAACAAAATCAGTAAGCAATACAAGGACGTATAGGCAAGGAACTGTCATTAAGCCGAAATCTGTAAAATAGTTTCGACAAGAAATCCACTGGGGCATGCGCAAAATAGTTCGTATTGCCCTTTTTTGAACTACAAAGGCTCTATTAACGTTATACTTAAAACTATGTCCCCAAAGTTTAATGCTATAACGTAACTTAGACTCTAGTAACGCATAATAAACAATCCTCAGCTGATCAATAGAGAGCTCATCCCTAAGGCTCTTCAAAGCATAACAAGCCGAAGAAATGGAGTGTTCGACTGCCTCAAGTTCGTCTTTCCAGTTGATTCTTGCGTCGATACGTACCCCCAGAAATTTGACACTATCAACTATTTCTAGTGAAGCATTATTTATTACCATCAGTTTTCGTACTCATCAGTTTTTTTAGTGTTTGGTTTAAATAGCATTATTTTAGTTTTATCCGTATTTAACTGCAAATTGTTAATGACGAACCAATGTTGGAATGCTATTATAGCATTTGTCGCTAAACCGCCCAGTTCAGACAAACTGTCGGCAGATATCACAACACTAGTGTCATCGGCAAATACTGTTAACCGGCAACCAGTAACTGTATCAGAAATATAGTCGATAAGGTCATTTGTATACAAAATAAAAAGAATAGGACCCAAAATAGAACCCTGTGGGACACCTCTGTTAATTTTTACATACTTTGATCTCACAAAATGTCCGATATTATTTTCACGCCTCTTTAGCTCCACAAATTTTTACCTATTATTGAGGTAGCTCTGCAGAAGAGCTGATATGTCTGACTCTAAAGCCATAAAACAATAGTTTTTGCATAAGGATTTCATGATCAACCAAATCAAACGCGGAACTAAGATCTAGAAATAAACTCATCTCAATCGTCATCCACAAAGGAATCAATAGGATCAGTCGTCCCTTTGTTTTCTTGAAATCCAAATTGCCTAGAATGAATAATCGAATTTTGTTTAAAATGTTTTAAAAGTCGGGTCTTAATAAGTTTCTCGAAAATTTTCGACAGTACTGGTTGTAGGGATATAGGCCGATAATTTTTTAAATCCGTTTTGGGACCTTTTTTATAAACAGGTAATTTTAATTGATCAGGAAATATGCCTTCGTTATAACATTTATTAAACCAGTGCGCAAGAGGACCTGAGCAATTCAATACTACTTTTAACAACAGTAATAGGCACTTCATCGTATCCGCAAGATTTTTTACTTTCCATGGATTTAACAATATTAATTATTTCCGACGAAGAAAACTCCTGCCAGGATATTTCTGTAAAACGCCGTTTGGTCGAATGTTCCAGGGAATGAACAGCAGACGCGACGTTACCCGTGCTTTGAGTCTTGCCGTGATCAAATTGTACCATATTACCGTTTGATTTGATGACGATATCATCCTGTTTACCAGAGCGAAATTTATTCCTTTTTTATTAACAACAACAACCCCGATAGTTCAAAATGGAAGTATCACATGAAGATTTATTTATATTGCAAAGGATCAGCTTCATTTGACTAGCTACCTTAATACCTTTTGTTATCCACATAGATTTATCATGTTTTGCTAGTGGTATCTGTTTCTTCCTTTTTTTAAACATTGATCAAAGACATCAGTGAATTTCGTGAAGAAACTGTTTACGTCCAAATTATACCAATTAGTATTATATAACATTTGTTTAAACTTTTGGATGTTGGTTTCAGTAAAAGCACGTCTTTCAATTTCCACAGTAGATATGTTATTATTATTATATTTTTCTGTAAGCAGTCCGCAAAAGATAGCTCCGTGTCCATCAGCTAATCCATTGTGACCAATGGCTGTATGGCTAATTAAATCTTCTGGATCATTTGTAAGAAAGTTATCGAGGCAAGATTGTGATTCATTTCTCATAAAGGTACCTAATGTCGTTTAAAAGAGGCCTAAAATTATAGCATTTAAGTATAAGCTTACAAAGTCATTTCGTTGCTTTTTAGTATCGAGCATGTTAATATTAAAATGTCCACTGATAATAGCCATTTTATTGAAAAGGTGCTGGAACATTGATTCTAATTGCTTCATAAACATATCAAGGTCCATAGGACTTCTATAACAACAACATATAGAAAAATTTGTAGATATCTCTTTAACACCGCAAATCTCGAAGCTCTCTGTCTTATATAACTTATTGCAAATCGGTATTTCTTCGGATTTCACATTATTTAAACTCATTATAAGCGTCCCTCCCCTATTTTTCGTTATTATTGTGCTATGTGCAGATAATTTATAATTTTCAGTACTAAGAGATGACACAGAATGCTTTTTAAAAAGTGTTCACTGACACATGCATAGTGCATTATTAGTTTAATACCATTAAGATAGATTTCCAGGTCATTAACTTTATTAGATATCCCACATACATTTTGATAAAAGATACTTATAATATCGTAGTTACTTCCACACTCATTAACGAAAAAGCTCTACGATAGAATTGCTCTGATTTATCTCTACAGAGCCACTATTAGCGTGCCATAAGATGTTAGCCTGCAAATTAACAATTATATTATTCATACCGAAATTATTCAGCCGGCCAGTCCTTAATGAAAACATATCATAAGACAGATTTAAGTTAGGTTCATTATGTAAATAAACATGTATTATGATTATGCATATCTTTGAGTAAAAATAAATAAAAGTCTCCACTCTAGCATTAAACAGTGGTTTCCCGAACACATATGTTGGACAGACTACGATAACATTTGTAAAAGTGACACATTTTATAGATTCTTGTATGAACTGGACTAAAATACTCAAATTTTCTGAATGATGAAAGTCATTCTCTCCTATGAGAACTACTTATGCAATAATCACGCCTTCCCATGTCCTTCATTTGATTTTGAAGATCTTTAAATAACACTTTTATCCCAACTCCAGGAATGATATAGTGGCAAAAGTTGAAATTTTCGATTAATCATTATTCGTAATTGTATTCACAATTTTATTTTTATTATTGCTACTCAAAAAGAGTAGCTTGTTTTTTTTGAGACCGGTTTAATTGTGCAACTCGTGACGTGGATTGTGCAACTTGCTTCTCCGACTGGTTCTCACATATCGGCATAGAGATGTTATTTTCAGTAACTTGTTTTGCCGTCACTTTATTACCGGGTAAGAATTCTGTTAAGGCTTTTTTAGCCTGCATCTTCAATTTTCCCTTTTTTTGCAACAACCCGTGGTGTAGATGAAGGCGTAACTGGTATTGGCCCAGTCACGATACTTTTATAGAGGTCACATTTTTTACTTGTCACAGACAACGCCTCTCTTAGTTCATAATTTTCATTCAGTAGTTTCTGAATTTCAGAGTCTGCACATAGTAGGTGTTCTTTCAGTGCCGAGATTTGTGCTTTCAATTCTTCGACCACAATATTTTGCACTTGCGAATCTAATATAGGCAAACTATGGTTTCTGTCTTCATGTGTCAAGAAGTGTTCCGAGACTTGCAAATTATCCTGATTATGTGCGCTTCTACTCCTTGAAATATCCGGACAACTTTTATTGTGAGACCTTGTAGAGCCATCAAGGGCGTCATCCAGGAAAAGAGAGTGAAATGAATTATGCAGAGGCAAATTATATTTCCTTCGAGTGACCCGGTCGGGTGAAGCCGACTGATCATTTAATAATGAAAACTCCTCACTTTCTGGCAAAACTAATGGGTCAGATTCCACCTGTTCCATTTTGTTCCGCTCACACGTGGTGTTTTGTTTAGATGTTGATGCTGACGATGACGCTGCTTGAACTATATTCTCTCGGCTATTTGGCGTGCTAGTCTTTTTCGGATTATTCGGCGTTCTTGATTTTTCTTGATTGTTTGGCGTGCTAGTCTTTTTTTGACAGATAGGCGCGCCGGTTTTTCTTAGGCTTGTCTTGACTTTAACGCATGTGGAGCACTTCCACAAGGCCTTCCGCTCTCTGTTCATCAGATTATACAGTTTTTCTGCATTAAAACACGAAAGATCGTATGATCGTTTGCAGCGTGAACAAGTCAAATAATGATTATCCTTTATTATTTTTTGCAATGAGCACGTAACGGTTTCGGAGCCATTACTGTATTGTACTTAACAGTTTTGCCACGTAAGAATTATAATAGAAAATAAATTCCTCTCAGAGGCAATCAACAACTCACTACTTAAGGTGTCGCATATGTAGTCCGCTAATCTATGACGCACGGCGCCGTTATCTCTTGACTAATGAGGCGCGCACCGCACACGCTGAATTCGATCTTGCGCCGTACGCACAACCGTGAGAGTCGCGTGCGTTTGCCAATGCACTTACAATGGATGACTTGCGGGTCGGCAGCTAGACACAATATTATTTGTAGCAAGACGTCGATTTATCGCACTTTATTTTCAATAAATGATTTGTCAATAGCTATTTATGCAAACACTGCGCACTTTCCAAAGATAAAATTTAATTATTTACACGGATATGACAAAAACAGATGCTACTCGTATGAGTGCCAAAGACTATTCAAAGTTCGTTACGGAGATGCCATGACTGAGCGAATAGCGGCGCGGCGAGCGGTTGAGCGAGAGATCGCCATACGAGTGAGCGAGACACACGTACCGCGCACTGCTGCCTCTGCCGCTGTAGCGCGGTCGTGGAATCTCCGTTAGTCACCTCATACTAAGGGGTTCGCTCGTGCTCATGCTAAATTCAACGTTTCGAGACATCTGTCCGAAATATCGCTGCGATGATGCCACGATTTTGAGCGACCAGCGGCGCGGCGAGCGGTTGAGCGAGAGACCCGAGCGCGGTGGCCATATAAGTGAGCGAGACACACGTATCTACACCACAGCCGCTGTCGCGCAAAGCCGCGGGATCTCCGTGAAACGGGCCTTTGTGCACTATAGAGAACATGTGCTGCCACCTGGTGCCGGAAATCGGAATCTTTTACATTGATTTTGATAGTGTTGCTACTTATAGTTCCTGCACTCTTGCATAACGAAAGTGGTGCCGCCAATCAGATTTTTTTGACCTTATCATTAACTTAACAGCTCGATAACTACTGTTATAACCAACAGCTTTACTAAGATTCCCTACCAATTACTTTTTGAAAGTCTTTAACACCGTGTTTTATTGGTCGATGACGGTTGATTATTTTCAAATGGTTGACACTGCCAAGCTTAATGAGACATTATGTGTGTGTGTGTTATTTTTTTCGTGTGGAAATAAAGAGTGCTAATTACTTGTATTTCTATTATGTATAGTGTATATAGATCATACTACTTATACGCTATTGCAAATTGTCTGGAAACATTACGATCACCATTTACACTTATTCATAATAGGTACCTATAAAAAACGTTGTATATATATACAATTAAAACTTATTGGACCGGGTCTATCGCGATATTTTTAATAAGTTTTAATTATGTGTTCAAACAGCGAGAGTATAAAGTGTTATATTGTAAATATACGTAAATGTGAATTCCGCTCATCATCTGACGCTCTATCTATACTTATAACGTTGTTACGTCAATCCTTCAGCAAGATACGCAAACGCATTACAGTTGGCCATGCGCATTGCCATGCAAATGCAGCGAACAAAGGACTCTGTCCTATAATCCACGCAAGAAGATCCTAAGCGACCCCAGGGCACTGGTGACTTACGCTCTTTTGTGTGAGCTGTGTTGAACGCATGCGTGCCACCGGGGAACACTAGGCCTTTCAACTGTGTGCTAATTAATTACGTGTACATATTGATAACGAGCATGATGATGCTTAGAGATTACGTGCAGTGTTCGTTACCAGGCTCTACATTATCTATTATTACTCGTACTAAGCTCTAAAACCAAAATCCCAAAGATTTTTAAGAGCAGAGTGCAGGCATCTCTCTGGTACGCTCGCTTTATTATGGTATCGCTTCATTAATGCTTAGCATCAGGATCAGGCATGATTATAGAGCAATCCCATTGAAGTTAATAAAATATATGTCCTTGGTCTTTTTTCGACGTTTCAATACAAGTCTCTATAAGTATATCAGAAATATTGCCACTATATTTCTACGTATTTTGTAAATATCTATCACTAGATAACTAATCCTGCTTAAACTATGTCTGCTTGTATGTTACTTAGCAATCTATGTTCTAAAATGATAGGCCATTTAATACGACACGACGATCTAATATACCTAGAAGATAATAGAGAGAAAAATTGAGGGAAGGACGATTAGTTATTTGGATAGAAGATAAGGGTGTCGTGTTCTATCGAGAAGTGAAAGAACTGGCGTTAAGCAGAACGGACTGGAGAGATTAGAACTGCACCGACAAGAGTGAAACTTAAATATAATAATATTCATGACTCTAATATGGATTCTTTGTTTGTCCGAAATGTAGAAATTTTGATTTGATTTGATTTAACCTGAAATTAATTTCGATATAAGGTGATGGTGAGTCTACACACAAAATATTATACCAACTTTCGGCGATTAATTTCCGAAGGTTCCATATTGGGTTGCATAAATTTTAAAGCCATAATGTCGATGTGCATAACCACTTTTGTCATAATAGTTCTTGCGCATAAGGTGTATAGTCATTAATTGATAAATTTTATGACCATAGTGTTTTTACGCATAAGTAAGGAATGTCATATAATTTTGGAGCATATCAACCTGAATCATAATCATTAATCGTCATACTGTTTTTATTCATATCGTGCATTGGCGCATAATACTGAAGAACATAAATATTAATCTCAAAATGTTTTTATATCAACATCATACTGCTTTTCTGGCAGCAGTTCATTTCTGAGGGGGTCGCAGTTCTTTCAAACCTAACCTAGTTTTCTGGCCGATGTTCGTATTTATAGGTTCACAGTTCTAACCTAACCTAACCTACAACCAAGAGGTCAGTGTGGAGAAAGATTTCTTAATGCGGGGGGCTTCGCCCCCCCGTCCTCTTTTTTGTTTTTCTGCTCATGTAAGTTTTGTATAATTATTTCCAATGTTATATTTGGTACCTACATGTGATATAAATTATACTATATTATGTCTATTGCCATTAATTATGAAAGCCATAATTTATGCGTTGCTCTTCTTCGTACTATCAATTATTATGACATTCAATAATATGATTTGAAATTTTGTGCCATACTAAATTATGCTTATGAAAAGCCTGCCAAACAACAATTATGACGTACAAAATGTTGTGCAAATGACAATTTATGACAAATAACATGTATGAGAAAAGCCGTTATGCGAAATGAGTTATGACAATCAAATTTATGACAAGAATTTTTATTTCACTAGAGGTGATCCCATTTCCGAAAATGCTTAATTTTATTTTCTTACTTTGTAATGAAAAACCTATTCACAAAATAATCTTAAATAGTCTCAAGTTCCTCATAAAATGTATTCACTCTCAATTTTCAAAACGTTTAAAGAATGACTTCATGAAAATCTTGAAATTAGTTTTTTTCTATTTTTAACCGACTTCAAAAAAAGGAGGGGGTTCTCAGTTCGGTTGTATGTTTTTTTTTTTTTTTTTAATGTTTGTTACCTCAGAACTCCGTCATTTATGAGTCGATTTGGAAAATTCTTTTTAGGTTTATGAATAGACATCTCAAGGTTGGTCCCATAAAATTTTGGTGAAGATCAGATGACGAGATCCATGAGAAATCGAAGGAATTCCTGAAATTTTATAGGCACTTATAATATTTTTTTTCATATATTTTATAAAACTATTTAAGTATTTGCATATGGTAGTCATCATCTTCCAATGCTGAGCTGATGATGGAAGGTAACAACTCCTCAACGGTTAGGAGTTAGGAGATAATTCAAACGAGATGCATGCCTTCAAGACCTCCCTGATCAACCTGCCATAAGTATTTTATATGACTCACTAAAAAGCAAAAAAAAAATTTTTTAACAAAAAATAGAACCGACTTCAGTAAAACTAAAAAGCCAAAAATAACCCGTTCAAGTACAGATTACATTTGACTCACCCTTTGAAGTCGGGGCCAAACCTCACGTAAACTATAATATATAAATATAATAACTGAGTGGTTTGGGATCGACTTCAAAGGGTGAGTCAAATGTAATCTGTACTTGAACGGGTTATTTTTGGCTTTTTAGTTTTACTGAAGTCGGTTCTATTTTTTGTTAAAATTTTTTTTTTTAGATGGACTGTACAAGAAGTTTAAATCTCTTACTTAAAACTACTCAATTTTCCATACAACATTTCAACCCCACTTTGACCCCTTAGGGGATGATCCCCCGTACCTTAGTCACCAATATCATCCTTCACGTGTTACTGAGATCAATCGCTGGTCAGACTAGGAATAAATAAAAATAATAATTATGAAATATTACTATCAATCCAATAAAATTAAGTTCCGTGGATCAGTAGTTTCGGCTCTACGTTGATGAGTGAGACAGTCAGTCAGGACTTTAACCGTTTATATGTATTATATACATAAATATTTTCTTGTAAGGATGCCAAATTCATATTAGATTTGCTATCAACCTTGGTTCGGCGGCCACACGCTTTAATAATCTTATCTCTTTATCTGGCCTAATTCATTTAGCGGTGACATTACTGGCATCCTGGCTTATGTTGCCCATGACCTTATGTTGGAGATCCAAATATTAATGTTTCCTCTTTTTAAGATAGGATTTGGAGTCAATTTGGAGCATTAAAACACTGTTAGGTACAACTATAGAGACATAGAGTTCAAGCAAATGAACTGTCAAACCATACAAAGTAATTCAGTTTGTATGTTTTGACAGTTCATTTGCTATGGAAGAGTAAGCGTGGTCTGACTCTACCTAGGGGAGTTGTAATAGAATGTCGATTACCGCTCGATAATGATCAAATATGTATACATACGCAAATAATCAGCTCTTAGTAAATAAATATATATTCACTTTTGCTTGTCGGATTGAGGTGATTTAATATGCATATAAGGTATAATAAATATGAAACCTTTTCTTAAACTAGTTAGGTGATGTTATTAGTCGCATTACTGCTAGACTTTATAAAAGCTTTGAGATTAGATTATAAAGTAGGATGACTCTTCAAATAGTACTTAAAACCTAGGCATGTGACTGCTGGCCTCAAAAACTGGTTTCGATCAAGAATTTTATTGCTAAATTGATAGCAATCATAAACATATATTTGTAGTAGGTTAGTTTAAAGGGGGACGTAACTTGGTAGCGCAACTGTCGAGTAAGCTAGCCCGAGTTCAATTATGGGCAAGCCCCGTAAGCAACTTTGTACGCTAGGTATTTCTTTTTCTACTGTATTCGGGTAAATAGTGTCCTATAACCAACATCGGATGTTCGGCTATCCTTGTACCAAAATTGGTCAAAATCCGTCCAACCGTTTCGGCGTGATAAGAGGACAATGGAAATTATGCCCAACAGATGGCGCCAGACTGGCATGGCGCCGCGCACCCATACAAAACAAAAGACGATCCTGCATCACGCTATTAAGATTTTTCTTGAAATCTTGACCCCTCTATAGAAAACTGCTTTTCAATAGAAATCTAGAATTTTATAAATACCGCGAATTGACCGATAAAACTGCCTAGAACCTAAACTGGCTTTCACAAAAGGCCCACAATTGAGGCGCTCGTAAAGAAATGCTCGTATCACGATGTAGGTATAAATTACAGTACGTAACTCCACAACGCGTTTTTCTGTTCGGGAAAAGCAGTAGGTATATCGTGGCGTTTTATATTCCTTGACTGTTGCTACGTTCTTTTTAGTACAACCGATTAGCTAAACTATTATTAAACCTGCGCTCGCGTTTTCATTATGTTACGACCCACCGCCTCCGAAAATGTTGACGCTCACTACACTTGCGTTTTCATCTGTTGTGTTATGACCCAAAACCCCCACGTTTAAGTACATGGTTACCATACAGTTATTAGCTCATCGAAGGATTTTGAATTTTGAAAAAAAAATGTTATAATTTGCTTTACTTTCAACTTTTACATTTCAACAATTGCATTACTTTTATATTTCTACGTTCTTTTTTTTATTTATTCATACTCTCATGATTAATAGGATTAATTAATTTTTCACAGTACCGTCCTATTTCCATTCTCCCTGTGTTGTCCAAAATAATTGAACATTTTGTCAATCGTCGCCTCCTTTCTCATCTCAACAGGCACAATATGTTCAATCCATTGCAGTCTGGTTTTCGGCCCGGGCATAGCACAGTCACTGCCCTGGTTAAAGTCACCAATGACATTCGTCTTAACATTGAGAATAAAAAGCTCACTCTTCTTGTCCTATTGGACTTCAGTAGTGCCTTCAATACCGTGGACTATGACATCCTCTTAGGGATACTCCGCACTCTGAACATCTCTTGCACTGCTTTAGCGTGGTTTAGAGAGTACCTTTTTGGAAGGCGCCAGCGGGTCAGAGTGGACGACAAGGTTTCCCAGTGGAGCGAACCTACCGCTGGTGTCCCACAGGGAGGTATTCTCTCGCCACTTCTGTTCTCCATTTTTATTGACGGCATAACTAGGTCGTTAAAGTCTAGCTACCATCTATATGCAGATGATTTACAAATTTATGCTGAGGCCAGCCTGGAGGATTTTCATTTGCTGGTTAATAAAATCAATAGAGACTTAGATTCCATCCAACTTTGGGCCTCTAAATTTGGGTTAAAGATTAATGCTAAGAAATCGCAAGCAATAGTCATTGGAAGTCCACATTTTATTACCAAATTGGCAGACCTGGTGGTGCCATTTTTGATGGTACTATAATTCCCCTCTCCTCTACTGTAAAAAATCTGGGCATCACCATGGACCAAACACTCTCATGGTCAGCGCACATAGCTGAGGTCAGCAGGAAACTATTTGCATCACTTCATTCTTTGAGGCGTATGCAGAATTTTCTTCCCATTCATACAAAAATCGCTCTCGCTAGTTCTCTTTTACTTCCTCTACTTGATTATGGTGACATTGTATTCCTGGACCTTAAGGAAGACTTGCTTGACAAGCTTGAGCGCCTGCAAAACGTTTGCATTAGGTACATTTTCGGTCTTAAAAAATATGATCATATCTCGCAACACCGTACGCAACTCGGTTGGCTTCCGATACGCCGTCGTAGGGATGTGCATGTCTTGTCACTGCTCTACAATGTTTTGTTCAATCCTTCCTCACCTCTGTATCTCTCCAAAAAATTCTCCTATATGGCGGCTGGCAGTGGTCACCGCTTGCGTTCGAGCGCCAATCTCGCTCTCGCCTTCCCGTCCAATAAGTCACGCTCTTATAGTAAATCTTTTACAGTTCACTCTGTAAAATTGTGGAACTCATTACCGGTGCCCGTCAGGCAATCGCAATCCGTGGCATCATTTAAGGAAAAAATAAAAGGGTTATGGCTTCTAGACCCCTAATTTCGTTGCGTGCTGTATTTATTGTTAAAATTGAATACTTATTATTATTATTATATATATATATATATATATATATATATATATTAGTTTGTTTTATATTATAATATTTATATTCATAATGTGTAAGTTTATTTAGGTACATTTAAGATTTTGTCTTTTTTAGGGTTCCGTACCCAAAGGGTAAAAACGGGACCCTATTACTGAGACTTCGCTGTCCGTCCGTCCGTCCGTCCGTCTGTCACCAGGCTGTATCTCAAGAACGGTGATAGCTAGACAGTTGAAATTTTCACAGATGATGTATTTCTGTTGCCGCTATAACAACAAATACTAAAAATAAAATAAAATAAATATTTAAGGGGGGCTCCCATACCACAAACGGGTTGGTTGCGTTAACTTTGCACCTCATTTGTATGTGGCGCTATACATACCAGGTGCAAACTTAACTTAACCACTTAAGGATGAAAATTGTTTGTACGGAACCCTCGGTGCGCGAGTCCGACTCGCACTTGCCCAATTTTTTTTGCGTAGGTAAGCATTTAGTGTCTCTGTGCATTTTTATAGTTTTGCCTATCTTCTTGGATCTTCTCTGTTCTCTCTCATTTGCTCAAAGGTTAACTGGAAGAAATCCCTTACAGGGATAAGTTCGCCTTTGTACATATCATTAGTTTAATGTCCTTGCTATGTATATGTATATTTTAATGTACAATAAAGAGTTTACATACATACATACATACATAAGTAACATACGAGTGTTTTTCTTTTACGAGCTTTTATTTAACCCGAAAATTTATGTAGTACCTATGCAACTTTAAGTTGTGATTTTAAAACTTACAAACCATTTTGCTTTTTTCTACCACTTCCGCTGAAATATGGTATAGGTACCTATATATAGGTACTAATGTATGTTCGGTGACAATGTAATTAATATTATGTTACCATCGTGTCCTGACAATGAAGTCATAGAAACACTTATAAAATAACACAATTTTACCAGTTTGGGCTCTTACAATTATATCAATGCATAGTTAAGGATGTTACAGTCGCCAGTAGAATCCTGCTACAAAAATAAGCAACTTATTTAAATCATATAATTACAGTAACTTTCAGAGAAGATTCCATACAAGGTTCTATTCCTAATTTATTGGTTGTGTATCTGATTAACACAAAAACCTTAAATTTATCAAAAGAATATTGCATGAGTACCTAATTTAGGTGAAATAAATTACCCTTATATAAGTATAGTGCGGAACCCTTAATGCGCGAGCCCCACTCGCACTTAATCGGTTTTAATCTGTTTTCCTTTACATTATTTTTGATGAGTATAAATTATCCCGTAAATAACCATCTCTGGATGTCCAGCTATACACTGCCGTCCTTTAATAAAAAGGCCGCTAAATACGGAAGTGCTATTTTGAGTATAAGCGAAAAACGTGGGAAACTGTTTCTCTAGACACTAGTAGGAGATAACCCTATTTTTTTTATTTATTATTGTAGCATTGAATAAGTACTATTTTTGAAGTAAATATCATGGATATTTAGTGGATATTAATAGGTTTAATTTACAAATTTCCTTTTTTGCTTTGTATTTGTTGAACATAAAATAGGAAATCAAATAACTAAAAGGTGGTTAGAGTATGTTTAGCGACCTTCTAACTTAGTAATTAAGAGTAACGTGAAATGGATTGACAAATAATAAAAAGTTAAAAATAAAAACATAGTTAAAAGGCGGTTACTTAATGTAGCCACTTTTTAAGTTTGTATAATAAGTCAACATTATCAGTACATACAAGCCTAAAAAGTAGTTACTTAAGTTTAGACGCCTTTTAGTTTATAAACATTGGTTGCAATTGAACGTTATGTAAACGTTTTATAACTTTTGCCAGACAAAAAAGCAGTACAAAACATCATACATTTTAGTTTAGAAATAAAGTTTTAATAATACAATCAAATCCAATATTTAATATGCAGAAGTTTCTTAACCAAGTGTAAGAGAAAAACTTGCAATTTTATGGTTTAAACTTTTATTAACTAAAACAAGTGCTCCTTATCATAAAAACAAAAAAAAAACTTTTCAAAAAAGTTATAAACTTAAAAAAAAAAAACATTTATGTTCATTTATAACAACACAGAAACACCATTTAAATATGTTTAATTAAACTCTTAGGAATTAGATCACAGTTTTGAACTACTTAGGTACCTAATGAATCCTTATATTAATCCTACGAGGGGCGTCTGAAAAGTTAAGTTTTAAGTATATTTTTGGAAGTTTTTTAAGGTTCCGTACCTACCTCAAAAGGAAAAACGGAAGCATTATATAGTAGGATCACTCGTATGTCTGTGTCTGTCCGTCCGTCTGTCATAGCCAATTTTCTCCAAAACTACTGGACCGAGACCTGAGTTGAAATTTGGTACACATATGTAAATTGATAACTCAAACATGGACGTGTAACGTAACGTAACGTAAATCAATTAAGTAATTTTAAATATGGGGGCCATTAGAAAAAAAAAATGCAGACTATATCGTGTGACATATCAAATCAAAGGGTACGTTATGAACATCTCAAATACATATATATTTTTCATAAATTTGAAGTTATTTATGAAAATAGGCGAAAATTCACGATGTCCTCGCACACCCCTTACCTCCTAAAATACTGAGTCTAAAAATTAAAAATATACAGAAAATAGTTCTATATCTATAGATTACAGGAAAACATACAAGAAGTCTATGGTATTAAAAGTAACACCGTTTAACCAATACGAATATTTATATTTCGCTCAATGGACAAATTAATTAAATTTATAAAATAGCATAAAATAAATAAAAATATATATAAAAAAAGCCTATATTTATCACAGAATTTCAGTGTACAATACTATTTCTTTTGTTTTCTTTATACATAAAATAAAAAAAATGTTTACAATTAATTTTTCTTTTTTGTCTGTTCTGTCTAATCTGCGAGAACCCCTCTGCAGGTAAAGGCCTCCTCCAAAGTTAGCCATTCTCCTCTGGACTGTGCTTATTGCATCCAGTTTGGACCGGCTGTCTTGACTACTTCGTCCTCCCATCTCTTGCGTGGTCTTCCCTTTTTTCTTTTTCCTACTGGAACCTTCAATGCTGTCACATTTTTTGTCCATCTCTGGTCTTAGAGAGGAGCCACATGACCGGCCCACTTCCATTTTTGGGCAAGTGCTTTTGCTAGTCCGTCTGTAACTTTTGTGACGATTCTTATTTTTGTATGACGTATTTTTTGTATTTTTTTAATATTTAACATACTGCGGCCTATTAAACGTTGGCATGTAATAATTTTGTTTTTATATTTTTATTGAATTTCCACGTCTGACAAGCTTAGGTCAAGCATGGTATAAGGCAAGAGTTCATAACCTTGGTCTCTTCAGGTTTAATTGGCATGTTACTCTTAAATATTTCCTTCAAGCTCCAGTATTTATTCCATGGTAGCTGGGCCCTGCGCTCGACTTCCTGGTAGGGCGTGGCCACATGTCCACGACACGGCGTCGTAAACGTAAAACGACACGGTGTCGCGTCGGAGCGCGACACATTATCCACCGTGCGAATATACGTTGCCGCGTCATGAAAACACACGACACGGCGTCGTAAACTTAAAACGACGCTGTGTCGCGTCGGAGCGCGACACATTATCCACCGTGTGAACATACTTTGCCGCGTCGTGAAAACACATGCTGCACCGGGCACCGCAGGTCGCGCCGCGCGCCGGGCAGATTAACTTTGTTGTGTTGAGTAGATGCACGGTGCGGTGCCACGTTCGATTACGACGCCGCAGCTTCTCGTACATGTTCAAAATATTTTGCGATCAGTTTTCAATTCGACATGGATCCTATCACACGTATTCTGCTATTGTTGCTTTTAAGAAGAAGCATGAAGAAAAAGAAGAAGAAACGAAAATGTTGGATAAATCCATATATCTTTCTATTATGAACCATGATGGCAGTCATTTCAAAAGGAAGTACGAGGCTTTAAAAATAAGTGATCACAAGTTTTATGATTATTTTAGAATGTCTGTGTCAAGTTTTGAAGAACTATTATGGAAAATATCGCCTCCTTTAAAAAGGCAAAATGTATTTAGGAAACCAGTTCGACCTCTGGAGATGTTGGGATTGTCGTGTGTTTTCACGACGTGGCAACGTATATTCGCACGGTGGATAATGTGTCGCGCTCCGACGCGACACCGTGTCGTTTTACGTTTACGACGCCGTGTCGTGTGTTTTCACGACGCGGCGACGTATATTCGCACGGTGGATAATGTGTCGCGCTCCGACGCGACACCGTGTCGTTTTACGTTTACGACGCCGTGTCGTGGACATGTGGCCACGCCCGTAGTTTTGTTAGTCTTTGACGAAGCTAATCTGTTTGCCTAGGTATATATATTTTTCAGTATATTGAAGAGGCTCGTTGCCGACGTATATGTGGACCTTGGTGCTGTTAGTCATTAGCATTGTTTTTGACAGGTTCATTTTAAGCCAGCGAGCGTGCTAGCGTTATTTAGTAACTCTATCATGTATTCTCTGCTATCAGTACCAGATCGTCGGCAAAACGTAGGTGGCTCAGGTATTTAATTTTTACTCTTGTGTCGCGTTCTTTCCAGTCCAGCTTACTTATTATTGACTCTCATGTGGCTATAAATAGTATAGGCGATAGCGGGTCCCCCTGCCTCACACCTCTCTTAATAGGGAAATAAAATAGCATAGCAATAGTAAATTAAAGAGTTTAGATATGAATTATACCTTTTTAGAAAGAGCATATCGTCACTTGTAATATGAATTAAGGTAATCGCCAAATGACGATTTTTCAGGAGAGGCCAAAAACGAAATTGCAAATTAAAAAAAGTGCAGTAACATTTTATTTCCTAATCCGATTAAAATGATGTAAAGTAGTTATAGCTTAATTTTGTAAGATCTTTCAGTTGATAATGGTCTCAAAAAGGCTGCTATTATAGTTTAGAAAATAGCATGGCGCTTACGTTAATTTTTTTCCAAAAATGAGGAGTTACGTTAACACAACACAACATTGATTTTAAAAAATGAGCCCTAATTTAAAGTAAGTCACAAAAACGTAAAAAAATCTAACGTAAGGGACACACATTTTCAAAACGTGGACTTACATTAGTGGAATTCAGCTATGGATTTTTTAAACTTATCCAATTGTAATAAGGTTTAACATAGAGTTATTTCTTGTTTTTCAGTTAATTAGTGGCAGGATAGTAAGTCGTGATAAAAACCGGTTTATGAGCGGGAAACAGTTTCTTTTTTGTTTATAAAAACCAAAATTGGTAAAGGCACCTTTAGATCTAAATAGTATTAAGAAAACACACTTCATTTTCTTTCCAATCTGATACTTTTCCTTACTGTTTTTCCTCACTTTGCTTTTCTTTCTCCCTTTCCTACAATATTTATGTACCTTTTTTACCTACGACTTTTACTGCATATTCTGCTTTCCCTTTTTCTCTTTCTTTCTTATTTCTTTCTATATAGTTTTCTTCGTATTTACGTATATTACCTTCTTTCTGTTCCATTCATCAACTCCCTCATTTTGATTTTAGTGACTTAAGTTTAAACTTCAGCTTAACGTTGTATAGTTTCGTTTAAATAATCAATTTTGTCTTTACAAACCCTAAGTCCTATTTTCAGTGTAAGGCTTGTCCCTGTCTGAAACTAGCCGAATGATCTTTATTTGATTCTTCATTAGTAATTTGACCATTTCCTGGCAAACTGGTGACTATGTTTCGTCACATAATTAGTAACTCACTCTCACATCACTATTATGAACTTGAACATCAAGGGGTAAATTTACGACTGAAATGCTTCGAATACCTTCGCTATTGGGCTTCGACATCTTTCTTATAGAGCTGAAACGGATTTAGAGATTTTCTTATATCTTGTAAGCTGTTGTTTTCTTGCGAACTACTTATTTGAAGCATCATTGGTGTCCCGTTATTAGTAGAAAATATGACCCAGCTCAACGCCTTTCTCTGGCTAACGTTAACGTATTTCATTGAATCATCGCATCAACACAATGACATTACGTTGGATACGTAGGCTACTGAAAAAAATGATTGGGAGTAACCTCCACCATATCACTATTACTACCATCATTCATTCTTGTCTCTTGTTTTCTAAAAATAATATACAAGTATATACATTTTATTATACCTACATGTTGCTACATATGTAGCAAGCAGTGACTGATTTTCACAGAAAAGTTTTCACAGTCCGTTTAACCAGACATTTAAGAGATTCCCTAAAAACGAAATGCATTAAGCCAGATTGTTTCAATAAAAAGTCCCTAATTCAAGAATTAGACATGATATAAATAGGCATAATAGCTAATTAATAAATAACTTAACTTTAAAAAGTTTAAAACATCAATTTCTATTTGATACTGGAAATCCCGACAAACTTCATTCTGCCTTAGAACTCCCTTTTGAGGTGATAACAATTTCTATAATACTTACTTAGTTCTTATCCTTTTCAAATTTCCCTTAATTTTTGAAAGTTTTTTTGTGTAATATTATTTTTTATGTCGTTGAGGGCAAACGAGCAAACGGATCGCCTGATGTAAAGCGATTAATGTACTTAACTCGTAATTTTTAACTGTACTTATTGATATATAACAACGCAATCGCACAATACTGTCCTTATCACGAATTGTTGGAACCAGGGATATTTACCGGTATTCATAAAAATTACAAAAAAAATATTACTGATATTATTTGAAATGCCATTACATATAATTAAAGTATTGGTATAGAACTTTGAAATTAGCTCAGTAAAATAAAGAAATGTGTAATAATAAGCGAAATACCGAAATTTAATACCAGTATTTGTATGGAGTCGAAAACCGGCATCCGATCGCTGGTCGGTACAAACTAAAGTGGCTATCATATCCATCACAACACCAAATCGTAAACAGACGCACGCGGTAGTGTTTGTAATGGCTTCCTACAAGCAAATGTATGGTCGTCTCACCGGTATCTAGTCATTAACACTGCAAAGAAAAGAGATGGTCGCAAAGTTCCTGGTAACCAAAATAACGTAAGCACCAGGTCCGTCTCAATTAAGTACATAATTTTAATGTAACCGTCATCACTCGAGCCTTGGGAAGACAAATAATAATGTAAGAGGCATTAATTGCTTTAAAAAATACGAAAACTTTAATGTTACTGACTAAATTATATATTCACCCAGCTCGCAGTAAGTACAATTTGTGACAAGATTAGACTATAATTGACTTTAAATGGTTGCTGTCTTATAATCTCGTTTAATTTTTTTTTAACCTATCTAATCTGAGCATATAAATCATTTATGTACCTTATTATTTACATGATTTGATTCAAAAACTAAAAGTATAACCCATTTAATGTAAGAACCATTTTATATTTTTTATCTAGCTTTGAAGCTAACGTAACAGTCAATCGGTAATAAAGTGCTATAAATTGAGTAATGTAAGAGTCATTTATTTACCGATGAGTCTTACATTAATGACTTTTGTTCAACTTTGGCCAATACTTGTGGTTACGTTAATCTGATATTAAGTAATTTACAAACAATGTTCCATACACCAAAATAAATACAGAAAACTAAAAAAAACGGTCAATTTTTGTTTAATGTAACCAACATTTTTTTCAAGATATCGTAATTTTAATAACAGCAATGGATAGATCGTCAAATTTGCAGACGAACTGTATACTTAACTCAATTTCGTCATTTTGGCGGCTACATTAATTCATATTACAGGTGACGATATTCTATTCTTTACTTTTTTCATAATATATTTTGGCGGTGAAGTGTGAAGTTTTTGATTGCTCACCTTTTAGCAGAAAAAAAAATAGTTATTAAAAACGTTAGTATTTAGTAACAGATTGCGCTGAATTCATAAGTGATATCGCTTTTGTATGTATGAAGGGTTTATGGTAAATTTATCAAGGATTATTTAAATTTGCTCTACAACCTACATATCCTGATAGATAAAAGTTGTCCTTTAATTTTGCCAAATTTTCAGCTAATTTTATTGAACTACACTGCCGGAGATCGCTTCCGCAACTGAGTTTCCTCGTCCGAGCGGGAGTCAAGTAACCGCCTTATTGGCATGTAATGTCAAGTTGCGACGATTTACTTATGGATCTATTTTATTTTCGGTACTATCGTTGCCGAACTATAAGGACGTGACTGCCTTTAAACTATGTTTTTTTAATCAATTATCACCACAAGTACAACATAAAAGGCGGCTTATGGTCTTTAACGGCTTTATAATTCAGTATATTAAGACTAACTGCCTTATAGTCTATGATTATACTACGTTAATGAATATGATGTTCGTAAACTAGAAGGTAGTCAAACTACAGTAGCAGCTTTTTAGTTCTGGAAATCAAAATAACTTCTTTTATGACTAGTACAGTATATCACCTATCAACTACAATGAAGCAGCTATACGACTTTAACAGCTTTTTAATTACTTCTCAATCTAATAGCGGCCTTTTTGCTAGTAATTGTCCCAAAATTGTGTAGTTAGCCGCTCGTTCGATGGCTGTATCTCAGGTGTTTTTAAAGATATAGCTATGAAACCTAGATGGGTTTGTAGAGAATTTTTCGCTGTATCGCGCTGTACTATTAACTCCAAAACGTCGTAAGAGCCTTTAACGGCCTTTTAGTTAGAGGACGGCAGTACAGCCGTTTCGGCATGATGAGAGGACTAAGAAATTATGACCAACGGATGGCGCCAGACCGGCATGGCGGGGCGCCGCGATACCAATCTAGGTAAATCGAATTGAATCGATTGGTCGATTTATTGGTTTACTATAACTATAATAAGTACACGATTGTGTAATCCATTATATAATCATATGTAACATATAGTCTTGGTAATCGCGGTAAATATAAGTTATTGGTGGGAATTTCAAGTGCCTCTCGATTGTTATCAGTCAATATTCGCTTATTTCGTTATCAAATAAAATTTGTGTTCAAATTAGGACTTATACGTATCAAACATCGAATGTACTCTTCAATTTAGTATGTTACTTGATATCTCTACCTTTCATAATTAAGAACCGCCCCTGGCTATTCACGGCTTATTTACAATTAATAAATATAAATATAATTGTAAATAAGCCGTGATAATACGCAATTAAGTAAATAGATTTTTCTTAATAGCTAGGGGCGGTTCTTAATTATGAAAGGTAGAGATATCAAGTAACGTACTAAATTGAAGAGTACATTCGATCTTTGTTTAGCTAACAGAAATATCGACTTAAAAATTAGGGAAACAATGTCGGAACCCCAAAAAAAAAACAAAAGCCTTCTGAACTCGGCAGTGCTAATTAAGTCAACCTACATTTTCCACTCTCATGTACCCATCTCATGTCATTCATAACTAAGGTTCCATGATATTTCACAAGTAGTTCTGAGTAACAACTAGTGCATAATGTATGTGACTTACCTTTTTCGACACTGTTGTCACTAATTTCCAACTTTACATGTCACTGCAGTTTAAGAATGAGCCTTTAATTTAACTGCTTCTCCGGCCTTCACTTTGAAATATTCACAACTCTATTATTTTAAACTACTGTATAATTGCAGTAATTAAACACTCTAGTTCTGTTGTAGTCAGTTTCTTTCCGGTGGCGAATGCACTAGTCTCAAAACGCACTATTAGTCAATACACTCTAATTTCGAAAGCCCCTCTTCTCATAAGAAACTAGGCCCAAAATACCATATTTCCAAAAAGGCTCATTCTCGATTTACACGAGAACCATTGAGAACTAGTCCCAAAATACACCTTTCCCAAAATACCCCAAATTGTGTTCACCTGTGCGTGGCGTAATACTTTATTCTCATAATGCATAGGTCTCAAAACACTCTAGTTCCAAAATACCCTATTTTTTTGGAATGTCTCTTTGTGATTGCTTTCAGCCGTACCCATTTCAATACAATACAACAATACTTTATTCACCAAAATAACTTTATTCACCAAAACAACTACATAAAATCACAAAAAGTTGATAACAGACACTTGCCTTACAATTCTAAGTTGTTAGTTACATAAGTTATGCAAACAATGATGTCCTATTACTTCCCGTACTAGTTAAAACTGTATCACGGTGAAGTAAGAGTTGTCGTCGGTCACATTGGTACTTATATATAACATTATTTGTAAGTGAGTGAAGTTAAATGTGTATCAACAAATTAACACAGACAGTATAAAATATAGTGAAAAAAACAGAGTATAAAAGTAAGTTAAATTATATTTCCAGTGATCACGCTGTTTAAAACTCGGTTGAGAAGACTAAAGTTTACATGTATAATTATGTTTGTTAGTAACTTATGCCAAAGTGACACCATTTGAGCCCAGTGATCAGACAGAGTATAGTTACTTAGCTTAATGCGTATTCGTAAGTAAGTATTATACAATACAATACAAGTACTCTTTATTGCACACCTCATAAAATAACAGGAGACACACACCAATAAAAGTTTACAAAAGGAAACAAGATAAATACAATTTATAAATAACGGTAGACAACAGGCGGTCTTATCACTAAAGAGTGATCTCTTCCAGACAACCTTTGGGCAGTGAAATTGATGAAAATTCACAAAAAAAAAACATATTTACGGAACTATGGCCGAGCAACACTTAACGATTACACCCTGTATAGCTCAAAATAATAATTAAATAAATCCTATTTTTGCAAAAATATTTTTGGCATCAAACGGGTAATGGTTACCTACGGCTGAAAGCAATCACAAAGAGACATTCCAAAAAAATAGGGTATTTTGGAACTAGAGTGTTTTGAGACCTATGCATTATGAGAATAAAGTATTACGCCACGCACAGGTGAACACAATTTGGGGTATTTTGAGAAAGGTGTATTTTGGGACTAGTTCTCAATGGTTCTCGTGTAAATCGAGAATGAGCCTTTTTGGAAATATGGTATTTTGGGCCTAGTTTCTTATGAGAAGAGGGGCTTTCGAAATTAGAGTGTATTGACTAATAGTGCGTTTTGAGACTAGTGCATTCGCCACCGGAAAGGTCAGTTTGAGTGTTCTTACGAGGTAAGGCTAGGATAGGCATCGTTTGACATAATTATGTTATGACAAAGATTGCTATGTATTTTTTTTTATTAATTAACAATTACATTTGAAACTGAAATTTGAATCAGTATAATTTTTGAGGTAGGTAATCTCCGAGAATACTAATTACATTTTAATTGTAATTTGTTTAACATTTGTTTCTCTGTAACCATACTGTTTTTTTATATTATACAACTGAAGATTTCTTGGTTAATTAGATGTATTTAATTTTATTGAGGTGTTCAATAAGCAGTTTTGCAATTTTAACTGAAGTACTTACATTGCAACACTGCTTACTGACTTCTAGAAGGTAATAAGTGATTATAGTTTCTAGGGCGTTTACGACCTTTTTAAAGAGCTTAAAATCTTTCTTAACTTAAAACTCGGGGCTGAAAACAGCAGTTTATTGTGAAGGATGAGCAACTACGGAACCCTACACTGAGCGTGGCCCGACATGCTCTTGGCCGGTTTTCTAGAAATAAAGGGGGTTATTCCTAACTATAAGCAAAAAGGCGCCCACCTTACTAAACCACCTACACCTAAACACCTCAATAAAAATAAGTACATCTACGTAACCAAGAATCGATCAGAATGTCGCCGCAAAGCAGAAGAAGTTATCAATAAACACCTACTTACGAATCTAGCAATTATTTCAAAAGGAGTATCATGAGAGTCGTATATTCAGATTTTCTCATGACTACAAAATAGTATGTAATTGACAAAGTTTGTAGACTGTGGCTGTAAGCCTGTAACTTGATGAGCGACGGCTCATATCATAAATCACCGGGCGGTTATAGGAAAATTCTGAAATTCTTATCGAAGTCACGGAAGGAAATTGAGATTGTATTTCGATTAAGATGCGCGTGTCTTTGAATTAACTTGCAGGAATGCAATATGGAAATGTTTAAACAATATAAGTACCTAAAGGTAATTTATAAAATTATTTTTATGATGTTCTTTTACTAAACTTTTTAAATGAAAAATAATGAGTAGATTCCTTGACGAAAACTCGGGATCGGCACCTTTTATAGTTCGACGGTTTATTGCGGTCTTCAATGTCTGTGGGCTTTATATATATATTTTTTTGGAAGTTTATTTTTGGGTTTCAGCCTTAGATTAAATATCTAATAACTATTTTTAGTTTATTATAAATTCGTTTTCATTTATTTTGGGATTACAATACTACAGTTGAAAAAAGTTGTTTATGTCAAATACAAAGCCGTGAAAATTAAGTTACGTTAGTAATGTACTACGGACTATAACTAATTACAGTTTTTGATTGATTTTGGAAACATACAATACCTATTTAAAAACTATGATGTATAACATATATTAATAAACAATTTTCTTAATATTAATTATGGCTACCGAAAAAGAGCCTACTTCGATAAGAAACACTCAAACTTAGGCCACGATTGTTTTCCACTGGACTACGGAAACTGCGGTAAATCACACGAGTGCGCGAGAGTCGTTGTGCGCGCGCGCCGCCACTGCCTCATTATCTGCTTTACTTGCCCGCTCGCTCGCTGCGCAGGTGAGTATGCGGACCGTCCATTGACGACGCGCTGCTGAGGGCCTATGCAAGAAGAGGCAGGCCGACTCAAGTAGGCCGAAAATGTAGGCCGACTCACGCAGTTATCCTATAATAAGAACGTTTATGGCAAAAAGCTAGGTTCCTATTCCCTACCTACCTTTATTACAACCAGATTCCAATTTTTATTATTTTACAGAATAACTGTTCAGGGAATATTATTTGGCAAATGATTCATTTTGTATCAATTTTAAATGGCAGAATAACAAAACAACGAATTTCATTTTCGATATCGAGTGGTCAAAAAATCCTAACTTTAGGTACGACGACGAGTGAAGCGAGGAGGAGTGTAAGGTTGAACTGCGACACTAACGAGCGAGCGAAACGAGCGAGCCGCGGAGGTCTATATCGAGTGGGAAATAAAACTTAGCTAATCAATACATTTGACGATTGTTTGTCTGTTTTGTATGACGACGATAATTTGTATGTTAAATAAAAATACTTGAAACAATCACAAAACGTTTTCCATTACATAATACAACTATGTAATGAATCATCCGGCAAGTAAAAATACACGATTTAAAATTACTTGTGATCATTCCACGAGCTGAATTGTCGACGAAATTAAAATACCTACATGAAACGTCGACTTTGGAGTGATTCGGCGAAGTGAGTGTCGACAATTTGATGATAAACCACCTTTATTATTCGATTCCTAAAGTATTCTTTCACATCATTACCCCTACGGTAAAGATAGCTATGAGGTAATAGAAAATCAGACCATGCGTGATTAGCGTAGTTACCACATTTAATAAATAAATAAGCGTAAGTTAACCTTTTGGGCGCCACAGTCGGCTGTGGCCGTCAACAAAAAATCGTGCCCCTGACGCCACGTCGGCCACAGCCGTCCAAATTTCAATGATCAAAAACTTTGTAATTCTAACCGCTACAAGTATTTTTCAATCCCTGTTGATTTTGGGGCACATCTTTTTTTTTACTCTGGCGTCAGTGGTACGGTAAATTGCTACACCGCTTGGCGGTCAATAGGTTAACAGCTCGCGTGATGAAATAGACAGCGGACCTTAGCATGATCTTGATGCGAAAATCTAAAGACGTTTATTCTACACATAATACGCTACCTGTATGACAACAATAGACTATCGTATAATTTAGCAATTTACTGTAATAAAAACATATGCTAGGTAACTTATAAAGCTCCTGTAATCAGTGTAAAAAATAATACACATCGCACATTCGATTCAGAGTCATATAATAGTATAGGTACTAGCATAATTTTGCCACGGAGAGCTGTATAGGTACCATGTAAAATAGATTTACCCTACATCGCCATATATGAATAAATACATGAGCGAAAAAATATTTATGACTTATTTTTATTATTAGCGCGATAATCACGACCATTATGGACTCACAGATTAGTATTCAGACATTAATAGATAATAACGAATGTTCATAGTTTTTACATAATATGTACTACATAAGATGTATATGAAACTATATTATATTTGCTGCAAGTGCGCGTCGGTACATCGATGTGCGCTGTTTAGGTACTTAAGTGTATGTTTCATGTACAGCAACTATTTGTGAGTTCCTGTAATTGGCTCTGTATTTCTATTTAAGTTTCTATATTTAGTGTATTAGCTGTTGGTTTTCCTAAAATAAATAAATCACATTTTGACAAAAAAAATATGTTTGTGACAAGCTATTATTGCCGAATTTGAATTTGAATTATGACCTTTCGGCTCCATCGCTAGACCAGCTTCATTCAATTATTGTATTGTAAATTGAAGTTCCGTAGGTGAACCAAATTTCGGCACGATCGGTCACCGGAAAATGGTTTAAATCTTACTTGCAAGATTTGACTACACCGGGACAGATGAAAGTAAATAAGAGCTTGCTGATTGCTTATTTTTGTTACTGCACGTCATGATCATGACATGACATATGTTTGAGTATTGTTTTATTTACATAAGCTTGAAGAGATCTCCTAAGCAAGTCTCGTACGTTTTGCTAAGCATATCTATTTTATTTATTTAAACTTTATTGCTCAAAACAAAAGTCAGTACAAATGGCGGACTTAATGCCAAATGGCATTCTCTACCAGTCAACCATAGGGCCAAACAGAAATACTAGAAGTGGGTGCAAATCAGAAATCTGATGGTACAGAGAGGATCTAGAGTACCTACAAGTAAATACAAAATATTATATCTATCACATATCTAATACCAAGCCTCGCTACTGGTATTTTAAAAGCAACTGTTGTAATTTGTGCTGCAGCGGATAGTAACTAATCCCAGCTATTCCGCCGTCTGGTAGGAAATATACACGTCTGCCAGGCGTCCGCTCCTTGCGTTTCACTCCTTTAGGCGTCCCGCACACCGGCCCGTGAGAAGGGCCGACCTAAGTAGCCTCTATTCAATATTATAGTGCAACTTGCTATTGTAAGTTTACGTCGAACCCCTTTGCGAACGTAAATTACGTGAAGCGCGCGGATTGTACAGAAAACTATTTTATAGCGAGGAATTGTGCACAAAGGTGCCACGAATCCGAATCCTTTACCTTAATTGACGTTGACAGTGCTGCTACCTATAGTTCCCTGACGTTCTCTTGCTAAACGAAGGTGCTGCCAACTGGAGCCGCCAATCAGAATCTTTAATTATTTAAAATTGACAGTTACAGTGCTATCACCCTAGTTCCTGCACGTTCCCTATACAAATACCATGGACCTAAGCACGTCTTACATAATAGCCACAAATACGTAAGGCAGAGTAGTGACACCGACTAAGAAATATGCGTGTCTTTGTACTAAGTCGATCACATACATTCGTTGTATTGATATTAAACCGACGTTAGTAACGCCATAATTATATTTTTACAACTTATCCCATATACTTAGTCATCTTTATAAGCGTTATTAAGTGCTTTCATCGTCCGTACGGAACCCTTGGTGTGCGACTCGCACTTGACCGGCTTTTTTACCACTAATACTAACCATGTACTACCCACACCTTCACATGCAGATGACTTCTAGGATGAGATAGGTTTGTTCTTCGTTCACGATAGCCCTTTCGAAAATTGAGTAGGTATATTAACGAATTAACTCGGAGGACGCGAGATTATTGTCCCCCTACGAGTGCCAGGGTATCCTATAGGAGCCGTCTCGGACTACTATACCTCCTACGCGGCAAAAGAAACATCTTCCCTCATCGAAAATTGACCGAGCGAGCGTAGCGTCTCTGTTTTACCTTAGCCAAAATCTCTCTCGTATGTCCGGATGTTCGGATTTCCGAGAGATACCTACATTTCTCAACCGATTCTCAAAATTTTGTGAATAAGTTCCATAGGTACGAGTGTATACAATTTTGTCATCGATTTAGTTTTTTTTCGTCGGAGAAATGCCGGAGCTAATAATATATCCGGTTTTACAATGTTAAAATAAAACAGCCATTTTGAAACACTCGCGAGGTCTACAGCTAACAGAGCTCCCTAGTCTCTAAGCTAAGTAGGTATGCAATGCATTACCTACCTTCGTGTTTTCAACGTAATAACCCTATTATACTAATGTAGTGACTGAGAAAGTTTGTGAAGTAGTATGGATGTTTGTTTAAATCCATCCAGCCGTTTTAACGTGATTATCGTATAGAGATTTTTCGAACAGCAGATGGCGCTGTAATCAACGGTCATTTGTCCAGTGCATGGCGCTATCCATACTAATATTTTATAAATGCGAAAGTGTGTCTGTCTGTCTGTCTGTCTGTCTGTCTGTTACCTCTTCACGCTTAAACCGCTGACTCATTGGCATGGAGATAGTTTAAGATCCGAGGAAGGATATAGAATAGTTTTCATCCTGGAAATTATCCCTAAAAAGATTGAGAAGTGAGTAAGTAATTCATGATGACATTGATGACCCTGTAGGAAATGTAATTATTAGACCAAAAGCACAATTGCTCTTACCACGCTCTTACATTTGCTTAAGTAGGCGCTTTTAATAATCCCTTTTATTAATTAAGGTGATTAGGTGGATATCTATCGTGTTGTACGAGGTTGCTTCCATACTTCCAAGTTCCACGCGGACGTAGTCGCGGGCAAAAGCTAGTATTTTATAATACTATAGATTGATGACATTGCTGTTACTGCCCAACAATACGCGTGAATCATGTGTGATCTAAACCAAGAGCAATCTCATTCACTGTAATCAAAACCACATGACCAAGTCGCAAAGCATTTCATACTTTTAATTTTCAAATGATTTCGGATCATTAACACAGCCTTCACGCTCTAAACGCCCACATCTCAACGCTTCAGGTCAGTCGAACTAACTTTGCACCTAATTTGTATGCGCCGCCATAGATACTAGATGCAAAGTTAATATTACAACGCGTTTGATATAAGTATACACCTGATTCGTATGCGTGGTCATATATATGTCAGGTGGAAAGTTAAAGTAACCGGGGACCACACTGATGCCATAAGGAGCCGTGGGCACTGCGCACTGGTTAGCGCATCGTGATCGACCAGTTAGCGTTGGGCAAATTGAACCTCGTTATGTGCCATCATTGCCAGTGGTTACTTATTGTATTGTAGTACAGTGAAATTGTTATACTATTGTAACGAAAAATATTACTGTCAATTGAACTTTTTTTTTGAACGTGTTAAGTTCAACTTTGTGCTACATAACGCGATATTAGTGGCGCGGGGTACGTAGAACACCGACTTGTCCATTTAAGAGCGTTCTAATACCCTTCGTCCACGTTCAAAACAAAGTTTTGTAATTAGCTACGAACAAGGATTTATTTTTCTTAGTTTGTTGGGTCGATTGCAAAAAAAATTTAGGTACCTACATAGTTAAAAGCTTAGTTAAAGAAAAAAAATTGGGCAAGTGCGAGTCCGACTCGCGCATGAAGGGTTCCGTAATATAATCTAAGTATAACAAGTTTGTTGTATGGGAGCCCCCTTAAATATTTATTTTATGTTATTTTTAGTATTTGGTGTTATAGCGGCAATAGAAATACATCATCTATGAAAATTTCAACTGTCTAGCTATCACCGTTCTTGAGATACAGCCTGGTGACAGACGGACGGACAGCGAAGTCTCAGCAATAGGGTCCCGTTTTTACCCTTTGGGTACGGAACCCTAAAAAATCACGATCGCTTCCTTTGTGTGACGAAAGTTAGTCATACAAAATGTATGGGTAACTTTCGTCACACAAAGGAATCAATTAAGTTTTGTTTTAATTGAAGCCCTTAACTATGTACAACTTTTTTGCAATCGACCCCAACAAAGAATTGATTGTTATGTCTTCCTACGTAACCGGGTCAGAAACCAACAATTTTTAATGTGACATTAAACAAATTGTAACATTTTCTATCCAATTTTTATCCGATTATACTCATTTTTAATTATTCGTACTCCTCGCGGTCCGGGTATTCCAGGTTCTACGGTAAACATTATGAGGAAATGTCGGAGAAAATAAAACCAGTCTTCAATATTAATACATTTTATTTAAGCGAAACCTATACATACTGATATAAGTTCATTTATTGAAACTGTGACCACATTCATTTATCTATTCTTATCTATATGTATTAGGGTGTTGCTTATTTTCTAACCCCGTACTCTCACCCCCTCATTCTGTTCTAGGACCCGAAAAAACGTCACTGATTTTTTATTTATTTTTTTAATTCAGTTTTAGGGGTCGCTACCGCCCATTAAAAAACCGAGATAAATGTTAATAAAACTATGTTCACTTAGTTTTATTTTTATTTTTTTTGCAGTGATAATTGTTTGAATATCCTAATGTATCAATCTAGTTATATATCAAGTGAATTATTCTGTGTATCAGAAAAAAAATTAGGTAGTTCATATTGAACTAGATATTTTTTTTAATTCAATTATGTACGTTCTGTAAGTATTATGATACAAAGAAAAAAACTTTTTTTTTCTCATATCTTTTTCAGATTTTTTACTTGCCGGTAGCGACCCCTAAAACTGAATTAAAAAAATAAATAAAAAATCAGTGACGTTTTTTCGGGTCCTAGAACAGAATGAGGGGGTGAGAGTACGGGGTTAGAAAATGAGCAACACCCTAATATGTATGTATGAATTGAACCTATGCTACAAACTGGAATGTTATTCATACAAAACTGTAATACATAATATATCGGATAGTAATACTTTTTTTTACGTCACCCTAGGCCGTAAGTGGTATTTTCTGCCCGCTAAACGGGGAGAAAACCTCGCCTCCTGGCTGAAGCATGACGTAAAACTTTAGAAAAATCACGGGCGGTAATTAGTAAAGGCCCAGATCGCATATTTATGGCCCTCGCCTACGGTTCAGGCCACAAGCACCTGCGATCAAGGACATTCACCAATTCACCGCCCTAGGTATGTAATCTATTATAGTTTATTAGTTATTGCTTCGGAATGTGACCAAATGTCACATCGAGGATTAAAAAAAACATATCTAAAAACTATACGACGTAAAAATAAACTAATCATAGATTCAGAATCCAAATGTCGTATAGGCTTGTGCACAAATCACGTGAGGTTTTTTCGGCTGCTTTTTGACCCCTCCCTCATGGTGATATTTGGTGAGGTTCTTTGTTACTCCTCCCTCCCCCTCACAACCTCACGTGTATTTTTTTCGCCAGAATTTGGTATAAAATAGAATCGCTATTTTGAGGTAAGTATTTAACAAGTGAACATTTATTTAAATACACGTGAGGTCACCTTATACCCTCCCCCTCCCCCAACGTGATGTGTCGTGATTTTTTCGTGACCCCCCCTCACCCCTATCTGACCGCATGTGATTTGTGCACAAGCCCTATACTATCGGGAAAAAATATAATATGTAATACCTCTAAAAACTCAATGTTCCCAATAATATTTTTGATCACAATGTTCCAAATATGTGCCATTAAGTATCCAAATCATAATAATGAAAGTCACCGGAGATAACTGCACGAAGTGGATTTATGATGGTCGCGTGTATCGCACGATTGATAAGTGAGAAAGCATTTGTTTTTCGATCAACATGGTCACCATAGTCCTGTAGGTCACCTTTGGTTTAGACGGTTACAATAAATTTAATTCCATGAATACGTTTGAATATTGCACATTTTCGATATATATTGACAGACTGCATCAATACGAAGAAACATACATAAAATATCATTATTACAATAAAATCATAAAAAAAACAGTGGTTTATTCGATACGGCCCTAGAAACGTAGAGGACTAAATATTAAACTTGTGAGAATTTTGCAACCCCCTCAGCTGTAAGTATTGTTTTACCTCCCAGTAACGAAATTTTGCTAATTACGAATTTTCTCGGACTCCCTTAGGACTGGAAGGTCTTTATGCCGAAAACACACTAACTGCTTGTTTATAAAATATTTTAAAACGTGGTAGGTACGTCTAACAATACTATCACTCTTAAGATTAATGTATATTTTCTTTATATTTAATTAATAAATTCTAATTATTTAATCTAACTCCAATAAGTACTCGACACCTCGACATGTTAATGTTGGGCATTATGTGAATATACACATTTTGTCTGTCACATACAAAAAAATAACGACTACGAAACACGAAGCATAGTAAATATCAAATTGAATAGGAATGATGCGATGTCGAATTCTACAACATACTGTAGTTATATGAGTAAAATAGCTAATATGCCATGACATAAAGAAATATATAATATATAATGAAAGGGAATATGAGACTTCAAAGGTGGAAAACGCAAATTTGGTGTTTTTTTTTTTACCTAAAAGCAAATTCTGATGTAATACAACGCTGTGTCGTGATTATTTATAACTAACAATCACATAATATTTTTTGTTCAGGTGAAAAATACGAAAGTAGTAAAAATGTATGGGTGAAATTATAAATTTTCTTATTATAGTGATGCTAATGAAACAAGCATTGCTGAAGTAATTCTTGTACATAGAGGTCCATATATGGAACACATAGACAATTCAACATTCTGACGAAAACCTAAAATTCATTTTGGCGGTTCATTTTAATCATGGCATTGCAAATATAAAATCGATCCCAGCATTACAATGTCCGAATGTTTTTTTTTGTTAATTGTAAATGGCACAAAATTTTATAACAATAGTTTTTTGCACCCAATTTAATCCATCATTTCGACAGAATGTTTATAGAAATACAAAGAGATTGTTAGTACATATGAATAAAGACATGGATTTATATGTTATAGTTGGTTACCCAGCGAATATAAAACCACCTTAAAATTTGTTTAACTGTCTGTTAAACCTATTTTCTAGATCATGACAACGTCATGGTCGATTCATACATAATAAAATAGTTCGACAAATCATACATGTAAAATTAAGAGAGAGATTTGCTTATACAAAAGCTATGTCGCTCGGGTGTTAATTGCACGACGCGTTTTAAAACATTTATCGGTCGTCGGCTGTAGAACTCGAGCTTAGCGCCGCATTTATTTCGTAACGCTATGTTGTTTAGATTCTTACCTAAAAACAATTATATATCTCGAATCTCGATGCAATCGAGACAAATACTGCATTCTATATCACATTACATACATAAATATAACTTAAAACAAACATTAAAACGTTAAAATTAATTATCTACACATTAGCTACGCTGAACCGATTAATTTAATGATGATTTTTTATATTTCATATACACTTTAACAGCAAATTATATAAATCACAATCTCACTTTTAAAACGACGCACAAATGACACGGAAAATTATACACTAACAAGATATTTACAGAAAATATATAAAAATATTGACTTCGAATAACAAGGATATGTATAGAAAACAGTTTCACACGCACAGTAACTCGTGGACTCACGTATTGTACACTAGAGTTAATAGTTATAGATACCGTCATTAAGGGCTAAAATATAATCGCCAGCGAAAAATCGAACGTTATTTTTTTATATTTAACGAACGTATTGAAACTATAGTGAGTTGATAAGCAGATTTGGACCGTTATGCCTATATAATTAGTTATATCATGCTGTTAGGATCAAGTGTCCGAACAATAGCTAATTGCGCCTGTTAAACATTACAGGCGTAATCACCTAATAATAACTAATAGAGCATGGTGAAATAATTATGCCAAACCTTTCCTTGAGCTTAACGTTCCTCGAGAGAGATAGCCGAACGAATAGATACTTTAATATTCATTCAGCACAATTTATTTTTAGATTTAAATATCAGTAGATTCTAAAGAGAGCAGTTTAGAGAAAATAACGAATGTGATGATAATGGCAGTATACAAAGGATCTCAAACCGATAGATCGATTATTAACGACTTACTTACTTATTTTATAATATTTAATTTATACATTACGCCTTCATAGACAAAAAATTATCCATAAGTTATATCGTGTAGGTATAAGTATACATTAAAATGAAATCGGTAAGTACAAAATTACTTATTACAACTTAAAAAAGGGTAGAAAAATTGAGACATCAAATAGCAACCTAGGATCAAACATTTCGTGAAACTACTAAAAACACACCTAATATAAAAGTCACGTGAACTGTTAGAGACACTCTAAAGCATATTTACTGCATTAAGATAGTGTAAACACTACGTATACCAACTATACCCTAGAAAATTAGGTGTAAAATCATCGATCAGGGGAAATAATTCGTGTAGTTTTGAATGTGTATATTTTTTCTTTAAAGTGTTCAGATGGACGGCTAAATAAATATATATATCTACAATTACCGCTTTTATCCTACAAAACTTAACAAACAATAAATTTATTTGAAAATATATTTTAACGAATTTCGAGATATAAAACTGTACCAATCTTCAAAACTGTACGAATTATTTCCTTAAATTTCCCAGGCTTAGGTACTAGTCATTTTCACATGCTTTGTAGAGTTTCTACATGTACGGCACTGCCACTGCACTCCACTCTTATTCATCGTATTGTTCGAAATACCCCATAATAGACAATACGGCGTTGTCGTACATGTGTACACTTCGAAATACCTAACGACACAAGTAATTGAATGTTTACGAGTAACATCACTTAAATATTTTAACTATCAAGATAAATTAACATATTATATTAACATTAGTATATTTTATAATAATGATAGAGATAACAAACTAGTCGTGCCATTTTGTTACATCATTTAATTTTACACTGGCAACACTCGCCATGATAAATAATTTAATTTTAACCACTAATTCAAACCTCCTCTAAACCTCCTGCGTAACCAGCAATTAAATAAATTATTGTACACACTTTAAAGATGCAGTTTGGTCACTAAATTGAGTTACTTCGCTAGAAAGTTTTTTGTTTTAAAACAATATGATAACAATTATGACACTGATTTGGTCTGTCAGACAATGGTCTATTTTGTAAACGAGCCCCATATCTGACCCAACCGAAGATATTATTTTCCAGCATTTTCGCATATTTATCGGACTGTGAATGTTGCCAGCGGAAAAACTTTCCTACTATAACGGGAGTTCAGATGGCGTAATAAAGTCGCTTATATGCTAAGCTAACATTTCGTAGGAAGTTTTAGTCACCAGTGTCGTCCCAGCTCATTTCCTCGGCTATTCTGTCCATGCAGTTACATAGGAACTGATACTGTAAAGAAATACAATAGGTAAGTTAAATGCAAAAGTTGGCCATGTAATAGTGCATTACTGCAGACGCCGGGAAATACGGGCTTACAGGCTGAGTAGGTATAGACGGATAGTGGTACGAAGCCGGCAAGCCCTTAGCACGGCTAAGTGCATAGTGTTTGTCTCAAACATATGCAATGAAATAAAAAAAAAACACCACTCAAAAAAACATGAACACATACGCCATGTTTAAAAAAAAATACTTCCCGGCCTAGGCCTTCAATTTTGTATGAAATCCCTTTACAGTTATCTCGAATTGTTCCGCCCGAAACGTGACACTTCGAAGCCTGTTTTAACGTACGTTATGACGATATTTCATTGCATGTTTGAGAAAAAAAAAACAGTGCAAGCAAGTAGATGGAGATTTTTTTAAATGTTAAATAAATGGAAAAGCTAATACATTGGATATTTATATTTGCAAACGACGTGACCGAAACCGTTCAAACGGTCAGCCACTCGGCTTTCGGAGAGATTGATGTCAAAGCTGTCACCGGTTAGCAATCGGTAAGTTCCATATCTGTCACTCCCGAGATCAGAGCGACGGTACGAGCGCGTGTGGTGGTGTGTGGACTCACGTATGGCGTGAACAGCGCGATGGTGCGCGTGTGGTCGTGCGCGGAGTAGGTGAGGCGCGCGGCGGCCGGGAGTGATGACATGTGAGTGTGGTGGTGTGTGGACTCACGTATGGCGTGAACAGCGCGATGGTGCGCGTGTGGTCGTGCGCGGAGTAGGTGAGGCGCGCGGCGGCCGGGAGTGATGACATGTGAGTGTGGTGGTGTGTGGACTCACGTATGGCGTGAACAGCGCGATGGTGCGCGTGTGGTCGTGCGCGGAGTAGGTGAGGCGCGCGGCGGCCGGGAGTGATGACATGTGAGTGTGGTGGTGTGTGGACTCACGTATGGCGTGAACAGCGCGATGGTGCGCGTGTGGTCGTGCGCGGAGTAGGTGAGGCGCGCGGCGGCCGGGAGTGATGACATGTGAGTGTGGTGGTGTGTGGACTCACGTATGGCGTGAACAGCGCGATGGTGCGCGTGTGGTCGTGCGCGGAGTAGGTGAGGCGCGCGGCGGCCGGGAGTGATGACATGTGAGTGTGGTGGTGTGTGGACTCACGTATGGCGTGAACAGCGCGATGGTGCGCGTGTGGTCGTGCGCGGAGTAGGTGAGGCGCGCGGCGGCCGGGAGTGATGACATGTGAGTGTGGTGGTGTGTGGACTCACGTATGGCGTGAACAGCGCGATGGTGCGCGTGTGGTCGTGCGCGGAGTAGGTGAGGCGCGCGGCGGCCGGGAGTGATGACATGTGAGTGTGGTGGTGTGTGGACTCACGTATGGCGTGAACAGCGCGATGGTGCGCGTGTGGTCGTGCGCGGAGTAGGTGAGGCGCGCGGCGGCCGGGAGTGATGACGTGTGAGTGTGGTGGTGTGTGGACTCACGTATGGCGTGAACAGCGCGATGGTGCGCGTGTGGTCGTGCGCGGAGTAGGTGAGGCGCGCGGCGGCCGGGAGTGATGACATGTGAGTGTGGTGGTGTGTGGACTCACGTATGGCGTGAACAGCGCGATGGTGCGCGTGTGGTCGTGCGCGGAGTAGGTGAGGCGCGCGGCGGCCGGGAGTGATGACGTGTGAGTGTGGTGGTGTGTGGACTCACGTATGGCGTGAACAGCGCGATGGTGCGCGTGTGGTCGTGCGCGGAGTAGGTGAGGCGCGCGGCGGCCGGGAGTGATGACGTGTGAGTGTGGTGGTGTGTGGACTCACGTATGGCGTGAACAGCGCGATGGTGCGCGTGTGGTCGTGCGCGGAGTAGGTGAGGCGCGCGGCGGCCGGGAGTGATGACATGTGAGTGTGGTGGTGTGTGGACTCACGTATGGCGTGAACAGCGCGATGGTGCGCGTGTGGTCGTGCGCGGAGTAGGTGAGGCGCGCGGCGGCCGGGAGTGATGACATGTGAGTGTGGTGGTGTGTGGACTCACGTATGGCGTGAACAGCGCGATGGTGCGCGTGTGGTCGTGCGCGGAGTAGGTGAGGCGCGCGGCGGCCGGGAGTGATGACATGTGAGTGTGGTGGTGTGTGGACTCACGTATGGCGTGAACAGCGCGATGGTGCGCGTGTGGTCGTGCGCGGAGTAGGTGAGGCGCGCGGCGGCCGGGAGTGATGACATGTGAGTGTGGTGGTGTGTGGACTCACGTATGGCGTGAACAGCGCGATGGTGCGCGTGTGGTCGTGCGCGGAGTAGGTGAGGCGCGCGGCGGCCGGGAGTGATGACATGTGAGTGTGGTGGTGTGTGGACTCACGTATGGCGTGAACAGCGCGATGGTGCGCGTGTGGTCGTGCGCGGAGTAGGTGAGGCGCGCGGCGGCCGGGAGTGATGACGTGTGAGTGTGGTGGTGTGTGGACTCACGTATGGCGTGAACAGCGCGATGGTGCGCGTGTGGTCGTGCGCGGAGTAGGTGAGGCGCGCGGCGGCCGGGAGTGATGACATGTGAGTGTGGTGGTGTGTGGACTCACGTATGGCGTGAACAGCGCGATGGTGCGCGTGTGGTCGTGCGCGGAGTAGGTGAGGCGCGCGGCGGCCGGGAGTGATGACATGTGAGTGTGGTGGTGTGTGGACTCACGTATGGCGTGAACAGCGCGATGGTGCGCGTGTGGTCGTGCGCGGAGTAGGTGAGGCGCGCGGCGGCCGGGAGTGATGACATGTGAGTGTGGTGGTGTGTGGACTCACGTATGGCGTGAACAGCGCGATGGTGCGCGTGTGGTCGTGCGCGGAGTAGGTGAGGCGCGCGGCGGCCGGGAGTGATGACGTGTGAGTGTGGTGGTGTGTGGACTCACGTATGGCGTGAACAGCGCGATGGTGCGCGTGTGGTCGTGCGCGGAGTAGGTGAGGCGCGCGGCGGCCGGGAGTGATGACATGTGAGTGTGGTGGTGTGTGGACTCACGTATGGCGTGAACAGCGCGATGGTGCGCGTGTGGTCGTGCGCGGAGTAGGTGAGGCGCGCGGCGGCCGGGAGTGATGACGTGTGAGTGTGGTGGTGTGTGGACTCACGTATGGCGTGAACAGCGCGATGGTGCGCGTGTGGTCGTGCGCGGAGTAGGTGAGGCGCGCGGCGGCCGGGAGTGATGACATGTGAGTGTGGTGGTGTGTGGACTCACGTATGGCGTGAACAGCGCGATGGTGCGCGTGTGGTCGTGCGCGGAGTAGGTGAGGCGCGCGGCGGCCGGGAGTGATGACATGTGAGTGTGGTGGTGTGTGGACTCACGTATGGCGTGAACAGCGCGATGGTGCGCGTGTGGTCGTGCGCGGAGTAGGTGAGGCGCGCGGCGGCCGGGAGTGATGACGTGTGAGTGTGGTGGTGTGTGGACTCACGTATGGCGTGAACAGCGCGATGGTGCGCGTGTGGTCGTGCGCGGAGTAGGTGAGGCGCGCGGCGGCCGGGAGTGATGACATGTGAGTGTGGTGGTGTGTGGACTCACGTATGGCGTGAACAGCGCGATGGTGCGCGTGTGGTCGTGCGCGGAGTAGGTGAGGCGCGCGGCGGCCGGGAGTGATGACGTGTGAGTGTGGTGGTGTGTGGACTCACGTATGGCGTGAACAGCGCGATGGTGCGCGTGTGGTCGTGCGCGGAGTAGGTGAGGCGCGCGGCGGCCGGGAGTGATGACATGTGAGTGTGGTGGTGTGTGGACTCACGTATGGCGTGAACAGCGCGATGGTGCGCGTGTGGTCGTGCGCGGAGTAGGTGAGGCGCGCGGCGGCCGGGAGTGATGACATGTGAGTGTGGTGGTGTGTGGACTCACGTATGGCGTGAACAGCGCGATGGTGCGCGTGTGGTCGTGCGCGGAGTAGGTGAGGCGCGCGGCGGCCGGGAGTGATGACATGTGAGTGTGGTGGTGTGTGGACTCACGTATGGCGTGAACAGCGCGATGGTGCGCGTGTGGTCGTGCGCGGAGTAGGTGAGGCGCGCGGCGGCCGGGAGTGATGACATGTGAGTGTGGTGGTGTGTGGACTCACGTATGGCGTGAACAGCGCGATGGTGCGCGTGTGGTCGTGCGCGGAGTAGGTGAGGCGCGCGGCGGCCGGGAGTGATGACATGTGAGTGTGGTGGTGTGTGGACTCACGTATGGCGTGAACAGCGCGATGGTGCGCGTGTGGTCGTGCGCGGAGTAGGTGAGGCGCGCGGCGGCCGGGAGTGATGACGTGTGAGTGTGGTGGTGTGTGGACTCACGTATGGCGTGAACAGCGCGATGGTGCGCGTGTGGTCGTGCGCGGAGTAGGTGAGGCGCGCGGCGGCCGGGAGTGATGACATGTGAGTGTGGTGGTGTGTGGACTCACGTATGGCGTGAACAGCGCGATGGTGCGCGTGTGGTCGTGCGCGGAGTAGGTGAGGCGCGCGGCGGCCGGGAGTGATGACGTGTGAGTGTGGTGGTGTGTGGACTCACGTATGGCGTGAACAGCGCGATGGTGCGCGTGTGGTCGTGCGCGGAGTAGGTGAGGCGCGCGGCGGCCGGGAGTGATGACGTGTGAGTGTGGTGGTGTGTGGACTCACGTATGGCGTGAACAGCGCGATGGTGCGCGTGTGGTCGTGCGCGGAGTAGGTGAGGCGCGCGGCGGCCGGGAGTGATGACATGTGAGTGTGGTGGTGTGTGGACTCACGTATGGCGTGAACAGCGCGATGGTGCGCGTGTGGTCGTGCGCGGAGTAGGTGAGGCGCGCGGCGGCCGGGAGTGATGACATGTGAGTGTGGTGGTGTGTGGACTCACGTATGGCGTGAACAGCGCGATGGTGCGCGTGTGGTCGTGCGCGGAGTAGGTGAGGCGCGCGGCGGCCGGGAGTGATGACATGTGAGTGTGGTGGTGTGTGGACTCACGTATGGCGTGAACAGCGCGATGGTGCGCGTGTGGTCGTGCGCGGAGTAGGTGAGGCGCGCGGCGGCCGGGAGTGATGACATGTGAGTGTGGTGGTGTGTGGACTCACGTATGGCGTGAACAGCGCGATGGTGCGCGTGTGGTCGTGCGCGGAGTAGGTGAGGCGCGCGGCGGCCGGGAGTGATGACATGTGAGTGTGGTGGTGTGTGGACTCACGTATGGCGTGAACAGCGCGATGGTGCGCGTGTGGTCGTGCGCGGAGTAGGTGAGGCGCGCGGCGGCCGGGAGTGATGACGTGTGAGTGTGGTGGTGTGTGGACTCACGTATGGCGTGAACAGCGCGATGGTGCGCGTGTGGTCGTGCGCGGAGTAGGTGAGGCGCGCGGCGGCCGGGAGTGATGACATGTGAGTGTGGTGGTGTGTGGACTCACGTATGGCGTGAACAGCGCGATGGTGCGCGTGTGGTCGTGCGCGGAGTAGGTGAGGCGCGCGGCGGCCGGGAGTGATGACATGTGAGTGTGGTGGTGTGTGGACTCACGTATGGCGTGAACAGCGCGATGGTGCGCGTGTGGTCGTGCGCGGAGTAGGTGAGGCGCGCGGCGGCCGGGAGTGATGACATGTGAGTGTGGTGGTGTGTGGACTCACGTATGGCGTGAACAGCGCGATGGTGCGCGTGTGGTCGTGCGCGGAGTAGGTGAGGCGCGCGGCGGCCGGGAGTGATGACGTGTGAGTGTGGTGGTGTGTGGACTCACGTATGGCGTGAACAGCGCGATGGTGCGCGTGTGGTCGTGCGCGGAGTAGGTGAGGCGCGCGGCGGCCGGGAGTGATGACATGTGAGTGTGGTGGTGTGTGGACTCACGTATGGCGTGAACAGCGCGATGGTGCGCGTGTGGTCGTGCGCGGAGTAGGTGAGGCGCGCGGCGGCCGGGAGTGATGACGTGTGAGTGTGGTGGTGTGTGGACTCACGTATGGCGTGAACAGCGCGATGGTGCGCGTGTGGTCGTGCGCGGAGTAGGTGAGGCGCGCGGCGGCCGGGAGTGATGACATGTGAGTGTGGTGGTGTGTGGACTCACGTATGGCGTGAACAGCGCGATGGTGCGCGTGTGGTCGTGCGCGGAGTAGGTGAGGCGCGCGGCGGCCGGGAGTGATGACATGTGAGTGTGGTGGTGTGTGGACTCACGTATGGCGTGAACAGCGCGATGGTGCGCGTGTGGTCGTGCGCGGAGTAGGTGAGGCGCGCGGCGGCCGGGAGTGATGACGTGTGAGTGTGGTGGTGTGTGGACTCACGTATGGCGTGAACAGCGCGATGGTGCGCGTGTGGTCGTGCGCGGAGTAGGTGAGGCGCGCGGCGGCGGCGTCGTCGTCGGCGCGCCACTCGCGCACGCAGCGCCACGGCACCGCCGCCGTCTGCGCGCCGTCCGCCGCCTGCGCCGTCAGCGTCAGCCCGCTCCAGCCTGACGGACAGTCGACAACATTTTACATGGCTACTTTGACAACGAATCTAAATGCGATAGAAAAAATCCTCAATTTCTCTGGGACGTAAACGGTTCGACTCCAAAGTGTCAAGTCAACTAAAGCATCCTCGTGCGGCACTCACCCACAGTGACGGCGAGCGTGGGCGTGGGGCAGGCGTCGGTGCGCAGCGGCGGGAAGGCCACGTCCCCGTAGCCGGGCAGCGCGCGCGCCAGCGCCAGGTAGGCGGGCGCGCGCCGCACGTCCTGCAGCGCCTTCAGCTGGTACAGGCGCGCGCCCGCCGCGCACACGCCGCGGTTCACGTCCTCCACCGCCTGCGGACACGGACTAGATTGAGCTCGTTGACCACCAAAAGCGGCAAGTTACCGTGACGGAATTATTTCCCCACGCGTCACCAATCCTCACGAATTCCCCAGCGAGTGCGGACCCTCGTCCGGTTGTGTACACACTACAGTACACACGCACCTGCCAGAACACGAAGGCGGCGGCGGCGGGGTCGGCGCAGACGGCGGCCTCGCGGCGCGGACTGAACAGCCAGCGCCGCACTACAGTACACACGCACCTGCCAGAACACGAAGGCGGCGGCGGCGGGGTCGGCGCAGACGGCGGCCTCGCGGCGCGGACTGAACAGCCAGCGCCGCACTACAGTACACACGCACCTGCCAGAACACGAAGGCGGCGGCGGCGGGGTCGGCGCAGACGGCGGCCTCGCGGCGCGGACTGAACAGCCAGCGCCGCACTACAGTACACACGCACCTGCCAGAACACGAAGGCGGCGGCGGCGGGGTCGGCGCAGACGGCGGCCTCGCGGCGCGGACTGAACAGCCAGCGCCGCACTACAGTACACACGCACCTGCCAGAACACGAAGGCGGCGGCGGCGGGGTCGGCGCAGACGGCGGCCTCGCGGCGCGGACTGAACAGCCAGCGCCGCACTACAGTACACACGCACCTGCCAGAACACGAAGGCGGCGGCGGCGGGGTCGGCGCAGACGGCGGCCTCGCGGCGCGGACTGAACAGCCAGCGCCGCACTACAGTACACACGCACCTGCCAGAACACGAAGGCGGCGGCGGCGGGGTCGGCGCAGACGGCGGCCTCGCGGCGCGGACTGAACAGCCAGCGCCGCACTACAGTACACACGCACCTGCCAGAACACGAAGGCGGCGGCGGCGGGGTCGGCGCAGACGGCGGCCTCGCGGCGCGGACTGAACAGCCAGCGCCGCACTACAGTACACACGCACCTGCCAGAACACGAAGGCGGCGGCGGCGGGGTCGGCGCAGACGGCGGCCTCGCGGCGCGGACTGAACAGCCAGCGCCGCACTACAGTACACACGCACCTGCCAGAACACGAAGGCGGCGGCGGCGGGGTCGGCGCAGACGGCGGCCTCGCGGCGCGGACTGAACAGCCAGCGCCGCACTACAGTACACACGCACCTGCCAGAACACGAAGGCGGCGGCGGCGGGGTCGGCGCAGACGGCGGCCTCGCGGCGCGGACTGAACAGCCAGCGCCGCACCGCCAGGCAGGACGAGGACGCGGTCGAGTAGTTCTGGATGTACAGCGAGTGCGGACACTCGTTCGGTTGCAGCTTGCGTTCTGGAAATACCGGGAACTTATATACATATATTTAGGGTTGCGTACCTGAGAATGTAAAAACGGAAGCCTTATAGGTAGGATCACGCGATGTCTGTTTGTTGTCCGTTTGTCTGTCCGTCCGTCACAGCTAATATGTTCAGAATCTGCTGGACCGATCAAGTTGAATGGGTTGGGGTATAGCAAAGGGGGCCCTATTTTTAGGACTTCGAAAATTTACGACCAAAAATGTTTTTTTTTGTTTGTTTGGGCTTAAATTAGATTGAATCTTGTATATTACGCTAAAATAAGCATATTTTATTCTTTAAACTTTTTCTCTCAGATCGATATTTACCGAGATATTGGGGTTCAAAGGAGCGCGGGACTTTTTAAAATTTTTTGATTGTGGTATGTCATTATAACACTTATTTTTTATGATGCTATCGTATAGATGACGCTAAAATAAGCATGTTTTGTATGGGCAACTTTTCTCTTAACTTAATAATTACCGAGATATTGAGGTTTTAAGGTAAAAGTGCTTGCTGAAAATGGGCCTTGCCAAATACTGACATGCACACTAATTATCCTCGCACTGCACACTAAGATCCGACTCGGCCGGGTTAGGTTAGGTTAGTTTTTTTTTTATATCCCGTAAAACAGTTTTGCAAATACATATTCGAACCACCTTAAAATCTAATTTAAGCCTGAAAATGCGAAAAATTTAAAGTTTTTTTTTAACCCCTTTATCTCGGTAAATATTACTCTGAGTAAAAAAGTTTAAAAAACAAAATATGTTTTTTTTAGCGTAATCTACAAGATTCAATCTAATTTAAGCCCAAAAACAGCAAAAAAAATCAATTAAAAAATTTTTAAGTCCTAAAAATAGGGCCCCCTTTGCTATACTCTGACCGAAATTTGGGACACATACGAGGGGCACACCGAAATGATCGGGAATAGAGTACTTTAAACTGAGTTACATTAAATCCTTTTTTGTCACATGCATACTGGCGACTTACAATCACGATGCCGTTTTTACAATTTAAAAAAAGAACGATATATTTTTTTAATTCCATTTTTAAATTGACAACTCGATGAACAAAATGGAGCTGACGCGTGAAAATTTTCGTGCAATTATTTACCATAACTTTCGTCGTGGCTTATCTCCAGATGAATGTCGCAATGAGCTTGTTACTATATACGACATTGAAGCACCTAGTCAGACGACAATATATCGGTGGTATGCTGAGTTTCGACGGGGTCGTGCCTCTCTTGGCACCGTACCTTCATCAGGTCGGCCGAAAACGGCGGTTTCGCCTGAAAACATCGCGGCTGTGGAAAAACTACTAAAAGAAGATAGACATGTGACATATGAGCAGATTCGGGCAACCATAGGCATTGGAATGACTGCAATTCACACTATTTTGCATGGTGAATTGGGTGTCAGAAAATTGATTTCCCGATGGGTACCCCATAATTTGTCTGAAGAGCAAAAGGCGGCTCGTGTTGATTGGTGCCGATCTATTCTGAAATGCTACAATGGAGGAAAGTCAAAAGCCGTTTATAATATGGTCTCGGGTGACGAATCCTGGATTTATTCTTATGAGCCTGAAAGAAAGCACCAGTCGGCAGTATGGGTCTTCGATGACGAGGTCAAACCAACGAAAGTTGTGCGTTCTCGAAGCGTGTCGAAGAAGATGGTGGCTTCGTTCGTCTCAAAAAAGGGGCATGTTGCCACAATTCCTCTAGAAGAACAAAGAACCGTTACCGCTGATTGGTATATCACAGTTTGTTTGCCGGAGGTGCTGGCCGAACTTCGCCAAGGGAACCCGAGACGCCGCGTCATCTTACACCACGACACTGCGAGCTCCCACACCGCCCACAAAACAACTAAATTTTTGAACGACGAAAACGTTGAGTTGATGTCCCATCCTCCATACAGCCCTGACCTGAGTCCAAATGATTTTTTTACGTTCCCTAGAATTAAAGATTTATTGCGTGGTCAGCGGTTTGAGAACCCAGAAGCCGCTGTGGAAGCCTATAAATCGGCCATTTTGGCAATGCCTACTTCAAACTGGAATTATTGTTTTAATGACTGGTTTAAAAGAATGTAAAAGTGCATTGAATGTAACGGAGAATACTTCGAAAAACAATAAAATATAATTTATGTATATAGTGCACATAGTTTTTTAAATTCCCGATCATTTCGGTTTGCCCCTCGTAGTATAACTCTTTACTTAAAGATTACAGGAATACGAAGTTTATAATTTGCCTGGTTTGGTTCTTTTTATCGTCCAGCATAAACTAGCACTCCAAATTTATAGTGGACAAATCCATTTACGTAATTTTAGATAATAGAGCTTAAACTACTCTGATATAGATAAATGAAGCGACCGAGTTTTTGCTAAGGTGACACAGATTAAATTTTGAACCGGCCTAAAAAAGGCGATTTACTTAAAATTTTATTCATGTGTTTTTGCTTGGTTACTAGGAAAAAGTGTCAATCTGCTAAAATCCGGTCAATGATGAGCTTGCTATTTTTGATTTCAAAATTAAAGATTTTTAATCGTGTTTGGATGGATGGAATAGTAATTTTCCATCATACCTACTTTGCCCCAACTTTGTATTTTATTTACTTGCTAATTCATTTTAATTTAACATTGAAATATAAATATAAAATGTTTATCCGATAGAACACTGTCTCAATACAATTATAATTTTCTTTAAACATTCTAAGACGTTATTTCACACCAAAAATTTCACACGTCACGTGTTCTAGAAACATTGAGAACGAATAAACACTTACCAAAGTTATACTCGACTATCTCGAACAGGTAGAAGTACTTTTGCACGGACTTGGCGAGGCCGATCTTGTCGCACACGGCCCTGTACACGTCGTCCGCGTTCGTCGACTTGAGCACCGACACCGTCACCACTTCCTTATCGGGAAGGAGCACCTGCAAATATAAACGTGATCCGATCTGATCCCATCGGTGTGCCCATCATCCGTTCTCTTTAGAACGCGCTATTAAACATATACCAATCCAATATATCCACACTTCAAAGAAACTCTTCTCGAGAAACTTCAGGTATTAACCCAGATAGCCCGACCAGGTGTTATAACACCGCTCATTTTTTTTTATAATTTACTCCACGGAGTATATGGAGATGGCATTCAGCGCAGTTTGTTCTAGCACCGCTGTAGCCGACGTTTACACGCACACAATTATATTCGTATAAAAATAAGGTTTTACAACAAACAGAAGTGAGTTGACATTGGCTGAGCTAATGTGTGCGATTTTCGTGGTCATACACTACTACGATCAAAGTATCGAGAATTTTAGCCCTTATATGCATATCAGACAATGCATTTATTTTTATTATAACTTAAATAGAAATAAAATAAAAGGCAAATGTAACTTTATGTTCGGTACGACAGTCTCGAATTGACAAGAAATTGATTTCTACTTCCGTCAATTCGGTAGTGTCACTTTTGATATTAACGCTGGCAAAATATCACAAGGTTTTATGTTACAATTTTAAAACATTTTAAATTGAACCTTATCCTTGTAACAAGGGGCTTAATTTTAACGACCCAGAAAATGTCATGTAAGCTCAGCCAGCGGTATGCATCTACTGATTCTAAAGGTTAAGGGCGTGATCAAATCAAAATAGTCGATATCGATAAAATAATAATATGTATAGGTTTATAATATAATGCATGTTGAAAATATTTATATTGTATGGTCGTAAATTAAATTATCAGACCTTTTAATTTTTGGCGACGAAATCAAATGGAAGGGTCATCTCAATCTTTCTATCGTTCAAAATGTTTACATATAGTGATATATGAATATTAAAAACATCACCTTACAACGTTTGGGACAGGTAGTAGGTAAATTATAAACGGAGTAGATTTATTTATTTTATCATATAAAATGTAAACAAAATACATATTAAGGGACAATCGTACACAACTCGCCCTGACCTTATACTAAGCAATGCTTTTAATATCGGTACTTACTAGACGATGATATAAACAATATATGTATACATACATAAAATTAACATCCATAACCCAGGAACAAAATATTCGAGTTCATCACAGAAATATTTGCCCTTGCCGAGATTCGAACGAAGGACCGCCGGCTCATAGGCAGGTGCATAAAAACTGCGCCAACCTCGTCATCAACTGACTAGCACGTTATGATATTATTGTGGATTAGCAAAACAATAATACTGTTTTAATCTAATAATTTTGTCACCCACTGCTATTGATTTCGCTGTATTACCTAACTAGGTCGATGCAGAGTCAGCCACCGGCTAAGCTTGCACCATAGATTGGAGCGGAGTATTTTTTTTGAAATTTTCTGTTCGTCACTACCTAGCGAAATTTAAATTGTGCATTTTAAAACAAAAATTTCTAAAATCGGTTGAGAACTCGCTGAGATCTGCGCATTGTTACAAAGTCCATTCGAGTCGATCCATGGGAGCTTCGCTCGCTTCGCTCGCTCCGCTCCAATAAAGTTACTTGTCTGAATTAAAAAAAACCGGCCAGGTGCGATTCTGACTCGCGCACCGAGGGTTCCGTACAAACTTTCACTTAACCCATCTTAATTGGCCTGGTTGAGTTAAGTTTGCATCTGAAATGTATGGCGCCGCATACAAACGAGGTGCAAATACTTATAAAAATAATGTAATAATTAATGTAATTTAATCTGCAAATTCTGAGTTTTAGTTATTATTTTTGACATAAGTAACAAATTGAAATATGTAACAATCAAGTATTTGTTTATTGTTTTATTTTGTTTGCATGCCTTTTTGGTAGAACATAAGCACCGTATACCTTTATCACCTAATTTATTACTATGTTCTTGCAATAAACGAATTTGAATTTGAATCAAACTTAACGCAACCAAGTTCTCCAAATAAATATGATTTACCTATTTATTTATTTAATTAATCTTTATTGCACAAAAGAAAACGTATCGTACAAAAGGTGGACTTGATGTTTGAAAAGAACTATTTTTTTGAGATTTTTATTAGTATTTGTAGTAAGTATGTGGCGATTTCAGATTTTTATAAGTATTTTCAGATATCGCAAAATTTACCCAGGTTCCAAAAAGTTCGTTTAGGTGAAAGTGGGTTAAATCTTACCTTCAAGTCGACGGGGGAGGGGTTGGAGGAGTCGTCGGAATCCGTGAGAAACTCCTGCACCGCATCAGACTCAGCTATCACCCTCACGGCGCACACCTGGAAATATCAGTCTTTCAAACGCTTTGACTTGTCCCGTTATCGTCGAAACTTAGCATAAGTACAATTATAAGTTATTCTAGCTTATACCATGCATAATGCTTATGCCATGATAGCTCAACGTTAAAACGTTCATAAACATTTCCATCACAGCGTCGTTATACAAATAAGCTGAAAATATTAATGGATGACGCAAAGGTATTTTAATTTGTCGGTACAATTGACAGGAGTTTGTGATCCGACCGAAGCATACGTCTGAACGAAACAGTCGTGGTTAGCGAACCTTTTCTAGATACTGCTCCAGCCCTCTCCGCCTCGCGTCCAGCTGCTGCTCGCTCAGCGTGAACGGCCACTTGCCCGGCAACTTCGGAAAGTTGAACCCTGCAGTTAACAAATGGCGTCAATTAACCAGAGCTAGAAAATCCATATAAAACAGGAAAGTCTTCCAAGCACAAATGAGCCTGTCAGTATGGACTATTTAGATATCACTTACCTGCCGAAAATCTTCTTTAGCACCTGCTATTATCACCTTTTCTGATGACTCTTTGGATATGTACGTATTCATGACGGTTTCGCGAGAATACAACTGCCGATGCGACGGTTCACTAATGTTTGACCAAAAAACGTTTGACAAATGATCACTTGACCAAACAACGTTTCACCAAATATTCATTAGGCAAACGAGACATTTGACAAAAGTATCATATTAGAAAAAGACACTTTACAAATGATCATTTTACAAACACTACACTTGACAAAATATCATTTTACAAAATGTTATTTCATGTCTTGTCTTGTCTTATCTTACCTTATTTACGTTTTTTTATGGATATAAAAAAAAACTAACCTGACCTAACCCGGCCGGGTCGGATCTGTTCTGAAATTGATTCACCTCAAGTTTGGTCAAATGACTCAGTTGCTTAATGATAATTTGGTCAAATGATTATTTGTAAAATGAAAATTTAACATCTGATCATTTGGTGAAGTGAATCATTTGTAAAATGACTTTTTGTAAAATGATCAATTGGTGAAACGTTTTTTTGGTGAAACGTTGTTTGGTCAAGTGATCATTTGTCAAACGTTTTTTGGTCAAATGATAGGACACCCGATGGCGACTGCTGCCAGCGTTATCAGGGTTCCCTCGAGTATGTGACTCACCAAGAAACTCCTTCCTCAGCAGCTGGTGCAGCAGCGCGAACTCCCGGTAGCGGCGGCTGCACAGGTGGCGGCCCGCCATGTGCACGTTGAACGCCACGTAGGAGCGGCCGCTGTTGCGCTCCATCACCACCCGGTAGTCGGGCACGGACACGGGCAGCGAGCGCTTGTCCGTGTAGTCGTAGCGCTGGTAGACGGTGGCGCGCGAGTTGGCGGCGCCGCCGATCACGCCCACAGGCGCCGAGCCGTCGTCGCATGGCTCCAGCCGCTCCGCCTCCTGGCGGGACAGAATAAACACAGTAACACTTATGTCGGTAATAATCATGACAGGATTCAGCAAGGCTAGAACGCGTTGTATACTACTCGGACACGACCTTATGCAAATTAAATAGTAAACATTTTACTGATGAATTATTAAAGAACCGCTACAGATTACAATTATTTTTGCCTTCTGTGCGACAACACAATAGCCTAATTTTACACTGAGAAACCGGCACACACCAAAACTTACGCTATTCCCGAGAACTTTCAGAAACGTTCTCCGTTTTATAAGCGCAACACAAATCTTCTGAAAACTAGAACCTATAGAATAGAAACATCTGCGCACATTATTAGAAGTATACATATTGTTTACAAATAAAAAAATTACCTTGGGTGTAACAGAGATGACAGTGAGAGTGAGACAGTCCCCTCCAGACTTGATTAGATCAACCACTTGCTTGTGGGTGGACCCTTCAACGTTCACACCATTTCTGCAACAACACAAAATAGGCACATTATAAGACAACTAAACAGTGTAGACGTTTTTTCATTAACAGGTGTTAATACCTATACCACTCATAACAATCATCGGCAGACATCTAACTGTCATTTACAATCAAATGAAGACAAAGGTACACGCAGTTTACTAAAATCATGAAAATGTTAATAAAATTAAGTTTTATTAAAACTTTCGTGAGACATATTTAATTATTGTATTAAGCGGTTTACACTCACGTGAAACATGTCGGGCCGTTCCTGACAAATTCACGTGAGTGTAAACCGCTTAATACAATAAATAAAATTAAGTGTACAATTATTTAGCAAAAGTAGGTACGTCAATCTTGAAGTCTTAAGTATTATATTCTCTATCTCTCTTTAATACGCTCTATATAATTAAAGCGATTAATAATCCCAAATAAACACAAACAATTTTCCTATAATCAAACTACAATCCTAATTTATCACTAAACAAACCCACCAAGCTACGATATGTGACCGTTTTTTGAAGCAGCAGGGTATAATTTCAACTGGCCAGGTCGGTTTATCAATAGGCTAAATATAGGAGAGGATAAAAGATCAGCGTGTGAACTAGGATCGAGGCCAGATCAGAGCAGCGAGGCAAGAACGCGTCCATTACAAACAAGGCTGAACACTTTAGTCTAGATGCCGGGAAACTAGAGGAAAATAAACAGGGTGTATATCACCACATAGTGTAAAACAAAGTCGCTTCTTGCTGTCTGTCCCTAAGTATGCTTACATCTTTAAAACTACGCAACGGATTTTGATGCGGTTTTTAGGGTTCCGTAGCCAAATGGCAAAAAACGGAACCCTTATAGATTCGTCATGTCTGTCTGTCTGTCCGTCTGTCCGTCTGTCCGTCCGTATGTCACAGCCATTTTTTTCCGAAACTATAAGAGCTATACTGTTGAAACTTGGTAGGTAGATGTATTCTGTGAACCGCATTAAGATTTTGATTCAAAAATAAAAAAATAATAATAAATATTGGGGGCTCCCCATACTTAGAACTGAAACTCAAAAAAATTTTTTTCATCAAACACATACGTGTGGGGTATCTATGGATAGGTCTTCAAAAATGATATCGAGGTTTCTAAAACATTTTTTTTCTAAACCGAATAGTTTGCGTGACAGACGCTTCCAAAGTGGAAAAAAGTTGGTCCCCCCCCCTCTAACTTCTAAAATAAGAAAATGAAAAATCTAAAAAAAACATATGATGTACATTACTATAAAAACTACCAACGAAAATTGTTTTGAACGAGATCTAGCAGGTAGTTTTTTTGTTAATACCAAATACCTAACTTTGCACCTAATTTATATGGGGCGCTATACATACCAGGTGCAAACTTAACTTAAACACTTAGGGATGGAAAGTGTTTGTACGGAACCCTCGGTGCGCGAGTCCGACTCGCACTTGGCCGGTTTTTTAATTAGATAAGAGTTATTCAAGAGAAAGGTTTATACATTTTTATTTTGTAGCCGTGCGAAGCCGGGACGGGTCGCTATTAAAATAATAATAAGTATAATATTTACGTAACCTCCTGACCGTCACAGTCACTGTTAATAGAACAGCTGGTGTGTGTCAGCAACCGCATTGAGTGAGGCCTGATTAGCGCGTTGCCTTACGTCGGTCCTTTTACATATGGGTACAGTGCATAAGCTGTTAGAATGCGATTCGCGTTTTATACCTGTCTTGCTCGCTCTTACGCGATCCAGATAAGAAACGCTCTGTTTTCACCCAAACCCGAATCGCAATCAGAGAGCTCACGGACTGTATTTTTAGTGATATTATGCGTTGTGTCGCACACGACGATGTTTCAACAAGTCGACGGACGAGACGAAACGGAGGGCCATGCGCTGCGCTGTCGGGGCTCTGACGGACAGCACACATAAGTTTAGACTCTCTAACGAGAGGAGAATAGTAATTCCTTAATTTTAAAAAGCAAAAAACTTTATTCATCATCATACATATTTCGGCTGACGCAGCGTTCTTCGCCTCTTGCGTTGCGACGTTATGCAACGTTGCAAACGTTAGTGTAGCATCCAATCGGTTGATCCGATGCGACGACGTAACGTAAGGCACTATTGCGGTCATAACTCATTGGATGATTAAAAAAAACAGTTTTAGGTATCAAAATTGTTTTGCAACTCACGTAATTTGATACAATAAGGGAAATAGAAATTTACAAGTCAGAACATAGTCAAAATACATTAATGAATAATAAGCTTTAATATTAAATTTTAATCTGTTTAAATATTACTTAAAGTTGAAATAAATCTTCGGCTTATCATTTGAATTTATACCCCATAAATAATGTCGATTTAACACAGTAATTAGCTTACGCAATGTGACCCGATTGTTGCATGACAAGGGATAATAACAAATATGTACGCTACTGCACGTGCACAAGACATGTTCAAACTCTCAAAGGGCGGATACGTTTACTTATTAATATTATGTTTATAAAGTTTTTTTAAACTTACACGATTTTCACACATTATTATAACAAAACGGACACTTTTTGTACGCGTATGGTCCCGTTTTGTTATAATAATGTAAATAATAGTTTTAATCACGCAAAAATTAAAGGGAAAAGTTAGGAAAACTCGTCAACAAACAGACGACACATAAAAATCGCCGCGTATATAGAGCCGTTTACGATCACCTTTTCCCACGTAGGCAGAAAAACTGCCCGATGGGAATCTGCGGTACATGTAGTTGACGCCATGGACACGGCGAACATTTCGGATGCCCATGAGGACAGCTACAATCCTAGTCCAATATGTCCAGGAAACCCGCAGTACGTGTATGAACAATGGTTGCTTCAAGAATTTGTGTACTAGGCGCCCGATTCCGGCGGAATTCCGGCCAAAAACAGACGCCTAATAGTACACAATTTTCATAATAAGTACAAAAATCGAAACAGTCCGACACAGGACATTTCCTTCCCATTCAGTTTATAAAATTTCGTAAGATTGGTTAAGTTTTAGAGAAACAGACGAGAACGAAACCTCGATTTGTATGGAAAAATAAGCAGTGGTATTTTCTCTTAATATCGGAGCAGAAACCTGAGAAGGTAAAGTTTAATGAGTTAAAGTTTTTCTTGTGCGTCGGGTGTCTCGACAGGTATTCATATTTCCAAGGTGCAGGCAGACTCTGACACGGAAAAGAGCCCGCAATGCCTGCCTGCAGTATTCAGTTTCGAATCGTAAAGAAAAACACCAACCCAGACAGCTCCTTATTGGCCGACGCTTGCGCCTCTTCTGGAGTCTCCAGATCGTATATCTCGAAGCCGATCCTGGAGCAATAGTAGTATTTGTAGTGGAAGTTGCCCCGCCCGCCCCTCTGCAGCGACATAGTTCCAGTCTCACGTACGCCTCTCTCACCATTGACACAAGACAAACGAACTGATACTCCTCACACACTCAATTTGGTTCAGCACTTCATCAGAATAAGTAGTCTTCTTTCACATTTGATATAACATGAGAGAACTAACTAAGGACGTTTTATGACACTCATTGGAAAGGTTTACACTTTAAAGTAAAGTAAGAGAAGACTGCCACAGTTCACTTTGATAATTACTTTACAAAATATATGTATCGATCGAAACAATGCTTCAAAACCGTAAGGTCTCTTTCAGAAACAGAATGTAGCCGATGAAATATCTAACGACTATCTAACTGAAAAAACACTATTTTAATTGATGATATTCATAATATTTATTTTTAGATGATGACACTCATAATATTCATTTTTAGAGCAAATTAACTACAGTTTTATTCATCTATTAAAAACAATTCAGCAGAATTTTCAAATTAAAACACTCAAATTAAACTTTTTAATCAATTATTTTATGAACTGAACTGATTATTTTATTAACTTTGAGTACAATGTTATGATTTCAAAGGTCTGTGCGTATTTGAAGACGATCGTAGCAGATGTGGCGCAGAATGATAAAGTGCTAATTAAGTGTACGATATGATTCTCAGCTCGCAGTAATGACAATGTATTAGACGCCTTGTTTAAATATAATTACCATTTTAGTCGAAACCTCAAATCAAGCTTAAATTACACAATTACTAATTTTAGTGACGCCGTCGTATCCATCTTTAAATAAAGAAAGTTGAGAACGTAAATTGACAAATCTTAAAACTAATATTAGATAAGGTTACGTTAATTTGTAATAGGGTTCACATTTAAATACGGTTCACGGCTGTTTAGGAGTTTCGGGAGAATTAATTTAAATAGCGCAATTATATTATTAGAGACATGTACTTTATTGCCTCTCTCTTACAAGCTTAACAAAAAGTGACTTAAATCTATAACACCTATATCTAATGGACGACGATGTCGTCGAACGGCGCGTTGCTCGTACGTTTGCGTAGGCGCGTTCTTCAACATGCCCCCGCGCGCTGAAGGCTGGTCATTTATGTAGGAGCATCAGCGTTCAGCAGTGGACATATCTTGGAGAATGCCCGTCACACAATCCCCTGTGCTGTCCTCACATCAGCCACTCGGTTGATACCGTCGGTTCCTGGATGAACGGCGACGATACGTCCCAGCTTCCATTTAAGTGGCGGAAGGTTATCATCCTTCAGAAGAACCAAAGTGTCCAGGGACAAGGAATCTCCGCTGGACTGCCACTTTACGCGTTGCTGGAGATCCGAAATGTACTCCTTGCTCCAACGGGTCCAAAAATGTTGACGGAGCTGTTCTACCCGCTGGAAACGTGTGAGGTAGGTGTATGTGTGGTCTCGATAGTCAGGAGTTGGCAGTGCGACCATGGGGCGCCCAATGAGAAAGTGTCCGGGAGTTAACGGCATGAGATCCTCTGGTTCCGAAGACAGGGCGGTGAGTGGCCGAGAATTTAAAATTGCCTCAATCTTAACTAAAGTTGTATTGAGTTCCTCGTATGTAAGTTTACAATTTCCCAGCACTCTGTTTAAATGATGTTTGATTGACTTCACACCCGCTTCCCACAGACCCCCAAAATGTGGAGCATAGGCTGGCAAAAAATGAAAGTTCGTTTCTTCGTTTGACGCGCTTTCAGCCAATGAGTTGCAATTAGACTTAAGAAATTTAGAGAGTTCATTATATGCACCAACAAACGATGTTCCATTATCCGAATATATATTTGCGGGCTTTCCTCTACGTGACATGAATCTACTAAGGGCCATTAAGTAATTGTTACTTGTAAGGTCACCAACCAACTCTATATGAATGGCCTTGGTAGTGAAACATATGAAAATGGCAACGTACACCTTTACCACCCTACAGCCTCTTCCTTGACGACTAGCCGAGCTGATCGGACCAGCATAGTCAACGCCGACGTTGACGAACACGTGACCTTCGGGAGATAAGCGAGACCTGGGTAAGTTACCCATAAGAGGGCTCAGCACACGACCTTTCATTCGGATACATTGCGTGCACTGCCTACAACAAAACTTAGCCAAATTTCGCCCACCGATTGGCCAGTACCTATCTTTAATTGTGGCTAGCAATAACTGCGGTGGCGCATGCAACAACCGTTTATGCTCGAAAGCGAAAAGAAGCTTCGTAAATCGATGACTGGACTGTATTATGATAGGATGCTTCTTTTCATAAGAGAAATCCGAGTTAACGAGGCGGCCACCAACACGCATGATCGAATTTTCGTCTAAAAAGGGGTTCAAATTTAACACTGGACTACCTTTAGGTAAATTTTGTGCCCTTTGGAGTAATTTATATTCGGGAAAAGATTCAGCTTGTGATATTTTGACCAATAAGTTTAACGCGTCCTTTAACTCGTTATCATTTAAATATGTAGTGGTTATTGGCTTTTTCCTACAAGCTGATATGAAACGTAGCATGTATGCGACTGCGCGTTTTAACCTTGAAAAGTTAGAAAATCTATTGAAATCGATGAAAGGCTCTTGATCTCGAACCTGCGTGGACAATGTGATTTGAGGTTTAATCTCTGGCAAATTTGTGACATCGATTGTGCCTGGATTCGCTGGCCAACTTGAAGCGTCATTTTTTAGAAAACTAGGCCCTAGCCACCACAGGTCGAGAGATTGGACTTCTTCAAAATCGACGCCACGTGAAACATGATCAGAAGGATTCTCAGATGTAGGAACGTGTCGCCAGGAACAGTTGCCTGATATTTCAAGAATCTCGGCTACACGATTTCTTACAAAAGGCTGTAATTTGCTTGGTACGATTTTAAGCCATGCTAACACAATGGTGGAGTCGGTCCAGAACGTTGTATTGCTAACTTCGGCTCGCATTGAACTCATAACTTTCCGATACAGTCGAGCACCTACTAAAGCGCCACACAGCTCGAGCTTCGGAATAGTTACGGGCTTAATGGGAGCTACACGACTTTTTGCAATTAACAGCCGTACAACGACTTCTCCATCACCATTAATACTACGGGCATACACACAAGCGCCGTAAGCGCGCTCTGACGAGTCCGTAAAGACGTGCAGTTCCAAGCGCTCATAGGTCTCACACAAAACTCGTCGAGGCACACGAATAGTGTTAAGGATGGGCAGCTTAGTGACTATGTCAGTCCATTGCTTCAGTAGCTCTGAGGGAAGCTGATCGTGCCAAGACAGTTTATGCAACCAAAGATGTTGCATCAAAATTTTCATTCTGATCACCCAGGGACTTAAAAGGCCCAACGGGTCAAAAATCTGTGCAATTGTAGACAGCACATCCCTCTTCGTGGTTCCAGTAGGAGTGGAAGTGCCGACAGGGAAATACAAATCGTCGGCACTTGGATGCCAGCCTAGACCTAAAGTCTTACTTGCCTCGAGTGAACCCATATTTAAATTGACTAGTTCGTGAGAGCAACAGTTTATTAATCGTGGGTCATTAGACCTCCACTTGCGTAAGTGCATGCGTGCTGTAGCTAAGACATCAGTCACTCCCTGTCGCAATCTAAGTACTTCATCAAAGTTATCTCCTCCGCTCAGCAAATCGTCCACGTAAAAATCATGAAGTATAACTTCACCTACAACTTTGTCTGTACAGTCAAGACCTAATTGCTTAAGGCACCTGGTGGCCAAGAATGGAGCACTGGCCGTTCCATAGCTAACGGTATTTAATTGGTAGGTTTTTAAAGTGTCAGACTCGTTTTCACGCCATAGAATAAGCTGCAAACTACGGTCTGCAGGATGTACCAGCACGGTTCTGTACATCTTTTCGATATCGCCTGATATTATATATTTGTGCTGGCGGAAACGAATAAGTATGGACAGTAGGTCGTCTTGGAGGGTAGGTCCCACCATTTGCAAATCATTTAATGATATACCTGAAGAACTAGGGCTACTCGCATTAAAAACTGCTCTTAATTTTGTGGTTGAACTATGTTCGCGTAATATCCCGTGATGTGGGATATAGTATATACCTAAACTTAACTCAGTAGGTATAAATTCTGACATGTGGCCTAAAGCGTGATACTCCGACATGAACTCAGCGTACATCTTTTTAAATAATGGCCTATTTTTCCATCTCCGTTCCAACGACATGAAACAGTGTTTAGCTCTCTGATAAGAGTCTCCTAGCAACTTCCGACTTTGTTTTAAAGGTAACTTAACGCAAAAGCTACCGTCGTCTAAGCGCACAGTGTTGGCGTTAAAGTGTTCCTCGCATAATTTCTCTTCGTGAGAATAATGATCTGACTGATGGCTAACCTCCTCCAGTTGCCAAAAACGCGTTAATTGGTTTTGAATGTCGTCATTAAAAGTTGAGGTAACACTAGTGCTAGGATGGACCGATAATAAATTGCATTTAATATGCGATGGCATTGTCAACCCATGGCGACTCGTAATAGGGCCTGAAACTAAAAACCCAAGTTTGCTTTCACAAAGGATCGGCTGCCCATCACCTAATTTAATTTTTTGATTCCCTAACAGATCCCAAAATAAATCTGCTCCGATGATCATATCCACATCCGATGGTGTATAAAAGTATGGGTCTGCTAGACAAATATCTGATGGTATGTTTAAATTGGACAGATCAACATGACAGGACGGAACAGCGTCTGTAATTGAGGGCAAAACAAAACATTGCAACTTTGTTGCGAAGCGCTCATCAAGCGACTTCATTTCAACTCGACACATTTTATTTATAGGCGACAATGTATTATTTATACCTAATACGGTTTTATTTACAAAATCAGTCGCCAGGTTTAGTCTGCCATACATTTTTTGAGTTAAAATACAAGACGTACTGCCGCTATCAAGAATACAACGTGCAATATGTTCCTGATTATTGCAATCATATAATTTAATTAATGCAGTTGACAGCAGTACGTCTTGAGTATGTCAAAATGATTCCGAAGCGCGCGGCGCGACGTTTGCTGACAGTGCAACCTGGGCCGGCTGATCGAGACCGGGTTGAGAGAGATGCACCCGCGCAGTCTGCTGCTCGGCACTGCTGAGACCACCCGTGCAATTATCGCTGTTTACGATTGATCGAGGCATGCTATCTGATACATGAATTAGTGTATGGTGTTTACGTTTGCATATCTTACAACCAGGTTTTTTACAGTGATTAGCGTAATGACCACCACGAAAACAGTTGAAACAAACCTTATAATTAGGTAATAATTGTAAACGCGCTGTGTTACTTAACGCAAGGAATTGCGAGCAATTAGATAAACAATGATCACCTTTACATCTCGGACATGGTTTAACCGGTGGCGACGGCTTATTGTTATTACTACCTGATGGCCTGTCGTGCACTGTTATCATAGATTTAACCTTAGGCGCGGTTTTTATCAGTGGTTGTGACTGCATAGACGAGAATTCTAGCGTTTCAAGTAAATCGGCACGGTTTTGTAGGAATGCTAGGAATTCGTCGAACGTAACCGTTTTGTTTTTGTCCAAGCTACCTTTGGACTCCTCCCACTCACGAAATGTTTTAGAATCTAACTTGTGCGAGATAATATGTAGTAGAAGCGTAGACCAGTGTTTTACCGGCTCGCCTAGGGTCTCCAGGGAACGTAGGTTTTTGTTGACCTGATCAATAACCCGTTTAATGTGACTGGACGATTCTCGTGTAATCGGTTCAATATTGAACAGTGCCGAAACGTGATTTTGTAGAAGCTGTCGCTTATTATTGAAGCGATCACAGAGAAGTTTCCAAGCCAAGGAATAGTTTGCAGATGAGAATTCCACCGACTGTATGACGACTGCTGCCGAGGCCTCCAGAGAACCCCTCAGGTAATGAAATTTATTAATGTCGTCTATTTCGTCATTTGAATGAATGAGGCTGGTAAAGGTGTCGCGGAAACATAGCCAGTTATCATATGAGCCGTCGTACTTTGGAAGAGTAATGGTTGGCAACCGAACAGGGTTATATTTTCCCTTTTGTGACGTTGCTGACTGTTCGCTTGCTGCTGAACTGAACCGTGATTCTAGCTTTTTAGTGTTCCTGGCGGCAATATCTTGCGCCAATCCCAGTAACTTGAAGTACTTATCTTCAAATTCAGCTCGCTCAGGCAATTGAGCGTCAGGTTTAGTAGAACTACACTCTAGTTTTAATTGAACCTCATCGTACTGTTCATACACCGTTTCCATTCGAGAAGTACGCAATTGCAACTCATTTACCTCAGCCGACGTTAATGAAGCAGTGTCCAATTCGTCCAAGTAACGCTCAAAAATAGTTAAACGTCCCTTGCAACTAGCCCGCTTGGCAATCAACTCTTTTTCGTTTTCCTCGACCATTGTGGGAAGCGAGTGAAGCAACCTGGAATGTTATCACAATATTCTGTTAATACCTTATTTATTTATTTTAATTTCTACAGTTCATATTTCTAGGATGTAAGCAAGTTTTAATTTTTTAGTTAAGGTAATCTAAGTAATACAAAGGTAGTAGCAAGAATGAATTTCACAAGATGATTACTTTTTGGCTTTTCAATGCACATAAGTATAGAAATTATATTAATGGCTAGTTTACAGTTAGCATTTAAATAATGGTTCCACTTTTTACTTAACTAAAGCCTAATTTATGTGTTGTACAAAAAACGATCTGAACTATTTTTTCAATAAATTTATACAAATATCCATTAATTAACACAATTATTAATTATTATGTTATACTAATAATGTATTATTAATAAACAGATCGGTTCACATTAACATTGGCTAAAATTATAAAACACAGCTAAGCACATGGATACTAACCTTGTCACAATTTAATAATTACGCTAAATAATACCTTTAGAGTGTTGGGTTGAATATATTAAGAACACTGATCACTGGATTAGCACACATCAATTAAAGTTATAAATTATTTTTTAAATCTCGACCACTATTCGATGATCCTTTGTCTCTTCTTTGTTCCGTATAATGTGCCACCCGGTGTAAATTGGTTAACTCTCCGGTAATTAACTCCGTATTTCACGAAAACTGATTAATTACATCGCTGATATTCTCTCTCCGGATCTGTAGGACCATGTTTAGGAGTTTCGGGAGAATTAATTTAAATAGCGCAATTATATTATTAGAGACATGTACTTTATTGCCTCTCTCTTACAAGCTTAACAAAAAGTGACTTAAATCTATAACACCTATATCTAATGGACGACGATGTCGTCGAACGGCGCGTTGCTCGTACGTTTGCGTAGGCGCGTTCTTCAACAACGGCAGTTCACATTTAATATAGATTTAAGACATTTTGTATTTACATATACCTACTCATTGAGTGGTTTATTCTGATCAACTCCACTACCCAAAGGTTGTCTGGAAGAGATTGCTCTTTAGCGATAAGACCGCCTGAGTCTACAGTTATTCAAATTATTGTGTCTGTTATGTGAAGTTTTTTTTGGTGTGCAAAAAAGCATTTTGTATTGTATTGTATTGTATTTAAAACAACACGGAAGTCCGCGTGAAAGCGTTATGCCGCGTGATATAATGGTATTGTTCGCAGGAAACAAAGGTACAAGTAGAGTTGAACTCCAAAAAGAAAAGTTACTATAAATTAGCATTCGAATGTCTTTGCCCCCAACTAATACATCAATCAGATCGGCTCGTCTCGGAAAGATAATTGAAACAATCGATCTTAATTGGCTTCCATTAATACAATTTTTGATGCAGAACCAGTCCATTGCATAACTGATCTCGGCAACAGTTACATGACTTGTGCGACCTAAAGAGGCATTGTTGCGAGGGCGTGTATGCCCAAAGAGTCATCATTTTTATTTGCTACTTTAACGTCTGGCCTGGCCGTTCATTCTTATTGTCATTCAAAAACTCTGGTCTTTGCTATGGCGTCCGTGGCACGGTGGATTGCTTCACCGCTTGGCGTTCAAGAGGAAAGCTTAAGAAATTAATGCTCAAACCGGTACATAGGCGCAAACATAAATATATTGCCGGTTGACAGAAATTTAAATTAAACGCTAAGCTCTGTCCTTTTTATGCGAGAGATTATTACATAACAAAGACATTTGTCGCAAGAAAACGAAATAAAGTAGGAAAACCAATCAGCACATGATTCTGAAGTTGAGAACTTGAGAGCCAAACGTACATAAGTAATTTTTTGATTGATACGCGTAATGGAATGGCACAACACTCATTTCGACTCTTACTTGGGAACACAGGTTATCATTCTGAACAACCTCAAACAGTACTGCGCTGGTTCTCAAAACGCTGTTCTGTCTGCGTGCTAAATGGTTGAGCAAAGTCAGGACTTTATGTGTAGATGCACCGCTAATAAATCCATGCCATTGGAAATTACCAATGGTAGGCACATAATATGCAGAGATAATGACAACCATGCAAGGTCTTAATTTAACGGTACCTACTTATACTTTTGCGAATAGCAGTTTAAGAAATAAAAAAGCCGCACCACGTGATGCTATGGAGCCTTTCTACATACATAGGCTTGTCGGCTGGGTATACATTTCAAGGATCTAATTACGATGCAATAATAGAAGTATCTTTCTTGATATCGAAATAGGTTATTAGGGCCTAGTATTTAGATGTCACGAGTACGTTAATTAGCGCAAGGCAGTAAAAATATCGTAGTAGGTACGGTTAAGTGGAAATAGGTGATAAAATTGTGATCGTTTACTATAACATTTTATTACATTTGCAGGGGTTATGTAGCGTTAGAAGGAAAAATTGGAATCTGTTTATTAGTTAAGGGCTCTTTTACTGTGCACTCGCAAACGAGTAAAACAGGAAATTGTTGAGAGACAGCACACGACCCTAACTAAGTGGAGATCCTATGGAGAGGTGTGGACGTCTTTTATCTAATATAATGACGACCACTAGCTAGATCAGGAGTAAAATCTAAAAAAAATTAACAAAAAAAACAACCGACTTCAGTAAAACTAAAAAACCAAAAATAACCCATTCAAGTACAGATTACCTTTGACTCACCCTTCGAAGTCGATCCCAAACCACTCAGTTCTTATATTTATAGTTATATTACAGTTTACGCGAGGTTTGGCACCGACTTCGAAGGGTGAGTCAAATGTAATCTGTACTTGAATGGGTTATTTTTGGTTTTTTAGTTTTACTGAAGTCGGTTCTTTTTTTTGTTAATTTTTTTTTTTGCTTTTTAGTGGTTCTAGTGGCCATCTGTGGTGTTGATCATCAGTTTCCTTACACCAAATCCTATTTACTGAATGTAAATTCTTGACTTTATCAATAAATTACCGAAAGCGCCGTACATGTCCCTATAACATTTGAAGAGTTCCCTCGATTTCTCCAAGATTCCATCATCAGATCCCGACTTAGTGCCAACGGGACCAACTCGGAGTTATACCCTTTCGATTAAAAAAATAAAATTGAAAATCGGTTTACGGTTCTCGGAGATATCGAGTAACATACATACAAAAAAAAAAAATTTGTTCGAATAGAGAACCTCCTCCTTTTTTTGAAGTCGGTTAAAAATGGGGCAAGTGCGAGTCCGACTCGCGCATGAAGGGTTCCGTAACCATAATCTATAACAAGTTTGTTGAATGGGAGCCCCCCCTTAAATATTTATTTTATTTTATTTTCAGTATTTGTTGTTATAGCGGCAGTAGAAATACATTATATGTGAAAATTTCAACTGTCTAGCTATCACCGTTCTTGAGATACAGCCTGGTGACAGACGGACGGACGGACGGACGGACAGCGAAGTCTCAGTAATAGGGTCCCGTTTTTACCCTTTGAGTACGGAACCCTAAAGAACGTATGTAAATCTTGTAAAAAATTAAATAAATTCTTACCCATCGTTCAAAGCAGTATATCCGACATCGGACCGTCTACAAGAGGACGCGTGAGGCTCGTAAAGAGCATACATATTATTAAACATTTTCACCAAACCACACTTAGACTACTACACTGTCAATTATCTTAAACTTCGGTGTTATATGGCACACATTAAATTTAAACTTGTTAAACCTATGTATGCCTTAGACGGAACTCAAAATCCAGTCATCATGATGAGTGTAGTCAATGGCCACCAATCAAAAAATATCGATGAAAATTAAAAGTAGTCAAATGTAGTGATGTGACCAGCCCATCAACCAACTGGTTACACCTTCAGACCAAAACGAGCCAAACTTCTCAGAGCAAACAACGAGAAGTGGAGAAGCGAGATCAATTGGTTATACCGATATTATGACTTCGACGACTGATGGTTCAGTAGCGGGATCATCTATGGACTTCAGTGAGATGAGGATCTTACGACTAAGTACAAGTGAAGAACCAGAAAGCTACAGAGCAACCCATAAGTAGTGAGTCAAAATTAAGAACAACAGACCGCCATCTAATGATGCTTATATGTGAAGGAACTTAGAAGAAGATTCACAAAACCACGGATCGATCAAAGATCAAAGGGGAGCTTCATTATGAATAAGCGTTTACGGTAGAATTTAAAAAAAAATTAAACACTTGTAACGATGTTCCTGGCGCCAAAAGCATCCTCACACGGCGGCGGTAACAGCTTATTATCAGACGGGCCGCATGCTTCTTTGCCACCGTCGTAGGATAAAACAAAAAACAACATTTCCAAATCCAAGTGGACCATGTATTTTTTCTAAAGTCTAAAGTTTTAAATTGTACCAGCCAGCACAGTAACTTCATAAAATTTCGATGCGACAGCGCTGCGGATAAAACTACTAATGCGAACAACAAAACTAACCCGAAAACGTCATCAAAAGTTCACAACCTTTGTCCGAATTACCAGGACACGCACCGCATAGGATTTTGACACTTGTCAAGAAGCCGTGCTTGGATCGATGACCAAGGTGTTTATCTAGTCTTCCATTATTTTCCACTACGTCGCGCCTATGTGTATACTATCATTATCAAAAGGAAACACTGACTGTATGCGAACTGCGGTGCGGTTTTTCAATAAAACTGCACTGTTTTATCACTTGTTTGTGTGGCACACTTATTATGCAATAAAAACGTATCTCTTCGTAGGTTGACACACAAGGAATACCACTTTAATGGAGTGTTATTACCTTTTGATAATATTGTCCTTTCACTTATTCGTTGCAACATTGTAATTTTTATACCTAGTAATATAGCATAAAATAATCGGAATGACTCGCAGGCTCGCAGCATCTACTGGTATCAGTAAGTTCCTATGTGGATTAAATGATTGTAATATGTAACGTTTACGTGTCATGTCACCCGATCTTTGATGTGAGCAATTCATGACATAAATGTGCCAAAAATGCCGCTAAATAGACGAAATGGCGAGATAGCTGACAAGGGCCAGTGCAAGTGTTTCCTCACGATGAGCACGATAGTTTTGACAACACTACAAGAGTGAAACGCAAAGGAGAAGGACGTTGAGATACGACGGTTACTCTTATTTTTTCGTCTGTCTGTATTTGACCCAAACTGGAAGGAGTGGGGCCGTAAAAATTGAAAATAGCAGGATTATATTGTAGCTGTAGCCCAAAAAAACTTGTCCTTATCCAAATATAACGCTTAAATGAATTGGGCCCTGCATTTTACAAATTCTATAAATGGGATACCACCAATTAGGACGTTAATTAATTATTATATTAAGCGGTTTACACGCAGGTAAAATTGGTCTGATGAATACAGGCTTGAATGCGGTGTAAGGCAGGGAGGATTAACGTCTCCTATCCTTTTTAATTTGTATGTAAATGGGTTGATTGAGGAGCTTAGCAGCATTCATGCCGGATGCCATATTGACGGAGTATGTGTCAATAACATAAGCTATGCTGATGATATGGTGCTGCTGGGCCCCTCAATCAACTCCATTAGGCGTCTGATTGCGATATGTGAGAGTTATGCCGATCGACATGGTCTTAGGTACAATGCCAGTAAGAGCGAGATGGTCGTGTTTAAGGCCCGTAAATATAATCCACAAAGCGTACCTGAGGTAATGTTGAGCGGCGTGGCTCTCAAAGTGGTTAAAAAATTCAAATATTTGGGTCATATAGTCACGGATAACCTTGACGATGACCTTGATATAGAACGGGAAAGAAGGTCCTTGGCAGTGCGGGGCAACATGCTCATTCGTAGATTTGCACGGTGTACAAAGGATGTTAAGCTGACACTATTTAAGGCTTTTTGTACATCCTTCTACTCGTGCAGTCTATGGGTGAAACATACGAAGCGCATATATAATACGTTGCGTGTCCAGTACAACAACATATTCAGGATGCTGTTTAAGCTCCCTCGCCACTGTAGTGCATCCGGCATGTTTGCGGAGGCACAGACTGACGGCTTTCACGCTATTCGTCGAAAAAGAGTCGCCTCGATGCTAAGACGCGTGAGGAATAGCAGTAACGGCATCCTGAGCATGCTGGCTGGACGTCTTGATTGCCCTATGTTGATGTACTGGGTGGGCATCTGTACCGGGCGGTTAAAATAATTAATTTAAATTTTAGATATAGTAAACACTAACAACTGAGTAGTTTTGTAAGTCCTAGCTTTTTATTTTTTTTTTTTGTTTTATAAATTTTTAATTTGATTTGTTACTAACACGATATGGATCTCGCATCTGAAATAAATGATTTTTATTTTATTTATTTATTTAAAATTGTCAGGATCGGCCCGACATGTTTCGAACTCATATGGAGCTCTTCATCAGGACTACTACCCGTATACAGCAGCGCGGTAACTTCGTCACTTCAAACCAAAAGGGACAGAGAGTGAAGAGCCCCATACGAATTCGAAACATGTCGGGCCGTTCCTGATCATTTCAACTGAGGGTAAACTGCTTAGTATAATAATTAAATATGTCTAACGCAAGTTTTATTAAAATTATAGGACGTTGATTTTTTTGAAACATAAGTAGGTACGTTTTTTATTTGCCAGTCTTCATTACAAGGCCTTTATATCGGTGTTTTTCTAAACTTCATTAATATCAATATCGGCAATATCATGTGATCTAAGTTGTCACGTTTGTAATAAAAGAATGTGTCGAGCCATTGCTCAATGCACCCATTCATAGTGCACTGTCTGCAAGCAAAAACGTTTATTGCACAAGCCACGTAGACTCGATTCGTCTAAATCCTATTTCCGACCTAAAAGAGCAATATTCGTTCTGAACATTTTCAATCAAATGATTATGACGTTTTAAAATATCCCAAACAAATTCGTAGCAAACATACGCCAAAGGCAGAAATGGCGTTTAATTATTATACCAAAACCCTATTACCTATCCCAGAAAAAAAACACGCTTTCAAAAGGATACATAAACCACGCAGACCAAGGTAAGGCTTTCTTAAGAAGCCATACAATGTTAGTGCTATGATTATATTGAACAACTGCCTGATTATAATCAGCACACTGGTAAACAGTATACTGTTTGATGAATTGAACAACTGTACAGGAAAATAACATGCTAGGCATATTCGTACTGTACCCATACCGCTCGGCTCAGCTCGCCCACGTCATTCTAGTATGTCCTGGAGTGGCCAATTTCTAAGCACAACATCTTGGGTCGCGTCGCCGAGAGCACTACCAGAAGCCGTTGGCATCATCAAGGGACTGCTAGGCTTTCTGGTTGAGTTGGGTTGGCGAGAGTAGTGACATCAACCCTTCACGCAAAATATGCGCTTTGTAAGACGTCGAGTTGCGGGAACCCAGTCCGCGAAAACCAGGTTATAGGTTATATACTGCTCGAAAGAAAATAAAGGTCACTTGAATTTTACACATTACACAAATTTGTTCTTCTTCTAAATAACTGTGAAAAGCAACAACACTGTGGTTTAAAACTACATAGTTTCAATTCCCAATTAAAACTGTTATTTTTTAATTTTGTAAGGTCAATTTAAAATCTGCATCAACAATTATGAGGCCCTTATATTTATTCGAGCAGTATGCAGTTATTCTTGCAACTAAAACCATTGACGTGTTTCCTAATAACAGATTTTTGTCTCATAATTAAATCTCATCATTTCAGAATTGCTTATACTGTTTTTTCCCACTACCACACCAAAACATTCAACCATTTTGGTCATACTCAAATTGTCTGACTTCTTTGTATGTTTCGAGGGGTATTCCATTAAACATCCAGGTGCTACATTACATTAGCCATCTTTTTAATCTTGATGATATCATTGTTTGACTGTACAACCAGGTCCCTGGAAAGCAGACTTGTGTGATCCTGGGGCCTTTGTTTGTATATTGTACAATACCAAACTGTATTATTATTATACATTATATAAAAAGACCCTGCACTGTAGATGTTCTTGTTTAGTCTAATGGTTGACTGGTAGAGAATGCCTTATGGCATTATGTCCACCACTTTTACTTTTATATTTTGTGCTATAAAGTTTAAATACATAATATAATTATTTAGATGTCCATGTATCTCTGTTTCTCTTAAACCAGGGTGCACACAAGATTTCTCTTAGGACATTATTTTAAAACCTTTGTAGGATATCGAGGTTAGAGTTGCTGGCTATTCCAAGAATATACATATAAATGGCTTCACTTAATGCTTGTGATGTGACGTGACGTTTTCAATCAAAAATATCCACTTTGTTGCTTAACAGTAAGGAAACATTGACAAGTGTCAAGTGAGTGTACATTGATTGATATAAATATATGTAAAAAAAACAACACTAACTGGACGCTTTTGATTTAAAAAAACACATTTATAGATTAACAACGTATTTGTCAGCATTATTAGGATTCTCAACCTATTAAACATTGCAAGTGTTTGGCTTCTTTTTGTTTTGTTCTAATGTAATGAACTCATGTTTACATTGATTGATTGATTTATTTAAACTTTATTGCATAAAAGAAAAACTTAACATACAAAAAGCTGACTTAATGATGCAGCTTCTATATATATACCTGTTTGAGAATGTTGTCAGTCATTTTACTGTTCACGCTCCTAGATGTCGTTTTTACAGAATATGCAAAAGCTGCATCGCGCGAACGGTGTGTCACTGTAGATTATATAAAGGCTTGTGAATTATATTGTTATTTTGTCTTGGACCCGTTTTAGACCAATAATAAAGAAATGCTTTTGTAACAGTTTTACACTTGACTTTTCTTTTAGAGTTCAGCCTTGAACAATACCTACATTTACAAACTATAATAACAATCATGTTGAAGAACTCGGTTTTAACAAAAATGGGCATGCAATGCCTATAGAAAGTTACAATATAATTTACTCAAGTTTTTAGCTCACATTGTGAACATACATTTTACTTAAAGGCTATCAAACAGGAATAAAAAATTAATATCACAAATATTTTATGATTTGAAACCTAACAATAATGATTTCGGCTATTACAAAACATGTTTAATGTTGTCTTTAAAATGATTGCATAAATTGTTGCTAAATAGATGTTTTATACATTCATTTGTATGGCCAATGCCGTAGCCGACTGATTTGCATTGGCTAAACAAACCTGTTTTCCAAGTATGACTCATTCAACTTTGTCTGATTTCACCAAAAATAATATAAATGCCACATGTCTCCCAGACATGACATTGTTTCAATTAAAAATAACGGCATGTGAGTGTACACTAGTTGTAAGAGTGCAATAATTAAAATAATAATAAAACATTTTGTATAATTAATAAAAACTGATGGCATAAAAATATTCATGGTTTATTTAATTAATTATAGCATGGCTCTTAGTCATATGGGACTAGAATACTTCTTATAAGAGTAATGAATGTTCAACAACCGGCTCCAAAAGGCGTTGCTAGGCTTAAAATTGCCAAACAATACTGGGAACTATGATGGGAGTTTCCCAGCCTGCACCACCCATTTAAAGGTTACAGATTCCATAGTCTAGGTACTTACACTTCTAGGATCCTGTCCCCCTTCCGGATACCAGCTTGTTCAGCTGCTCCTTGCTCCAAAACAGCGCTTACGTGCTGCAAGGGGGCATAAAGCTCTCCATTGATCGACCTTAACTGCCCACCTTCCGACACCTGACCGCGGACGTTGAAACCAAATCCAGTATCAGTTTTATAGATAGTAACTCGACGGGGCCCATTGGCAACTGTTGTTCCTTTGTTATTTTTCTCAGGTCTAATAATACTGTTATTATCAGTTTCTGTCTCAGCCATTTTGGACGGGACGACTGACGTTTTCTGCTGTTGTGTTGGCTAGATTGCACAACACGAGTATGATGCGTTCAGTAAGAAAGGTTTGTTCACGTCTCACGCAATATTCAAATGAGGCAAGTATGAGCGTACTGCAAACATATATATTGTATGTTGGTTTTTGATGCAGTCTACAGTTTTTTATTGTTTAAAAAGTAACTTGCTCGAATTTCGGGCAGTAATTCCATTGAAATAATAAGTATTTGTACTAGCAACAAAGTATAGCGCCACCTATACTTGCTTCCATGAGTAGATCATGCTCGTATGGTAAAGCAGTCCCGTAGTTGCCAATTTCCGACGCTAGAGAGCACAAGTTTCGAAACAACGTGGTACAAGAAAATTCCAACTTCTTTCACATCAAAATCAGCTGTGAACTTCAGTATGGCCGCTCATAAAAGTAGAAAATAAATTGTTTTTGTAAAATCATACAAAAAAATAGGAAAGTGCAGTTTTCGTATTTACACCGAATAGTTGTATCTTTTACGAACAGTGTCGGTGTTGACTAATAAAAAGTGTTGCGTCATGACAGAATCGTGATTCTCTCACTGACAAACAAAATACAATAAAATTGCGGATAGCGAATTACGGCGAATATAGTAGCATTTCTTTGGTTCGCGTTTCATAATTCGTTTGATCGTCGCTGTCTAGTGTTGGGGGCTGATGTTTATTGTGCACAGCATCGGAACATTCAAACAATGAGTAGTGTGAGGCTGAGCCTAGTGTCCGTGGGGAGACTCGCAGTAGGGAGAAATTGCAAGTTGACATCAGGTAAGTGGTTTTCTACAATATTGTATTTGGTTTTGTTTTCTTTGATAATTGGCTGCATTCCAAAGTTTTGTGGCGCACTCCGCTTTCTTAGGCCATGTCCACGCGTAATCGACTTCACGACACCACGGGGAATGTTTGATAACAGAACGTCATAGAATTATCACGAATATATAAATAAATTGGTTATGCGCGCTTTTTACCTTAAGCCATGCGTGTTGCATTACGAAACAATCGTCTGTAAAGTATTTTCTCTCCAAATTGATTCTTAAAAGCACTTGCTTCCATACTTCTTTGTCATCTAAAGAAATTGTACGATAAACCAAGGTCATTATCAGTATATATTGTGTAATGTGTGCCTGACACTGCCCTCGGAGGTCCACGGACGTATTTTACTTGAAACTGTTGTAAATCAGGCAGTACAATAGTTAATTAAGGTCTGATATCAATGTACCTATGACAGCTAGGGAAGATTATATGTATAAACAAAGATAATTTTTATTCACTCACTACTACTAGTTTGTACATGTGAGCCATGTTGCTCCAATGGGCAATGGATAGCAGGATAATAGGTAGATAATAAATAAGTAGTAGTAGTCTGATAGGTATATAAAAATGGCAAAATAGGCAAGGGACCACTATACGAGACAACATGTAATTTATGGATTAAACATAAAATATATGTTTAAATAAAACAATTTAAACTGATTATATCGCGTATATTAATTATTTAAGCCTCCCTGAGCCTGGGAGGCTCAAATAATTAATATATGCAATATAATACGTTTAAATTGTTTTTATTTAAATGTGTGACAGTTGTGGACACCAAAGAAAATATTATGAAATATATGGCACACCATGTACTATGTGCTGCAATTCTGCAGCTCAATGTACTTGTACACATGGTAATTAAAAAAAAAAGGATTGAAAACAACATGAATTTTGAAATTATTGAGCATTTGTTCATATAACAATTTACCAAATTGAACCTTGAACCATGACCTTTCCTTGTTAAATGTATTTAATTTGTATTAACATTTTAGCATGTATTAACATACCAATTGGTTAACTTATTAACATTTTTTGCAACAAAACAGTTGTTCCTATTTCTTCAGGAAAATTAAAGTGTGGCATTAGTTTTGTATTTGTTTGTTATATTTATATACAGTACCCCTTTCATTGCTCTTGCGTTTGAATTTTGACCATAAAGCTAGCCAACCATGAACCATACTTAAATAAAAAGAACTGGATACCACAAATAAGCATTAAATGTTGTTTTTTTTTTTTATAAGTAGTATGGTGAGCTGTGGTAATTTTTATTGATAATATTATAATTATGCCATATAACTGGTATTTAGAGAAGATTCTGTTTAAACTCTATGAAAGAGAGCACTAAAAACTAGAAACAAACCTGAAAATATACTATTTGTCTTTTCAGGGTAAGAATGATTAGGTTTTTGCTGAACAAGCAAGTACTATACCTTTGATCTCAGTCCGCAATTTCAGCTGTAATTTGTATAAAATGGGCTGCCCACCAAATGCAGTCTGTCCTGCTGGTGACTGCTGCCTGCTCAGATGTTTCTTCACATTTATATAAACTTTATTACATACAAACACATAAAAATACCATTCTTAATTCTATAGGCTTTTTTCTATCAGTCAACCATTAGGCCAAACAGAAACATTGGAGCGGAATTGGTATAAACAAGATATCTAAATTGGCTAAATCTGATTTGTTGGCATAACGTGATTTATAGAACCTGCTGACAAAATTGTACGAGAATCAGTTGAGACGTGTGAAATAAAAGCAGTGTTGCCCGAGTTGAAATGGAAACCTGTCTTTTTCAGTAATTCATTCCTAAGCACACCAAAAGTAATGGAAAGTGAAAGCTCAAAGCTGATCTAACTAAACTAAAGTAACGATTTGATGTATTTTGTGTAGTTTTTATTCCTATCAGCTTTTATCCCTCATTGCCTTATTTAGTAAACAACATTCTACCCTAAAGTATCAACCTACACATTTTGTGCATGTACAACTACATACATAGGTCAGTCAATTAGTTTTGAGATACTGAAAGACTATTGGAGATATCAGAAATATATCTTAAAAAAAAATACTCTCCATCATTCTCTATACAGTCTCATTTGTCTAAACCAACTTTGTAAGCACTTGTTCCCAGTCTTGGTTTGGTAAGTGAGAAAAGTTTTTAACTGAATCGATAAACAATTCTATCATATTGTTATGAGCGTGGGGTTTGCATGTGGAAAAAAAAGGCAGATATTGATCCACTAATGAAAACACACACTTTATTACAAATTTACACTATCATAATTCACACGAACTGTACTTAAAACGTTAAGCATATAATAATAATAATAATAATAATTATTATTATTATTATTCTTTTTTTTAGAATGTGTTTATATTTGTAATGTATTTTTTATATTTTACTTTTTATATAAATTTATTGTAAAAAAAACCTAGCCTAAGTACAAAAATGAATAAAGGGAATAATAATAATAATAGCCTTTATTTCAGATATAACTACAAGTACATTATAATTCCACTATCTCCCATCTTTTATATGTTGTTCTATCTGTTTGCCCTTCGGCATAGGCCTCCTCCAGCCTCCTCCACTCATTACGATCTTGTGCAACTCTGCTCCATGTGTGCCCGGCGACTTGTCGAATGTCATCGTCCCATCTTTTATGTGGCCTGCCTCTGCTTCTTTTGCCGTCTCTGGGGTACCACTGTGTGACCCTTTTGCTCCACTTTTCCTTGCCTCTGATGATATGGCCTGCCCACTTCCATTTGAGCCTTTTTATTTTTGTTGTGATATCCTGGGCTTTCGTCTTGAGCCTAATTGATGAACTGGTCATCCTGTCAGCTTTCCTCACACCTAACATGCTCCTTTCCATGGCTCGTTGGACGCATGCTAGTTGGGACTCGGTTATCTTTGTCAGGGACCAGGTTTGGCTTCCGTACATTAGAACAGGCAAGATACTTGTATTGAATAGTTTTCCTTTCGTCCTTGGATGCAGATTGTTGTCTTTGAAGACTTCTTTTAGAGACCAATATCTTTTCCATCCATTTGCTGTTCTCCTTTCTAATTCCTTTTTTATTGTATCTTTAGGTGAAATAATCTGTCCGAGGTAAATGTATTCGTCTACATATTCAAGTTCGTGTTCGCCTGCTTTTATACAGTTCAACTTGTCATTTGTCATCACCTTTGTTTTTTCGAAATTCATTTTCAGGCCCACTATCCCACTTTTCTCTACCAGATCGTTTATCATTTTGTTTAGCTCCTCAGAATCTTTAGCAAACAGTGCTATGTCATCTGCAAATCTTAAGTGAGTTAGTTGCCAGCCATTAATATTAAGTCCGAGTTGGTCCCAGTTTAAATCTCTGAAAACCATTTCTAGAACTGCAGAAAACAATTTCGGAGATAAAGGATCCCCTTGTCTTACTCCTTTCTGTATCTTGAAGGTATTTCCTTTTTTCTCCAACTGTATGCGTGCTGTACTATTCCTGTATATGTTGCTGATTAATCGGATGTATTTGTGTTCTATACCTTGACTATTAAGGGCCTTCCAAATCTTTTCATGTATTAGAGAGTCGAATGCCTTGCTATAGTCAATGAATGTAATATAGTATTTTTGTTGATACTCGTTATACTTCTCGATTATTTGCCTCACAACATGTATATGATCCAGCACAGAGAAGTCTTTTCTGAACCCTGCTTGTTCCTCCGGTTGTTCTTCATCCAGTCTTCTTTCTATACGCTTCAGTATGACTTTCGCAAAAATTTTATATATATTTGACATAAGACTTATGGGCCTGTAGTTCCCGATATCGTATTGGTCTCCTTTTTTGTATATGAGTGTTATGTTTGACTGAGTCCATTGCTCTGGGATCGTCTCCGTGTGTACAATTTCATTGAAGAGGTCTGTCAGAATAGGTAGTAATGTATGCTTGGCTTGTTTCAATATCTCATTGCTTATCCCATCGGGTCCGGGCGCTTTTCCATTGCATTGAGAGTCCAGCGCTCTTTCGACTTCTCCCCGTAGTATGGTAGGTATGTCGGAATTTCCCTGGAAGTCTGTTACGCTGTCGCTGGTATCGTTCTGGAACAGTCTTGCGTAGTATGATGTGGCAGTGTTCATGATATCTGTTCTTTGATGCTTATGTTGGTTCCTATGATTTTTTATTTTCACGATCCAGTTTTTGCTTTGTGATAGTTCTTTGTAGGCCTTCTTGATGCCCCCTGTCTTTATTATATGGTTTTCGATGACTTTCATTCTTCTGTTTTTCCTGTCTTTTCGTATGCTTACATTTATTTCCTTACTTAGTTTTGTGATCAATTTCCTTCTACCAGTCGTGCTCTTAGAACCGATAAGGGTGCTCCTCTGTTTCAGTAAGCCGATGGACTTTTCAGACAGCCACTTGGTGTCTTGTTTTCCTTTTTTAGAACATTTTTCCGCCGTGTTTGTAACCGTTTCTTCAAATATATTGTATTTCTGCTTGATATCCAGGTTTGAGGTTTTCCCGGAGAAGTCTGTAAAATTTTGGGACATCTTTTCTGCCAATTCCTCGTAGTTCTGGCTCGTACTTTTGCTTTGGTCTTGTCTAGGTCTGGCTTTTTTCAGTTCTCTCACTCGTAGTTCGGCTCTAATCAGTCTATGGTCCGAGTTGAAATTAAACTTATTAATGACGTCTATGTTTGTGAAGTGTCCTGCTTTGTTGGTTGTGATAAAATCTATTTGGTTTTTTGTATTACCATCTGGGGTTATCCAGGTCCACATTCTTTTATTTTGTTTTTTAAAATTGGTGTTTAGGACAGTTAGCTGATTTTCCAGGGCAAAATTTATGAGTTTTGACCCATTTCTACTTCTGACTTTGTTGTTATATGTGAACGGTCCCAATATTGTGGTTTCTTCCCTTTGTCGCTCTCCAATCTGGCCATTGAAGTCACCCATTACAACAAGGTTTTTGTGTGCGTGTGTTGCTAAGGCTTCATTTAGGTTCTTATAAAATGTGTCTATCGCCTCTTCGTCAGCCTGTTCAGTAGGTGAATAGATCTGTGCGATTGTCCATGGATCTTTGTACCCTGGCAGGTTCAAGTTCAAAATTGCTATTCTGTCTGATATGCCCACCACCTTTTCTATGCAAGTTGCCAGATGACTCTTTATTAAAAAACCTACCCCATGTCTGCCTGGGGTCTCGCCTTTGTAGTAAAACAAGTGTTCTAGGTTTTCTATAATCTCTTCGCCCGCTCTCCTGACTTCACTGAGCCCAACAACATCCCACTTTATTTGTTCCAGTGCTAGTTTTAATTCTATCAAATTTTCCTCTGAGTATAGTGTTCGGGTGTTAAGAGTTGCAATATGTATCTTCGATTTGTTTTGATTTAGGTGAGCAGTATTGTTTCTGTTTTTATTACTGTTTTTATTACTGTTTTTATTACTGTTTTTATTACTGTTTTTATTACTGTTTTTATTACTGTTTTTATTACTGTTTTTATTATTTTTAGCTGGAGGGTTTCGGTCTATTTCCCCGCGCTGACCAGACGTATTGGGGAATCTCTCTCTTATTGGAGGGTGGCGGTCTTCGTCTTCCCCCACAGTGACCAGCCTCCTTGGGGTGCAATTTATTTGTTTGTTTGGTATTGTTGTGTCTATTTGAATTTGGTTCCAGTTGTTGTTGGTGTTTAGTTTTTTGATAGCTCCTCTGGCACTGTTGGTGAGTTTCCTCTTGTAACATAATTTAAAATACTGGGTTTTAGTACGTCCTTAGAGGGTTCATTTGTCTTGCTGCTGCTCGCGGTTTTTTCTATCAAAGGGTTAGAGTTATCTTCAGTTGACTGCTTTTTGGGTATATTTTTTTCCGAAGGCGAGTCTGTATTTTCTCTTTTCCTCTTCTCACGATTGTTGTCTGTAGCTTTCTTCACAACTAACTTATCGTAGCTGAAGTATGCGATATTACCCTTTGCTCTTTCTTCTTTTAGTTTAGGTTGCAAGCTCTTCCGTATTTCCAATACCTCTTTAGGGCAATCTTCCTTTACATAAATGCCCATTGGTAGGCTAGATTTATTTCGTTGCACTAGGTGTTTTTTCCACGATGATGTAAATGTTACTACCACTGGTCGGTGTCCAGCTTCCTGGCGTCCGATTCGGTATATATTCGCTATTTCTTGACTGTCCAAGTGAACTCCCATTTCCATAATCATATCTTTTATGTAGTCGACCAGCATGCATTCGCTTTTTCCATTCTCTTCCAGACCAAAGAATACGAGGTTGTACTTGCGTTTATCTTTTTCCATATAATTAACCTTTTGTTCAAGGTCTGACACTCGTAATTTCAAGGCACTGTTTTCCTTTTCGAGGGATTTCAGTTTGGCATCAAGTGCTTGAGTTACGTTTCTTGTTACCTCCGAGGTGATTGTAGCTGTTTGTTGGTTTAGTCTCACTTCTAGTCTAGAAAGCAACGTTTCCATACACTGTTCCATTTTTGTCGTGTTTGTAGTTAGAGTATTTGACGTTTTGCAAATTGGCAGATTACGGGAGTTTTCACTGGCAACACTGTCTACTGTCACTATTTGTTATTGTATGTTGGTATTGCTGTCACTTAGTTCGTTCGTTCCAAAATATCTATGGCGTTCGTTTTTTTTAGGTTATGTGAGCAGTTGGTGATGCAGTTGGATATCGAAATTTTTCGCAATTTCACGACAACTTCACAGTGATTTCTTCTAGAACCAACACTTTGCTGCTTCGCACGAAAACTTAGCGCAGTTAGACGGTTGATAATCACTATTTAGCAGTTATTTGCAATTTTCTAAGCGGAGCTCGATATCTTTCGTGTTTACAGATACGTAACCGGAACCGGAACCGTAAACGTTAAAAAAACGTTAAGCATACTAATCACTTAAGAGTCCTTCTCTCCGATCATCACTTTGGTACTGTATCGTAGTTAAAACGTAAACGTACGTGCTCGCCTCTTTCTGATAGTGCTATTTCCGTCACTCCTACTAGAAATTTCGCCATATACTGATGTTTACTTCAGAGGCCCATAAGGGGTCCTGAAAACGCCTGAACACCGTTTTTCAGGTTATGGCGTCATCTGATAGAGGGATAGAGGGTGCCCTGAAACGGACTGATAACATGTTTCAGGCGCCTGACACATGTTATCAGTCCGGCAATTTGGGTGAAATTTTGATATTTGATATGTGATAGAGCAACTCCTGAAACGGCCTAAAATCACAGAATTTGACGTTCGAAGTTTTTGACCTAACCTACTAGCGTAACAATATCATTAACAGCCTACTCACAGAATTTCATGAGGATTTGTTGAGAAATGCGACCTCTACGCGAGAACAGCGAGAAATTGTCCATCCGAACATCCAAACATCGAGCCATGCGAAAGAATCCGGTCCAGCTAAAACAAAGAAGCATCACTAGATCGGTGAATATATCCCGCAAACCTTCCGGCACCTTGACACGATCCACGAAACTGGTTTTCCGCGCTGTCAACCCGTAAAGGCTGATTTAGACGATGCCAATTTTCAGCCGCCTAAATTACGGCGCCTCGAAAAGGCACCGTGTAAACACTTTCCGCGCCATTTTTTCGCCGCATGCCAGCGCTGGCGCGGAATAGAACACGCGCCTATTTTTCGGCGCCAGTGACCCCCCCTCCGCGTCTCTCGCTGCCACTAATGACTGGTACTGAAAAAAAGCACTGTGTAAACACGACTGGCGGCGAGATTTAGGCGGCTGAACATAGTCATTGTCTAAACGGTCGGAGGTGTGCTGTGCGGTAATCACTGGCGCCGTAATTTAGGCGGCTGAAAATTGGCATCGTCTAAATCAGCCTCAGTGACCCTACGACCCCTTTCAAAATATAGGCGTGATCCCCGAAGATATATAGGACCTATTGTATAGGTACTTTATAAACACACAAAAGATAGCAGCCCGGCCACGACATCGCGCAACCAGCGGAGCGGCGAGCGGCGACCATAGGTGTGAGCGAGACACGACGCTCAATCCTTCCGCTCTCACTCACCTGAGTTGAAATCTGTATCTCAACTCTGCTCCACTTTTGTGATTGGTCAATTCCGCACATCACCGCTCCGCTTCAGTCGAGATCGAGACGCATCCTTATGCCGCCGCTCGCCACTCCGCTGGTCGCGCGAGGTCGTGGCCGGGCCGATAGGTGCTCTCTGTATTAGTAGATGACTGCTTTTAACTGGGCTCGCCACTAATACTGATCCTAGGTGTCACGCCACTGCACATACATATACAAAGAGAAGCAGCCGCTACGGCGATACGACTAAAAAGCCTAAACCTATGGACGAATAGTAATACCCAACACACAAAGATCTACAGTGAAATGATCAAAAGATTCCCTACAATAGAAGCACCAATTGACAAGATACCTAAAACATTAACCTGCAAGAAGGAATACGTCATACTCCTAACAGAAGACCCGAATGAGGGGCTCAACCTAGAGGACCTGAGAATCTTTACGGACGGGTCAAAAACTGAGAAAGGAACGGGATGTGGTGTATTCTCGGAGGATTTGAGTATGCACATCTCTAAACCCCTAGGTGTGCACAACACGGTATTCCAAGCTGAATGCGTAGGAATAATAGAAGCCTGCAACGCTATAAAAAGACGCCAGGTTCAGAACACAAACATACGAATACTTTCAGACAGCAAATCCGTACTACAAGCACTAAACAGTGATATGTGTACCTCTGCTCTAATATACGAATGTCATCGCTGCATCACAGACGTGTGCGATGACAAAAATACGGTAACATTACAATGGATAAAGGGACACAGCGGCTCGAGAGGCAATGACGCAGCGGATGAATTGGCCCGTAAGGGATCGGAGACACCGCCATGCGGGCCAAAGCCAATAATACCCCTACCACAATCTTACATATACAACATAATGAACCAGCACACATTATACCAACACCAGAAATACTGGGAAGACATGGGAACGTGTAGACAAACAAAAGAAATACTTCCGAATAGGAATCACAAACTCACCACCATCTTACTGAGAATCCACAGGAACCAACTACCTACGCAAGATAGTAGGATTAATAACGGGACACAATACTCTGAACAAACACCTCTTCAATTTAGGTATAACAGACAGCCCAGTATGCAGAGCATGCATGGAGGCAGAAGAAACCACCAATCATATTCTACTAGATTGCAAACAGGTAGAAGGATACAGGACGAAATACCTAGGATCTCCAAGTACCGTACACGAAGCCATAGGCAACATCAAGGCTTTACCAGGCGGGGCGCACTCCGCGATTAACATTTCCCGCTACAAGTACATGCCGGTCGCCTCATGCATGGGGACTATTCAGTGGCTGACACGCTCTGTCTCGGAACGCACGTACCTACACGAGTTTCGCGCGCGTCTCGCTCACGATTTACGTCGCATGTGAACGTTCCGCATTCATCTGTTGATACCAGTGTTATATTATAGTGTTTAAATGAGTATAAAGATATTGTATCGCAGCGGGTTGTATATGTTTTTCGCTCTCCCAACATGTCCGAAGGATGCCGAAAGGTAAGAAAATGAACATAATATATGATAATTAGTCTATGAATAATAATAAAAAAAATATTGCAGGTGTATCTTCTTCCATATTTAACACTGGTTACTCAGAAAATTTTAATTGTTAAATACTTATGTAATTTTGAATTGATTATTTGCTGATATTTGTCAATTTAAATTCTAGTAAAATAAGTATTTGTCTACTACTAAATCAACAATCATAGAGGTTTTTATAATAATATTTGATATAAAGTTTGTAAAATTACTAGTAATGAATAAACGATTGAGTGATAGGTAAGTATATAAAATATATAAATAATGAGTTAAAAGAAATGTATTGGAAGAGATCCCTAATAGGAAAAGTTCGCCTTTGTACATGTTTTATTTGTTACTAGCGACCCGCCCCGGCTTCGCACGGTGCGTCCGTGCGTATTTTTAAGGATCTAAGCATACATAGGGGCAGACAGACAGACAGCAGGCAACGACTTTGTTTTATACTAGGTGTGTAGTGATGAATATATATGAATAAATAAATAAATATCGGACAACTAAGCAAAAACAAAATGAAGCTAAAGAATTTAATTGCATGTTAAGGTAACGCATTCCTTGCATTACTTTATTATATTATACGTATTAAAATGTTTAAAAATAAAGCTAAAATGTTTTGCGGCCTGGTGGTGGATTCAGTTCGTCCAAATTCTGAGATTGATTATTTTATAGTTAAATAATGAAATAATAAATATAATGTATGAAGAATATAAATATATTGCTCTCTATATTGTATGCAAGAAATAAATGGGAAATGGGAAATACATTTTTATTTTTAGTCGTTGACAGCCCTCGCTCTCGGCGACGCGGCAAGCGAGCCAATTCATTTTCACCGTTGGCACGCAGCTTTAACGTTCCGTTTAGCTTGCGCTGGGGACGACGACTTTAGAAGGGCCATAAATCATATTTTTTCGGCTAAAAAAAGCGGCTTTTGTAATGATCAAAGTAGTGTGCCTTCTGTACTTGTACTATTATCTATTCTGTGGCTTTACTTAGGTTCGTGGAGGAGCTGGGGTGGTTGGAGTAGCGCTACCCCCTTTTCACGCAAAATAGGCACGTTGGATGTCGACTTGCGGAAAATGCCCAGCGCAACTAACTAACTAACTAATACTGATGCTTACTAATAGGCTACATACTTCTAAGAATATTTTGCATACCTGAAGGGTGCACATTGGGGCACAGTGGTCGTAGAACTGATCGCCGTTCGCGTTTACATTGGGATAAGGATTTCTCAGAAGACTTTATTGGAAGGGCTGGCACGAACGATGATATGCTTTTGTCTCGATTTATTTTACATTCACTGACCAATTAATAACTCTTTACAAGATTATATACCGCACATCAGAGATTCCGTAGAGTTCAGAGGATTGTATTGTAAGATCATTGTGAGCAATGAAATGAAATGAAATGAAATAATTTATTCAGTAAGTAGGCCACAGGGGCACTTTTACAAGTCAGATTGTGAATCTACCGGCATTTCGCAAGAGGAGACCGCTGTTGAGAAGAAAGCCGAAAGAAACTCAACAGTAAGTCATTTTTTCGTAAATAATACTTAAACGATTACATGATACATTTGTGTTATAACTAATTACACTGGTACACGTAATGGAGATGTTAGATACTCCAAATCAATGTTAAGTAGGAACATTAAAATAAATTTTAATAAATTGAAAATATTAAATATACCCAGAGATGTATAAAGTCTCTGGGTGTCACAACATGCAATAAAATATAATTACTTAATTAATTTAATTCCATAGAGATGTATAAGGTCTCTAGGCGTCAACGTGAATAATTTAGAAAATAATTATTAAACCTAAATTTCTTAGAGATGTATATGGTCTCTAGGCGTCATAACATGCAATAAAATATTTTAAAATTATTTAATTTCCTCAGAGATGTATAAAGTCTCTGAGTGTCATACTACACTAAGCTGTTTCTTAGAGATGTATACAGTCTCTAAGAGTTCAAAAAGTTAAAATCAACATTGAATAACTTCAATCGAGTACAGGATGAAGTTTCTCACATTTGCTTAATTTAACACTAGTATGCGGTTGCTACATATTTAATTTGGCCCTTGCTAGCATGAACAGACCGGACCCCACAAACGGCACCCGTTCACGAGTATGACGCATATCTCAGCCATCGCCTCCCTCAACCATATTATAGGGAAGGCTGCGACCCGATCAACGACGCCACCGTAAGCAAAGACCTTTAAGCGAGCATGACATGCTCAAGCTGCCGGGCATACTTGACTAATACTATTTGCCCGGTGAGAAACAACAAATTGTGCTCTCATGTTACATTAAAAATTTCCCACCAAAATAATGCTTATTTAAAAATTTACTATTGACACAAAACACTAAACTACTGGCTTAAAGGCATCACCGTCGTTTAGAAAGTCATTAACAGTATAATAAGCTTTATTCAATAAGTGACGTTTTATTTGCGCTTTAAATTTGCTACACGGCAATTTTACTACATCAATAGGTATTTTATTGTAGAAGCGTACACAGTTCCCCACGAACGACGAGCTAACCTTACGGAGACGGTGGGCAGGTATTGCGAGCTTGTCCTTACTTCTCGTATTGTAGTGGTGAATGTCACTGTTGAGCTTGAATTCATGGAGATTTTTCCGCACATACATGATATTCTCAAGAATGTATTGAGATGCTACGGTGAGAATGTTTGTTTCCTTGAATTTCTCTCTTAGTGACGTACGACCTCCTAGTGCATAAATTGCGCGTACAGCTCGTTTTTGTAGCACAAAGATGGTTTGGATGTCCGCCGCTCTTCCCCATAATAAAATTCCATATGACATAACACTATGGAAATAACTGAAATACATGTTATAATAAGAAAGAATATATAGATAAAAAGATTCTTTATTGCACAAAAAACAACAAACAAGTACAGCTACTTTTGCTGCTTGTATATTACTCAAGAAAGTCTCTGTATCGTTTTAGAAATTCCTCAAAGCCTTCGCAAAGCTACATCATAATGACTTAAACACCAAGTTGTGCGAACACTGTCATTGTTCAGGTGACACTTCACACAATGAGTAATTAGACCAGTAAAATCTGCGTCAAGTTTGCGTTGTTGATGCCATTATAATGTTTTGCGAAGGAAAGTCGTGAATATTTCTAAAGGTTGTGATCATCACTGGCAGTTTGTCTGTTATAAATGATTTATTAATTCCACAAGAGACCTTAGCGTCTGGCATAAATCAAACACTTTCTCAACAAAATCGGTTCATCAGATTAGGAAAAAAAGCCACAGCTAGGTACGCATGTGAATCTGGCAACACTTTCAAATTTCTGTAAACTTTACCTTTATCTCTGAAGTGCTACTGTTTGACAGGCACCTTAAAATACAGAGGTGTAAATCATGATAACGAACACTAGACCAGTGTTTCCTAACCTGTGGTCCGCGGACCCCTGGGGGTCCGCGAGCATATGTATGGGGGTCCGTAACCTTATCTATGGACTATCTAACAATCATAAATAAATGCCACCAAAAGTCTCGTAATCGCTACGCACGCCGTGCTATTTTTTGCTGCTTTTATTATTAAGGGGGTGCTTGATTTCCTAAGGTGTCCGGTGGACAAAAAAGGTTAAGAAACGCTGCACGAGACAATTACTATACACAAACAAGATGGTACGTCCACTGACCTTTCTTAGGGTCTTATCACACTTGAGATTTGCGAGCGAGTTTCGATACAGATACGCGTCACGGCGAACTCGGTGCGTCATCGCCTTCATACAAAATTCGAAGAAGAATTACTGTCTCCACCGAAATGCCTCTCATATTCTAACACTATCATATTCGCCTAACCTCGGTCAACTTCGGGAGCAGTGTGAGCTTGCATATGCTTTAATATGGCATGTCGTTGTCCTCAGCTGGTGTGCAGATATGCCGCTCGCTGCGTCGCTCGAGCGCGCGTGCCCTGAGCACAAGCACAGTGCTGTGCAAGAGCCCCACAGAGCAGCCCCCGGGGCCGCCGCACCCGCCGAAGGAAGCCGTCAGTTCTGGCGACGGTGAGTTATACTTAGTTCTGTTCTGTTTCTACCTCCTGACAATGGCACATTCTCAGGAGGTAGAAACAGAACAGAACATTAATGATCACTAGTGGTTTTTTTTTATCTTGAATATTTGTTTATAAGTAAACAAATTCCCCTTATTCCTAGAAAGACGTCACAGATTTTTCGTGACTTAAAAAAAGTTGAAAATGGTATTTCCTGCCATAACTGGCATCGCAACGGCAAACGAAACTCAAATGAAGATTTTGAGTCTGTGAAATTATAATTGACAGATTAAAGTACGCGAGTATAAAAACCAACGTTAAAGTAACGTAGTCATAATATGACTTAAGGTAAATATTATTTAAGGTAGTGTATAAACAACATTGAAATAAATCAATTATCCGAAACGATTAATTAGGCCAAAACACGCCTAGAATATTCGATACAATACATGCAGAGGACGCCTCATTGTTTTCAAACGGCTGAACTGATTTTCTTAGTTTAATAGCTAAAAAACTCTTGTTCAACTTATCTTTCCAACAGCATAATTAAATCGACATCAGATCATCCATTTAGGAATTATGTTACCACAGACAGGCTTACAGTCAGACCAAAAAGAGTAGAAATTAAAGAGTGGCAATACTGTAGTGTCGTCCCCGTTTTCTTACATTGATTACACACAGAGATACACCCTCAATAAAACTAATACTCAATACAATTATAAATCTTTTTTTAGGGTTCCGTACCCAAAAGGTAAAAACAGGACCCTATTAGGTACTGAGACTTCGCTGTCCGTCCGTCCGTCCGTCCGTCTGTCAACAGGCTGTATCTCAAGAACGGTGATAGCTAGACAGTGTAAATTTTCACAGATGATGTATGTATTTCTGTTACCGCTATAGCAACAAATACTATTCATGATAAAACATTAAAAAATAAGGGGGGCTCCCATACAAAAATATAGCCCTATTATAGGGCTTTTTGCATGATATTTCGTTCAACGGGCACTTTCTCATGAACCGTTATAGGTAGACAGTTGATATTATATTTTTTTGTTACCGCTATAACAACGAATAATAAAAATAAAAAATAAGTAAAAATTAAAGGAGGACCCCATACAAAGAACGTGTTTTTTGTGCAATATTGGTACGGAACCTTTCGTGCGCGAGTCCGACTCGCACTTGGCCGGTTTTTTAATTTTATTTATTTATTTTATTTAAACTTTATTGCACAAAATACATAAGTAAAAGTACAAATGGCGGACTTAATGCCACGAGGCATTCTTCCAGTTTTTTTTTTATCAGAGGCTAAAAGCGGTACCACGGATATTTCCCAACAATATATTTTTCGCACTGGTTCTATCTTCATGCATAGGCTGATAGTTATGTATTATAGGTAATGAAGAACGCATTGAGGTCAAATGATTTAAAGCGGTCATCAAACTGGCTGCGTCCGAGGTTGCCTTGCCCTTGGCCAATCACATCGCCGATTAAATCAGCCAGGCGTCCCTGTCCTCTAAAACATGCTCAATTATATAGCAGATTCATTTTAACCTGTCTTTTCACATGGTTGCAAACAAATGTCGTGACGTTATAAGTTGATACGTTATGCACTAACATGACTGCTGATATATTCACTTCCCAGATCACGGTCAATGACATAAGCTTATCTCTTTGTAAGGCGGCATCATGATGATGTCAAGAAGGCGTTTTCAGCTTTCCCAAAACGAGAACTACGAGGGGCGTTCAATAAAAAGTGAGAATGAGTATGTTATAAACAACTTTTATTAAATGTAATTTTATTTTTCGACATAGTCACCTTTTAGCATAATACACTTAGTATATATCTTTTTTCTAAACTTAAAATTTCATTTTAAAAAAAGGTCTCATATTGAGTACTTAAAAAATCTTGTACTGCAGCGACTACCGCGTCGTCGTCTTCAAATTTCTGGCCTCTCTGGTATTCTTTCAATCTCGGAAATAGGTAGAAATCACTGGGGGCGAGATCCGGTGAATACGGAGGATGCTTAAGGATATCGAACCCAGCATTACGAATTGCAGCCATTGCAACGGCGGACTTGTGAGCCGGGGCATTGTCCTGGTGGAACAGCACAACTTTCGAGAGTTTACCTCGCCGTTTTTCGCGGATCCCATTGCGCAATGTTGCTATTTGTTTAGCATATAAAGTGCCCGTAATAGTGGCTCCATGCTCGAGATACTCAATCATTACTACCCCTTTATCATCCCAAAAAACAGAGCCCATGCAGCACCGGCAGATGGGCCCACCTTGAATTTCTTCGGAGTTGGAGATGATGGCCTTTTCCATGTCATAGACTGCAGTTTCGTTTCAGGGTCGTAATGGTGGAGCCATGTCTCGTCCATTGTTATAAATCGCGCCCGAAAAAGTTTCCGGTCTTGCTTTATCAGGTCCAAAGCTTCTTGTCAAATCTCGACTCTAGTTTGTTTTTGCGTGTCAGTAAATACAAAATAATTTATTTGACAAAAAACAATACTTTACATAAATGAAGCTATCCGTCAGAGACCAAACTAGGCTGAGCCTGTATCTTGGCCGTCTGCGAGTGCGGTTTGACAATAATAATTAATGTAACAGTTACTTAAATTTTATCTTAGGAAACTATGTGTAACTATGTTAGTAACTAATTGTGTCGATACATTAAAAAGAAATGAAAAACAAACAAACAAAAGCGAGCTATACAATACAAGGTTCAAACAAATTGTGTGTGTGTGTGTGTGTGTACGTGTGCATGGCTATATGTCTACACACAAAATATACACCTAATACCCCACTGGCATCAAATGCATACCCTGTGTTTGTTTTACGGTAGGGGTTTATTTTATCTTAATAGTTTTAATAATGTCTTCGGTGTCACTGTAACTCAGCGTGATTAACCATCTTTTCACCATTCTCAGTGCGTTGGGAACTGTGAGACGTTTGATGTCACAATAGTTGCATATGTAGTTGTAAATACAACAATGTGAATAGGCGGGTGATTTCCTAGCAAGGGCGGACCTACATAGAGGTAGCGGTAACTTGTAGTGACGTTTACGAAGAGTTTTCTCGTGTAGATCCGTACTACTAAGGATATCAGTGTGTGTACGAGTTACTGCTTTAAGAATAAAGAGCTGCCTTACCCTTAGTAGTTTGGTTTCATGGTACAGCAAATTTGTGGAATACCTATATGGTTTTTTGAGCATTACTTTGAGCACAGCTCTCTGTGCACGCTCCAAAAGCAGCATATGACTCTTGGCAGCACCGCCCCATACAGCAGCTCCATACTGCAGGATGGATTGGCACAGCGCATGGTAAACAAGTGTAAGTATTTCTTGCGTGGCACAGTTCCGCAGTCTCTTCATTACATAAATGATTTTTCTAACTCTTGCAGCGAGAGCGGTGATGTGTTGTGCAAAAGAGAGGTGTTGGTCAAATAAAAGGCCTAAGTATTTGACAACGGTTTGCCGTTTTATAGCCTGACAGTCACACAAAGGAACTGAGTCGGACCCAACTGTTGAGCTGTTGAGCGAACAGGAGTGAAATTTAATACTTCTTTCTGCTGAAGGCAAAGCAACTGTAGATTTGGAAAAAGCTATAAAATTAGTCTTCTCGACATTCAGTGTCAGAAGACTCTTGTTCAGCCACGAACCAACCATTCTAAGTGCACTTTCAGCTTCGGGGAAGGTGTCATCCCACGACTCACCATTCACCAGAATGACAGTGTCATCCGCGTAGCAAATAAGGTTTGCGTTCGGCAAGGCTATGTCAAAGATATCATTGATATAGAGTGTGAACAAAGATGGGCCAAGTACACTCCCCTGAGGGACCCCGAACCTCACTGAAAGCTGTTCACTAAACAGTTCACCAATTTTCACCATTTGTACACGATCCGTAAGATAACTAGTGAACCAGTCAAGAGCCACTCCTCTAATCCCTAAGTGTTCAAGCTTTTTTAACAGTATGGCTACCGAAACGGTGTCAAACGCTTTGGCAAGGTCAAGAAAAATTCCGATGCACTTCTTGCCACCGTCTAGGCTACCAGAAATGAGGTTGGTTAGCAGGACGGCCGCGTCCTCGGTTGACATACCAGTCCTGAAACCGAATTGGTGATCTGAGATTAAACGGTTGCTCTCGATAAAACCTGTTAGCCTAATCTTAATTATTTTCTCCAATATTTTAGAAAAAACTGATAGAAGTGCAATCGGCCTAAAATTGATTGGTGAGTTTTTCGGTCCGGTTTTGTAAATAGGTGAGACACAGGCAACCTTCCAGCAATCGGGGAAGCAGCCAGAACTCATACTGAGGTTACAGATGAAGGTCAGTGGCTCCGAAATAACTTGCCTCAAGTCTTTCACAAGTAGCGGCTTTATGTTGTCAGGACCAGGTGCACTGTCATTCTTGAGCTGGGTTATGATTCTACCCACCTCGTCAGTGTCAGTTGGGTACAGAAAGATCGAGTTGGAGACCGTCCGCTGGGGCCTAAATTTTTCGGCTAAGGATGCTTCCGTCTCCGAAATTTTGGATAAAATCTTGTCGGCAAGGGTCTTACCATTGTTAGAAAAATATTTGTTACAATCGTTAATTGATTCAAGGGCAGGCTTATCGCTTAATGCTATAAGCTCCTCTGCGTCATTATTACGATTAGGATTTTGACAGATGCTTTTAATGGATTGCCAGAGTTTACTTGGGTTATTTTTATTTTCGATAAGTTGCTTATTTTGATATTCTTTTTTAAGATTGAATAACAAATTATCTAAGAAGTTCCTGTACCTGCTATAGATTAGACGATGGATCTGATTGTCTGGTGACGCTCTTACTTGTAAGTGTAACCTGTCCCTATGCCTCATGCATCTGATCAATCCCGGCGTTATCCAAGGCTTGATGTTGAATTTGGAACGACTGACCCTAACAGCCCTCGTATTATTCTGGACTGACTTTGTTACCAAGTCATTAAAATTTGCAGCTGCCACGTTCACGTCTCTAGCGTTGGTAACAATTGACCAATCAGCAGCCTTCAACTCATCTGCAACTTTCCCATAGTTAGTTTTGACAACACAACGATTACGTTTCACTGGCTCATAGTCCAATAGGCCAGCCATGGCGATATCGTGATCTGACACAGAGCAAGAACAAACGGCACCTACGGACTTTTGACTATTTAATAAAAATGTGGTCAAGACATGCTTCGTTCCTAGTGGGTTTGGTTATCGACGGGAGAAGCCCAAGAGAGGCCATTAGGCAGACGTATTTTGATTGGTTGTGGGTTGAGTCGCGCAGCAGATCGATATTTATGTCACCGGCCACTATTATATGGTGATTATCTGTACCTTGGCGTAGAATGTGATCTAAAGAATTAAAAAAATTTTCAAGGTTTGTAACTGAAGGTGATCGATATATTCCGTGAAGTATAATTTGATCAGATATAGTTACTGTAATACAGTTAGCATCCTCGAATGGAGGTTCTGCAGCTGTGGCTCCTAGACTCTCCTTTACATAGACAACAACCCCACCACTCTTATTTATAACTTTAGATGTATTAAACGAGTTATAGCCGGGCAGTTGGTCAATGATCGATCCATCACTCAACCAGCACTCTGTAAGTATAATGGCATCGATGTCCACATTCATACGCTTTAAGGCTACCATAAAAGTATCAAAGTTACGTTGCATACTTCTTATATTTATTGTGAGGATTTTAAATTTGTACTGAGTGGTAAAAATTGTCTTACATTGGTCTAACGTATCAAATTTATGACACTCAATCGCGAAGGATTTGTCTATTCTATTTGCAAGATCATGTAATGCCATCTTCGTGGTAGTAGAGAGAGGTACAATTATTTACACAATGAAGGGTAGTCATAAATTTCTCAAGAACTTTAGCTATCCATCTAACCAGGTGACTTTAATATTCCGCGGGGGACCCCATTCTTGTAAGTCGAGGAAGGTGTAATATGATGTGTGTGAGGAAATTTAGAGTATTTATGTGATATTAGGGTGTGTGTGTAAAATGTGCGTTGTGTGTAATATACAATTAGGCTAAGTGAGGATAGAAATAGTAATTTTATGCATGACAGGAAATAATAATATGCTGAAAGACTACTTAGTTCTAGCTTATTCCTGGGCCTGGGGTGTGCCGGGATCCATGGGCTGCTCGGCGGGTTCGGGTTCAGGTTCAGGTTCATCTTCGACTGGGCTATTTGTGCTGTGGCATCTGTCGAGTAAGCATTCTTGGTACCCAACGCGCAGATATCTTTTTCATACCCAAGCGTTCATGTAAATGCACGCTCCCCGTTGAAATCTTTACATTTTCAGCAATAAAACGAACCGTGACACGACGATCTGCCAAAACTAAGTTTTCGACTTTTTTCACAATTTCTTCAGTTACTGCTGTAGTAGGGCGTCCGGAGCGGGGTTCGTCCATGGTCGATGTTCTTCCACGTCTAAATTCGGCGCACCAACGTGCGACTGTCGAATACGGAGGAGCATTAGACCCTAAAGTGTCCCGCAGATCTAAATTGACTGGGTCCGTATAAATTTTTTTCAAACACAAGTATTTGATAACGGCGCGAAGTTCAATTTTCTCTATTTTCGCTCACGTACTCCATAGCGTTGCAAAGAAATGGCCGTATTTTTTTTTAAACAAGAAGCAGTTGGATTTTTTTTTCATGAGCAATACGCTAGTTAGATTAACTTTACCGGCCAGTATTTAATTTCCTAATATTGAAAGTTTGCATCTCATTCTCACTTTTTAGGGTTCCGTACCCAAAGGGTAAAAACGGGACCCTATTACTGAGACTTCGCTGTCCGTCCGTCCGTCCGTCCGTCTGTCACCAGGCTGTATCCCAAGAACGGTGATAGCTAGACAGTTGAAATTTTCACAGATGATGTATTTCTTTCTATTGCCGCTATAACAACAAATACTAAAAATAAAATAAAATAAATATTTAAGGGGGGCTCCCATACAACAAACGGGTTGGTTGCGTTAACTTTGCACCTCATTTGTATGGGGCGCTATACATACCAGGTGCAAGCTTAACTAACCACTTAAGGATGAAAAGTGTTTGTACGGAACCCTCGGTGCGCGAGTCCGACTCGCACTTGCCCAATTTTTATTGAACGCCCCTCGTAAATCTTTTGTCTATAGTGTAACCGAAAACCAAGGTTATTTATTAATTGAAATAACATTACTTATAATTAATAATTGTTTAGTGCTAGTGTGATTTACTTCACAATAAGTTAACAGCTGCTAATTCACATTTATTTTTAATAGACATACCTGGAACTCCGGCCTAATCAGTCTTTTCTTTCTTTGGGATTTTCCTCCAGCTAACATATTTAAATTAATTCAGCCACTATTAAAATGTAAGGTTGTTGTTGTGGATAAACCCTAGAAAGTTGTGGTTAACTTCAAGTATTAGTGACCAACAAAACAGGTAGTAGTATGTGTTTTGTGTAGGTACGGGTACAATTATAAGAAAAGTTTAGATGTAGTAACCTACCTAAATATAAAAATGTTTCACTGAGCACGACCTGGCCCAAGTGATCACGCACAGGCTTGATTAGTTACAAATCTGTGACAATACTTGATTTCTCAGGCGATACAACGTATCAACGTACACCCGGGGTCAACCTCTTTTCACATAACAATGACTTTTCCAACGACGGCTTTCACGATAGTTGGGTGATTCTCCGAGCGTTCTAACCGCGCGGTTCTAGCGTCATTCCATTTTCACGATTATTACTGCAAGAGCCAGTCGTTTTAATTATGAACTAAAGGATCGCATTCGGGAGTGGCTCCGAGATACATAAAAAAAACGACTTCCAACAAAACGCCTAACAATCGCTGAATATTCCCAGTTACCGACGTTCGATGCTTAGTCCACTCCGACATAAATAAAAACCTGTATGATAAACGTATAATGTTACCCAACAGGCACATCAGGCGGTAAAAAAGGCGGGTCCGGCGTCCTCACGTGCCCCAAGTGCGGAGACCCGTGCACGCACGTGGAGACGTTCGTCAGCTCCACGCGCTTCGTCAAGTGCGACAAGTGCCACCACTTCTTCGTGGTGCTCAGCGAGGTCGACACCAAGAAGAGCATCAAAGACAATGCCGAGAACAAGTCCGGATTCTACAGGTTTGTGTTTCTTTAAAGTATAACAACTGTGAACTGTGGCTGAGGTTGGTGAGGTTGCATTACGTTGAGAATACAAAAGTAAGGAGACTTAAACATCTACACTAAAGTCTGATAATTAATTTAGTCCGTCCAAGACTAAAATTGTAATTTAAACATTGGAATTATCTTGCCCCCTAGAAGTGCATGAAATTCTGTATATTACAACATAGAAAGGCTGAATTAATGTGACTTGATATCCCACCTACCCATTGTCTAGCACAACTAAGCTTCACGATTCTTGTCGCGCGACGTAGCATCGTCGCCCGTCACTCTCTCACAGTAGGTACAGCGAAGAAACAGATAGGAAATATTTCTCACGCGAGGAAGAGTCGCGTGTTACGCCTGACCGGAGTTAAAGGGCCCCCAAGGCCCGCAGATTAAATGATACCAAAAAAACAAAAAAAAAAGCCTGACCGGAGACAGCACATCTACGAGTAGCACAACTGTCACTAGCACCACAAAGATTAAAAGATAATTTTTCTAATTATTATCGCATTCTAAGTTTACAGATCCAACGTATTTCACAAAATGAGTCCTTTTATTTTATTTTTCGCATCACGAACACGGAGTAACACACATGTTTTCGGGAATATATTACGGGTTTTGGCTAAGTACTATACTAAAGTAGACATGAATGGTAATAAAAAAAAAACAGTAAGCTTACTTAACGACTGGTAGTCTGCCACATTCGTACGGAATTGATGTTGTTATCAACCTTAACTCTGTGCATTGCAAGCGCCATCATTAACTCCTATGCATCCCACATTCAAAACGTTATTTGTATATCAGAATCTGAATAATTTTAATATCGTTTTATACATTCCCGTTAATGCAGCCAGATCCGCGCCACTCTCTCGTTATAAACAGTACCTTTCGCTTTCGCGCTGTGACGCAACGTTCATGTCTTTATTTATAACTGTCGGTTATTTAATATATACTTTTACCCAAATTGTTCTCCGGTTATTGTATGACGTCGTGGAACGGTTAAGTGGTTGGGTGAGCTTTTGAGCTGCTGATGAAGTTTGCATGGTTCGACGTTTACGTACTGGCAGTGGATATACGGGATCGGGACTTTATTGTAAATGACAGTGTTGGCTATTTATTGTAGCTAGATATATCGAAACAATACGGTATAAGATTGTTGAAACTAATAAAATCCCCTGAAATATATAAACAGAAAATCCAGGTCAGCCAGCTTTACCTTTAAGCAGAAAGTCATGGAAATCGAAAGAAATTGATTGTGGTCTCAGATTTAATACCCTAAAATGACTTTCAGCTAGCAGCACTTTGTAATGATTGTTTAACAAAAAAGGAACCGACTTCAAAAAAAACTGGAAAGCCAAAAATAACCCTATCATGTACTGATTACATTTGAATTACCTTTTGAAGTCGGTGCCAAACCAGTAAATTATTAGGTACTATGAAAACAGATGCCGCGCAAGTTTACGCGAGGTTGAAGGTTAGGTTTTTGAAGTGGGTTCTTTTTTTTGTTAAACATGTATTTACTTCTTTTTTGCTTTTTAGTGATTCAAATATAATCACTTTTTCACTTAAAAATAACCGACTTACAGTGAGCGAAATAGAACAGCAATAACACTTGAATGATTTTCTCATGGATGTCTTGGTCAGAACTGAACCAAATGTAAATGGGACCACACGGGAAGCAACAGCTTTCAAATAAAAAAAGAATCATCAAAATCGGTTCACTCTAGTCTAAAGTTCTGAGGTAACAAACATAAAAACATACAGTCGAATTGATAACCCTCCTCCTTTTTTGAATTGGGTAAAAAAAATTAGAAACTCATCCGGTTGTACCGTACGTCAGCATCAAAATTAACTGATAATTTTTCATCCAGCTTATGTCAATCTTGACAGTCACATATCGAGGTTTTTTTTTCCATTTCATAGCTTTCGTCGATTGTCAACAAACGTAGTTTCTCACTATATTTTCCCCCGAATCTGGTTAGATCGTGATCCGGTAGTTTCCACTCGCTAAATCGTGGCGACTTTGTATGGCCCGTTTCAATAGCAATGTCCGTGAACTGGTTTGATGCGATTATTGTCGTGCTGCGGTGAAAGAAACAAATCGATCTCTAAGACCAGACCCCCTTTAAAAGGAAGAACTCGATCTTTGTTTGTTTTCGAGAGGCGTTATATTAATTCTTTTAGGACCTGCCAGTACACCACCTGAAAAAATAACCAAATACTTCGTCGGGGGCGACTCTTGTTAGCTTAACCTGCGAGACCCTTTGAAACTGTTTTCGGAATCTTCATGACTCAAAATTATGACAACCATGTATTTAAAAAAAACCGGCCAAGTGCGAGTCGGACTCGCGCACCGCGGGTTCCGTACACACACTTTCCATCCCTAAGTGGTTAAGTTAAGTTTGCACCTGGTATGTATAGCGCCCCATATAAATTAGGTGCAAAGTTATTTAGGTATTAAAATATTAAAAAAAAAACTACTTACTAGATCTCGTTCAAAACAATTTTCGTTGGTAGTTTTTATAGTAATGTACATCATATGTTTTTTTTAGATTTTTCATTTTCTTATTTTAGAAGTTAGAGGGGGGGGGACCAACTTTTTTCCACTTTAAATAAATAAAATAAAAATAAAAATCATTTATTTCAGATGCGAGATCCATATCGTGTTAGTAACAAATCAAATTAAAAATTTATAAAACAAAAAAAAAATATAAAAAGCTAGGACTTACAAAACTACTCAGTTGTTAGTGTTTACTATATCTAAAATTGAAATTAATTATTTTAACCGCCCGGTACAGATGCCCACCCAGTACATCAACATAGGGCAATCAAGACGTCCAGCCAGCATGCTCAGGATGCCGTTACTGCTATTCCTCACGCGTCTTAGCATCGAGGCGACTCTTTTTCGACGAATAGCGTGAAAGCCGTCAGTCTGTGCCTCCGCAAACATGCCGGATGCACTACAGTGGCGAGGGAGCTTAAACAGCATCCTGAATATGTTGTTGTACTGGACACGCAACGTATTATATATGCGCTTCGTATGTTTCACCCATAGACTGCACGAGTAGAAGGACTTTGAAAGCGTCTGTCACGCAAAGTATTCGGTTTAGAAAAAAAATATTTTAGAAACCTCGATATCATTTTTGAAGACCTATCCATAGATACCCCACACGTATGAGTTTGATGAAAAAAAAATTATTGAGTTTCTGTTCTAAGTATGGGGAGCCCCCAATATTTATTATTATTTTTGCATCAAAACCTTAATGCGTTTCACAGAATACATCTACCTACCAAATTTCAACAGTATAGCTCTTACAGTTTCGGAAAAAAATGGCTGTGACATACGGACGGACAGACATGACGAATCTATAAGGGTTCCGTTTTTTGCCATTTGGCTACGGAACCCTAAAAAACGCACGTATTCGCGACCAAAATTACAAATTACATATATTTTCTCACACGATAAGGGGCCATCCATAAATTACGTCACACGTTAAGGGGGGGTCGACGAAGTGTGACATTGTGTGACAAGGGGGTGGGAGGGGTCCTACATTTCGTGACGTCACATTTCAAAATATATTATAAGTGTTAAAACACGAACTTTAAACTATTAATTTACGAAAACCTCAAACACATACACAACTATATCTGTATAAATATAAGATACCAATTGTTTTGTCAACCACTCGATCTACTATCATCGTTTTTTGTTTTGTTAATTGTTTGATTTGATGTTAATTTTATAAAAAAAATATTTAAATGGAAATAAAACCGATTTCGGAACCGCTGTTTTTATTCAATAATTTCTAAATGTAAATTTGCAACATATGTGACGTCACAGTAGGGAGGGGGGGAGTCTCCCAAATGTGACCAGCTGTGACAAGGACGGGGGGAGGGGCAAAAAATCATGAAATTCGTGTGACGTAATTTATGGATGACCCCTAAGGTCACTTATTCTATTCATTGGCCGTTTATATTTCCGTAGTATTTATTTATTTGATCCCGGATCACTATAAAATATAAGATATTCGCAGCGTAAAAAAAAGACAACATGCTCATGGAATGGATTCTCCGTATTCAATTTACGATACGATTGTATTAATAATGTTTTTTTAATTATTCAATCCCAAATATATATATTATATGCAAACGAATCCTTCGAATCTTCGAAGTTTGCAATGTAAATGATTATTTTAATCCATGTTCATTGTGTAAGCGACATTGGATTAACAACCGCGAGACACGGAGATACCTATAGTATTTGGTGTGAGGGTTTTTTTAACCCTAAAGGGTTTGAAAATATAATACTAATTACAATTATTATTTTGTGTGATTTTGACGTAGTCGAAACGGCATCATTATCTTTTCAAGGTAACTGAAAACTAGGTAGAAGCTATGCTATATAATTTTAGCTACTATCGTATTTTACTAGGCGATAAGTAAAGTGACAAACGATCATATCCGAAATTCAGGATATCAGGACGCAGGTATCTATCACGTCATGTCTTCTTAGCATACTATACGTAATTGTATATGTCAATGTAATTAATTTTATTTCTTGTTTCGATATTTGCATCGTGTCCATACACGTTTTGTTGCACACCAGTCCCGCACCAAAAATGTCTCTAGTTGGCCTTATGGTAGAGAATACCTTATGGTATTAAGTCCGTCACTTGTACTTTTGCTCATCAATTCATTGTCAATACCATCATGTCTACTTACCATGCCATGTCCATCATGTTTACCTAATAGCTTCTACACCAAAAAGAGATAGGTAAGTCAACCTTCATCGAAAGATTACCTACATTATAATAAATAACAAAAGTCAATGCCCTGGCGGTACTATATTTTGTTGCGTCTGCTAAGGTCGATGTACATTGTACAACGACACATGTATGAATCTCCTGAACAATGGTACATTATCGCTGTTGCCATGATAGGAGATTGCGGGGTTCTTGACCTAAACGCGGATCAGCGTTTGAGGAGGATTTTTCCTGGTAATTGTTTCATGTTGCGACGTCCGGAACGACGAGAATTATCAGTGTAGGGGTGTTCCTCACGGGGATGTATGGTTGATGATTGAAAGATCTAAAAAATGAAATAAATTATTCAGTAAGTAGGCCACACTTTTACAAGTCAGATTGTGAATCTACCGGCATTTCCCAAGAGACCGCTGTTGAAAAAAAAGCCGAAAGAAACTCTTGAGTAAGCTTCTTTTTTTCGTAAATCATACTCAAAAGAGCCAATTACTTGTAATATTGTATTAAGCGGTTATACAATACTTACGAGGGGCGTCTGAAAAGTTCTAAGCCTATGGTATTTCGAGGTTATATATGCGTTTATGATACTGGCCACTAGAAAGGCCATTTAAAAACAAATTATTAAAAAATAACATGTCACGTTTTTATTATTCTGTTTCGAGATATTCAACGGAAAAGTACATCATGTGTGAATTACCAACGAATATTACGAAAATTGAGCACCGTGCTGTAATTAAATTCCTTACAAAAAGTGACAAATCACCGCAGTGTATTTTTGAGGAAATGGCTATTATTTACGGTGATTCTGGGCCTTCTTATGCCACAGTCAAAAAGTGGAGTCGCTTATTTAAACTCGGACGGGAATCGATCGAAGACGACCCCCGCTCAGGGCGGCCAATATCGGTAGTGACCGAAGAAAACGTAGCAAAAGTCAAAAAGCTGGTATTAGAAGATAGAAGAATTAAGGTTTGGCAAATAGCTGAGGTCTTAGGTATTAGTAAAGAAAGAGTCGGAGAAATTTTACATGAACATTTGTACATGAGTAAAGTCAGTGCTCGTTGGGTACCGAAAATGCTAACGGCCTTCGATAAAGTACGTCGTGTGGAAACTTCTCGGGCGTTTTTAGAATTGTGCGAAGATGATTTAGATGAAGTTTGTTCCCGAATAGTAACTGTTGATGAAACATGGATCAGACAGTATGATCCGGAGTGTAAGTCTGAGTCGATGCAGTGGATTGAAAAGGGTGAAAGGCCGCCGAAGAAATTTAAAGTGCAAAAGTCGGCCTCTAAGTTAATGGCTACGGTATTTTGGGATTGTGATGGCATTCTTTTAATCGATTATTTAGAAAAAGGCTCTACGATAAACGGAACTTATTATGCAAATCTAATAAGACAGGTGCGGCAAGCCATAGTTGAGAAAAGGCGGGGTAAACTAAGGAAAGGCATTTTGTTTTTGCAAGACAACGCACCCGTTCACACCGCTAATGTTGCGAGGCGTGCTCTGAAGGAAGTTGGTTTTGACGAAATTGACCACCCACCCTACAGCCCAGATCTAGCCCCAAGCGATTATTTTCTATTCAATAATTTGAAGAAAGAGTTGAGGGGAAAGCGATTTAGAAGTGACGAAGAGATGAAGGCGGCTGTACAGGAGCATTATGAAGGGCAAAATGAAGATTATTTTTTTAATGGCCTAAAAGCACTGTATAAAAATGTAAAAAATGCATTGATTTAGGAGGAGACTATATTGAAAAATAAACACGAGGTCATTTGTGTAAATTGTTTTTTTCTATCTTAGGCTTAGAACTTTTCAGACGCCCCTCGTAAATATGTCTCACGAAAGTTTTAATAAGATTAATTACTAGTATGTTATGATATATTATATTAGAAAGGAATCCTAAGGGGTAGTTAGATAGGGTTATTTTTTTTCATCTCTCCTGTTCGGAAAGTGTCATTTTCATGAGTAGCCGGGTGGAAAATAGCTTTTCCATCCCTAGGGTGGAAAGTATTTTTTTTTAATAGCCACGGAGTCAAAGGCTATTGCCATCTAGATGCACGTCGTTACCAACTCAATTAGGTACAATCTAGTCGGCCGTGGTAAGTGGCCATTAAAAAAAATCTCCAAGGGTTAGATATATTTATTTATATCCAATTAGGTATTAATAAATATAAATATGTATGTATTATTATATTTATAATACGTACATATAATTCTGTCCCTCATTTTATTGATAGAATCATACATTTAAATAAAAAACAAAATTGAAACCATTGGATTTGTTTTTTTTTTTAAATATTGTCGGTACGTATATTTTAACTTTTTTTCTATTAAGAATAATTATAATGAAAGTTTGCAATAGAAAAAGCGAGAACACGAGGTTAAATAATATAAATACCATGTCTTTTATTGATTATTGGTAAAAAATAACATGGACATTAATTTAACTCACTCATGACATGTGAGTGTAGTATTTTATTTTCCTCGCAGTCGAAATGAAAAGTAGAGTGTTTAACTCGGGTGAAATTACCCATTTCACCCTCGAACTATTGGCGCTCGAACGAAGTGAGAAATATCTCGGGTGCAATGGGTAACTTTCTACACTTGGTTAACAATTAAAAAAAAAAAAACAATCTACTAATGGTGCCGTACTCAAAGGGTGCTAGCGGGAGCCTATTACATAGCCTCCGCTGTCTGTCCGTCTGTTCAAAGGTAGTTATGTTTACAATATAACATGTAGGTGTAGAGACTTGTTATTTTCGGGTGCGTAACGATGGCTATAACAATTTTTGATATAAGTTCAGTCGCTATAACGCTCATTTGATATAATTATGGAATGTTATAACAACACTTAATATATTAACATTTGATATAATTATTGTTTCATATACTGATCAAGTGATCATTTTATCGAATAACATTTAATGAAGAATGTTATCATTCTTCTTATGAATTTATGGTATAACGTTTATTTTATCTAACGTTCAAATGGCATAACGTATAGGGTATAGAGAAATAGGGGGGCGGAGGGGCGGAGCCCCCCACGCATTAAAAAAAATCTTAAACCAAAAGTTCAATTAGAAACGTAGGTTAGGTTAGGTTAGAAAAAATAAAAAAAAAGGTTGCACTGCATCCCCCAAAAAAATGGACTGCTACCATAAAAATAGGTTAGGTTAGGTTTGAACTGCATCCCCCAGAAAAAATACAAAATATACCTCCTCATATTTATTTCATATGATTTGTATACCAAATGAACATTATACCATATGATGGTTATAGGAAATAAGTGTTCTACCAAATGATAAATACAGGGTGTAACCGACAGCGTACCGAAAACGAAAACTGTAGTTTTAGACCATAATCACGAACTGAAAACGAGTGTTCATTTTCTCGGAAAACTCAAGGATAAGATTTTCTAAAATAAATTATAAAACTCGACGCGCAATGTATTGCGTCCAATTCTCTCGGGTGCAGACGCGCGGGGAGGGGGCACGCGGCAAGCATCGACCGTTCAAGGCACTCCCCACTCCACTCACTCGTCGGCGCAAAACATACCGTTACGCCAATGCGCATCGAATGACATGAATGAATGCAACCACAAAAACAACGCAACCACAGATCACAACTAGTAAGTACTACATACTAGTTAACACCAATAACAACTGACCGATAAATTAAAACAGTCTAACAAGATTATTTTCATTCAAGCAAGTAAAGCAAATAAAATGTGCGGGTAGGTAAACATTAAACATGCGTCCGACCGTAACGGCCAACGGGCGCGCACTGGCGGATCAATGACCGGCCAGTATCGTTATCTGACCCACTCCACACGCTTACATAATACTGTTTGTGATACGTTGCGTGTTTTGCGGAAAATGCTATTTTCATGCGTATTTTCATGAAAAATTGTTACCGGTAGAGTTCGATTAACGGAAAAATAAAGAAAAAATGAAAACTCGCGAGGAAAATTTGTGAATTTTCTCAAAGAAATTTCCACGATTTTCCAGCCCAGAATAATGGTCTGAAGCCATGGTTTCAGTTTTCGGTACACCGTCGGTTACACCCGGTATACCAAATAAAAATATATATTTTAAAATTATAACAAACGTTTATTATATAAAATGAGTGATTATACACTGTGAAATTATATCAAATGTTGTTATATTCAACATACTTATACCATTTATTTTTATATCGATCATTACACACCCGTTAAACAAATTAATGGGGAACCTCAAATATATAACGCATTTACAAGTCTAGATAGTGCTATATCTTAATGACGTACATAACATACGATGGCATAACAATGCCACTCACTGAGTTCCTCAAACCGCTAACTTATAGACACGTGCCGACATCACGTTTCCATGCACCGCTGCATTTGTAGACAAATAAATTCCGCCTTTATTTATTTGAAACACAGTCCTCGCCCACGGCTCTGACGATTTATATACCAATCTCATGTAATTATCAACTCTATCCCCTTGAGATAAATACGTATGTGATGTCATAGTACACTTGTTGACCTTCGCCAAAGATCACTGACATTGTAATGGTTGTTTTATAATTAGAACTGTGTCGTTTGTGTTTGAGTTCATTTTCGTTTGATGTGTTTATCTTACAAATCATATCTTGTTTAGATTGTCATTTTATGTTAATCGATTGATTTTATACTTTATTTTTGTTTATATAAATATATTTTGTTATTCTTAAGCCCGAGTTTATTTCCTCTAGATTATTATTTCCCAAAGGGGTTTCCGTTTTTTTTTTAATTCTTTTTTTATGGTGCGTGCTGGGGAAAGAACCACAAGCGTTGCAAATTCTTATATTCCCTAGCTACGGGTCAACAGTTGCTCTTCTGATCTTTCCTCGAGCGACCGATCAAAACTACTAAACGAGTTAAAGCGATAAGGTACCAAATTGCGCAGTGCACAACACTTTTTGCAACACAAACCCTGTTGCGAGATGTGAAAGTGATCGTAAAGTCAAACTTTATTATAATCCGGAGTTACGTCGCTTCTCTGATGCAAGTGCTACTGCGATTAATTGCAACGATTTTATCGGATATCATATGCGCGTTTATCTCCTCGCCATCATGTTTTTTATTGCAAATGAATATAACGTACAGTCGGTTTCAACTATTCGTAACAACGTACGAATTCCGATTTCGGATTTAAATAATAATATTATAGTCATAAATTATAATTATATATTATAAAAACATTTGGTTTAATTTCGAGATCTACGCACATCGCCTGTGTTACTCTTAAATACGTATGTTGTACTACATTGTTATGTTTACGTCTTTCTGATTCAGAAGTTAACACAAGATGTTAATGGTTTTGATAAAAATTATGATTTCGTGACGATGTAAGTAAAATCCACTGAAACAAAACCTATAAACACTAGAAACATATTTCTTGTCGACGTACACTAAAACATCGAGAACGAATGCAACGCGATAATTCAACGTTTGCCTATAAGGTAATACAGATTGTTCTTAAGTTTGCGCCTTGTTTCAGAAAACCGCCGCCACCTCCAAAGAAGATCTTCGAATACTTGAACAAACACGTGGTCGGCCAGGAGTACGCGAAGAAGGTCCTGTCCGTGGCCGTGTACAACCACTACAAGCGGATATACAACAACGTCACCAGCGGCGCGCCCAGCGACGCCCATCATCCACTACATCACACGCATAGAGGTATGCTTGACCCCTTATTATTTGCATTATCTTCGCCATCACCTTACCCTTCCCCCAAGTAATTTAATGCGAGGGCGCAGGCCGAGCTCCGCGTAGCACCGAAGGTGCGAAGCGGCGACCCCGCGAGGCCGAAGGCCGAGCTCCGCGTAGCACCGAAGGTGCGGAGCGTCACAGTCAAGGAGCCCAACCACAAAATACTATAAGTCTAAGTAATTTTAACTCGACGGAGGGCCGAAGGCCCGACGGCGAGTGTCAACGCCGCGAGGCCGAAGGCCGAGCTCCGCGTAGCACCGAAGGTGCGGAGCGTCACAGTCAAGTCGCCTGTAGCGCGCGAGCCCAAGGGCCCGAAGGGCCCGCAGGGCGAGCCCACCTAGACACTGACACTCTCCACACCTTCCCAAGCAAACAAACCTGCGTGCAAATTCGCAACCATCTTCTACCTCGCTTCCCCTTTCTTAAGCAATTTTAAACTTGAACTCCATTTCTTCAGCATTTTCACTGGCAACCCCTCTCGGGTGACAGAACCCCATGACAGACCCCCTCGCGGGGTGCTGGCACCCCGCGCACCAAGCAACCTCATTCGCATTGCGACAACGCCACCAATTTTACAACTCCCGTTGCCCTTCCCTATGGAAATTTTACAACTCGAATCCCGTTTTTCCAGCACTTTCCACTGCCAACCCCCTCTCGGATGACACAAGGAAAGCTACGTAACCCCCTCGCGCATAGCGTCTTTCAGGAACCGCATTCTCTCGTCTAAGAATGAGATCCTCAGAACCCTGTCCGAACGCCTGGACTGCCAGATTTTGAAGTGCAGGCTGACCGTGCACCGTGATAAAAAAAAAAATGAATGACTTGTGAATGTCCAGTTTTACTTTACTTTTTATGTTCAGTTTTACTTTTTGATAAAATGATATTAGTAGTGGACGACGAGTGGATGACGCGTCGTACATTTTTTGAAATTAAACCTAGTAAATATGACATAGGGCTCAAATTTTAATATTTGGCATAGAATCGAGTCTCCGTTGAGTTGTTATAATGTGCGAAGACCTTTATCTGTTCAAAAATGCAGATTGTTTTAGACATATTTCTCTATGATCAAGCATGTTTCTTAACATATTATCAATGTTTATTACTTAGAACAGGGCTATTGAAATTTATTGGTGTATATTTGAACCTACAGTTTGAATTTTTCATTGATAATTTCTGTTTCAAAAACTACTCGAAAGTGACAAAATTCACGCAGAAAACTGTTTTTTTTTTCAACTTATTTTCGACTGTACGCAATTAAAGCATGAAATAGATATGTTACTGTTACTGAGTGACTATCTAGAACTCAGGGAAAAGTATTATTCACGTCAAAGAGTTGATATTATCTATATATTTATCATAGTTAAAATGAAAAAAAAAAAAGTTAAAAGGAATAAGGCCTCTGAATGTAAATGCAAGTTACGATTTTGCCACTTTTTCTTTATGACGTTGAAGTGGGTACTTATCGATAACAGGATTGTAAATGTTTTATTTTGTCGAGACCTAACAACACGTCGTTCGTGCTAGGAAAATCTCGGTATAGTGATTAGACTAGAAGAACCAATATAAGGTCAAGCGTGACATCGATTAGTCTCACTCTCACGTTTTCGGTGCTCGCGAGCCGATGAAAGTAGATTGGTTTTTCCGCACAAGAAAACCCGATTACTATGCTATCTGCTGAGTAAACGTAACCGTTAGTTGCTTAATAACACCCTGTGTGGCCTTGTTGAGTAGGTACAGTTGGCTATGAAAATGTTGAATATACATATAGCAAATTTATTATATCATGATAATGATAATAAATACCTATTCTGAATTTTTGTACCAGACCAACCGAAAATAATGTTACTTTTAATGAAAAATGCAGTATCGTATGACATTTTTCGTATTTGACGACGCGGTTCGTAAAGCAGCTGGCTACTGAGCCGGCGGTCCTGGGTTCGAATCCCGGTAAGGGCAATTATTTGTGTGATTAACTCGAATATTTATGCGTGAGTCATGGATTTTCTATGTAAGTATTTAATTATATTTATCTATGTAAGGATGTATATCGTCGCCTAGTTTCCACAACACACGCATACTGTGGGACTAGATCGATTTGTGTGAGGTTGTCCGATATTTATTTGTGATTATTACATTGCAGATCTCCTGCACCTAAATCAAGGCAACCAGAGCGGCGGCGCCGACGTGCTGGAGCGGCAGCAGCACGAGCTGCGGCTGGACAAGAGCAACGTGCTGCTGCTGGGGCCCACGGGCTGCGGTGAGTGCGCGGTATAGGGGCGGGCTCACTCTGCAGGTACAGTCAGAGCGGCGGCACACGAGCTGCGGCTGGACAAGAGCAACGTGCTGCTGCTGGGGCCCACGGGCTGCGGTGAGTGCGCGGTATAGGGGCGGGCTCACTCTGCAGGTACAGTCAGAGCGGCGGCACACGAGCTGCGGCTGGACAAGAGCAACGTGCTGCTGCTGGGGCCCACGGGCTGCGGTGAGTGCGCGGTATAGGGGCGGGCTCACTCTGCAGGTACAGTCAGAGCGGCGGCACACGAGCTGCGGCTGGACAAGAGCAACGTGCTGCTGCTGGGGCCCACGGGCTGCGGTGAGTGCGCGGTATAGGGGCGGGCTCACTCTGCAGGTACAGTCAGAGCGGCGGCACACGAGCTGCGGCTGGACAAGAGCAACGTGCTGCTGCTGGGGCCCACGGGCTGCGGTGAGTGCGCGGTATAGGGGCGGGCTCACTCTGCAGGTACAGTCAGAGCGGCGGCACACGAGCTGCGGCTGGACAAGAGCAACGTGCTGCTGCTGGGGCCCACGGGCTGCGGTGAGTGCGCGGTATAGGGGCGGGCTCACTCTGCAGGTACAGTCAGAGCGGCGGCACACGAGCTGCGGCTGGACAAGAGCAACGTGCTGCTGCTGGGGCCCACGGGCTGCGGTGAGTGCGCGGTATAGGGGCGGGCTCACTCTGCAGGTACAGTCAGAGCGGCGGCACACGAGCTGCGGCTGGACAAGAGCAACGTGCTGCTGCTGGGGCCCACGGGCTGCGGTGAGTGCGCGGTATAGGGGCGGGCTCACTCTGCAGGTACAGTCAGAGCGGCGGCACACGAGCTGCGGCTGGACAAGAGCAACGTGCTGCTGCTGGGGCCCACGGGCTGCGGTGAGTGCGCGGTATAGGGGCGGGCTCACTCTGCAGGTACAGTCAGAGCGGCGGCACACGAGCTGCGGCTGGACAAGAGCAACGTGCTGCTGCTGGGGCCCACGGGCTGCGGTGAGTGCGCGGTATAGGGGCGGGCTCACTCTGCAGGTACAGTCAGAGCGGCGGCACACGAGCTGCGGCTGGACAAGAGCAACGTGCTGCTGCTGGGGCCCACGGGCTGCGGTGAGTGCGCGGTATAGGGGCGGGCTCACTCTGCAGGTACAGTCAGAGCGGCGGCACACGAGCTGCGGCTGGACAAGAGCAACGTGCTGCTGCTGGGGCCCACGGGCTGCGGTGAGTGCGCGGTATAGGGGCGGGCTCACTCTGCAGGTACAGTCAGAGCGGCGGCACACGAGCTGCGGCTGGACAAGAGCAACGTGCTGCTGCTGGGGCCCACGGGCTGCGGTGAGTGCGCGGTATAGGGGCGGGCTCACTCTGCAGGTACAGTCAGAGCGGCGGCACACGAGCTGCGGCTGGACAAGAGCAACGTGCTGCTGCTGGGGCCCACGGGCTGCGGTGAGTGCGCGGTATAGGGGCGGGCTCACTCTGCAGGTACAGTCAGAGCGGCGGCACACGAGCTGCGGCTGGACAAGAGCAACGTGCTGCTGCTGGGGCCCACGGGCTGCGGTGAGTGCGCGGTATAGGGGCGGGCTCACTCTGCAGGTACAGTCAGAGCGGGCCTAGAAAGGAGCTCGCAACTAAATGCCAAAAATAGAGCTAATGAGTGAGACATTAGTTCGACTGCATGGTATTCCAGTTGAATCTCCCAGTATGCATATTCTGAGATCTCTCGGAGAATGGGAACAGGCACCATAAGGAAGGAGAGGGTGCGTAATGCTGTTCGGTTTTCTCGCATACCGCCATCATCAATAGAGAAAATTCGAAACCAAACCCTGACTAAGCGACCGTGACGATGTAATAAAACCAAAACACACTATTTATAACCTCATGACATTATGTCACTCGATCCAAAAACAACGTATAAGAAACGTATTTGTTGCCAAAATTATACACGTGTGATGTTTAAATACTGGCAATATCCGAGTAAACAACGCTATCAGTATGGCCCACGCGTGCGGCCATATTTACTATATCTATTTTTGTCCGAATGCATTTGTCGTTCGTACGTGATACGAATGAGGATAATTACGAAAACTCTTAAAACTTCGCAGTCTGCGGATTGTCTGCCGTCTTATTTTGGATGATACCCTCGTTTTTATTTTCGTACGTGTACTTTTCTGTATATTTTCGTAAAAAGAAACATTTATTTGCTAGTCACATCATTTATTTCGAATACAGGATGTAAAGTTTCATTATTACACTAGGTATGGTTGATAGATTCTGATTGTTATTGTCATTAAAACTAGGTCGAACGTTTGTTTTCTGAACTATTTGGTTGCGTCTCAGGGCGCTTCTCACCGCGAGCAATCCCCTGCTATGTAACAATAAATATCATACAATCCTACACCGACTACAAGAGCAGAAATGTTAATAACATTCCACTTCGTTGTACAACACTGATATGAAATACTAGTTAGTAACAAAATGGACAGAATAGACTGAATCCACTTTGACGTTCCACTTTGTATTATTTGTATTTAACAGTATTTAAATGAAAGTGTTAGTTAAAAAAAATAATATTTAATTGTTTCTTAATCATGTCACGTTCTCACGTAAATGCCCACATATACCTGTTTAACCGAGTAGTCGACTGGTAGATAATGCTTATAAAACCTTTTGTACTATGCAAAAAATTTTTCGTCATCTTAGGCCGTAAGTGGGATTTTCTGCCCGCTACGGGGCAAGACGTAAATCTTTAGACAAACCGTGGGCAGTAATTCGTGAACGTCCCAGGCCCGAAGGTGACGGGCATAAATATACGGTAAGTCATAGGTACAAATACAAATACAAGTACTCTTTATTGCACAACTCATAAAATATACAGGAGAAATACAATGCAAGACATTACAATTAGAGGTAAACAACAGGCGGTCTTATCGCTAAACAGCGATCTCTTCCAGACAACCTTTGGGTAGTGGAGAACTTGAAAAAAATAAGATTTTGTTATTAGGCGGTGCAAAAAATCGGAAAATAATAATAATAATATACACATAAAAAACAAATAAATACATAAATATAATAAACAATAAATACATAAAATACATACATACATTCAACCAACAGATAATAGAACCATTTGAATAAAATACGAATTATGAAAGGGATAGATAGTGTTCTTTCAGTTGAGTTTTGAAAGAAACAAGAGATTTAGCGCGCCTTAAGCTAACAGGCAAGGAGTTCCACAAACACAGCTTTAAACGTATTACAAAATTTACGATTACGTACGAATTATTATAAAATTTTGAGACGGAAGAAGGTACGGCAAGGAGCAAATTTTGGGCAGATCGAGCAGAAGTGAGATAAGTAAAACGCTCCTTGAGATAGCGGGGAGTTGCAGGATGAAAAAGTATACTATAAAGAAGAGCAAGAATATGAGAGTTACGACGAAAACGGATAAGGAGCCACTTGAGCTGAGAACGGAAACTAGATACATGGTCATATTTGCGTAACCCAAATATGAACCGAATGCAAACATTTTGAATGGGCTCAAGCTGATTAAGTTGCTCCTCTGTAAGATCGAGATAGGAGATGTCAGCGTAGTCCAGAATAGGTAACGTTTGAGCCAACGCAATTTTAGTGGCATTGGGGAGAAAGTTACGCAGCCGTCTCAAAGAAGCTACTGCAGCAAACATCTTCCTGCTAACCTCACACATTTGCGGCACCCAAGATAAAGAACTGTCCATTAAAACGCCAAGATGTTTCACCTGGTTAAAATAAGGTATTACAATCCCATTACAAATAATCGGTGGGAGTTTTAAAAAGTCGATCCTAGATACCATCTGACTACTGCCAATGATGATGACTTGCGTTTTCGCTGGATTCACTTTCAGACCGTAACTCCTACTCCAGTAACAAGTCATTGTGCGTAGTGGCGATGGCAGCGGGGAGATCATCAAGTACGCCTTGCGTGTAAATTTGAAGATCATCGGCATAAAGGTGATAATAAGATGAAAGTTTTTGAGTAATGGAATTTATGAAGATCGAAAACAATAGTGGAGACAGTACACCGCCTTGCGGAACGTCTGCCGATATACTGCACCAGGAAGTACGAGAGGACTCCACCTTTATTCTTTGCCGACAACCGCTTAAGTTACTACGAAACCAGTCTATCACTGCCGGAGATATGTTAAGAGAACGTAAGATTATGTCAAAATCCACAGAATTAAACGCATTGCTGAAATCTAAGAGGGTTAAAACCGTTAACTTCCGGTTATTCATGACCATTCGAATATTATCTGTGATTTTAACAAGCATAGTGTTGGTACTATGACCAGGACGAAAACCAGATTGAAACTGGTTCAAGAGGTCGTCCTGATTCAAGAATGAATTTATTTTTCTGTGCACTAGTTTTTCCATGACTTGGATAGAAAAGGGAGAATGGATATTGGACGGTAATCAGAAAAAGAAGAACGATTGAATTTTTGGGTAAAGGGATGATATCTGCAGGTATGTAATGTACTATTAAATAAATAAACACAATAAACTGTTACATCACAGGCGAATGTTCGCTGCCTCGCCACGACCCTTACAGTATAAGACACGTCATAATTTTGCTTAACCATTGTTTACAAGAATACAATGTTTAAGCAAAATAAAGCTGGTGGTGAGCGCGTGGACTATAAATTTGTAAAAGAAGAATTAAGAGCAGTTTGTGACCTGATTAGACGAATATTTTGGGAATTATATCCTTACTATTAGGACCAGTTGACAAGTCCTGTTGCAGATAACTATTTAATGGAATGAAAACCAACAAAAATAATTGTCCGAGCCCGATATGGGAGTTGAAAATGTAAAAAAATACAAGTTTTCTGCCATTTCCAAACAATCTCGCGAGGTGTACTGCTCACATAGCCACTAGTATACACTTATTTTTCATACTATATTCGCTGTGCGCTAATCGTACATTGTTACGCCTTAATCCGTAATGAATTCACTCGTAGAAACGTATGATTAGGCAACGCGCCTTGATCGCGACTCTGCGCAAGGTCTTCTGTCCGCCTTGACATCCTCTTCAGTGGGTCTTTGTTTTGCCTACTGAATACAGTATAATACAACTTCAGCTAGAATTCAAATTTAAAACGTTTGTTACGTTGTGTTAATTGTGCTTCTAAACCTTGAGTACAAGTATTACAGCCCCAAAGGACTAGCTAGAAGAGAAGGTCATTAATGTCCCCGGTGCATAATTTTATTATACCTAAGTACATTAATAATATGCAATCATTATACCTACACTTAATTTACATTAATAATATTCAATCATTATAATTTAGTTTTTACAATATCATGATTACGAAGTACATTTCGTATATCTAATACTAGCTGTGCCCCGCGGTGTTACCCGCTCATCCCACGGGAACACTAAATTTATTCGGGATGAAAAGTATCCTATGTCCTTTCCCGGGTCTCAAACTATCTCCATACCAAATTTCATCTAAGTTGGTTCAGCGGTTTAAGCGTGAAGAGGTAACAGACAGACAGACAGACAGACACACTTTCGCATTTATAATATTATAGTATTAGTATGGATAAGGTTAATTAGAAGAGCCTTATAGGGATAAGTTCGCCTTTGTACCTATATTAATTGTATAGATGTATTTTTAACTGTTTTTGTGTTTACTTACTTACTAAGATATATCATTCCGAATGTATACCAGTATGAACAGTGACGCAAAGTTTCATGTATGAAGATAACATCGTTTACTATCTACTCCGTGTGTGACAACTGACAGTTTGTATTAAACACCTCAATGATTACGGAAAAGAAAACCTACTACCACAGCAATTCCAAAAGGATCTTATCTAAGTTAATGATGTTATGCTCCCAGCTTTCCATACGTTGCGTCATCGCTAATGTAAATTGAATTCATGTTTGCGTTTGCACGGAATCAAATATTTGAATTAATTATGTCATTGCAAATATTTTTGATTGCTCGCTATAATGTTCCCACGATGATATTAAACAAGAGATGTTATGTCGCCGTCTATTTTGTATTTCGGTAGCTGTTGTAGGATTTCAAAACAGGTATGAAGGTCATGGGAAATGCGTAAGAAACAACGTTGTGTGTTCCAGCTGGCGACGTAAAGAAATAACTTAAATACAAGACATTCTACTAATGTAGAGCAATGTGTTCCACATACTTTTTGCGCTCAGTGTACATTATGGACACCGGGAAATTTTGGACGGTATACCGTTGGTAAAAATGTGATTTGCAGTTGTGTAGGTATTTCTGCCGTCTGTCTTTTCAACTTTAAGAGACAGCCTTACTCGTATTTTTTGCGTATTTATCAACTAATGACCACGGTACACCAGTACGCCGCGGAACTCACTCAGTACATACTCTGTGGAACACTGATCTAGACCAATTTGATGTTATATAATAATTATATACTAATTGATGTTAATGATCACCAATGCATTGCTCCGTGAATTCTAAATAAAGTTTTGGTCGACTATGTGAACTATATTTTTTTTATTTTATTTTATTTTATTGGTATTCAGGATAACAACAGCCGTAATTATAATATTTACATTAAATGGTTTACATATTAGAAGGCCAATAACAGTCATCCATTAATTACAAAAAACACAGAAGTACTGAGAAGTCTAGGTTATAACATTATAACAAATTGAGATAAGGTGATGCAAGTGTGCAATGACAAAATGTTTAAACTTTAAATAGTGAGATAGAAGGCATGATTGAAGAACATTGATCATGAAGTGCTTATCGATTATCGACTGGTATAAATCTTAGCTACCTTGTTCTAGGAAAAGGTTCGTCGGAAGATAGTTCCAATCTTAGGCTGTCTTTCTACCAGTGCTAAGCTACGCAAATAAGCAGTGTGCTGCACAGAGCGATGCTAAATAATTCTATTGATGGTATTTTCCTCGTACCCGCTAAGTTATGTAGCTTATCTCTGGTGTAATAATGAATAATGTAGAATTGCAGTTGTGCTTGTAATGTTTGTATCTATTTTTGTGTTCTGCATAGGGAGTAATTGTATCCTTTTGTCTGCTTCAGGTAAAACGCTTCTGGCCCAGACGATAGCGCAGTGCCTCGACGTGCCGTTCGCGATCTGTGACTGCACCACGCTCACTCAAGCCGGGTACGTCGGCGAGGACATCGAGAGCGTCATCGCCAAGCTGCTTCAAGACGCTAACTTCAAGTGAGTGACTACATACTGAACTGACTGACAATTTCTAACGGCTCTCACTGAGTACAACGCGTATGTTCACTCAGGGTTGCAATATAGAAGTATAATGTGGGGCAAGGTAAGGAACGCGAAGCAAGACGTCCTTTGTATAAACTTTTGAGAAAGTGTCGCGGAACATAAGCCTGCCAAATACGCAGCTAAGACGCCAATATATCTCAGGAAAAATAACATAACACAGCAAAACATGAAGCTTCACTAAAGCTCTCAGCCGGCTACGTGTAGCCAGGTATGTTTCCGTAATGTGGATTTATAATGTAGGAAAAGATTGATTCGGCTTGCTTTGACTGCTCAGTCCTGGCAGCAAATCTCTCCAAAATTAATACAAAACTAAAAGCAAAGTAACTGGCCACTTAGCGTCTATGTTCGAGGCATGTATGATGATAATTGTTGTCTTATAAAAAAATGTTTTCAGCGTGGAGCGAGCGCAGACCGGCATCGTGTTCCTGGACGAGGTGGACAAGATCGGCGCCGTGCCCGGCATCCACCAGCTCAGGGACGTTGGAGGTAAGTGTTGACGCCGTTTATAACTAACGCAGCCGATGATATAAGTAACAACAAAAAAATAATATTCCTTGTCTTTATTGCTTGGTTGTTTTTTATTAACAAATGAAATCTCGCGGCTAAAATCGTAAAGCTAAGAATCCCAAATTGCGGGTCGTATTACTCGTAAAATAAGGTGGTAAACTGAACGTGTGAAGTGTCTAAAGTAGATTGGTATGTAGAGTCCCCGGTGTAACGTTCCAGGCGAGGGCGTGCAGCAGGGCATGCTCAAGATGCTGGAGGGGGCCGTCGTGTCCGTGCCCGAGCGCAACTCGCGCAAGCTGCGCGGAGACGCCGTGCAGGTCGACACCACCAACATACTGTTCGTGGCCAGCGGCGCCTACAACGGGCTCGACAGGTCGGTCGCCACTCACTAGTCACGAGCTGTCGACACCACCAACATACTGTTCGTGGCCAGCGGCGCCTACAACGGGCTCGACAGGTCGGTCGCCACTCACTAGGCACGAGCTGTCGACACCACCAACATACTGTTCGTGGCCAGCGGCGCCTACAACGGGCTCGACAGGTCGGTCGCCACTCACTAGTCACGAGCTGTCGACACCACCAACATACTGTTCGTGGCCAGCGGCGCCTACAACGGGCTCGACAGGTCGGTCGCCACTCACTAGTCACGAGCTGTCGACACCACCAACATACTGTTCGTGGCCAGCGGCGCCTACAACGGGCTCGACAGGTCGGTCGCCACTCACTAGTCACGAGCTGTCGACACCACCAACATACTGTTCGTGGCCAGCGGCGCCTACAACGGGCTCGACAGGTCGGTCGCCACTCACTAGTCACGAGCTGTCGACACCACCAACATACTGTTCGTGGCCAGCGGCGCCTACAACGGGCTCGACAGGTCGGTCGCCACTCACTAGTCACGAGCTGTCGACACCACCAACATACTGTTCGTGGCCAGCGGCGCCTACAACGGGCTCGACAGGTCGGTCGCCACTCACTAGGCACGAGCTGTCGACACCACCAACATACTGTTCGTGGCCAGCGGCGCCTACAACGGGCTCGACAGGTCGGTCGCCACTCACTAGTCACGAGCTGTCGACACCACCAACATACTGTTCGTGGCCAGCGGCGCCTACAACGGGCTCGACAGGTCGGTCGCCACTCACTAGTCACGAGCTGTCGACACCACCAACATACTGTTCGTGGCCAGCGGCGCCTACAACGGGCTCGACAGGTCGGTCGCCACTCACTAGTCACGAGCTGTCGACACCACCAACATACTGTTCGTGGCCAGCGGCGCCTACAACGGGCTCGACAGGTCGGTCGCCACTCACTAGTCACGAGCTGTCGACACCACCAACATACTGTTCGTGGCCAGCGGCGCCTACAACGGGCTCGACAGGTCGGTCGCCACTCACTAGTCACGAGCTGTCGACACCACCAACATACTGTTCGTGGCCAGCGGCGCCTACAACGGGCTCGACAGGTCGGTCGCCACTCACTAGTCACGAGCTGTCGACACCACCAACATACTGTTCGTGGCCAGCGGCGCCTACAACGGGCTCGACAGGTCGGTCGCCACTCACTAGTCACGAGCTGTCGACACCACCAACATACTGTTCGTGGCCAGCGGCGCCTACAACGGGCTCGACAGGTCGGTCGCCACTCACTAGTCACGAGCTGTCGACACCACCAACATACTGTTCGTGGCCAGCGGCGCCTACAACGGGCTCGACAGGTCGGTCGCCACTCACTAGTCACGAGCTGTCGACACCACCAACATACTGTTCGTGGCCAGCGGCGCCTACAACGGGCTCGACAGGTCGGTCGCCACTCACTAGTCACGAGCTGTCGACACCACCAACATACTGTTCGTGGCCAGCGGCGCCTACAACGGGCTCGACAGGTCGGTCGCCACTCACTAGTCACGAGCTGTCGACACCACCAACATACTGTTCGTGGCCAGCGGCGCCTACAACGGGCTCGACAGGTCGGTCGCCACTCACTAGTCACGAGCTGTCGACACCACCAACATACTGTTCGTGGCCAGCGGCGCCTACAACGGGCTCGACAGGTCGGTCGCCACTCACTAGTCACGAGCTGTCGACACCACCAACATACTGTTCGTGGCCAGCGGCGCCTACAACGGGCTCGACAGGTCGGTCGCCACTCACTAGTCACGAGCTGTCGACACCACCAACATACTGTTCGTGGCCAGCGGCGCCTACAACGGGCTCGACAGGTCGGTCGCCACTCACTAGTCACGAGCTGTCGACACCACCAACATACTGTTCGTGGCCAGCGGCGCCTACAACGGGCTCGATAGGTCGGTCGCCACTCACTAGTCACGAGCTGTCGACACCACCAACATACTGTTCGTGGCCAGCGGCGCCTACAACGGGCTCGACAGGTCGGTCGCCACTCACTAGTCACGAGCTGTCGACACCACCAACATACTGTTCGTGGCCAGCGGCGCCTACAACGGGCTCGACAGGTCGGTCGCCATTCACTAGTCACGAGCTGTCGACACCACCAACATACTGTTCGTGGCCAGCGGCGCCTACAACGGGCTCGACAGGTCGGTCGCCACTCACTAGTCACGAGCTGTCGACACCACCAACATACTGTTCGTGGCCAGCGGCGCCTACAACGGGCTCGACAGGTCGGTCGCCACTCACTAGGCACGAGCTGTCGACACCACCAACATACTGTTCGTGGCCAGCGGCGCCTACAACGGGCTCGACAGGTCGGTCGCCACTCACTAGTCACGAGCTGTCGACACCACCAACATACTGTTCGTGGCCAGCGGCGCCTACAACGGGCTCGACAGGTCGGTCGCCACTCACTAGTCACGAGCTGTCGACACCACCAACATACTGTTCGTGGCCAGCGGCGCCTACAACGGGCTCGACAGGTCGCGAATTCATAGAACTACCGTTGAACATGTATCTAATTCATAGAGTTTCCACAGTTGTAATAGAATGAAGGGCTAAATGCTGGGTATCTGTTGGCAGGCTGGTGCAGCGGCGCAACAACGAGAAGTACCTCGGGTTCGGCGCGTGGGACGCCAAGTCCGGCCGCCGCGCCGCGCTGCAGGTGGGTCTCAGTCTCGTCACAGTATATATAAATAAAAAAAAAAAAAAAAAAAATTAAATGGTAAAATCAAGGACTTGGTCAAATCCCTGGGGGATTTGATAAATCCACGGCAGATGACAAAATTGCAACCGAGTTTTGTTATTTCACTAAACTAATCTAGGTATTTGATAAAATCCCTATCCTAGTTTAGTGAAATGACGAAATCGGATTGGTAACTAAATTTGTATTGCCATTTCACTGGAATTTTTCAGGGATTTGATCAAATCTCCAAACTCGCTAAGTGAAATGACGAAACAAGCTAGTAGTCTCAACTTGCATTGCCATTTCCCTAGGGAAAGTCGGTGATTTGGTCAAATATCTAAACCAGTTTAGTGAGATGACAAAATATCATGGTAGGCTATTCTTGCTTTGAAATTTTACTAGGCAAAGTCAGTGATTTGGTGAAATATCTTAACCAGTTTTACCATTTCACTGCGACATATATATAGGCTAAAGCATTATGGAAACTAGGGCCTTTTTTGAAGATAAATACCTACGCTCCCGGCGAGCGTTAGGGTTGTCACTCTTAATTTTTATATCTTGTTTTAGTGTCATTTATTAAAACGTTTATTTGGGTTATATAAGTTAGTGAATACTTTGTTGTACACAAGAACAGTTATAAAAATACATATATTACAAATAACATATAGGTACAAAGGCGAACTTATCCCATTGAGGGGTTTCTTCCAGTAAACCTTATAATGATATAATAATCATACCTAGGATAACTCGGGGCACGTTCTAGGGATAGGATATCGATAAAAAAGATGTCGATATAATTAAATTAATATATGTGCTCAATGAACATTCTGGATTACTATAAAGAGGTTCGATGTCATATCTGATCTGATATCGAGCCTTTTAAATTAAGATAATAAAAGTATGAGGATGTCATTTCAATCAAAATGTTAATTTACGTATATTATGAAAATTATTTTACAATAAACATGTAATTACACGTTTTAATATGTTTATTTTTTCATTTGAAAATGTGGAGAAATAAAGTAATATTTATTTATGTCGATGACATTTAGATGTTGACAGTAACATCGATATATTTTTTTGTCGATAAAATATTTTGCTACGTCACTTTCGTATAGGTGCCCCGAGTTATCCTAGGTATGATAATAATAATGAGCCCGCGGGGCAGCTCGTGGCTCACTGTCGGGCAGCGGCGCGCGGGCGCGGGGCGGGCGCGGGCGCGGGGCAGCTCGTGGCTCACTGTCGGGCAGCGGCGCGCGGGCGCGGGGCGGGCGCGGGCGCGGGGCAGCTCGTGGCTCACTGTCGGGCAGCGGCGCGCGGGCGCGGGGCGGGCGCGGGCGCGGGGCAGCTCGTGGCTCACTGTCGGGCAGCGGCGCGCGGGCGCGGGGCGGGCGCGGGCGCGGGGCAGCTCGTGGCTCACTGTCGGGCAGCGGCGCGCGGGCGCGGGGCGGGCGCGGGCGCGGGGCAGCTCGTGGCTCACTGTCGGGCAGCGGCGCGCGGGCGCGGGGCGGGCGCGGGCGCGGGGCAGCTCGTGGCTCACTGTCGGGCAGCGGCGCGCGGGCGCGGGGCGGGCGCGGGCGCGGGGCAGCTCGTGGCTCACTGTCGGGCAGCGGCGCGCGGGCGCGGGGCGGGCGCGGGCGCGGGGCAGCTCGTGGCTCACTGTCGGGCAGCGGCGCGCGGGCGCGGGGCGGGCGCGGGGCGGGGCGGGGCTCGGCGTCGGCTTCATTTTTAAATTGTTTGTCTACCCAAATATCATAAACCCTCCATGATGCGTTCAAGAACCGCACATTATGACCAACATAAAAATAAACTGTTTTGTTAGAACAAATTTCTTATCCGTGAAAATGTTATTATTGCTAATTAATAACATCGATTTCGATAATATTATATCATTCAAATTACGAACATCTCTGAAATCCAAAGAAATTTGGTTTGACCTCTATTCTAATATCAGTCGAAATGACGTTTAGTTCGAAATGAATTGTCAATTTGCAGACAAATTGACAAATGTCGCACGCAAGTAAGATATCGAACGATATGGTAGTTCGGGCCCACTCTAGTTTAAAATATAAATAAATAAATATCGGGCAACCTCACACAAATCGATCTAGTCCCAAATTAAGCTCAAGAAGGCTTGTGTTATGGGTACTAGACGACGATATACGTACTTATATAGATAAATATATACTTAAATACATAGAACAACCATGACCCAAGCACAAATATTCGAGTTCATCACACAAATATTTGCCCCGGCCGGGATTCGAACCCGGGACCGCCGGCTCAGTAGGCAGGTGTCTAAAAACCGAGCCAAACGTTTGTCTCTAAATTAAAAAAAAACTATGACAGCTGCCAGAAAAGAAAAGAAAAGTTTTCATTGCCGCCATTACCGGTTAGAATTTGTTTTAATGCATAAAATTGATCGATTTGTTGAATATAAACCATAAAATGAGCTATCAAGATGATATAGATATTTCGGCGACGCCTCCTGATATCCGTAACAAAGCACCTAACGTCATTAATTACTTATTACCAGCTAAGTCAAAGAAACAGTAGGTATGGTGGTCATAATATGCGGCTCCTGAATGCATCATGGAGGCTTATGATATGTGAGTAGATAAAGTAGTGTATGTAACTATACATAATTAGGCATTAAACACTCGTGTGATGTTATTATGACACTCGCCTTCGGCTCGTGTCATAAACCCACACTCGTGATTAATGCCCTTCATTATGTACAGTCACTTAAACTACTATTTCAGAATCCTCATAATATAGTAAAACAATATTTATAACCATCAACTTAACTAAACGCACTTTTGCACGATGAAAATGGCAAATTACTTGTCTACATACAAATAGTGGTACCCATAACATATAATGACGTCACGATTAGGTGGCCATTTGTATGGAGCGTTTTTACGCATTTCTAACTTTTAAAGCAGTCTAAGTGTCGTTAGTCCCAGATATAGATATTTAATCCTAATATTCCTAATAAAAAATTAAATCGATTGACATCCTAAAAAAAAAACTTTCGTCGTGCCTATTGTTGCATAATTAGGATTTTGGGAATTCATAAAACGAGCTGAAGGCGAGTTTCATAATTGGACTATAAATAGTATAAATGACACCTCTCATTATGTAACAGTTGCATAAACTATTATTTGTTGTAATATACTGTGACGTAGTGCTAAGCCCGTTAGGTCTATTATGGCGTAACGAGCCTGGCACTAGTACATATCCTTCGATCCAGACGGGATCTTGAAGGTTTCCAGAACTAGCTCTGTCGGGAGACAAGGGATCGGGGGCTAAATGAAACTAGGCGGTTTAAATACTAAATAACAGGTTTATTTAAACTAAGACTGAACCTAATCCTAATATCCTAATTTCCCTAATTCCCTATGCTATTCGGGGTGACGCGGTGTCCCTATTGTGCGGGGGTAAACGGTTAGTATTCTGACGGGGTGAAACGGTTAGTCGTAAGGAACCTGATCGTTGTCCTTCAAGGTGAGGCGAGTCGTTCCAGATGCGTGGTCACCACACCGCGACAGGCTACCCAAGAGTGGCAGCACTAGGATCCCCTTAAGAGCGAGCCAGAAGCGTCAATACACTCCGCGCTAGGGAACCTAGGACTCCCGCCCTCAACAGGACAAAGACCAAACCTCTTACGTAGGTTCGGAGGGAGGCCCTACTATGTCTCAAGAAGCGTCAATACACTCCGAGCCACGGAGAGCGATTCCTTACACCACTCGCAGAGGTAACTCGACCTGCCTGCTTGAGCGACTGTAAGACACCGCTCCCGTTGCCCGATCCGTGGCGGCTTATATAGCCATCCGCCTAACGGTATCCGCCGCCCTGCCGCTGTGGTGACGTCAGGCAGTGACGACCGGTGCTGACGTCACGCGGTGACGCTGGGCTCGGTGTGGCGGCTCGGTTCCAGGCTTGGTGGGTCGTTATAATACAAATATCCAAATCCAGAGACGATTTAATTTTATCAGACAGAAACTACAAAACTTTAAGTTTAGAACAAACGCGAACTGGATCAAAAGAGACCGTCTTATATTCCAGTTTCCTAACACGTAAGAAACAACTACCTCATTGTTATCCAGTTGTCAAAAGTTCTCCAAAGTCGCCAAGAACTCTGTCGAAAGAGCCTCGGTGCTCGTCGCAAACCTTATATCACAAGGTCATAAATCCTCACAGCACGCCGTCGTCGCACAGCAGATGTGGGAGTATACAGGCGGACACATCCCGCGCGGCGGTGCTCGATCCTAGCACATATCCGTCTGCCGTGCGCGCCAATAAATTTAGTAGAACACGACTGCCTCGCGCGGCAATCGATCCAGCTCGAACCTTGAATAGCCGTAAAGCCGATTTTTTTCGTTATTCATCATCTTGAATACTTTCGTACTTATTGCCGCGCCAGCAGCGACTGAAGCTCTTTTATTGCGGCTTCAAAAACCGACAGTGATCGGTTCTTGCCGCGGCACGTTCGAGCGCGGCAATGTTCGAGGCCGCGCGGCAATCCCGGCGCCTTGACGGTCCCTGCGACCCTTCACGTTTAGGTCGTCAATATACAGGCTGTTTGGAATAACGATGTATAGGTGGTGATACAGGGGACTATTTGAAAGAGTTTGAACCCTATATGCCTTAGTCCAATTTGTGAGTTTTTTTTTATAGAGATTTTCTACATTTTACAATTTGCTGGAGTCGTGTGAATCGAGTATCCAAATGAAATGGATTATTTGTTTTCGCAGGCTGCGACGGCGGACTCGTCGCCCCTAGACTCGGCGGCGCTCGAGAACGAGGAGCGCGACGCCTGGCTGCGCAAGGTGCAGGCGCGGGACCTCATCGACTTCGGCATGATCCCGGTACGTGTCGCACCCTGTATACTGGACTCGCCGCTCGAGAACGAGGAGCGCGACGCCTGGCTGCGCAAGGTGCAGGCGCGGGACCTCATCGACTTCGGCATGATCCCGGTACGTGTCGCACCCTGTATACTGGACTCGCCGCTCGAGAACGAGGAGCGCGACGCCTGGCTGCGCAAGGTGCAGGCGCGGGACCTCATCGACTTCGGCATGATCCCGGTACGTGTCGCACCCTGTATACTGGACTCGCCGCTCGAGAACGAGGAGCGCGACGCCTGGCTGCGCAAGGTGCAGGCGCGGGACCTCATCGACTTCGGCATGATCCCGGTACGTGTCGCACCCTGTATACTGGACTCGCCGCTCGAGAACGAGGAGCGCGACGCCTGGCTGCGCAAGGTGCAGGCGCGGGACCTCATCGACTTCGGCATGATCCCGGTACGTGTCGCACCCTGTATACTGGACTCGCCGCTCGAGAACGAGGAGCGCGACGCCTGGCTGCGCAAGGTGCAGGCGCGGGACCTCATCGACTTCGGCATGATCCCGGTACGTGTCGCACCCTGTATACTGGACGCGGCGCTCGAGAACGAGGAGCGCGACGCCTGGCTGCGCAAGGTGCAGGCGCGGGACCTCATCGACTTCGGCATGATCCCGGTACGTGTCGCACCCTGTATACTGGACGCGGCGCTCGAGAACGAGGAGCGCGACGCCTGGCTGCGCAAGGTGCAGGCGCGGGACCTCATCGACTTCGGCATGATCCCGGTACGCGCGCACCCTGTATAGTGTACACTGCGGGTGTAGAGTACTTCGCGGCCGGCCTCTAATGTTCGCCAACATTATTATCGCAGGAGTTCGTGGGCCGCTTCCCGGTGCTGGTGCCCTTCCACTCGCTCAACCAGGAGCTGCTCGTGCGGATACTCACGGAACCTAAGAACGCCATGGTGAGTTTACCTTTCATATAATTAAAAAAAAAATTATTGTCCCTAGTAGTCGTATTTATTTAGCAAGGTAACTAAATTTAAATTATCATGAACACTAGCGAGCCGTCCGCTTACCCGGGCGTGCGAACAGAGCACGTATTTCGTACTTTATCCGTTTAATAAGTTCATGAAATTATCACATTATAATGTGTATTTTATAAATGAAATTTGGTATAGACCAGCGAACGAATAAAACACAGAACACGAGCTTCATACAAAGTTACAATCAAAAACCGGCCCTCTAGTCGAAATGCGCATGCTCACCGGTGTACCAATCACAGCCAGTCAAATGTTTTCAATTACGCATAACAAATAAATGTGATTCGTCAATTTCCAATGGCCAGCTGTGATTCGACAAACGCATGACATTTGTCTATGGTAATATGGCGGTGACAGTGAAAACTCATAATTGGTGAATCGTTAATGCAATAACGAGCCAATTTTGTTTTACTTCATTATAAATCTTGCATGTTAAGGTTATTGCTTAAAGCCTGACCAGATATATTTGAGGATGCGCCATATTGCGGAATTTCACTGGAACTAATTTCTTACACTGGCAGTGATATTATGATGGTTTGTCAACAATGTCATTGTCATTCGTGGTGATTTCTTTAAAACACAAATATTAAAAATTATCCAAAGAAAATGCCGAAAACCATTCATAGTCGTTAACGTAAGATTATAAATAAAGTGTACACGTGTTTACTACACGAAAAACAGTTAGGAAATAGTTATTTGTGCAACAAGAGAGCAAAGTTGTTTTTTGTTACGAGTGCTGATATTGAGTCCCGAACAAGCGAAGGATTCTACGTTTGAATCACGAGCGTAGCGAGTGATTCTATGTTAGAACCCTGAGTGTAGCGAGGGACTCAACAGCACGAGATGCAAAAAACTTTGCTCTCGTGTAGCACACACAACTTTTCACCTCATCAGCGAGAACATATTCGACATTTTGTGCTTTTTCTTCCAACATATGTTTATAGTCTTTGTTGCTGATTTCAATAATATTATTAATCAGAAAATAGATAAGTGCTGCTTAAAAAGGAATAAAAATATAATTTAATTGAAATTATAATCAGCCAACCAACACGGTTATTGTCATTATTTGATCAAATTGGAAGAATTGGAAGATTTAGCAGATACATGACGTGTTTATTTATAAATACAATATGCATATTAACTATATTACTTACGAGATTTTGTTTATAAATTGATTAATATTTTTACTCGTAAAACACCAAACAAAATAAATGCAAAAGAAAATAACAATTACAATATGAACTCGATATTTTTTTAAGGTACATTTCGAATATGCATCTATGATAAATGGTGAAATTATAAATTATTATTATATTTACAATAAGTAATAAGTTAAAAAATCTTATTTTATTTGAGCAATGATCTATTGTTTTATATAAAAGGCACAAAAATTTTAATATTCGGTCGTTAAATAAAAATATAATAAAGAAAAAAAAAATACATTGCAATTAAAACTTTATCGGGTGTTTTTAATGAATTTTTTGGTATAACGCGTATCCGAACTGTTCTCAATCGAGGTCGGATTCGAAAATCGAATTTCAAATTGATAAGTTTCTATCCCTCTCTTTTATATACATATGAAAGAAACAGAGTGCATCGAGATTCAAATGATTAGAATTTTATAATTAACCTTTGGCTGAAGAATGACAATTCGTGGTCAGATATTGAAAAAATTAAAAAGCTACTTTCTACTCACGCTCGAAACAAAATCGCATTTTGTTCACTGTTATCTGACAGCAAAATCGCCATGTTTGAGCTGGTGAGGTGAAAAGAGTGCATTCAACTAAATGATATTACGAGGTTAACATAGTGGAACTGACAGGTATTTAAATTAATGTCATTATAGTGGATTGCCATTGGTTGCAAAATTGTTGCCATATAAATCTTATAAATAGCGCCCTTTTGACAATCCTCATATATTTCTGGTCAGGCTTTACATACGAATTTCTAAAAAAATTACACCTTTTAAGGAATCCTTGTTTGTTCCTTGTTGTTACTAATACTTTTTATGACTATTATTAATGCGTGCTGTATATATTATTATTTCTCTTTCTTTGTAACAATTAATATTTTACATGTAAAGTCGATACAATGATTTACTTGAACAATTTAAAATTGCGCGCCGTGACGTGTTTCATAATTTCAAATTTTGTCGACGCCGCGTGGTTCAAAATTTGTGCGCGCTCCGACCGCGTGCGGCGCCGCCGGCCGCTCGCTCGCTGATCGCTCGTCGCCGTTCTATGTCACCGCTAGTCATCTCCCTCGCACGCGTTGGCTTGCAATCGGGCTTCATACCGCCTACTCTAACACATGGAAATATCCTATATATCAACAGAACTATACGTTGCTTCATATTGCTCTTTTCCTTTATGAATAAGCCGGGCTTTTTCCTTTTTGGTGGACGGTGAAGTGAAGTTAGATACGGATCGGCCACTTGCAAATTTCGTGCATACGCGCGCGTAAACAGGAGTGATTTAACTTCACGTTGTTTAGAAATATTTAGTTAGTGTAGTGTTTGTTTGAGCGAAAAGTAGCTAATATTAGAGATAGTGTTTGTGTTTTGATTTTGTTTGTTCTTGTGATTACTGTAGCTTTAAACAATGGAAGGAGTTGTTCCGTGCGATTGTGATGAGTTAAAGTGTGCAGGTCTTTTAATAGGCGAAGTAAAGGTAGGCACTCTAACTTTCGCTCAGAAAAAACAGCTCATATTTTCCCCAAAACCCACGCCCGACCTGTGTATTATTGAAATTGTACATTGAACAGTAATGCGGCAATAAAATTGATTTACCTACTAAAAATTACCAAAACATATCCCTGGGCTTGCCCTCTCCTGCAAGCCTAGGCACGCCACTGATTGCATAACTTTTTTCAAACATCGTATAGGTATAAATTAGTCAGATGGCATAACACCATCCCTATACAAAATCTGTTCCGTAAAATAAATTAAATTAATATGTGTAAGGCTTTATTTACGTATGAAAGCTGATACCATCTTTTTTTGTGTTTTCCTGAGTGATTAATACACCATTTTACTGAACAGTAAGGCATACTTTGTTACTTTGAGACTTCACATATTTTACGTAATGCAACTGTTCGGCTGCGTCGCCATTTGCAAACTAGACAGCCGTTTGACACAAAATTTACGCCCTGCCTTAACTGACACAAAATCCGTGGTGCCATTTACCGACGCTAGTTAGGCTTCTATGTTTTATTCGTTCGCTGGTATAGACGGCAAGATTTCTTCCGACTTCTTCAACAATTATCTTGATATTTCAAAGAATTTACTAATAACCTTCACAAATAATACAGCTTCACAAACAATACCCGTTCTTTTTACGGTTACCGCGAACAGACAAACGTGGCTAGGAACTTTATTTTATAAAATGTAGTGGACATAGAATTTAGATATACCTACCTACCTAATTAGGCTGTACCAAATTTACATGTTTAATAATAATAAATATTAAGGGACAATCATACACAAATCGACCTAGTCCCAAACTAAGCAAAGCTTGTACTATGGGTACTAGACGACGATATACATAATATATATATACATATATAGATAACATCCATGACCCAAGAACAAATATTTGCCCCGGCCGGGATTCGAACCCGGGACCGCCGACTCAGTAGGCAGGTGTCTACAAACCGAGCCGAACGCGTTTATAACTACCATGCACGACTTTCAATATTCACGAGTGAGAAACGAGCGTGTGAATAAATCAACACGAGACTGAAATCATCCTACGCACGTGTGTCATTCAACATACTGTACATCATGCGAGGAAATAAAAACGAATTAAATACTTACAATCACTTTTTGCATGGGAAACAAAATAGGTATTTCATCTGATTTAGCTGCGCTTCTTGAATAAAATTTTCCGGGTTAAAATCTATTGATTCCTTGCTTGGATTTGTCTTATTAAGCAGATTTTCACTTAGTAGTATTGCAGGTTTCTATGTGTATCCGCGCTCTCAACATATCTACTACTGCGCATGTACAAAAAGCTATATCTTAATGTTTGTCGTATTACTAAAAGACACGAGCGTTAGCTAAACATGTTTAATGAATAAGTATATAAAATTACGTGTTTAATGAAGTTTTAGCTTCATTGTTCTTTGTGTACGAATAATCTTTGTTTGAACAATTTATAAAACTTTTCTCGAAAACTTGACGGACGGAGTTAGAAAAAACTGAAGACTAAAACGCACTATTGCGGAAAAGTTATACTTTACGCACGGTTTGGCTGCTTAGAAAACGCTCTTTTATAGGTAGTTAATGGGTAACGGAATGGGATATGATTAGAATACAATCAGTCATTGCGATGGGTTCCCTAGTCCAACAGAGGTCGCGTTCTGTTCTAGCTGACATATAATAACGTTTTAGCTAGAGTTTTCTACAATATTTATGACCAACATTAATAAATAACCTCTCAGGTGAACCAATACAAACTGCTGTTCGCGATGGACAAGTGCGATCTGACGTTCAGTGACGAGGCGCTGCGCGCCGTCGCCGCGCTCGCCATGGAGCGCAAGACCGGAGCCAGAGGACTGAGGGCTATCATGGTTAGTAGCTATACAAGCCGCTGTTCGCGGTGGACAAATGCAAGCTGATGTTCAGCGATGAGCCGCGCTCGCCATGGAACGCAAGACCGGAGCCAGAGGACTGAGGGCTACCATGGTAAGTAGATACAAGCCGTTGTTTGCGGTGGATAAGTGCAAGCTGACGTTCAGCGCCGCGCTCGTCATGGAACGCGAGACCGGAGGCGGAGGACTGAAGGCTATTGTGGTTAGTAGCTTCGCCGTGCTCGCCGGATATTTATTAGCAGCGATTCGATGGGTCGTTCTGTAATCTGAATAGTAGATCGTGTTTTCGCAGGAATCTCTACTGTTGGAAGTGATGTTCGAGATCCCGGGCTCGGACATCGGCTCCGTGCACATCAGCGAGGGCTGCGTGCTGCGCCAGGAGCTGCCGCGCCGCGAGCGCCGCCAGCCCGCGAGAGCGCCCAGGGACGCTTGGCCCGAGGTCAGCTCTCTTACATTTACCTAAAAATTCATAATTGCAACAGTCATATGCCCATTTTTATGTAGATTATCTCCTGACAATACCGGTAATATCAACACTTTTCTAAGAAGTTTAACAACTATTTTCCCCTGGGCCACGAATAACAAGAAGAATAAGTTTGATCCACCGATCTCGACTTGGAGCTTCAGTCCCCTGCGTGAGCTGAGTGCAGCGCGCCCCGCGCCGAGTGTACGTATATGTATACCGCGGGGCCGGCGGGCTCGTCTACATGTTAGCAGATCCCTGTGAAAAAAGTGGCCAATCTGGGTACAATTTGGTAGGTGCCTATGAGTGCGAGCAATTGCGGCCGATTCTAATAGATTCCTGATCCGAGCACCGTGGACATCAGGGATGATGATATATATACTCGTCAAAACAAATTAGGGGCCACTAAGTATTTTAAGTTTTACGTGAAAATTATATTAAATGGATATACACATTAGTTCAAGAACAGTTAAACAAGGCATTCGTTTTTTTTAAGGCTAAAAGTCGTTTAAGTAATTAGTCATTTGTTTCAGTTATTTCAGTAAATATGAAATTAGTCTATTCGTAACGGAAAAACTCAACAGACACTTGTCGCAAAAAATAACAAAAACTGACACTTGCTGTTATTTTTTTAATTCATTAATAACGGGTATGTCCCCCTCTCTTGTTCACACACACTCCTGAAGCCTAGAGTGCATCCTCTCGATCAAATTTCTGATGTTTTCTCCCGGGCACGTTTCAAAGCATCAATGAGCTCCTGCTGGTTGGAAACCTCTTGCGGATGCTCTCTAACCCATCGCTTTAATTGGTCTCAGAGATGTTCAATTGGGTTTAAATCTGGACTATACGCTGGCCATGGTTAGGACTTGAATTTGGGAGTTTTCCAGAACAGTCGAAGTTTCCTGAGACGTGTTGACGGGCATTGTCTTGCATTAAGATGTACTCGGGGCCCACTCTGTGCGAACGGAATCACATGAGGCCTGATGACTTCGTTCACGTACCATCGTGCTGCCACGGTACCCTGATTTAAGAAAACAAGCTCAGTTTTACCGTGTAAGCTTATTCCAGCCCATATCATTACACTAGGACCACCAAAGCGGTCAATTTCCTGGATGCAGACATCAGAACATCGCTCGCCTTGACGTCTCCATACTCTGATTCGCCGATCATCACTACAAAACTTCACTTTACACTCATCTGTGAAAAGCACCATACCCCATTGATTTATGCCCCAATCCAAATGTTGATGGCGCAAAGTTAATCGATTTGCACGGTGAACCCTTGATAGGGGAACTCCTACAACTGGTTGTCTGGACCGTTGTTGGTCTTCATGCAGTCGATTACGCATGGTTTGGTCACTAACACAAGTCCCCATTGTCAGTCGTAAACGATTTTGCAACTTACGAGTCGTCACAGAACGCTCTCGTCGGGCACTTAACCGGATGTAACGACCCTCTTGTGCCGTAATCACATGCATTCTACCCGACCCAGGCCTTCCCATAGTACTGCCAATCTCTTGAAAGCGATTCCACACATTTTGGATGCCTCTGCGAGAAAATCATAACGCATCAGCTGCAGACCGCTGCGAATAACCCTCAGCAATCATTGTAACGGCTCTGGTGCCAGTAATAGTGTCCATGTGCCTTGGTTGTCGTGGCATTACTGGTACAGTATGATTAATTCGCCAACAGATGAACAGAAATTAGCTTTGAGCAGAATAAAAAAATTGTTTTTTTTGTTTGGATTAATTTCTGGTCTGCTATGAGACTTAAACAACAGTATGAATAAGGTTGGTTACTGAAGGATGCGGGACTATTAATTAAAGCCACTTATTAATTAGTACTCGTATATGTCCAATAATTAACAATAAAACGAAAATATATAAGTGGCCCTTATTTTGTTTTGACGAGTATATGAATATGCTACTTCACTAGTGTTGGTAAAGACGAAGAAGTGCTTGAGGTCTACATTGTAAGAACTCTACTCATATTCTAACTCTGAGCTTAAAAGACTTCAGTCTTTCGAGTCCTATCGAGTCAAACTATATATTGGATAGATTAGTGTCCTAGTTTTTAAGTAAAATGGAAATATAGCGATCGAAAATTGATGCATCTTTATGATTTCGAGACGTCATTTTGATATTTATCTATTGTTTTTATGTTGATCCAACATGGAAGCGAAACGCCAGCTCGTTGTATGTTTATACAAGCAAACATTCCGACCGTGCGAGATATTTTAGAAGCTAATAATAATAATAATTAAGCCATTTACTCCATATCTCCATTTAACATTTCAAATGTAGTTAGTAAGGTAATATTAGATTTGCTTATAATTATTGTTGTTAGTCTTCCTTGGTTGAGATATGGATCCCTCTTTGGGTAAAGGCCTCCTCCATCTTCTTCCATAGCTCCCTGTTCTTGCCTAAGTTCATCCAATCGGTTCCTGCTATTTGTTTGATATCATCAGCCCACCTTCTTATTGGTCTACCAGCATTTCTTTTCCCTCTTGGGCCTTTCCATTGTGTGGTTTCTATGGTCCAGCGTTTGTCCGTGTACCGTGAAATGTGTCCCGCCCACTTCCATTTTAGTGTGAGTGCATGCTTGAGGGCATCTGTGATTTTTGTTTTCTGCCTTATTTTCTCCCTCTTTATTTTGTGTATTTTTCTAATCTTAAGCATACTCCTTTCCATTGCAGTTTGGGTGCATTTGATTTTCTGTTTTACCTTGTTTGTAAATGTGCAAGTTTGACAGCCATACAACAAGCATGGTAAGAGACATGTGTCGAATACAGTTTTTTTCAGATGTAGACTATAATCTCCTTTAAGTATTTCTTTCAGTGACCAAAATTTGTTCCAAGTTGTGTTAATTCTTCTAGTCACTTCCTCTTCGTTGCTGGACTTGTTAAATGATATTCTTTTTCCCAAATATATATATTCGTTGACATATTCTATGTTGTTTCCTTTTACCGTGAAAGGTCTTTTATGGGTGTTAGTCATTATTTTAGTTTTACTTACATTTATTTCTAAACCAATTTTGGAGCTTTCACGATCAAGTGATGTCATCATTTCTTCTATGTCTCTAGCGGTTTCAGCAAATACGACTATGTCGTCCGCAAATCTGAGGTGGTTAAGATAACGTCCCTTTACTTGCAATCCTTTGTTTGACCAGTCTAATTTCCGAAATATGTCTTCAAGAACTGCGATGAAGAGCTTCGGTGACAAAGGGTCTCCCTGTCTGACACCTCTTTCTATATTTATGTCGTCTCCTCTGGTTTCTAGCTTTATTTTGCTTGTGCTATTTGAATAAATGTATTTTAAAATATTTATGTATTTTTCGTCAACATTTGAGTGTCGCAGTGCATTCCAGATTGAGCAGCGGCTAATGGTGTCGAAGGCTTTGCTATAGTCTATGAAGGCCACATACAGTGGTCTATTAAATTCTCTGTGTTTTTCGATAATTTGTTCCAGTGTCTGTATGTGGTCCATCGTACTGAAGCTTGTTCGGAAGCCTGCTTGCTCTTTTGGTTGTAGTTTGTCAATATCGTTTGTTATTCGTTTTAAAAGTATTGATGAAAATAGTTTGTATGTGCTTGCTAGTAAGCTTATGGGTCTATAATTCCCTATATCTAAAGGGTTCCCTTTTTTAAAAATGAGTGTTATATCGGATACGCACCATTGTTTTGGTACTGTTTCTGTGGTTAGTACCATATTAAATAGTTGAGACATATGGTGAATGAGGATAGGTGCTCCTATTTTGAGAAGCTCGTTATATATTCCGTCTGGTCCAGGACTTTTTTCATTTTTTAACCGTGTTATGTGTTCATGTACTTCTGAATGTTCTATTGGCTTTATACTATTCGTTTTTATGTTGCTTTCAGTTTGTGTTTCAATTTCGTTCGTGCTTCTTTTTCGGTAAAGTTCCATATAGAAGTTTGTTGCTTGCTGTATTATGTCTTTTCTTGATTTTGTTTCTTCTGACTTGTGTTCGAGTTTTTGTATCCATGTTTTGTGTGTCTTTAGTTCTTTATACGCCTTTTTAGTACTTCTAAAATTTTCAATGTTTTTAGTGATGATTGTGTGTCTATGGTGTTTGTAGTCCTTCCTGATTGATCTATTAGTTGCTTTAAATATTCTGCTAAGTTCTAATTTCGTTTCTTTAGTTTTGTTTTTTGTGTGAATAAGTTCAGTGCGCCTCTTTATTAGTAGATCTGTTGTTTCACTAAATATTTTGTGGCACTTCTCAGTTGTATTTTTTGCCTTCAAACTATGTTTTATGCCTTCTTCTAAAAAGTCGTAATATGATTGGACATTGGATGGATCCGACTCTTTCTTTTCTATGTGTACACGTAGACTTTCGATGTATTCTTTGATCTCAGGCTCTGACTTTGGAATATTAATGGGTGATTTATAGTTTTTCCTGCTTTTGAGGGGTTGGCTTAGAAGTAAAGTTGCTCTTAATAACCTGTGATCTGAAGAAAATTTTACTTTGCTAAGAGTGTCTATGTTTGTTATCAGCTTGGGGGTATTTGTCATGATATAATCAATTTCATTCTTGGTTTTTTGGTCCGGTGATATCCAAGTCCATCTACGGTTAGGTCTTTTCTTAAAAAAAGTATTCATTATAGACAGTTTATGTTCAAAAGCATAATTTATAAGGCGATCACCTCTCTCATTACGATCTCCGTATCCATGTTGGCCCATAACTGGGTAGTGTCCTGCTTTCGCGTGGCCGATTTTTGCATTGAAGTCTCCCATTACCAGAACTTTCTCATCAGCTAAAGAATGAGCCGATTCCATGTCTTTATAAAATTGGTCAATTTCTTCATCAGATGATTTTTCTGTGGGCGCATATGCTTGAATTATTGATATTGAATAGCAATGGAATTTTAACTGCAGGAGTGCTAGTCGTTCTGAGATTCCTATGAAATTAATTATATTGTTCTTGTACTTTTCCTTGATCAGGAACCCCACTCCGTATAGGCCTTTGGTTTGACCAATGTAGCAGAAAATATAATTTGGGTATTCTTCAATATTGCATCCCATTCTTCTGACTTCTGAGAGTCCTAAGATGTCGCAATCAATGTATTTTAAGGCATTAGTAAGCTCAAGGTATCTCTCCGTCGAAGAGAGCGACCTTACATTAAACGTACACACTTTTAGTTTTGTTTAAACATCTTCATCTATCTTGTTTTCAGGTGGAGGGTGTTGGTCTGATTCCCCACGAGGACCAGTCGGCTTGGGGAATACTTTGTTTCTGGTTTTGTTCTGTTGGTTCTTAGTTGATGTTTTAATCCGGTGGCTGATGATTGTATCCTATGCTGACTGTTTACTCGTAGTTGGAGTCGGATTTTCACCGGGCAAGGAGTTGCTTCTATTTCTCATTAGATCAAATGCATTGCGTCTGTTTGTCTTTGTTGTTAATTGTTGTTTACGGGGTTGCTCATTTGCATTTGGCGAGGTTGATGGGTCTCTTTTGCGTTTCTCGTTTCCTTGTTTTCCCTCTTTAATGACAAGTCTATCGTAGTTTATAAATACATAATTGCCCTTTTCTCTTTCTTCTTCGAGTTTCGGCAGTAGTTGTCTCCTCTTGTCAAGGACCTCCTTGGGGTAGTCTTCAGAAGCATATATTTTGTTTTTCAGTTTCTTCTTGTTCTTCATAATATGTTCTTTTTTCCAATTATTCACAAATGATATTAGTATTGGCCTCTCCCTTCCGTTTTCTGTGTCGTTTTTACCTATTCTGTAGATCGCATTTATGTCTCTATTTTCTATAGAAATGTTTAAATCGTCTTTAAATATCCCTTTCACAATTTCCATAAGAGTGTTAGTCGATTTTTCAGTTTCTTTGATTCCATACAGCACTATGTTGTTTGCTCTTTTATGTTTCTCGAGGAAATATATTTTTTCTTTCAAGGACTCATTTTCTGACCTCAATTCCTGTATCTCCTGTGTAAAAGAAATCAATTTCTCATCTATTCTTGCTATTATATCCTTTGTTTGATTTGACATTTCCATTTTCATTTGATCGAACAAGTTTTGAAGGTTGTCCATTTTATGCGTGAAACGGAACGCAGTTGCTTGAACGCAGCCTTTTTGAGCTGTCAAGTTGGCACCGAATAGTTTGTATAATATTTACTGTTGCAACACTGCACTGGAGTTGTCAATGTTTTATTTGTTGACAGATAACCTCAAAGGTTTCTCTGTATTTGTTCACTTAAATATAATGTCAATGACACAGTTTTCACTCAGTTTTATATTTGACAATGCACTACAGTACGTTGCGTCCGATATTTTGATGTTTTTACACTTGATGGAGCGGTATGTACACAGTTTTCGCGTAACAAAACGGAGCTCAGTATCACTACGTCTTCTTGTCAACACAACCGGAACCGGAAAAAAACATTTAAATATGAATGTAAGGTCCATCTCTGATCATTAAACGATTTAAAGCAACAGGATCTTCAAGAACCAGACCCAAACCTAGTCGAAAACCATCAGATTATTCGTTTCAAAAATATGATTAAATGCGTGCGTAAACGTATTCGGCGAAATCTAGTCCAAAGTGCAAGTAAGCTTGCTAAAGATTTAAAAATATCCCGACCATCAATGAGTCGTATATTACGACATGACCTTGGATTAAAGGCCTACAACCATTGAGGTATTATTTATAATAGAGCCACAGACCCGAACAAAATTGTAGAAAAAAGTGGCACTGCTGTCATGTTCAAGTAGATGCCAATAACGTTTATTTATAATTTACAACAACATAATTACTTCGTACAAAATAACTCTTTACTCAAACGTTTAAGTGTCAAATTGGCTTACGTACTTATTACCACAAATATTTTTCGAGTAAATTAACTTTTTTAGCCAGTTTTTAGCGTATTCTGACTCCTTTCGACGCATAAGACCACAAACGCGAAATACCAACCCGAGGTTTTTTGGCGTTTTGCGGATTTATAAAAATGATAACGCTAAATACCAACTACGTAAAATGCCACAAACGCAAAACACCAACCGGACGTTTTGTGGTGTTTTGAGGCCTTATTAACTTTTTGGTGTGGATACACACCTAGGTATTATTATTTATTTCGTATTTATTCAAAAAGTATAGATATGGTATTATTATTCTTTTTGTTTCTTGTCTCATAGAGTCTCGGGCTCATACGTCCCGGTCTTTTGAAAGGCTTGCTTGGGGATATGGATCCAACACGTAGAGGCCCCTTGGAGAAGTTGGCTGTGGCTGTAGCCCTGCTGGGACCCATTCCTGATCATATCAATAAGATGATACATCCATGAACGGGTCCCAGCAGGTGATTGAACTATTGCGTTGATATGGAAAAGAAAAAACCGGGTTATTAAAATGGCGTATGGGTAGACTCTTTATTTGGGCTATTGCAATAGTAAAATGTCACCCGCCGTAACCATCAGTGCGACTATTACCTATGGTGGGTGGTGACTCGCCCTTCAGTAGGTGGGCCCCGTAATGCCATCGTGCCGATGGCCGGAAGCAACACGAGCGTGAGGGTGAGGGGGTGTCGAGAGGTGTGCTGCGCTTTCTCCGAAGTTACGATGCTCTTTAACACTTCCACCCCTGGAGCATATAGCTCTAACGCTTCTCTCTGGGCGGCCAATGAAGGCAAGCCAGAGCTGAGAGTCCTACGGGTTCTCTTGGGTTTCCACTCCGGCCGATGAAGGCACACCGGAGACGGGGACCCTGACCGACTCTCTGGAGATCTCGGGTCCGTGGGATCGTCACTCCTCAACAGCTCGCCACAAGCTGCCCTGCGGGCTTATTATTGTTATAGTATTATTTTTCATATACATATATGGTATTTAGCGTGATTGGTATTTTGCTTAAATTCATGTTAGCGTTATGCGTAGTTGGTGTTTTGCGTAGTTGGTATTTTGCTAAAGTGGTTTTTTGCGTAGAGTTGGTATTTCGCGTTTGTGGTCTTATGCGTCGAAAGGTTCTGACTCATGTCTCTTGTCAAACTTGGAACATGGCACGAGTGGAGCAGATTTTAATAGTTTTACAAACTAAAAATATTTTCATTATTATTTTATTTAGGTATTAAAATATATTTGTTGTTTGACCTAAATAAACTCGTAAATAGTTAATAACAAATTAAGTTACGTTTTTATTTAACAACTGCATAAAAGGGTCCCACACTGCATAGAAGGGATCAGTAATAATGACATTATGATTTCTCAACTCATCTTGTTCTAGTATGTGAAATGAGAGTAAGGCAAGTGCAAAATATTAACATTTTTAACCCTTTAAAGTTTGATGGCGTGGCGTGAAAGTCGGTGGCGTAGTATGCACGGCAGCACACATTGTCTTTAGGTGTTCTTGGCGTTCAAAGGTTTAAACTGACAGTGACACTGACTCTGAGACAAAATAAAACAATGACAACAGAGCAATTTTTTTAATAATTTATTAATGTAACCTGTAGGATCTGCCTGTAAAAGGCATATGTTCATAACACTGGCTCACTCGCCGCCGCACACATAGCAATGTCATGCGTCCACTCTCGCCCTCGGCTCGCGTGTAACTAAACGCAGCATTCAAAGTATATATGACGTGCGCCTGAGACAGTGTATTTCTATTTATGTATAGATACCTACTACCACAAACACTACATCACCATTTTACGCTTCTTTTGTATACATTGTCATTTTTTTACGTTTTTATTGAGATATTAAAGCTGTGTTGAGTGAAAGACTTTTACGCTTCTTTTGATTAAACATAAAAAAAAACATATATGATCATGCCGAACGAACACGCGAGACGAATTATTTGGCTGAAATTATTCTTGACGTCTGTCTCTTACGAAACGTGACCTCAATTTCTCACGTTGTTAAGGATCACGTGGGAATCTTTAATAAAATAAATAGGATAATTATTTATTGCACTCCTTTATTAATTTATAAAATATAAAACTATAGCGACTCCTTAGATTTTGTTCTGTGCTGAGGTGCATTTTGTAGGGACAAAGTTAATAATTCTTATCTAAAATATGCTATGATTTTACATAGGATTCGTTAATTAATCAATAGAACCTGCGTAAAAAAGAATATTCCGTCCCTTTTCTTTATTTTATAGCTTTTATTTCTGCAATTTTTCACTGAAAATTAAGTCATTTTTGAGACCCGTCACGTGTCATGGTCTAAACGAGACTGATCGCCCAAGTAATGCGATTTGTGATTTTGCATTAGTTGAGAGGGTGCCATTTTTTCCGTCGGATTGTGTGTCCATGTAATTAATACGTCAATGCCTACAACAAACAAAAAAATCATGCATTTAAAAAGCCCAGGAAAAAGCTAGAGTGAAAAAATGCAAGGACTTGCTATCTTAGCATGAGGGCCATGAAATTATTTTTTCCGACGAAAAGATGTTTCAATTCCAAGATAGCCACAATCAACGAAATTATCATGTTTATGGTGCCTCATTGAGGGATATTCCAGTAGACAAATTAGCCGTACAGCGGTTTCAAAGTGATGTTCATTGATCGGGGAGTAAAAATTAACCAAGACTATATTTAGAACGTGTTTCAGGGTCATATGCTAGAAAATATCGGTAAGTTATATGGGAATGACTATTCTATTCTTGTTTTCAACAAGACTGTGCCCCGTCTCACAAAGGTAAACGTACACAAGACTGGTGTCGAACTAATTTGACAGATTTTATACCGTGGCGAGAATGACCTGCTTATTCACCAGACTTGAATCCGTTGGACTTTTCTATATGAGGGAAGCAGGATTGGGAGCACACAGGGATGAATTTAAAATCATTCAAGCATCGGTTCGTCAAGATATGGGACCATATACCAGATGAGGTAGTGCGTGTCGTGTGCAACTCATTCTATGGTAGAATGCGTAAAGTAATACGATTTGAGCTTGTAAAGGAGTGCTATCGGGAGACAAGTGATACGAACGAATGCTGATTAAATACTACTTTATTAATAAGAATCGTCTGAAATATATAGCTCTTACAACTACATTACATATCCACTACATCTCCTATACAGGGAGAAAAATAAAATTAAGTAACAACTTAATTTTAGTTTGTTTCTTATAATAAGCAGGTATGATTACAAACATAGGCATTGTACTATTATTCTGTAATTAAAATAGACATGTTATACAGTAAAAAAAAAATAGCTTAGCATTATACTACCTAAATATTTACTTAATATTATGATACATATTATTATTGTCAAATTTATACATTGTTCGAGACATACAATTTAGTACGATTTTTATGGATAATGTCTCTTTTCCCATCTTTAATGATTTCGACATTAGGGGGAATATCAGCCACAACTTTGTAAGGACCTGAATAAATTGGTTGAAACTTATTTCCGGTTTCGTTTTTTATCAATATGAGATCGTTCTCTTTGTATATTACAGGGTTAAGTTTTTGATCATATACCAATTTTCGCGCTTGTTTACTTTTTAACAAATTTTCGCGTGCTTCTTTTTGTGCTGTCTGAATTCGATATCTCAACTCTAATGGGTAAGAATCAAAGTTGTATAATGGGTCAACACTTCCTTCAGATAAATTTGATGGTAATACACTCTTTTTACCGAAAACCAGCTCATAGGGTGTAAAACGGGTTTCTGCATGAACAGATGTGTTATAAGAAAAGGTCCAGTAGGGAAGCCAAGAGCTCCACTCTTCTGGATGGTTGTTTGTATGAATACGCAGATAATTACCTAAATTTTTATGCGTGTTCTCCAGCGCTCCGATGCTCTGGTGATGGTATGCTGCTGAGTGCAATTGTTTTATATGTAGTAGCTTACATACCTCTTTTATGGTCGTGGATAAAAACTCCGTCCCCCTGTCGGTCGCAATGCCATTTGGTATGCCATATCTTAAAATAAAGTTATCTACAAATTTTCTTGCTATTTCTACGGAAGTCTTAGTAACTAATGGGTACGCCTCGACGTATTTGCTTAGCTCACACTGGATAGTTAAAATGTACGAGTGGTTATTACTGTCCCTATCCAAAGGTCCTACGACATCCAAAAATATTTTTTCGAATGCTGAATTAGCCGTGGTTGTTATAACCATAGGTTCTTTAGTGTGATGTGACGAGTGTTTCTGTTTTTGACACTTGTCACATCGTTTTACAAATTCCTTTATATCTTTTTCTAGACCAGGCCAGAAAAAATATCTTTTTATATTATTGAACATCCTTTTAATGCCCGCGTGGCCACTCGTAGGCAATAAATGGAAGTCATTTAAAATTACTCTTCGGTCATCTTTGTCATCTATACGCTTCGTTTCTTTTAGTATGCATACTCGTGGTCCGGACCAATTACGCGTATTTTTTATTTCCTTTGTAATAGTTTCTACAAATAACTCAAGACTCTTAGTCACAATGAAACATATTTCTTGGACATTAATTAATTTACAAAAATCACTGAGTTCTCTCACAAATGCGCTTGGCGTCAGTTGCGATCGAGAAGCCTGATTTATATATATAGTCATTTTATTCGGTGCATAGTAAAATGTACCTATACTACTTTCCTGCATTACTTCCTTTGATTGTCGTAATTTTAATAGGTCTACATGCGTTATAAATCGCAGTTCTACCAAGTCATTCGATTTACTATGTGTCTCCACAACTTTTGGTTGATCAGACCAATTGTCAGTAGAACTCATAGCATTTCGAGTGCCCTGGTTGGCTTTTTTCACTTGCGCACGCGTCATAACATTCACAGCATCCTCACTTAGTTCTTGTAGCTGCTTTGATGTAACTGTCAAACGAGATAAGGCGTCTGCAGCCGCGTTATCCGTTCCGCGCACGTATTCTATATTAAAATTATACTCTTCTAAAAGTAACCTAAATTTCATTAACCTACTAGACGGATCTTTCATACCATACAGGTACACCAAAGGGCGGTGATCAGTGTAGATGGTGAAAGTTCGTCCGTAGAGATATGGGCGAAAATGTTTTACTGCCCAAACAATTGCGAGTAACTCTTTTTGTATGGTTGGATAATTTTTTTCCGCTTTGTTAAGGCTTCTGCTTGCAAATGCTACCGGTTTTCCATTTTTATTAGATAATATCGCGCCAATTCCATATCCGGAAGCGTCTGTTTGCAGTGAAAATGTATTGCTTTCGGAAAAATCTGGGTACTGTAGTATAGGGTGAGAAATAATACATTGTTTTAAACATTCATAAGATTTCTGACAGTCTTCATTCCAATTAAATGGTATATTTTTCTTACACAAGTAATTTAAATGGTAAGCTTTTTGTGCAAAATTAGGTACAAATTTCCTATAATAATTTACAAATGCTACGAATCGTTTTACTTCTTCAGTAGTTTTTGGAACAGGGTAGTCTTGTACGACTTTAATTTTTTCTGGGTCCGGTAATATTCCTGATGACGAGACGACATGACCCAAATATAAAATATCTTTTTTCAGAAAATTACACTTAGTGGGATTTAATTTTAAATTTACTTTTCTTAGCCGCTCAAAGATGTCTTGTAGATTTTTATTATGATCGTCCAAATTTTTCCCAAAACATATGAGATCATCTAGATATACTAAACACTTTTCATGAGTAAGTCCTGTCATTGCCATGGTCATCATACGAGAAAAACTGCTTGGGGACGTCTTCAGTCCCATGGGCATGCGTGTTAGGCAATAACGACCGGAATCAAAAGCGGTGTACTTGCGACTATTTGGATCTAGCTCTACGTTATAATACCCTTGATGGAGATCTAAATGTGAAAAATAGACCGAACCTGATAAGGAATCCAATATTTCTGTAATGTTAGGCAAAGGAAATTTGTCGTCCTTAATATTATCATTGAGTTTCCTGTAATCAATTACAAGTCTCCATCGTTTTTCGCCATTATTTAAACCTTTCTTCGGAACTAAGAGTACCGGACTTGACCATTCACTTTGACATGGTTCTATAATACCATCTTTTAATAATTCCTCTATCTGTTTTTGAATTTCGCCCTTTTGCGAATATGGTAACCTATAAGATTTACTAAAAATTGGTTCTACATTTGGTTTCAAATTAATAGAATGTTTGTAAATATTTGTAAATGATAATTTATCTCCCGGTATGTGAAATATATCCGCATACTTTGCACATAAATTCTGAATTGAATTGTGTTCCTCTTTATTTAAATGCTGTAACTGCAACAACGGCAATAACAGTTTGACCCGATCAGCATTTTTATCACATTTACTAAACGTGCAACAATCATAAGAACTTGCACTATCAATTACAGCGTTGATTTCATTCAGCTCTACATTATTTTCTGTCGTATTCAATATTAATACCGGTATTCTACCGTCGACAGGTGACACTAACGCGCTAGCTATGTATACCCCATCACATATTTCCGCGGAACATACAACGCTCTCATCCACTAAGTTCGTGTCGATGTAGTGTACTGATTCTGATCTCGCGGGGATGGTGAAAAGGGTAGATTTATTTTCCACACCTAAGGGCATTTCCGTTATTTTGTCACCTAGACATAATGAAAAGGTGTTGGAATTAAAGTCTAAAGTAGCCTTATACTTGCTTAAAAAGTCTTGTCCTACTATACCGTTCGCCCTACATGGCAAGGTATCAAAGACATGGAACCTATGCGTAATAGTTCGATTACCTATGAGTAATCGTAACGATACATACCCTACAGCCTGAACATTGCCCCCAATTCCTTTTATGTTAATGCTCTCATTCACAATTAAGAGATTGTTATCAACCGCGTGTTTATATTTAAGAGCACATATGGATGCGCCAGTGTCTAATAAGAAATCATATGACTCATTGTTATCGGTGAGCAATTTAATTATGCAATTGTTATTGCAGGCTAATATGTAATTTTTAGGATCGAAAAAACTGCAAAGGATTTTCGCTTTCCTGTTGAGTCGAAGAATCGGCGTGAGCCTCTGATTCTGACAGTACGTTTAACTGTCCAGTGCGCGCGTTATTAAAGTAAGTGTTGCGTGACTTACCTCTAAACTGGCTTTGAGGGCGACGAGCCGGTCCTCGACCGCGGCCCGAGAACTGCTGCGCGCTGTTACCTCCCTGCGGCTGGTAGCCGTAGTCGTGGTAACGCCCAGTGTTGTGAGCATACCTGGAGTTGTAGTTACCCCGTCCACGATAGAATGTTGGGCTGCCTCTAGAATTGCGGACAAAATTATTCATAGAATGCATGGTCATTACCTCAGTTGACAGAGGTGTTGTAACACTTTCATCTAAAGCCATCTGTATGGCATCCTTTAATGACGTACAATCTCTAGCTGAAATAATTGTGCCCAACCTGCGATCACGCAAACCTCCCGCAAACTGTTTTATAGCTTGTTTTTCATTGATGGGCTTCAGAACTTTATAAGCCTCGCTCGTCCCATTAGCTTGCGCAATCGTAAGATCCACAAACATTTCAGAGAGCTGTTTCCCAAAATCGCCGATGGAAATCTCATTTTGCCGCAGTGACAATAATTTCCGTTGTATAGCTACTGCAGATTTTTTCGGTAATAGGTTACTCCGCATATCTGTCAATAATGCTGACACCGTGCCGTATGATTCATCTAATTTTAATTTAGCTGACTGTGATAACCGACTCAGAAGCACAAAAGAAATTAATTTTTGTTGTGAGTTGCTATCAAGAATCGAACTATAGTAACTAATCCCGTCAATAAGTTGCTTCGTACACGTATCCTCATCGTTCATCACCGGTAATAAGCTCAGCGCAACTTTCAAGTCAAAGGTCTCCGTCTTAGATTCCATTTTGGATTGTTCACTCGACCTACCAGTTAAATTGCTACTCGACGGTTCTGAATATAACTGTTGTATTTCCGAATACAAATTCTTAATTTTACCAACCCAACCGCAAGTGGCAGGAATATCTACTAATTGCTTACTCTCTAAACTTACCTCTAACAAACTTAAATACGTATCAAATTGAGTATAAATTAAATTAGCCTCTTCTAATTTGTCTTGGCATGTTTTACTTCCTTTCCTTCTGTCAGAACCTACTTTTACCAAATATGTACGTATTGCTAATAACTTATCATAAATGTCCTGCAGATTTTCCGCCATAGAGTTTAACGATATAGGTACTTGTCCACAACACTTTACATACCCCACGCACACAGCACTTTTCACACTTCACTTAGCCGCGATGTGAACGCCGCCGTCCCCTCGGGAATACCGCACGACGGCCGCAGCAGCACGCCTCTCCAGCGCACTGTTGAACCACTTGTTGATGTACCGCAACAGAACTAACAGGATTGCTAGCCCTACGACGATGATGATGGCCAGCATATAATAATTCATTGAACTCACGCTTTCCGCCAATATATTCGTTGTTTCCCGCATCTCATTGTGATAACCGATTTGCGTGATAACTTCGTTCACCTGCGGCTGCGGTGGCTGATTCCTTGAATTGCACATTTTCCTTTTTTATTTCATCCGATTATTCAGACAAATAATATTATGCAACGGCGAACTGAGTCAACGAACTAGGTACTATGTGAATGAACTCTCGGCGTTGCCAAATATGGCCAGCTCAGATGGCAGGATCGCCATGTAAAGGAGTGCTATCGGGAGACAAGTGATACGAACGAATGCTGATTAAATACTACTTTATTAATAAGAATCGTCTGAAATATATAGCTCTTACAACTACATTACATATCCACTACAAGCTAATGAATTAATTTTGTAAATAGAGTATGCTTAAAATAAAAACAAGTTTAATATTGAAAATTGCCCAACCCCTTATTTTATAGTCCTTTTTCAACTATAGTTGTGCCTCAAAAAGGACTCGACTCCTAAAATTAAAACTCACTTTTGAAGTTTATATGCAAATATAAAAGATGATGAATTGATGTCATGTTTAAGAAAAGGTTTAAAGGCTCAAAGGACTTCCTTTGGTAGGTATTATGTATATAGTAAGTACTCTTATTGAATTAATAACAATCGGATAAAATAGTCTCGTATAATCTCGTTTCTGTCAGATAATTACTATAAGGGCGAATATACAAAACTTGGGTAACTTTTCGGGATATTTTGAATGTGATAGTTTTTAAATCAATATGATACAATTTCAGGTATATAAGGTAGGTAATGTAAAGAATATACTGCTCGTGATTGGGCCAGTCACTTTTTTAAGTAGAAGCTGAGAAATTTCGGTTTTTCTGAATTTGACTGCCAGGGGACTGACGAGGGTGACAAAGTACTGACAAAATACACACCTTCATAAGATATGTCTGATATTTCTTAAAATTTAGAAACATATCTCTTAGAAACTAATAATAGCAGATATTTTCTGTCGTACTCTTAGTCTTTATTCACTTAAATAACAATCGAAAAAGCTGTTTAATGTAATACTGTGAGAAAGAACTATCTCCACCTTTCAAACAGCTATTTCACTGGCTTTACTAATTTGAAGTAGTTTAACAGTATACGTTTTCTAAGTAATCGTCCATTTTTTTAATAAGTCACTGTTATTTTCGGTATTCTCCACAATTTGTATTTGTTGTAGATTGAACTTTTTTTATCTCTCTATGTAGTTTTCTTTTTAAAAGGCCGTCTTCACTGATTCCTTCGTTTCCTTTTAGTCATATCTGGTCTCAATTGTTTACCATCTATTGATTATGCTTCGTCGTACTTTCGACTACTGAGTCGAAGGAGCATTCTTATAACAAAGATATAAGTAGTATGATTCAAAAGTTGGTTTTTTTTGCGTGTACTCAGATGTCTTTTTTTTCTAGCTAATCGTTGCTCCCAAGTTTTAATTTTATTAAAAAATGTCTGCCTCTTTTCCTTCTATTTTTTAATATTGCGACCTTTGTTTCTCTTTGTATTCTGAAAATTGCATTGGGTCACTTTTGGCTTTTCTTTCCTTTTTTAATATACCATCTGTATCCTTAGACTTATTTAGTTATTTAGGAGGCGGCCCAATGCTTTAAGCTAAAAAGTAAAAAAAAACAGCTTAAACGCGCGACAAATGTCAGTACCCTGGAAACCCGTCAGTCCTTTGGCGCAATATCACACAAAGGACTGACGCCAACGGACTGATCAAAAAGACATGAATTAGAGGTTTTCTTTAGAATCAACATTTATTTTGATATTTTCGAATATCAACTAGCTACATTTTAACACAACAAAGTTGAATATGTACAAATTCAAGTATAACACAGATTTACAAGAAAATTACGACTTACCATAGGACTGACTTTTTGACTGGATCGGCACGTGTTCACATGACAACCACTACTCTGGTACTAGCTCAGTAATGACTACCGTAAAATAGCGTGACCTGCAGCTAACTTTACTATCAACCTTGAAATTTAACGCGGATTTGAATTTGAGTCGCCGATATATAGCGCGAAATTCCAATTCGAACAACAGACAGCGGACTGACGAGTAAAACTGAACACAAAGTTTTGTATATTTTTTACAACAACAGTGAGAATATTATATTATGAAAGTTGTGATACATATTACTAAATACATCACAGATTATAGTGAAACAGTAGGTTTTCTCATATAAGAGGTAATATTTAATACACAACCATTTGATTGCCCACTTTTGAGGTAGTGACATGCCAAAGTACTGACGTTTTAAAGATAAGTTGTAGTTTCACAAATTTGTATTTAAAATTAATAGCTGAAATTGGGTGACCAAATAAACGGTTTTTAATAGTATTCAAATAAAATTAAAAATATAAATTGTAACAAAACATAGTTTTATTGCCCTGTAACATCGAGTTACCCATTTTTTGTAGAATCACCCATAAATAAATAAATTCACGCTCACTTTCAAAGTGAAAACAATTTCGATAGCGTATGTCAAAGTCCCGTTATGCTCTTGCTCTGTACTTGCTCCTAGTTTTGTTGCTGCTTTTTAAATATATTTTGTAAAAAACAGGAACCGAAAAAATATTGATTGCTTTACTGAGTAGGCCGCGTAATCTCAAGTGTTCCTAAGTCGAGTTCTAATAATAACCTAGTTGTTCCAAAAACCTTAAGCGTAACATAACACTCGAGTCTCTACAGAAGACTCAAGTCCCCCCAAGTTAAGAAGAACTCGAGCTTCGATTCAATGACTAGAGTCTAAATAAAAAAACCAAGTCGAGTCTTAGAAATGAAGACTCCATGTACTTGAGTCATTACCAACACTATACTTCACTCGAACGACGTGACACACATTCCCCGAATATTGAATATCGGCTACAGATTTTGTCACATAATTAAGAACTATTATCTCGTCTAATTTTGCATCAAATCATTTATTTGCCTAAAACTCCAATTTGGTGGCTCCAGGTGAACGAATATGTGGCCGAACCGAGCAACACAAACTTTTGCTCGCAGTCGCAAAATGGATTCTAAGATGCACCGGCAACTCGACGCGCTCTAAGTATAGCTTGATAACTTACAGTGTAGTCTTGTTTTTGCTGGAGTAGTAGACGAATATAAGTGGATAGATACAAATTAGATAAATAACTCTTAATACTATGTATTACCGAAATATAGTTAATAATTATTTATAATTTTATACTAATTTTGTAGGTATACGTATAACAAATCAGTAGCTAGATATTAGTATTATTTTAATATTTAATGATAACCGTACTGTAACCGAAAAGCAGGTAGCAGTTTATTTATTTGTTTGATATAGTACTGGCTCATTCCATGTTCGTTGTAAAATCGCATTGTAATTCATTTTTTTGTTGACAGAAGGAGGACACGACGGTGGAGCAGTCCTGCGCGCTGTGAGCGGCGCGCGTGACGCCGCACACACGACATTGTCTCGCGTGACGCCGCACACACGACATTGTCTCGCGTGACGCCGCACACACGACATTGTCTCGCGTGACGCCGCACACACGACATTGTCTCGCGTGACGCCGCACACACGACATTGTCTCGCGTGACGCCGCACACACGACATTGTCTCGCGTGACGCCGCACACACGACATTGTCTCGCGTGACGCCGCACACACGACATTGTCTCGCGTGACGCCGCACACACGACATTGTCTCGCGTGACGCCGCACACACGACATTGTCTCGCGTGACGCCGCACACACGACATTGTCTCGCGTGACGCCGCACACACGACATTGTCTCGCGTGACGCCGCACACACGACATTGTCTCGCGTGACGCCGCACACACGACATTGTCTCGCGTGACGCCGCACACACGACATTGTCTCGCGTGACGCCGCACACACGACATTGTCTCGCGTGACGCCGCACACACGACATTGTCTCGCGTGACGCCGCACACACGACATTGTCTCGCGTGACGCCGCACACACGACATTGTCTCGCGTGACGCCGCACACACGACATTGTCTCGCGTGACGCCGCACACACGACATTGTCTCGCGTGACGCCGCACACACGACATTGTCTCGCGTGACGCCGCACACACGACATTGTCTCGCGTGGCCTTTACTGTCCCAGTCCGCGCGCGAGCATCGTGGTACGAGCACACGCTGTCATTTTCTAATTTTCTCTGTTCGAGCTTATAAACAGAAATACTCATACGGCTGGCAGCTAATACCTCAAATCAAAAAAAAAAACAAAGTAAAATTAAAAGTGAGCGCTACGTTATCATAAAATAAAAAATTACCCGTTTTTACTTGCGAAGCTGCATTTCGTACGACTTTGCTCGTCGCGACATGAACTACTTTACTATAAATTAAATTAGTTTGAAGTACAATAAATTATCGTATTTTGTTTGGCACATGTGCAAACGGCAAAGATTTAAACGCAGCTCAAATAATCTTACAGCCAACAAATAATGCATTGTTATTTAAAATATATACATACAGGATAAAAAAAATCTTCGGGTTAAAAAAATATTATCCTTACATAAATACTGAATTTTGGTTTAAAACAAAACGACAGAATAGTCTACTTGTTTTTACTTACATTAAAAATAACCCACCACCCTACCAACCAGCTGTCATCAGATGAAAAAAAATTAGTGAAGTCCTCTGGTACAGATTTCAAATATTTACCAGAGGGATTTATAATTACTAAACGAGCTCATAAAAAAGATTCGAGGGTGAACAAAAAGTCGTGAAATATTTCTGTGTCAGTTTGCACATGTATCACTGATACCTAGACTGTTATGTAGTCTTTTAGTACTCCAGATAGCATTTCTTAGATAGCTGCTCGATATTACTGTAATGTATAACCCGGTTTTATGACAATTGCAGCAACTACTCCCGGCTATTGTTGCTCGATTCACCCACGTTTTCAAGTTGTACCTATATTGTGCCAACTTCAACGCATTTGTTGCAAAATGATTACAAATACGAAGACAACATGAATTCTTATTCATTCCTGAATAGGTAGCAGTGAAGTGATTTGAGATATCTTCCACTCGGTTACAAATTACAATAATACTATGAGCGGGCCTCCGAATAGAGTAGAGCGAAATTTATTCGTACTCGAACTTAAGGGATAATCCCATGGACACGGCTCTTGAAACACTTTATATATTCGTTTTTGGTTGCGATCACCACGACCACGTAAGCTTACGTGGTAAAAGACAAGACGTTATTGTGTGATGATAAGAGTTGTAAAGAGACATTTTGCAAATGTCCGTGCGACATTAAAATATAGTTATTTATTTATAGTTATTTGACAAAAAAATATAAAAATTAAATAATGTCTATTGTGTCAATATTTGTCGAAAATGTCCGGGCATTTATCAAAACTGTCGAGCATTTTATTAAAAATGGCGGACACTTTGCAACTCTAGTGATGATTCACACAGTACCTTATAGCCCCCAAATATTTAGAAACGATTTATTAATTAAAAGTATCAAATTATTTGCAAACTAAAATATAATCGTTTTTAGGAATCCTAGGATTTTGCGAAACTACGCATTTTTTCTGGTTGGTTTTTATACGGTTTGTAGAACCCAATAGGTTAAGTGCGCTTCTAAAAGTAGTAAATTGTACGTTATCAGAATAAAAATGTGTTAGGTTATTCCTTATACACAAGTATATGAAGTGTTTTACGAGTCGACCCTTTACAGTGATCTAACGCGTAGTTCCTTGTTGTGCCCGGCCCTGGTGCGTGGCGCAGCGACACACACTCCCCTCGTTTCGTGACACTCGTGACGAACAAGCATCCGAGTCGTGATTCTGGCCACGCTTGTAGCTAACTTACCACAAACTTATTCTTTGACACGTCTAGTGAAACTGGTTGTGGCAAAAAACCGATATGTAATTCTGGTAACAAGCTTTTTTTTTATTGTCAACCCTCGAAAATATCTGAATTCGCATTGCTTATTCGCGCCCGAAGATAGATGTGTCGAGGTCCAGAGACGAGCGTCGCTGTCGTGTCGTCTGCGTCACGCGCTAAGGCGGATCATGTTATGTTATTAAATAGTTGGCAATTTTTTATTGTTGTATTAACCATCATGCGACATTGTGATGTAAATTATTGTAAATAAAATAGAACATTTTAATATTTGTTAAGGTAAATTAGTAGCCAAGTTGTAAGTACGAAACGATGCGATACACTTGCAATTTTTTAAAGGGCAATACTGATAAAAATTCATGTTTTGACATTTGTTATTTTCTTATACTATACATAGCTATTTTTTAATTTATATAGATAAGTTGTGGTGTGATTTATGTACATCTGAGAATGCCAAGCTTTGGGATGAAAAAAATAATACTGAAACGGTGAATCACATTTCGACACGGATTAAATAGTTTTAAGCCTATTTTCAAATTAAAATATCATGGAAACTAAAACTTGTTTGTTATTTAATTTAAACCCTTATTTTCAATCAAAATCCCGTTTAAAACTGATCATTCGTTCGTTGTAAAGATATCATAAAACGTATGCTGTCGTCATTATAGCTAGATTAACAAATTGCAGAGTAGAATATTTAACCCATATAAATGCATAGTGTATGATGCACCTTTTCTAACAAAGAATTCAAGATTAATTTAAAAGTAGTAGTTATAATATAATGTAATTGTAAGTGATTTCATAAGGTCCATTTTTTTTATCTACACCCGTTTTGTTAAATTCCTATATCAAGTTCAGATATTAGGTAAGGACCTAAATTACTTGGCAGCGACCAAAATCAGAGAGTTCACCGCGAGGTCGCCATTATACTGTATGGTATACAGTATACGGTATGGTGAACCAAATTATACTCGTTATACAAATAAGCAGAGGTCGGAATTCTCGTAGCATTTTTGAGCTGTCATGGGGATTAGGGACTTCTCATTTATCGACTACCGGTATTCATAATTATATCGATAAATTAAAGAACACAACATATTAAACACGTTAAAAGTAGAGGTAAACAACAGGTAGTCTTACTGCTAGAGCGATCTCTTTTAGATAACTATAGAGATTTGCAATGAAAACAATGAAAAGTTAATAGTTAACAATTTTAAATTGAATCAGTTCAGTTCAATGTTTCAATCCACAAATTACTTATAAGAAACAATAAAATATTATTATTTTAACTTCTATTTATAATTTCCTAGAAATGAGATCGCTCAATCGCGATAAGACTGCATGTTGTTTACTTCTACTCGTAATCATATTTACATATAGTGTTCTGTATTTATCGATATACGTATGTATAATCGTAAGTAGATAAACGAGAAGTACCTATGACAGCTCAAAAATGCTACGAGAATTCCGACCTCTGCAAATAAGTAATAAAAAAATTATTTCTTAATAAATTTATAAAAAACCGGCCAAGAGCATGTCGGGCCACGCTCAGTGTAGCGTTTCATAGTTGCCCATCCTTCACAATAGACGGGTTTCGAGGTTTAAATTAAGAGAAAGATGAAGTCTCATAAAATGATGAAAGCTCTATAAAAAAGGTCGTAAACGCCAAAGTAAGTAACTAATTACTGTTAACCTTCTGGAAGTTATCGATTATACGCGCCAGATTGAGCGGAATGTTTTAATGCAGTATGGCACTTAACTAATATGTGGAACGTTAGAATTACAAGGAAACCGCGCGGCATTTAAGTACGTCTTTTAAATAAAATTATGAAATTTTGCGATAACTCAGAAACGGCTCGACCGATTTTATTCAATATAGTTTTCATTGAAAGTATTTATAAGGCCTCATTTTTATGAATTTTTCCATAATTTATTGACCCGTGGTTGAAATGTTAGAGGGAGGGGGACGCACTCTATTGTGAAGGATGGGCAACTACGGAACCCTACACTGAGCGTGGCCCGACATGCTCTTGGCCGGTTTTTTTTTATTTTTGGAACGAATATTTACAAAACTGCTAATGAGCATTTCTCAAAAAGTTTGTACACAATTAAGACAGAAAATTAAAGTCAAATATAATTTTCCTATTTTGTTACCATTTTTTATTGTGATTTCCAATTCATTGATATCAGATTATGTATAATTAAAATAAAAAGTATAAGCATAACAGTACCTTAATTACCGAACATAACTATAACATTGATATAAAATTACTAAAATAATTGGTAACAAAATAGGAAAATTATATTGGACTGTAATTTTCTGTCTTAATTGTGTACAAAATTTTTGAGAAATGCTCTAATAATGTTTGGAGACCCCTATTATTTTTGAAAGACCTATTCAACGACACGCCAGACACTAGTGTTGAAACGAAAAAAAAAATCACCCCCACTTTAGGTGTTCGAGACTTTCGAGAGGTACCCGAAAAAGTTTTTCTTTTAGTTTTTATTTTACCGTTTTGTCGACGAGATAGGTACACATACTCATACCAAATTTCAGCTTTCTATTTATAGTAAGTACCACGGAGCTAAGCCGCGGACGGACGGACATGGCGAAGCTATAAGGGTTCCTAGTTGACTACGGAACCCTAAAAACTTACATTAATATATTGAAAAGTATTCTCTAGAATCTATCTAAAATTTACTAAATGAGGACAAAAATTGTTGTTGTCGTATCATGTGGGGCACTGCATGCGTTGTCCTCTCATCTCTGTGGCATTGAACGGGTTGAATCATTGGTGAGATAAATAAAACAGTACTTTCATGTAATTTTTTTTAATAAATCACTTCTAAAATTATTGCTAGTGATCTGTAATTTGGTTGCCATATGTATTTATAATTGACAACTGATAATATCGATTATGATTAAATACTCAAATATTCTTGTAAATATTCAACTATTTTTTTAAAGGCTGCCTGGATCCTTGTCCGGCGTATTGGCATTGCCATCCAGCGAGGTAACGCGGCCAACCTACATATAGTTTAGGTCCCAATAGTTTAATTAAGTTTCTTAAGATTTAGTTATTTAAGTTATTTGGTATTTTTTTCTTTAATAAACTTTACTATTATTCTTCAAATTATTTCCACCGGTTTCTCGAGGTTATTGTCATATCTGTACTATTCTGTACTAATGTTTTTACTGGTGTATCTACCTTGTAGTGGCAAAGAAATCGCCGATCGCTGATCATTGCTACCTTCGTCGAGAAACTTCTAAACAACAAAATTCCTTTTTTTACTAAACTCCTTGTACATTTCTCGTTCCATAATATCTATCAGAATATCTACCATGTCGTATACATCGACATAGCTGGTGTACAGGGCTATAGGAGCCAAACGGATGACATTAGGTTCCCTAAAATCTGGTACAACTCCTTGTGATTTCAAAGCCATGCTGATCCTGTAAGCTTCGTCATGCTCTAAACACACGTGGCCACCTCGCTTCGAATCTTCCCGTAAATTCCCAATGGAAAACCCGAACGAGACAAGCTTCTTTTCAATCAAAAACATGAGATAAGCTGTTATGTGAAGGGATTTGCTTCGTATATTGGACATACCCGCTTCATGGAACATTTTCAAGGCACCTTCGACCGGAGCCATGGAGAATATAGTAGGGCTACCGATTTGCCATCCGCTGCCATCTTGGTTATGCTCGAATTCCTGCCTCAAAAGGAACTGGGTTTCTGGCTTGTTTCCGAACCAACCAGTCATTCCTGGTAATGTTTTGAAATGCTTTCTATTGATATACAGAGCGGCAGTAGAGCCTGGACCGCCGTTGAGATACTTGTACGTGCACCATATCGCAAAGTCACAGTCTATCGACTTCAAATCCATCTCCACAGACCCTATGGCGTGGCATAGGTCCCAACCGACAATTATATTACGCTTTTTGGCTGCCTCAGTGACTTTCTTCATGTCCAAAACTTGGGCACTTCTGTAAAGAACAGTAGGGAGCAAAACTATAGCTACATCATCCGTCATCGCTTCAATAATTTTGTTCTCATCCAAAAACTTTCCATCTTGGCTCCTGATCACTTTGACGGCGTCTACAGGTTCTAAACCTTTCAATCGTACTTGGCTGTCCACAGCGTATCGGTCCGTTGGGAAATTTAAATCATCTACTAGAATTTTGTATCGGTCTTTTGTCGGCTTGTAGAACGTACTTATTGTCTGATGAATGGTGGTAGTTGTGGCTCCGGTCACTGCTACCTCGTCATCGTCAACACCTATTAAGGGGGCCATCAGCCTCGCCAAATACGAGGAATACAAGAAATACTTGCTGTCTTCCACGTTCCATATTTTGATGCCCTCGTCTTTCCATTTCTCCATCGCGTTTTGTAAAGTTTCTTCTGCATCCTTGGAAGCTAGGCCGAGTGAGTTGCCGCACATGTATATGACTCCTTTCTTGATGTAGAAGCGTTGTCTGAAATGTCCAAGTAGATCATTGTTGTCTAGTTCCTTAGGAAATTCTGAGCCTGCCTCGAATTTAGACTTATCCATCTCTGAAACCTACAACGCCGCACGTTGAAATGTTTCTGAAGCTATACTTTGTCCGGCGCCAATATAAATGGTAGCGGCTTTTATAGTGTTTGCTCAATGAATGCGGGAACTATTTGTCTTGTAGCAATACGACTGTATAGACAGGTGCGATTTTATTTGTGCTCTGTCAATTCCATATCATTTCCAAAGCCATTTTCTTTTGCGTTACGTAACGTTAAGTTCGCACTTGGTAGATATCTGTGGCGAATATGGTGGAACTATAACACGTTATCGTGTTTAAATCTATATCCATAAGCCACTGGTTCAAATCCGATTCTAAGGACTAAAACTGTAGGGACGATCACAACGAAGTACGAATATAATGAGATCACCTTATCACTTACATGGGTGTAGGTATTTTTTCCTGTTTTGCGAGTACTTATTAATGTTTATATTGGTATTCTAGTCTTGACAATAAACTTTTTCATCCTTTCCCTGGATAACCTTTGGACTTAAAAAAATCGTCGTAAATCGGCATGGTACAACTATAAAAAAAAGTTGTTTCAGGATGTGCCCTGTGCAAGTCGAGCCCTTTCGTATTAGTCCTAGGGCTTAATTAGATATGTACATGTATACGCATCTCCAAACGATTACTTTTCAAGTTCCGTATGTCTGCAATATGTGTACCTACATTGTCTGCTTTCCATTACGCGTGCATGTTTGTTTGACTAAATTTAACTAAAACACCGACTTGTCCGCTTTTACATTTTTTATTGCAAACAATACCTACCACCGAAAAAAACCTAAATTAAAAATGTAAAACATCCCCGACATGACATAAGTCATCATGAGACGCCTCGTTCAAGAGTGTTAAACTGAACATAAGTACAAAATTTGGAATTCTTAGCTCCAATATTGGCTGAGATTTTGTCACTTGTTCTAATTAAAGCTGAAATATCTTGGAAACTACTCGGCCTATTTCCACCGAACATACCTAAGAACCATCTCGACGGACAAGTCTTTCGATTAAAAAAGTCCGCACTGAAATTGGTCCACCCGTTTGGGAGCTACGCGATGCCACACACAGACACACAGATACACAGAGACACATGTGAATCTTATAACAACACCTCTTTTTTTCGTCGGAGTTAAAAATAATCTAGTTCTACGCATAATTAGTTTATAAATTAGCAATTACTGTGTTAATTTTATTGCCCAGGCGTGTCTCACGGCACCTTCAAGGCCTAAACTAAGTAGATCCAAGTATCTGAGAAAAAATATTACACAATGACTACTAATTTTTTCCATAACTGCACTTCGAAAATTTACTCTGTGGAAGATAACTTTAAGTCAAGTTTAATGTTCCATAACAAAAATAATTAGTTCTTTAGAAATAGTATTCTTAGTGCATGTCGTGAAAATTACTGACAGATTACTTTTTGCAGGAAAGATAAAATGAGTTAATGTAATTTTAATTGTTTCATTTAACCTTAATATGGAAACACGAATAAATATTGTCATTGCCAGGCAAAAAATACCTTTTTCACCTCACCAGCTCAAACATGGCGATTTTGCTGTCAGATAACAGTGAACAAAATGCGATTTTGTTTCGAGCGTGAGTAGAAAGTAGCTTTTTAATTTTTTCAATATCTGACCACGAATTGTCATTCTTCAGCCAAAGGTTAATTATAAAATTCTAATCATTTGAATCTCGATGCACTCTGTTTCTTTCATATGTATATAAAAGAGAGGGATAGAAACTTATCAATTTGAAGTTCAATTTTGGAATCCGACCTCGATTGAGAACAGTTCGGATACGCGTTATACCAAAAAATTCATTAAAAACAGCCGAAAAAGTTTTAATTGCAACATATATATTTTTTTTCATTATATTTTTATTTAACGACCGAATATTAAAATTATTGTGCCTTATAGATCATTGCTCATATAAAATAAGATTTTTCAACTTATTACTTATTGTAAATATAATAATAATTTATAATTTCACCATTTATCATAGATGCATATTCGAAACGTAATTTAAAAAATATCGAGTTCATATTGTAATTGTTATTTTCTTTTGCATTTATTTTGTTTGGTGTTTTACGAGTAAAAATATTAATCAATTTATAAACAAAATTTCGTAATATAATATGTATTTATAAATAAACACGTCATGTATCTGCTAAATCTTCCAATTTGAACAACTACCCAATGACAATGACCGCGTTGGTTGGTTGATTATAAATTAAATTATATTCTTATTCCTTTTTAAGCAGCACTTATCTATTTTCTGATTAATATTATTATTGAAATCAGCAACAAAGACTATAATTACATACGTTGGAAGAAAAAGCACAAAATGTCGAATATGTTCTCTCTGATGAGGTGAAAAGTTGTGTGTGCTACACGAGAGCAAAGTTTTTTGCATCTCGTGCTGTTGAGTCCCTCGCTACACTCATGATTCTAACATAGAATCACTCACTACGCTCGTGATTCAAACGTAGAATCCTTCGCTTGCTCGGGACTCAAAATCAGCACTCGTAACAAAAAACAACTTTGCTCTCTTGTTGCACAAATAACTATTACTATATTTATTTTCATGGAAACTGGCAACTGAGAATACCTATAGTCATTTGCCACTAAATAACTACACTAGTAAATGCTACATAAAAAATAAGTAGCATGGCGGATTGTTTATTTGTAATCTTACTTTTGCGGCTAACTGTACCTACTCGTACCTACTACCGTGGCGTGGGTGAACGCACACGCCAAAACACGAATCCCGACAAGAACAGCAATGTTAGACATTAGACACCATGGACAATGTTGTGTAATGGTTTAGTCCGAGGCGAGGGGGATTCACTCCGTGCCGCGTGTCTCGAAATATACCTAAAATTTTCGAATCACAATTCTGACTCGGCCCGCCCATCACTCTTTTCATCACTCCGCCCATCAGCCTTTATTCGGCTAGGGTCGGCACGTTCGGATCGGAGCCAACGCATCGATTATATTTTCCATATATTTTATGATTATTTATTGTTTTTAACTGACTCCTAAATATCGTCTGTGTTCTATTTTTTACGTAGGTACGTTCACAGACTTTCTTCGTCAAATGTAAAACGATCTTAAAAATTATCTTTTTATTCGATAGAATGTATATCTACGGTTTTCCCGTTGTCATTAAGTCAGGATCTCGATGATGGGACACAGGTCTACTAGATCTCAGGATTGGCTCAACACAGACATGGGATTTTGTTTTTCTACTGACCACAATGAAGGTAGGTACATTTAGAGCCAGTTTTATAAAAAATCCTGATGATAGACCCTGGAAGTGCCTGATGGATTTCAGAAATCTTGCAACGTCCTGTTCTGCCCTTTGAATAGCACTTAGACCCAGTGTCCACTTCGGTACGGTCAGCTCATGCTAGCAGAGGTCTAAGTCAAAATTGTGTAGTAACTGCTGAATACCAGTATTTATAGTGAAGTGACGCAAGATAACAAACTGCGTAGAACCAATCTTGATATACAGTTGGCACTTCCAGGGTCCATAATCAGCTCAACAAAACTTTACGATTCAGGCTCTAAGTGCTTATAGAGGTAAGTCGAAAAGAAAACCGCACATGTCTACGTTGAATCTATCGAGATCCAATAGGCTCTTCCTGGGTCCTTCACCGGATTAATTTTTTGATACTACCTCTAACTGCTCATCAAAGTGAAAAGGAAAGCGAAGACCGCACACTGTCTATGTTGAAGGAATCCTGATATCCATAACACACTTCCAGGGTTCATCATCAGTTTGATTTTATGATACTGACTTTATCAAGATGAATAAAAAAAAAAAAAATTTAATTGTCTGTTTTATGTTATTATTATTGTATATCGACGTCACATGTACTAACACCTTAATGTTAAGTTTACTAACAAATAATATGGATCTTTGTTATCTGGTGTAAATAAATAAATAAAAAGCGGATACCGCACATGTCTACGTATTTCATTAAAAGTGGCGCGTGTAAAACAGGTAAAAATACCGAGATGTAGTTTCCGTTATGTTGGTGTTGGCAACCCTAAGAGTAAGTAGGTATGAGGATGGTCATGAAATAAATTAAAAAAATAATGAGGCGCCACGTGCCACAGCTAATAGCGTCGCAAGTCATTGAAGTAGGTAGCCGATGAGATACTGGTAAGCTAATTTCTTTGTCGGCTTTCGCGAAAAACAAAAGAGTATGGCTTCTGTAGTGTCTTTATTCTGTGGCAGAGGGTATAATTAATAGGTAGGTATAACATACCTAACCCTAAACTTGGTTATTAACTAATTAGCGATAGGTATTATGTTCCGGTCTCTATGTTGTCAGGAATAAAACTAATTAAAATTTAATTTTCGTTAGTCATTCATAATTATTATTTTTTTCTCATAAACTCACTTTTTCACAAACGAATAACCGACTTCAACGAGAATAAATTTGATTTCCAAGAATACTTAACTGAACGAGAGCTACTAAATAAAACCGGCCAAGTGCGAGTCTATTCGCGCACCGACGGTTCCGTACAAACACTTCCCATAGGTATCTTAACTGGCCGGGTTAAGTTAAGTTTGCGCCTGGTATGTATTGCGCCGCATACAAATAAGGTGCAAAGTTAACGCAACCGATCACGTTTGTTTTATGAGAGCCCCACTTAAATTATTTATTTTGTTCTGTTTTTAGTATTTGTTGTTATAGCAGCAACAGAAAAACACCAACTGTGAAAATTTCAACTGTCTAGCTATCACGGTTCATGAGATACAGCCTGGTGACAGACGGACAGACAGACTGATGGACAGTGGAGTTTTAGTAGGTCCCGTTTTTTACGCTTTGGGTACGTAACCCTAAAAAAACTGAAATTGTCTTTGATATGGAGATGAGGATGGTGATGAGGAGATCAGGATTATCTCCCAAGAAAGTTCTCGCTCCATATGATTGGTAATAATTATATACCATACCTACATTACATATACCTTCTAGCTCAAATCAATGTACGGCGTGTTGCCCATACGCGCAGAGAGATTAGGTATTAGAAACTCGTCCTATTTTCAAAAAAAATATGTGGTCACACAACGCTACTTGCGAGCAATATGGAAATGAACTGACTAATTAAGTCATAAAAGTGATAAGTTAGAATACCCGCAGGCGGCCATCTCATTCCAACTACGTGTAAAGTACATACTATATAGTGTATGCTTCGCCTGGAAACATCAGCAGTTGAACAAATAAGCTAGGTAAGTACGTCAAAACAAGCAAGTAGAGCAAACAACCGGTATGGATCAGTGGCGGCTGCATGTGTATTTTGAAAGAGGAGTTGTTTAGTATTAGGATAAAGGATAGCCACTGATGATGTGCGGATTTTGTATCGAATACCTATATGAGTGTGTGTTGCTCGAAATAAATGAATTTTATTTTATTTATTATTTGAATATGTTTTTCTGGAATCCTTACCCAATGGTCCATACTCCAAATAAGTAGGTAAGTAGTCATGTATATGCTACTAAACCTCCTATGACAATACCAATGTAATATTATTTTAAGACTGTTTGTTTCTTAATAAATAAACCTCTGATGTTGGTCTGTCCGCAACTCTTAAATGAACTAACATGTCATATACTTTTTATGCTGGTTGTACACGAGGTTGCCTGGTGGTTTTGTGTAGCTCCTATAAGCGCGAGGCCGTGGACGAGGGACCGTTTGGCCCACGCCATGACTAGCCTTGCCACTCTCGCTCCCTCCATCCCGATCTAATCAATGAAAGAAATCATCTTGTTACTGCAGTACAGATCTTTGGGTACGAGTCTGACTAAGGGTAGTAATTGTATTTCCCTGTCATCCAACCCCGGGGCTCCAATATAACATATAATAATATAGGTCGGTTAATTTGATACAACTCCCTCTTCCTCGATTTAGACCCATAAGTCCCACTACCACAGATTAATATAATAGTTCCACAACATTCAACATCCTGTAACCCTTACAGATACACTGAAAGTCATTGCCAAAGCCTATACGATAAGGTAATCCATTGGTAAACGATTTGTTTATCAATGCTCATAACAATGTTGTTATTGATGCTCTTATTTATGGAAGAAGTAAGTTGACATAGATTAGACTAGTCATGTTATTGAGGCTTTAAATTCTAACGTTAAGTAACTCGTTGTTTTATCGCTTCTATTTGGTGACTTTATGTAAGCCGGTAACCCTTTAAATGCCGATGGTCTCCTGATGAGAACGACTTTGGTGATTTTATGGCACTATTGGCAAGAGTAAACCTAAACAGATACCTACCGATCTTCTGGGTAAGCGATTTGATCCCTTCACTCTAATATACTATTTCACACTTAGAATAAATACCTACGGAGTATTTATTCTAAATTTTCATAGGAGATGAGGGGCTGCACTTCGTCAGAGGGGAGGTATACCTACATCTGAAAGAAGGAGTTTGATCCCTTATAGAGATGAATCCAACCTATTTATTCCAGAAACAATTCTTCATCTTTCAAATTTGACGTCTACAGTCACTCTCCACAATGAATCGATTACGCACTCAGCAATATTTTCTAATTCGTGCTTACAGACCCACAGCATATTATATATTTCCCAATGGAACTCAAAAGAGATCACGAGCATGTTTTTCCACAACACCTGCCAAGTTCGAGATGAGGCGCGACATTTGTGCTCCGAAGGGTAAATACGGGCCACTGGACGTGGGGCGGTGCACGATGAGGAACGGGATCAAAGTGGTAACAGCGAAAACCACTGGGGCCCAAATGACAGCCTGCACTATCTTGTATCAGGTAAGCGTGCCTCGCACTGCCCTATCACGGTGGTTTCCCCCATATAATTACTGAATCAGGGAGTGTTTTTCCATTGACACCGAGCTGGGTGGAGTGCGTTAATTGATATCTAGATCAGCCCCGCTCCGCTCCTCTTGCATCGCCTTCATTGACGCGGAGAATAGAATAGAATCACCTCAAGAAGAAAGAAATACAAATACAAATGACACTTAACATTATAATAGAGGCAAACAATTACTAATTATTTTTTTCGCGGAGATTGCGAGCGCTGTAATATTGGTCACCTAACGGTATGGCTAAGTACCTACCTACCTATTACGGCTTGTAATATTTATGATTGATTGATCAAAAATAAACCGTAACTATTTCTGTATTCATTCAAAAGGAACCACTAATTATATATCTATGCTAGATCAAAGGGTTGTTTTGAAGAGTACCTACCTACTTTTTTAGGGTCTGTTTAACTTGTGCTGTTACTTTGGTCTCTGTTTTGTGTTTCTTTATAAACCTAAGGTGCCCTCTCTATACCATTACCTAATATTGAGTATTAGGTACGAGTATGTTATGGATGTGAAAGCCTTCACTTACTGAAATAAAAAAAATATATCACACCTCCATCATGTTCTTATACTTACTTATGTTTGCATTTGCATAATAGCATTAATAGCATATTGCACTGTGGTGTGTAGGTATTTATAATAGCATTAATAGCATATTGCACTGTGGTGTGTAGGTATAGGTAAGCAAATAATTCCCTAGATACATACTCAATAGTTTATATTAGACACGAGCCAAGTAAGTCGAAATTTAAAAACCGGCCAAGAGCATGTCGGGCCACGCTCAGTGTAGGGTTCCGTAGTTGCTTATCCTTCACAAGAGACGGGCTTAAAACAGGGGTTTTAAACCCGAGGTTTAAGTTACGAGAAAGATATCAAGTTCTATAAAAAGGTCGTAAACGCCAAAGTAACTAATTACTTATTACCTTCTGGAAGTCAACTTACGTCCTTTTAAAGAAAATTATGAAATTTTGCGATAACTCAAAAACGGATGGACCGATTTTGATCAATATAGTTTTCATTGAAAGTACTTATAAGGCCTCATTTTCATAAATTTTTTCATATTTTTTTGACCCGTGGTTGAAAAGTTAGGGGGGGACACTATTTTTTTATTTTCGGAGCGAATATTTACAAAACTACTGACTTTATCAAAAAGTAATGTTTGGAGACCTCTATTATTTTTAACATACCTATTCAACGACACCCCACAAACTAGGGTTGAAACGAAAAAAAATTCACCTCCACTTTAGGGGTTCGAGAGGTATTAACCGAAAAAAAAAATTTTTTAGTTTTTATTTTACCGTTTTGTCGGCGTGATACACATACTCATACCAAATTTCAGCTTTCTAGTACTAATGATCACGGAGCTAAGCCGCGGACGGACGGACGGACGGACAGACGGACAGACGGACAGACGGACATGGCGAAACTATAAGGGTTCCTAGTTAACTACGGAACCCTAAAATTAAGTATTTTAAAAGGCATCTACTTATTGCCTGCTGCTGCTACTTTATGAGTGTTATCTGATAAAGTTGTATATTCAAAGTGATACAATCAAGTGTCTAGCAATAACCTTTGTTTTAATTATTGTTTATATAAGACTCGTACTTGGAGACAAACTGTAGACTTAATTTCTCTAGTTAAGTATATAGGTACCTACACAGTTCCCTGAAAAACCTGTTTGTACAGGTACAGTAAATAGTTTTGTAAACAAATACGATAATTGTCGGGTATTGCCAGCCAACTACTAGTGATGTACCTACCGATTCGACCGATACTTGAATTACTAACCGACTTCAAAACAATTTACGACCTCTTTAGCCGTTTTGTATATTTTTGTGACCTCACTTTCAGAACTCCGTCATCCATTTAGGAAAAAAAAACTATCATATTATAATATGTAAGTATATAATACATTTTGATCATTGCAATAAACTCTTTCTTTTGCTCATATAATAGAATTTTCTCTCGTTGAAGTTGGCTTATTTTGTTAGAAAAATATTATTCCATATGCCCTATGAAGCCTTGTCTGAACAGGGTGGCTCCCGCTTCGAGTATGGTGATCAGCTCGGCGTGACCCATTTCTTGCGAACGTGTTCGTCTGCGTCAGGCTGCGCTTATACCACCTTTAGGTAATTTGACACGTAAATATAGCTTATTTTACCATCATGTGAGAAATTAGTGCTTCGTCTCGAAGCAAAAATAATATAACAATATTTCACTCTCTCACCTAATATAATACTTAAAATAAAAAATCTCATGCTCTTAGTAAAGCTTGAAAACATTATAGTTTCAACGAATACCGTCTCGGCACCGACAATTCGACAGTTGTGAGAGGGACGATATACCTAAGTAATATTTATATTTGACAGCAAGACTCGGGTGCTTCAGCAGCTGGGGGCGTATATAACGGTGAACACCGACCGGCAGAGCGTCGCATATACGCTCCGCTGCCCCTTGCCGGCCTTCCACGACGTCAAGTACTACCTGCTCGACATCGCAGCCAGGTTTCTTTTACTCTCTTCTTTCGTAAGCGATGGACTGTGCAGTTTTATGGAATATTTTCTACACCGACAACAACCTACATTTATATTCATTGTCAGAGAACAAACCATCAATTACGTAAACAATATGTAATTTTAAATACTCATACTCATACAATATTTTAACAGAGCGAAGTTCAAGCAAAATGAGGTGGACGATCGGAAAGCCCAAGTCAAGCTAGACTTAAAAACCGCTCACCCAGAAGCACTTGTCATAGACTTAGTACAGAAGGCCTGCTGGGGTGGCGGGCTGAATAATCCTGTCTTCTGCGAGGAGGGGCGCATCGACAGCATGACAGCGAGAGCCATGGAAGACTTCAACGCTCTGAACATGCGGTCTGATTGCTGCTCACTGGGCAGCTATGGCCTGCCCTTTGAAGATATGATGAGCTTTGCTGAGATGATTGAACAAAAGCGGGTATTTAACAGTTTATAAAACTAATATAAAGCTTTCTATAAGAAAATTTATCGTATAGTATTTTACTTAATCTAGATAAATATCTATCTGGACATTATATACTTAATAGATAATTTAGTATTTATTTCAAAAAACAGCGGCTACAAATATAATCAAGTTGAGGTTTTCCCAGCAGTAGGTATACCTACTATATATAATATATACATGTGTTTGTACGTGCGTGCGCTTATATACGTGTACATGTGTGAATGTGTGTTCGCGTATGTGTATATTTACTATTTACTTTTACAAATATTGGCGTGATTATAAGTTTTGTCTCTACTGCTCCGCAGTTTGTTACAAACATGCTACCCTCACTGCATATGATCATAGATACCTGAATGACAAGATGCTGAATGCGTGCTGATTCTGATGCTAAGATAATGAACGTATAGACGTATGTATATTGTAGAATAAAATATGAAACATTGTTTATTTATTGGTAGCAATTGCAATGAATCCCCTACGAATATAATTATGATAGTACCAACAAATTTAACAACATTCGTTACAGGATACACCACTTCGAACACGTTGCTACCCCCCGTCATTTGCTCGCGGGGGTTTCGAATACCATGACCTGGGCCCCGATTCTGATACCTGGATCGCTGTAGCCGTCCCGGGTTGCGGCAATAGGGATTTATCGTAAGCAATTTCCTCAAAAGACAAAAAGGACTATAATTAATTAGCACATTTGCCTTTCTTTTTCTTCAGTAATATAACTTAATGTCATTATGTCCCTAAATGTAGCACAGTTAAGTAGGTCTTGCAATTCTGGTGAAAAGACAGCCTTATAGATTGTTGTAAGAAATTACACCACGCTGAGGCCGTTTTCTTGTTGTAGTTGCATGGTGGCGCATAGCATCGTCGCTGCTGCTTGTGGTACCGGCAGCAACTCGCGTGGACAGCACCACGTGGACCATATGTCGCACACCCCACTAGTGTTTTGCGCTCCCGACATCCATACTCGGATCAAGGCTTTCAACATTTCTTACTATGACACTGGAGTGTTTGGTGAGGTTTAGTTTTTACTCAATAAGTCCACTTATAAACGCTGTGTCTCATTTATGGCACACATTGCTGGCCTCGTAAGGTTTTTCAGGGCGATAGATTAGGCCCGCCCCGTACATTATACACCATTTCACCTGAGAAAAAAACTTTCAAATATGTGTAATTGACAGCCTAAGTGCAGCCTCGGGGTAACCGTATACTAAGATTACGCCTTAACTTCTTGATAACCAATAAGCTGAGATGCAGAACGAGTATATAATATTATCCTCTTTACTTTTGAGTAGATAAATAAAAATGAATCGGTACCGAGTAAATTTCTCAAATACTCTGAACAGACAAATCGAAGCCTTGTATTGACATCCTTTATGGGTTCAATTTCTGTCAGGACATTGTTTAGTCCTTTCATTTTTAAGTTAATGATTACTAGACTTCTTTTTTCTCGTATTCCTCAATGCTCAGGGTCATAATCTCCATGCATTACGAGTAAGACTATGATATGTATTCGTCCTTCAGGGATCGTCGCTAAAACCCGCTCCTGTGCCGCGGCCGTGACTGCACGTGCTATCACAAAATTTCTAAAGAACATAGGCAGCCTGACTCTGGAGCAGATTTGTATCGGCAAGCAGAGGCTAAGTATGCTGTTGTTTTTTTTAATTTTCTTGTATGTTTTTTAATCTATTTGGATCCATCAACGTTGCCATAGCGACGTATCTTAGGTCACACTTTATAACACGCTGCACGTGGACAGAGGTCGCCGCGGATGTACAGCGAAAACAACACGGTCGCGCGGCGGATTTTTTCAGTGTTCTCGTTCCCATTGGACTCTCTGGGCGCGTGTCCAGGGCCCTTAGTCTACGAGGGCCACGAGCGTCCCATGTTAACTCCCGACAAAACAAATGTGATGATTTTTTATCGTTATTGTGTGAACAGGGCTTGCTTTAACACTTTCACTGCCAGGGGACATGGCATATCCGTCGCTGGCAGTGAATACGTTAAGTCAGCACTTAGTTAGCTTCGGCTAACCCACACCACAGAGTTGCCAATTTAGTATATGTGGTGTTGTATTCATATTTCTTACCTTATAAAATAAAAACTTAGCAAAAGTTTGACTAGGAGACAAACGATCCGTTTTATTACGCCGCTAAGCGCGAATCACTTCAGCTTGACCAGTCCTTTCGTATGTCTGGATGTTAGGAAATTCATCTGTTCTCGGCTACAGGTCGCATTTATCAACAGTTTCTTATGAAGTCTTTGTGAATAGGTTCGTTAATTATATTATTTTGTGAATTCATTCTGAGATTTTTAAACGTAACAATTACAAAATACTGCCATTTCGAAACAAACTCCTCGCAGTCAACAGCTCACAGACTAGGAGTGAACGAAACGGCATCCACGGCACGGCGCGCCGCGCGTCCCCAATGCTTTCGCTGCGCGTTCGTTGCGTATTTGCTGCGCATCCACGGCGTGTTCGTTATGCTTTTGCTCCTGCACTACATAAACCCGACGCTCGTAAACCGCTATACGACGACAGTCTTTAGTAACTGAGCATGTGATCGTGAGATATATTTTTTGTTTAATGTTGCAAAAATTACTTCTTTATTTTTAATTTTTGATAATAATAAAATAAAGCCTGACCGGAAATATATGAGGATTGTCAAGAGGGCGCTATTTATAAGACAACATATGGCAACAATTTTGCAACCAATCGTAACCGCACACTAATTACATTAGTTTAAATACCTGTCAGTTCCTATGGTAACCTCGTTATATCATTTAAGCACTTTTCCTTGCTGTTTTTCGTGTAGTAAACACATGTACACTTTATTTATAATATTACGTTCACGACTGTGAATGGTTTTCGGCATTTTCTTTGGATAATTTTAAAATTCGTCTTAAATAAATCACTACGAATGACATTGACATTGTTGACAAACCATAATAAAATCATTGCCAGTGTAAGAAATTAGTTCTAGTGAAATTCCGCAATATGGCGCATCCTCATTATATTTCTGGTCAGTCTTTACATCTATAGTAAACAAATGCCACTACATTCATCATTAATGGCTATAAGAGCGAGCTCGAGTAAGAAAAAAATATTAAATATATTACGGATTGTAGCTTAGTACCCAGCACAAGAATTTCTTAAATTAAACTTAAATGATTTGTATAAGATTGGTCCTTTATCATCCTTTATTATCGTTTTTTTTTTAGAACTCGACATAGGTCTCACCGACGACGATTGCGTGGCCATTTCCGAGGGCCTGGCGCTGCAAGCCGCCTGCGACGTCCAACTAGATGACGCCTATTGTACCATTTCCATGATAAATGGCATCTCCGAGGCAGAAGTATCTCGTGTTGCCAAGACCTTGGCCTCCAAATGTATGCGTTTGGTTTTTAATCGTGAAACTACTGTTCTCTTTTCCGTCAGTTAACTTGAGGTTTTATGTCTTATTTATGATTTGCTTTATTATCTTTTATTTATCTTTGAAGTACTCCCCACACAAGTTTAATCAAATATATAAATGAATATGTAGCACTTGACTGTAGATACAGTCCGTGAGCTGTCAGACTGCCATTCTGGTTTGGGTGATAACAGAGCTTTATATCTGGATCACGTAACAGCGAGCGAGACAGGCATAAAACACAAATCGCATTCTGACAGCTCACGCACTGTACCGATCAGCAAAATTAATAGAAAACATTTATTACGGAGCTTTTTGCAGCTGACTGTACATATAAATCAGGTCATAGTGCACATGAGATAAATACAACTTACTTAATAATATGAGATGGCTTGTTGCAGGTCATAAAATGGCTGTGGCGGTGGTGGGTGATGTGCAAGCGGTACCTCACGATAAGGAACTTAAAAATTTGTAGCGTATTATTTTTTAACACATCATTAGCATTACTTTTACATTGTGAAGTCACCAAAAACGTATTAATTATTGTTTGTACTAGCAAACTTCAAATACCATTGTTAATTTTTTACCTTTTATTTATGTTAGATTAGGGAAGAATGGCTCGTTTGTTGGAACGGTCTTCGGCAATCTCAATAAATAGACTGAACTACTTCAACAATTATTTTGACCGTCTGTTGTTACTTCTGCTGCGGATTGTACAACCTTTTTAATATTTTGTAAATCTCGGTAATTTTAAAGCAATATAAGATTAATTACGAATTACATACATACCTATGTATGATATGATAAAACTAGTGCCTACGCCACATCTTGGGATTTAGGTAGCCGACCCCGATTGAGAATTAATTCTCTACAAAGATACGGGACAAAGGCTAGGAAGATGATGATGATATTCTATGTATTTTTACATACTGCAAATTACATGCACATGCAAGCAGGAATATACAGGGCGTCCCACGACTTTGACACATGAAGGGAAAGATACTGTAGATAGATCATTTTACTGAAAAATATTTCATTTATATTTTGAATACAATACAAACTGCAATAAAAAAAAACAACGCCTGTCTGAATTGACTATAACCTAAAATAACCTGGTTTTTTACTGTACCGATCGAAAGCTAGAGAAAGATTGAGCAATCATATCATAAGCATTTATTTATTCTAAAGAACATAAACATGTTAAAACGGTCGTATACTCGCCGTACCTATTGATTATACGCCGTACCCATATCAATCGACGTAGCTATTCTGAAAACCGGTGTTCCGACATCTTTTGTGATGAGATGTAGTACATGCCTAAATTACACATAGCAACATTCAGTCACTCACTGTAGTCACTGTCAAACAAACGTCACTTGGCACTAATTTTATTGAAATAATTGTGTTATTGTTGTAAAATAATAATTCAATCGTTATATTATAATGTCTTAGCCATATATATAATTCGATAACATTATCGAATCATCAAAATGATGAACTCATTACAAAATTCCGCAAAATGTAAGTAACTTTTGAGGTTATGTCATAGTTCTTATTTTTAGAGATTCTCACTGAAACAATTATTTCAATTTCCAGATTTGCGGTTAATCAACATCAAAACAGCTTTGAGCTTGAAGGAGTGTAAGCCTGCGCACTTAAAACCTATTTCGATTGAAAAATACGTTTTCTCGAAAGCTAGAGCAATTACATTTTGCCCAAGAGAAGTTGGTGTGGAGATTATTGATAAGAATGAGAACCCTTTAATAGCTAGAATTAAGCAGGACCCTATACCGTACATCCCCATAGTCAATCCTCGTTCGATCCTGCCTCTGGTGGAAGATTGGAGGAAGGATGAAGTGGGCCTGCCAGCGATCCAACAAGAAGAGATTCAGGCAGCCAGGCTGATTGTTATTCGTAGGAAGAAGATGAAGAAGCATCAGCGGAGGAAGCTGTGGAAGCGGATGAGGCATCGCTGGGCTAGAGTAAGATTGAGCTTTTAAATTTTTCTGCATCCTATTTTGGTTCGTGTTTCGCAATACTCCTAAAGCACAGTTGAGCCTGGATTTTTACTTTATGATGACCAAGGGAATGTATGCGTGAACAGTGTTGTTGTTGTCCTATGGCACCCCGGAGATGCAGGGGGCCTTCATCAGCTATATACTATGGTACTGTACTAGCAACTAAAATAGGCAAGCTATTTCTTTGGGTTTATTCTTTAGTCACTTTGCCATTAGTACTGGGGTCAGCCTTCATTCAGTTTTATAGCTCATAAGCTTTTTATTATACAATACAGTGTACTATGAGCTGTAGAATTGCATGCAGTTGTGCACCCAATACTACATATAAAGCTGGGTTTCTACCAGTGCGAGGATGCATAGCGAGAGTGAGGAATGTGTTTTTGTTTACCAATAGAATCAGGTGCGCTGAGCGAGGATAAGTAAATGAGGTTATTCTTCCATTGGTTAACAAAAATACATCCCTTGCTACGCATCCTCGTATATCTCTGGTGGAATTTATAGAACTTATAGTACTATTAGATAGTGTATGTATATAGTATACACTATTTACCAGTGTCGGAAATAATGATAAATATTTAACAAACTTTTATTTAACTTGCAAGGTTTGTGTATGTAGGTATGTATGTCTGAACATGCATACATACATTCACAAATTTGACCTGTTTCAAATCATGAAAGGACGCTTTGAACTACTTTCCAGCCCAGTTTAGCTAAAAATTGGGCACCATGGAGCCGGCCAGATGGTGCATAGAAACATAGTAATAAAATTAATCCTCCCGAGTTTGAGCTTCTTAAAATTGTGTCAGTGAATAGCTCATGGATGTGTAAAGAAAAATACTGTTGCCAATTAAGTAAATTAAAAATATTGAACATGGGTTGACAAACATATCATTTTTATATTTATTTATTTATTTATTTAATGCACAGGCAGCTTATAGCTGACGCATGCATATCACTATTCACTTGTGTTCTGTGTTTGTAAATGTTTGTCTAGTCTATTTTTGAACGAGTTCACTGAGGGTGCACTGATCACGGATTCAGGTAAACTGTTCCACACTTTGACCACGCGATTGGCTAGAAAGTGACGCCTAGGGTTGCTAGTACTGGCCGTTAATACCAATTTCAAAGAGTGTCCTCTCAGTCGCTCGTTCGTATTTCTTGTGTAGATGTCGCTCATCGCAGGAACACTGTACACTCCCTTGAGTATTTTATATGTTTCAATCAGATCACCGCGTTGTCTTCTCTGTTCTAGCGTTGTTAAGCCTAATTCCTTGCGTTCCTTAATATGTGTAGTAGAGGATTATTTACATGGTTCAATTTATTTATTATAGATGTGAGTTTTCGAAATATTACGATTTATGGTAGAGTGGAGTGGTATGGTGTAGTGACCCGAAACTTTTGCTCTTGAGTGTATAATATAATAGCTTTTCAACATTCCCAATGTGTGTAATATTCTACCTCTTCCACCTTCACAAACAAGTCATCTCATTAAATACAAAAATTAAACGGAACCAAACTAAAAAGCAAACCATAGCGAATATTAACGTCCAATTACAAAACAATGTTTCTCTAATTCCAGATTAAACAGCGCCGTCGTCAGATCAAAGAGAAGGCGTTCCAAAACGAACTCCTGGCGCTCATAAAGCAGGCTCACGAGTTCTCCGCCGAGCGGCACGTGGCGGGCAAGCTGCGCGCCGCCAACCACGCGCCGCTGCCGGGGCGCTGGCGGCACAAGCGCCTGCCCGAGTTCATCATCCGCCAACTGCTGGGCATTGATAAGAAGATCAACTACAAACATACAGATACATATAAGGCTTAGTCCGCGTTCATACGAATAAAATAGAACTAATAGAGGTTGGCGTTTTCTTTTGTACATATGATAGGATGGGACCTTTAAAAAAGCTCTCGTCAAATAATCTTTTTGTTGTAGCTGTCTCTGCTCAGTCTGGATACGATGTGAGAGTGACCTTATAATAATCAGTGTCAGGTCTAGGCGTTTTATTAGTTTATGGATTTGGCACACTGACGACTGTGCGGTCAGCGGGCAGGTCAAACTGAACTTAAACCGTGTCGTCAGTGTGCTAAATCCTTTAAACTTACGAGTTTTCTATCTATATTTCAATCATAATGACTAATGAGTAGTGTACAAAGTGTGAATAATGATCTTTATTCTGTAAGCAAAATAAGCCTACTACCGTTTGAAACAATTGTTTGACATTTTTTTTTTTTCAGCAACAGTTAACTCTTATAAAAGCCATAAAACCAATCAAACCTAAGGGTCAAGGGTAGGCCCTTTACCCTTAGGTTTGATTGGTACCCATAGGCTTACAGCTTCCATTTAAGTTAACGAACTTGACGGACACTGCCGTTTCTAGATGGTTTCAGGATCTACTTAACTGATAATGTTACAAGTTTAAGGCCCAATATTGCTTAAGTAGCAGTTACAACACATATTTTTGACGACGCGGTTGGCGCAGTTTGTCCAGACCTGCCTACTGAGCCGGCGGTCCCGGGTTGGAATCCCGGCCGGGGCAATTATTTGTGTGATGAACTCGAATATTTGTTCTTGGGTCATGGATGTTATCTATATATATGTATTTATTTATATATTAATATTATGTATATCGTCGTCTAGTACCCATAGTACAAGCTTTGCTTAGTTTCTGACTAGGTCGATTTGTGTATTATTTATTTAAACTTCATTGCACAAAAGAAAACTTAACGTACAGAAAGCGGACTTAATGCCATGAGGCATTCTCTACCAGTCAACCTTAGGGTAAAGCAGAGAAATTGATTTTTGTAATAAATTTATTAAAATTTTCACTTCGCTTTCTACGAAATGACACTTCGGCGAAATAGAACATTCGACGAAAACTGAAAAGCCAGAAAACCGTCATTATCATTTTAATAACTAACAGAGCATAGTGAGATCGGGCCGGTCTGTACAGTCGAGTTGAAAAATTTACTTATGAGCAAAAATGTGATCAAAAATATGTGATCTCGCCCTTATTGTTAACGGCATAGAGGCGTATCACAGTTGCTCATAAATTTATGAATGCGACTGTACCAGCAAGGCACTTGTATCTACACAAGTGCTGCGTAACAACTTTTATGTAGATACGCGAAAGCATAGTAACATAATATTATAAGTACATTTTATCCGACTGTTGGAGCGAAGATGAGTATGTATTGATTATGAATTTGTGACACTGAACAGGAGGCCTATGATGGTTGCGTTTATCACGTGATAAATAAGTGACAAAGCATCTGTCACTCACACTCGCATTTGTCAAAACGTGACGGATGTTTTGTCACCTATTTAACGCGTGATAAAAGCAAGTATAATAGGCCCGCAGGAAAAGCTTAGGTACGTCTATAAACCATAAAATGTGACAATGTTTTATAAAGTATACCTAAAAACAGGGTTCACAAGTTATTGCTGGTTATGCAAACAAATTTCGTCCTGATGGTAAATGAAATGAAATGATTTCCGCTCGCTCTTACGCGATCCAGATAAATCATGTCAGTTTTCATCCAAACCCGAATCGCAATCTGAGAGCTCAAGGACTGTTAACCTATACATATAGTATTATATAAAGAAAGGGTTATTTTTAGAATATTATATACATAAAATATATAGGTAGGTACTGCCCATACGGAGATGTCGTTAGATTCGTTTTTGATGAAAAAATGCGATATAAGCCATGATTTTCAGGTGAAGGAAATTCAGGGGTAAATGAAATGGATAAAAGGTAATAACAAAAGTATCTTTACAAACAAAAACCCGACTGCATTTTATAAAATTGTGCCGTACCTGGAGAAGTATAGGCTAAAACTGTAAGCGCGGCGGTACCGAAGAAGCGAAAATACGGTTAAATGCATGAACTTGCATAGTTATGCTTCTCAAATACGGAAGCACTTGTTACCTACTTTGGTAAAGTTCTAAATTTGTAGCTATTTAAAATCAGTTTTTTATACTTGCGTACTTTAATCTGTCAATTATAATTTACGCACTTTTTAATCCTGTACCAAATTCTAAACTCTATGGTACCCGCTACAGAACTTTAATATTCATAAGACATCTCTCTACTCAACTCTAAATAATATTTTCAAAAAGTGAACATCAGCATATTTGATTAAAAAAAAGCACGCTACTGCTCACTGATTGCTTGAAATTACTTGTCAAAAAATTTAACCAATGACGAGGCGCCCGCCATGACCATCGCGATCATGTTTTTTTTTAATAGGCCAGTTTAAGTTGAACGAAAAAGGTTACAACTAAAATAAAAATTCATAGTGGGGAATGATGATTAAAGTAAAAAATGTTTTTCTGTGTTTTGCTCGTATAAAATGTATTGTATGCAATAGTTACACAGTTAGGTCTTAAAATTTCGTACCTTAGGCCACTCGGCAAGCCTCGTGACGTGACCTAAACGCGGTACTCGACTTTAAGAACCTTCATTGTGCAATGATTGCATAAAATATTATTTTATGGAGAGAGAGAGTACATTATTTAAGTAAGTAAGTACAATCATTAACAGCGCGATGCAGCAGTGTGGCGCCAGCCGTAAAACTCCATCTGTTTCTTTGTTTTTTTTTTTTTAATTTTAGGACGGGTATAAACAGCTGGACATCCAAAGTTTATTTTTACTCGGTAAAGAAAAAAAATACCGCGGGCAAAGTTGCGGGCACCTAGCTAGTACTAAATACAAACATATAATCAAACAACCATATAACTCCTAAACTTATAATTCTTCCTTTTGGCTCTGTCGTAGTCGGGTAACAAAGGTAGACACTAGATTAGATAGAGACGGAAGAGGCTCTATATCTCTTTCGTTAAACCTATCTCATCCGAAGCCAGCTACATAGGCAATGTAATTAGCCACAAATCATTGCCCCAGCACATAAATCAAGCACTAGCCAACTCGGCAATGATGTAGCCGAACTCGGAATTGCCGTAAAAGTTGGGGCACATAAATTTCCGGGTCTGTTTATTTATTTTGCAGGGTTGCGAAGTTAGTATTGGAGCGAAGTGTTTGCTTGTGATTAGCTCAGGGTCTTGCTTTCGATTTATCAGCTAATTTGTTTTTACCAGAGATGTGCCATAGACCCAGAGATTTTTTCAGGTTTTGTTTAAAAAAAAAACAAAATAGTTTATTTAACAGTGGAAAGACTTATAGGTACATGGTTTTAACAAAAGTCGATATCACTGTAATAATGTAATTGAAAATATAAATTTACCCGTGTCACCTGCACTAGGCTTACGCCTGTCTCGCCGGATGGCACTTTGTGATGCTGATTGCCCATCAATTTTATTGCTAGGCGCTAAAGAATTATTATTAATTTGAAATCGTTCGCATTCGAGTTTTCTTTATGTATTCTATAAGTTAAGTAAAACGTATACTAACGTACTACGATAAAAAAACTTAAATACAAGATTCGACTATTTTGTCGGAAAAGTTAGCTTGCTAAAGCATGCTTTCTCTGTCGACTTGTCCTTCTAGACTTCTAGTAACATTTGTGACAGTTTAGAAAAAAACATACTTATATTAACATCTTGTTAACTAAGTCTTTAATGAACTGAAGGGTGTCGCCACAACTACACACGCTGCACTTGAACGCAGAGACACTGGCAATCGTATGAAATTTCAGCATGACAGGCGTAGTATTACAGTATTACATTCGGCGTTTTACAGTACTTACCTACCTAGTTTTTGATACAAGTGTTGTGAGGGTCAAGGTCAAGGTTTGAATGAAAATGACACTTCCGCACGTGTATTCGAAATATTTTGAATATTAGTTTAGTTTAAAAAAAACATGAATCGACCAAACGTTGATGAAATTATAACAAATAACGCTAGTTACATTTCTTCTATTAAAGATAAATCTTTGGCATAAAAAGTTCTGCAATACATTTCAAAATAGGTACTCTTTTACTTTTGTTTAGGCATTAAACTGTTGCCGCAAAATCCTGGCTGGTTAGGAAGCAATAAAAAAAAACAAAAAGAAAAAACAAATGACAGTTTATTGTTTATTGTTTATTGTTTAAGTATTAAATTATACACACAAGCTCACAGTTACACACCAAAACGCTTACATGCTACACAAATACATATTATTATTAATTAGACTAAGGAAGTACATAATTTTACTTTATCACTATTTACATATCATTAAAATTACTTAAAAACATACATACAGCTCTGCAAAAATAGCTAGGTGAGTCGTGAAAGACGTCGACCTCAGTTGCCCAAATCGCTTAGTGTATGCCGCAAATTATACGCAGTAAACGCACGCCGCGTGTACTTTATTGAAAAATAGTTTTAACTTTTGAATGTAGCCCGGAAAAATAAGTAGAATTGTTGTATTTCAGCGATATGTATAGCCATAATTATAGTAATCAAGTGAATTTATGTGAAACTACGTACGGACGGACAATTTTCGAAGTGAGTGCTCCGACGAGTATACGGTACGACCGCGTCGTCGCAGTTACGGTAAGTTTTCTTGGAATACTATTCAATAATTCAAAACCTTCTTCGATTAATAAGTAATCCAATTATCAGAGAAAAAGGGGTAGGTATCTATAGGTATATGGGTAAATGTATAATTTGATTAGACATGTTGTAATTTATTTTATAATTTTATAATGAATACCTATACTTCAAATTGTAAAACAAAAAGTCTGTACAGTTGAATACATTCAAAATAAGTATTTAAAGTGGCTATTTGAAGGATTCCAAAAAATATTATACTTTTTCTTACCTATTATTGTCTTTTTGTATGTATGTTATTAGTATGTGGAATGTGGATGTCCGCCGTTCGTGTCCGCATGGAAGAAAAAGTCATTACTTACCCCATTATTGAGTTCCTTATTCGGGTAAAAGATATCATTTAGCCAAATTGTGATAGTGTAACAAAACTAGTTCAAATTGATGTTGCGTGTTAGAAGTGATAACGCTGCATAAATAAATATAAGTATCCTATAATCAGTAACAAATACTACCTACCTACTACGTAAATAACCAATAAGCATTAGTTACATGTGACGTTTTATATATATGTATTTTATGTATCACTGATGCGAGAAACTATTAGTAAAATGTGAAATAATGTGTAAGTACCTACCGTACTACCCTGGTGATCCAAGTCCTGCATTGGGTATAGCTTACTTTCATGACATTATGCGACCTTTTAGCGTAATTTAATCTATAAGTATTACGCGTTAATTATGTCTATGTATACTATGCTGAATAAACTCATTTCTTTCGTTCTTTTAAATACGAAGTACGGCGGTAACGTGGGGTAGATTCTGATGTTCTTCATAGCTGGAGAGCTTAGCTACGGTCGCTACGGAAGTAAAAGGTTTGTAATTTATATACCAAAAATACCCTCTTAACGAGTTAGTGTGCCTGCGTAGCTGGGGTTGCCAGGTAGCCAAACCTAAAAGCCGGACAGACCAACTAGTTTGGCCGGACATATGGGTAAAAATGCCCCTAAAAGGACCCTCATTATATAGAGTTTTGTGTCTCAGTATATTCACAGGTACGACAAAAGCCTAACAAAAGCCGGACAACCAGGATACCATTTATTTTGGCCGGACACGCAATCAAATAGCCTAACTAATATGTCCGGCTTCATCCGGACGCCTGGCAACGCTATGCGCAGCTTTTAGACTATCAAGACCGTGGACATAGCGCTAGGCTCGAAATTTGAAGTAAAATATTTAAACGCGATTTGTTCGTTTTGCTATGATAAATGATTATAATTATTCGACTTTTTATGTTTTATAGGTAAGGGGACCGAGTTGGGCTGACGCAAAGGGTAAGTTGACACAAACTCAATATCTCTAGCAATAAGAATGAGTTTGATAGAAACGTAGTTCAAACGCAATGTACATGACGTGAAAGGGAGACCCTTTTCTAATTCGCCTCTACCAGTATTGGGGGAAAAATTGGGTGAAAAGTTGTGGTGCTTTTTGGATGCCGAATTGTTAATGTAACGGTTAAGGTAAACATTTGAAGGGCTAAGGGAAAGAACTGCCAAGTCACATTTGCAAAATTTTACACTATATAATATATCAATTTAAACTATGTTAAGAACTATTCAAAATTGTTTAAGCAAGTGTGCATAGCTGCCAAAGCAAATTATATTAGTTCTAAAGTCAAAATGTCGGACAACAAAGTGAAAACTATTTGGAATGTTATTAACAGAGAAACTGGTAAATCCAAAACTCGCAATTGCCAAGTCAACATTGTCAGAGAAAACGGGCAGACTATGTCAAATCCTGATGTTGCCTCGGCATTCGAGGATTATTTTTCCAACATTGCAGTTAATACCACAAAATGTTTACAATCATCTGCATCCGAAGCCCATAACTTACTTTGTGCTAATTGTAAGAAATGTGATGTTGAGTTTCAATTTAGTCAAGTAAATACAGTAGATGTTATTAAAACATTTAAATCACTCAATTTAAAGAAAACAGAGGATTTATGGGGAGCATCAGTAAAAATAATTAATCATATTCATTGAGGTATTATTTATAATAAAGCCACAGACTCGAACAAAATTGTCGAAAAAAGTGGCACTGCTGTCATGTTCAAGTAGATGTCAATAACGCTTATTTATAATTTACAACAACATAATTACTTCGTACAAAATAACTCTTTACTCAAACATTTAAGTGTCAAATTGGCTTACATACTTATTACCACAAATATTTTTCGTGTAAATTAACTTTTTTAGCGTATTCTGACTCATGTCTCTTGTCAACATCTTGTCAAACTTGGAACATGGCACGAATGGAGCAGATTTTAATAGCTTTACATACTAAACATATTTTCATTATTATTTTATTTAGGTATTAAAATATATTTCTAGTTTGAACTAAATAAACTCGTAAATTGATAATAACAAATTAAGTTACGTTTTTATTTAACAACTGCATAAAAGGGTCCCACACTGCATAGAAGGGATCAGTAATAATGACATTATGATTTCTCAACTCATCTTGTTCTAGTATGTGAAATGAGAGTAAGGCAAGTGCAAAATATTAACATTTTTAACCCTTTAAAGTTTGATGGCGTGGCGTGAAAGTCGGTGGCGTAGTATGCACGGCAGCACACATTGTCTTTAGGTGTTCTTGGCGTTCAAAGGTTTAAACTGACAGTGACACTGACTCTGAGACAAAATAAAACAATGACAACAGAGCAATTTTTTTAATAATTTATTAATGTAACCTGTAGGATCTGCCTGTAAAAGGCATATGTTCATAACACTGGCTCACTCGCCGCCGCACACATAGCAATGTCATGCGTCCACTCTCGCCCTCGGCTCGCGTGTAACTAAACACAGCATCCCATCCCATGTGACGTGCGCCCGAGACAGTGTATATCTATTTATGTATAGATACCTACTACCACAAACACTACATAACCATTTTACGCTTCTTTTGTATAAATTGACATTTTTTACGTTATTATTGAGATGTTAAAGCTGTGTTGAGTGAAAGACTTTTACGCTTCTATTGATTAAACATAAAAAAAAACATATAACTATGATTATGCCGAACGAACACACGAGAGACGAATTATTTGGCTGAAATTATTCTTGACGTTAGCAAGATGCTCCGTATTTCTACATAGGCCATCACAACAAGCTCTAAGCGAGGGCGGAAAGTCAATGTATTTCAAGCGATCTGTACAAAGCTGGACAAATTCCTCTATTTGCCCAACAAACAAAATAACCTTATAAAATTAAATCTATAAGGACTAAAGTCTCATAGTTGTTTTAAAATGGCATTCATTACAACAATGTACCTTTTAACGGCTTTTTATAAGACAATTTGGCTAAAATTGCCTTTATTCTTATAATTTGGTTATGTTAACGTTAATAAAACCAAATAATATGGCTACAATAAGGGTTAATTTTTTTATATTCTTATAGAAGCTAGCTACATTGCGTTTTAGCTGTATAATATTGAAAGCCTTGTAAAGGCGTTTTATATGGCCAATCATTCTTATAAAAGTAATGCACAAGGTACCTATAAAGCTTTTCGGCTTATAGGAGCTTTTTATAAGATGTTTACCCAACGAATGAATTATAGCATTTCATATAGTCTTAATAAGAATTAAAGCAATCCATATTCACTTATATAATACTAATAAGGGCTATGTTCTCTATAGTGTTATATTAAAAGGTTTTATATGGTTACGCCTAATACTTCTGTAAATCTATAAAATGACCAATCTGGTACCGAGGTAGCAGCCGGTGGTTCCGTAGAAGATTATTTATGGAACATGGGAGTGAGCAGGAAAGTACTGAGGAATACATTTGTAGCGGCAGTTACAGTGATACAGACATATGGTCAAATGAGGAATTGAAAAAACTTCGAATTAAACTAGTAATATAAAAAATGGCGGGGTTATTTGTAAACCGCGCTTGACATCTACTACTGCGCATGTGCAAAAGCATTTTTTTAATATTCGTCTTATGTCAAAATGGCACAAGCGCGTGTAGATTCAGCCAAATGTATTTAATGAATAACGATTTTAAGTTCGTTTATTAATCAAATTTTATATCTAATGTAATTAATGACGTGTTAAATGAATGAATTAATGAAGTATTTGGTTTTATTGTACTTTTATATGTAATAATAATCGGTATTTGACTAATTTATCAAACTTTTTTAAATATTAAATTTATAATTACTCGTCCGATTAATAAAGTGTCAATGTTTATTTAGAAATATTGTTACTATTTAAATTACGGATTACAATATTCGCATTCATTTGCAATAAAATGGTCGTATATAAAATACGCTTTACAGAAAATGAAAGTGAATTGTTGCAAAACTTCTATATATTCACGACGTATGACAAAGTGTGATGGTAAATTTGGATGAGTCGGATATGTACAGTTATAACACTTGTGAGAAAGGAACCCTAACGACATATAAAATGGCGAATCATAAGCAACACCTATTGCTAATGATAGATTTTTAATCTCATAGTGTATTTGTAGATGATGTGCAAATTTCTTTCGCTCTTATAATGGCCTTTTATAAAACATGACTAAATAATTAACCACATTTTCAGTACAAAACCGCAATAATACAAAGGCGCGTTGATAACACATCATGTTTTATACCATACTCTATCACAAATTTAAATTCCCACACAGTTTTCACTATAGATTCGGGTACTCTAACATAGAATAAAAAAATAACTTAGGTAGGTACCGTTTACTATTAATCATGAAGATGTTGACTAATTATTTTTCGTCAAACTATTACAAAAAAGAAAATAAACTTATTGCACAGTCATAAACATACAGTTATAAGAGCCAAATACCTTATTAGGGGCATTTGTTTTGCCGTTATGAATTTTACGCCCTTAAATCGGACCATAACAAAACGCGTATAAGGACGATCGCCCTTATAAACGCTTTAAATATAGTTCTTATAAGTATATTAACATTTTAAAGGCAATTTCCATGCCATTATAAGTTTGACTACCTTGTTGCTTGTCACAATAAAGCACTTACAAGATAAATAAAGCAAATAATAAAGCAACTATAAGTTGAGTAAAAGGTTATTGTATTTATAATTTGTGCCCAAATCCACCCTTATTAGCGATAATATGGCCTTTACAAGAATAATATTTTTGGCTATATAAGCCACTACAAGAGGATTTTTTGTTTGTTGGGTGTTCACGTTGTCTTTCCACTCCCCAAACAACGCCTTCATTCATAGGGTTGTTAGCAACATTTGATACTTGTCTTAACATAGCAATATCACATTCCACGAGCATAGGAAAATGGTCGGACCAATAGACATCGTGCATCATGGTTATTTTTCTAATTGTGCCCCAAGCACACTTGGTAGTTAAGCAGTGATCCAACCATCTTTTACATCCGTACACGTCGCTAATATAAGTATAGGTATCCGAGTCAACAGCAAAATACTCCAGATCCGCACAAACCCATTGTTGCTCCGTACAGAAATTTGTCAACTCGAGATAGAACGGTTCATTTACATGATGATTAGAATACTTACCTATAATTATATTTAAACGAAATTGGCGGCTAAAAGTATAGCTTAACAAGGTGCGGTTTTGCCCTGGGATAGTGGCGCTACAAACAGCTTTCATTAAGGCAATAATGTGTATACATCATGTATACTTAGATATGCATTATAAAATCCTCGGGGATAGTGCAATACCGCGTAAATAACAGCTGTCGATAAAGTTCTCATTTCTATAAAATACTTAGCATATGTTTGAATATTGATTCGTATCTACACTTGTTACTTACGCGCACTATCCCAGACGAAATGTAATTAGCGATGTCATCGACCAAATTTAAAATATTTGTTTACGGGAACGCTGCTCACTCCTTCGTTAAAAAATCGCAACATGAAGCAAAACGAATAACTGTGATCATGAAAAAACACGATGTGAAAATTCGAAATTATTTAACAAACCAAATTCATTAACATTATTCAGCTCAGACTAGATAGCTCTCGACAGCCATCACTTTGAAAAGGGCCAATAAATAATCATGTACATTGCTCTCATATTACTTCCTTCCCTTTAGGCGAGGCAGGTCGTTTTCGTGGAAAGTCAATGTAGTGAAACGTCATGTTAGTTTTACTTCTATTTCGAAGAACGTCTTTTTCGGGGATAGTCATCTTCTAAGTAGGTTTATTTCGCAGGACGTCATTTTCTAGGTTAGTCATCGTCTAAATAGGTCTATGTCGCAGGACGACATTGTCTGGATTAGTCGTCTTCTGAGTAGGTCTATTTCGCTGGATGTCATTTTCTACTGTAGTCATCTTCTAAGAGGGTCAATTTCGCAGGATGTCATTTTCTCGTTAAGTCATCTTCTACGTGGGTCAATTTCGCAGGACGTCATTTTCTCGTTTAGTCATCTTCTACGTGGGTCAATTTCGCAGGATGTCATTTTCTAGTTTAGTCATCTTCTACGTGGGTCAATTTCGCAGGATGTCATTTTCTCGTTTAGTCATCTTCTACGTGGGTCAATTTCGCAGGACGTCATTTTCTCGTTTAGTCATCTTCTACGTGGGTCAATTTCGCAGGATGTCATTTTCTAGTTTAGTCATCTTCTACGTGGGTCAATTTCGCAGGATGTCATTTTCTAGTTTAGTCATCTTCTACGTGGGTCAATTTCGCAGGATGTCATTTTCTAGTTTAGTCATCTTCTACGTGGGTCAATTTCGCAGGATGTCATTTTCTCGTTTAGTCATCTTCTACGTGGGTCAATTTCGCAGGATGTCATTTTCTAGTTTAGTCATCTTCTACGTGGTTCAATTTCGCAGGATGTCATTTTCTAGTTTAGTCATCTTCTACGTGGGTCAATTTCGCAGGATGTCATTTTCTAGTTTAGTCATCTTCTACGAGGGTCAATTTCGCAGGATGTCATTTTCTCGTTAAGTCATCTTCTACGTGGGTCAATTTCGCAGGACGTCATTTTCTCGTTTAGTCATCTTCTACGTGGGTCAATTTCGCAGGATGTCATTTTCTAGTTTAGTCATCTTCTACGTGGGTCAATTTCGCAGGATGTCATTTACTCGTTTAGTCATCTTCTACGTGGGTCAATTTCGCAGGATGTCATTTTCTAGTTTAGTCATCTTCTACGAGGGTCAATTTCGCAGGATGTCATTTTCTAGTTTAGTCATCTTCTACGTGGGTCAATTTCACAGGACGTCATTTTCTCGTTTAGTCATCTTCTACGTGGGTCAATTTCGCAGGATGTCATTTTCTCGTTTAGTCATCTTCTACGTGGGTCAATTTCGCAGGATGTCATTTACTCGTTTAGTCATCTTCTACGTGGGTCAATTTCGCAGGATGTCATTTTCTAGTTTAGTCATCTTCTACGAGGGTCAATTTCGCAGGATGTCATTTTCTAGTTTAGTCATCTTCTACGTGGGTCAATTTCACAGGACGTCATTTTCTCGTTTAGTCATCTTCTACGTGGGTCAATTTCGCAGGATGTCATTTTCTCGTTTAGTCATCTTCTACGTGGGTCAATTTCGCAGGATGTCATTTTCTCCTTTAGTCATCTTCTACGTGGGTCAATTTCGCAGGACGTCATTTTCTCGTTTAGTCATCTTCTACGTGGGTCAATTTCGCAGGATGTCATTTTCTCGTTTAGTCATCTTCTACGTGGGTCAATTTCGCAGGATGTCATTTTCTCGTTTAGTCATCTTCTACGTGGGTCTATTTCGCAGGACGTCATTTTCTGGGATAGTCATCGACTAAGTAAATATATTTCAACGAAATTGGCTTGTAACTCATCTTATGGTATCTTTTTGTAGCAACCTTTTGTATTTTGTCTGTAAAAGTTGTAATTATATTAATAGAGATAAGCAAACAACGTTGAACATTTAAATAAAACAATTTAAACGGATTATATCGCGTATATTAATTATTTGAGCCTATCAGTGTGAGTAGGCTTTCTATAAATGGCAAATCACATCACCATCCTAGTCAACTTGCTACAGTGGGTAAATCTTTGTTTCAGAGAGCCAAGGGAATCTGTGACGACCAACATTTGACTGATGAACTACAGCATGTCAAGCGTGCGCTTTGGGCCAATGGGCTCAAGATACCACGCCTCAACCAGAAACCCCGTGTGAAGACTCCTACAGTCGAGCGTAAACCTGCGGTCCTGCCATATGTGAAAGGGGTCACGGATAGGATTGGAAACATCTTGAAACGGGCTTCCATTAAAACATATTTCAAGCCGATGAAGAAGATGTCTCAATACCTGAGGCCCGTGAAGTGTAGCATCCCTCTGCAGAGTGCTGGTGTTTACAAGCTGGACTGCGAGTGTGGTCTGTCATACATTGGCCAAACGAAACGTAGTATAGCAACACGGGTTAAGGAGCATGTAGCTGATGTCAAGCACCGTCGTTGCAACAGGTCTGCAGTCTGCGAGCATGTCATGGACAAACCAAACCATTCAATTAAGTTTGATAACACTTCAATCCTTGCCAGAGAGAAACGATATTTTCCCAGAATGTTGCGCGAGGCTATTGAAATCAAAAAATATCCCAATTTCAATAGAGAAGATGGTTTGTCATTACCACCGGCTTGGGATCCTGTTGTACATCTTATCAAGGATCAAGCAAGACACAAGACTGGAAACCTTGGGCCTCGAACGGTGTAAAACAAATTAGTGTTAAAAGTAGCATATGTAGAGTTTTTGTTTAAAAGTATTTTATAGTAATAAATAAGGCAATCTGGGAGTTTTCTTTGGCGGTTCTTTCTCCTCAGTAAGCCTTTAGTGAACCGCTGGTAGATATTTTAAATAAATAATAAATGCCCTTCTGGCACATGTGTAACTGTCTTTACACATTAGGCCCCTCTGGCATGTATGAACACCTTTATTTTAAATTAATATTTACAAAATGGGTAGTTTGCACAAATGTAACTTTGACAGAGAAAAATTGTGTTTTTCTCAGTCAACCTTTGACAACGGTATCTGTAAAGGTACTGAAACGTCAGGGAGGCTCAAATAATTAATATACGCGATATAATCCGTTTAAATTGTTTTATTTAAATGTGTGACAGTCGCGGAAACCGAAGAAAATATTAAACAACGTTGAAGTTGTTAAACGTATATGACCTACTAAGAAATTGACAGTAAGCGAAGATGACCTGCTGAGAAGGTGACGAGCTAAGAATATGACGTCCCTCGAAATTGTCATGAAACGAAGATGACCTGATGAGAACATGACGTTCCTCGAAAGTGACACGAAACGAAGTTGACCTACTAAGAAACTGACTAGCTGAGAAAATGATGTCCTTCGAAATTGTCAGGAAGTGAAGATGATCTGCCGAGAAGGTGACGAGCCGAGAACATGACCTTGCTTGAAATTGACTCAAAACGAGGATGACCTGCCTCGCCTAAAGGCTTGCTTCGGCTTGTCTTGACCTAGAATAAGTATGTGCTGTGGTAAGGTTTGATCTTATCGCGTCATTGAAACTTGCGTTCTGAATCTAAAAAGCAGCTCAGACTTCAGACCATCGACTAAATCCTGATTTATTTCAACCCGAACTTAAACAGCCAACAAAAGCCGTCGAATAAAAACCTCCAAGGAAAGAGGTTGAATTAAACGGGGTCGTAACCTAGCGGAAAGGATTTCCCCCTTGCAACACTAACCCGGTGATTCGACGTACGCAATCCCGATTTATCGTGGCCGGAACACCCCGGGATCCGGGCCCGGAATCCCGCAATCCCGCAATGGATTCCCGATCGAATTAGCTATTTTATTATTGCATTTCTACACTGAATAATGACTTTAAACGCTATTTAAGCTTCTGAAATGTAAAATGCAATTCGCTTAGCAGTTAAAGCAATTTTATGTAGTTAGATAGCAATGGATATATTTACCTCATTTATAAACTGTATTTGAATGATTTCCGGTTATGCTACTCAGTAGTAGAGTTGTCTTTTTGCGATGATAGTGGCGGCGATCTTTGTAAGCCCTAACTTTGTCATCGACTTGCGCATGTAGCAACTGTATAAACATTTTGAATCTACCTACTCTTGAAGGAGTGTCTGTTAACGTATTCACTGCCAGGGGGCGTGTCTAGTGCCTAGGAACAAACATGTATGAAGTTGTTCGCATATATGCGTTACTATTACTAGCTGTGAATGTGTTGAGAAGTTTCAGACTGGACACGCTGAATGCTGGAGATTTCCTTTACACGTGTGATACTAGATTTTTATTGGTTCTTACAGTATGATTATGGTTGTGTATTGGTGGCATGGTTGAAGTATTGGAATTGTAATATGCTTTTACGTCACCCTCAAACACATAGGCAAGACTTGAAACTTTAGACAAACCACGGGCGGTAATTCATAAAGCCCAAGATCGCATATTTATACAAACAACTGCTATCTGGAACATTTATGAATTCACCGTCCCAGGTATGTAATGTACCTACGATTACTTAACCACTCAATTGCTTCGAATTTTGAGTTGCACTCTATTTATATAATAAAACTAGACGTGCCCGCGGCTTCGCTCGCGTAAATGAAATATGTACTTCCTATTTGTAACACTTGAACATGTAATTTGTTTTTTTTTTATTATATATACTTAATGAAAAAAGGAAACTGTCATTGCAAGTTAAATAAAAGCTTTTTAAAAGGAAACTGCGTTTAGTCCTCATATTTGTATTTCCGAAATAAAATTAATTATAAGCAAAAGGGATTCAACACATTTTATATTTGTATACTTACATGGACTGGAGAGTAATACATACGTACATGTACAAATGTTACTCAAAGCAAATCTAAGCCTAGCAAAGCTTAACAAAAGTAAAAATAATAACCATTAATAGGCAGTGCCGCTTCAGTAACAGACAAATCCGTGGGAAAAGAATCCTCTGAAAATAGGGAACAATCTAGATCTTCTCGAGAAATAAGCAGTAAGGGTCAGAGTATAGCAAAGCTGGACCGATTTTAGGACTAATTTGTTTTTGTTGGTTTGGGCTTAAATTAGATTGAATCTAGTAGATTACGCTAAAATAAGCATATTTTATTCTTTCAACTTTTTCTCTCAGATCGATATTTACCGAGATATTGGGGTTCAAATGCATAAACATATTTTGATGTAGGTACGTAATAATAGCTAGTAGACTATTTATGAGGGTCATGTAAGCAAGCATTTTGACGCTCCGCTCGCTACGCTCGCTCCGCTATACATGGTCACAAAACAAACCTAACCTAACCTACAGTTTTCGGTTTTCAACCCATGTACCATATTTTCAGACAGCATTTTTACCTTAAAAACCCCAATATCTCGGTAAATATTGATCTGAGAGAAAAAGTTTACATTACAAAACATGCTTATTATAGGATGTTTTAAAGGATACTTTAATAAAAATGAGGTGTTATATTGACATAAATTTCACGACACCGAAATTTTTCTAAGTCCCAAAACTGGCCCACCTTTCCTATACCGCAACCCCTGAGGTCTTACTAACCCAACATTATCGCATCGCATTCTACGCACCGAGATGCAGAACAATGAGTACATTGCCTTGCAAGGATATTTTTCTTGTGTTTATAATAATACATAATCTGTTAAATTCAAATTTAACAAAAATTAAACATGCCATCGCCATTCCTCCATCTCCCGAAACCGTGGTGGTCAATCTGAATAAAACCGTGATGGTCGATCAATCAAAATACAAATTAATAACATAATCACTTAATACTTTCAATTCTCGGCATTTTCATAACACTTTTTGCTTATTGCACAGAAAATTCGCTGACAATGACAAATTGACAATGCCGATGACATTTAGTTTGACAGAGAAAACAACATACGTCAAGCAAAGTGCGTAGTCATTACATGATTTCGAGTAAAAAACTTCGATATAACGGCGTACCAACATGACGCCAAAATTTTTGGCTACTTAAACTTAAGTCATATAGCGAAAAGAAACTTTAGGCTACTTGAACCTGAGCCATAAGAGCGAGAAGAACCGAGTATCGCCGGAAATGGTCGACGGTCGCGAAATGAAGAATTTTATGAAGATTTCTTTAGCCGATTGTGAAGGTAATACGTAGTGAAAACGGTTTTTTTTACGCTCTTATTCCATTCTCATATTTAGACATTAGATTTGAATAGTTTTTTCTGCGGTAACGTGCATCGTATTGGAGAAACGTGATCTAAAATAACGTCGAGTTTTGTAAGGCGCCATCTCGCTTCCTCCCTAGTGCGTTATCCCGTTCTGGCATTTTCAATTTTATTATATAGATAAGAGCGGTGACAGGTAGCCGTAGCTACCAAAAACAATTGAGTGGCTAGGTACTAAATTTCTAATATGCTTCTACCGATCGCCGGATTTTAAAATAAATTGGTCGGTTTTAAGCTGCACTATGTGGATGGTCCATTAAATAATATAAAGTTTACCATAAATATTACGTTACGTTGCTATTGAGAAGAAGCAACTTCTTACATGTAATATTTATGTTATGAAAGAAGATTTTTTCATTTAATGGTTTTCATTGCAGAATAAGTAGTCTCCTTTGTTTGTTTGTTTGTTTGCATAGTTTCTAAAAGCACCCATGTGTAAGGGTAATAAAGAACAAAATACATTTAAGTTGTATTAAAGCATCTGTAGATAAGGCCTCAGCTAGATCCAGTTCTTTCATTAGGCAGGAGCGACGTAACGCGATTAGGAGACAAACTGCGGCTTGGGGAGACATATCGCAGCGTTAGGACGGTCTGCCGATATCGCGCGGGACCGCCGATGCCGAGGAACGATACTACAGTGATAATAGGTGAGCATTGTGTATCGCGCAGGAGACAAACTGCGACTTGAAGCCGCATTGAAATATTGCAGCGTTAGGACGGTCTGCCGCTGGATCGCCAAGCCAAGGAACATTGCCTACTACAGCAAAAATAGGTTAGTATTGTGTATTGTCTATAGCGCCCTATTAGGTGACAAACTGCGGCTTGAAGAGACATATCGCAGCGTTAGGACGGTCTGCCGATATCGCAGCGGGACCGCCGTGCCGAGGAACGATCCTACAGCGATAATAGGTGAGTGCTGTGTATAGAACGGGATTAGGAGACAAACGGCAGACGAGAGGATTGTTGTGGCATTAGATCGATCTGTAGATGACGACGTTTGGTCACTAGGTACGGTTGAAGTGATATAAAAGTCAAAACAAGTGAAACTCGTCATTCTCAACTGTTGAAGGTCAAAAACAATTTGATCGTCGAGGCAGTGAGTTAAAAATGCCTTCTTGATAATTACTTGCACACGCCCATAGTACCTATCTATTTCATGGTAGGCAGAAGAAAGTATCACTAGCAGTGCCGAGATGTCGAGAATTAATAGATCGTAATTATATCGTTACTTACATGAAGCCGCCAACCGCCGCCGTCGACCGCGATGGATGCGAGTCTCGGCGGTCCCAGATATGCGCACTTACGAATGGTGGGATTACCTTTGTTTATTTTGGACTTTTGTGCACTCTAAAGTACTCTCTAACCGCAATTTCTCTCTGTCACGGCGTTAGACAGAAATGGCTGTTTCTAGTTTGAGGAATATACCTAAGCACGAATTTGAATCTTTGAACTTTACGATATGTAAGTAGATAAGAGTATTTAAATGTGACTTTATTCTCCAATTATATGTCGCCCATGTTTCCTGCCGCTTACTGGACAATAATGTTCGTCATTATCACTATAATTTATTAAGGTATTAAATCTCACGGTATGAAGTCCACCTTTTTTACGATTCTCGTTTGGGCCGATCGAATGCCATCAGGCCCTCGTACCCAACCATTAGCAAAGAACACTTGCGCAGGAGTGCAAATGCATCCTGTAAATGCGCCGGATGCGGTGCGGCCCGAGTCACAAGCGGCCGCGGGATGTTTTTTATTTGCTTTTATTTTGGAGAACTAACAGCCTTTGCCGATGACGTCATTCTTAATGTGTGTCTGTGTGGAACTCTTCTTAACAGAGTGTCTCGTTTTAATAACTTACGGCACTGGATTATGGAGAACGTCCAGGACGATGCTGATATGGAAAGGGAACGCAGGCCATCGGCAGTAAGAGTCAATATGTTGTTAAGTAGTTAAGTACACAGGTTTGAACATAACTCTTTAAAGCTTTCTACCAAACGTTCTATAAAACCGTTATAAACGTTGCAGCCTGTGGATAAAATTCTACCAAAAAAACGCCCAGTCAGTGCCCTGCGCGTCCAATATTTAACAGCTTCAGAATGCTGGACATTTCTGCAGTGCTTCAGGAATTTTCGCATAGTAGCAAACTTATAGTTTTAGTGCGATTATTCGCAAGCGCACTGCCTCCCTGATGCACGGTGTGCATGACGGTCCTTACAGCCTTCTTCAATCGATTGGCTCGATTTAGTTTTCGCTTACTGGAAACACTGTAACTCGTTGCCCAATGCACATGGGATCTCGAGGTAATGTTTATAATATTTTTTGATTTGTAAGCTTTTTACCATTTAATTCCTTAATTTCATTTAATAATTACTCTAAAATTATATTGAAATAATTAATATAATATTAACCGACTTTTTAATCCGAGAATAACCTTTACTCTCGGATAGTTTTATTTTTATTTTTATTTATTGATACAGTTATGTCAAAACCCCAAATTAGTCAGTTGAACATTACTATTCTTGGAATAACAGTTTGATTGAATGGAGCCTTAGGTGGTAGTTTCTGTTATTCCGCGTGTCTTTGAATGTGTGGTTAGAAGTAAGAGTAAGAATTTTATCTTCAGTCGATTGGCATATTAAATTTATTGTGTACAATGTAATTGTGTTACCTCAATGAGGTTAACTTGTAAGAAAATAAACGAACTATAAATAAACCCGCTGGCACCTATGCCGTGGCCACGTTAAGAGCTCTCGACCGGTCCTCGACGCTCGACGCGGCTCTACGCCATGCCAATACCCGCTTCGGCCGTTTGCACGCATTCTAAATGCCCGAACAATAACTGCAGATCCACTCGATTGAGGCAGTTTACTCCGCCCATCCTTATCAATTTTTTTTTTTTGCTTTTTACATTTTCCATTTCATTTTCTAATCGTGACAAATGTTAGGTGACAGCGACATGTCTGCCACGCATACTTTCCTACTTCAGTCACGTAATGCTTGAAAAGCTGGTCATTGTTGGCAACATCCAGGGCAGGAGAACACGTGGAAGGTTACCAACACGATGATATAACCAAGTGAAAGAGACTACCTCCTCATCAAAATTCTACCAGGTGGTGATGGCTACTTCGGACCGGAATCTATATATATCCTTAAAAGATAGACATATGTCATCTCGGACTTTTTTGTAGACCAATAAAAGAGAAACAATGTGTTTTCGAGTTGTGTCGTGAAAAAGAATTACGTCCTCTCGAACGTAGAAATTGATTTAGCTTAATTTCACATCCAATTGAATCTTTTGTTTTGAAATTAATTTCTCTCAAATTTTGCATACTTAATGAGTTAATCACGTGGCGCAAATTGTCTGAGTGTTTGTCGATAATGAAAACAATGAGTCACGTGGTGGAAGTTACTTTAATTACTTCAGATGTTATGGAGTAATCGTTATGTTTCTCAGAAGTTGTTCAATCAGCTACTTTTCCGACGGTTGTAATTTCGCTTATGTAGAATTACCCGAATTTGTTTGTTTGTGATTGACAACATTAAATTTTTTTATCAGGCCTTTTTCCGATATTAATCAAATAAAGGATAAAAATAAATTATAACATTTTTACATTTTCGAAAATATCCCAATGTAATAATTAAAAAATCCATTTGAAAAGTTTTGATTCTAAAAGAGCGTAGGCGACAGGTCAAAGCGCAGAAAATCTTACAGTCGGACTATTACTAAAGCGGATTTAGTAATTGTGCATTTTGCATTTTACCAATCCACAAACCATCCTAGACAACATATCAAAAATTCAAAACTACCGGACCGTTTGTAAGGTCACCCATAGTACTTTAGTCTCTATTCACCGTACTAGACGTATTGTATACGTAGACGGCTGGACCGATTACAATAGTTTTTGGTACTATGGGCTGCAGAATTGCATGGCCCATTTATGAATGAAATCATTCATAAATGGGTCATGCAATTCTGTAGCTCAATGTACAAATCCCCAAATTAACCTCGGATCTTGGATGAAGTACCTATGGATCCGGCATATGCGTATACCCGAAAGGGACAGCAGCAAAGTACATGACTAGCACAGGGTTACCAGGTTCCAAATAATTCTCCCGTTTTTCCAGTGCTAGTTGTTAGCGGTGTGAATTAGTTTTAAATGTATTATTATATTGTATGGGACAAATTATAAAAGAAATACAATAAAACTTTACAAAAAAAAAATTGTCAAAATGTAATGGTAAAATATATTTATTTACCTACATAAATATAATTACAATTTCGAGAGAGCAGCTAGATAGCCCATAGGAGGCATGAGGCAAGATGTTTACTGTCCTTTAAACAAAATTGTCGTGAACATATACAAGCATTTTTGGTTGGATCCCATTCGATCGTCCTGTTGCACGTATCCAACATAAAGCAGGATCATGTTTTGGAAATCTAAAACAAAAAAATATATTTGTAAAACTCCATGTGTTAAGGGTAATTTACCAATTCTTATACTGGTATCCCTTGAAATCGACTAAAGCAGACATTATAAAGCTGTAAAAAAACGCAGCGTCAAGTAAGGTGATGACAAAGATTAAAGACTACTGACACTGACAAAACGTAAAGACTATTAAATTTGTAGGGGTAATACCTAAAAATAAGATATTACAAAATAAGATTTTAAGCAGATTTCTGATTTTTTGATATGATTTTGCTGTGCTATATTTATCGTATAAATAATTATTAAATATATATTTGCAGAAATCAAGCAAAAGCAAAGTCGAAACATCGCACTGTCGCAGTGTCGCTTTTACGTATTATGGAGCAACGCACCATTGTTTTACAAATCTATAGCTAATAGCACTCAATATTATTCATATATAAACTATCGAAATGTAAATTATCCACAATATTCGTTTTATTATTCGTTTTATAGTAGGCTACAACGCACATTTGAATTGCCCGGCAGTGTTTAGCGGAGCTCTGTCAATTTGACAATCATCCGCTAAACAAAAAAAAAGCGGAACTCTGATAAGGACAAAAAATCTTGTCTATGTCTCTGTCGCTCTTAATGGTTTCTGTAAATAGTTGTCCCGTTCCCTCCTGGTATTATTATTCGCTTGTCATGTCCAGAGGTTACTTAAGGATGGATTAAAGTTTGGTCGAATCCCGCCTAACCCTTATTCTTCCGCACGGCCTAAGCTGACGATGAATGCTGGTGCCGACAGCTTAACCACGTTCTTCATAAGACCATTGAAGATCAGTCTAGTATACGTACCTATAATATATCACCAATTTTCATTGTTAGTCCTAGATTGGGATTAGGTCGATTTGTGTAAGACTGTTCTATGGTATCTTTTTATTAGGCCTCTAGACACGCGGCAGCGTGTCCAGCCAAGTTCACCCCAGGAACTGGCGAGCAGCAGCCGTTACACGAACCGTTTGAAGTCACTTTTGACCCCTCAATAACTCCAAATCTATTTGACATAAAAAAATGAAATTTAGCGTATGTATTAAAATCCTTAAAACACCTAGAACCCCAAATTTCATAAATATATAAGTGAAATAGTTATTGAGATATTAAAATCCAAAAAACGGATTTTTTATTACTGATTGACAAACTGACTGACTGACTAGTAATCAAAAACCTAACTCACTTTCAGGTGACCTTGAAAGGTGAAATTTGGCATTCTGCTTTGTAATTGTGTGTGTACACATATAAAAATGGAATACAGTGTTTTTTTATTCTTATCATGAATTATTTATGCTTGTTGTCTCAGAACTCCGTCATTTATTAACCGGTTTGGAAAATTCTTTCTTTGTTTGAAAGATGCACTAGAATAGCACACACACACAAGAATACCTAACTGACACTTACTAACCGATTTGGAAAATCCCTTGTTTGTTTAAAAAAATTACTAGAATAGCACCACACAAGTAACTAACAAATAATAATTAAGTAATTTACACATCATAATAATTTTTGTACAAAAAGTAATGGTATCCCATTAGAAGCATAAATGTTAAATGAGAGCCAAGTTCAATTTCGCGTGCAACGCTGATGACTTCGTCGACAAACGAATTGAGATGCATTTATTTTACTTGGGGTGCAATTTAATATCAAGATTTGACTTGGCTAGTTTTCACCAACAAACCAAATTTTATAAAAGTAACATAGTATTATTTTATTATCAAACTAACAGTACAAGTAACGGGACGTACCCTAACTTGCGTACTTACTTTAACGAAAATAGGTTAAGGATTAGACAAATATAATATAAACTCGTATGTGAATACTCTATAGGTATCTTTTGACGACGCGGTTGGCGCAGTGGTTAAGCAACTGTCTACTGAGCCGACGGTCCCGGGTTCGAATCCCGGCAAGGGCAAATATTTGTGTGATGGACATGAATATTTGTGCCTGGGTCATGGATGTTCTATGTATTTAAGTATTTTATTTATCTATATAAGTATGTATATCGTCGCCTAGTACCCATAACACAAGCCTTCTTGAGCTTAATTTTGGACTAGTTTGATTTGTGTGAGGTTGTCTGATATTTATTTATTTTATTTTATTTATTTATCTCAATTCTTTTGACGGCAACGTCGACAGCGTTGCACGCGATATTGAACTTGGCTCTCTCGTTTAACATTTATGTTTTTGATGGGATGTAACTTACAGCGAGTGTCAGGCATACCCAAAAACCCAAAAGCCAAATAACCATAAAACCAAAGCTGCTTATAAACTCATAAAACCTATCGGGCGTGCGAAAATTAAATTTCCCTAATTCCCCCACGGCATATATCTTCCGCGCCGGTGTTGCCAACTTTAAAATTCTCTTGGTGCTAAAATTACCAACTGACGACATTTAATTTTTTTAACCAGGCTTTATATCGATTTTGTCATTTTTACGTTTTAGAAAATATCCCAATTTGTGATTGAAATATTCATTTACAAAGTACAATAAATTCATGACTTAATAATTAACAACTCAATTAAAACTAAATTATAAAAATAACAAGGTTCAAAAAACACCGCTCCCTTACAAAGTTCCTCATTCTAAAAGAAGGTAGGCGACCAGTAATGGGTCACAGCGCAGAAAATCATAATAGGTAGTCGGACTACCAAGGCGTATTTAGTATATGTATAAATAAAATTGTGCCACTGTTTTTTTGTTTGTGTTACTGTCAAATTTTCCGCGAGGTGACATCATGTAGAAGGTCGATTTCTAGATGACGCTCGCTGTTTTCACATTTTTTTATATTTTAAAATCTAGTCGGTATAATCAAATAAAAATAACAGTTTTGGGTCCTGTCATAATAAATTAATAAAATTAGGTTAAACTGACCTCTATGATTTTTTTAGTGTTGTCAGTTTCGATCCTTATGTGGCAACTTAAATTTTGTACCTAGTGAAAAAAACACTTATAGCACTTATAGCTAGGTACCAAAATAGTTAAACTCTACCAGCTATTTTGCGCGCCGATTGTAGCGAAGCGGAAAACACACAATACTCGATCTGTAGTTCCAATAAAAATTATAAAATGTTCATATAAAATACCTTAAAGAGGCAGAGGTAAACAACAGTTGCAAGTTGTAAGAAACGGAACGATTAGCCCCACTGGATGAGAGGAGTTGTCCTTACAATGATATTCTACACAAAAGTATTGTAATAGTATAAAATAATATTACAATTTCTGGACTACAGTATAAACATACTTGAAATTTCAGTACATTTGTATTGAAATTTTCAATCGGTCGAAATTGTGCTAAATTCCGGCATAACATTGGAAAGTTGGCAACTCGGCCTCCCCTTGCTCGTATTTCACGGCGCGATGGAAGCCGTAAATCCCCGGCGCACCCAATATCGCGATAAAAATATTTTGCCACTTGTTAGGACCGTGGTGACGGATCGCGCACTGGTGTCTATTTGGGACAATTGTTAGTGACGTCACTGGAACGCAGCGGTCACTTTTGATTAACGTTTCCGCTGAACTGCGTTACCAAAAGAAAAACCCTTAGGTACTATATGTCAGAATAAAAGAAGAAGAACAGGGTAGAACCAGGCGTGTAAACCGTCTAGCGAATTTAGATGACGTCTAACGGATTTCAGCTTAAACTTAATTAATGGTATTGGTCTTAAACTTAAATAATAGGGTTGTCGCTTAATCAGCTCTGAGAAAATTTGTAAGCGAGACCTGCGCGCCGTTTGAGTAAGAAGGAGGAATGCCTTGATCACACGTACCGAGTAAACGGGCGAGACAGTGCTCTGTCTCGCCAGTTTGTCTTGTGTGTGACAGAGAGCACTGTCTCGCCCACTGTCTCGGTACGTGTGATCAAGGCATAAGAAGCGTCAGCCGCGTCGTAGCCGCTTACATAGGCAACTCCGAAACTCAGGGTTTGGTTCAGAACAACGGGACTGCGAAATGGGGGGAGAGAGAGAAATCTGAAAGTAAACGAAACGAGATATAATTTAAAACACAATAATCAACACAAATTAACACTTAAATAAAAACTTCATGTTCATGTCTTATGTAATACCATGTTTGTTTAATTATCCGCTAGATGTCGGTGTACCGTATGTCATTTCCGCTGCATCGCGGTATAGAGATTTTCTTACTGCTTGTATATATAGTCTGAGAAACAAAATTAAATTGTCAGTCGTCTAGCATACGTTGTTTCATTTAGAACACGGTGCGAGTAGGCTTTTAGGGACGCGTGTCCATGTTCCTCCGAGCCGGATGAGGCTCAGAAGACTGGCGACGGCATCCACTGCGGGCACCAGAACGGTGGCGTGTTGCTGCTGGTGGTGACGCTCTCAGCGCGGTGACGCTGGAGCTACCTGGAGGAGAGGAGGTACCGCGGAGGAGGCGAAGGAGCTGAGCTGCTGCAGGACGGCATCAGGCGGACGGGTATACAAGTGTCATAATTATGTAAAATGGATAATCTGTGAGTACTTTGACGTTTCATAATAGGGTTGTGCCAAATATTGAGAATTGTTAGGGTTGTGCAAAATTGAAGAATATTTGGGACTTAGAAAAAATTCGGATAGTTTGGACTTAAAAAATTTTGAAGAATTTTAGGACTTAGAATAATTTACTGAAAAGTGGTTAGACGGGGAATCCATGCCGGATTTTCCCCAGTTGTCAAACACTTAGAAAATTTTCGCAAAAAAAAACTTGTAATTTTTTTCGAAATTTCTTCAACTTAGAAAAATGGAGGCATACGCAAAATGTCAAGATGACATAAAGTCAAACATAAATAGAGCTAGAGTTAACTATAAAAAGTCGCCGAAAGATCGTATTACTCAGGCTTATGTGGAAACTAGACTAGAGACTTTGGAACATAATTGGACATTATTTACGGAGACGCACAGGAACATTCTTGTCGAAATAGAGCGCGCAGATTTTGAGGATTCCGCGTATCACAAAGACGATTTATACGGGCAGACCGAAGAACTGTATGTTGAATACAAGTCTGAACTGAAGACTGTTCTGTCGACATTTCAAAATAAGGCAGAGCCTGCGAAGTGTTCACATGAGCCAGTTGTCAACGTCACTCAGATGGGAGATCCCTGTTGCAGTGTCAGATTGAGCGACGTGTCAATTCCAAAGTTTTCCGGGAAGTATGAAGAATGGACGAGCTTTCACGATTTGTTTGTCTCTCTGATCCATAAGAACGTGCGTCTTGACTATGTTACTAAGTTGCGTCATCTCAAATCCCATTTACTGGGAGAAGCGGAACAACTCCTAAGACACATCCCGATTACTAATGATAATTATGAAATTTGTTGGGGAATGCTTGAGCGTAGGTATAACAATAAGAAGTATTTAGCAAATTGTATTCTGAAGAGGTTATTCAATCAAAAGTCAATGTCAGTGGAAGCCTCTCATGCAATTAAGAATTTGCTAGATACTACTTCAGAATGTTTGTCAGCGTTAGTCAACCTGGGTATCAACACAAGTTCGTGGGATGTTATGATCATTTTTATAATCTCTTCTAAGCTGGACTCTGAATCTAAGAAGCAGTGGGAGTTAAAGGCGTGTGAGATTAACGATGAGCTTCCCAAGTTCGTACAGTTCCAAACCTTTTTGGAAAATAGATTCAGAGCTCTTGAATTCATTGAGCCCAAATTGCAAACCAAACCTCAGCATCCAACTAGTCCAATGAAATCGTTTCACATTGCTACGCCTTCAACTTGTCACTGCTGTAATGAGAGTCATAGATTAAGTAGTTGTAAGAAGTTTGTCTCTTATGATATAGATACTCGTCGTAGCCTTGTCCATACCAGCAGACTGTGCTATAATTGTTTGTGTTCAAACCATTCAGCCTTTTCGTGTCGTCAGCTTTCTAGATGCCATATATGCAGAAAAAAGCACCATACCTTATTGCATCCCGAAAATGCTATAGTATCAACCGATACCAGTGAAGTCGAGAATTACTCGGTTGATAAAAATGTTGTCGCTCATGCTTCAACATCTAAGGCACTAGACATGACCAACTCAAAAGTGGTTGGCTGTTTGTCAAAAACAAGCAGTCAAGTACTTCTGGCCACAGCATTGGTAAAAGCTGTGTCGCCGACTGGGAATGTTGTGATTTTACGGTGTTTGCTCGATCAGGGATCGCAAAGTTGTTTAATAACTAAGTCCGCTGTTCAGTTATTAGGTCTGAAGAAGAGGCCTAATAAAATTAGTATTTCAGGGTTAGGAGGTGACGGGAGTGCTACTCTAGCTTCCCAATCGTTGGTGTCTGTCAGTTTACATTCACTTCACGATCCTGAATTTAAGGTAGAGATTGGGGCTCACGTTTTAAACAAACTTACAACTTTTCTTCCAGAGAAGAAAGTTGTAATTCAGTGGTCAGAGTTTGCTAACTTACAGTTAGCAGATCCCGAATTCGACACACCTAATAAAGTTGATATGCTCCTAGGAGCTGATGTTTATGCGCAAATATTATGCAAGGGATTTATTAAGGGTCCTTCAGGTTCTCCAATTGCTCAACAGACCAAGCTTGGATGGATTTTGAGTGGTCGTGTTGACACAAGTGAAGCTCCAATGAATGTGAATCGCCATAGTACGGTTGTTAGTTTGCATGCATCAGTTGACGAAAACAACCTGCTCATAAAGTTTTGGGAGATGGAATTGAAAACCAATGGGATGAATTCCATCAAATATCTTACAATAGAAGAGCAGTTGTGCGAAGACACTTTTGGCCAGACTACAAATGGAGTTGATTCTGGTGTTGTCAAATTGCCTTTTCATGATGATCTGCAATGCAAATACGGCAATTCAAAAAATATTGCAGTAAAACTGTTTCTTTCGTCGGAAAAGAAGTTGGCGAATAATGTTCTCAAGAATCAATACTCTGCTGTCATAAACGAGTATATGGACTTGGGTCACACCAAAGTTTTTCTCAAGGACAAACGTGACGATAAAGACGTGGAGTATCTGGCCCATCAGAGGAGAACGACCAAAGAAAGTGTTGTTTTTGACACTTCTTGTCAGGGAACCAATGGAGTATCCTTGAATAATGATATGTTAACTGAACCGAGGTTACAGCTGGTTGTAAAACATATCATTATGCGGTGGCGTGAGTATCCCCTAAGCATAATCTCAAACATTGTCAAGGAGCATCGACAGACCAAAGTGGTAGGTGCAGTGACCTTTGGAACTGCATCGGATCAAAACTTAGCTGTTCGAACACTTCAAGAAGTTGCGCATGGAGATGTTAATAATTTCCCTATAGCTTCGGAGAGGGTATTGAATGATTTTTACGTTGATGATCACATGACCGGCTGTCAGTCAGTATTGGAAGCAATACAGGTGTGTCGTGAGATTAATGAGTTACTCAAACGAAGTTGTTTTGAGTTACAGAAGTGGTTCAGTAGTAGTGTTGAGCTCCTATGTGAGATTCAAGGAGATAAGCAGACTGATCTAGGTAGTCTGCAGTTGAAGGAAGATGACGTCATGAAGTCTTTAGGAATCACTTGGAAAGGGAAGAATGATGCTTTCAAGTATTCTATTCAGCTTCATCCAGCAAGTGTTCCTATAATTAAGTCAAAGGAAATGTCTGACATGTCTAGTCCTTTCGAAACTTTTGGTATACTACTACGGATTTGGGTGTCAGATTGTCAGTGGGATCATGATATTCTGCTTGATTTGTTAAGGTTCCGTTTGAAATTTCGTGCATGGCTGAGCAGTCATCCCGTTAGGTGGAAGACCTTTGTAGTATAGAGTCTGGGAGATACTGCAATAGATGTTGGTCAATAGTTACACGTATCGTCGCTCAGTAGACTACACATTCAGAGGTTTTAAAATAAGGTGATTGTGCTGAATGCATGTTGTGGAATGAGGGACCAGTTTGGTTACTAAATATAAACCTTAGATACAGTCCACAGAAAATCGAAGAAACCAAACCACCATGCCATTTGACCACTAACCTAACTGAATGAGATGAGGTTTGTGGGAGATTATCTTCGTTAAGCAGAACAATGCGTGTGCTATCCTATTGCAGAAGGTTTGTGCGAGCTACTGACCCATTAAATACATTCAGTACGTGGTAGACTAGGCCCCAATCAAGTACAGCAAATCCAAGCCTCAAAAGTTACTGGAATATACGTATTCAGTTCACTGTAATTGTTAGTTTTTCTTTATTTAGGCCTTTTGTTGATAATGGTAAGTTAGACAAGGAGGATTACTACATAATGCATTTGTATTCGTATTGTTGACTATTAGAGTCGTTATGAAGTAGGTACTGACATTTTTGTTATGAAAATACCAAATTATCTTAAGCATCCATAAGCGATGGCAGATGACATTACGAATGCTTCAAGATTTCTGACGACGCCAGGCTTACGGAATATTTGACTCAATTTTGGTTCCAACATAAGTGGACGAAGTCTATCCCTACGCCCAGAATTTGAGATATCGTCTAATTAAGGAAAATAAATTACCATCTTGCATTTGCTGTTTTATGGAATTATCAATTAGAAACATTCTGGTCTGGACATGGTTACCTACTTGTGTTGTTGTTGTTAGCTTGCGGTTCAACAAATTAACACTATGAAAAAATTTAAAAGCACTGTTTAACAATTATGTATTTTATCAGTGACTGATTAATGCGGTCAATAGATTTTTGTGTGTTGTTGTTGTTTTTAAATCGTATACTAATTGCTATAGTCATTGTCTTAAGATATCAGTGATATTACTTAGTATTCGATATGTTTATGTATTCGTTGTTATGTTTTCAATTAGTTTAGGTCATATTATTTAGGTACAAGTTATTAATATGACCGTAACAAGACACATCGGAGTGCACTATGTTTTTTGTAAATGCAATTAAAGCATTACGATGTATGTCTTATTGTTGGTTGTTCGAAGTTACATTGTTTTGTATATATGCAAGTTAAGTATTGCAGTTTGAAATGCTTAGTTTTGACTGATGGACATGCTGTCCATGGTGGGCGGTATGTTCATGTCTTATGTAATACCATGTTTGTTTAAGTATCCGCTAGATGTCGGTGTACCGTATGTCATTTCCGCTGCATCGCGGTATAGAGATTTTCTTACTGCTTGTATATATAGTCTGAGAAACAAAATTAAATTGTCATTCGTCTAGCATACGTTGTTTTATTTTGAACACGGTGCGAGTGCCTAGTGAGTAGGCTTTTTGGGACGCGTGTCCACTTCACTAATAAAGTCTCTGTCTAAATTTCACTAAAACCGCAAACCGATAATAATATAATATGTACCTAACAATACTAATTTCGTGAACCGGCCTAAGTAAAGCGTTTATTATTAATTATTTAGTCCATTACTTAATTTTGTGTTGGAAATATTTGTAAAGTACAGGTTGTTTAAGGATTATTAAATAAAATACAGTTTGAGTAATGCTATATGTCCTTAATTAATTATTTATTTAATTAATTAAATATATATTTAATTAATTATATGTCATATCATTAGTAAGTACAATCCAAATAAACTTTTAACGTTAACTTGTTATATTATAAAGTACGATTCTACAAAGTTTCAAATTAATCTAATCTTTCCTTAAATTTTGCGATCAAAATGTAAACAACGATGACTCATTTGTTTTCGTCATGCCATTGGAACTTTTACGAAGTCTTTTGTATTGATATAGACGGGCGCGTTATAGCCACGGACTACTCGTAACTATGTTTAATTTTACTCATAGGACGGGAACTCTCTTACAGTAAAATAATCGTAAACAAGGTTCTTCGCTTTATTGGGCTAAAGGTTTTTCTTAAGCTACGTTTATTTATTAATGTATTTATTTATTTATTATTTCCTTAAAAAACTAGTCGTCTTGCAGTGCTGTCTGCGATAAAAGCCTTTTTATTATTTTAATAAAGTAATAAGAAAAAGTAGTGTTAATGAAGAAAGGCCACCGAGCCTAGTTGGTTTGGATGGGCGAGGCGGCTCTATCGCGGGGAATCATTACGCAAGTGATTTCGATCAGCAAGAATACTTTGCACTTTTCGCTGTAATAAATAAATTTAATTTTGATGAGTGATTGATCAAGTAGGTAACATACTTCTAGACATAAGCCTCCTACATGGCACGCTCTAACAGAATTTCCGGGATTTTCCTCTATTAAAATCAGTGCTCACATATATTGCCTTAGAATCGAATTAGGGCACGTGAACTCTGCAGTCATTAGCCGTAAACGTAACTGATTCATGATACTTATGTAAAACGTCATCCTTTACAACTTTACACGACGAGTCAAAACAAATGGCTGCATTAACAAACCACAATACATTTGTATACAAAAGGATTCTTCTGTAGTACATTAAAGAGGCTGACAGGCCGCGAGTCATCTTCGCGGGAACATTCCCACGGACGAGTCAAAAACATTCCCGTTCCTACCATTAATCTTTTTTGCGGCACAAAGGAAATGGGAGCTCAAGGTGGTTTTGAACGTGGTTTGGAATATTTTCGGAGCGCAGTTTTGAACAAACTTTATTAGAGGTGTAGACTGATACTGAATTATACAACATACTACCATTATATAAACAATAAGAGCTCAATATGTCATAGAATAAAAAAGTACAAAAGTGTAAAGTATCATCATTCACTAAAATAAACATTTTAATTGTTTTTATGGAGCGTTTTCAGCACTCCGTAGGAATATCGAACTTTTAACAATAATTATTGACTTTTAGAAAACTATAAATGTATTCAGTCCAATAGACATTTGATCTCAATATTCTAAATACTTCGATTAGACATCTTCAAAAAAACTGACGAAGACAATTATATAATAACTACTAGAAGGTTCTCGCAACTTCGTACGCATATTTTTTATTTATATCGTAGCTGCTAATAATACTGTACCTATTGGTTAAAATTTATCCAGCCGTTTCGGCGTGATTAGAGGATAAAGGTACTTAATTATGCCCAACAGATACAAAAGACGATCCTAAATCATGACCCTCTCCATAGAAAACTAATTTCTAATACAAATGTAGAATTTTATAATAGTAGGAATTAGGTTCCTGCGATAAAGAACAGCTGGATCTTATCGTCAAACAATGATCGAGACACTCTTTGGGTTGAAGGTTCTTTCTTAGAAATAGAAATATAAATATATTTATTTGCCATAAATGTGGTACAAAAGTGGTGTTACACAATGGATTTCAGATCTACACATTTAGACTTTAAAAAGCCATGCAAATTATTACAAGACAGTCACTTAAATTACAAATTATGATTACTGGCGATTACGAAATTGATTACAATTATAAATTTAAAATTATATTAAAAAGTCAAGTTAATTAATTACCATTTAAAAATTCATTTAGATTGTAGTAACACTTTTCTACAAGAAAAGCATACAGCTTGTTTTTAAATTTATTGAGCGGCAGTTTTTTAAGGTCGTCAGGTAAACAGTTAAATATTTTGATGCACATTGCGTAACAACTTTTGCTTTTCATGACGGTATGCATCTTAGGGAGTACCAATCTATCTGGGTATCTATAGTGTTAAAGCGTGTTGTATCCCTTTTTGTCAAAAACATATCGGGGTGCTGTTTAACAAATATACACACTTCATAGATATAAATTGAGTGCACCGTCAGTAACCTCATTTCAATGAAATAATTTTTACATGAAGTTCTTCTAGATATGTTTAACATTGCTCGAATACATTGTTTCTGCGCTATAAATGTGCGGTTTACATGTGAAGAATTTCCCCATATCAAGCCTTAATAGTTGTATTATTAGTTTCAACCAAATGTCGTTTCCAGTATTACTAACTTCACCCCGAGGCCCCTTGGCGACTGCCTGAAGATAAATCGTGTCGGTTCCGGCTCGGCCCTCACATATAACTAGTTTTCATATCACCGTCCCAGCTACCACTTTACATAATATCCGACAAGGAAAACAATATAACACTTCAGACCGATGTAAAATCTAAAAACTGTGTTTCAACAGACTACCTTGTCCCAGAAATTTCTCGTCAAGAATCAAATGAAGTCAAACTAATTAATCTATGGGCTACAGTTGTAGAGTGCCTGAAATAAAAGGCCAATAAAAATAATATAATTTATTATAACATCAGCTTCGAGTTGTAATAATTGCATTGTCATTGACATTTTGCGTTCGTAAATTAGGGCATTATGCGTCTGATTGGTTTTTGTAAACTTAAAATTTTATCTCAATCGGAAATTTGGAAGTGGGTTGGAAGTTGGATTTTACTTGCCAAATTTAATCACAGACACACAGTCAGATATACCTACTGACTCCACTGGGACAGTTGCTCAAGTACATGTGTCAGTGTTGAGATTTGACTGATAAAAACAACACGATTTTGGCAAGTTGAAAAGCAGTAGAATTGGATGGCTTCTTTAGCGAGTCAAAAATTTTTTACAGAATTGGCAAATGGGATACCAAAAAGATCTTATTGTCGCCTCATCTAATTAGGCGATGTGTATATTATATTATATTACCTCACATTTAGTTAGTCGCGTTCCAGTCCAGGTGGAACTAAAAAAAGCTTGTAAAATTTACAGAGCGCGGTAATTTTAGACCTAAGTGCCCAGTCGAGTTTGACGACTAATCCGCGCAAAACTCACGACGCTACAGTGTTACGGCGTAGAGGCACAGTAGTAGAGGTGCTACGGAACTGCTACGAAATCTCATAGCATATCTAATTTATATAATACAGCGAAGCTAGAATCAGTTCTAGCCACCTGGGGTCATTGCACTCAAACATCTGGAGGGTATTTTAATTTGGCTTGCTTAAGACAATGGACGCGCTTGAGTTAGGAGGTCGTAAGCGACGTTGTTTTTCTAATATGTCGGTCTGTTTTGTGTGATCAATGCAGATTTGGTTATATTTTACTACTGTGGATTTGTTCTGGTATTGTTCTATTCTTAAACTAATTGATTTGATCAGTATAGCGGTAATTATGTGATGAAAGTTTGACTAATGATGACGAAATTTGTTTCTAATTTTGTTTTACGCAAACCTCGGCACCCTATTTTTTTAAACTCCAATGGCAAAAAGTTTTATATTGTTAAAGGTAGTTAATAGTTGCCCCATCGACTAAAAGAAACGACTAGCTATCGATTAACTTTGCGGAAACTGTGTCAAGAAAAGAGTTGCGCGAATCATGGACCAATAAATTCAAAAAGGTTGTTAATGACGGTACAAAGTAGCGTTCCTCCGACCTTCTGTTGCCGGCGCCACCTAGCGAAGTGTTTCATATATTCAGCTTGACTGTTAGGTCACTATTAGGCGTTATTTAGCCAAAATGCTAAAGATAGTCGAGAGTACATGAAACTTAATCAAAGTCATAATAGCCATAGCCATAGGTGTGTCCTTGTGTCATGTTTCTAAATTAAGCTTAGGCTGACACCTAAATATTTAAAAGCTAAACTTCGTCATTTGCATGTTGTAATAAATTCAAGGTACAACAATTCCTAGTGTTTGTTAAGTGAAATATGCCATTGTTTAGCCAATTCGGAGTCGCAGGTAGGCTCTAATTTTCAGTTAATACAACCGCGTTCTTGCAAGATCTCTATCAACTGACAAAGAACAAAGATAACGAGTAAAATAAAGTCTTGTAAAAAGACAGCCCTAAAAACGTAACAAATGACTTGAGGCTGCAGACAAACAAACACGACGCGTGTAAAATGGCTCGCAAACATGACGGAGCAGACTTGACGTAAAAAACGATGGAGCATACGCGAAGAGGGGACCGGGTTCTGTATTTACTATTTAGCTATTCCTTTTAACCCTTCGTATGCATCGTCCTGTATCCGTACTTATTCCTTTCGTGGGCCGATGCGGCTCGCTCTCCTGCACTGCACCCGTATGCCTTGTCCCGTATCCGTACTTATTCCTGTAGTATGCCAGACAGGCTTGCTTGTATCTATTGAATATTTTTTTTGTAATTTTCTTAGATTGTTTGTATGTTCCCACGTATTATATGTATCAGTCTCTACAACCTCGTCACACACAATTGACTGGTCGGATTTCAACTAGGTATTTTTCGTACACATGAAGCTGTTGCCTTATTAAAGTTAAGCAAATGAAAGGGTTATGATTATGATTTTTTTATCACAAACGTAGAACTTTCTTAGTTTGTACAATGTGTACGTAGATTAATTTTTTTATTGGAGATCATCTACATATTCCTTGGACTCTTGCACATCGAAGCGTTTTCCGCAAGGCCCTCGCATTCCTAATAAAAAACACGGAAAAACTCGTACACGGTTCGTTTGTAGGAATTTTCTCCGCACAATTTTTTTGCTTCCTTTTATATTTGACGAGTTTGTATTAAGCGCAAGATCTCGCAGGAGCGTGTTGTCATTTGATAAAACAGCTTAAGGAACGTCCGCTGTAAAGTAAGATAGGACGTTTAGTGTAAGCGGGGCCTTGGCAGCGGTAATCTTTAAGCAATTTGTCACGGGCGGCCGGAAAGTTCTTTACAACGTCTCTTGCGGGACGGTGCGTTTGCATGGGTTTAGTGCTTGTTCGAGTTTGGCTATTAATTATCATTAAAATAGGTAACTGCTCAATATAATCCTGGCCTGTAGAATAAAGTACATATAAATGTCTGGTCGTTACATTTCTTTTTGCTATCCTAAAATATCCACAATGTAGATTCTTCACACTCAAGCTATAAACATTATTTGTATTTGTATAAAAATTACTACGTTACAATTGCAGTATTTATTTAAAAATAGTTTGAAATTTATAAACACTATCTTAGGTAATTTTTATCTCTTCAATTAAGCTAGTCTTATAAGTACTGCTAAAGAGAACACTCTTTCGGCCAACCTTTTTCCCGAACAATATTGCTTGGATTTCTTTAAAACGAGAGTAAATGGGGCAATATCTAGATTACAAGTAGCAGACTCCATCGCCGCTTCATCTTTACTAACAGACTGAAGTCATTATCATTGGTCTTGAAACTCTTACCGCTACAGTGTTAGTCAAATGACTAACTCTAATACTCAGGCTGGCTCACTGGCTCTTCACTCAGATGTACAAGTGAGAGTTGTTTCAAAGTTTCTGTAGATTTAAGTTGTGGACGTGAAACCAATTTATTAACTTTTATATGACGAATTAGTCGTAGTTGTAGCATCTGTCATTCACACTCACATCTTGTAAAAACGTGACGGATGCTTTGTGACTATATTTATGGCGTGATAAAAGCAACCATCATAGACTCACTGACGAAGCCTGCGTTGCGGATCAGAATTTGTACATTTTCCTTTCGTGTGTCTTTTAAAATTATTAATATAATAATTATAGTTCACCATCGCCATTAGTGTTTTTGAAATTTGTCATCTCCTAGCTTAATTTTCTATCATACAAATGAAATAATTTAGTTAACTACGGAAATATCATTTTGCGGCATTCCACCAACTCGCACGGTCTAAACGTGTCACGGCAAGTAGACTTTTTATCGTTTACACTTGCGTTGAATTATGAATACGAAAGTTTTTCTTTAGGTATTTATTGTTTAGCCTCCCCCGCCTCGCCGAAATTAAATAGGATTAAAGAGCTTCGCAAGTTGGAGCTTTTTCCGCGGAGCTTTCCTGCGGCACCGAATAAGCTGTAATTGAATTTATTGAACGAAATCTAATTTATTTTTTTCCCGACCTGTAGGATTTCAGTTTGAGTGATGCGAGACGAGATTCTGTCGACTTTTAAATTGGGACTTTAGTAAATATGTGAATAAAAAATACCATTATATCTACCGAAAACAACCTACATCTCGTAAAATAATAAAGGTGTTTCCATTATTTTTGCTGCTCAGATCAAATGCGCAAACGATCACCTACCAATAAATAAACTCAACTCGTTTTCACTAAGGTCTTTCCAGGTCATGCCAGGTTTGAGTTCAGTGATCTTAATCGTGCTTTGGAATGAACTCAAAGAGTAGCGAACTGACAAGATATTTCTGACCATTCATCTTTCCAAACTTTCTGACTCCAATCTTGAAGTAGTTAAATTTTTACTTCCATAGGCAATTGCCAGCAGTTGATATATGGTCTAATTCATACGTGATCTACGAGAACCACCGTTTGGCTAATGGACCATACGTTTTCGTAGCTTGAGAACAATGTCGGTAACTTTGTTTTTTACATCAAGAAAAATAATGTAGGTATCTTAACTTCAACTATCCATTTTGTTTCAACATTTCTTACCATCTACAGCGCAATAAATGAAACGGCTATTACAACAATAAACCATCATCTAGCCTATCACATACAAATCGCTGACACCAATCCGAAGTACTCCACACCACCCGCAGTTCTATAATGGTCGTTAAATAGCCTGTTTATATAAGACTTCAGTAACCCTTAAACGACTCATATACGACCTCTATACCAAAGGTCAGACGATTTGTCACCTATTAATGCTTCCGCTGGGAATCAATTATCCAACCCTTGTTTATGGACCTTTGTGTTGTTGGTCTTGTCTGGCATGTTGGGTGCGAGTGAGAGGGAGCGAGGATTTGTGATTGTGCGAAAATATTTGGTGAATCGATTTGACTTCAACGTAGCTGTTCGAGATACAGACTGTTTTCTTAGTTTGGATAATTTTATATCTTTTGGATATGCTATCAGCATATTGGAATTTATCTGTACCTATTTATTTATATAGTTGAGGAAGGACGCTACGGCCACACAGAGTTACTCCCATGATTCGACTCCAGTCACAAAAAGAAACCTGAGAATGAGTTAAGGATCGCCCATGCAGATGCAAGCAACCCTGTAAGACAGTTTGTGGAGGCGCACTGGTGGACGTCGATAGTTTTGCGAAGAAGCAAGAACCAAAACAATCTGCAAAGTTCATAGATAAGGTCAATCCGATACATTTCTTTCATGCACGGGTGTATGAAAGATATATTTACCTTTTTTATGGGGGTTCACTGATGGATCGCAGCTATCACAAGTGCACAAAAACCAAAGGAATATCGAAAGTATTCCTAAGCCTACGTGACTTGCGACCGACGTGGCCCTACTCCTGGCTACGGGATCACTGGAATAAAATGCGCAACCCTCGACAGTCAAGCCAGTTAGTACCTAACACTGACTTAATTCATTCGTGTATATGCACAATTTCTAAAAACAGTAACTATACCAAGAATCTTTGTCAAAGATCATTCTGGTGACAGCAGAATTCCTTAACTATAATTATTTACTGTGATGAAGTGACAGTAAACCCTTTGATAAAAATAATTCTTGGACCTGTCTGTGCTCTGGAAAACGACAAAGTCTATCTATGAATGACTTTCTTTTAATTCATGTAAAACCAATGATATTATGATTGTTTGCTACGCGTTGACTGCAAAGGATTTACATGAAACTTTGCAGATCATATAGATCAGGATCAGGCCATGGATAATATTATAGAATACTAGTTTTCGGTAAAGCAAGTCGCAGGTAAGGATGAAATATACGTAGATCACAGGTCAGATCAGCCGCAGTGATTTCTCTGTTTTACATGCTCTGTGCTTCATCCTCTGATTTGAATAATTACTCTGCGCTGTTTTAAATTTCACTCAATGACGGACGGAAATGATTGGTGAAGCTCGTTTTGAGTTCATTTTCCGGGAAAAACGAGGATTGGCCGAGGCTAACTGGAAAGATTATACGACAAACGTGCAAATAACCATGGTGATAACAAAACAGTTAGTGTGGCACACTGCATAATCTCGTCTTCATTGTACGGAATTTGCCGATATTTGGGATTCCACCTGTATGTTGTTGATATACCACCGCACTGATTTGTACGAAACTCTTTGTGTCTACTTTTCTAAAAAGGATAATATTTATAATTATAACAGTGGAACCGAAATTAGGTAGGTAGAGATGTTTTTCTAGGTGAGTACGTACGCTTCATTGATAACTTCATTGATATTTTCTAGGTGAGTACGTACGCTTCATTGATATTTTGTTAGGGCAGATGAAGGTCCAATGCTTGCCTAATTCTACATAAAATAAAAATCACCCCACTACAGGTACGGGAGGTACCCAAAAAAAATTTTTTTTTACTTTTTTACCGTTTTGTCAGCATACATACACATATTCGTACCAAATTTCAGCTTTCTAGTACTAATGATCACGGAGCTAGGCCGCTGACGGACAGATAGACGGACGAATGGACATACGGACATGGCGAAACTATAAGGGTTCCTAGTTGACTACGGAACCCTAAAAAAGATCAATCCTTAATAGCTGGGGTGTTAGTGCGCGACACCTTGCACTTTTTGACTTTGCGCTGAAACTTGGCACAGTTGATCCTTAGGTGGCCTTGAGTGAATTCAGACCGGTAGACATCGAGAGCCACCGCGCGTTTAGTGTAAGTTCGACGCTGCCGCGCTTAAATTTAAGCAACAGTTCTCTAAAACTATACATAATATGGCATGTGATATATCATTTTCGGATAAATTAAGGATGAGAAATCTATTTTTTGGACAAAAATAATGCACTTTCTAACAAAAAATAATTAAAAGTAGAAAATACTGAAAAATGTAATTTGTGTTTTTTTATATAATGGCCAATTATTTAAAAGTATAACAGTAATCTCAAAACCAAAAAATATAGTCGTAAATCTAGACTTATGTAGTTTCTAAAAATATATATTTTATTATACATATATATTATACATTTATTGTATATATCTGTTGATCCAGTGGAGATAATAAATAATATTAAGCGTAAGTCAGGGCGATCTCAATGCATGATCGTCCGTGAAGTAGGGTTTAGGTACTGTGTTAAGCAACATTTCTCTAAAACTATACATAATAGGGCATGGGATTTATAACTTTCGGATAAATGAAGGATGAGGAATCTATTTTTTAACAAAAATAATGCACTTTCTAGCAAAAAAGATATTAAACAGTGTGAAAAACTGAAAAATTACATTTGTGTTTTTTACATAATTTCCAATCATTTTAAAAGTATAACAGAAATCTCAAAACAAAAAATATAAAATTATAGCTAAACTTATGCAGTTTCTAAAAATATATAGTTTATTATATATATATATATCTGTTGATACATGGGAGATAATAAATAATATTGAGTGTAGGTCACGGTAATCTCAATGCATAGTCATCCGTGAAGAAGGGTTTATGTAATGTTTTAAACACACAAAAAGTGCATATATTTTATTGTTTATGTCTCTAAGTATATTAAATGAAATTACGTAATGTAAATTAATTTATTGTTTATATTGCAGGATCAGAGTTCTGAAAATTTAAGCTGCCTTTTTTTGCAATTGTACCTGCCGCGGCACTGTTTTTTGCATTTGCACCTAACAATTTCCAGACATTACAAGAAAGAGCACGCAAGGATCAACTGTGCCAAGTTTCAGCGCATAGTCAAAAAGTGCAAGGTTCTGTGGCGACTGCCGGGGGATAGCTTCAGTGGAGGAATAAGTAGAGCATAGGTACTTCTTGTATGTTTATTGCCCAGAGGCCAGACGATAACTAACTACTACATTTTATTTCTTTGACGGATGTCACACGTCTTATTCTAAATATAAAACAACTTTACTTCTTAAATCAGTGGCCAGGCACCGATAATGAAGGTACGACCTTCACATTTCCCGCCGTCTCGGGGTGAATGAGGGACATTCATCTTACTACAGAGATACTAGACAGAACTACTCCTGCCTAACACATCATAAGTCCCTACCTATGCAGGGAAACCCATACATTCATACCCAGATGGTCTCTTGCTAAGAGATAACCAGGGTCAGGACATGAGCAGACACTAGCCTATGGCATGTTACGTAATCTGACATGTTGTCTGACACTGGCTTCGCCTTGACAAAAACCCTGCTAAAAAGGCAAGGCACCAACTTGACTATCCCAAGTGTCATTCGACTTAATAAACTAAAACATCGACCATTCGATACAATATCAAAAATGATAGATCTTAACAATTTAATCGCCTGGAGTAAAACCGGCCTAAATAAATTGTCTCGAATGTTCGCACCTTAACTGCCTGGAGTATGACATATGACACACGTCGCATGCCCCAAACAGTTGTACCGCGGTATATCACTGCCCTTATATTAGATGCTTGAAAACATTGTCTATGACACTCGCTTCAAACATCCATACAGGACTAACAAATAGTGATACCCATCTATCACTAGCTTTATATTAGAATCCTGGCACATATATATTAAATATGCCCCAGCATTCTGTACCAATCCTAAATAAAAACCTGGAATAAATATTTTTAATTTATTCCAAGTATTTGTACCAATAGAAATAAAACTGTTACCTTATAATTGATTTCACGACCATAGACAACGGCATAACACGTCATATTGACATGTCAAATGCCATGCCATTGTCAATTCGTGAGATCATTCATAAATAAAACACAAAAGTTATTCTTTATTAAAATTCCTACCTATTTCCAATTAATAATTAAAATTAATTATAATATATATTAATACATCATCATCATCATCATCATCATCATCAGCCCGGAGTCGTCCACTGCTGGACATAGGCCTTCCCCAGTTCGCGCCACCATACCCGGTCCTCAGCTTTCCGCATCCAACCGCTTCCCGCCACTCTTTTTAGGTCGTCGGTCCACCTGGCGGGAGGCCGTCCTACAGGGCGTGTCGTTCGTGGTCTCCACTCTAGAACTCGTCTGCCCCAATCGAATAATAATCGATTATAATCGTAATCGTTGGGGCAGACGATTAATACATCAATAAAATAAAAATCTTCAGTCTGCAGTCGGCCCGATGCAGGCTGCATGAAGTCCTTGGCCAAGACCTCATGACCCTGCCGCCTCTGGAGTCTGGAGGATGAATGCGCGAGGCATTCAATCACACCAGCAGCTGAAATCCCAAGGAACTGGGACAGCTATGGCCCTTGCAGTGTCGAATTACATGAAAAAGAAAATCATATTAGTATACACAAATTAAAATGCTGGAAATAAAGTATTATAAATAATTATTGGAGACCTGAGAAAGCAATAAATTAAAATTATATCAAGTAAAGGTATTGAAAGTGCAATAAATTCAAAATGCAATAAATTCAAAGTGCAATAAATTTATAGTGCAAGACATTAAAAATTGGACTTCCTATTGTAACATCTAAGTACAGTCTGCCTGGATTAAATATTGCTGAAAAATAATTGTGTTATTATTTACACCCTAGAAATATAGAACTGTTTTATATAAATTATAATTAACGATTAAAGAATCTCTTTAATCTGTTAACATGAATTATTACATTCTTGGCACGACCATTAGGAGTGAGTCTTTGCACCACATAATTCAATGAAGACAATCGGTGGATTATCTTATAAGGTCCTACAAATAATCTACAAAGTTTTAAACTTCTTCCAGTCAACCGTCTTGGTTTTATAATCATGACCAAATCATCAGGTTCATATTGAACTGATTTTGACTTCTTGTCATATTGTAGTTTTTGTGAACGCTGAGCCTTTTCAATATTTTTCATTGCTTTCTCTGATAAATCTTGTATGTAGTTTATTTTCTTCTTTATGAATTCTTAGCTTCAAATCTTGATTAAAATACGGCTCCCTTCCAAAAACTATATGATATGGCGCGACGCCTGTAGATGCTTGAACTGAAGTATTGTATGAGAAGACAATCCTTGGCAATGCTGAGGACCAGTCCTTCTGATCTTCTTGTATACATTTTGACATAGCTGTTGTCAATGTCTTGAAGAATCTTTCTATTAAGCCATTCGCCTGCGGATGGTATGCCGTCGTATGAAGAAGTCGAGCACCAAATTCTTCTACTGTATTTTGCACCAATTTTGAAGTGAAGACTGAACCTCGATCTGTGATGATTGATTCGATGCCCCCGAAGGTACAGAATATGTTCTCAACCAGAAACTGTGCGATAACCTCTGCTGTGACTTTAGGTACCGCTTTACATATGGCAAATTTGCTCATGTATTCTATAGCCCCAATGACATATCTATGTCCTTCCTTTGATTTGCAGAAAGGGCCAAGCACATCCATTGCTATTCGATGACCGAAGTTTTGAATCTTCACATTTTGCAGTGGCGCCCTCTGGTGTAAAATATTCTTTTCCTGGCACTTTGTACAAGATTTTATATAATTTTCTATTTTCTTTTCTGCATTTGGAATATAATAGCGATTCTTGAATTTTCTTAGAGTTTTAAATAAGCCAAAGTGTCCTCCACTCCATGTGTTATCATGTAATTCTGCCATACACTCTTTAAATAAATTTTCTGGTAAAACTGTGACACTTTTCAGCTGGTTATTAACCCATACTTTCTTGCATAAAATATTCCGTTTCATGTGATAACCCTTATATTGATTCATATTTGATAATCTTTCAAATATATTTTTGTATTCCTCATCAGCTTGTTGTTTCTGTAATAAATCAATTTTTTCAAAGCTATAGCGAATCCGTCAATAAATTTTCTGTAATACGAAAATAGACCTAATACTGATCTCAGTTCCTTTAAGTTGGATGGTGGCTTTGCATCTTGCATTGCCTTGACTTTCTCCATGTCGGGGCCAATTCCCTCCTTCGACACAGTATGTCCTAATACTGTTAAGCTTGTGAACCCAATTTTACACTTCGTCGGCTTCAAAGTTAAATTTGCCTTCTGAAATCTTCGCAAAACATTTTCCAAAGCTGTTAAAAACTCTTTATATGTCTTTGCATACACAATGATGTTGTCAACATATACCAAAACATTTTTGTATTTCATTTCCGCTTAAACTGTGTCCATTGCTCTCTGAAAATGAGCCATACTTGTTATCAATCCCATGGGTAATTTTTTAAATGAATATAGACCTGATTGACAAATGAAAGCTGTCTTTTCTTTGCCTTTTCCGAGACATAGTTGCCAATATCCTGAATTTAGATCCAGTTCAGCAAAGAAACGTGCGCCTTCTAGACACGTCAATAGTTCTTCGATGCGCGGTATTGGATATGCATCTGGTTTAATTTTTTTGTTTAAGCTTCTGAAATCTATACAAAACCTTGGTTTCCCATCTGCTTTCTCTACAATCACAACTGGTGATGCGTACGGGCTTTGACAACGTTCTATTACGTCATTCTTGAGCATTTCTTGAACTTGTTCTTCAATAATTTGCTTTTCCCATACAACGGCGTGCATTATCAAACCAGCTAAAACAAAATAATCAAGAAGCGAGAGCAAAAAACTCGATTTGGTTTATTAAATGCATAAATTGGGTTGCGAACATTATGCGCTTCCCATATTTTGCGTGCAGTAAACTATGTATACGTACCTAAGGGGCCATCCATAAATTACGTCACACGTTAAGGGGGAGGGAGGGGGTCGACGAAGTGTGACATTGTGTGACAAGGGGGTGGGAGGGGTCCTAAATTTCGTGACGTCACATTTCAAAATCTATTATAAGTGTTAAAACACGAACTTTAAACTATTACTTTACCAAAACCTCAAAAACATATACAACTATATCTGTGTAAATATAAGATACTAATTGTTTTGTCGACCACTCGCTCTACTATCATCGTTTTATGTGTTGTCAATTGTTTGATTTGATGTTAATTTTATAAAAAAAAAATATTTAAATGAAAATAAAACCGATTTCGGAACCGCTGTTTTCTTTCAATAATTTCTAATTGTAATTTTGCAAAATATGTGACGTCACACTAGGGAGGGGGGGAGTCTCCCAAATGTGACCAGCTGTGACAAGGACGGGGGGAGGGGCAAAAAATCATGAAATTCGTGTGACGTAATTTATGGATGACCCCTAAGTCACTATAGTAATTGTTAGTCATATATATTATATTCTAAAGCACTCCAGCGTCCAGCCCGTCCAGCACAACTAGGCTTCGCGTAGGTACCTACAACTACAATACAGCGAAGAAAGAGACAGGTAATATTTCTCACGCGAGAAAGAGTCGCATGTCACAGTTGTGCTAGAGTGCAATTTACTTATCGGTACCAAGTAAGTGAGTAAATTAAGAATACTTACCTAGTTACCTTTTCATATCAGAACACACTGATGATCATGACAATAAAACAATATTTACTTGGAGTGATAAAATCCGCCAGAATAAGTCCTATCATTGACACAACTTCTTATAATATAGTACCAAAGTGTCCCCCTGTCCCCCAACCATACCGATCTTCGAACCTAAATAAGCGACACCATCTTATAAAAGTAATAAAATAAAACCTCTTCTTGAAACGGAATCCGAACATAAATCATTAGGCATAAATAAGTAAACATTTGGAGGGGGGACGCCACCCCCTATTTCCGGTTATTTTGTGGAATACCTCCCTTTGAATATTTAACGAGAACGTAAAAACGAAATCTTAGATCGGGTGCGCATTTAGTGTCATAAAATAGCGAGTTGTCCATAACACAAGCTGCGGCAGCTGTAAGTTTGTCAGAATTGGTAGGTAGCAAGCACTTACCACACTATGTGTCAGTTCTCCTGATCTAAGAAAGCGTAAACCAGCAATCAGGAGATTCCTGTAATGTAACAAAAAAATAGATGAAAATCTCATGCCTTTTACAAGTGCCTCCCTGCGACCCTTGCATGTTACCAGCACACTTATTTTGTTAGTTATTATGTTGAAATTATAATATATATAAATATATATTTAAAACCTAGTTTGAAATTTTCATTGGTATAATTTTTGTTTCAAAAACTACTAAAAATTGACTAAATTCACGCAGAAAACTGTTTTTTTTTTAACTTATTTTCGACTGTACGCAATGAAAGGATAAAAATATAGCTATGTGACTATCTAGAACTCAGGGAAAAGTATTATTCACATCAAAAAATTTGTTGAAATTATCAATATATTTATCATAGATTATGAAAAAAATATTTTTTAAAGGAATCTTAAGCACTGAATATATTAAGTTTCTAACTTAGCATAACAATTTAGTCCGATCTCGGGCCTATTTTAAGGGCCAATTTCAGCTAGTTTTATTTTTTTTATAAAATAGTTATAAAAAGTAAAATACGTAATGAACAAAATAGTATATATTTTTTATTAAATTTATTATTATCTGTAAACTTCGGTATCCTGCCACAGTATTACCAGCCTATTTTCCCACGGGAAAAGTGCACGTGAATTTCCGGTTACGAGCAGTCGACACGATAAAGATACACGGATTCCATGTATTTTTATCCGTGTCACGGAAGATGGAAGTCGCTCGGGTTTCAATAGAGTTCGTCAGCGTAAAGTGTTTAGAGCGAGCCGGGTGATGTCTCGTTCGTGTTGTCGTGCTCATTGGTGACACTCCGTGTGTTAGAAACGAAATATACTTAATATTTTTTTATTGTTGCAGAAACACTAAATTGTCAACTGGTCTGTCCTGAATTCTGGATTTGTACTCATACTCATACTCATACTCACTTCTCCCACCACGTATTATATCACACACGCTTTCACACACACATAAAACAAAAACCGGCCAAGTGCGAGTCGGACTCGCGCACCGAGGGTTCCGTACAAACACTTTCCATCCCTAAGTGGTTAAGTTAAGTTTGCACCTGGTATGTATAGCGCCCCATATAAATTAGGTGCAAAGTTAGGTATTAAAAAAAAAAATTATGGTTTTCGTAATTATTCCTTTATCTATGCTATAAGACGTTGCTTCGTACCAAATTTCAAGATTCTGAGTTCACGGGAAGCACCCTGTAGGTTTTGATTCCCTTGCAAGTGTCGAAAATTTGCGGCATAAACGGCTGTATCTTTTGATTGCGTTGGCTTAGAAGTTTGATTTTTTCACAGCTTCAAGGGACAGTAGACCTGAGTAATTGATATAAATTTCAGCTTCATACCTCCACGCGTTCCTGAGAAAAAGGGTCTTGACAGACGGACGGACGGACAGACGGACAACAAAGTGATCCTATAAGGGTTCCGTTTTTTCCTTTTGAGGTACGGAACCCTAATAACGAAATACAATACAATACAAGTTTTCAAAGACAGTCCATGTGTTACAATACACTCCATGTGTTACAGCACACTGATACAATACACTACAAATTCTCAAATGCACAGGGATACAAATTATGAGAGATATACAGTAAAATAATAAACACATGATAATTATAAGAACCTAGAACTAATCGGCCTCGCTCGCGACGATGGTAAGAGGCTCGCGTTATGGAAGATGGGACGGCCCCTAGTTTGGGACGCGAGGTGTGCTGATACTCTGGCGTCCCATATCCGTGACATCGCAGTTAAGGCTGGCTCGGCTGGCAGTTCGGCCGAAATCCTCAAGTGGCGCAAAATTAGTGCAGCCTCTGAGCGTGCAGACGGCTATTCGGGGGAAATTTTCTATGTATAGTATATAGTTTATTAATAATCATAGTTTTTAATTTTAGTTTTCTTATTTTAAGGACTAGTCTTATTGCTCTATAATTGTATGTGTTATTTAATAAAAAACCTCCATTTAAACGGATAAAAAAAAGAGGTAAACAACAGGCTATATACTCGTACACAGACAGATAGTGTAAATAAGTTTACAAAAGGATATTTCAATCTAATGAGGGATATAATTATTCCTGCCTCACCAAATCATTTAAATTTATGTTATTTGTCATTGATTAAAATCAAAGATTTACAATAATTAAATAAATAATAATAAATATCAGACAACCTCACACAAATCGATCTAGTCCCAAATTAAGCTCAAGAAGGCTTGTGTTATGGGTACTAGACGACGATATATATACTTATATAGATAAATATATACTTAAATACATAGGAACAACCATGACCCAAGCACAAATATTCGAGTTCATCACACAAATATTTAATTAATGACACAATGACAGTTAATTAAGTCAACCCTCGTCCACCAGCACTCCACCAGCTGCATATCACTGCCACACGACCTTGGACTTCACTTAAACTTTAATTATCAACACAATTCACTTCATAATGTGAAAGTTTACATCTCGGCAATTCTGAAGTCAATTTTAACAAAACGTCGACAACATGAACCTAAAGTCAAAGCAACTGAGTAGAATTTCCCCAAAGAAAAGTGTCAGACATGTTATGATATGAACTATAAAACGGTGTACTTTGTTCCCTCGCAGTAAGGCTCATTTCGGGTTGATTTTTAAGCGGTTAATATATTAATAGAGATCCTAAGAGTTTCATAACGGTTCTGTCTGGTTCCCAAGTTGTTAATTATTTCCAGTTGGTGTATTCGGAATTTAGATATTAGAATTTGGATGTAGTTTGGAGTTAATCGCGTTGAGTTTATTTGTGGGTTTAATTTATTAGGCAAATGTCTATAGATTAGGGCTTGTTAGGTGTCGAAGGATGAATTGGTAATGAGACAATGCCGGTGAAGAAAACAAACATTATTTAGGACACAAATAATGACGTACTTCTTGTGATGACACAAAATATGGTATCATAGTGGCAAGGCAGAAAACAAAACAAGAAATATGCCAAACTAAAAAGGTATCTCGTTAAATATTCTGTGCGGTGGAATTAAGAATTGTTTTAGCCCCGAGGTCTCAAAAATTAATTCACATAAGTACTATCGTCTCGGGTTGTCTCACTAAAGGAACGTTTCTATTCTATTCTTAAAATAGAAGTGCTAAAGGATGTCATAGCCAGTCAAAATCACGTAGTAGTATTTAAATGTATAATTAAATTTTAAACTTATTTTCACTTCTCATGCTCTTAAAATGTTACTTTAGTCTCTGCATATCGGGACTAAAGCTCCTTATTAATCTCTAGGGACTAAAATAAAATTGTTTTAATTTACTTTGAAAAACCACTTAACAGCCAATCACGACTTTTGTGAATGGATGTTTATAGCCATTTTCAGTGATAGGTATACAAACTTTTTGGTGCGTGAAAATAACCTCAAAATTACAACTGCTCAAAAAAAGTAAAATTGTTTTAATTTACTTTGAAAAAACCCCTAAACAGCCAATCATGACGTTTGTGAATGGAGGTTTATAGCCATTTTCAGTGATAGGTATACAAACTTTTTGGTGCGTGAAAATAACCTCAAAATTACAACCGCTCAAAAATTCAAGATTTTATTTAATGAAACACGATTAATTATTACGAATACGAATGTAATTTTATCATGCATGGTCCATAAGTCCATATTAGTCTTAAATAAAATAGTTTTCAAGTTTGAATCTGTTGGCTAAATATGCAAGCATTTAAAGCGTCACTTTACAAAAAAATAAAAAACCACGGAACATTTCTTTTTTCTATTAGAATTTTGAATGGAATGAGTAGATGTCCATTACTTGTATTAAGCTTGAATTGTAATCACCAATTAGACCAATTAACTGTGTAACTTTATAAATTACGGACAAAATATGTAATCATCATCTTCCAATGAAGAAGAATAAAGCTGAAGGCTATATAGAGGAGTCAATCCAAAATAAACACAGTATCTATCGAAGGCTATACTATATTGAAGGAATTAAAATATCCTCAAACCAAAAATCACAACCAAGTGACAACCAACATTTGGCCCACGCCCATCAACATCGCGGGTTGAGAATGAGCCTAATGAAATGACCATCGGCAATTTTTTTGAGAAAAGGTCTACGTCTCTACTATACCTACTCTCCATTCTCTCCTACTTTTACTTCGACTTCGAGTGAAAATATTGAACATACTTCTCAATTACAAACCACGCCGACCCAGCTTTTACAGGGGAAAGCAATACATTTAAATGTAAAGAATTGTACAAATTGCCCTTTAAATTTTTCTGAGGTTAGATTAACGGCTGTACTACGTAATTGTAAGAAACTTTGTTATAATAAATATCGTAATTTTATATTGAAATTCGTTTATTTTCCTCGCATTCAAAGTGAAAAGTAGAGTGTTTAACGCGAGACTAAACAACCATAATGACACTCGAACTATTAGCCACCCTCGCTTAGCTCGGGTGGCTAAAACATCTCGTGTCATTATGGCTTGTTTTAGTCCCTTGTTGAACAATCTACTATTATTACGTAAAACAGTTAATACATGAAGGCTCTTTGTTTATTATAATTAATTTCAGTGAAAATTATATAATTTAGCAATATTAAGCTGACTCAAAGTTTCTCTCATCGCAAATGGCTGTAACAACAGTTATAATTCTGGTGTAAACTTTCAGTTTTACTTATTTCAAAACGTAATATTTCCGCGGGATTGCTTGCAACGCCTTTTTTTTGGGCTTTATCGCATGGGGTAGCTGAATATAAGTTTCTTATTCAGATATCTTTAAAATTACATTACTAATTAATATTTTTTCTAAACTGTTATACTTATGGTAGAAATAATATGGAACGAATGGTGACTTAACTATGGTCGCGGCAAACATCCCATGCACCCTAGAACCCCAGGGCTTAAGTCGTACCGATGGCAAAAGACCGGACGGGCTAACACTGGTCCAATGGGTGAGAGGTCGCAGCCTTATATGGGACGCAACCTGCGTCAGCACCTTTGCTCCCTCTTACCTCGCTGATACGGCACGTGCCGCCGGTGGGGCTGCCGAAACCGCCGCTAAACAAAAGCACGTGAAGTACAGTAACCTGGAACCAGTGTATGAGTTCGTCCCGGTTGCCGTAGAGACTGGTGGGCCATGGTGCGCTGAGGCTAAGGAGTTTGTCGCGGCTTTGGCGCGAAGGCTGAAATACCGAGGCGTGGACCCCCGTTCCGGCGAGTACTTGGCTCAAAGGATCTCCCTAGCTATAGTGCGCGGCAACTCCGCTAGTATTCTAGGGACTTTTGAGCCAGGCACCTTCCGGAACTGTTCATAGTTCCCTTCTAGCTTAAAAACTAGTTTTAATTATTATTTATTTTAGTTTTACAGTGTGTATTATGTTATTAGCTTCAATTACACTTGAGGACATCATAAAGTTAACACATATGCCATATGGTGACTTTAATTTGTATTAATTCGCGGAATCACTTGGTAAGACCTATATTTTTTTATTTAAATAGATGCAGTGTAAAGAGGTCGCTTCATTTTTATTCGAGGTGATGCCCATTTCTACATTGATGTGTACAAGTTCTAAAATTCAAATCATTAGCAAACAAACGTGTGAATTATAATAAAACTTTGCATTTTGCACAGATTCTTAACAAAACTGCGTTATCTTGTGTGTTTCTAAAGCGCAACGTTACCTATTATCTGATTTTAATTTATGATCTGAGCTGACAATAAGTTCCTAGTCTTCTCCAATATTATTAATTTATTCGTTTCAGGCACAATATTGTGCCTTTTATCATTACTTTATGGAAAGTGACTACGGGTACGAGGATGTAGCTCGCCGGTTCAGTAATAGCCTAATATTCACTCTTACCTTGAAGATACCGAAATTATATTTTTTGGGAATACACACGATGAGAGCGAGTTCCATTCCTTAGCGGTTCGCATAATATGTTTATACTATAATATATTTCAAATTCAAACACTATTATTAGTAAGTACCTACACAGCTACACACATCGTGCTCTACAGGCTGACTAGAATGTCCCTAAAACGTTATAGGTTATATTGGTATTTTGGAGACTTAACAGAACAAGCTCATTTGTCGATCAAGTGCATCAAGTGGCCATTAATCTGTGACGTCACAACCAGCAGCGTCAGCACGACGCGACACAATTGATGACGTCACACGTGCTGCAACCGATTATGTCATTACGTAGCTGAATGTGTACCTGATAATTTTCGGTCAAAAGAAATACGTATTACAATGTTTCTTTTCTGTCCTGTGTCTCGATAATGCAGTAAACCAAATATCAATCGAATAATGGCGTTCATATTTATATTTTTTATACGTTTTCCGTCGACAATCGTTCCGCGAACATTAATTAGCATGCATAATTTAATAATATGATATGGAAATGTAGGAAAACCACTTTTTATCCTAAATAATTTTTGAAACAATCAATAAAGTTAAAATAAAAATTTTAAACAAAAAGCAAATAATAATATTATATAAGTACTATAAGGTGACCAATTTTGTCGTGTATTTTTTTATTTTACCATAGTCGGTAAAAAAGTATCCTATAACTATCTTTGGTTGTCCAACTGGGTGCGCCAAAGTTCATATAAAATTGCAAATTCGATTATTGAAAGTCCGAAAATTTTTCTCATAAAATGTCACATCATAATGATCACTAGTCATAATTTGTGTTGGTTATAACGATCATGACTCCCGAACTATTCATGTTCATAATGTAATTCGAGATAAAAGTCCAAATTACTATTATTTTTATGTAGATACTTTTAAAACATAACGATTTCTAGAAATATTTTTAAGTATCATATTTATATTTCATCATACTTATAATTGTACCTCAATGGCTCAAGCTTCGTGAAATTGGAAAGCCAAACGTCCAAATCTTTCCACACTGAACGAGGCGTACGTCAAGGCTGCATTCTGTCTCCCAAGTTATTCAACCTGTACGGCGAACACATCATGAGGAAGGCACTGGATGGATGGAACGGTGATGTTGTGGTTGGTGGCCGTAGGGTCAGCAACCTGAGATACGCAGACGATACGACAATACTCGCGTCGGATGAAGTAGAAATGGCAACTCTTCTGAAGAAAATTGAAGTAGAGAGTGCCAAGCTCGGTCTTAAGATCAACCATTCAAAAACTAAAATAATGGTGGTGGACAGAGCAAAATTACTTCCAGCTACAAGCGCACTCGTCGGGTATGAAAAGGTCAGCGAATTTGTGTATCTTGGGTCCTTGATAACTTGCGACGGCGGTTGCACTGACGAAATTCGCCGTAGGGCCGGTATGGCTAAAAGTGCAATGGCTAACCTCGACAGGATATGGAAAAACCGTGGGATTCGCCGTACAACTAAGGTGCGTTTAGTTCGAGCTCTGGTGTTTTCCATTTTCACGTACGGTGCAGAAACTTGGAGTTTGAGAAGCCGCGATAGCAGTAAGATCGATGCTTTCGAGATGTGGTGTTGGCGCAGGTTGCTACGTATACCTTGGACTGCGATGCGAACAAACGAGTCGATATTAAATGAACTCAACATCTCGACGCGGCTCTCCGCGATATGTCGGAAACGAGCCCTGAACTTCTTCGGTCATATTATGCGGTCTTCAAAGCATTGTCTGGAGAAGCAGATTATCATAGGGCAAATTGATGGCAGACGTGCGCAGGGAAGGGCACCCACTAGATGGTCTGACACAGTGAAGAAGGCAGTGGGCGGCAGCATGCACCGGGCGGTCCACGCAGCATATAACCGCACTGAGTGGAAACAGTTATGTGGTCGCGATCCTCATCAGTGAGGGAACGACGAAGAAGAAGAAGATACTTATAATTATTCTTCTTTGATTTTGTTTATAGCAGCATGCACCTGCAAAAAAAGTATAATTGAAAATTCACTTTAAGGCAGGTCCGACTTGGCTTAGGTTAGGTACGACGACGAGCGAAGCGAGGAGGAGTGTTAGATTGAACTGCGACCCTAACGAGCGAGCGAAGCGAGCGAGCTGCGCAGGTCCGATTTGGCTTACGATTTCTAACGGTACCTATTTCACCTTAACGCAGGTCCGACTTGGCTTACGATTCTTAACATTACCTATTCACCTTAAGGCAGGTCCGACTTAATACTATTTCTCCTTGTATCATTATTCAACATATTATAACCATGAATATTTGCTAAATAATTTCGCCGCCGATACTCGATATTTTCGACGCGCGATATTTTTAGACGTAACGTAAGTAAACGGTGTAACGAAAGGTATGAATAAAAATCTTCTTCAAAATAAAATTCGGAGTACAAATACAATTTGAGTGATGTTATGAGTAAATATTTTAGGAATACGTATTATTATGAAAAATGTAGGTAAGTAGGTAGTATAAAATTTATGACAAACAAAGTTATGAAGAACAAAATTATGAAGAGTGATGATTATGATCACAAAGCGGTATACAAAACAAATTCGAAGAAACAATTGTATGTGCGCCAATATGGACCCTGTCCAACGATCCCTGTACTAAATTGGTTAAAATTCATAAACAGCTTCGGCGTGATGAGAGGACGAATAAATGTTTACTAATACTAGTTGCTATATGTCCTGAAGTAATCTTAGTAATGACATAATCAGTTTTTTATGACAGTTTATTAATTATTTAATTTAATGTGTGTTAATGTCTTCATTTACTGTGTAATATAATGTATAATACTCTTTCGATTTAATTATTAATTTAAAGTTAGAAATTAAGTATGACGAAATTATTTATGTAATAATCTGCATTGAATTTATTTAGTTACTGAATTAGTATGTAAGTGCTTTGGTGTTTATACTGTTATACTTACATATATTGGAATAAATAAAATAAATAAATAAATACATGGCGAATGTACGTCTGTCGACACGCTGCCGCTGCTGCTTCGTGCTGTTCAGTTTTACCTGATTTTATTATTATTATTCTTAGGGCATGTTATTTTAGATAGCAGAAGTAACAATTCATTTAACTATAATTACAAATCTAATTTCATTGACATCAGAATAACCAAATTTCGGCGGCTGTACTGCTTGCAGTGAGATACAAAGAAACAATGAATAAGAGCTTCCATCTGAAAATGTCTTTTACCTGAAATAATAACCCCTCTCCCGAGAAAGCTGATTTTCAATACAATTTTGAATTTGCATAGAAATATTCCGTGAGTCTCAGACATATATGTTTTAAAATCCATAATATGAAACTGATTTATAGGCACACGACTCAAAGGACTCCTCTAGTACTTTTTTGAGACCAATCTTACTGTATACAACAATTATTATAAAATCATCATCATCATCATCTCAGCCACAGGACGTCCACTGCTGAACATAGGCCTCCCCTTTGGACTTCCATATATACCGGTTGGAAGCGACCTGCATCCAGCGCCTTCCGGCGACCTTTATAAGGTCATCCGTCCATCTTGTAGGTGGACGTCCCACGCTGCGCTTGCTGGTCCGAGGTCTCCACTCGAGCACTTTTCGGCCCCATCGGCCATCTGCTCTGCGTGCTATGTGGCCTGCCCATTGCCACTTCAACTTGCTAATCCGGTGAGCTATATCGGTCACCTTAGTTCGTCTACGGATTTCCTCATTTCTGATTCGATCACGTAGAGACACCCCGAGCATAGCCCATAGCCATAGAGATATTATAAAATATCAGAACGTTATTTATTCCTATTGCCCGGCTGGAACAGTGATTTAGACAACTCGCGAGAAGGAACCTTGTGATTGATCGACGCTGCTGAGGATGAATCGCGAATCAATTCAAAACATGACAAGCGATATTCGACTTATGCGAGGTGAGTAAATCCGTTGCTCATGCATTTTAATAAGTATAGAAGTTATATTGGTACTACTTTTCCTGGCGGTGTTACTATATTGTATATTAAGTAGCATGACAGATATTATCTAAGACCATGAATCGTAAAGTTAACATCTGTATGCAGCAATAGAAGACTGGCTCAATTATAATCTATATATCTTATTCATATAAAAGAAAGACGTGTTAGTTACACTATTTATAACTCAAGAACGGCTGAACTGATTTGGCTGAGAATTGGTGGGAAGGTAGCTTAGAACCAGGAGAAGGACATATGATACTTTTTATCACGTTCCCGTGGGATTTATAGTAAAAGCTATCTCTACATTTATCGACTTTCAGGCGGTACAAAGTTCGCCGGGTCAGCTAGTTTTATATATTTTTATTTACTGCAACATCGACTTTGACATTCAATATGGGAGTTTTCTTTGGCGATTCTTTCTCCTCAGTAAGCCTTTAGTGAACCGCTGGTAGATCTTTTAAATAAAATAATAAATGCCCTTCTGGCACATGTGTAACTGTCTTTACACATTAGGCCCATCTGGCATGTATGAACAACTTTATTTTAAATTTATATGCACAAAATGGGTAGTTTGCACAAATGTAACTTTGACAGAGAAAAATTGTGTTTTTCTCAGTCAACCTTTGACAACGGTATCTGTAAAGGTACTGAAACGTCAGGGAGGCTCAAATAATTAATATACGCGATATAATCCGTTTAAATTGTTTTATTTAAACTTATATATACCATGTTTCGCCTTTTCATTATTTAATTACGATGTTGTCATCTCAGTATACAAATACAAGATAAACGTAACCTTTAATAATTTCGATATGAATGTCTTTACTCTCTCACAGAACAATCTCGTACATAAAAAGCCTTTCAACAAAATCAATGTTTGTGCCCGAACCCATTAGGAGACCTGTCGAAAAAGCGTCCAGCTCGCGAACGCGCAGCGAATACAGGGCGCGCCGGGCTCGGCAGCCGGCACGCGCGGCTTTCAATCTACGGGGAATTAAGAGGAAAATGTTTACGTGAACTATTTATTAAAGGGCAGGCCACGAAAACGGCGTGTACTCAATCGTAATAATAAATATTAAGGAACAATTAAAAGAAGTTCGTCCGTCACCCCATTTCTCGTCTATGCATGGCCATGTGAATTGTTAATTTTGTGTACGAATGTCCTTTAATATCATTTTGTCAACCGTTGATTCTGTGGCCTGCTCTTTAAAAAATAGTTCACGTAAACAGTTTCTGCTTAATTTCCGCGCACGTGCTACCTTTCAAATCCCGAGTCCCCGTCGCGCTTTGTAGTCGAATTCCCTCAATTTGACATTGACATTACTTTTAGGCAATAATTATCTTCTAAGCAGCAGCTCTTGTTTTTATGAGAGATGTCTACGGAAAAAACGCGCTGTAGAGAAAAAGAAGACACATTCCAAAGTTAGCCAATTAGTAGTTAGTACATTGGCTAACTTTTTTGCAAAGAAGAGTCATTTTCAAAAAACATGTACGGGCGGGGTTAAGGGCTTTAATTAAAACAAATTTAATTGATTACTTTGTTTAACGATAGTTACCTACCTATATCTTTTGTATGAGTAACTTTTGTAACACAAAAGACCCGATCGTAATTTTGTTTTTATTAAGCCTTTAACCATGTACATGTTTTTTGAAAATTACTCAGAAAGGACTTACTGATGTGGATCACACAATACACAATCGAAAAACAGATGTTTAGTAACCTGCACAAACGGATCTTTCATGTTTATCAACTAGTCGCGCTATAGAATAAGTGTAGTGCTTTCAGTATTACGATAATTTCTAATGTGTTCAGTTTACAGGCGATTTTGCGTCGCTACTTAATGACTAAATAAAAATCATTCCAAATATTTTAATGTTTGGACGGTTTACAGTTTACTTATACTACCGTTTTCTTTAAAACATTGAATAATTTTAAGCTTTGCTTTTAGTCAGAAAGTATGGATCAGAATCAAAACAGGCTACAGAACTTGAATTTTGCAATTAAAATAAATAGATGTTTCAGGTAAGGGATGAGCATTTAGAATTGTTTAATAATGAAGAACACTTCGCTTATCTAAAGGTTGCCTGTCTACTGAAGCGGAGAAAATGGACCAACCACCCTGTATCATAAGAAGTACATTTGGTCACTGATGCTGATATGTACCTACCTATAATTTAAGACTTAATTTTTCAAGGCCTTTGTAAAATTAAGTCTGGAGCACATACTAGGTTTTGATATAAGACGGGACCATTGTTCCTATGATGCATCATTCATTATTTTAGTCATCCATGTCATGATAATTTATGTCGATATGTGGAATTTGAGTGCGTCAGAAGGAGGGTTATTGTTTTTATTTAAGTTTGTATACTTCATGGCCACACCGGCGACTAGTATTAAAGCGGGCTCCTTCACTGTAAGTGATATGTGCAATTAATTACTAACTCTTCCGTATACGCCAGAAACGCATTTACATTCATCTTGTAGATAAAACAATAAACCATTTACTAGCGACGGAGCACGTACGTAAATAATGTTTGTTTTCGTGGCCTATTGCGATAGTAATGTAGTTTATTTAGTACAAAGAAATCGCTTATCTTGTTAACATTGTATAGCTTAAAGCTACAGGTATAATCCTAGGTATTTTAATAAAATGTGTTGTTTCATGTTAAGGCGACTACAAATGTCTATGAAGTGTCATGTTATTTACAGGCATACCGTCCGTAATTTCAATTCAATTTTGTTGGTTATGGCTCCATCGATATCGTTGATGATTTCGCCAAGGTAAGGTTGATTGTGACTCTCAGATAATATTTGTCATGCCTTTGTGTCACAATGGCTTATTTTAGCCCCTTGTCAAATAATTTACTATTTAGGTTCTTTTGTACGTTTGTTTTTATGTGTACCAAAAAATAGTTAAAATCGGTGCTATTTGAACGTGATGAAGGCACAAAGAAAGCGCTGGGGACTTTATTTTAGTTTATAAGTGAATAGTGATATACTGTAGGAGGGAGGGGACTTGACTAGGTATTTCTTGTTTTAACTACTTATGTATTCCCCTTATAGTCTTTATTTTGTTCAATATAATATCGAAAGAATGCTCATGTTCATGAGATTTTTTTTACACGTTCACATTAAATGTCTGTAAAACTATACTAATTAAAACATCTTGCGTGTTTTTCATGGCAACATTTGGCTCGAAAATTTTAAGGTTAAGAAGAGTTTTGATAAACTGCTGTAATATATTTTTTAATTCATCTCTTATCCCATCAGGAAAAGGTCTCATTGTTCAACTTTCCGTGAGGACGCGTTGACAGGTTATTAGTATAAAGATGTAAACGAATTTCGTACTTATGGTAAGCCCAACAATGGGACCATTTACTAAACACTTATATGTAGCAATTTAAGTAAGTAATATTCTCTTCGGTTTCCGCGACTGTAATAAGGGAGGCTCAAATAATTAATATACGCGATATAATCCGTTTAAATTGTTTTATTTAAATATATGTAAGCTTGCATGAACAATCTAAATTATGAAACTTTGCTTCAGTCTAGCAGTCATGCTATGCAACAATTCTCTAGAAGTAATTTATAGTAGACTAGCTTTTGCCCGCGACTTCGTACGCGTAGAACTCGTTAATTGATATTGACAATTAAAAAAAAAACAATTAGACTTTCAATCCTTTCAGGTATTCAATACTCGAATGGAATCTAGTTATAGTAGTTTAGTTCTGGGCTATTGGGTTAAAGTCATGGACAAAATGCAAAACATCCTTTTTTTAATCTTTTTGGAGTTGCAAGGCTAAGTCCCATTCGATTCAATAAGTTATCCGAGGCTAAGTCCCATTCGATTCCATAAGCTATGCTCAGAAATGGCTCGAGATGGTGACGGTCCATAATAAACTGATGAAGAAGGTATGGTTCTATTCACCAAAGAATTTTGTCACATTATAAAATTGGGATAAAATAATAAGTAGCTACTATTATTTTTCTAACTTGGTTTTTACAACTTAGTTTATTGAAGTATAGTTCAATAAATTATCCTAAATGATTTATTTCGGTCAGTTAAAACATGTAATTTTTTTGATTTGGCGTCATGAGCAAGCTACATACTGTTCACGAGAAAAACATTTCGTGCCCAAATGTATTCCTGCTACTTTTCATGTTTGCCCCTGTGATTTATTAATAGTCATAGAAAATGTTAAAAACTTTTAATGGAAACTGTAGACGTTTAAAATTAAATGGTAAATTATTTGGTATAATAATAAGTGTTATAAGTACACTTTGTCCCTTGGCTTCTCCCGTTAAAATCGTGCCCTTCACAATGTATTTCCCTAATTAGGTGATTCTCAATCTAGCGCCGTTGCCAAATTTGGGTGCGTCTAAGTTGCGCATTAACAAAACTGGTACTTTTTTTGTTGATTTTGAAAACAATATCATTTTTGGTGCCAATATGGTTCTTTCACATAGCCAGTTTTCGTCATGAATATAAGTGTGCCTATAAACCGACCATGAAAAAATGCTCGGTCGGTAATAGAGCCAAAAAATGGCACTTTTTTCTATTTCCTCTTGTAGGTATCGTAATAATAATAAGGCTATCCTTCTCCATCAAAGCGTGTCAGGCCCTTGACTTAAGCACGTCGATTATGATTATGTAGCATATTTGATTGACGATTCGGGTCTTGTCGAGTATCCGAGTCTAAGATCCGAAAAATACAAAAACTTTATGCACTAACTCGGCGATAAATATTGCACATCGGTCTTTAGCCCTTAATTTGACAAAAGATGACGAAGGTGGCTGGTTCAAGCCTTATTATGGTAAAATAGAGAAAAATATTCTGGTTCGATAAAAAAATATGGAAAACGATGGTCAAAGAATTTGTTCACCCTGCCATACACGCCAAATTAAGGGTCAGAAAGAAACAATTCAACAGTTGGCTGTTTACGACGATTTCCGAACACTGGCGACCGTCCATCAATCATCGTTTAAAATTAAGAGGAACGAACGTAATACTTTCACGTTTATAATATTATTAGGATTATTTATATGTATATGTTAAGTATCCTATCTTTGCATACTGAGTTATTTACTACTTTATTTATACTCAGTTACCAAGCGGAGGTACATAATCAAAGCTCGTAGGCACTATTTTCAGATGATGTGCGTATCGGAGCGTGATAGCTACCTGAAGGGCTACTCCGATGATCGAAATTATAATTTCGTATAGTGCTATTCCATTCACTCAAATATACCTTGACAGGAGATGGAGAGGGATGGCACTATTTGACAGTCGAATTTTGAACATCGGAGTAGCCCTTCTGCAATCACTGGTTTGACATGTCTTGCCAGATTGGTGTGTGACGTTTGTCAAATCAAATGTGATTGATTAAAATTTGTGAAATTTTATGTATTTGATTCTTGAAATTACGGATACATATTCCCATATCAGAATTTATTGTTTTTTTACAAAGAATAGTTTGGCATGCGTTTTGTGAAGGTCTATCGTAGGTAGATTAGTTTACGTCAAAACGATGACATGTAGGGAGTCGTTGCAACTCAATGATTTGCTCTCCATACAAAGTTTAATCCCGTTTTTCGTCCCTAAAAGGGATAAAACTTGATATAAATGATAGCCTATGTCCTATTCTGATATATAAGGTACATAACTGGAAAGTTTTATCATGATTCGTCCAGTAGTTTTTGAGATTAAGTGGAACGTACATACATCCATCCATCCATCCAAACTTTCACGTTTATAATATTATAATAGGATTATAACCTATATTCTATTCTATTTTTTTTTAAATGGCAAACCGGTCACAGTTAAGCGACCATTACTGCCAATGTCTCGTTGCCAATCGCACTCGGCGACTAGATAGAGGATTGATACCACGTTGTACGGTGAGTTGATAAAATCGTGCTTTTTGTAAAGTGATAGCGATTTACAAAAAACCACGCGGACTATCGGGCCTTGACCCAGGAAGGGCTATGTACGCTTCAAGTTGAATTCTTCATTAGCTATTCACACATTCGTTTGATCACTGCACAATACGCTATCAATACTACACATTGAACGACAAAAATGAATAAATAACGAACAACAAAACCTAAACGCATGCGGCCATCTTAAGTCACGGACCGGAAGTCCTAACCTATATTCGGAAAATGTACTGAGATGACAGGTGTCATAGGACTCATCGTTCGCCGCGAGGGGTATAGGGGTGTCTTCTTGTGGATGGACCGGGGGGATGAAGAGAGACAACGTGTGCTTCCGATGGTGTATATTTGAAAGTGAAGCTAACTAAATCTTAATTCTATATTAATCTAAGACAGGTACAATTAGTTTCAGCGCCCTCTATTGGGTTGGCTGGGAACTACATACTTAGGGCCTATAATAATCGATAGCTTACTCAATACATATTTACTTCAGTAACTAAGCCATCTACAGAGTTCGATGAAGGCTTTGTAGATGGCGCTGTTCTTAACATGCTCCGGGGCAAGGGAGTTGTTACGAACAACAACCGGTCTGTCATGAAGTTTGGAAAGGTCGCAAGTGAGTACGTGTTTAACTGCACATGCGTCCCCTCCGCTTGCACGGCAGATCCATTGTTATGCCTCTTTCAACGAATCTCATGATTAGGTACATATTTGCTAATTGGATAGTAATGTAAATATTGAGATAGGTAATCAAAGTACTTAATCATGTGTTACGTCGAAAGGAGCACAACACAAACTGCTTGGTACTTAAACTTCGTTATAATTAGGGAAATATTAATTTAATATTACATTTAGGTATGAGATTAAAAGGTTAATTATTTGATAGTAAGTTAGTACCAGGCAATTTGTTCTGTAAGGGGTTTATAAAAACAACCAAGGGTGATATTTTATTCAAATAAGAATGAAACTTAAATAACATTTAGGTAATTATTTGCTAATCATACTATAAGGGACTTAATTCTTATTTAATAATATGACTATACTATACATAGGTAACTTATATGTAGGCTTATGTGTCTATCGCGTCGATCGGTAACGGGCAGATATTATTAAACGACCGTTTGATGATGCCTCTCGCTGTTTGGATCTCGGCTACCCTCGTGACGCCGTCGCGGCCCGCGCAGCAGCTGACGATGCGGCCCAGCCTCCACAGGCAGGGCGGCAGGCGCTCCTCCCGCACCAGCACCACGGCGCCCACGCGAAGAGTGCCGCCTTTGGAGCATCTCCATTTTGTACGTTCCTGCAACAGTCCTAAGTAGTCCCGTGACCATCGGTTCCAGAAATCCTGCTGCAGTTGTTGCAATTGTTGGTGAAGAGTGATTCGGTTCGTAGGTACATCTTTATAGTCGTAATCGGGCATTGAATTAGGTGTTCTACTAATCAAGAAGTGGGCTGGCGTTAAACATGTAATTTCATCGGTATTTGAATTTGGAATAGGGCATAACGGACGAGAATTTAAAATTCCTTCAACTTGTACAAGTATAGTAGAGAATTCCTCGTAAGTTAAAAGTGCCTGACCTAGTACACGTTTTAAATGGAATTTACATCGTCTAATAGAAGATTCGTGGAGACCTCCCATGTGGGGGGTGTATGGAGGAAGGAATTTCCATTGGATTCTCTCCTTTGCACAGGAAGCTATCAGTTCATTAGAGTAATTGTTAAGAAAATTATACAGTTCTGTCAACTCGTTACAGGCTCCATGAAACGTCGAAGCATTATCCGATAGCATTTCTTTCGGGACGCCTCTTCTACTTGTAAATCTTTTAAATGCCGAAAGAAATGCTTCCGTTTGCAAACCTGAAATTAATTCGATGTGAACAGCCTTCGTTGCCATGCAATTAAAAATAGCTATGTAACATTTATAGGTTTTGTAGCCACGTCCCCTCCTGTCCCTGACAGTATACGGGCCTCCGTAGTCCAATGTCGTAAACAAAAAGGGGGGCGCAGGGGTTACTCTAGTTGGTGGTAGGTTACCCATGATCGGAATTTGTGACCTAGGTTTGGCTCTGAAGCAAGTCACGCATTTTTCAACTATTTTATTGGCTAGTCGCTTACCATTAATCGGCCAGAATCGCTCTCGTATCGATGATAGTAGCAGCTGGGGTCCGGCGTGCAGCAGTCTCACATGCTGGTCACTCATGATGAGCTTGGTTAAAATGTGTTTGTGTGATAAAATAATAGGATGTTTTTTATCGTAACTGTAATCGGACAGACCTAAACGACCTCCTACTCTTATAAGCCTATTATCCATAAACGGATTTAGGGACAATAAACTAGATGATTTTAGTAACGGTTTATTGCTTTTAAGTAAATTATATTCGGTTGGAAACATTTCGATTTGTGAGATTTCGATTAACTTATTTAATGCAAATTTTAACTCGTCAACGGAAAATGGACCTGAAAGTTTATTATTTTTGTTTAAACAATTATTCGTGAATCGGAATATAAATGCGATACAATTAATTAGTTTGTTTACATCTGACCATCTTTGAAATAACCGGTCTATGAATGAGTTTGGTTGCAAATTTGTACTTACGATACAATGCGTTTCGGTCGATTCGGAGTTTGGTAAATGTGTATTAGACGTTTTATAAGTAGGCCATTCGTCACTATGTTTCTTTAACCACGAAGGTCCTTCCCACCAGAGGGCGCAGTCGGCCAGTTTATCCGCTTGTACCCCCCTGGTTAAAAGATCAGCGGAATTGTCGCTCGACGAGACCCAGTGCCAATCGCCGTTGTCGGTCAAACTTTGTATTTCAATTACGCGGTTTTTGACAAAACAAGTAAGGTTATTTGGTTGTTGTGATTTTATCCAAGCCAATGCTACATTCGAATCGCACCAAAAATATGTTTTTGTAAAGGTACACTTAAGTGCATTGTTTACTTTTTTATATAACTGCGCAAGCAACAATGCGGCTCTCAACTCAAGCTTAGGGATTGTTTCATTGCGCGCCACCCTTGTCTTAGAACACAATAATCGAGTTAAAATATTTCCGTATTTATCTATAGTGCGAATATAGATAGCGCATCCGAATGCAGTTAATGAGCTGTCCGAGAACCCATGCAGCTGCAATGTTACGTAATCGTTGATAAGCGCGTGTCTAGGTACACGAAGTGAGTTTAGAGTAAACAACTTTGTATAAAATGTTTCCCATTCGTTTATAATGCTTATTGGTAAAGGAACATCCCAGTCGATTTTGTTTTCTTTCCATAATCGCTGGATAATGCATTTAGCGATAATTAATGTCGGATTTAATAGACCGATTGGGTCATAAACAGCTGAGGCTAAGGATAAAATCTTGCGCTTAGTTAAAGGCTCTGGCACTGGCTCATGTTTGAATTGGTACGTTAAGTAATCACTATCGCTACACCACGCTAGTCCTAGCACTTTATGCGTATCATGCGCGAGTGGGGAAAGTGATGTGGTAGTGTGTGTGTGTTCGGTATTACTCACTGTTTTTAATATATTCTCGGAGTTCGATTTCCATTTTCGTAGGTAAAAATTCGCTCCAGACAGGATATGCTGGATGCGAACAGCTGTTTCTCCTAGTTGTTGCTCGTCGTCGCCTCCATGGAGAAGGTCATCCATATAGAAGCTGCCGCAGATCGCCGCAGCTGCTTCTGGGTACTGGTGTTGGTTTTCTTGCGCGAGCTGTTGTAGGCAGCGAGTAGCTAGGTGGGGCGCACTTTTTAAGCCGAAGCTGAGTGTAGTGAGTATGTATGTACGTAAAGGTTCCGTAGGGTTTTCGCGCCATAAAATGCATTGTAAATGTCGTTGGTTTGGGTTGATATATATCATTCTATACATACGTTCGATATCTGCGCTTATCACGTATTTATTTTTCCGGAATCTTAGCAATATGTTTACTATGTCATCTTGGTTTATTGTACCTTTGTATTGAGTATCGTTAAGTGACCTTTTATTATCAGTTTTAAATGACGCGTCAATAACGACTCTAATTGGTGTCGAGAGCTTGTGGGGTGTTAAAACTGCATGATGAGGTAAATAATTACATTGCTCCGTGTTTTTTACCTGAACCATGTGACCTGCCATTTCAAAATCTTTCATGAATTGAACATATTTTTGTTTATATTCGGGGGCCCGGGAAAATTTAGATTCTAATGTTTTAAATCTTTTATAAACTATGGATCGCGACTTGCCCAAAGATGTTGGCGGCTCCTTAAAGGGAATAGTTACCACAAAGTTACCATCAGAAGTTCTGGAGTGCTCATTGAATATTTTCTCGCACTTTATGTACTCATCATCTGGTATAGTGGTTACGGGATGTAATTCGTCCGAATTCCAGAAGGTCTGAAGCATTTTTGTTTGTATTAGGTTACATCTAACTTTTTGGGGCAGGTTGGTTGAGTACGGGCCGGATATTACATAACCTAGTCGGGTCCTTTGAAGTATTGGCAAGCCATCACCTAATCGGTGCTGCCCTATACAAAGCAGCTGATAAAATTGTTCAGCTCCTAGTAACAAGTCAATTTCCCCACCTTGGTAAAATAATTCGTCTGCTAAATGGAATCGTTTAGGTATATTAAAGGTTTTTGCATCTCTCGCGAATGTTGGTAAGTGACATATGTTAGGTACAATAAAACAAGATAAGTTGGTTGAGAATGAGTCATCGTTTGACTGGATAGTTAAATTGCATAACTGATTAACATTGGTTACGTTTTCGTTAAATCCTAAGACTTCTAGGTTTGTTTTTTGAATAGGTAAATTTAATTTATTGTATGCATTTTCGGTTATAAAATTCGATTGGGATCCAGAGTCAAGTAGGGATCGTAAAATAACGGTCTGATTGTGTTTATCTAACACCTTAACTCGAGCTGTGGATAAAATTACACATTTGTTTTGAGCTTGTGAATAGGTATTGCTATCATGTGATGAATTCGATGGTCGTTGGTTAGTTATTAAATTGACTGACTGTGATTCTACAGAGGTAGTCTGTTCGTTAGTACTATAAAGTGTTGATTGTCGAGTTGGGTTTGATTCGGTTGTGTCGGTATTTGTAATGTGTAAGAGCGTGTGATGCTTACCTTTGCATGTTCTGCAGTTACTCGCGCGGCAATTAGGTAGAATATGATTCGAGCCTAAGCAGTTTAGGCAAAGGCCTAATCTTTTCACGACACGAATGCGCGACGTTGCATTCAGAGCCATAAACTTAGGACATTGGTTTATAAAATGAACCTCCTTACAGTTCGGACATTGGTTACGATAGGTACTATATTTGGGTGTTACCTTACTGTTGGTATGGGACGGAGGGCACGTGGTCACCATCGCCTTCCTCGGCGGGAGCTCGCGGCATGCGGGCTTCGAGGGCTCGGCGGGACTCACTGCCTCCTTGAGGCCGGCTTGAGATCGCAAGAACGACTTGAACTCCTGTAACGTAGGCAATTCACGGGAATTAATTTTTTCCTCCCACCTGTTTTGTAAAGGTTTTTCTAGTTTGGAGCTGAGAAAAAATATAATTAGCAAATCCCAGTCCTCAGTTGAGACTTTTAGTGATCTAAGTATTCGCAAGTGTTTAGAAATATTATCATTTAATGATCTAAGGGCTGTGGCGGTGGAAGGTACGGTATCGATATTTAACAATGCTCTTAAATGGGTGTAAACGAGCGTCTTAGGGCTATTATATCTCTCGCACAATAATTGCCAAGCTATGGCGTGACTTTCCTCTGCATACTCCAATGAACTGAGAACCTCCAATGCACTACTCGTCAAACAACTTTTTAAGTATTTAAATTTTTGAATTGGTTTTAGACTGGTTTGATTTACGAGTGCATCGAAAGTGTCCCGGAATTCAATCCAGTCGGTTAAGTTCCCATTAAAGGAAGGCAAAGATATATCTGGGTATTTAATTGACTCATGCTCACGTGGCGCGCAGACCTGGTGGGCGTTGCCGTCGGAATTCCCAGGGCTTCCTGGACTGACTACCTGTGCTAAATAGCTTTTGCTTAAGGATACACAATTAAAATAAGTGTTTTCAAAGGTCTCTCTTTCCTCTAAATGGCCTTCGAGCTCTTCGCTTAGAGTTTCAATTTTGTCTTGAATGGATTCGAAATCTTTAAAAACACTTGTTATTCTTGCGGTACGCAATTCTAAATCGATTAAATGATTTAAATGTTCGGCAGTCAAGGAATCAGCTTTAATTTTCGACAAATATTTTTTGAACAAGGTTAATTTTGTCTTAACTACTCCCCTTTTTTTAATTAAATCCTTTAGTTTAACGTTACCTACAATGGTGGTTGATTCACTATCAGATTCGGATGTAGACATATTGAAATATAGTAGAAATACAATGAACTCAAGTAGGTATGCCACGTGTAAGTACAGTTAGGTTATAAATTTTAAGTGCGTAAGATGAAGGAATTTCGAATTGCCTAGCCCGTTATGTAATTTGCCAGCCACTTACTTGGTAATAGAGACCTGGTCGTAGCCTTTCTTCTTTTCTCCTCGACTCTTCCTTGGTAAATGGAACAATAGGTTGGTATTGATCTCGTAACGTGCTCGATTGCCGTCGTACGAGGACTTTCCTGATGTTTTGGTTGAAATCTCCGTGAGTGTGAAGATGTTAATAGTTGTAGCACCACAGTTATCCTCGTTGCTGGTCTAAATCCCCGATCCACCACGTGTCGACGAGGTCGGAACGGAATAGCGAAAAATGGCTGCTTACCGCTTCTCTCGTCGATTTTACGTGTTGTTTACCAAGCGCACTTCGCCTAGCAGTCACAGTAGTATGCGTCTTCAGATGAGAGAATCTTCACGTCGGGGTCACCAATGTCTTCTTGTGGATGGACCGGGGGGATGAAGAGAGACAACGTGTGCTTCCGATGGTGTATATTTGAAAGTGAAGCTAACTAAATCTTAATTCTATATTAATCTAAGACAGGTACAATTAGTTTCAGCGCCCTCTATTGGGTTGGCTGGGAACTACATACTTAGGGCCTATAATAATCGATAGCTTACTCAATACATATTTACTTCAGTAACTAAGCCATCTACAGAGTTCGATGAAGGCTTTGTAGATGGCGCTGTTCTTAACAAGGGGTATACCTTACGTGTGCATAGAAAAACAAAAATATTTTCTAGTATCAAAACTATAATTCCTACTACACAAAGTGTGACCAGCCCCAATTTTTTTAAATTTTTCCGTCAAAACTTAAGAGTAATATTTCATTAGCCAGACTATAGTGGGGAATGACGATTAAAGTAAAAAATGCTTTTCTGCGTTTTGCTCGTATAAAAAGTATTGTATGCAATAGTTACCTACACAATTAGGTCTTAAAATCTCGTACCTTACTTAGGCCACTCGGCAAGCCTGACTTTAAGACTTTAAGAACCTTCATTGTGCAACGATTGCATAAAATACTATTAACTCCAAGGAATTTTAAGAGCAATACGCTCATAAAGCCAAAGATTTGGACCTCAGATTGTCCTCGAACGGCAATGTAACGCCCCAGCGCCCCCTGGTGACGTAAATCGCGTTTGAAATAAACAGGGACTGAACTTCCGCGACTATCAGCGAGGCTATAAATTCAGCGTTCGTCTAAGAGAAAAATGTATTAAGAAACATCCATCTACATAAGTTGTTAGTACCTTTTCCTTTTGCACTGCATGTGTAGGTATAAACATATATAGGTTTAGCAGAGGAAAACGCCTTAATACGGGAAAACATACGTTTCAATAAAGAAACAATTCTGCTGGAATGTTATCCGCCGTGCCATTTTATAAAGCGATATGTATTACAGAGACATTCTAGATGTGCTTTGAGCACGTCCGCCCCTTGACGTCTTTACATTAATATCGCCGCAGAGCATTCCTGATCCAAACAGCTGTTATTAAAATGGATATAGAACCATAGTATGTATTGATTGTTATTTAAATAATTCGTCCTTGAGCATATAGGTACTCTATCACAAGAACAACAAACAAATAAGGTGCTAACTCAACGGAGCTTTAGAATATTTTTAATTTAGCAGTGCCCTGGCTTGGCTTCTTCAGGGCATCATAATTATCTGAAGTGTACACTTTTTAATGAAATTGGCAAGTTGAACTTTTCAAGGATAATACACATAGTCGAATAACAATTATTACTCACATAATACCACCACAGTGGCATAGACAGAAGTATTAATAGGTAATTACAGGAATTTAATTCAGGTATATGATAAAGTCATTGAAGCTATAGTACTTATATTAGTAGTAAATACCTACAGTATTTGTTTTCCTTGCAAACCTAGTTTTGAAAAGTTATGTTTTCAACCTGTTCTAAGGTCTCGTTTAAAATAAGCAGGGATTGTGAAAACACTTTCCGCCTCTATCAGTGCAGCCATAATTTACCGCGTGTGTACCGACGTACGCGACGTCGAAGTAGGAGGTTATGTAGTCACGTTCAGGTGTAACTGGGCCATTTTTTCTAAAGTTGTACACCCCACTTTTTTTTAATTTTCGATTTTTTGGGTATTTTCTACTCAGAATTACGAGCTCTTTCGATCTAATTAGGAGAAAAAAACTGTCCCAAAATATTCATACATTTTTTGTTTTTCCATTCCGTTACCGCTGTAGTAGATTATATGGAAATGGTAACGGAATGGAACGAAAAAACTTGAGGCGGTTTTTTTCTCCTAATTAGATCGAAAGAGCTCGTGATTCTGAGTAGAAAATACCCAAAATATCGAAGATTAAAAATAAAAGGGGGGTGTACAACTTTAGAAAAAATGGCCCAACTGTAGACTTGCATTTAATGATTTCATTGTAATCACTACATCATTTATTGCTGGAAAAAGATCTCACCCAAAAAAATTCTGGCTCATGCGGCTGTATGCTCCAACGGCAATCGGTTCCACGAGCGATGGTTAAGCATACACTCCCGCGGTTTGTACAAATTGTATAGGTACATAGTCTATACTATAAGTAAAATTTAAGCCTGTATTGAAATTAAATTTTCTATGGCGAGGGGTAATTATTTCAGGAAAATCTAAATAGCGCGATGCAGGTTGCTGACGTTGGTCCACATGTGAATTCAGGTCCCTGGTGAGGTTTGCCCCAAGGGCCACAGCATGCGGTTCTTCAAAAGGGGAGTAAATAGGTTCCTAAAGGGTCGGCAACGCGCGTGCGATGCCAGGAGCATCCACAGGCAGACCGCATGCTTGTTGGCATGGTTGTCACTGTCGTAGTACTCGACTACTATAAATTTACACGGACGAAGTTGCTGGCAGCTTCTTGTTTAATACATTTAAAGAAGAATAATACATTTTGCATGTGAATAAAAACTTTTAGTAGTATGAACGAGTGATAATAGTGAAATGACTAATATTCCACTATTATTTACTTTATGCAGCATTACCCCATAGAGCGCTCGTACGTCTGCGTCCGTCCCGCTCTGGTGAACTTATGTCCCCCCAGAGAGTCCCTCAGTCGCGAACCAACTTTTTTATTTTTCAACTCTCATTACAAATTTAAAAGAAGTCGTTGAATTTTTAAAACTATATAAAAAGTTTTTTGCCGAGCACCGAGCGCGGCCGAATTTTAATAAAAGCCCACACAAAAACTGTATTTATTAAATCCTTTTGAAATGTGACGTAGAATATATGCAGATGGGAAATTCTTTGACGATAAAAGTAGATAATATCAGTTTTGGAGTTGAATCCTACATATATATAGAATATACATATTTTACATGAGTATTTAAACAGTCGGATATTTACCTTTTATTTAATTTTATCCATCGTGAAAATGTTGGGCCATTTATATAAAGTGACTTTCCTCTTTGCGCAGTGGAAACGACAAAGGTGGTACATTTAAATAAAACAACATAAACGGATTAAATCGCGTATATTCATTATTTGAGCCTGACGTTTCGGCAACTTTATTGATCTCTTATGGCGATTAACGAGTATACGCAGACGAAGTCGTCGGCAGAATCTGTAACGAGGTCACTTCACGATCCGTCTCTCTCGTCCATGGGTGAAAGTCAGAAGCGTTTCAACCGCTCCCTCAATTTCGTTACAAATTTCGACAGTACCTAATCGTAACGAAGACTAAAGGCAGCGGATGAAACGCTCCTGATTTTCACACCCAAACGAATTCTAAATTTTAAAAATTAATTTGTAAATTGATAGATATCAAATTAATCATTAATTTACGATTCTCAGTTGCAAACGGACGTTCAATTTGTTAATTATTATATCTGCAAAGTGCATTAATTTCCTATCAAAAGTGCATTATTTTTTTGTGTTAATAAAAGTGTGTGTGTGTGTGTTTGACTTCTGTAAGCAGAGCTGACTAATAAGTTTTCGATTTCCCCTGAATATAAATCTATTAATTTCGGGCACAATAGTTTGCCTTTTGTTATTATTTAAAATTATACTGGTCATCCCGGAATCCCGGCGACATGTTAGCCTTCCATCCACCGCCACCGCCGCCTCCCATCCCCGCAACATGACAAAAGATACAAATTATAAAATAGTACTTAAACTATAGTAACGATTGACACGCATTCCACAGAATAAAACTCGAACATCATAAGAGAGGATAAATAGGGATTACAAGGGGGAATAACATGTTGTTTCGCAATCTACTTAATTCAGATATTATTGTTGAAGGCATATAAATGAAAAACTGTAGAACTAAGACGCAGGTTTTATAACATAGCAACATAAGTTTTGTAGCTGTATTAAAAGTTATGATAAAATTTATGTTCTCTAGAAGTTTGAGTAGATCTTAAGTTCAACAAGGTAAATATTTAGGATTCCCTTGATCTTCTAGGTAAACAAAAAACTAGTTAAGAAAATAGTTATTTACGATACAAGTGTGGAAGGTAGGTGATTTCAGACGAATGTGATTTTTAGTCACGAGCGAGGTACGAGCGAGTGATTAAACAAACACGAGTCGGAAATCATCTTACACACGAGTTCCGTACAAAACTTTACTATGCATGTACGAGAAAATAGAAAATACTTTAATACTCACAAAGACTGTTTACATTAGAAAAAATGTATTTTGATTTGATTTATCCAACAAGAAGCCGTCGTTCACATTTTTTACTTCTTCAATAACATTTTACGGGTTTAAATTCATGATTCGTCCCTTTATCTCGCCATTATTTCAGCAGATTTGCACAAAACAACTTCAAAATAAACTAGACTTCAATAAAAAATGGCGGAGTTATTTGGAAACCGCGCTCGACATAATCTACTACTGCGCATGTGCAAAAGTATTTTTTTAATATTCGTCTTATGTCAAAATGGCACAAGCGCGTGTACATTCAGCCAAATTTATTTAATGAATAACGATTTAAAGTTCGTTTATTAATCAAATTTTATATCTAATGTAATTAATGACGTGTTAAATGAATTAATTAATGAAATATTGGTTTTATTGTACTTTTATACGTGATAATAATCGATATTTGACTTATTTATCAAACTTTTTGTAATTAATAAAACCTCTTTGTGTCAGCCTGTCAGATACGGCTATAAATTTAAAAAAAAATTGAAAGTAAAAAGCACTAGTGCGGAAAAGTAGTACTTTCCGCACAGTTTGAATGCCTAGAATACGCTCTTTTCGAGCACATGCATTGTAAAGCATTTTTTACCACTTTTCGTGTAAAGAAAAACATGCCGTACATGTATCTACATAGCGAACAGTATGACCAAGCTAAGTCCCACAGAAGTCAATTTCAGGTCCGTTGGGACTCTTTCAAAGATTAATAGGATCCAAGGTTAGGATCCAAATGAAACTTGTCTACAGTACCTATAATAAATAGCGAATATATAATAAAAAAAGTATTTTTCGACGCGACGTCAAAAACCCGAATTTTTGTAAAGGAAACATACCCCTGATTACTCGAAGACTACTTGATTGATTTGGAAAATTCTTTTTTTTGATAGGTTATACTTTCTATTTGATCCCATTGTGCATTGTCATTTGAGGTTAGGGTCTAATGGTGGGGTCCGGGAGAAATTGAGGGAATACCTATAACTATTTTGAACTGTAAGGATCTCTTTGATAATACAGCAGAGCTGGCATATATTTTATATTATAAATATATTTAAATATTTAGAATTATGGCCGTCTCTGTCACACACCAAAGGAGCCGGGCATTCGTGTTTTAAACCTTGTAGCTGAAGTCAAATAATTAATAAAATAATTATAAACCAAGTCCTATCTTTTATTCTGCACTTCCACTGAGCTGCACCCTCGTCACAGTACACTAACAGTTATAGCAATGTGGGTATTTTTTTAGTAACTCGAACAGCTGTTCTCGAAAAGCATCATTTTACTTCCTTGACATCGGATGTTTTTTGTAAAAATGCCAAAATATACTTATTACCGAATGTAAAATGACAAAAAAAAATTTTTCACTTCTCTCGCTCTAAAAGTTCGACTTTATGCTGTGCGTAGGCGACATAAAGTCGCTTTTTATGCTCTAGAGCATAAAGTAAAATCGTCGTCGAAGACCAAGGCGATCGGTCCAACAGCCACACGAAAAAGGTTCTTAATAAACAGTAAAAAAAAAACATAAAACTTCATACAATAAAACCCGTTCCAGACCTTCCGATCCGATCCGATTTATCGGGAGAAATCGGATAATGTGTAGTGTAGTGTATAAGATCCTAACAATTGCTCTACACTTATCCGATTTCTTCCGATAAATCGGATCGGATCGGAAGGTCTGGAACGGGTTTTAACTCTTTATTTTATTTCGTTTTGTTAGTATTCTAAGACCAAGGCAAATATACCAACAGCCAAAGTACACAATAAAACTTCTTGAAATAAACTTGTAACTTTTATGTACTATCATTTATTACTTTTTAAACTATTACTTTAAATATTAATTAAATTTGTTTTTAAGTAGGTATACATGATATGTGTATATATGTTATTTACATGATACAGTTTAATTTCCTCGCAATCGAAGTGAAAAGTAGAGTGTGCAACTCGTCCATAAAACGCATTTTACACTCGACTTTATATTCATCCTCGCTCGCAAGCTCGCTCGGATGGATAAACGTCTCGTGTAAAATGATGCGTTTTATGCACTTGTCGTACAATCTACTATTATAGACAAATATACGGATTATTTGCTAATAGTAAATCATATTTCTGTATACGACTAAATATTGTTCTAAAACGTTTTGCAATTGTATAAGTATAGTATTTTTCAAAATACACAGATATGAATATGATAGATTTTTTGCCGCTACTGTATATTACAATATGTATATAATTTTAAGCGCGTAGTCGAAAACCAGAAAGGGAATGTCGTACAATGTCCCCTCGCCAGTCTCGTGACATAACCGTTGTCTTCAAACTTATATGAAGTCCCCAACTCCAAGTATGAGCACACATTCACACCCTTGGAGGGGCACTCATCAATACTAGTATTTATGGGCTCGAAGGTCCGCGAGGGGCGGGCATAAACCCTGTCGTTATATCTATTAATGTTATCGGCGGCTGGCTTTACTTTTTGGGGGTGGGGAAAGGCAATTTTTGAATTTGAAGGTGTTGTAACTAGTACAAGAATGGGTTCTCAATTTTTTTTCTTCTCTAATGTGTGAAGTCTGCTATCAACACCAGTATATTGTCTTGTTATGCATCAGATAAAACAGTTTGTTGTCAAGCCAATATAAAAAGTGTGCGTTTTATACGAGTACTAAAATAGCTTTTCGTAATCGTAATACGAGTATGAGTGAAAGTGACTAATTATCGTCTAGAATTATGTGAAAGATAATTAGAGATTGAAAGATTTTTTTGTCGATTTAGTTTTTTGAGACTTTTCAATATGACAAAGATATGGCGGTTGACAAAGTAAACAATATCATACTTTTACTTCAGCTATTTTTAAATATCATTTGTTTTTATAAGATACCCTTACACTGGTGCCGTCTGACTCTTACGAGCATTGGTATCGAATCGGCGCTCGCACAGACAATGCAACGTTTGCACAAGTCGACGAACGCCGGGCAGCACATCCTATTATTATTTTAGAATTATATGGCCCGATCCCAGATAACCTCACATACTCTTTAAATATAGCAACAAGTTATAAATCAGCAAACAGCTCTTTTAATAAAATTTAACTAAAACCATATAGGTTATATAACACATAAAAACTGATAAAATAACATTCAAAACTACGAAATCCAATCCTTTCCCTGCAATGACGTGAATATTCGTCGTCAAGTCACACCGTCAGCGCCGCAAATATTTGCCGACCGGCCTTTTAGCGGCTGTGTGTGACGTGCTCAAACACCAGCCGATATTTACAGCGAATTTGTGTGAAACAGCCCACACAACACTCACTGAAGTCGTTTTGTTACTACTAGCTTTTGCCCGCGACTACGTCCGCGTGGAACTTGGAAGTATGGAAACAACCTCGTACAGCACGATAGATATCCAACTAATCACCTTAATTAATAAAAGAGCGCCTAAGCAAATGTAAGAGCAATTGTGCTTTTGGTTTAATCATTACATTTTCTACAGGGTCATCAATGTCATCATGAATTACTACTCACTTTTCAATCTTTTTAGGGATAATTTCCAGGATGAAAACTATCCTATGTCCTTCCTCGGATCTTAAACTATCTCCATGCCAAATTTCATCAAAATCGATTCAGCGGTTTAAGCGTGAAGAGGTAACAGACAGACAGACAGACACACTTTCGCATTTATAATACTAGCTTTTGCCCGCGACTACGTCCGCGTGGAACTTGGAAGTATGGAAGCTACCTCGCGTACAACACGATAGATATCCAAAAAGCGCCTAAGCAAATGTTAAGAGCAATTGTGCTTTTGGTCTAATCATGACATTTTTTACAGGGTCATCAATGTCATCATGAATTACTTACTCACTTTCAATCTTTTTAGGGATAATTTCCAGGATGAAAACTATCCTATGTCCTTCCTCGGATCTTAAACTATCTCCATGCCAAATTTCATCAAAATCGATTCAGCGGTTTAAGCGTCAAGAGGTAACAGACAGACAGACAGACAGACAGACAGACACACTTTCGCATTTATAATATTAGTATGGATTAAGTATGGATTTCTTATTTACCTTCATAGTCCAGTGTTTCGAACATACTGCGTTCGATATGCGTCGTGGTGGCGGACAGACTGGTGAGTCAGCGAGTTATAATTACATAATTTTAATTACGTGTACCACGAGAGCACAAAGAGTTATCTTCGTTTTATCTGTAAGCTTCGATGAAAAATAAGTCACCTATAAATTCTAACGTCACACCGTAGCGTCTAAGAGGATGACCGGGATTTAATATTTTCTTAAAAAGGTGAATTGATCGAATGTGGATCGAAGCTATGAATCAATGCTGCAGGCATGTTGTTAGGAGACCGTCATCAGGTATTTTCTATCCATTTCGGGTGGTTTTTATATATTTCTGTGATTGTTTTTATTAAAGCAGTAACGTCTGCTAACGTAAACCAAATTACAATGAAGCGAAAAATTGAAAAATTTAATGGTTCAGACAGGATTCGAACCTGCGTTTCGAACGGCTTTCCGGGCCAACACGGGCGTCCTACCAACTGGACCACCGAACCAGATGTCAGAGCCATTGAATCTTTCAACCAGTTGCTTCAACATGCCTTAGGGTGGCACCGTAGCGCCATCTACCGTAAATATTTAGACTTTATAGTCGGCATCATCGTCTCAAATTTGTTGAGAATCGATAGTAACGTTTTTTTTTCGCTTCATTGTAAACTTTCTGTGATTACTATCATCATAAATAAACGGGGAACATCGCTACAAGTATCATTTAATTATCTTGAGTTAATAATTTTGCGACGTTTGGATGTTTCGAATGTCTCTGAACGCCAAAAGCTAAGAATATAAGTACTCAAGAGGCCAAGAGATTACTAACGTGAGAGTATTCCAAAATCCCGCACTTGGTCGTTATTACTGGCTACGTGACTATTCAGAAGAAAAAAAGGAATTATTAGTCATTCTATTGAACGGTTGAACTGTAAAATATGCATTTTTCATATCTTCTGGCAATTACGCTGAATGTTCAACGAATTGACACCCGAAACAACAGAGTTTTTTATTTATTTAAACATTAAGCAGTATATTTTTTAGAACACATTGCAAGTTCGATTCAAAACGGAATTGAAGCGCCTTGTATCTAAATTAAATAGCAGCGACACGAGAATTACTTGCAGAGCCGATGACGGCGGACTTGCGAGATTGCTCGGAGCAGTCGGAGATATTGCGATCAATTATTAACAGAACACGCCATTGCCTGCAACGATTGTATCTTTGGACGTACCAGGGGAACTCGAATGAAACATCATCGAACCACCTACACTTACGAGTCAATTCCCCGACTTTGTTTTTGTACCGTCTGTTACTCGCCTTACGGTATTTTACAATAGACGCCAAACGCCAGACATTTTGTAAAACAATTCGAGACTATGCTATCAAGAGATTAAATATATATATATATTATTGTCTTCTCTATGAGCTATATGCTATATGTAGTGCTTCTTTAAATAAATGTTTCGTCATTCGACTTCCCGTACACAACTAAAATGGCTTTGGCAACTAAAATGTGTTAAACTATGAAAAGTAATGTCAGTTTGAATTTTGTAATAGATTCGTCAATTTAGTGATCCAGATAAAGATTTAAAAATTCAATTGCTTTTGTAAAATAAAGATATTGACGAATCTATTATAAATTCAAACTAACACTACTTTTCATAGTTAATCTTTTAAGGGATTTATAATTTTTCACTCGTTTCGAATTGCGCTATCATAATCTCTGGACAAAACTGTTAGGAATTTTTTTGTTTTTCATCAGTCGTTCACTCTTGGCAGAGTGGTCGTGGTTACGGCAATAGTGTCCACGATCGGCCTCGTCCTCACTTGCCTTCTATCTGGCCCTGGACTAACAATCTTTCCATGAAGTGTTTATTTCGGGATATGTGGCCAAAGAACTTCAACACTCTGAGCTGCACAATCGACGAAAGTCTATCCTGGATCTGCAACTCTTTGAGGATAGAATTGTTGGTGCGAAATGCCGTCCATGGGATCTTCAGAAGGCGTCTCCAACACCACATCTCCATCGCGTAGATCTTTCGCCTATCTTGAAGTCTTAAAGTCCAGGTTTCAGCGCCATAAAGAAAGATTGGAAATAAGAAAATAATACGGAATGTTAAAACAGTACAATGCGATGCCCTAGTGCAGAACAAACGCATTTGAATATTTTTTCCTTAGATTTACAGAGGTTGTTTACAAAAACTTTTTGGAGTTTACTCCTTAAGAATCGATTTTCATATATAAGCCCGGGGTATGAAAATTATGGTGTATAAAATCGAACGTATCTGCCGTGCTAATTTAAAAAGTCGTATCTCAGTATACGATCGGGGTAAAAATACGACTTCTTAATTTAGCAGGTTATGCGTTACGTTAAGCGTTATAGACTAAGATCCCTATATAAAATGACCTTCACCGAGATGTTTATTTCATGAAATGTATTTTAAATGTACTTAGCAACGAGAAAACATGGCTCCCGTTAGAGAAAATAAATATTAATTGTTCTCTGCCATTCATTTATTTTAAATTACCACAAGAGGCTTGACAAATAACATAGACAAGAAACATATTCATAATTTCTCCGCGGAGACTGCGGCGGCGGCCGGCGGCCTACACGGCGCGTTGCTGCGCAAGTGCGCATCGGGCAGCTTGACTGACAGTTGTCAATCTACAACAGCTGAGAAATGTGTTTTTGTTTTCAAGTTTTTGCTAATATTTTGCGTGAATCTCTATCATGTTACGAGTGTGATTGCTATCAGTGCATGAGTACTATCTAGTTATATGTGCAATTATAAACCACCGCTTCCCCCAGGAACTTTATGGGGCAATTTGTATGCCGAAACTTGGAGCGGTTTTTTTAAATACTTTATTTGTTATCGTAGCCGTAAGTTTTTATCTATTGCGTTTTTTAATAGTTTACTTGATGAATCCTAATAGCACGGGCTCCTCTCAGAATGTCGCTTCCAGGTCTGTGTCGCTGTCGCTGGAGAATTCCGTACAGTGCCCACATTGCTCCCAGATTCGTTTCTTTAAAGGTCAGAAAGGACTTAATATACACATCAGTAGAACCCATGGCATTCGTGCTGGCGCAATTACGTCGCCACCAGGCAAACAATTCACAACCAAGTCAGATCAGGCCTTTTTCTGAAAAAATCAGTGAGCTTAAACATTCAATTCCAGTGGTCAAACGAATTCCTCGCAGCGCTCGAATTCAGGTTGCACAAAAAGTGTGCCTACCTTTTCGTTCTTGTTTGCAGCGCCCAACAGGGTACATAATGTGATAAGTACTTAAACTATTTACTTTCACCTGTATAATCATTATGTGCAATAAACGTATTGAGTATTGAGTATATATTTTATAAACGTTCTTAAGGCCAGGCGCGCACCAAGATTTTAGTCGCACGATAATTTTGTCGCATAAATGCAAGATATGGGTTTATATGAGAGTGCGCGCACCACGATTTTCATTAACCCATAAGTACGCTTATTTCTGCGACAAAAAAGTGGTGCGCGCCTGGCCTGAAGAGTAAACTCCAGTCGTGCGTCGGAGCTGACACACACACTTTTTTTTTATCCCTAACGCACACTAGATCCGTTACAAAATGTTCATACTCATAAGTACTCAATATACTCTTACTGACTACAAACAACTGCACGCACTTGTATATTATTAAAGTTCAAAACCCTTCGCGTATTGGGCTAATAATATTGATTTACATCGACCCTCAAAGTAAAAAATCGAGATGAAAATAGTAAACACTAGCACTAGCGAGTTTTCCATAGTAGAGGCGACTTGTAATCGCGATGTCGGATCGAATCGTGCAATATTGATATCTATCGCGCGCAGCCGTTAACCCCCGATTACAGAATTATCGATTCCGTCGACAGCGGCGGCGATGTACGTATTAACGGCTTTCGTTTGTTTATATGTGGCTTTAATTAATGTTCACACGTAATATGTGGTTTTATTGGGAATGGATATAATATGTTCGCCTAATAACACAATACATTTTCAAGTTTTCCTACCCAATGGTTTGTCTAGAAGAGATCGTTCATAATAGACCGGGAGATAGTGACACAATTTTTTTGGTCATTTGTAACAGTATGGCGGTTCTTCAGGGGTCTTAGTACGCAATGACAAAAAGAAAAATGATGGTCATAGCGCTGGTACCGGCGGCCCAATCGCGTGGGCGTTAGTCGAACTCGTCGGATAAATTACGAGTGTCAAACGATTTGTACCACAAAAATGTTAGTATTTTCCGATAGCCCATAAAAACATGTAGGCGGTAGTGTCATGCCATACTTCTCCGGTGTGACTTACAGCCCGCCATACCGACGCAAAAATTCAACCATTTGTACCACGCTAATTTTTGCACGGTTAATTATCGTCGTGCAGCCATTTACCTACTTAAATCACCATGCCATACTTTTCCGACGGTTCAAAATGGCCGCCATACCGCCAAAAATCAGCAATTTTTTTTTTCGCCAAACGATTTGTAACAGTATTGCATTTGGATTTTTGGAAAGTATTTGATAAAATGTGACCGTTATTATATTTGCCATACTTCTAGTAGGGGGAAAAAGTGCTGCCATACTTGAAAAACTTATTTAAATCATAAATTATTTATTTGCATAAACAAAGGTTACATTGGTGTTATATTTCTACTATAAGACAATCCCATTACTTGTTCATACCATAAGATGGCGTGCAAAAATTTTTTTTTTTTTTTTTTACATAGGCATCGTAAGATCTACTAATAATGCTCAATGTCAGTAACATAAATTCTAAATATCAATTCAATATAAAAAAAAAATAACAATAATACAATAATTTAATTAATAACATTGTTTTAAATTAAGTGAAGTCCGCGATACATTCATAATTAATAATATTACACATTGGTGCATGTCACAATTTACAATTAGCCATAAACTCATCAATTGAATAGTTACTATGTTCTATTAAATAATTCAACAATTCTTTCCTGAATAATTTAAGTGGCAGTTCTTTAAATTTATCTGTCAGTGCATTAAATATTTTTATTGCCATTCCGTGCACATTCTTTCTTACAAGTGAAAGATTAGTTTTGGGAAGAATCAGTTTGTTTCTATAGGCACCTCGTTCCGATTTAGTCGTAATCATTTTAAAAGCAGACGGATTCTTCTTGACATAAACACATATCTCATAAATATACATAGCCGGTACTGTCAGAATTCGTTTGCTTTTAAATAATGGCCTGCAGTGGTCTCTGAAGTTCGCTCCAGTCATTGCTCTAATGCATTTCTTTTGAGTCTTAAAAATAATTTGCGCACCCACAGAGTTTCCCCACAGAATTATGCCATATCTTAGAAGAGAGGCTACGTACCCATGATAAGCGGACATAGCGGCTGTTTCCGACACTACATTTCGTACTCGGCGCAATACGTATACAAATCTATCGAGTTTACTACGCAAACAGTCAATGTGAGTCTTCCAATTGCAAAAACAATCAATTGTTATACCCAAAAAATTGGTCGAATTTACTTCCTCTACGTTGTTGTCTTGATATTTAATGGCTAACTTTAAATGTTTACTTTTATATGTCCTAAATTGTATCATTTTTGTCTTATTAATGTTAATGTGTAAATTATTATTATCTAACCATTTAATTATTTCTAACAATGTCTTGTTTATCTCATCTTCAAATGATGCTATATTTTCGCATTTTATGAGTAGTGTAGTGTCATCAGCAAAAAGGATACAACTATGATCTGTAGCTTTAGGTAGATCATTGATGTAGAGCAAGAATAGTAGTGGGCCTAAAATACTACCTTGTGGCACTCCGAATCGGTTAACTTTATACTCTGACCTATAAACGGTTTTGTTATGACCAATGAGTTTGAAACTTTCTACACATTGCTTTCTATTTTTGAGGTAGCTGATGAACCATTCTTGTGTTGGACCTCTTATGCCATATCTATACAATTTATTTAATAATATATCATGATCCACAAAATCGAATGCCTGACTCATATCGAGCAAAACCGCGACAATTGGGACCTGTTTATCTAAACTTTCAGTAACATGCTTTATTAAATGAAAGCATGCTGAAGTCGTTGAGCTATTTTTCCTAAAGCCAAACTGGTTATTGGTTAAAATATCATTATTTGTGATGAAGCTAGACAACTTACACGACATTATTTTTTCAAAAATTTTTGAGATGACCGGTATGAGAGTGATAGGACGGTAGTTCTTTAAGTCTGATTTCGATCCTTTTTTATGTAATGGCTTAATTATGGCGTATTTTAGGCGTTCCGGAAAGATGCCTTGCATGAATGATAAATTGATTATATGACTTAGTGGTACTGATAATGCACTAGCACATTGTTTTAAAACTTTAGTGCATATACCATCGTAACCAGTGGCATTTGTATTATTTAGCCCTTTAATTACCTTCATAACGTCTTCTGGGCTGACTGGAGATACAAATATACTGTGTTTTACTTGTTCTATATTGTGACTATAGCTTGTATCTCGGCTTATTTTTTTATTTGTATTTTCTATAAAATAGTTATTGAATGTTTCAGTTATCATTTTAGGATATTTATTCGACACGTTTCAAAAATACGACTGTACAATACGTAAAATATTTTTTTACAGCATGGGATTATTATATTCTGTTTGTTTGGATACAATTCTACCTACAAAAAATTATTCCGGATTGTAACCATGGGGCGGACGACTGTGAGACTTGAGCCAAGACGTAAAAAAAAAAAAAAAATTGACGAGTTGTACCAGTATGGCATTTGGATTTTTAGAAATTATATGATGCAATGGGACCATTATTATATTTGCCATACTTCTGATAGAGGGAAAAAGGGGCAACATACTTGAAAAACTTGATTTTTCAACTGGTTTTCAAGGTGCAAGACATAAAATCATTTGTTACAGTATGGCATCATTGTATTCGGTTCGTTTGGATGAAATTCTACCTAAAAATAATTATCCCATACTGTAACCATGGGGCGGAAGATTGTCACACTCGCAATATATAAATTAATAAAAAAATTAGCCGTTCAATATTATACAATATAAACATCTGATTATAAGTCAAGATTGCCGCCACCTAGATCTTTGAAATTTTGTATTTATATTCATTGAACCTCAAACTTACAGGAAAAATTAGTGCCATACTGTTACAAATCGTTCAAAATACGAATAAAATCTTACAATAAAAAAAAAATTATACACATTCGCCACCTCCCACAGGTATGGCATTATCACACTTCTATTTATCATCATTCAGGAGCTGTTGAAAAAAAAATTTAGGGTGGTACAAATCGTTTGGCGAAAAAAAAAATTTGCTGATTTTCGGCGGTATGGCGGCTATTTAGAACCGTCGGAAAAGTATGGCATGGTGATTTACGTAAATGGCTGCACGACGATAATTAACTGTGCAAAAATTAGCATGGTACAAATGGTTGAATTTTTGCGGCGGCGGCGGCGGGCTGTAAGTCACACTGGAGAAGTATGGCATGACACTACCGCCTACATGTTTTTTATGGGCTATCGGAAAATGCTAACATTTTTGTGGTACACATCGTTTGACACTCGTAATTTATTCGACGAGTTCGACTAACGCCCACGCGATTGGGCCGCCGGTACCAGCGCTATGACCATCATTTTTCTTTTTGTCATTGCGTACTAAGACCCCTGAAGAACCGCCATACTGTTACAAATGACCAAAAAAATTGTGTCACTATCTCCCGGTCTATAAACAATAAGATCGCCTGTTGTATCTCTGCCTGTTTGTCTTGTGAGGTGTGCAATTGAGACTACTCAACTAATGTTATTATTAATATTGACTAGGTATTCTGTTACTGCTAGTTATTGCTGGTAAATTTTCATGTACTTATCTAATTTATAAAAAAAAAACTTAAACGATTTATTTTAAATATAAAAAAAACTACATCTTCACATTAAGCCCTTTTAAAATATTCGATATGTCACAAGATATTTTTTTTAATCACTCCTTAAGACACTTAAGCTTAATTTTTTTTTATACGTCCCTGTTTGGGTTACAGACTTACACATACGTACCAAATTTTAACTTGATCGGTCCAGTAGTTTCCGAGCAAATTGGCTGTGGCAGACGAACAAACAGACAACCGAGTGATCCCACAAGGAGTCGGATTTATCATTCGGAGCTGCAGCAAAAAGTCCTCGTGCATAACGTATGTCATTGTACGTCATTGTCCCTAAAAGTAAACGTCAAACAACAATAACACAATGCATAACAGGGTGACGGGTGACAATGCTGCGGAAATGATCGCGCAGCCAGCGGGGCGGGACGCAGTTACGAAGCGGAGCTTCAACACATTGGATGGTGTGGCGGCGTCATTTTGTCGGGTCCATGGTAAACTTATAAATCTTACTACGGCAACGACGACGTGTTCCTTATCAAAATTAAATATTGTCTATTAAAAACTCACTGACTAGAATCGGAACTATCGGGCCGTTTGTAAGGTAAAATCCCTTTATTTACTGGATTATATTAGAACCACTGTGAGCTTAGTCCTCGCAAGCTTGCTTCAAAACATTTTTATTTTATTACGATTTCAACCTCCACATCTCTGCCATTTTGAAACTTTTCGTAAAACTATCGTAGGTTTCATAGTTTTTCGATATGTTTCAAAATGGCACACAATTTCACGAGAATCGGTTGAGAAATACGACCTGTAGGCGAGAACAGTCGAAAATCTGGGAAAACTAGACATTCGAACACGAAAATTTGGTGATAATTGTTGGCCAAGCTGAAACGGAGACGCTTCGCTCACTCTGTCAAAAAGATTTATCGATGACATTAAAAAAAACATTACTGATCAGTGATCACAAAGAAAAACTTTCGACGGATAGACAATGTACATTCTATTTGTATCCCTAGTATATTTTTATCTTTATTATACATGTACACGAAACATGAAATATAATTGAGCCTTAATTTGGCATTTTACACATGGATGTACAAACTCTTTGACCATCCACCAGTTGTGTGGAATTCATATTGTGCGGAATCAGTACTAGGAAGAAACAAGATTGCGTAGAAATAATGACTGTGAAGCATTAAATTACGCATGTGATCAAACTCAGCTGTGTTTATTTTGTGCAGAATCGCGAATAGGAAGAAACAATAATGGCATAAACCTAGTATAATCCCTTTTTCCTATTTTTTTAATCGATTTGCTCTATTCAACCTTAACGAGACTTGAACTATTGACCTTCGTTTTTTTGTGTCAAATTAAGCGTTAAACGATAGTTTATTTATTTGTGTATCTTAAAATAAGTGTAGTTGGTGCAAACTGTTGTTATGAGAATGATAAATACAGTAAGATTTTAGTCGATACGAACATACTCTTTTCTGACATAATCCAAATTTATTATCTGCTTCCAAATTACCAGTGTATCGGAAATGAAGTTGCTGCAGACTTAGTGGACACATTACTACACAGTTTATAGGGTCCGAATGATGCGATCTGTTAAGGGTCTGTTCGGTGTGGACCTCATCTTAAGTCGCCACGTGAACAGGGGGCCCGTAAGGTATAATGAGTCGCGGCATATAATCGCCGTGACGCTTTGTCTGGCTGGCAGAACAATGTGTTCCCATTCACGGGCAGTCTTTTGTTAACCCCAAGTTAATTTATCGCACGCTCAGTCGCAGTCGGGTTCTTGTTTTATTGAATGGTGTCTGGCGCCGCGTTCTTGAGTAGGAATTGCGTAAAAATTACTATTCTCACTCGATTTGTGATTAAGACCTGGGACCTAATTCGAGATTGACATTTGAGTGATCGCCAAACGTCAAATCTCTATTAGATAACAGTTATATCGCCATTGAACTATCATTTAAATGCGATGAGCTTAAAAGTGACATATCTCATCTCAATTTTGGAAATACGAAGGCAATAATGATTGTCAAAAATGTTATTCATGTATATAAATTTCTGTTTTGAACGAAACGTAGCGGACTAATTTCATGTACTACGCGGTCAATTTAAAGTATGCGCCTGTTATTTATGCCGTCACATACAAAGGATACGAACATTTTGCGCATCCGAATTGACGAAGTTGCGATGTTCTAGGGATATCGCCACTTGTCAAGTAGGCACACGTCAAAAGTGACGGATGGCGATGAAAAGGAGAGATCTCCATTATATCTCTAAAATTGGTCGAATACCCCCCCCCTGCTTGATACCGGGCGAGGTGCACTCGGCGATTTACGTTCTCCGCTTGTCGCCCCTGCCCTGGGGCATATTCAGTGGCTGCCACGCTCTGTTTCGGAACGCACGCGCTGCTCGCGCGCTCACGTTCTCCCAATTCGTCGCAAGTGAACGTGCCGCATTTGTCTTTTTATACTAGTGTTTAAATGAATAAAAAGATAGCTCAAAATAGCAGTGTGCTGGTGTTTACAAGCTGGACTGCGGGTGTGGTCTGTCATACGTTGGCCAAACGAAACGTAGTATAGCTACATGGGTTAAGGAGCATGTAGCCGATGTTAAACACTGTCGTTGCAACAGGTCTGCAGTCTGCGAGCATGTCATGGATAAACTTAACCAGTAAATTAGGTTTGATAACACTTCAATCCTTGCCAGAGAGAAACGATATTTCCCCAGAATGTTGCGCGAGGCTATTGAAATCAAAAAATATCCCAATTTCAATAGAGAAGATGGTTTGTCATTATCACCGGCTTGGGATCCTGTTGTACATCTTATCAAGGATCAAGCAAGACACAAGACTTGGGCCCCGAAAGTCGCTGGAGACGCTACGACTTTACACCACCACCACCACAAATCATATTTTTTCGGCTAAAAAAGCGGCTTTTGTAAAGATCAAAGTAGTGTGCCTTCTGTACTTGTACTATTATCTATTCTGTGTTAATACTCGTACGTATTACCTTTCATTATTTACTTTTGCTTTTTTCATGACTCAATTTACTTAACTTATACATACTAAAGTCCTGAAAATACAGCGCGGAAAGGATTCCTATACGATAATTATGGTATTCTGAGAATCGGTGGTCTTACAAGTATAAAGGTCGCGTTATCGCAATATGGATAAAGGACAAAGCATCCATTCATAAATGTATTGGAAAGTGACCGGTGCTTTCTCATTTGTCAGTAAGCAACATTTTCGATTCGCTGTGACACGTCTTTAGACTTAGATGTAGGTATCACAAATCTAATGATAGCTCCTGAATATTTGACTCTCGAAATATTTGCTTGAGATATTTCTAGGAATACTTTCAACAGCGACGTATAGCCCAAGAAACCAGGATTACTTACACTCTGTAGATGCTTAATTGCTGTTTTTTTTTTCACAAATGTTTACGTTGTTTCTACGATTATTCTGTGGGAAGGCGACTAGAAGATGGGATGCCTCTCTAAGGAAAATAAATCGGAAGACTCATCGTCTGCAACGTAAAAGGTTCTTCAGGCTTGTAATTGTTACTTAATCCCGTGACCAACTTACATTTTTTGGTTGTTACCATACTGAAACACGAAAGTTTGTGAGACTATTGTGAGGAAGACTTCTTGCCTTAACACTGCGTGTCTCTGTGCCAGAAATTGAAAAGTAGTATTGTTACGGAGTCCTTGTTGGTTGGTCTAGCACGTCGCTTTATAACCTATTTGTTTTATACCATCTCTGAAAATTTCTCGAGTGAAACGGCAGGGGAATTCATTTTAGTAAATAAATTTGACTACTGGCTTGGATATTTTAAGGGTTTATTGTTTAAAATAATGTTAGTAAACAATGAACGATTTTTTTTATCAAACTTGCAAGGCACGTTTCTTACTTTTTGTAACAGTAGGTAGTAGAAGATTGTACAACAAGAGCATAAAATGGGCCATTTAACCCGAGACGATCATATAGCCGCCCGGGACGGTACCGGTGGATTGGCACGTCGAAGATCATCATCATCATCAACAGCCTATTCTTGTCCACTGCTGGACATAGGCCTCTAGCTCCAACTGCACGCCATTGTGAACGATCCTCGGCTACTCTCATCCAACTCTTGCCAGCCACCCTGCAAAGATCATCGCTCCTCCTAGTCTGAGGGTATCCCACACTATGCTTGCCGATCCGCGGTCTCCACTCAAGAACACGTCGAGGGTAGAATGGGTTTTATGTTCGAGTTTTGGTATCGGCTTTTCACTTCGAGTAATAATTATTGGTCAAAACTAGTGAAATGTGGTTTATTCAATTACATAAAAAAAATTCATTACATGTTCATATATTTAATTATATGCTTAATCCTTGTTTTATTTCCTTACAATCTAAGTGACACGCAGATTTTATAACTCGAATTAGTTTACCGCAGCACAGTTTTTATTATAATTATGTATGTATATACAAATACAATTTATTTTTTTATTTTCAACTTGTAACGTTCGGCTACCTCTGGCCAGATCTTTAATGCCAAGTTATAAATATTTGCGTTATTTGATTTTTCGTAAATAAATAAATTGTATACAGCTTTCTCTCGACATAAAGAACAACTATACGAGCTTTTGTATGAGAAGAGATTTTTTTTTAATACATCAGTAGTAATTTAAAAAAATCGAAGGAAGCCGCAGTGAAAGACAAATTTTTTTCGTTACAGTGTGACCGTAACTTTTTCGCTGATCAGCGTCATTTTTAGGGTTCCGTAGTCAACTAGGAACCCTTATAGTTTCGCCATGTCCGTCTGTCCTGTCTGTCTGTCTGTCCGTCCGCGCCGTCCGCGGCTTAGCTCCTTGATCATTAGTACTAGAAAGCTGAAATTTAGTATAAGTATGTATTATATATGTACCACGCCGACAAAACGGTAAAATAACAACTAAAAAAAAATATTTGTTTCGGGTACCTCCCGTAGGTAGGTACACCAAAAGTGGGGGTGATTTTTTTTTCGTTCCAACACTAGCGTGTGGGATGTCGTTGAATAGGTCTTTTAAAAATAATAGGGGTCTTCGAACATTATTTTTTTATGTAATTTGCAGTTTTGTAAATATTCGCTCCGAAAATAAAAAAAATAGTGTCCCCCCTCTAACTTTTCAAACAGGGGTCAAAAAATTATGGAAAAATTCATGAAAATGAGGCCTTATAAGTACTTTCAATGAAAACTATATTTAATAAAATCGGTCGAGCCGTTTTTGAGCTACCACAAAAATTCATAATTTTCTTTAAAATGGCGTAAGTGCCGCGCGGTGTCCTTATACTTCGAACATTACGCGTATTAGTTAAGTGCCATTCCGTATTAAAACATTTCGCTAGGCGCGTATAATCGATCACTTCCAGAAGGTAATAAGTAATTACTGTTACTTTGGCGTTTACGACCTTTTATAGAGCTTGAAATCTTCCTCGTAATTTAAACCTTGTCTATTGTGAAGGATGGGTAACTACGGAACCCTACACTGAGCGTGGCCCGATATGCTCTTGGCCGGTTTTTTTTTTTTTTAATTTTTTCTTGTTTTTACAAGAGATTCTGTCGAGAGCCTCTTTCCAAATGCATGAGTATTTCCGTCTTGCATAACTATCAAAAAGAGCAGAAATATTACTAAAATAACTACATACAATAAGATGAATAAGACAGCGTTACATAATATTACGACTAAACTTTTAAGTTTGATTTTACTAACTCAAATAACTTCGCAGCCAGAAACTTTGTAACATCGAACAAACAGCCAAAATTTCTGACTACGCGATCTATAGAGACATCAAAGTCAAAGCGCTCAAGTTTTCACTTAAGCGGTCGAAAGCCAAACAATCGGGGAAAGAATCAGCTCTTAATGGATGGAGAATGGATAGTGCGCGTAGCATTGGGGAGGATTTTGCATAGTCAGTTAGCGCATGGATGCCGGGACACTAGAAGAGGCAGGGGGTCAAACCCCTCATGGAATGGAATGAAACGAGAAGTGCCCGATAGATGACTGAGATATAGAGAGCGGGAGAGATATGTGTAAACTTACTTCAGGGATGGATCCCTAAAGAAACGCATGCCGTACCTACCTGATGAATAGTATGTTGGAGGAAATAAGACGAGAGCCTTAAAGGAAAAAAAACAACGAGTGTTAAAAAAACCCTTTTTAGGGTTCCGTTCGCTGCATCACAAACGTGTGCGATGACAAAAATACGGTAACATTACAATGGATGAAGGGACACAGCGGCTCGAGAGGCAATGACGCAGCGGATGAATTGGCCCGTAAGGGATCGGAGACACCGCCATGCGGGCCAGAGCCAATAATACCCCTACCACAATCTTACATATACAACATAATGAACCAGCACACATTATACCAACACCAGAAATACTGGGAAGACATGGGAACGTGTAGACAAACAAAAGAAATACTTCCGAATAGGAATCACAAACTCACCACCATCTTACTGAGAATCCACAGGAACCAACTACGCAAGATAGTAGGATTAATAACGGGACACAATACTCTGAACAAACACCTCTTCAATTTAGGTATAACAGACAGCCCAGTATGCAGAGCATGCATGGAGGCAGAAGAAACCACCAATCATATTCTACTAGATTGCAAACAGGTAGAAGGATACAGGACGAAATACCTAGGATCTCCAAGTACCGTACACGAAGCCATAGGCAACATCAAGGCTTTACTTAGGTTCGTGGAGGAGCTGGGGTGGTTGGAGTAGCGCTACCCCCTTTTCACGCAAAATAGGCACGTTGGATGTCGACTTGCGGAAAATGCCCAGCGCAACTAACTGACTAACTAACTAACTAGGGTTCCGTACCCAAAGGGTAGAAACGGGACCCTATTACTGAGACTTCGCTGTCCGTCCGTCCGTCTGTGACCAGGCTGTATGTCAAGAACGGTGATAGCTAGACAGTCGAAATTTTCACAGATGATGTATTTCTATTGCCAACAACAATAACAACAAATACTAAAAATAAAATAAAATAAATATTTAAGGGGGGCTCCCATACAACAAACTTGTTATGATTATGGTACGGAACCCTTCATGCGCGAGTCGGACCCGCACTTGCCCAATTTTTTATACTACTACCGTAATATGCCTATTTAAATAATTTTCTTTAAAATAATATTTCCCCAAAGTGATTCCACAGTCAAACCAACCACTCCGGTTTTGTGGGATATTGTTTTAGCAGTAAGAAATGTAAAGTAACTAATAAATAAATAAAAAATAACGACACCTACTACATATATGTATACTGAAGCAAGTGCAAAATCACGATTTTACAAGAGAGCTGTACGAAGGTTCGCTTACTCATAACTTTCTTGTCTGTCAATTTAATTTAACAAAATTTTGGATACAAGGAGAATAATTTAATCTTATTTAATTTTTTTATTATTAAAATATTTTTCCAAAATCGCAATTTCTCATGAATAAAACAAAATAATTTACATAAATTTAAGATATACCTACACGAGCCACCCGGCTCGAGGACACGGAGACAACTGCCAGTTACCGTAAAGGCACTGCTGCGTATCTGGCGCAAGTGACTTGCCTCTATATACGCCCGTACCAAATTAGACAACATGGCATCAGTTGCATTGATAAACGTCACATTATTTCCAAACTTAACTGGATTATCAATAAGAATTTTTTGTTGTTTGACAGAGTTGAGTGTTTTAGTCACAAGTCTGCAAACACGTGGCAAAATGCTGAGTGGTGACCTCTTTCAGCTCCATCAGTTTTATAGTTACATCAATTGTGATTTGTTACTGAGAGAGATATTACTAAATCGTATACTCGTATTAGCGAAAAAGTAAAAATTACATTACAATATTTGTATGGTTGACCGGAAAGCAAACACACAGAAATTGTTATAATTATATTTATTTATGACCTTTAAGCTTTACCTTTGTCCATGATAGCTATCTGTATGCGTAATGTACGACAATGCACTTTGCTATTATAATTTTCGACAGGTGTTGATTAAGGGTGTGTCTGTCTGGGGATATGAACCGCACTAATAAGTGCCCCTCAATAATATAATATAATAATGTACACCTTATATTCCATAAAATTGTCGAAAGGGCTCTACGCGTTGGCTTCGGCTCCGCGCACTCCCAAAGGTCCGGGATACTATTGTCTCGTGAGCGGGTGCGACATACAGGTATGATAATATCTTTATTTCAGACGGAGTCCATACACGTGTGTTTATAAATACAAATACAAGTGTGTCAATGTTTGTCCGTGATTTGTAATATTCCGAATAAAACTTAACCCACGAAACAAACTTCATATTCGGAGATCGTTCTTACCTGAGTTGGAACCACACATAAAGAAACTTTCAGCCTTACTAAATTAACAAAAGGCTAAGAAACAGCGTAATAGTCTAATATTACGATGTTTCCTACTTAGCGTTTGCTGAATTTACGGTTTCGCTCTTTTTTCAACCACGCTCAGTGACACTTCAAATCGCTTCCATCCTCCTTACCTCGCGCCAATCACTCCTGGAGCCTCGCCAAGCCAACCACAGCGGGATGAAATTTAATACGCTACTGAATATTTATTTATGATAATACTAATGATTCATACGCGAACCGTGGTCCCGGGCTAATCATTTTTCGCCTTGGATACTTTGTAGGAGTTTATCAGAATTTCTTTACGTGATCGAATCAGAATTGACACAATCTGTATAAAACTAAAGGATCTCGGTGTAAGAGCAACATTGAATAATGGCAAGCAGTGATGAAGACCCGACCGGAATGATGGATGCAGTAGGCGTGCGACGGTTTGCTGCGAGAATCTTTGGGGTGACCTAACTCTTACTCGTTTATCTCTCTTTAGTTTTTTGTCTCCTACATTTATTTGCCAATAAATCTTTGAGACGTTCGGTGCGGGTCACATTTGTAATTAGTTTATATCTTTCTTGGTCGCATTGTAAGTTCGCTAAACCTTACGTGGATTTTTCATCTCAGTTGTTATTTGTGACTTTCTCGTGTAATTTAGTGATTATTCAAGCTCGACATGCAATGTATAGTTACTAGCATTGTATCCGTCATAAAACGTAATTTGGAGTTTCCGCTCTTGGTACGTTGTTGTATAGTTTGTTGTTGGACATTGGGTTTTTGTCTTAGCAAGGCGGATACAGGATAACGATGACACTTCTACTTTAATTAGACTCAGGGTAAGCAGTTACCGCAGTGTATGATATGAATTCTTGCAACCCGCGTTGCCGAACCTTAAAAACGTGTCCTCTTCTCTCGAACAACTCCAAAATCCCGTGGACTGCCTGCTGTATGTGTTATCCAGCTGTATGTATATGATATAATAATGTTTTAAATTTATAAAGCACTATAAAGTTCATTATTTATGTCAAACTAGATACAGAACTTCTGCGCTGAGTTCAAAGTACAAAGTTTGTATCCTTACAAATGAACGGAGTCTTGGTAAATAAATGACCATAATGTAGCTAAATTTAAAGCAAATTCTGTACATAAAGTTCTCACGGTTCTGACAAAGCTTAATTACAGCTCATTCAGTAAATTAGTTGGGCAGAGTTTAAAGAAACTTCCCGGGAAACGATTTTTTGCCCGGGAAAGTTTAAATTGTCCACGCTGCTTTAAATTAAGGCACATTTTACACTTAGGTCCAATTCAGACAGATAATTGGAGCGTTTTAGCTGGGCCAGGGGCAGCATTTTATAGACATATACTCATATAGCCATTGAAGCGATGTGTAGGACATATCACGGGCACATGCTAATAATCACTTTATGTCATCTCACAGTCACACATAGTCAGTAAACTTGTTTCATCGGGAATCATTCCATTGAAAGTTTAATGTCATCGAAATAAATTACTTTGAAATCGTTAACATTTTAGGACTGATATAAATTGAATTAAACAAAATAAATCTAAGCGAATAATGGCTTCTATACCACAACTTAAAAAGAAAATGTAGTTGGTTTTATGGTGTGGTATTTGTTTATGAGATTTAAAGGCAGTTGTACATATTACACTACACTAAAAAAATTCTATTTATATAAAAAATTCCGAAATTAAATAAAAATGGGCAAATAAATCACGGGTGTTGTATGGGAGCCCCTCTTAAGTATATTTATTTTATTTTGTTTTTAGTATATTTCAGTTGCCGCTATAACGACAAATTTTGTCGTTATACTGAAATACATCATCTGTGAAAATTTCAACTGTTTAGCTATAACGGTTCATGAGATACAGCCTTGTCACAGACAGACAGACGGGCAGTGGAGTCATAGTAATAGGGTCCTGTTTTTACCCTTTGGTTACGTAACCCTAGAAAAACAATATTATTGCGTTCAAAATATTGCTTAAGTAACGGCTATGCCAGCTACCTTACTAGAATAAAATATATAAAACCTTCGATTTATAACATGAATAAAAAATCAAAGTTGTCATAATAACCCCACAAAAATATTAGGCATCCTGAATTACGTTCTAGTGAATTTCCCCTACACAGGTAGGAGATTGGCATGATTGAAAATAGGAGAGGGAAGATGTTAGGACATGCCATACGTCACGATAACTACATCAAGGTGATAATAGAAGGAAAAACCGGCCAAGTGCGTGTCGGACTCACGCACAAAGGGTTCCGTACCATTGATTTATGAAATTAAAGGAATGGATGTTTTATGTTCCAAGTTTCAATAAAAATAAATTTCATATATATATAGGTACTATATCATATTTCATTATAAGTACTTAAAGTAAGTACGTTATATTCAAAAGTTATTAGATATAATATACATTGGCGTATCTTAGATTATTTTTCAGGTGGGGCCTGGGTGGGGCCTGGCCATGGCCTATGAGTTGAAGTCATGAATTCCTATGGGTAACCCAAAATCCTGGGGTGGGCACTAGACCATATTGGGGTGGGCACGGCCCACCCGGCCACCCCCCTAAATACGCCAATGATAATATATTAAGCGTCATATTAATTGGTAATTATATATCGAATGGGCATTATATCGGCGAAAATTATTTCAAATAAAATGATGTGCATCCTACGCTCCCCATTTCCCGGGCCAAGCAAACCATTCAAGGCTTGTATTTTTTTAAACCATCTTCGAATCGAGAGTTGGTATAATGTATATTATTGTAAGCACACATGCTTTATCTTAGGCCTCATTTTCATTTCTCAAATATAAGATGCTATGAATCATGACGAAAATGTAAAGCCAAGAACAAAAGATTGATGTAAGCGTCGTTATCTCGAAAACATTATTCTAAAGTTATCTCGCAAACATTTTGGGTGTAATTACATATTATATAATATATCAGACAATAAAGATAACGACCCAAATTTATATGTTTAGCTTGATTTGTTTTAGATTGAAGATATTAAATCGGGGTTCCGCAATCAAAACTGTTTTTTTTTTCTCTTTATACTATCTTATATGTCGGAGAACTCACCATATGTCAATTTTAGAGATGTAATCTATTCGAAGTTACTGTTATGATTATGGTGTTTTAATTTCTCATTAAGATCGCAGTGAAGTATATCATCATTCCCTTACCCTTATCCAATTTATTTGGGGTCGGCGCAGCATGTTTTCTCCCTCCATTCTTCCCTATCGCAGTTACATACTAATATTATAAAATACAATATTCTATCGCTTAAGTGGAAATAACTGGCGTAAGCAAAGTATACCTGCGCCATGAGATAATCTCATATAAAATGACGTAGAGCAAAAATCAATGCAGGTATGTCGGTTCTGTGGTCATGATAAAGCTATGTTTAAATAAAATGGGGAAAGACTTGTCGAATTGCTACTCCAATCCTTAATCCATTTATATAATTAACAATGTTAAATAATTAACAATGTTAAATAGATTAATGGATTAATGATTGACAAGTAACGCACAGTTTTAAAAACACTCGAGGTGAGAGGCTGAAACATTGGAACACCGCGTTTCTTTTAGGAATAGGTTATAAAAAAAGTTTGTACGGTAAACTTGAATATCTATGCACGCGTAGTCGCAGGGCCGACCTAGTTCTTTACGTGCGTGAGTGTAAATTCTTTTTTCCACTTTGGAAGCGTCTGTCACGCAAACTATTCGGTTTAGAAAAAAAATATTTTAAAAACCTCGATATCATTTATGAAGACCTATCCAATAGATACCCCACACGTATGTTTGATGAAAAAAAAATTTTTGAGTCCTAAGTATGGGGAGCCCCCAATATTTATTATTATTTTTTTATTTTTGCATCAAAATCTTAATGCGGTTCACAGAATACATCTACCTACCAAGTTTCAACAGTATAGCTCTTATAGTTTCGGAAAAAAATGGCTGTGACATACGGACGGACAGACGGACAGACAGACGGACAGACAGACATGACGAATCTATAAGGGTTCCGTTTTTTGCCATTTGGCTACGGAACCCTAAAAATAGAAAGGAAAAGAGAAAGCCCAAAACGGACATGAATGGAGCAAATAAAAGAAAAAAGCCGGCCAAGTGCGAGTCTGACTCGCGCACCGAGGGTTCCGTACAAACTTTCACTTATCCCATCTTAATTTGCAGGGTTGAGTTCAGTTTGCACCTGAAATGTATGGCTCCACATACAAACAAGGTGCAAACTTAACGCAATCGAGTTCTCCAAATATGATGTTTGAAAAGGACTATATTTTTTATGATTTTATTACAAATGTATAGTTTTTAGATTTTTATAAGTATTTGTAGTATGTGGCGATATTACTTGCCAAATTTCATAGTTCTAGGTCAACGGAAACCCTATCATTTTGATTCCCTTGAGAGTGTCGAAATGTACGTTTTTTGCGACATAAACGGCCGTATCTTTTTTTCACGTTAACGTAGAAGTTTGATTTTTTCACAGCTTCAAGGGACCGTAAACCTGAGTATATTATGTTAATTTCAACTCGATAACTCCACGCATTCTTAAGATAAAGGGTCTTGACAGACAGACAGACGGACGGACAACAAAGTGATCCTATAAGGGTTCCGTTTTTTCCGATTGAGGTACGGAACCCTAAAATTAAATGCTTCATCATATAAAGAGAAAGAGAGAGAGAAGTAAAAGAAAAAGCGGAGTCTAGATGAGCTGGAAATTACTCCACCGACAAGAGCCTACTAGCTAACTAGATGTAGTAAATTCATTGTACTCGGATGGTTTAATGCCTTAGCTAACTTGTATTACCTACTCTATTTAGGTACAACTTTGTTTGAACTAATCACGTACAAATGGCGGAAATGGCGGTTAATGCCACAAGGTATTCTCTACCAGTCAACCATAGGGCCAAACAGAAACCAGCATTTGGTGTGCAGGTATATTTTACGTTATAGTTATAAAGGTATTAAAATTCAATTAAACTTATCTATAATTTAAATCGCGCAGGAGATTCTGGAGTGAATACCTCGGGCAGCAGATAAAGACTATTAAGGCCTTGGTCTCCTATCCGACGCTATGCGCAGTGAACAGCGTCTTTCCATACTATTTATCTATTCATATTTATCATTAGTATCGAAAGACGCTGTACGATGCGTACAGCGTCTAATAGGAGACCAAGGCCTAAAATAGGCAAAGGTTTTGTTGATCATTTCGAGTCTGGCGTGTCTACTATTTATTAGGTAAAAGGTAGTTAGAAGATGTTTTAGTTATGTCTATAGCTTTACGAGTAGTTATATCTTTTTCGTTTCTTCAGGTTAGTAAACTGGCAAGAAAGCTGGCGGGCGGCGCCGTCTGCTGCAGTCCTCATCGGGTACGGACAGCTTTAAGAACCGTTCCGAAAGACCGATACTGTCTACCTTGTTCCTCAGGATGTAAATGACAAAGTTTATTAATCCTAAATTTCTACGCAACTCCAACGAATCGTAGCCCAAATGCCCCACATATCTATCACACATGTGGTATGTTGCGTTATATTTGTGTTTGTGCTTAAAAATAATGCTCTAATAATAGTTTATAATAATCTGCAGATAGCTTTGGGACTATGACATTTATTCTGTCATCACATATAAATAGTAAATTTTAGTCTGGTTTAGGTTATTGAATAGTCACAAAGCTATCTGAGAACTACTATAGAACGATTGTTTCAATGGGTGCGTATTGACACAATACTAAAAATATATGTAGCACACTGTTGTTACTGTTCTACTTCCCTTTAACGAGGAGATGAGAGTGGTTGTTGGCACAATTATTGGTTTAACAGTTTACGAGTTTATCGCAAGCTTACAGTTAATGTCTAAACTAATATAATATAATTTTAAAAATCGAGGCCATGATCATGATTCATAAATAAATCTACCTCATAATGCTGATGTTATAATGTTGAAGAATTACCAAAGCAAGTTAAATATTTATTTACTTTCTTCGTCGAGGGAAACGTTATGTATACGCGATTAATTATATTTTGTGGTCATGTTCATGTATTAAATCGTATAAGCTAAATTAAATAAATAACGTCATCTCAAGACCTCGTTGTGTAAGCCCCGGCCGAACTCGAGACGGGATTAACTTGGCTCTGTACACAAGCTCCTAATTACGGCACCTATATTAGAGTAGACCCTCCGCTAGGTGAGGCCTCTTGTACTTGTACAATCATCGGCAAATAAATCTCTTGACGTGTCTGGACAAGTTTTATTTTAGAGCGCTTACGAGGTTTTTTTGTAGATTACTGATACTTCTCTTTTTACAAGCTTTTATTTAGCTTGCATGGTATGTTTAAAGTATGTTTGTTCGGGTGAAATCTTGCAACTCAATTTTGAAGCAGATATCGTCAACCGATTGAGCTGAAATTTTGCATACTTACTTAACTTTGATGACAATACAATAATATGGTACCATGGGGCTGATCTGATGATGGAGCCGGAAGGTGGCCATAGGAACTCTGTAATAGAAAAAGCAATTCTACCGAGCTTGGGCTCTTTACAATCGTCTCAGTGAGCATTTGATGGATATCCAAAGAAAAGTACAGTCAGCTATAAAAGCTTGCCACTAAAATGTAATTTTTTACAGAAACTTATTTTTAATCATATTGACAACTTAAAAAAGATCGCTAATGGAAAAATGTCTCTTCAAAGATTTCCACAAACGTACGACGCCCTCCAAGATTTTTTTTCCACCTCCATTCCTCAAATCACATATAGTTGAAATGCTTATTTGACTCTAACCATCCAACCATAAAGAGTCAAATACCAGTAAGGTAAAACGAACAGAATCCTAATTAATTAAGCTTATAGCTTTAACCTCAAGCTTCACGTATAACTTGAGCTTAATCCGGAGATTACCTCGGCCGTTTTATTCCTTAAAAGTTTAGGAAAGAAGTTTTCCTTAATTATGTCTTTCAAATTGCTATTAAGGAAAAGCTCCGTGAGATAACATCTTGAAGCTTTAATACGGCTTTTGGCTTATTAAGGAAATTTTCTAAGTTTGTACTGGGCTGGTCACGTCTGCCGCATGTGGGCCAAGAATACCACTGATTGAATCCCTCTTTATACAGTTCGGCGTCGCGGGAGACCACGACGGGAGGTAGCGGCATGACCTAGACGCATTCCGAAGGGATTGGTCTGTTGCTGCCTTAAATAGGGACGACTGGAAGAAAGAGAGATGAGAGGCCCGGGCAAAGGCTCAGCAGTGGGAAAACACAGGCTAAAAATAATAGTATTTAAAAAGACTACTGGGTGCTGGGGGGCGGATGCTATAACCTTCATTCGGGAAGTGGGACGTCGAATTAGGGAGAGGGGATCTGACGCCCGTGCGGGTTCGTACTTGGTGCAAAGGTTGTCCATCGCCATTCAACGTGGTAACGCGGCCAGTGTGATGGGTACCTTTGCGCCAGGGGCAACCCGAGGAGCCCTGTTTGACTAGACTTAAGCTAGTCTTGAGTATTAATTTATTTTTTATTTTTGTTTGTGTTTTTTTTTTGACTTGAAATAAATTTTAATTTAAAAAGAAAAACTAAATTAATCAACCCTATTAGATCTTATCCTGTGAATTTGAAAAAGAAGAAGAAGAGTTACATTCAACTGTAGGGATGAGTGTTGGAGACAAGTGACAACAACGAAAGTGGTACATAGACTCTGGTTTATTAGGAATAAGAAAGCCTTATATGCTAGAATACACACACATATACTTATCATATACTTACACCACTACACCTCCCATTCACAAGAAAAAAAAAACGATTACTCCGTTTTTTTTTTATACAGATTTATACAATTTAGTGCGGTTCTTGTGTATTACATCTGTTTTTCCATCTCTTATTATTTCTACATTGGGAGTTAGATCTCTTAGAACTACGTAAGGTCCCGAATACAGTGGGTCAATCTTAAGTCTATTTTCATTTTTAAGTAATATTTGATCATTTTTCTTATACATTATGGGATTAATATTTTTATCATATTTAGATTTACGTACAATTTTACTCGTAATTAAGTTTTCTTTTGCTTCCTTTTGAGAAAGTTGTAGTCTGTATCGCAACTTACAAGGGTAGCTGTCATAATTGTAAAGAGGCTCAACTATAGTTGATAAATTGCTTGGCAAATTACATTTTTTACCAAATACCAGCTCGTAAGGGGTATACTTGGTTTCGGAATGGACAGAAGTATGATACGAGAATGCCCAATAAGGAAGCCAATCGCTCCACGTTTCGGGGTGACAGTCTGTCTGAATTCGCAAAAACGTACCCAAATGTTTGTGAGAGTTTTCCAAGGCGCCAATGCTTTCATGGTGATAAGCTGTAGACTGTATTTTGTTAATTTTGAGTAATTTACATACCTCTGTCATGACGTTTGAGATGAATTCCGTGCCTCGGTCTGTTGCTATTTCTTGGGGTATTCCATACCTAAGAATAAAATTATTTACTAATGCCTTACTTACTTCTGTTGCCGTTTTAGACATAAGTGGATACGCCTCTACGTATTTAGATAACTCGCATTGCAGAGTTAAAATATATGAATAATTATAACTATCCTTATCTAAGGGCCCTACTAAATCTAAGTATATCTTATTAAATGCCGAGTCGGCAGTGGTCGTTATGACCATTGGTTCCTTGGTATGACGCGTGTATTTTTGTTTTTTACATATATCACAGCGTTCTACAAATTGTTTAACGTCGCGTTCTAAACTCGACCAAAAATAATATTTTTTAATATTATTAATCATTCTTCTTGTACCTGCGTGGCCACTCGTAGGTAACAAGTGAAAATCGTTCAGTATAACTCTCTGGTCATCTTTGTCGGTTATTTTTATAACATCTTTTAATATACATAATGACGGACCGGTCCAATCCTTTGTTCTACTTATCTCTTGTGCTAACTTGTCAACAAAAACGTAATTATTTTTATTTTTTACTATGTATATTTGATAAATATGACATGTCTTACAAAAAACTTCGAGTTTTCTCACAAATTCGGCTCGCGAAATCTGCGATTGAGCATTCGAGTTTATATAAATTGCCATTCTACTAGGCACGTAGCACAATATTTTACTTTTATGATTAACTTCTGGTTTTAAACCTTGTTTACTCAACTCTTGACTTGTACTAAACAATAATTCTACAGAATTCGAAGGTTTTTTACTTAATTCTATGACTTTTGGTTGATCAGGCCAAATGTTACTAGAACTAAGGTCAATCGACGAATTTGGAGAATTTTGTTTGATCATTTGCTTATATTTTGATCTAGTCATTACATTAATAACGTTTCCATGCATCTCTTTCAGCTCTTCTGACGTTATTCTAATACGGGACAATGCGTCTGCAGCCGCGTTGTCCTTCCCTTTCACATACTCGATGGTGAAGTCGTACTCTTCCAACGCTAATCTAAATTTTAAAAGCCTGCTGGATGGATCTCTCATATTATATAAATAAATCAATGGACGGTGATCACTTTTTACCGTGAATTTCCTGCCAAATAAGTACGGCCGGAAATACTTAATCGCCCAAACTATAGCCAACAGTTCTTTTTGAACAGTGGGGTAGTTAATTTCTGCTTTATTGAGACCTCTACTAGTGTAGGCTACTGGTCTACCATCGCTGTTCGCTAATATCGCGCCAATAGAAAATCCACTCGCATCAGTTTGCAAAATAAAATGGCTTTGTTCCGACAAGTCAGGATATGCGAGGACAGGCGATGTTGTAAGATCATTTTTTAAATTTTCAAATGATTTCTGACATTGTTCACTCCAACTGAACTCTACATTTTTTCTACATACTTGGTTTAATGGGTGTGCTTTTTCGGCGAAATTGTTTATGAACTTTCTGTAATAGTTAGCAAAAGCTACGAACCTTTTAACTTCATCTACGTTTTTAGGTACTGGGTATTCATGTAAAATCTTTATTTTATCAGGGTCTGGCAGTATTCCGTTTTCTGACACTACATGTCCTAGATAAAGAATTTGTTTTTTAAGAAAGTCGCACTTCTCTGGATTTAATTTGAGATTGACTTTTCGTAGCCTTGAAAACACATCCATTAAAATTTTATTATGATCCGCAAGGTTTCTACCAAATACAATTAAATCGTCCAAGTAGACGAAACATTTCTCATAATTTAAACCCGACATTGCCACTGTTATCATTCGGGAAAAAGACCCAGGGCTTACTTTTAATCCTTGTGGCATTCTGGTCAGTTGATACTGGCCGGAACAAAAAGCTGTATACTGCCTACTTTCTTCATCTAACGCTACCTGATAATAGCCGGAAAATAAGTCGAGGTGGGAGAAATAAATGGAACCTGACAGTGAATCTAAAATCTCTGTAATATTCGGTAATGGGAATTTATCATCCTGTATGTGGTTATTAAGTTGCCGATAATCTATTACCAGTCTCCATTTCTTCCCCTCTCCTTCCTTACTTTTTTTTGGCACCAGCAATACTGGGGTCGACCACTCGCTTTGGGTCGGTTCAATAATACCATCATCTAGCAATTTATTTATTTATTTATCTAATTCTTGTTTTTGGGAATGCGGTATCCTATAGGGTTTTTTAAATATTGGGGATGTGTTTGGTTTTAAATGTATTTTTTGTTTGTATATATTTGTGGTTGTTAATTTGTCATTGGCCAAATGGAAAACGTCTGAAAATTTGGCACACATACTTTCTATTGAAGTTTTTTCCTCCGTATTTAGATGGCTCAACTGTAATAATGAAAATAATTTCTTAACCCTATCCGCATTTCCTTGCATGGCATTGAACGTACATACGTCATAACTTTGTAAACTTTCTATTTGTGGGCTTATGTTCTTTAAGTTTATTTCATCTTCCGTTGTATTTAAAATTTTAATAGGTATTACCCCGTTAACGGGTCTGACCATAGCATTAGCTATAAAAACTCCACTGCGAAGCTCTTTCGTGCAAACCACACATTCATCAGTCATATCTGTTTTAATTTAATGAATAGACTCCGACCTGGGCGGTATAACCAGTGACAAATCCTTCTCATTTATATTAAATAATGATAAATACATTTCCTTTCCATTATTTCTAACTAGTCGCAGAGTATTCGAGCTGTAATCTAAAACTGCTCCATACTTTCTTAAAAAGTCGTTACCTATGATCCCATTAGCTAAACATGGCAATGAATGGAAAATATAAATTTTATGATGAAATGATTCACCTTTGGCAACTAGTTGTAAATAGATGTATCCTATTGCCTCGATGCTGCCCCCAATACCATTTACAGTACACCTCTGTTTATGGTATGGAATATTTAATGTGGTGATATATTTTAATTTAATCGCACTAATTGTTGCGCCACTATCTATAAGAAAAGAATAGTCACGATCTTCGACTTTAAACGTAGCTACCAATGAGCTATCGATCGCTAATATGGACATGTTAGTCACGAAAAAACTTATTCGCGTCATTAGAATTCTGTGATTCAGCTTCAGTCTGAGTCATCATTTTGATACTAGGACGATTCCACTGATGACTGGTCTTGTTAGTATAATTACCTGGATGTCGCCCTCGTGTGCCTCTGAAGTTGCCCCGATTGTTGCCACGATACGCCCCTGCCCCACCACGAGGACCGTAGTTGTTGGGCGTACCGCGCCCTCGCGTTTGATATTGTCCTCGAGACCTATGAAAGCCCCTTTGTGCATAGTATGGCCTATGCGATTGTCTATGTGAGAAAATTTGAGGTGACATACCCATAATCTCTCCCGAAGCTGAAGCGGCTGTGACGTCATCCTCCTCTTGGGCTGACTGTATCGCATCCTTCAGCGATTCAAAATTTCTTGCTGCGATGATAGTACTCAATCTGCGATTTCGCAGGCCGTCAGCAAATTTTTTGATAGCTAATTTTTCATTTAGTGGCTTGAGCACCTTATAACTGTCTGTGTTGCCGTCGGCCTGTGAAATCGTCAAATCCACAAACAATTCGGCAACCTGTGATCCAAAATCTTTCACACTTTGATTATTCTGCCTAATAGTGTGCAGTTTGCTTTGAATGGCAGTCGCGGCCTTTTTAGGCAATAAAACTTTTCTCATGTCTTGTATTAATTCCTCCGACGTAGCATAGTCTGCGTTCAATTTTAATTTACCTGATTGCGATAGCCTGCTCTTCAAAACAAACTGTATGAGCTTTTTATGATCATCACTTTTTAAAACAGAACTATAATACTCAATGCCATCAATGAGCTGTTTCGTATTAATTTCGTCGTCAGTCATTAATGGTAGTAGAGTTAGGGCGGTTCTTAATTCAAAGGACTCCCCCATTGTATCAGATTCCTCTTCACTTTCCTGACAATAATCTAAAATTTCGCTATAGAGTGTATTAAATGATGCACACAATTTATCATATAAAGTTACCTCTTCGCTTTGTATTAAACCCTTTTTAATGAGATCCGATACCTCCTTACTTAAGCGTTCATACTTGCCTATCACAACATTAGTCTCGGCTAATTTTACAGAATAATATTACCCTGCCTACGCGTATGGTCAATTTTACATAAATACGTGCGTATTCCTTTAAGCTCAGTACATAAGACAGATAGATTTTCCGCCATTTAAGTAAACATTCATGATATCTTATGATGAAAAATTAATATCTAAGCTTTAACCACTGACTTTACCCTACACTTTTGAGATAATCTTTAAGTCGTTTCTCGCACTTTTACGCACTACACATCACAACACTTACGAACTGGCTCCTCAGACGACTTCAGTCGGCCCCATCCTCCTGACGCTCAAGGCCATAGCCTGAGCTCGCCTCTCGATCTTCTTGTTGATTGATTTATTTATGTATCTGATAAGAAGAATCACGATCGCCAAACCCACAACAAGCAGTAGCAGGAACAGGTACCAGTTGGTTTTACCAACGTGTTCTATAACATTGTCATGACTCTGCTCGATCACATTTTCATATCCAACTTGAGTCAAGATATCTTGGCGTGCCACAGGAGGCGCGCTCGTAGTTATGGAGCCGTAATTTCCCATTTTCATAAAATGATAGTATAGACAGTACGTTAAAATAGGGTTCATTCAGAATAAATCATTACGTTCTGATTACACGAACACAGGCACAAAGTCCATTGTCTTACTCGGTCCATATACGGCGGTGCACTAATTACGGCGGTCGGCGGTATTAATTATATACCGCAAAATATATTTAACGCAACATCCCAAAACAATTAAAAGGATAAGTCCGAAAATAGCCAACACTAGATAAATTGTGAATGTTTCTATGCTGCTAATCACTTTAGAATTGTCCGCACAATTATTTCCACACATTTTTTTATTCAATAATTCAATTGAGTAAAAGTGTATTGGCACCCGCACGCGCGCATGCCGCTACTGGCAGGATCGCCATGTAGGGATGAGTGTTGGAGACAAGTGACAACAACGAAAGTGGTACATAGACTCTGGTTTATTAGGAATAAGAAAGCCTTATATGCTAGAATACACACACATATACTTATCATATACTTACACCACTACACAACATTATAACAAAAAAATTACATCTAGTTAGTGATATAATAATTTGGGTTTTCTGGTGTCACCTGGATGGCATGAGGGTTTGTAATTGATACGGAATGGTTCTAGAAAAGGTAGGTAGTACCTCGCCTTCTTTTTTGTTTGTCTTGGTAATACAGTTCTTATTTACACTCCACCGCGGTCCAAAAATTGTATACAGTAATTTTTCACAAGACCTTTTCTCATTAAATGCCTATAAAGGCTTATTATTCCAATAAAGCTAACCGTCGTCGACATTGTCTTGGATAATTGCCCGGGATCGACCGGAGCGTACCGGTAATTGTATTACAATACCGATAACGATATTGTGCAATCGATGACCTTTGGTGGTAAGATTGGCTATTAGGTATTGGTTTCTGGTAGGGTGTGCTACGCTAAAGGTATTGGTAGCAATGAGTTTCCTTTTTCGAATATTATACACAATTATAATTTTTCCGACCGTAAATATACGGCGCTTGGACTTAGAATCTACGAATAGTTGTCTTTTTGGTTGGAAAGTTTTTTAGATTAAAAATTAAATCCTCGATGTGACATTTTGTTTACATACCTACTCGTAATATGCGTGTAACATGTTTTTAGTCTACTTTCAATTTTCCTGACATGTTTTAAGTATCAAAGTAAGTATGCCTTTAAAATTAATTATACAAACATTCTAAGACTACAGAACCACAGTTCCCAATTGGGCACGTGCTAAAAAAATTAATTGATTGGAAAAGTTGTAATAACTCGATATTTTCTGGCTCTCAGATTCGTGTGAAACATAAATTCGGCTGAACGCGGCCAAGTTTGTAGGTCCTACCAAAGTGGGTTAGGTTTTTGATGTACGTACATTATTTATTATTTATTAATTATTGTGATTAAAATATGTACAGACAAAATATTTATTTTTGTTTAGTGCATGGTTACGTCGGATAAGTCTCAGTTTTTGGGATATAAGTAAATATTATTTCGGCATAAAAGCTTTTCCCGCGCAACGACTGATCGGGCCAACAAGATCCATCCGGGCCATAAAAAACCGCAATTCAGCATGTCCCATGAATCCCTCAAAACCACATCTTTCGAACTGCAGTAAATTCAAATAAAAGCATTCACTATATTCATCGGCATAAATTGCCGTAGATTTTTCCTTTTCCCTTCCAATATATTCAAACGCGGGTGGTAAGACGCATATTTCATTTTAACCGATCGTCGATAGTCGGCGGATGAAATACGGCGGCCCGGGGCTGCACTCGTGGAGCGGAGTTTTACGGCGTTGACACTTTGCAATTACATTCGCGGCGTGGGCTACGTAAGCTCGAGAAAAGACAGAATACCAAATCATTTCGAACTTCTGTTACAAAATTATAAGTACTTAAATACTTAAATAATAAAAAAAATTGGGCAAGTGCGAGTCCGACTCGCGCATGAAGGGTTCCATACCATAATCTATAACAAGTTTGTTTATTGTTGTTATAGCGGCAATAGAAATACATCATCTGTGAAAATTATCTAGCTATCACCGTTCTTGAGATACAGCCTGGTGACAAACGGACGGACGGACGGACAGCGAAGTCTCAGTAATAGGGTCCCATTTTTACCCTTTGGGTACGGAACCCTAAAAAAACATGTCTTTTGTTGTAATACCATTGTAAATCTAGTTGGAGCCGGATTGTCGGTGTCACAGGCGCACAGAGTCTTTAGGATATGATTTTAGCGGAACAAACTTATATTTCCTTCTTCCATGCAGCATTTCAAACAATTTTAGCAAAGGAGTTATAGGTTGAGAGGTGACTTAAAATTACAAAATAGGTACAGGATTGATGTAAACATGCACACTATCTGAATAAACATCGTGTATAAATAACACTTATTAATATATAAAAAATGCGTTGGTAATAATTCAGATGTCTCACACATTCATCGTGGTCATAGTCGGTCATTATGCTACATTGGAAGTTTCCGGGATGGCTTAACTCGTCGTACGCGATGTCAAAGGTTATCAAATTGAAATTAAGTGATACCTATTTAACGTTAGGTTCAAATGTCTCGCACGGATCTGTGTCTAAGCATTATACGAGGGGTTAAACTGGTGAAACTACAAGCGTGAAAACTACTACTAAGTACCTACCGAATAATATTGTTGAGTTTAAAATTTAATTCGAAGGTTCAATAGACAAGAAAATTATCGGGCTCTTACTAGCCGCTAGTTTTGCCATACCGCAAAGCGTTTTTCTGCCCCTAGCTCTTAGTATATTCGAATAGCTTAGTTAGCTTGCATTATTCACAAACCAAATTACCCCAAAAAACGCTCCAGAATTTACCTTTCACGTAAAACGGAACGCTTAGTTTAAAATTCAAATTCGTAACGTCTAACATTGCGGCCCAGTCGATTTAAGTGCAAATACGGCCAAATGAGGGAGTCCTCCTAACCGGACATTCGCTATGGAAATGAGGCACACTCACCAGCGGTCGGGTAATTCTATTCATAGTGCTACAACGGACCGAATGTACTGTACAAATAGCGAATTATGCCAACCCTGAATAAAGAGGGAGTTTTTCTTTTAGTTTTTCCACGTATTAACATATTGCGAGAGCTCTAGGTGGAATGTTGTAACTATTCGAAGTAATTTTGCGGTTGGCTGGATTTGCTAGGTATAATTTTCGAGATAAAGACGTTGATCTTTTGTTCTTTAAGGGCAGCCATTACATATAGTATTATGAATTCTTTATATTGTTTAATCTGAATAATTTGGCTAACTGGTGGTTAAGAGCCCATCTTAGGATACGGGGGTCAATAGCTTGTCATTTATGGAATAGAGACATACAAACTGTCACCACATGATTTTGGTACTTCAATAAGGACCCAAGCCTCTCAAGCCTTCGCAAATTAAAAATTGATCCGAACCAAAATGGCGTCGTATTTGTCAGCCCCGCTGGGGCCAATTTAACTGATCGGAAGTTAATTAAGGCACAAAGGCAGGCTTTGTTGGCCCTTTCATTCAGTTCGATGGCAGATCATTATAATTGGACCCAGACAAAGACTGATTTGGGTATTGAAATCGTGTAATTAATTTCACGTGTTGGCGTTTGAGAAAATGGCTGAAGGTTTTTTGGTGTTAACTATTTTATCCTGAGCTACATTTATAATGTTTATAACCTTAATATTGTACAGTCGAGAGCAAATAAAATGTGACCACTTTGAATAGAAATTCCTTACAACGTGCAACTGCTATTTTATTCTCGAGTGTAGTAAGTACTTAATTTATGGGGTGGTGGTTTGTATTATTTAGAACCGGAAATAAGTATAACGTTATATACACGAATTAGTAATTTTACTTATACATTTGTAAGACAGTTAGATATTCTAAAAATATAAGTTTTGTCGGATTATGAAATAAAAAAAATCATAGATACTTCCATTCCATACTAGCTAAAGTAGCTGATTTGGCCGTAAGGCTTCCTGGCCACTGAAAGCGGAGTGGTGTAATGAACCAACCAGGCTGCGTCTGTGTGAAGCCTAAAGGAGTAAAAGAAGTGCATTTAAATCTCAGGAATGTAATTGTTCCATTTTATAAAGCTCCGCTCCGGTGCACCGCGGTGGACAGGTAGCCTAAGGCATTTTTCACAAATTTTTATCGGGAGTAATAGTAGTTTATGCAACTGATACATAATGAGAGGCATTAAAACACGAGTGTGGTTTTATGAAACGAGCGTTAGCGTTCATAATAGGATCACACGAGTGTTTTAAGGCCTAATTATGTACAGTTGTATACACTACTTTATCTACACACATATCATAAGTACTCTAAGATGGGTTCAGAAGCCATAAGGAAATGACCGGCACCACTAGTGCTACCTGTAAAATATCTAAAAACGACATATACTAATGCAGTAAGAAATAAATCTGAACAAATACATAAACAGATTATTTATTGTAATAGTTGTAATTTACATTTACATTGAAACAATATTTTCAACTAAAATGTGAATGACTCTGCCCCATACTCATCATCCCCTCAGTTGACTTCATAGACTCAAAAGACAAGCAAAAATACTTTAACTAAATTACGTGTAGGTAAGTACATTGCAAGAAGTCAATATTATAAAACTATACTAAAAATACAAATGTGAATTACAATAAACTTATCACAATTATACTTTCGTAACAGCAAAGAACCAACAAACAAATGACAACAATAATGGCGGCAATTCGAACCTCCGTCAAGACGAATGTTTTTTTTTTCTAAATCATATACAAACGAATGTATCCATATTCTCATGTCACTCGAGATCAAATGTCGTGCGGTTTTTATAAAAAAACATACTGAATTGACGTTTCGTATCGATAACAATATTAATATCTATGGATACTAGAATAGAGACCTACTTTAGTTTTGACAGCTGTTCCAAATTTAAACTCATAACCTTACAAAAATTGATACTGTTATAACACTTATAACATTACAGTACAGATTTTACCTACTGCCACAGATAAGAAAGTTCTCATAGTAAAATTGCTTGTAGTAATGCTGGTCATTTCCTACGGTTTCTGAACGCATTTTAGAGCACTAATGATATGTGCGTAGATAAAATGCTTAACGATACCTAAAAACCTTTGTGTACATTTTATGGTTTGATGAGATTACTTTGAACTTTACAATTCGGTATGGGGACCAATAATTCTCCTCTATACCTGCTACGAAAAAAAAAAAATTTGACAAAAAATATATTTTGTGACTAGATAGCTTTTATTGCCGAGTGTATTTTTCTTTGAACATCCGCCAACAAATCACCGGGACAATTCTAAAGAGCCCAAACTTGGAATTGAGGATTGCATCGTCTTATTACAGCCGAGCGTTCCTATGACTACCTTCCGGCTCCATCATCAGACCAGCTTCATGGTGTTATATTATTATATTGTCATCGAAGTTACGTAGGTACCTACACCAAATTTCAGCTCAATCGGTAACCGCGAAGTGGTTCAAATCTTACTAATAAGATTTGATCACAGACACCGCTACAGGTAAATAAAAGCTTGTAAAAAACAGAATCCGTTCGTCACACGAGCGCCGCTACGGGAAAAACTAGTACTTATTATATTAAAATGCCTAGCAAACACAGAGCTATTAACCAATCAGCGGCGATCCTTCAGGATTAGCGTTACAATCGACGTAGGTACTTCCGCTTCCGGTGCGCTGCGCCGGCGCAGACGTGATTGCTCCGGACTTATCCGTGTGCATACGCATGGAAAGATAATGCATTTAGGGCTAAAAGATATTTAGTTGTCACGTGAAAGTAAATCAATATATTAAACTTTCCCACTCTATGTTTCTACCAAGATTAAAAACGAACATCTAATAAATAAAATAAAATTAAAAATTCGTGTTACACAATGTACCGTTGTACGTACATAATTATTATTATTGCAGAAATAATTACGAAAACAATAACATTGTTAACTTATATAAAATAAACATAAAATAAAATATACATTGTTAACTTAAATATAAAATACGTTAAATAATTCTTACTTATTTATAATAACATCATAATAAACAACACAACTTAGCACAATAACATAAATGATTTAAATACATTAAACTAAATAGCACTTGTGTGCGCGACGGTAAACTGCTTGCGATATCAGCACATCACCTGTATCGAAGTGCGCACTGATTGGCTAATGCGCGCGCCTTTGTCTACTTTAGCTAGAACATTCGAAGAAGCACTCGCCGCATTACTTACTTTCGTGATATTTGGTTCGGTCGCGTTCACTAGCCTCGCTGAGTGTCCTCTTACGCGCTGAACATTTATAATGTTTTAAATAATTTACTAATAAGTAATATCCTTCCGACATATTTGGAAGTCTTTTCAAAACCAATCGGTTAAACTATAAGTGTTTGTGTCGCACCCCACTGGGTAAGTCATTGAACAAGTGTTTATTTAGTGCCTAGCTGTAAGTTAGTGTTCATTTTAAACCCTAAGTGCCTAACGTTCAATTGTTGTATATTTAATAGTTTTCTATGCACAGTGTTAGCAGCATTAATCTATACTTTTGGTTTTTAATATCGAGTGGTACCTAGGATACCTATACATTTATAAATTGCACTAAATTAAAAGAACGGCACGTAACATTCTGTTTTCCTAAATTATTTAACAGTGCTTAACTTCGAGCTAGAAATTACGTGCAAGCGAAATGTAGATCTACCTACATTTTTTAATTTCAATTCTACCTGCTTTATAAAAAAAAATGCAATTTCATTCTGCTTCCTTTTGTTCTTTCTCGTGTGAAATAAACTCCGTTCTGGTAGTGAGCACCAACACCAACTGCTTTCGGTATCACCCTCTTCTTAGGCGCACTCTTCAACAGGCTCACTATCAGCGGAGGAGATTTTGAATGATACTGATGCCGGTCGTTTATTCACAGGGTGCAACATTTTTAATAAAAAAAACTACGGCGACAGCCGCGGTGCGTGGAGCTTGCCCGCACCCTCGCCCAACTACATTTTAAAGTCTGAACACCAACACCAACGGCCGGCGCCTTCCAGTTTGCTACGGACCCACTGCCAAGCCAAGACCTGCAGCCACAGCATCAGAGCGGGGAAGTACCGAACCCCGGAGTAAAATCAGACGGCCATATAACCCACGACTTTTAAAAATAAATTATTAATTATATTGTTGACGACTTTGTTTAATTTAAGACCACTTCCTGGGGAACAAACGTCGCAACAATTGTGCTAGAAGTGCAGAGCGAGGCGATTTTCTTCCCGAATAGTGGGCAGTAAATCCCACTTACGGCCGTAGGCCGAGGGTGACGTAAAATAAATTTTAATAACTTGTCCACACATTTTTAACCGACTTCCAAAAAAGGAGGAGGTTCTATGTTCGACTGTGTGTATTTTTTTTATGTATGTTTACTGATTACTCCGCCAGTTGTGGACCGATTTTAAAATTTTTATTTTTATTTTAAAGAGTACTTCTGAGGTGATCCCATTATACCCGAGTTGGGAACTGATGATGGGATCTCAGGGAAATCGAGGGCAACCCTCAAATTGTATAGGCACTTATAATGTTTTTCATATATTTTTCTAAGTATTTGCATATGGTAGTCATCATCTCATCATGCTGAGCTGATGATGGAATCACCCCGCTATGAGTATTTTATTTAAATCACAAAAAAGCGAAAAAAAAATTAACAAAAAAAGAACCGACTTCAAGGAAACTGAAAAGCCAAAAATACGGGTTATTTGATTACATTTGAATCACTTTTTGAAGTCGGTACTTAGGTTATTAATTTTTTCAACACATTTTTGCGAAATATTTCTTTATAGATATTTCAATATATAATTATATTAATACGCGCGAACGCTCCGCATGTGGAATGAGCTCCCTGCCGAGGTTTCCCCGGGGGCTACAGCATGCGGTTCTTCAAGAGGGGAGTGAATAGGTTCTTAAAGGGGCGGCAGCGCGCGTGTGATGCTCCTGGCGTTGCAAGCGTTCATAGACGGCGGTAACTGCTTAACATCAGGCGGGCCGCATGCTTGTTTGCAACCGTCGTAGTATTAAAAAAAAAAACACTATCATCACCGTTGTTGAATAACATTTCGTGTTCGAAAATCGAGGACAAAATTAAAATGGTTCAATCATTTTCTACTTTGTCTCCGAAGTTGTCCCAGAGAAAAAATCAAAAACCAAAATTACAGCAAGAAAATCGGTTGTCTTGTTTGACTATCGGATTTTTTTAGGATGGGGTTTTCGTTAATCTTTTTGTGTATGTTGGAATGACATATTTAGACTGTCTTTGAAGTGATTTATGTCACTTCGAAAACAGCCTAGTCCAGCTCCAAGCAGTTACGTCCATAAGTATCTACTATAAAACAATTTTCTTTTCAATTTGTTTGATCAACTTTATTTCAAGAAGCTATTAAATATTAATGTGACGAATACCAATTTCATATTTCTCCGAACTTTGCTGATGAATATTTTCAAGGATTTTATATACTTACTCAATTCTAATAATAATATTATAGTATTTTATTTTATGCAATAATGTATGTCAAAAAATGCGTGTGGCATGGGTTATTTTTTCTACAACTCGATACTTTTTTACGAAAAACAACCGGTTGTTCTTGGTCAGAAACATAAAAGGTAATGTCTATGGTTAATTTTGATGTCATTCACATGCAAGTAGCCAGTGACGATATATTTTTTTATCATTAAATTATTTTATTTGCTTTTTCTCTTTTTGAAAATTACGAAAATTATTGGATCTGCTGATGGGCTCCTTCAAATATGTAAGGTTTAGGAAAAATAAATCGTCACTATTCAAAAGTTATTAGCTCTCAAAGTAAAAATCTTCAGCCAAAATTTTCCCCTTTTTTGGTTTCCTTGTATAAATTTATATGAAAGTGAGCTCTGAAATAAATTCTACGTCTTCGGTTTATACGAACATGATACCTGCCCTAGTAGCCACCAGGACGAGAATAGTTTTTTTTTAAAGATGACGGGTGGCGGCCGTCTGTACGTTACCTGTTGCCGAATTGTTTCTATGTTAATCTCTAGTAGATTCTAGTTATAATAAAAAAACAGTTGCTATCCATCGTGTAAATTGATGCTGTACAAAAAATTCATTCAATATTTTTATAGAATTAAAATGTTAAATACCTACGTAATGAAATCACACGAAATTTAAAATACAAACACAGAAATTGTAAGCATCCTTGAAACGCTTTTAAGGAATATTCCGGTTCAGTGAATTATAATTGAGTCCGTGGGGTAGGGCTGCGCGTGGGCTCCACAAGGCGCTAAGCAAACGCCTAAGGGAGGCAACGGGTGACCCTCGCGCAGGCAGCTTTCTCGCGCAAAGAATTGCCATCGCAATATAACGCGGGAATGCTGCCTGTGTGATAAGCACGCTGCCAAAAGGACCATATTTTTATAATTCTTTATAATAGTTTTAGCCACCTTTTAGTATAAGTTTATTTGTTTTTTTTTAATGTTTTCTTGTAAATAAATTTCTTTCATTGAGTACAGTCAGCAGCAGAAGTCGCTACGCCTTGTGCTCAAAATGATGTAAACACGGACTCTATTATCTAGAGAATAAGGGTTGTACAGATCATTGTGAGCGTGTTAAATGCTTTGCTACTTTTGCTGCTGACTGTACGCTCGTACGCTGCCACCGGAATTTAATGCAGGTATTTTTGAGAATTTTACTGGATAGGAATCGAACAGAAACAGTTTTGATAAAAGATAAATGGTGCGTTAATATTACTACGGATAGTCACGTGTTGTATTTATTATAGTATCTAGAGTTGCTAAGCCGCGAAATTGTGCGCATCGGGTTACAAGCATGAAATTTCTACCAAAGATAGAGCGTTCCAAGGTGATTATTTTCAGATGTGGAGGGAAGTCAGATTCGTCCCTGTGTGGTGGGAGAGCGGGGTGAAGAGGACCAAGTACTGCTCTCTTTCTTTTTTTTATTACTGATCAGTTAAGGCTATTAGGGCTTGTGCGACATCGTTTTCGTGTAAAATAGATATCAGCTATTAATTTTTCATGTCATTATGGAATAGTTTGATATAAACATTTGGGTTTATTGCCGAAAAGGTAAAAATCACAACAAGTTTTTTTTATTCAGAACGATAAATTAGTTATCTATCCTGAATATTTACAATTTAAAAAAATATCACTAAATAGAAAATTTAATCTTGTTTTTAAAAATGTATATAATATTGGTCACATCTGATACAAAAAGTACCTTGAAAAAAATGTTGATGTTAAGCTTAGCCTAAGCCTAAGTCGCGAAATTGTGTACATCGGGATACAACCACGAAATTTCTACCACAGATAGAGTATTATGCGGTGATTAAATTCAGATGTGAAGGGAAGTCAGATTCGTCCCCTGTGCGGCGGGAAAGCGGGGTGAATAGGACAAAGGAGTCCTCTTTTTCTTTTTATATTACTGATCAGGTAACGCTACTAGGACTTGTGTGGTGTCGTTTTCGTGTAAAACAGATATCAGAGATTAATTTTTCATGTTATTTATTCATAGTACCATATAAAAATATGGTTGTATTTCCGAAATTGTAAAAATCACAACAAGTTTTTTTTTATTCAGGGAGATAAATTAGTTATACTTCCTAAATATTTACAACTAAGAAAAATATTGCAAAATAGAAAATTTAATCTAGTTTCTAAAAATATATACATATTGGGCACTCTTCATACAAACAGTAACTTAAATAAATTGTTGATGTTGAGATTAGCCCGTGTGCTCGTGATACATTAGCAAAAAAATATTTTGTTTTAATTACATTAATTTGTTTTTCTAGATCGTATATAGTAAATATTATATGTAAAAGCATGTTAATAATCATTATTTAGTGTCATATATGTTTAGAAACCTGATTAAATGAGCTTTTTGAAATAATAATAATAATTTGAAAATGTTCACGAAATTGAACGAATTTACCTCACTGAATAAAAAAACTTGTTGTGATTTTTACCTTTTCGGCCATTACACCCATATTTTTATATAGAACTATGCAAAAATAACATAAAAAATGAATTTCTGATATTTGTTTTACACGGAAACGATACCAAACACGTCCTGGTAGACTTAACTGACCAGCTATAAAGAAAGAAAAGAGGGATACTTGGCCGTATTCACTCCGCTCTCCCACCTCACAGGGGACGAATCTGACTTCCCTCCACATCTGAAAATAATCACCGTGGAACACTCTATCTGTGATAGAAATTTCATGCTTGTAACCCGATGCGCACAATTATGTTAGAAAACAACGGACTAACAACTCTACTATTAGTGCTTATCATATCATATCATCTATTTACTTGTATTTTTATTTTAACTGAATGAAATTTTTCACTTGTGCTAGTTTGACATAATTTGATCTTAGAATTCCGGATAACTAAGTATACTTGTCAAATAAATTAAAATTCTTCTTAGCGTCTTTATTTACATATTTACAAATATTAATTAACAAATGCTTGGCCATAATATTTTGTAAATTAGAGATATCCCAAAACCTTTACGTGAAGCAGATAAAATTGAAATTAAATTACAATTATAAAATTAGTCTATATTGATAAACAGTAATTAGAATTAATTCATATGTACTTTGGGTAAATATTTATTCATTTATTGGAGCGTAGCGAGCGAAGCTCCCATGGATCGACTCGAATGGACTTTGTAACAATGCGCAGATCTCAGCGAGTTCTCAACCGATTTTAGAAATTTTAGTTTTAAAATGCACAAATTAAATTTCGCTAGGTCGTGACGAAGAGAAAATTTCGAAAAAAAAAACTCCGCTTCAATCTATGGTGCAAGCTTAGCCGGTGGCTGACTCTGCATCGACCTAGTTATTATTGGAGCGGAGCGAGCGAAGCGAGCGAAGCTCCCATGGATCGACTCGAATGGACTTTGTAACAATGCGCAGATCTCAGCTAGTTCTCAACCGATTTTAGAAATGTTTGTTTTAAAATGCACAAATTAAATTTCGCTAGGTCGTGACGAAAAGAAAATTTCGAAAAAAAAAAAAAAACTCCGCTCCAATCTATGGTGCAAGCTTAGCCGGTGGCTGACTCTGCATCGACCTAGTTGGAGCGAAGCTCCCATGGATCGACTCGAATGGACTTTGTGACAATGCGCAGATCTCAGCGAGTTCTCAACCGATTTTAGAAATGTTTGTTTTAAACTGCATAAATTAAATTTCGCTAGGTCGTGACGAAGAGAAAATTTAGAAAAAAAAAAAAAACGCCGGTCTAATCTATGGTGCAAGCTTAGCCGGTGGCTGACTCTGCATCGACCTAGTTGGAGCGAAGCTCCCATGGATCGACTCGAATGGACTTTGTAACAATGCGCAGATCTCAGCGAGTTCTCAACCGATTTTAGAAATTTTTGTTTTAAAATGCACAAATTAAATTTCGCTAGGTTGTGACGAAGAGAAAATTTCGAAAAAAAAAAAAAAAACTCCGCTCCAATCTATGGTGCAAGCTTAGCCGGTGGCTGACTCTGCATCGACCTAGTTTATTATATGTATATATTATTCGTTAAGATATTCTGCTGTCGAGTGAAAACTGATCTAGGTTACTTATCCGGTCCTCCGGTGATCGTAGGGCTGGCTCGTTCCTCGTCCAACGCCATCCAGCGAGGTAACGCGGTCAGCCTTATGGGCACCCTAATACCCAATGGTAGTGACCTAGGGGATATTTAGATATAGTTTAGGTCCCAATTGTTTAAGTTAGGTTAATTTAGATCGTAAGTTTCTTAAGGTTTAGTTATGTACTTTTAATTTTGTTTTTTTTTCTTTGATCGAATAAAATGATATAATAATTAAAAATCACTTTAGTTACTCGTTCTAATTACATAAATACACTATTTACATTTGCTGTTAAAATCAGATGCACAAAATTAAAAATGCGTCATCCAAAATATTGAATCATCTTTATTTTAGGGTCAAAAAAGGTGTTGAATGTTGTTCACTAAATATACCTAACGAAAATGAAGAATACTCTAATATATTCTCAAAAGGGTTGTTATCTAGAATTAAAAAAAAAATGCATTTACCAATTCGAGGTCATTAATTTTTAAAGTCCAAATCCCAAAATACTGAAAACCAGGAGCAAAAAGTCATACTGAGATTAAAAGTTCTGAGGGGAGTACGGGGTACTTCGGGGAGGGGGTCTGAGTCAATCATCCGTAAAGCAACGTTTCGTTGTGCTGACCATGCGTTTTAGTCAGAGATTTTTCTTTAGAGCTAAAGTTAACAATTCTAAAATGATACATAAAGATTCGCCTTTCCTATGTTTATACGTCATTTTGAGTTGGAAGATGCGGTGGGTTGCGTTAGCTGAATAGGGCGTCGTTTGTCGGGCCTTTGTGTGTTTTGTCGTTTACTTCGGGGCTATGATAGATTCTTATGTTGTTTACGATCTTAATGACTTTCCTAATATTCTTATTTATATCAGATCGAAAATCTAAATTTTAGTAGGTGCAGAAACCAAAAATTGGTCTACGACTTTTGGGCTTCAATGCTTATGAAATATAGTTGAAATTTGGTACACCAACTTTTTGGCTGACTGACGTACATCTTGTTCGCCGAGAGGGAAATAAAAATACTCATTCACCCCATTTTTACTTCTGTGTAAAAAAACGTGTAACAATTTTTAAGAATATTATCAAAACTTATCTAGAAAGAAAAAATATATGGATAGATACAGGAGTAACTGAAAATGTTTTCCCAGTTGAAATTTCGGTGTTTCCGATATCAACTGCTTCACAATTCTGGTAACGAAGTTGCGACTATTTTACAAAGTACACTTTGTATTCGACAAACTAGATAGTTTTTATTTTTAAACGGTTTTATTTAGCTTGCCCTGTTTGTTTATTTATTTGGGTCAAATCTAGTAACTGAAATTTGACCCCCTTCCTGTTGACGTATTGATCTGAAATTTGGTACGCATCTTTAGTTTTGGTGACAATATATGTTAATACATTCGGTATCATTGTAAATACAAGATGGCCGCCGCTACAAAATGGCGGATTACATATTTTATCACTTCTTCCTCAATATGGGTATCAAATGAAAGGGCTTGATTAGTAGAATAGAGTTCTTTATGAAAATAAAATGAAAATCCAATATGGCCGCCAATAAAAGGGCAGGTTAATTTTTCTTTACATATAATCCCTTCAATATAGGTAGGTATCAAATAGAAGGTCATGACTAGTAGAAAAGATGCCCTATAAAAATAAATGAAAATCCAATATGGCCGCCAACAAGAAGGCGGGTGTTTTTTTTCATTACTCTTTCAATATGGGTATCAAATGGAAGGGCTTGAGTAATAGAATACTGTTATATGCTTCGACAAATTTAAAATCTAAGATGGCCGCCGAAAATACCAGATTTCAATATGGGTATCAAATAAAAGGTCTCGACTAGTATAATAGATTACACGATGAAAAATAAATGAAAATCCAATATGGCCGCCAACAAGATGGCGGGTGTTTTTTTTTCATTACTCTTTCAATATGGGTATCAAATGGAAGGGCTTGAGTAATAGAATACTGTTATATACTTCGACAAATTTAAAATCTAAGATGGCCGCCGAAAATACCAGATTTCAATATGGGTATCAAATAAAAGGTCTCGACTAGTAAAACAGATTACACTATGAAAAATAAATGAAAATCCAATATGGCCGCCAACAAGAAGGCAGGTGATTTTTTCCACTACCCCTTCAATATGGGTATCAAATGGAAGGGCTTGAGTAATAGAATACTGCAACTTAACTCCTGTACTGCTTTGACAAAAATCATCATATATACATCTAAGATGGCCGCCGGAAATGTCAAATTTAATCATTGTTTCAATATGAGTGATGGATATCAAATGAAAGGGCAAGTCGAAAGCTGCGTAGTGGTTCATAGAGTAGAGCAGTCAATACTTAACAGTAATATGAATGATGAAATTTAGGCAACTCATCAATACAAAGAACTTCGTCAACTTAGAATCGGAGTTCAAGCATGGATCTTGGTTCCACCCAAGTCAAGATTGTGTATGGTGTCGAGGACTGTGTGGCCTTACGGGGGCTAAAAATGAAACGTCGTTAGCGGAACACCACCCAGGTTAAGGTTAAACGTGCCAAGAACTGTGTGGCATTTGAGTGAATATAAATTATATGTCGTAAGCATTTTCTCCTCAAGACTTGAGCACATCTTGCTGTATAACAGACTTTCCCTTCTATTGGACCTCTGGGGGGTTGACCGTTTTATTTTCCATTACTCGTGGAACAAAATGTTTAATAACAATAAAACAAAAACAAACAAAAGTAAAACAGAAACAGCAACATAACGAAAAAGAGGCTTAATAAATATACATACATACATAGACTGCTAAACTTATAACCCTTCCCTTTAACTTTGCCGTAGTCGGGTAAAAAAGCGAAAGAAAAGTATAGAGCAAAACGTGCAAAAGAGAGTGAAATTAAACCTCACAGTCGACTACACAAAGGGGAGTAGGTAAACGGTTAGCGTCAGAGACACCTGAGTAACATGAGGCCAAGTTTTTAGGCCAACGTGAGAGACAAAGGTATCTGGTAGCGCCCGAAACACCAGAGCAATATGAGGCCAGGATAACAGGGCAGCGTGAGAGAGAAAAAGAGCTCGTAGCGTCAGAAACACCTGAGCAACGCAAAGTAGGTACGGTTAAATACCCAACGTGAGCGTACCCTGCAATGCAGAACTGGAAATCATCTGCAAACATTTTATGTAACAAAATTAAAAACTAAAAACTTGAAAATAAAAATTGAGTAAAAAACTTTTTTAAGTTAAACGGTTTTATTGAAAATTAACTAAAAGGTAATAAATAATTCGGTAGGTCCTAGGTACCAGACATCACACCACTCTCCTCATCCATCTAGGGCATTGATCAGACAAAAAATAAAATCGTTGGGCGTGTGAAATTTCAATCAAGTCAACCGTATTTACGCAGACTTCACGCGCCCAACGATTTTATTTTTTGTCTGATCAATGCCCTAGATGGATGAGGAGAGTGGTGTGATGTCTGGTACCTAGGACCTACCGAATTATTTATTACCTTTTAGTTAATTTTCAATAAAACCGTTTAACTTAAAAAAGTTTTTTACTCAATTTTTATTTCTACTGTTAAAATAGCTACTCTAACTATGTGAAACAGACCTTTTGAGGCTTACAATAATATTAATTTTGTATCCCCTAATTTAGAATAACCGACGAGATATTATAATCGCTTTATCACGGAACCCTTCTGAATGAAATTCAATCAAATTTCTAATTTCTTCGCGAGTTGATGAACTGGAAGGATTATGATCGAGACGATCTTTGCTTTCCAATGCCAAAATGTCGTAAATTTATCACAATCAGGAATAATTTAGTCATTTATAGCCTAAGATATGACTTTGTAAAGCAATTGAAACGAATCAGAGTTTTATATTAATTAGGTCTTTGCGATACTTTACCTCTAGAATCCGAGGAATCTTTTTAACTAGCTTGGTCCTTTTTTTTAGATTTTCTTTTAAGGTTTTTATAAAATGGCCGAAGGAGTGGCTTTAAGAAATTATGTTTAATTAACTTAAAATTTTCAGTTCATTAGTCATTTTATATAAATTATTTTTAATATAAAGCATCTTATCTTCAGTTATCAGTTAACGGTTTCCAATCTATGGATTGAGTCACCTAGGAATCTAATAAATTAATAAAAACATTTTGTAATTTATTAAAGTTAGGTACAGGTAAGAAGCTATATATGTATATGCTAGTTTCTTGAAGTATTTAGAAGAGGAAATGTTCACCGGTCACCGGTAATAGAAAATGCTACTACTTCTAAAAACACATTAAAGTTCATAAATCATAAACAGAATATTATAGGATCACCAAAATATAATATTCTAAAAGTGTAATATTTTTTTTAATTCTGCACATATCAACGCGGCCCGCAGCGTTCGCCTAATAAGCGAATAAATTCAATATATGAAACAGTGCCTACTAGAGAGACGAGCTTTGGACCGCTTCCAATACAATCGAGGCGCAACTAACACTGAGGAGTTGAGACATTAATAATTGAATTATTCAAAATAAGTGTATAGTCTATCTCTGAAACTCTAAAGATCAATTTATCCAAACGACGTAAAATTAAATCTATTTCCTCTTACGCCTGTTTGACATCATTGATTTTGATCTACGATTCGTCTAGTTGGGAACCACGCTGTGTCCTCCGGAACGTTGTTACCTCTCAAGAATATCTCTTAAAAATTTACCCAAAGGTACCCTGTTCCAATTAAGATCAAGATCACTGGAAAGGGATTAAAGATATTTTCGGAACAGGTATTTGTCTAGCAGGTGAAATCTTTTAGATAATATGATAATTGGCTCTCAAAGCAAGTTAAGGTGATAAGTTCAACGAACCGATGAACGGTAGGGTGTTACAGTTTAGAATGGAATTCACGAACCAAAAAACGCAGCTTGGGGAAAATGTATCTACTCAGTGGACATTGTTGAGAGATATATTATGCTTTTAGCAGAATAATGTTTACGGGCCGAAATTATGATTATGATTAATTATATGTATATCAGAGTGTCTCAAGTTCGTACTTACACTGGCCTCTGCCACTTCTCTAGGATCCTTTTAGAATTTTATCTGAATTCAGCTACAAAGAGGTTTTGGATCAATTTTACCGTTTTATTTCATGTACGCTTGTATTCAGAATATATCTCAGCATTCCTATTACATAACGTAGCTGTAACATAACTGTTCCCCCGAAGGCCTGACTCTTGTTTCAAAAGTTTTCTTCACAAATAGGGTATTATCGATCCATCAGGACCACTATAATTCATGGCCTATCACATAGATATAATATCATTAGCCTGAAACCATGTATGTGTTATTTATGTCTTCAAAAACCCATCAAAGTTGTATAGGTACACTTACGAGAAGAAAAAGAAAACTTTAATTAGTTCAGCCATTCGGGATTACGTTAGAGCCGAACTTGATTAGGTATTTGATAAATACCGGGGACAACTCCTGAATAATTCCTTTCTTTCGTCTCTTTGGAGATTAGCTCCCCTTATTTACTTTTGGAACACCATTTGTTCGGGTGTGGAATACATATTGAATTTGTTTAATAAGTCCAATTAACCATTCACTTGGTTCAAGTCACCTTACCAGGTTTGACTACGAATGTGGAGGCTAATGTGTTTGATTCCTGACAGAAATATTGGCAGATATAATAAATACGTATCGTATGACTGTTCTCGAAGCCGATCGATCGTGTTTATTATTTACTTACAATTTAAAATTCAAATAAAATCTTACAAACATAATATTGTTGTGTTGTGTTCTGTTATCACGAAAATAAGGGATGAGGGACTATACTTCCTTACAAATGTCGATGCAATGACATTTGCCAGCTAAACAGCTTTTGAGATAAATTGTATATAAATAAACAAGTTAGATCGCGAAAGAAATAAACAAGTTAGACCGAAAAATAAATGAATTAAGACGAGGCAAGTCTGCCTTGGAAAGATATTCTAAAACGATTTTGCCTTTGACACCGAGGTACATCACAAGACTAACAACAATGTCAGACAAAGGCGAGCTTTATAATCAAAGCCTCAAACAGGTGGAACGTGGAACGAAAAGGCCCGAGAGCTTTGACCCGGAAAAGCTGCCGGATATCCGGCAGACAGGAGTTCGGAATCAATAGCTGTAGCTCGTCCTTATGAAATATGCAACGGACGAGTCCTACATACATTAAGGGATGTTCGCAGCACATATGGGTGACGTCACGACTTTCTCTAAGCCGTGGATGACTCCATCAGTAGGTACAAGAGAAATGAAATGAAATGAAATGAAATGAAATAATTTATTCAGTAAGTAGGCCACAGGGGCACTTTTACAAGTCAGATTGTGAATCTACCGGCATTTCGCAAGAGGAGACCGCTGTTGAGAAGAAAGCCGAAAGAAACTCAACAGTAAGTCATTTTTTCGTAAATAATACTTAAAACAATTACATGATACAGTTGTGTTATAACTAATTACACTGGTACACGTAAAGGAGATGCATAGATACTCCAAATCAATGTTAAGTAGGAACATTAAAATAAAAATTTAATAAATTTAAAATATTAAATATACCCAGAGATGTATAAAGTCTCTGGGTGTCACAACATGCAATAAATATAATTACTTAATTAATTTAATTCCATAGAGATGTATAAGGTCTCTAGGCGTCAACGTGAATAATTTAGAAAATAATTATTAAACCTAAAATTCTTAGAGATGTATATGGTCTCTAGGCGTCATAACATGCAATAAAATATTTTAAAATGATTTAATTTCCTCAGAGATGTATAAAGTCTCTGAGGGTCATACTACACTAAGCTGTTTCTTAGAGATGTATACAGTCTCTAAGAGTTCAAAAAGATAAAATCAACATTGAATAACTTCAATCGAGTACAGGATGAAGTTTCTCACGTTTGCTTAATTTAACACTAGTATGCGGTTGCTACATATTTAATTTGGCCCTTGCTAGCATGAACAGACCGGACCCCACAAACGGCACCCGTTCACGAGTATGACGCATATCTCAGCCATCGCCTCCCTCAACCATATTATAGGGAAGGCTGCGACCCGATCAACGACGCCACCGTAAGCAAAGACCTTTAAGCGAGCATGACATGCTCAAGCTGCCGGGCATACTTGACTAATACTATTTGCCCGGTGAGAAACAACAAATTGTGCTCTCATGTTACATTAAAAATTACCCACCAAAATAATGCTTGAGATATTGCTGAACACACCGCATTTATTTCAGTATTACCTATGATTGCGTGTATACAAATATAACATTTTATGAGCATATATAATGAAAAATTTACTGATTCCATACAATCTTCGCAAGAAAAGTGAACAAATTGATCGTCACAAAATTAAATTGTATTTAATTTTCTATTTAAGTGGAAAATTAACCAATCAGGCTGCCTTTTGTAAAGCCCAAAAGAAGTGCATTTAAATCTGAGGAATATGATTGGCTCATTTTCAACTCCGCCGCTCCATTCCACTTCTATGGCTAGGCAGCCATACCTATAGCGATTGATGACGTCGTCGCATTTGAGACGCAGCTTTCCCTTGACCTATGAGGTAGATGTAAAAAATAAGCGTTACAATAAATATACAATTGGCAAGAATAATGATTTTGACTATGGATCATCATTGTCACGCTTCACTTATGTAATATACGCCGAAATTTGCACAACAAAGACCTAAATTAACAACGAAACTCCGCAAACAAGGATTTAGGTAATACAGCAATCGTAAGCGACACTCAAATAACTCCGCAAAGCTCTAAGCCTCTTATTCTACGATTAAGTAAACTTGACTCCGACTGTGATAGAGTTATCCATACGTAGTTGACCTACACCGGGCCGGTTAGGCGGCGGCAACCACAAGCGGGATCTCCAGAAATTCGCACATGTGACCCTACCAACAACCATATCAATGTTCAACTAAATACAGAAACCTAAGCCACAGCTCCTAACACACAAGGTCGGGACCAACGCAGAGAAATATTGGTCGAGTCTCTAAAACGGCCAGCGTTAACTTTGTTGAACGGTTACTTAAAAGTAAATCCTATTGTGTTACGTTTGGAGTGAATACGGACGCCTTGGTAAGCTGGTTCACAGACTAAATACCTCATAGGACTAATGCCACAGTTGGTGTTTCTCGTACCGCTTATAAGTACGTGTCATGTGCTTAGGGACTTATAAATGGATGTTGAATTAAAAAATTGCCCTGGAACCCTGGAGTTTTTCGTATGACGACCGTTTACGCAAAGTCGTTACAAACATCTGCACAGTTCTGTATGTCGCTTTAACATTATTAATGAGGCGCTATGTGAAATTATCAAAGAAGTTAAAAGGAAAAAGCACGGGTGTTGTAAGTACCTAGATGTTAATGACGCTAATTGTACGAGCGCTTATTCAAAATAAATCATACAAGACTCGTATGAGCCTTCTTCAGTGTTCTTAAGGTGTTCGTAATATGACTATGAGACACTAATTCCAACGGGTTGTCGTATAATTTCTCCTCAATAGCAGCCGGATGGATTGATTACTGTTTAAAAAAAAATAAGAAAAAGGTGGTTCGCTATTATACTGCATGCTTCGTTCTCGATATATGTTTACCATGCAGCTTCCTGACGTCGTCGGCAACTGAACGCAATTTTAGAGCCCAGACCTAAAAACAAAACTAAACGCACCGTGTATAGTCTCTGGTCTCCAACGCCAAATGTCATTCTTTTCGTTTGCGCGGCAACGGTAACGTTTTCGTTCACGTATTCGTTATTAAAAATTTCAATTTACACGTGAGAAAAGTGAAAAAACAATGCCAAAAAGAAAACATGACCTCAATTATTATATTAAAAAGATTAAAAGCATTGAAAAGAGTTTAAAACGTAAAAGGCTCGAGCGTGAGCATGACACCGACGCCGACTCGGATAACGAAAACATATCTGTATCTTCTCAATTGCTTCAAGGTAAATATCTATTCATTATAATTATTAATACTTCAGGTTCGAAAATCATCTTATTTAACGCGTTTGGTTGGTGCAATGCTCCGGCGCAAACGCAGGCTTTTTTCTTAACCTCAAAAATATACGCGGGTGGTGTACGTGATACACTGACGCGATGATTTGACACGGGGCTCATACGCGATATGCGCACGTTGTCTCCTACTCTTAAACATCATCCGTGTGGTGTAGTTTAAGCAGTTTTTATGTTTTGTACAAGACATTTGACGAGATAAACTTGTCGTTTTTCAGATGACAATGATGGATACGAAAATGACGATATCATTGTGTCAGAGGCTCAGGATACAGAAAACTCAGTGGCTCAGGATACAGAAAACTCAGTGGCTCAGAATACCCCTGATAAACACATCGTACCTCCAGCTGGTGAAGCTCCCACCGTTTGCGCCACAAATGCGCCAACTACCAGTACAGAGATACCGACTACCAGTCCTGATGTACTCCTAGCATTAGGAGACTTGATGCCAGATAAACCCACATTTGGACCTCCAATAAACAGTGATTTGGCACGAATTTGGTCTACAATTCTAAAGAATGGTATCCCAAAAGAAGTTAAAGAAAAAATTATTGATAAATTAACACCAGAAAATTGCTCATTGCTGAAGGCACCAAAATTAAACCCTGAAATCGTAGCTTCGGTCAATGATGTAATAGTGAACAGGGACAAGAAAATTGAATTAGAGCAAGGCCAACTAGGCATTGGCCTTACCATTTTGAGCTCTGCTTTGTCTTCTCTAATTGACAATGAAACCGTAGATAGGTTGAAGCTGATATCTGTGCTGAGTGAGGCTGGCAGGGTGCTAACAGACCTACCACAAACCATGACCAAACAAAGTCAAGGAAGAATTTAGTTTTTCCAGTTTTGGACAAAAAGTTTCTCGATGTTATTAAGGATGTTGAGAGAGATGAATACTTGTATGGAGCAAACTTAACTGAAAAAATCAAGTCACTGCAAAGCGTTCAAAGAAGTGGCAAGACAATTAAAAAAGTGGCTCCTGTTGTCCCTAACCGCCAGGGTAACTCCAATGGGCCTCCTCGATTCAATCATCAGAAGACTGCCTCGAGGGGCGGACACAAGAAGATGCAGTCCTCAACATACCCACGGAAATACCCAGCACAACAATATCAACCAACTATAAAGAAGCAGCGATCTCCTCCGGCCAAACAACCTGCCGCTCGACCATAGAGGTGAGTCATGCTGGTAGATTGGCACATTTTCTCAATTGTTGGAAAAATATATGTAAGGATGAAACCACACTGGAATGTATAAGAGGATATTCAATCCCCTTGATAACAGAGCCTTACCAAAACTCTGTGCCTGGTCCTTGTCTTGCTACTGATAAAGAATACAATGATATGCAGACAGCCATCCAAAACTTACTTACAATGGGTGCGGTTTCTCCTTGCAAACCTTGTGCTGGCCAGTTTATATCTAAAACATTCCTTGTACCCAAACCAAATGGGAGCAAAAGATTCATTCTAAACTTAAAATTATTTAATAAATTTGTAAAAGCTTCACATTTTAAAATGGAAGATTACAGGACAGCAATGAATCTTGTCTCTCCTGGTGATTATTTGGCAAAAATTGACTTGAAAGAATCATACCTACTTGTGAACATAATACCGCAACATAGAAAATATTTGCGATTCCAATTTGATAAACTTTATCAATTTACTGCCCTTCCATATGGCTTATGTTCAGCACCATATATATTCACAAAACTTATGAAAGTAGTGGTAACACATTTAAGGGAAAAAGGATATAAATCTGTACAATATCTAGATGACATATTGTGTATAGGATCTAGTTATCAAGCCTGTTTTGACAATGTTCAGGAAACAATTACCCTATTACAGTGTTCAGGTTTTGTGATAAATTATGACAAAAGTATTATTCAACCTACACAATGCTGTCAGTTTTTGGGGTTTGTTTTTGATACCAGGAATATGACACTTCAGTTACCTGTAGATAAAAAATGTAATATTGAAAAAATGGTACAATATTATTTAAAACTTGATAATTGCCTTATTCGTGACTTTGCCAAATTAATTGGGACATTGACAGCAGCATGTCCTGCCACAACATATGGCTGGCTTTATACTAAGCTGCTTGAGCACCACAAGTTCATAAATATAACTAGAAATAGCGGCAATTATGACAAAAACATGGAATTGCACTCCGACACTAAGTTGGATTTAGCCTGGTGGGCTAATAATGTGAGTACCACATACAGAAGTATGGCATACCATAAATTTGACCTTGAGATATATACTGACGCTTCACGAACAGGGTGGGGCGCTGTCTGTAACAAAAGCAAAGCCAATGGATATTGGAAAGAGGATGAAAAATTATATCATATAAATTTTCTAGAATTACTTGCTATATTTTTAGCACTGAAATATTTTGTTAAAAACAGTCAACATATACATATCTTGTTGCGTGTTGACAATAAAACAGCCATATCCTATATTAACAGAATGGGCGGTACTCAATTCCCTCATTTAAATAACCTAGCCAGGTCAATATGGCAATGGTGTGAAGAAAGAAGCATCTGGCTTTATGCATCTTATATAAAATCTTGTGAAAATAAAGAAGCAGACTATGAATCTCGAAAAATAAATCCGGACACTGAATGGGAATTGAGTACCGCAGCATTTCAAAAAATAGTAAAAAAATTTGGCACCCCTGATATTGATTTGTTTGCATCCCGGGCTAATGCTAAATGTGATATTTACATATCTTGGAAACCCGATCCAGATGCAAGCAATATAGATGCCTTTACAATCTCATGGTCTGACCATTTCTTTTACGCATTTCCACCATTTAGCTTGATTTTAAAATGTTTACAAAAAATAAGAAATGACAAAGCTGTCGGTATTTTAGTAATGCCATACTGGTGTTCACAGCCCTGGTATCCGTTAATGCGCACTTTGCTAGTATCAGAATTAATATTTTTTGAGCCTGAAAAATACCTATTACATTCTCCTTTCAGGGCCAGCCATCCCCTACACAGCCAGCTTACACTAGTTGCCGGGATATTATCAGGCAGGCCTGGCTGAAACGAGCTATCCCTCCGGCATCAATAGAAGTAATGTTTGCATCCCTTTCGAATTCCACTTTAAAACAGTACAATGTATCCTATAAAATCTGGTGGGTGTTTTGCCAAAAACACAACATTGATATATATACACCATCTATACCTATGATAATGTTCTTTCTAACAAAAATGTTTGAATCGGGGGCTTCCTATGGTTCTTTAAATTCCCATAAATCAGCTCTTGCCTTAATTATGGGCTCTAAAATAGGGAGTGATGACCGCATCAAAAGACTATTTAAAGGATTCTATAAAACTAAACCTCCTTTGGCAAAATACCTATCAACATGGGATCCAAATAAAGTACTTACTATATTACAGGACTGGACCCCAAATATGACCTTGAATTTGGATCAGATCACAAAAAAGCTAGTAATTTTACTTGCATTAAGCACTGCACAGCGGGCTCAAACATTATCATTAATAAAGTTAAGTAATATACAAAAGTCAAGTAATGGGGTAAACATAGTCATCACTGAAATAATCAAAACGTCTGGTCCAGGCCGCAGCCAACCTAATCTATATTTACCTTATTTTGAAAAACAAGAAATTTGTCCTGTAAGAACCCTATACGACTATATTAGCTTTACTCAAAACTTAAGAGGAAATTATGATCACTTGTTGATATCAATAGGTAAACCACATAGACCAGTCACTGCCTCTACCATAGGACGCTGGATAAAAGGAATATTGCATGTGTGTGGTATAGACACCACTATTTTTTCGGGACATAGCACCCGTCACGCTGCTACGTCCACTGCCCAATTTAAAGGTATTTCATTAGATGTGATTAGGAAGGACGCACTGGTTGAAAACTTTCGTCTTCAGACATTGTGGAATTGGCGATGTGAAGACCCGACGAAGTTTGCCATATGCTGCCCAGCCCAGCTGTATTCTTCTGTTAGCCTCTCTCTCGAAGTTGTTTTTACCCAACTGCAATATTTGCCCAAGGTAGACGTACTCTTTAACATCCTCGAGAAGGCTGCCCTGTACCGCAATTGGTTCCGGACTAACATGTTCATTGAACATAACCTTGGTTTTGTCCAAGTTCATCCGGAGGCCAATGCGTTTTGAAGACTCAGCTAGGCCGTTCAGCATAAATTGCAAGTCTTGCAGCGTTTCCGCCAGGATGACAATGTCGTCTGCAAATCGCAAGTGTGAAAGGTACTCACCGTTTATGTTAATGCCTTGTCCTTTCCAGTCCAACGTCTTGAACATATCCTCCAATGCATTTGTGAACAATAACCGGTGGGGGTGGATAACCGGTGGGGTAAACGTGTTCTTGAGTGGAGACCGCGGATCGGCAAGCGTAGTGTGGGACGCCCTCAGACTAGATGGAGCGATGATCTGTGCAGGGTGGCTGGCAAAAGCTGGATGAGAGTAGCCGAGGATCGCGTACAATGGCGTGCAGTAGGAGAGGCCTATGTCCAGCAGTGGACAAGAATAGGCTGATGATGATGATGATGATGATGATTAGGAAGACAGCGGGTTGGACCCAGAACTCATCAACCTTTGCAAAATTTTATAATAGGCCAATAATTAACACACCTGGTGAATTTGCAAGCGCAGTCTTAGGTACTGGACCAGTATCATAAAATCCACAATTTTTCCTACTATTATACTTAGTATTGTTTAGTTCTTTAATTATAGTTAATTATAGTAGATACTACTTCAATGTGCCATTGATTATTATAGGTACAGGTTAAAAACCTCGTTATTAACATAATAGTATGTAAATGAGTATTTTGTTTTTAAAGAAATTTAAGACTGATTTAAGTTCAAACTGTAATTGATAAGCTATCTCAGATTAAGCGGTTACAGTGTTTATCTTGTTAATAAATATTTTCTAAAATTTATTCAAATATTTATTTTTGAACAGCACATACAACATAATCTCAACTTAACTATATCTCTGAACATCTGCATGGTAAACATATATCGAGAACGAAGCATGCAGTATAATAAGTGATCAAACGAACTTACCTGTGATGTTCGATCATTATTATACGAAGTGCTTCGTTCGAAGATATATGTACCCTACCCACCCAACCCATAGTTAAGTTGATATTCACTTAATAATACCTAACTCTGAAAATAATGACATTTGGCGTTGGAGACCAGAGACTATACACGGTGCGTTTAGTTTTGTTTTTAGGTCTGGGCTCTAAAATTGCGTTCAGTTGCCGACGACGTCAGGAAGCTGCATGGTAAACATATATCTTCGAACGAAGCACTTCGTATAATAATGATCGAACATCACAGGTAAGTTCGTTTGATCACTTATTATACGTTTTGTTGAAATAAATACAAAATTTGAAATTATGAATGCGCAGTGGTTAAGCAACTGCCTACTGAGCCGACGGTCCCGGGTTCAAATCCCGGCAAGGGCAAATATTTGTGTGATGAACACGAAAATTTGTGCCTGGGTCATGGATGTTCTATGTATTTAAATATTTATTTATCTATATAAGTATGTATATCGTCGCCTAGTACCCATAACACAAGCCTTCTTGAGCTTAATTTGGGACTAGGTTGATTTGTGTGAGGTTGTCTGATATTTATTTATATTTATATTATTTATGAATATCAAAGAAACATAAAGGCAATATACTGTATTAGTACAGGACGCCATTGAGATAACAATAAAAAATATATTACTGTCAACTTCAATGAAATATAGAAATGCTTGTGAGACTCCAAATCACTTTTTAGTACATTGGATATAAAAATGGAGAAAACTTCAATATATCATAATTTAAGCTTAAGGTTTATCTAATGTTCCATTATGTAACCAATTTTTGGAACGTCTAATAAAATGGGGCCCGATTGTGATCTTTTTCTTGTAAAACTTAAGACTTCTCACAGCAACAGCCTACAAGTAACAACCCTCGCGCAGAAAAGTAAAATAATACTATTGTACATTTCTAAAATTGTATGATAACTATATTGTAAATCAGTTTTCTATAGAGAGGGCTAATTAATTTAGCAAATTTTAAGAGCGCGATGCACCAGAAAATCCATAGAGCGCCATCCGTTGGTAAAATTTTCATTGTCCTCTAATCATGACGAAACGGCTGGACGGACTGTAACCAATTTTATTACAGGGAGCTGGGCATCCAAAAATGGTTATTGGATTCTTTTTACCCAAAAGAGAAAATAAAATCAGAAGAAATTGCGGACTCCTTCTAGTTATGAAAGAACTTACATTAAAGACGGATACAATTATACGTGTGCCAATAAGCTGAACAAGTATCTTGACAATAACTCACATTGCGAAAAGGATAGACGGGAAAACACACGCTGAATATGCCCTGTATGTAGCAGAAGCAGGATAGCATTATTGTTCGGGAGTGACGAATAGAGAGGAGCTCATGTCTGTTCATTCCACAGGACAATCAGAAGATACGGGAGCGCCACCGGGGCAGATCCCTTTGGTTCCGAAAAGTGAGAAATAGGCACGCATTACCGTTATTTCTCATTAATCTCATTGGTGAATCTCTAGGAGAAGGTACCACCGCTTCCGCTATGCTAAGAGCAAAACGAAGAAGAAGAATATACCAAGTTCACGATTATTAGTCTAATGTGTATCTGTCGGGAAGAGAGTAATGAAGTTTTATAAAGCTATCGGCATTGAGTGGTGGAACTGTCATTGTCTGTGCTACTTATTTGAATTTTTAAATTTGTGGTGTCCTCCACAAAGGATTTGGAATTAAACACAGATATATATTTGAGTATACACCGCAGGTTGTGGTGCAACGTCCGTCCGGCGTGAAACCAGATAACGGAATGCTAGAGGGGCGCCTCACCCCGCCTACCCGCATACACGTTTATTTATATATATACAAATCTATAAATCCAAGATACCACATCTCTTCCTTTTTTAAATATTTATTCTAAACAGAATACAATCACTAATCAGTTGTCCTTTTCCTATAACACTTTACATGTCAGCAAAGGACACCCCGAGGTTTTTCTAACTCAGAAACTAAAAGATAATTGCTCTCGAGCCGTTTCTTTTCAGCAATTTTCATCAGTAACATCCCATCAAAGACCATCTCAGCCATTATTTAAAAAGGTAGAAACTAAATTTAATGACGGAGATCTGAGAGGAGCAGCCCGTTTACTATTTTCAAACGACTCGTGTGCCCCAAATTCAGCCACAACCCTAGCTGCGCTCTCTAGCAAACATCCTCCAGGTCCTCCATCTTCACAGCTACCCACCCCTCCTGATCCAACTTTACCTTGCCTTCTTGCATCGGAAGATAGAGTTTTTGCTGCAGTCATGTCATTCAAGAACGGCTCAGCCGGTGGTCTCGATGGGATTTCACCGCAACATCTGAAGGATCTCCTGACAGTCCCTGGTGGACGTAATAATGCACTTCTCACCGCCCTAACCAATCTCATAAACCTCATGCTAGCCGGAAAGGTACACCCACTTGTCACTGATACTCTATATGGTGCCAACCTCTGTGCTCTTTTAAAAAAAGATGGTGGGATTCGCCCCATTGCGGTTGGGTCTACTTTTAGGAGAATTGCTTCCAAAATCTGTTGCAGGCATATTCTCCCGCTGCTGCAGCCAAAGTTTCAACCGGTTCAGCTGGGTTTCGGTTGTAAAGGCGGCTGTGAAGCGGCAGTACATGCCTCTCGCACCTTTCTTAATACTTCCTCATCAAAAGCCCTCCTGAAACTCGACGTTAAGAACGCATTTAATTCCATCAATCGATACACTATGTTATCTGAAATTCAAAAAGTAGTCCCTGATATTTATCACTATCTTTGGCAATGTTATGGTTCTGCATCCAATCTTGTTTTTGAAAATAACACTTTGCCCTCATCTGTCGGATGTCAGCAAGGTGACCCTCTCGGTCCGGCCATTTTTAGCCTGGCAATACATCCAATCATTTCAGATTTAACCTCTAAATTTAATGTTTGGTATCTCGACGATGGTACTCTCGGAGGAGATGCGGATTCTGTCCTAAACGACCTTAGCTTAATCAAAAATAAATTTGATTCGATCGGTCTACAGTTGAATTTTGACAAATGCGAAGTATTTTTAGATGGCAACTTCGACACTTTATCGGTCAAACAAGCTTTTGAGTCCGCTAGTCCAGGAATCAAGTTTTTATCCAAAGAAACACTTCACCTTCTTGGTGTTCCCATCTTTGCCGAAGGGATTCCTAGTTTTGTAGAGAATAAGATAAGCAAGTTTGAAGAATCCGCAGATCGTCTATTAGAAATTCATGCCCACATGGCCGTTTTCATACTACGTTCATGCCTTTTTGTACCTAAGTTCACGTATGCCCTGCGATGCTGCCCCTTTTGGAAATTTAAATTACTGTGTGAAAACATAGACAACATTATTCACGCTCACTTAGAAAAAATCATTAATGCGAAATTTGACGCTCGTCAATTTTTACAGGCTACGCTACCTGTACGGTTCGGTGGCCTCGGCGTAAGGCAAATCTCAGGTGTCGCCCTTCCAGCGTTCTTGTCCTCGACACATAGCTCGCTACCTCTTATCGGTAAAATATTATCCCCTTTACTTTCCGATTCTGAGGTTGCCTGTTTGTCAGAGGCCAAGGACGCTTGGAAAGAGGCCTGCCCTGGTACAGACTTTCCGACGAGTACAGAGATCCAGAAATTGTGGGACATGCCGATAAATCTAAGAGTACACAACCACCTTACTGACACAAGTCCCACCCCGAGAGACAAGGCCAGGCTCCTTGCTGTTTCTGCTCGCGAGTCCGGATACTGGCTTCACGCACTTCCCTCAGTTAATTTCGGCACTTTATTAGATGATAATTCTTTCAGGGTGGCTGTTGGCCTTCGTCTAGGCCTAGACATCGTCGTTCCACACCAATGTCGTTGCGGATACCAGGTAGATTGTTTAGGTCACCACGGCCTTAGCTGCCCCAAAAGCGCCGGCAGACTCTCCCGCCACGCTTGTCTAAATGATATCATACGTCGGGCTCTTGTCAGCGTCAACGTGCCTGCAGTTCTCGAACCAAATGGCCTCGCACGAGATGATGACAAGAGACCCGACGGCATGACGTTAGTACCGTGGCGGTTGGGGCGGTCCTTAGTGTGGGACTCCACCTGTGTGGACACTTTGGCACCGTCACACATTGCAACAACGTGCCAAAATCCAGGTGGGGCGGCCACAAACGCTGAGGCGGCTAAACGCCGAAAATATATGTGTTTAGGTGACAACTATATTTTCGTGCCGTTTGCGGTAGAGACTCTAGGCCCATGGGGCCCAGCCGCTCACAGTTTGTTTGATTCCATAAAAAAAAAAACTAATACGAACTACCTGTGATCCCAGAGCTGGCGCGTTTTTCGGACAAAGACTCAGTATCGCTGTGCAGCGGGGAAACGCCGCCAGCATCTTGGGATCATTTCCGCCAATGACAGACCTTGGCTAGTGTTAGGTTAGTGTAGGTTTAAGGTTTTTAAATTGTTTTACCACTTAATTCGAATGTTTTTTTTTTAATAAATTCTTATACTAATCAGTACAGGCTGAAATAGTTTGTCACAAATCACATATTATTATTCCTTACTAATTAACTTATTTTATTCATCAATTTCATTTCCTTATAATATTATACTTGTATTATTTTCTTTATTAAACCGACCCATCTTCACATTATTATCTTCTTTTTTTTTTACCAGCGGTTCACTATAAGGCTTACTGAGGAGAAAGAACCACCGAAAGAAAACTCCCAAACTACCTTATTTATTATATTATATTATTACGTTTCATTTAAATACATCACAAAAACCCAACCTCGGGTACCACCGGCAGCAGGGCAAGGCCCAGGCTACCAGTGGTTAGGGATGCAGAGAGAAACCTTATTAGGTTTAATGTTTATATTAATAGCTGGCTGTAGGTATGTATTTGAACGAGTAGTTTTCTCTTATTCTGTGTCATAAAACTCATAACAAATTTAAGACACTTCACCGTTAGACTTTTCTATAACAGAACTAATAAAATTTGCTATGTTACATTTATCAACCTTTTCTGAGTTATTGTTGAATATAATATCCAATATCTAAATTTGTTTTTCTGAGCAATTAATCACACATTTCAGTAGGTATCTCTTTACATTTTGGTTTTTAAATATTTTATATCAAGGTGGTTACTATATAACCACCTATGCAACAATAACCAGCAATGGCTATCTTCTTTGGATATTATCTCTGTAAAACACTAAATTTCCAGATTATATGTGATTAAAACCTTTAAATTACTAAGGTTGGCACTGATATTACAATATTTTATTTTGGATTTTTTTTTTTAACTTTTGGATCCCGCTTTACATTTATAATAATAATTATGTCGATTGTAGATCACTCGGATGACACTATCCTGTCAGCCCAGTCTTTAGAAATGTTCAACGCTGTATAACATCTCTGCTCAGACGAGTTATTCACATTACAGCAGCTGTGAACGGAGTAACTAAAAATAGAAGTAGTCTGGGACTGCTGTCATACAAATTTGAATGAATTGAAATGCCGCACATCACAAACATTAGTTTGTTGATTTCCAGTCTCACATCACAAGGGATGTTTTAGGGTTGTTACTACATTTTGGAAAAATATTAATATGGCCAATGTTTTGTTTAGCCATACAGAAAGTTATTTTGTCGCTGGACTCACCGTTAAATGTGTGGTATTTAGATGATGGAACGATTGGAGGGAATCCACAGGTGAAGGAGATTGGCTTAGAAATAAACCCCAGCAAATGTGAGCTTTTTTGCTGCAATAATAGTGATGCTAGTGTGTTGTCCGATGTTGAGTTGGTATTACCAGGTGTTCGCCGTCTTGATAAGACAACCTTCAGTTTATTAGGCGCACCTGTTTTTCCGGATGGTGCAAGCTCGGCTCTCGAGGAGAAGAGGTTGGCTTTAGTACGGGCTCAGGAACATTTATCAAATTTATCATCGCACGTCGCACTTGTTTTATTACGTAACTGTTTTGCGATGCCACGCATGATTTACATTTTAAGAACCTCCCCAACTTGGTTATTTGAGGATGATGTAGAGAGGCTGGATAACGCAATCAAAATGTCACTTGAGTCCATACTGAATATCCATCTCAACGAGTCACAGTGGTGTCAGGCTTCTTTGCCAGTCCGCCATGGTGGTCTAGGTATACGCCGATGTCGTGAAGTCGGTTTGGTAGTATTCTTACCTTCAGCTCATGGGACTCTGGTTCTTGTCACTCGCATATTGCATTTGAATGGTGACAATATCCAGGTACCATTTGTCGCTGAGGCACTCACCAAATGGTCCACTGTGTGTCAAGGTAACGAACGGCCTGATAATGTCGTCAGAAAAGGGAACGCAATCGTAAGAAAAGGGGCGTGTTCGACCAATTTTAGAGAGATGATGGAGATCTCTCCATTTCATCGCCATTCGTCACTTTTGACGTGTCCCTACTTGACTACTGGCGATATCCCTATAACATCGCAACTTCGTCAATCCGGTCGCGCTTAATTTGTGTTTCCTTTGCATGAGACGGCATAAACAATAGGCGCATACTTTAACTTGACCGTGTAGTATAAAATTAGTTAGTTAAGTTTTGTTCAAAACAGAAATTCATATGCATGAATAGCATTTTTGACAATCATTATCGCCTTCGTATTTCCAAAACTGAGATGAGATGTCACTTGAACCTCATCGCATTTTAATGACAGTTCAAAGGCGATATCACTTTTATCTAATAGAGTTTTTACGTTTTTTGCGATCTCTCAAACGGCATTCTCGAATTAGGTCCCAAGTGTCGCCTTTGCAATAACTTTCTTATGTCATTTGGTCGACTGTTAAGAAGAGTGGTTATTTATTTATTTTACTAAATAGGTATTGTCGGTTGTGGTGAAATCAAAGAGATTGCGGATTCATATTTTGGCGTACTAGCTGAGGCTTGAACATTTTTGAATTTATAATTAACAAGTTGTTAGAGTCTGACAACTGAAATATTACCAAAATTTTTAGGATTTCAAAAATCTTAAGAGTTGGTCACACCTTGTGTAGGCGGAATCATAGTTTTGATGCTAGACAATATATTTTTGATTTTTTGTGCACACGTAAGGTACCCTAAGGAAAGAGGTTAAAGATACGTTAAAGGGTAAGGCCGCCAAAAAAGGAATATTTCGTCAGTAGCAACATGTGCTGTTAGTTTAAAAAAAAATGCTTCATATTATTTATTTCCAATGTTTATTTTGGAAAAAGCAATATCTGTTTTATTTGTTTCAATGTAGAGGAATCCGTTAAATTGTCTGTTAATATTTTTTTTGTATTTTAATAATGTGTGATCACAACGTCCCCAGTACAAAAAAAAGTGTGCAAAATGATCTCCTGCCTATTTGCAATGTTTTTTTTTGTGTTTTGTATTATTCATCGGGCGTTTCAATAGGTTTTCCGTATGTCACTTAATCATGGAAGAGTTTTACAACCTTAGCAACGAAATGGCACGTTAAAATAATACTTATTTTATTAAAACACATTATGTCATCGTATTGTACGCTATTATGTAACCATAATTATTATTGAAATTTGGCAATTATATATGACGGCGCGTCTATAGAAATGTCATCGTTAAGAGTGTTCCAGACGTAGTGACCGGTCCGGACCGGACTAAATCGAGTCGTCTGGCACGCTCCGACGGAATGCAGAACACTGGTGCATCTCGGGTCGTGTAAAGCTAGCTTTATTGGATTGAGTTCTAATCTACCCACTTATAAAATAAATGACACACGAACGGCTCGGAGCTCATAATCCATTGTCATCTCGTCGAAGCACCACGTGTTCTGCAGAACGTCATTCGTGATTTGCATAACGGTTAAATCCAATTACAGTGCCGGTTATATTTCATGATTCTTTTTAGTCGATTTGTGAATCAGTGTAATTAAAAGTGTGATTAATCGTAATAGTTGATTTCTTTAACTCCTCGCCCGCATACCCACGTGTCTGCTATAAATGGATCCTCCACAGATAGAAGGTACGATTGAGGATCCTGGGCCCACTGTGCTTTTATCAGAAGTGGGATCCAAAGGGCATTCTTCAGAGGAAGTTGATAACCGTAGTGCGACGACGGCAACCCCGAATCTGTTGCTGAACATGGAAGCGCTTTTGACTCGTGTATTGGCGGCTCCACAACCGCAAACGCACGCGGTCCAGGCCAGCGGTATTACGACGCAGCTCGTCAAATTTGACCCCGATAGTGCTGAAGCTGATATCGAAGGTTGGTGTAACCTGACGGAATTTATTGTGAATAGTAGACAGCTTACGGGAGCCGAGTTATTGTTAGCTCTTACGCATGCGCTTAAAGGAAGAGCTGCCATGTGTCTCACTAAGTTGCAGCCTACGCAAATAACCTGGCCGCAGATCAAGGAGTTGCTTATTGCGAAATTTGCAAAACCCATGTTACCTCAAGATTATTTCGACGAAATTCTCCGCTTTCAAATTACAACGAAAGAGACTGCATGTGAGGCAGCCATGCGTTTGTGGGGCTACATAGAAAGAATACCACGTGTTGAAATGTCAGAAGATATGACAGCCGGATTAGTGACTTCCGTCCTGTCTCAGAGAGATAGCACCATACGTCGAGAACTCCATTCTCATATAATACAGACTAGAGCACAACTATGTCGCATACTCAACAGTGTGTCACTGAAGAGACGCAATGAGAACGGAGACATCAATGAACCTGAAGCGAAGAAGCCACGTACCTTTGATCAACGCTTCTCGGGCACATGTCACCGCTGCGGTATCGCAGGGCATAAAGCGATTGATTGCCGCAGGCGACGAGAAGAACAAGATCCTTTAAAGAAGACATCCGAGAAGACACCGAAGAATCCTGAGAAGCCGACGAGTTCAAATGTTACCTGTTTCGTGTGTGGGCGACCAGGACACCTCGCATCAACCTGTTCAGAGCGCAAAGGAGGCGGTGGAGCACCGGCGGCAACTAAAGAAGTGCAAGTTTGCGAGCGCAGAGTAGCCAAGGGGACGCTGACTACATCACTCGGTGAGACCGTTTCCTTTCTTTTTGACAGTGGATCTGCCTGTTCATTGGTAAAGCGTAGCGTCTCTGAGAAGTTGCCGGGTACATTGCGTGGAGATTTAGTTGAACTAGTAGGCATAGGTAACGATAATAGCGTCGAATGTAGCTCTCAGGTTCTTAGTTTGGTAGACATTCAGGGCATTAAAGTTTCAGTTTTATTTCACATCGTCGCGGACGACACAATTTCGGAACCGATACTAATAGGTAGGGACTTGTTAGACTTGGGTGTAGATGTTAAAATAAGTAGGAAAAATATCTCATTCTCGTGGCACAATGAGATCAATGCGATCGACACCTTTGACTGCACAGACATTGACACGGACTTACAAGGAAAAGACCGGCTGGCACTTATTAACCTACTTAGAAAATACAAGGATTTCTTTATCGATGGTGTACCCACCCGCCGGGTGACAACTGGTGTATTACGCATTGATCCCATAGACCCCCATAAAACCGTACAAAGACGTCCGTATAGGCTATCCCCCGTTGAGAAAGATGTAGTTAATGAGAAGGTTCAATCTCTTCTAGACGCAGGTGTTATTAGAGAAAGCACGTCACCTTTTGCAAGTCCCATCTTGCTTGTCAAAAAGAAAGATGGCACGGATAGGTTGTGCGTCGACAATAGGGAGCTGAACTCAAATACAAAGCCCGAACATTACCCCTTACCCAGGATCGACGAACAGATCGACAGATTGTATGGTGCATGCCATTTTTCATCTCTTGATATGGCATCTGGCTATCACCAGATTTTAGTAGATACCGATGGCGATAGCATAGCAAGGACAGCCTTCGTAACTCCGGACGGGCAATACGAGTACCTGGCGATGCCCTTCGGACTGCGAAATGCTGCGTCAGTCTATCAACGATGCATTAATAAGGCCTTAGGGTCACTAAAGGATCATGTAGCGCTAGCCTATATGGATGACGTCCTCTGTTACTTCAAGGATGTAGCTCAGGGACTGCATCGGCTGGATATCACGCTCAAGGCCTTATCAGAAGCCGGTTTCTCTTTCAACATACGTAAATGTAAATTCATGAAAAATCAAATCGACTATCTAGGCTACGTCATCAAGGCCGGAGAAGTTACACCAAATCCCCGCAAAATAAAGGCCCTGGTAGATGCCCCCATACCCAAAACGGCTACTCAGGTCAGGCAATTTCTGGGCCTCGCGTCTTACTTCAGAAGATTCATACCCGGCTATACCCGTATTGTTGGACCTCTTTATCCCCTTACAAAGCTGAAAGGCCCTATCAAGTGGACCGAAACACATAATGACATCCATAAAAAGATTGTAGGTATCCTCACATCCGAGCCCGTATTAACGATCTTCGATCCTGAGTCACCCATAGAACTGCATACCGACGCCAGCTCGGATGGTTACGGAGCGATCCTCATTCAAAGAAAAAATAACGTACCCCATGTAGTTTCATACTTCAGTCGCCGGACGACCGACACGGAATCGCGGTATCATTCCTATGAGTTAGAAACTATGGCTGTCGTTCGTGCGGTAGAAAATTTCAGGCATTACTTGTACGGTCAACACTTTACTGTCTTCACAGATTGTAATTCTCTGAAAGCTTCTAAGTCTAAAACCGACCTAACTCCCCGAGTTCACAGATGGTGGGCCTTTCTACAGGCCTATGATTTTGATATCGTTCATAAACAAGGCAGTAGCATGGAACATGCGGACTTCCTTTCTAGAAATCCCCTCCCGAGTTCCGAATTGAATGATCTCCAACCCAAACCAACCGAGACATCGCAAAGGCACAAAGTAATTCACTTTGTGGAGCTGCATCAAGGTTGGCTCAGCGTAGAGCAAAAGCGTGATACTGAAATACAGGATCTAGTCACAAGGCATAACAATGGCGAACTCCCCGAAGGAATAGCGCATACGTACGACGTGCGTAATGGCATTCTATACAGAAAGATTGAACGCAACAAGTGCAGTTATTGGCTTCCAGTCGTACCCCGCTCATTGACATGGACTTTGATCAACCATGTGCATACCGAGATTCAACACTTGGGCGCAGATAAAACTTAAGACAAAATTTACGAGCAATACTGGTTTCCCCAAATGTCTAAACAAGTCCGTAGGTTCGTAGACTCATGCATAGTTTGTAAGGCATCCAAAGGATCCTCGGGAGCACAGCAGGTCAGACTTCATCCAATCCCCAAAGTCTCGACACCGTGGCATACCATCCATATCGATATAACTGGAAAGTTGAGCGGCAAGAGCGATAGAAAAGAGTATGCATCGGTGATCATAGACGCTTTCACGAAGTTTGTTCTTCTTGAATATACTCAGTCACTTGATGCTGCCTGCGCAGTCAGAGCCCTTAGGTCGGCAGTGTGCCTATTTGGGGCACCTAAAAGGATCATTGCCGATCAGGGGCGTTGCTACGTCAGTGCAGAATTCAAGCAGTTTTGCACTACTCACAACATAGAACTCCACCTTATTGCCACGGGTTCAAGTAGGGCAAATGGTCAGGTTGAACGAGTGATGCGCACACTCAAGAGTCTACTTACCATCGTTGAGAACGACCCAAACAAAGCGTGGCGTGATGAGCTTCCCAACGTGCAGTTAGCAATTAACAGCACTCGTTCGAGGGTAACAGGCTATACACCATCAGAATTAATGCTAGGAATACGCTCGCAATCTTTAGGCCTATCTCAAATATCACCTAACGTCGAACCAGCAACACGTTTAGACCTCGAAACCATTCGCAAAAACGCATCCACTAACATAGCAAAGGCTGCGTCAGCTGAGGAAAAACGGTTCAATCAAGGCAGAGCAAAAGTCAAACCGTTCGCGGAGGGCGACTTTGTTTTCATCAAGTGTAGTGAGCGCAACCAAACGAAATTGCACAGAAAGTTCAAAGGCCCATTTGTTATAACTCGCGTTCTAGATAATGATAGGTACGAACTTCGCTCAATTAGTGGCACCAATCGTCTTTACAAATATTCTCATGAGAATCTACGTGCTGTACCCGGGGGCTTTGAGGGCTTAGTAGAAGTAAGCACTAGCTTAAACAGCGATGAGGAGGCCGAGACGGCGGTCCATGGTCAGGAGAGTGGGGAGGTTTCATCCGATGATGATAGTGACACGCTCTCTGTGGCAAGCTCTCGCACATCGACCGCCAGCTCCGCCACTCTGTCTGCTTCCGAGAATGATGAGCCTGAGTTGACTTGTAAGTAATCGATGCATGTGTAAGTTATTTTCGTGGCTACACTACTTAATCTGATGAACTGGCCTACATCGGGACCACCGTTCAAGTTTAGGTCAGTGTGTGATGTATTGAGTGTCGACTACTGTTCTAAGTTAAGGGACTGGCTCATAAGGGTCGACGTTCTGTTTGACTTACAGCAGAGTTGAAGGAGGTCGTAGGGGCAGCAAAGAGTGGTTGCCCGGTCCGACTGATTATAAGTTCAGGCAAATCATCGTAGGGGCACTAATGAGTAGTCGCCCGGTCCGATGTGAGGTGCTATGCGATAGCGATGTTGTAGAGGTGTCAATGAGTGATCGACCGGACCGATATCGATAAGTTAGTGTGTGTGTGTGTGTGTGTGTGTGTGTGTGCATGCGAAGAGGATGTCAGAGATGGACGAGCGTGTGCCATGAAAAAGCTAAGGCGATTCATTTCTTTCTTTTCAGAATAGCCAGCGTATGAAGTCGCACGAGGACGCGCGACATGTCAGTCAGGCCGTGACGGCGCGTCTATAGAAATGTCATCGTTAAGAGTGTTCCAGACGTAGTGACCGGTCCGGACCGGACTAAATCGAGTCGTCTGGCACGCTCCGACGGAATGCAGAACACTGGTGCATCTCGGGTCGTGTAAAGCTAGCTTTATTGGATTGAGTTCTAATCTACCCACTTATAAAATAAATGACACACGAACGGCTCGGAGCTCATAATCCATTGTCATCTCGTCGAAGCACCACGTGTTCTGCAGAACGTCATTCGTGATTTGCATAACGGTTAAATCCAATTACAGTGCCGGTTATATTTCATGATTCTTTTTACTCGATTTGTGAATCAGTGTAATTAAAAGTGTGATTAATCGTAATAGTTGATTTCTTTAACTCCTCGCCCGCATACCCACGTGTCTGCTATAAATGGATCCTCCACAGATAGAAGGTACGATTGAGGATCCTGGGCCCACTGTGCTTTTATATAGAAGAATCCAAATGTATTCAATGGCAACACTATCTTCTACTTAGTCTGTGCACCGCCGCTATTTTGCCGGCCATATTAAGTCGTGGTCGTGTGCCGCCTATTCAAAGGGAACGATCGTGTTTGCGGACTTTTTAAAAACACATTGTTTGGTGATTTTAAAGGTAACTATGCATTATATTGTTCAAAGGTGAAATTACATAGTAATAATATTAATGTTAGATTAGTGCTAAGAGGCTGTGTGCGTGGTTTTTCCTTCGTTGCAGTGTCATGTAATTGGGATTTTAATGTCGAAATAGAGCGCTTTTATGTGACTTTTATGTAACGTATGTAACGATATGAATCGGTTTTCTATGTAACGTTACATAAAAGTGGTATAAAGGCCAGCTCACTATTGTATTATAAATTGACATCAAACAACAAGAGTTAAACTAAATAATATAAAAAATAAACAATTTCGAAATTAACAATTTCTTTTCATTGTAGATTTGCCTTTTCATAACTTTTCTGATACTTATATGTAACTCTGTTACATACACTTTTATGTTACTTTTATGTGGCATAAGGCCAATTTTACGACCTTGCCCTAAAGTGCACTCAAGGTCAGCTCACATAATTTCTGCCACTATGTACAGTAGGTACAGTCACCGACAAAACCTTATGTTTAACACTTTGTGACCATATATGCCATTGTAAGTGGGCGAAACATTAAATATGTAAATGAGATCTAGCTCGATAATACCATAATAATATTTCAAAATATTAATCAAAAATTTACATAAGTACTATGCCAAGTTTCGACTCAATCGAAAACTGCAAAGTGGGTCAAGTTCAACTCACTACATTTGTATGTTTCTTGTTTGCTTGTTTACAAACAAGACAGATACCGGAATAGGTAAATCCACACGAAACTACAAAGTTACATTTAATAATTTTGACTAAAATTAATATTTACTTACACGTTTGACTAACCATGACCTATTCGCTTTAGTCAAAATCGATCTCTAAATATCTGGCACCCAGTAAAATAATAGATTCTTTTAAATCGCCCAAAGGGTTCTGAGAGTATGCACTTTTTTCTGAACACATAATATTCAATTGACCACTCTGTTCTCACACACTTACATTCATCGTCTGTGAACTTCGTTCACTTGTTTGTAACATACACACACAATCATTATGTGTGAACTTTGTTCACTTTTTTTCACACACATACGTCTTTTGTGAACATCGTTCACTTGTTTTACACACAGACGTGTTTTGTGGACTACGTCCACTTGCTTCTCATACACACACACACACACACACGTCTTCTGTGAACTTCGTTCACTTGTTTTACACACAGACGTGTTTTGTGGACTACGTCCACTTGTTTTACACACAGACGTGTTTTGTGAACTTCGTTCACTTATTTTACACACACACACGATTTTTGTGAACTTCAAGTTCACTTATTTTACACACTCACACGTCTTTTGTGAACTTGAAGTTCACTTATTTTACTACATTATGCCAATGAAATATTCAACATGTTCACCGTATATGTTTTTCGTTTTTTTCTAAATTTACTACTGTAAAATAAATTTAATACCCGATTATGATTATGTATTTACATGAATTCATTTCAAGAATTATACGAAGTAAGTGAATATTACGCCCAAAGATACAAGGATACCTATCGGACAAAATATAAAAGGTTACCAATAGGTAGTGATAGTGACTATGTGTATTGTAGAATCTATACGTATAAGTATTTAATTTTTAAAAGTGCCTTTTTTTACACGCTTTTATTTCCGCCTGTCCCTTTTTATACAAACGGTAATTGCTCACCATGACCAATCAATGAACCGAAACACAATAGGTTTATCTTGTGCTGTTTAGGAGTTCTTATACTCGTCTCCATCATCAGATCAGCTCCAAGATACCACATTATTCTATTGTCACGTGCACTACATGTGCATACAAAGTCTCATTCCGATGCGACAATTAGAAGTAGGTTAAAAATTTACTACCCTGGTTTGTTTACGTTGTTATTTGTTTGTTACAACAACCAACAGAATGAGTTAAAAAACCGGCCAAGTGCGAGTCGGACTCGCGCACCGAGGGTTCCGTACAAACACTTTCCATCCCTAAGTGGTTAAGTTAAGTTTGCACCTGGTATGTATAGCGCCCCATATAAATTAGGTGCAAAGTTAGGTATTAAAATAATAAAAAAAAACTACTTACTAGATCTCGTTCAAAACAATTTTCGTTGGTAGTTTGTATAGTAATGTACATCATATGTTTTTTTTAGATTTTTCATTTTCTTATTTTAGGAGTTAGAGGGGGGGGACCAACTTTTTTCCACTTTGGAAGCGTCTGACACACAAACTATTCGGTTTAGAAAAAAAATATTTTAGAAACCTCGATAACATTTTTGAAGGCCTATCTATAGATACCCCACACGTATGTGTTTGATGAAAAAAAAAAAATTTGAGTTTCAGTTCTAAGTATGGGGAGCCCCCAATATTTATTATTATTTTTTTATTTTTGCATCAAAATCTTAATGCGGTTCACAGAATACATCTGCCTACCAAGTTTCAACAGTATAGCTCTTATAGTTTCGGAAAAAAATGGCTGTGACATACGGACGGACAGACGGACAGACAGACAGACAGACAGACAGACATGACGAATCTATAAGGGTTCCGTTTTTTGCCATTTGGCTACGGAACCCTAAAAATGAACTTAATAAAAGCGTGTTCATAATTAGGAGTATTGAGTTAGTAATATCCCACAAAAAACATTTCATGTAAAATTGGCGGCCAAGACTCACATGCTCATAACGCTTTCGCTGTAAAAAAGTTGTCAGATCCCTCGAAAAGCCAAGCCCCAAAGCCCTGAGTTTACTAATGCTACACCTTGGCTTCAAAAGTATGGCTTGGCCGTTTCATAGAGTACCGTAAATAAGTCCAACGGACCGTCTGGCCCATACGGTATCAAGAAATTAAGTTTATATCTTCATGATAAAATATATAAACTTAATTCCTTACCATATAGGCCGGACAGTCATTTAGATTTATTTACGGTACTTTATGAAACGGCCAAGCCATACTTTTGAAGCCAAGGTGTAGCATTAGTAAACTCAGGGCTTTGGGGCTTGGCTTTTCGAGGGATCTGACAACTTTTTTACAGCGAAAGCGTTATGAGCATGTGAGTCTTGGCCGCCAATTTTACATGAAATGTTTTTTGTGGGATCTCATTTCTTTTTGTAAGGTTCAGTTTTTTTTTTTCATTTATTTGGGCTTTAGCGTCTCTAAGTAAGAAGTAATAATAGCAAAAGCGTTATGAGCATGTGAGTCTTGGTCGCCAATTTTACATGAAATGTTTTTGGTGGGATGTCATTTCTTTTTGTAAGGTAATTTTTAATTTATAGGTTTTTTTTTGTTTTTTTTTTGTGCTGAAGTGTTTCTAAGTAAGTAGTAATAATAATTGTGTATTTAAACTGATAAGAAATACTTACGTTTAGCCCCATATATGTACACTTTTATCCCCCATTATGGAAAGCCCATACAAACTTTCATCCCCTTATTTTAAGGGTGGGGGGTGATTTTCCAAAAATCCTAGAATGTGTATTTTATTTATAACAATGAGCCCTCTTTTCAGAATTTTCAGACCTCTAGTATCAAAATTTGCGAAAGTCTCATACAAACTTTCATCCCCTAGTTTAAGGGGTTGGGGGGTAAAAGTTCCAAGTTTCAGAATTATTCTATTGTTAGTGTACTAATACTAGCTTACATACCAAATTTCAGCTTTCTAGGTCATCGGAAAGTACCCGAGAGGTTTTGATACGTCAGTGAGTGAGTGGCAAAATCGGCGTATTTTAGGTACCAATAAAACCTAAAGTATAAAAGCTAGATCAATGAAATTAAGTACATTTTATATGTTTCCTAACAGCATCTTAACCTGTGAATTTGAGCGCTCTGGTGTTAACTGGGCCAAAGCTATGAGGGTTTGAAAATTAGACGAAAGGGTTCGAGAAAAGGTAGGTAGTGCCCCGCTTCTTTTTTGCTCGTCTTGGCGGGGGCACTACCGTGCCCCCAGATAATATCTTATGAGCGACAAATATTAATATCACATATTATTCTTTACTATTTGTCCCAATACGAAACGCGAACGTGTTAAACATTTAATTAGCGTTTTGGCTATTGGCATTCTTTTTAGGTACAACACGCCTGACTTGGTCTTAGTAGTTCATCAGTCTCACCATTTAACTACATATTGTTTTGTGCCTTTGTTTATTATTGTACACACCATAACTATTAGCATTTATATTGTTTCCTTTTCTCTTTTGTGCAAACAATCGGTTACCAATACGCATTAAGATTGCAATATGTTTGGGTTCTAAAGTTAAAACATGTCTAACCAATTAGGTACATTTATTTTGGTAAGTACCTATTAAATTTACGTTATAATGAGAAAGATAGGTCTTAAAATATTTATGCATCAACACAATTTAGAATACACATGTAGAGGGTAACAGCATAATCTAGATACCACACAGCGTTGGCACAATTAAATATAAACACTGATTACGTTTTATGATGGGCAAAATTAACCGAGGAACCTCAACTTACGCTTTCTCCTTTATTGAACCCTTTTAACAACTTAAAATCCAATCGTATTTGGGGTAGAAATAATGCTATTTTATCTATTTGTACAAAAGGAAATCAATAATAATATTACATTTATAATAATTTTTATTTTAGGATATTGTTTCAATGTACATATTGTTAATCATGATGTGCATGCTTATTTTGGATGACATTTATCTGTAAAGCCTGTCCTTTGTATCTTTATTTTTTGCAATGAATGTAATCTGTTTAGTGTGCCAATAAAGAAAATAAAATTATTGTCAAAATAACCGATTACGTTGTATATTAGATACCTACCTTAAAATCTCAAATAAAGGTACTGGTTTGCTTTGATTAAAGTTAAAGATAAGTAAGTAATTATTACTTTTGCTACGCTTTTCATGTTTTCGTTAATACTTTTGCACTTTCACTTTGTTTTTTGTAGAACCCGACTTGATTGGTCACCGAATTGTTTGCAATTTTGTAGGTTATTTTCCTTCTTTGCACGAACTGTACTTACAGTTAATCCTTTTAATCCTCGTCGCTATTGTGGTGTCCTCCACAAAGGATTTGGAATTAAACACAGATATATTATATTTGAGTATACACCGCAGGTTGAGGCGCAACGTCCGTCCGGCGTGAAACCAGATAACGGAATGCTAGAGGGGCGCCTCACCCCGCCTACACGTTTATTTATATATATATACAAATCTATAAATCCAAGATACCACAAAATTCAATGTTGGTAATTATGTATCGCCAAATCTTTCGATTGACACTTACACAATAGGCTATTTGACTGAATGTTGAATTCTACAGCGTACTGTAGTTATATGAATAAAATTAGCTAAATATTTCACGAAACAAAGAAAAGAAATCCAGAAACATTTATCTTTTTTGGAAATATGTGACTTCAAAGGTACGCAAATTTTATGATATTTTTTTTTAATTCAAAATAAATGTCGAAAATGTTTTCAGAATCCTCATAATTTTACGAAACAATAATTGTATGACAACTATGAACTTAAACGCACTTTTTCACGGTGAAAATGTCAAATTTCTTAATTTTTCCATACAATTATTGGTATACCGGCCTGTGGCGTCACTAGCCTGACGCGTTTTGTATGGAGCGTTTTTAGCGCTACGTAGGAATGTTGAACTTTGACGGTCATTTCTGACTTTTAGAGCAGTTAAAATGTAGTCAGTCCCATATAGACATTTGATCACAATAAAAAATAGAATCGATTGACATCCTCAAAAAAAATTAGTCAACATGCCTATTTTCACACATTACTATTGCAAAAGGGACTAAACCGAGTTAAAAAAACTCTGTATTTAAATAAAGGGCCCACCTCTTCAATCCCTACAGAGATACCATGAACGAAACCGAGTTAAAAACTCTGTATTTTAAAGGGCCCACCTCTTCAATCCCTTCAGAGATACCATGAACGTAATATCGTATAAATCACATTCGATTTTTTTTTCCTTATTATTATTATTTAGGATTAACTCCGGTTTTTTCTTATAAAACTTTTTACTGTTTTCGTGACGTAACGTAGATACATACCTCACATTATAATATTCTACAAATGACGCATATTTCCCCTTCCTTCGCATTTTTTGCCAATATCCAATAAATGCCGTCATTTTATTTGTAAAAATTAGGGGTATTGGATTGGTCGCAAAAAATAAACTTAAATAAAAGGTACCGGCACGAAACGCGACGTGAAATCGGTTTGCTCCCACCCGCTGGTTGAAAACACATGGAACGTAAGCCAGTATACAAACGCTTGGGACCATTTATTTGTCATATCCACCTGCATAGAGTATTGGATGAAGACTTAAATTATGAGACATAACTCCAATGGCTATATACGAGTAGATACATATATACACCTGTTGATCGTGATTACCTACCTGAAACACTAAAAATGTTAGCCCAATTTTCATTTTGACACATAGTTTAATTTTTTTCGTTTCTCTAAAAATTCATTTTGATTTTTTACGATTAGGCTTTAATTGTTTGTGATTTTTAATTATACGACAAACTAAACTTAGCCTAACCGGGTTAGACAAATATGAAAAGGTAGGTAGTGCCCCGCCTTGTTCGTCTTGGCGGGCGCATATTCAATATTTCGTAACAACTGATTAAGGTTTGGAGTAGGATACGGACGAGACGAAACCTCGATTTGTATGGAACAATGAGCAGTAGTATTTCCTCTCTCAATGTATTGTAACGAATCGCTCGTCGTCGCCCGTAAGCCGTCACCGTGTGTCCCACACCTGATCACAGTCGCTCTGCTCGCGACATTTCCGATGATATTTCGATCGGCCGATATGAAAACAGACGAGATTGAATCCTGATTGAGATCGAACAATGGACCGACAATACAGGCTGCAATGCTGATTCGTTGATTCACTTTACTCTTCGGTTGTGTACGAGTATAATAGTATAGCATTAGCACTAATAACCACTCAATTGCTTTTGGTAACTACAGCTCCCTGTCATCGCTCTTATTTTATTATATAAATAGAGTCCAGCTCAAAATTTAGGGGATAATACCTATGTCTTAGGCTTTAATAGCAAATACTAATTTTTAAATATGTTCTAGTTTCAAATCACTCAATAAGTGTTATGTTTTATGGTATTTTTTGATGATATTAGAAAATTTATTTTACTATTGTAAATCGTAAATTGCATGAGGCTTGCAGTGATTCGTTATTGAAAAAAAAACTTTATTTCTATGTATTTACATATATATTATATAGTACTTTTTTTAGTTCAAGCATTGCTGAGGTAGAGAGAGACTAGACAAAAAAAGGTTAATCGGAAGGTATATGATAGGTAAATTATTCTGTTATTGACATCGGATCAGGACGGGGCCCGGTTGCGGAGATATATTATATCTCATAGAATAATAAAATTAAGATTAATTTTACAAACCTAGAGTGAGCAGCGTCATATACTCGTATTTTCTATGCTTATGTATGACTTTTTTAAAATAACTTTTTTTTTTAAACTATGAGGTGCAATTTCGTCCACGCAACCATTCCGCGTAACGTCCCGCTATTATCTGTTTAAAAATAAGCACACAATGATAATCGCGACCGATGACGGTGTAATCACTGCCCATACGAAACAACGCCAACGTGCATCGCATTATTGAGATCTTTCTTGAAACTTTGAGCCCTTTCCATAGAAAATTGATTTTCATTGCCACTTCAGCGTTATACAGGGTCGTAAACGTAACAAAATTAAAAAAAAAATGCTTTAGTAGGTACGTTGCCCAATGTGTAAAATAACATCAAAAATATTTTGATGATGAACCTAAAAGTATCCAAAATATTAAGATGAAACTTTTAGTACTTATAAAGTTCGTTGAGAGAGTTTTATTACAACAAACTACGGACTTGACAATTGATCGAGCGAGCGAAGTGTCCCCGTCTCAGCTTGGCCAAAAAAAAATTCGTATATCTGGATGTTGCAATGTTTAGATGTTCGTTTGTCCGAATTTCTGGTTGTTCTCATCTACACGCCGCATTTGTCAACCTAATAACAGTTTTTGAGTAGGTTCGATTCGATATTTTTTTCTAAATGGGTAAAAATTTAAATCGAACATCCGCCCAACCGGACATACGAAAGAAATTTTGGCGAAGCTGAAACAGACACTTTTGGCTCGCTCCGCTCGCTCGCAGTTGTTATTCATACACATATTTGCAGAAATTATGAAACATTTCTCAATACCAACAACAATATCCCGGAACGGAAACACACATTCATATTACGTTTCCGATTTACTCAGGGCAAACTGTGCTATTTTACTATTCCTATCTGAAACATAGCCACGCAAATGTTATTACTAGTTTTATTTCCAAGGTATAAAATTATTGTGAGGTTTGTTTGGTATTGTTTGATAGATAAAGCGAGCCCTACTGAACAATTTAGGCTAATAATATTTGTCGTGTCGTGTAATATTATTTGGACCTTAATGCACAAATAGGATGCGAGGACACGTTTCTACCTACCATTGGTAAACACAGCAAACATAAGGCGACGAATGACAACGGTGTACGGTTAATCAGCTTCGCCGCCTCAAAGGCAATGGTTGTTAAGAGCACTATGTTCCCCCATAAAGACATACACAAGGGGACGTGGAAACATCCCAACGGAGTAACAGTCAACCAAATTGATCACGTCATAATAGACAGTCGACACATGAGTGTAATAGAAGACGTGAAAACCTACCGCGGGGCTGATTGTGATAGCGACCACTATCTGCTTGGTGTAAAATTTAAAGCTAAGATTAAAATAGAACGCAGTAAGCAGAAAACAGGTAACCAAAGTGTAAATATAGATAAACTCAGGGATAGAGAGACACGCAGACAGTTTCAAATTGAATTAAATAACCGGTTTAAAGATTTAGATTTGCAGGGGGACATTAATAAAAATTGGGAAGACACTAAGGAAATAGTAACTAAAGTGGCAAAAGATATACTAGGCAAAAAGAAGCGAAGAAAGAGAAGGAAATGGTGGAATGAAGAATGCGATTTGGCTATGGATGAGAGACGAAAATTTAAGATTCTCTCTGAACGAGATGCTACATGGAAGGACAAATATCGGGAGGCACGGAACAGGCTGCGAAACTTGATACGGAATCTGAAACGACAGCGCTTGGAATTTCAACTAAGGGAAATGGAAACTTTAATCAAAACTAATGAGAACAGAAAATTTTATCAAGAGGTAACATCTGTCAAAAAAGGATACCAGCCAACCGTGCAAACCCTCGAAAACAAAGAGGGAGATCTCATACTGGACCAGGAGGCGCTGAAAACTGAGTGGCAGCAGTACTTTACCCAGTTTCTCAACTGTCAATCGATAAATAGTCAGATAGAGGTGGATACGACTGTAGTAGGGAATGTGGATGTTGTAAAAGAACCAAGCCTCGACGAAGTGAGGAAAGCAGTTATGAGGCTGAAAAATAACAAGGCCCCGGGGATTGATGGAATATATGCTGAGATATGGAAGTATGGCGGAGGAGCAGTGCAATCCAGATTATATGAAATAATCACTAAAATCTGGAACTCGGAAAAACAACCTAACGAGTGGAATATAGGAGTGATATGCCCTATTCACAAAAAAGGCTCCAGACAAAAGTGCTGCAACTACAGGGGCATTGCACTGCTTCCGACGGCGTAACTACAAAGTGCTCTCATATATTCTGTTGGGGCGACTGCAGCCGTATGCCGAGGACATGTTAGGCGATTACCAGTGTGGCTTCCGTCCGAACCGCAGCACGGTAGATCAAATATTCCTTCTGACACAGCTGATGGAAAAGAGGTGGGAATACTCACACTCCATCCACATTCTCTTCGTCGATTTCGCCAAAGCGTATGACAGTGTTGACAGGGAGACACTATATAAAATAATGAGATCTTTTGGCATACCGACCAAATTAGTGACTTTAGTTGCTGTTGCCACTAAAGTGAGTAGGATGAGAGTTAGGACAGGTGGAGGTCTGTCAGACGAGTTCGAGGTTGTTACTGGCCTAAAACAGGGAGACTCACTTTCGCTAATGCTGTTCAACTTGGCACTCGAATACGTCATACGAAAGGTGTTACAATATGATGGGGGTGTTGAGCTGAATGGCAAGCACAAAATCATTGGCTATGCCGATGACCTAGGGCTATTGGCGCAAAACAAATGGGACCTGAAGGCCATGGCACAGTTGGTGGAACAAGAGGGAGAGAAAATTGGTCTCAAAATCAATCACCAGAAAACAGAATATCTCCTCATGAAAAGGTACAAAGACGTCAGAGCAAAAAGAGCGGATTTAGCAGTAGGAACAACCATCTACAAAGGCGTAGATAGATTTAAGTACCTTGGTTGCATAGTTACCGACACCAACCACAGGGCGGAGGAGATTGATGTTCGAATCCAGAACGCCCTAAGATGCTCTGCAGCACTCCATAGAGTTTTAGCGTCCAAGTTGATCAGTAGACCAACCAAGATTCGTGTCTACAAAACGGTAATCAGACCAATCCTGATGTATGGGTGTGAAGCTTGGACACTGACTCAAAAGGAAGAAAATAAGCTCTTAGTGGCGGAAAGGAAAATCTGACGAAAGATTCTGGGACCAATAAGAAATGAGGATGGCAGCTGGAGAAGGAGAAAGAATAAGGAGTTGGAAGAGCTGGTGGCTACACCCAACATAGTTGGCGAAATCAAAGCCCTGACTTCGCTGGCTGGGTCACCTGGAGAGGATGGGAGACGATCGGGCCGTGAAGAGAGCGTTTCAGGGGCGACCGAGTGGAAAACGTCCGGTCGGCCGCCCGAGATACCGCTGGAAAGATGAAGTGGAGAAGGATCTGTGCGCCCTAAGTATCCCTAACTGGCGGGAAAAGGCGCAAAACAGAGAAGAATGGCGTTCTCTTGTGTCAGAGGCCAAGATCCTCTTTGGGTCACTGAGCCAGAATAGTAGTAGTAGTAATATTTGTCGTGACATAAGCGCGGTAACCCGTGGATGTCGCTTACATTAGGCAGACAGCATTATCGTTGCTCTTGTGGGGTTACTACTGTTATACGTAAAACAGTTTAATGAAGCACCTGTGTCATGTGGCAGTACCACTAGTAGTAGACTGATTGAATAGATATTTGTTATGTTTGTTTTACAAATTTAAAACATGTGTTGTCTATTCGAACAGGACACAAGTAGGGGAACCTGAGGAGACTAGATCCCTTGGGAGACTTGTTAAAGTTCATTTAAAATTCAACCAAACGCGATACGTTTTCTTACGCTAGCAACACTCATTCATATATGCCTAACTTCACGTTCTTTCGTGGCACGTTGTGACTCACGTCAGTATTTTGCACATGGTGGCCGTTGAAATATTTGTGTCGCGTCGAACTTAATTTTCGGTAAGTTTTAACTTGATTTATTTAATGAAAAGTGAAATAATTGCTATTGTTTTAGTGTGTTTGTTGTTTTAGTCGTTTATTCAAGTGTAGATTGTCATTGAATACGTTCAAATACGTGATAAATAGTTTTGAGTAGCGCATGTTTTATAACAACACTATGTATGGGGAGACTTGAGAACTTTTGATTTGGGGGTGACGTGATGCCGGAATCATGTATCCCCGTGAGGGATCAAGTCATATCTATGCTAGGATTCATAGATCTGTCGATGATATATTATTTTTTGCCCGACTACGACAAAGTTAAAAAGGCTCCCAATTAGGGGTAAACAAATCTCCCTTACATGGGGGATACATGGTAAAAGTCTACAATATTGTATTTCATTTAATATTTAGTTAAATTGTAGCATAATCTTGTTTTCATTCAAACTATCAATTAATAGATACATTTTGAATATTTTGGCTTGAAAAGATCTCCAATACTGTAAAAAATAAAAAAAAATAGTCCAAAATCAAAATGGGGATCAACTATCCCCAGGTTCCCCTACATGACTTATAAATAATGATTTATGCAACTGTTACGTTGAACATGTTGATGAATGATATTGCTCGGTGACAACCAAAACATTAAAATTTCTGACAGTCAGTACTCTATCTAAAACAGTAATACATCAGTATTTTACAGTAAGTAAAATTATTTGCATAGACATATCTAGTTAGTAAATTGATACTAAGATACGAGTTTTGTTTCAAGTAATAGGCACTAGTTAATGGGGTTTGGTTGTCATCAAACGATATGTTTGTTATTTATAACAACTTTGCCTTTTTTTGTGTGTATTTATACAGCAAACAAATGAAGCATGTTTTTAAATTAGTTTGAATATTAATATTCTGCGTATTGTTTTTAAGCCTGACAAAGTTATTAATCTAATATCACTCGTTTTGTAAATTCAGATGTTTCTGTCTGTGGCCAATTTCTAGAAGCCAACGCTATACATTTATAAAGATGACAAATATACATAGACGAGAGCAAATGTAACAATGCAAGTGACGTGACTACACAAGCTCGAGCTGGAAGTCTATGATGCTGGTTTTTTTCGATATTTGGCATGATATTGATTAGAAAAACCAATCGGTTTTTGCAGCAGGAGAGCAAAGGTAAATTTTCATTAGTGGCAATTTTATACTATTTTTTGCTCTGAGATTGTGAATTGAGACACCGTAGTAGCCCTCCAGACCTCCACGGGCCCAGCAATAAAACTTTATAGTGGCATATGTTGCTATAATAAAACCTTTCGCCCCAAAAAACTACCTTTTACAATCCCGGCAAACGGTTCGCGTAAAACGGACCGTCGTTACTCAAATCTTAATAGGTTTCGTAGGAAACATTTAAATGTACTAAGTTTTAGATCGGAGAGGTAAAGGTACTCTCAGAAACTACCGAGTTGAAGAAGTCTTACTAGAGTTCTAGTTTTTGATTCGTGGATAGACTGTGGGAGTTGAAGGCAGTTACACGCATTGAAACAGTTGTTAACAGTTTAAGTTTAATGTTTTCAAAGATATATTAGTACGTGTAGTTTAGTGTCTTCAGCTCAGCTACTACTGTGCGTACCTACAGACAGTAAAAGCTTTTCTATATTGGGTATAAATTAGTTTCTTTGTACGACTAGGGAAAGAACTTGGTATATTAATCACAGGCTATTGAAGATACTGCCAGGTTTAATGACGCGTAGCTCATTTATCCTAAGAGGAAGTTCGGTGTTAGTCTTCTATGTAACATAAGTAATAAGTACAGTTCTGTTCAAGTCATGAATTACCCAAGGATCGAAACACAATACACGTTACGTCGTCGTCAATTTGATAACTACGATTTTGCGTCGACGTTGACAATGTTACATGACACAAATGTACGATTTGCGTCTGGATAGCGAAATAGTACACGTCTATACTTGGAACGTTAACATGGAATTGCATTTTAACTATATTATTACGTAGGCCGCACTCAATAAGTTTTGAGATGCCCAAAATAAAAAAAAAATTAAAAGCCGCCGAAGAGCCTGTCGGGCCACGCTCAGTGTAGGGTTCCGTTGTTGCCCATCAGAAAGATTTCAAGCTCCATACCAAGGTTGTAAACGCCAAAGTAACTGTAATTACTTATTACCTTCAGGAAGTTATCGATTATACGCGCCAGATTTAGCGAAATGTTTTAGTACAGTATGGCATTTAACTAATAATGTGTAACGTTCGAAGTATAAGGACACCGCGCGGTGCTTACGTCATTTTAAAGAAAATAATGAATTTTTGCGATAACTCAAAAACGGCTTCACCGATTTTATTCAGTATAGTTTTCTTTGAACGTCCTCATTTTTATGATTTTTTCCATAATTTTTTGACCCGTGGTTAGAGGGGGGAGGGGCGCTATTTTTTGGATTTCTGGAGCGAATATTTACATATGAATACCTTTTCAACGACACACCTCACACTAGTGTTGGCTCGAAAAAAAAAATTACCCCACTTTAGGTGTACCGGGAGGTGCCCGAAAAAAGTTATAATTTTTTTTTAGTTTTTATTTTACCGTTTTATCGGCGTAATATATACACATACTCATACCAAATTTCAGCTTTCTAGTACTAATGATTGTCTGCACTGTCTGTACTGTCAGCAGTTTTGTAAATATTCGCTTCGGAAATACAAAAAATAGCGTGTCTAACATTTTAACCACGGGTCAAAAAATTATGGACAAAATCATGAAAATGGCGAAGTACTTTCAATAAAAACTATATTAAATAAAATCGGTCCATCTGTTTTTGAGTGATCGCAAAATTTTATAAATATTAATTTTCTTTAAAACGACGTAAGTGCGGCGCGGTGTCCATATATTTCGAACGTTACACATATAGGTTAAGTGCCAAACTGCATTAAAACATTCCGCTCTATCTGGCGCGTATAATCGATAACCTCCAGAAGGTAATCAGTAACTAGCTGTAATTACAAAAAAGTGTAATTAAAAGTAACTGTACTTTGGCATTTACGACCTTTTTATAGAGCTTGAAATGTTTCTCGTAATTTAAACCTCGACCTTAAAACCGCTGTTTTAAGCCCATCTTTTGTGAAGGATGGGCAACTACGGAACTCTACACTGAGCGTGGCCCGACATCCTCTTGGCCGGTTTTTTCCGTCTAATATGACAAGCGTTGTTATTTTTAATTTAAAGAATAGTCTACCAACATTTTCAACATCAGCATTTGCCGTTCATGCATTCTCATTTAATTTTGCAAACACGATCAAAATGCTTTATTAACACGAACCGAAAACCCAAGAGCCTTTTAACCGTAACCGGCATTGGCAACCGTAATTGCAATTACGTTTATCATGTTGGCACGCCGGCCGCACGGGGTGTGCTGTGATTGGTCCGCGGTGTCACTTAATTGGCTCTGATTGGCGGGCGATACAGCGATTAGGGCTGTCACGAGGATTCGGACATAATGTTGTAATTGGTTGTGACATTGTCAGGGGCTTGTTAGTTTTAATTTGCGGTTGGCGATTTGTGGTGAATTTCAGGTTTTCAGCTAGAATAACTAGGGTTTTGCTTCTGGTTAATATTTATTTTAAGTGAACTTTGTTTTGCTATCAATTTGCATTGACAACTATGACAAGATAAAAATATTAGATTTTTTAGTGAAAGTGTGATTTTTAGTACGTTGTCTTTTTACGCATTATGCATCGAGTAAAGTCATAGATCTTTAGAGCAGGAATACGTCAGGACATACTGAGCAAATTTTATTCATATAACCACAGTATGCTGTAGAATTTAACATCAGTCTTCATCTCTATTTAACCTCCTGACTTCCCGTGTCCTACACATAGTACATAAACTTCAATTAATAGTTAACTGTCATATATTTGTCATAAAGCTAAAATTAAATTGACAAATTATGAATGCTGGTCGTCAGGAGGTTAAACTACCTTCGAGACGTATACCTAAGGTCTCGCGAGCATGCTCAGCTTGCAATAAAGCCAAGATAACGAACCTCCAAGAATATTTATGAATATGAACCCGACACAGTACATTATGGGCCGGTAGAGTGAAGCCACAAATAATATTAGTTGTCTGGCCGATGATTTACGAGCAAAAATACAAAGCGCTCTATAGCCCAGAGAAGTAGGTTTCTGCTGAAAATTTTAGTTTCGCAAGGTTTGTAAGCTAAAGTTTGGCACGTTATGACGCTGTTTCGAAGCTCATAGGAACCATACTAATAAACTACGAGTATAATATTTAAAAAAAAATCACGCTCCAATTTTGACAAGCAGGCAATTGGAATCGGTTCGTGTTTGGAAAATTGTATTTTAATAGATAGCTTTTCGAGAAGAACTGAACTTTTATAATGTCCAGTGGTAAAGACTGAAGAAGTTTCTTTAAAAAATATATTATTTGTGATAAGCTTTTATTGCTTACTGTACTTTTATTTAAACATCCATCGACTACTTGCTCACCAAAATTCTAAAGCTCATTAGGGTGGAGTTGTTTCTAACAGGGTTCCTAAAACCACTTCGGTCCCATCAGCTCCATCGTGTCATAATTATTATTGTAACTATTGTCATTGAAGTTATACAAAATTTGCCTTGCAATATCTGACCCGAATATAAATTGCACTTGTCACAGTCATCTAAATTACAAGTTAATTAGTGAAATTGTTTAAATGAAATTCGGGACACAGAACAGACCGTATCTACTGTATTCTAGGTAACGGCGTTGAACTCAAGGGTGAATGCCTGTACTTAATGTCAAAATGCCAATCTCTGCTTTGGACACATAATTATACTAGGCACATAAACGTGTCGTGTTGCACAAACATAATCAACAGAATAGATGTCTGGTCGCTGCCAATCTGCCGATTCACGCATATATACCGATTCGTTTAAGTTTATGGTAATTAATTAATATACATTCTTATATATATCTTTAGGTAATTGATTTGTGTTGTATTACTGTTTGTCTGTAATTTTTGATACTGCACCGACAACATATTTCTGTTTAACCCAGTGGTTGACTGGTAGAGAATGCCTAAAGGCATTAAGTCCGCCATTTGTACTTTTACTTATGTATTTTGTGCAATAAAGTTTAAATAAATAAATAATAAATATACCATAATCCATAATGCATGGCAGATATGGTACTGTAAAGTCATGGTTATCATCATACAGACAAGGTATTATTAATCTTGGATTTCGGATGCGTGTAAATGATTCGAGTAAAAAATGTATTGGCCATTGTGGCGTAAAGCCGTTAGCGGACTGTAGGTAATGAAGGGAGGATCTTGGTGTGGAGTCAGGAAAAATACTCTATACTGATCCAAAAATAAATATCAAGGACTTACCGTTGCTGATGTGCCCGTTCTGTTTCGGAGGCCTCCGTCAGCTTCCTTTTTGATCACACGGTTTAAATAAATAATGTTTAGCTGTAATTCTTGTTGTTTTCGCAGACACTATTTTGACACTGAAGTCTAGTTACATTGTTTATACAGAGAGCAGCAAAGCGGCCAGTGTCCCCGCCATTTATAAATGAATCAGTATAAAGGTTAATACTAAACACCCCCCACCGAAAGCACTATGTGGCTTTCATAAAATATAGGGAAAAGGAATAAAACGAAAAATGCGCTCACTGAGGCGCTAGAAAATAAAATCTTCATAATTGAAGAAAGAGGAAGGGAATTTAGTAAGTGTAAGGAAGAGGACACAGCTTGTTAACTGGTCTTGATAAAGAATTATTAGCTCTTGTACGCAGGGTAACCTTGCGCACAATGCCGTCCAAACCGGGATGTGTCTGTTCGACAATTGCAAGTGGCCAACTGCATGGAGAAACCCGATCATCCTTCACCAATACTAAGTCTCCTACTTTGATATTGGGAGGCGAGGTGAACCATTTTGACCTTTGCTGTAAGGTGTTTAAATAATCTTGGCTCCATTTCTTCCAAAACAGTTGGGAACAATTTTGTAAATATTGCCAACGCGTTAAATGGTTTACGGGTACAGACTGTAAATCATACTCTGGTACAGTTGTCAGACTCTTGCCTACTAAGAAGTGTCCTGGTGTTAACACATTAAACTCATGAGGATTATCACTAGCCGGTAGAGCGCATAATGGCCTTGAATTCATTATGGCTTCTATTTTACAGAAAACTGTTGACAGTTCCTCAAAAGTCAAAGCTTTGTCACCGACAGTACGCACAAGATGATATTTCGCAATTCGAACGCAGCTCTCCCATAAACCGCCCATATGAGGAGCACTAGGAGGGTTGAACTGCCAGTTAATTAAGCGCTGAGCGCAGCCGTTCAAAATATCCTGCCGGGTGCTGTTGTCAGACATGAATTTCTGAACATCAGCAAGATGTTTACTGGCTGCTATGAAATTCGTTCCACAGTCCGAATAAAAACATGCCGAGAGACCACGACGGGATACGAATCTATCAAGGGTAGCCAGAAAGCAATCCGCAGATAGAGAGGAAAGCGTTTCCAAATGCACGGCTTTTGTGGAAAAACACACGAAGACCGCTAAATAAGCCTTCTCTATCTTTGCATTACGCCGTAAACTTTCCTTTATGTAGAAAGGTCCGGCTAGGTCTACACCTACATTCTCGAACATTTTATTAGGCAACAGCCGAGTTGAGGGAAGATCACCCATTTTAGGCTGAAGCAGCGTCGGCTTACATTTGAAGCAGTTCTTACATTTCCCGTGAATTGATCGAATGAGGCTACGAGCCGACAAGATCCAATATCTTTGGTTGATAATAGTTTGCAAGGTTTGCGGACCTGTGTGCAAATATTTCTTATGAAAATATTCGAAATGAAATGAAATGAAATAATTTATGAAATGAAATAATTTATTCAGTAAGTAGGCCACAGGGGCACTTTTACAAGTCAGATTGTGAATCTACCGGCATTTCGCAAGAGGAGACCGCTGTTGAGAAGAAAGCCGAAAGAAACTCAACAGTAAGTCATTTTTTCGTAAATAATACTTAAAACAATTACATGATACAGTTGTGTTAAAACTAATTACACTGGGTACACGTAAAGGAGATGTATAGATACCTACTCCAAATAAAATAAAAATTTAATAAATTTAAAATATTAAATATACCCAGAGATGTATAAAGTCTCTGGGTGTCACAGCATGCAATAAAATATAATTACTTAATTAATTTAATTCCATAGAGATGTATAAGGTCTCTAGGCGTCAACGTGAATAATTTAGAAAATAGTTATTAAACCTAAAATTCTTAGAGATGTATATGGTCTCTAGGCGTCATAACATGCAATAAAATATTTTAAAATGATTTAATTTCCTCAGAGATGTATAAAGTCTCTGAGTGTCATACTACACTAAGCTGTTTCTTAGAGATGTATACAGTCTCTAAGAGTTCAAAAAGATAAAATCAACATTGAATAACTTCAATCGAGTACAGGTGAAGTTTCTCACGTTTGCTTAATTTAACACTAGTATGCGGTTGCTACATATTTAATTTGGCCCTTGCTAGCATGAACAGACCGGACCCCACAAACGGCACCCGTTCACGAGTATGACGCATATCTCAGCCATCGCCTCCCTCAACCATATTATAGGGAAGGCTGCGACCCGATCAACGACGCCACCGTAAGCAAAGACCTTTAAGCGAGCATGACATGCTCAAGCTGCCGGGCATACTTGACTAATACTATTTGCCCGGTGAGAAACAACAAATTGTGCTCTCATGTTACATTAAAAATTACCCACCAAAATAATGCTTATTTAAAAATTTACTATTGACACACAACACTAAACTACTGGCTTAAAGGCATCACTGTCGTTTAGAAAGTCATTAACAGTATAATAAGCTTTATTCAATAAGTGACGTTTTATTTGCGCTTTAAATTTGCTACAGGGCAATTTTACTACATCAATAGGTATTTTATTGTAGAAGCGTACACAGTTCCCCACGAACGACGAGCTAACCTTACGGAGACGGTGGGCAGGTATTGCGAGCTTGTCCTTACTTCTCGTATTGTAGTGGTGAATGTCACTGTTGAGCTTGAATTCATGGAGATTTTTCCGCACATACATGATATTCTCAAGAATGTATTGAGATGCTACGGTGAGAATGTTTGTTTCCTTGAATTTCTCTCTTAGTGACGTACGACCTCCTAGTGCATAAATTGCGCGTACAGCTCGTTTTTGTAGCACAAAGATGGTTTGGATGTCCGCCGCTCTTCCCCATAATAAAATTCCATATGACATAACACTATGGAAATAACTGAAATATACAATCTTTGCCGTCTCGACGTTTGTCAGCTGCCTGATTCGCCTAACTGCATAGGCCGCGGAGCTAAGCTTACCTGCAAGAGTGGCTATATGCGCACTCCATTGCAGTTTAGAGTCTAAAGTAACACCCAGGAATACTGTTTTTTCTTCAAATTCCAGTACTTCGCCTTTCAGTTTTACCTTGGCACAATTGACTTGTTTCACATTTGGTAATGTAAATTTAATGCACTTAGTTTTCTTGGCATTTAAAAGCAAATTATTTGCAGTAAACCAATCCACAATAGAGGACAGTGCATCATTAATCACATCGAAGTTGTTTTCTTGCCTTTTTACTTTAAAAAGAAGAGATGTGTCATCTGCAAATAGTACTATATCATGTTTATCTCGCACAAGGTTTGGTAAATCGTTAATATACACTAGAAAAAGAAAGGGACCCAGAATTGAACCCTGAGGTACCCCCATAGCAACAGCTGACCCAGTCGATTGAGTCCCATTGATATCTACCCGTTGCGTTCTGCCTAAAAGATATGACGAGACAAGGTCAAGGGCATTGTTTTTGACTCCGTAGTGTTCTAGCTTACGTATTAAATTCTCATGATCAACGCAATCAAATGCTTTGGATAGATCACAAAAAACTCCAATAGCATCTTGAGCCTTCTCCCAGGCATCAAAGATATGTTTAACTAGTACCACGCCAGCGTCAGTGGTAGAGCGACCTTTAGTGAACCCGAATTGATTGCTGTGGAGTAGATTATTCCGATTGAAATGAGATATAAGTTGATTAAGAATAATCTTCTCAAAAACTTTGCTTAATGCTGGTAGTATTGATATTGGTCTAAAATGGCGCTCAACAAACTCTAGTTTATCTTCTTCTTCCGTCTTTCGAGATATCAAACTGAACGTATTAGAGTTTGATTTCATCTCAAGAATTTGAGTTTCACTTTTATTTGTGTACGTTGATACAGGCCATGTTTCACGATCTTCGTACATCCAGGTAGGACCCTCAAACCACTGAGAGCTATCAAGCATGAATTGCGACGGACATACACCTCGGGAAGCTACGTCTGCCATATTGTACTCGCTTTTAACATGACGCCACGCATGGGGTGGTATTGACTCTATTATTTGTGTAACACGGTTACACACAAATGTCTTTAATTTATAGGCGTCAGTTTGCAGCCACGCCAAAACTATGGACGAATCTGTTAACGCTGTGATTCTAGTCACATCAACTCGAGTTATGCATTCGCATGCGTACTTCATAAGTTTTCCAAGAAGAGCCGCGGCCATAAGTTCCATTCTAGGGATCGTCTGAGCCTTGACAGGTGCGACCTTCAATTTCGCCATTAGCAATCTGCACTTCACATCCGACTGACTTTGTGATATGACGTAAATGCAGGCAGCGTACCCACGAGATGATGCATCACTAAATCCAACCAGCTCGCATTCTGTTACATCTGGAAGCAATATGTGCCGTTGGATTTGCAACTCAGATAGGCGAGGTAGTTCGGTGATGAATGTCAACCACTGCTCACACACTTCTTGAGGCAGAGGATCATCCCAACCGAGACCCACCTTCCAAAGATCCTGAAGGATGCACTTTGCAACAAATGTACAAGGAGAAATATATCCAACGGGATCATAAATAGATGCTAGAGTCTTTAGTACGGATCTCTTGGTATTGACGGTATCTTGCTTGTTCAAAGAGAAGCTGAACGCGTCAAACACCGGAGACCATTTCAAGCCCAGAAGCTTAATCGAAACGTCATCCCGATCCTTTTGAAAAGTGACAGTAGTTTCACGATGTTCAACTGGAACGCGCTCGAATAATTCTTCACAGTTGCTAGACCACTTCTTTAGCACAAGTCCTCCGCACTGTAGCATATTAATTAACTCGTCCTGCAATGCACAGGCTTGGGAGAAGGTTGCGCATGACCATAAAATGTCATCCATATAGATACCTTGTCGCACGACATTAGCAGCTGAAGGGAAACGTTCACCTTCATCACTGGCTAATTGTAGCAAAGTACGAATGGCCAGAAATGGACTCGAACTTACGCCGTATGTAATCGTTTTTAATTCATAGACTTTTATCGGCTCGTCTACGGACGACCGATATAATATGTGTTGATATTTTCTATCACATTCACGCACAAGGATTGCACGATACATCTTGCAAATATCACTTGCGAAACAGTATTCGAATAATCGAAAATTGGTTATAATGGAACCTATATCACGGTACAGGTTTGGTCCTGTCAACTGAGTATCGTTGAGAGAGATGTTTGTAGACGTTTTCGCACTAGCATCGAATACGACGCGCAAGGGTGTTGACGTACTGCTCGGCCTTAAAATGCTGTGATGTGGAATCAGATACTTGCTTGACTCGCTACCAGTGTACAATTCCATGTGGTCAAGTTTCTCATACTCGAGCATGAAGTCGTTGTATGCTTGCTGCAGCACTGGTGAACGCGCAAGTTTGCGCTCTGTTGCCAGCAATCGTCGTTCGGCGGCAACTCGAGAGTCTCCAAGTGTCGGCGTATCAGTCACAAAAGGCAGCGGCACGATGAATCTCCCCCCCTCATCACGGGAGTGATCACGCACGAATATATCTTCAGCCAGCTGATCTTCAGGGCTGAGTACAGGTTTGCACGGCAATTCCTCTACTTCCCAGAAGTCACGCAGCGTTTTGTCCAAAGTCTTCTCTTCAGAAATCGACAGATGTAAATTTAATGACAGTTGATTACTTTCGTTGTATAATCTTCCACTTACGACATAACCGAAAACCGTCTCAATCACCTTGGGTATGTTCGGCTTGACATTAGTCGGCTTGTCCAACATCAAATCAGACACGACACCGTTGTCCAACAGAATATCTACCGATGACTTTTCGTAGAACAGTGGGTCAGCCAAATCAAAATTCTTGTATTCTTCCACGACTTCCGGTGGAAACGAAACATTTGGCATTTCGGATGACACTTTCTCTACTACGACCAGTTCTAGCCGGAAACTCGGAACGTCCGATTTACACGGCTTTAAGTCGCATGTCACCATGCCAAAGTTTTCAACTAGTTCACCTCCTAGCCCTGATACCGTGTAAGGGCATTTGTTGCGAGGTAAGCCCAAACGTTGAGCACAGTTCAAAGTAATGAATGAGCTTTGAGCTCCAGAATCAAGAACGGCACGGCAGTTCTGATATTGACCAGTGATGTCAACGACTAGAGTCCTCGTAGTCCCCAGTACTATACCGTAAGAACTGGAATTTTCAGTCACGGAATGAAGATTCTCAGTAACGGTTGGATCGGGTGTCACAGCCACACTCACGGAGCGCGGTAGTGAAGGCCCCGCTGCATGCACGGCAGCACGGGGCGTCTGCGGCGTCGGCACGGCCGTTGCCTGCAGAACACTTGCATCCCGATGTAGTAAATAGTGGTGAGGCCGAGAGCAAACTCCACAAGTCATGTTGCTCTTACAACTTGACGTTTCATGACCACTTTTTAAACAGTTGGTGCATAGTTTCAAGGCATTGACACGGTCAATCCTGTCTTGAACTAACAGTTTACGAAACTGTTCGCAACGATAAATCAGATGATTTGAGTTGCAATGCACGCAAGTCAGTTTGTTTTGGTTCGAATTATTTTGAGTATCAAAACGCGAAACAGCTAATCCAACCTTTTGTGAAGACGAAGTTGCGTTCGAATATTTGAAATTGGCCGGTTTATGACTCGGTTGTGTGAAGTTGACAGATGACTTCACTTTGACTTGTTGATTGTTTATAGTCCGGGAGCCGGCACTAGGAAATGTATGTTCCAAAACTTTAATTTGTTTGTTGACGAAATTTATTAAATCTGCGAAAAGCGGTAATTTATTTTGATCGCGGCTTTCTTCAAACAATTTCCGAGTATGACTGTCTAACCCACATAATGCCAAATGACAAAATAGATAGTCGTCCAAATTCTCAATCTGCAAGGCGTGAATCGCTTTCAACGAATGATCAAAAGTCTCCACGAACGAGGTTAAATTCGCTACGCTGTCTTTTGTCAAAGGCGAAAAGTTCAGCATTTTGTCCAGATATCTGCCGGTCAACGCCCTAACGTCTTGGTATTTATCAAGTAAGCTTTGCCAAACAAGTGGGTAATTGAATGACGTGATCGGAAGACTTCTGACAATGCTCAGTGCTGGACCTTTGACGCAAGATAGGAGATAATGAAATTTATCTATGTTCTCGAACTTGCGATTGTGAACCAAAGACACGAAGGTATCATGGAATGTAGCCCAGTTCTCTACCTGCCCGTCAAATTCAAATAACGTTAGCTTCGGTAAGACCGGCCTAGCTAGACAATCATCCTTGGTTACAGTTGAATATTTTTCGGTTGGCTCCTGGACTATACGCGTGCAGTTCAAAGCTACCTTTTTGCAAACATAATATAATTCGTCGAAGCTTTCTAACGCACTTGTTGAAGGTTTAGCCTTGGGGTTTGACTGCATTTCAAGCATGATAATTTCCATGACAATTTTTTCGAAATCGCTACGAGCGTCATCAAGTTCTGAAAACTGTACCATGTAATTCTGTACCGAGTCTAGACTATCCAATTTAACAGTTTTGGATACATCATACGCCTTTTGTAATTTATTGAACAAATATTCTTTTTTAATTGTCAAAGTGCTAATTTGCAATAAAGATTGCACCTCGCCTTCCGCCATTTTTGTCACGGACAAAAATATGACGAATTGGTTGAATTATATTTTTGGAAATCTGTGAGAACAGGGAATAGCTTTATAGCGAATACGATTCGCGACGGAAGCAACGGTTATATTATATAGATTTTAATTTGGGGAATTAAACAAAAATAGGTAGGTTCAAAATTTTTAAAATCCGGCTCGAAGGACCAGAAAATGTGGCGTAAAGCCGTTAGCGGACTGTAGGTAATGAAGGGAGGATCTTGGTGTGGAGTCAGGAAAAATACTCTATACTGATCCAAAAATAAATATCAAGGACTTACCGTTGCTGATGTGCCCGTTCTGTTTCGGAGGCCTCCGTCAGCTTCCTTTTTGATCACACGGTTTAAATAAATAATGTTTAGCTGTAATTCTTGTTGTTTTCGCAGACACTATTTTGACACTGAAGTCTAGTTACATTGTTTATACAGAGAGCAGCAAAGCGGCCAGTGTCCCCGCCATTTATAAATGAATCAGTATAAAGGTTAATACTAAACAGCCATATTTACAACAACGCCTCCCCAGGTGCTAATAAGAGAGTTCCAATAGACGAGCTGGCGACCTTTATCAAATGTTTTGCCGGAAAGGTGTCATGTTCCGGCGCGCGAATTTACAAAACCTATACTATTTCAGTCACGATTCAGATTCAAATCGGGGAGCTTTTGTTTGTGCATATTAGTTAACAATACAATCTATACCGTTATGGTAAAAAGTAGTCACTCAAATGTATTAGCTTTTTGCTTACATATCTTCAAGTATTATTCACGACAAAAACCTAGTCGAGTTTGGTAACGTCTATATGGAGCAAGCGTGCCGCGGTAGTGGACGAGGAAGCGCATGTACCAAACTGCTACCAGTAAACTAGATTAATGGGTTAGGTTAGGTTAGAACTCCGACCAATACAGCGCGCGGGCGGAGCGAGCGAAGCGAGTGTACCGCGGCAGCGGTCGGTGAAGCGCCAGAAACGATTTGCTACCAGTATAGTAGGTTAGGTTAGAACTGCGACCACAACAGCACGCCTCCTGATATAAATTCAACTATTTTATCACGATTTCACACTAAATAATATGGCCTAATAAGAGTACCTATCAACTGAAATAATTCTAAACGTAAAAAAAATGCACGCCATTGGCATGAACAGTTATTTATTGAATACAATCGAGTCGTTACTAAAGTGTTATTCAAGGTATAGACCGCAACAGACTAGCATTTGTACCAGCAATATCCTTATGAATTTAGTTAATAAAGTCTATACGATTTCAGTAAATTTCTGTACTATACCAGATTAGGGTTTTGTTAAGTTTTGTCCAAACAAAAGCTAATCTGGTTCAGTTCGCATCTGAACCCCTATCAGTATGGCTTTGTAAAGACGCTTCCGGCGCTTCCGCGGGTGGCTACCTCATAGTCATAACAGAGTAAACATATCGCAGTAATAATGTGACCTAGTTGTTTTACCTATTTTATGTAGATCGTAAGGTATCATATTGTAGTATATTTTTCTATGGGCATTTGAATTGAATAAACATCTAATGTTTTACTCGGAACGGAATCAGGTCAATCAGCTGTTATTAGCGACATTTATACCTACTTATAAACTTTTTCAAAGCTCGAGCTATGATTTAATTTAACCCTCAGCTATTTAACGTAACTCGAGGGGGTATTACCAAAGTTCAAAGTATTTCCAACCGTTAAGCTGCCGTAACGACCGTGTTACCGGGAAAGGTTTTGGATGTTCTTGAGAATTAACCCTAACTGCCTCGAAAGACCGGTTTAACTTGGTCCATCGTCGTCCCTTTTAGAGCTACTTTGAAGGTCAATCACAGAGGGTTGAAGGGAGACGAGGGCGGGGGTCTTGTTGGACTGGTGTTTCGGTAAAGGTGGCGCATAAAGTTTTATGCAACTGTAATGGTCGATGTAGCCGTTGTGACGTTTAGGAATAGAGCGAAGACTTACTAATGTAGACTAGTCTTGTGAGGGACGACAGTGGTTCTGGCGTTGAACTGAGAACTGTAATAAAGAGGCATACGTATTATTGCTTAGACATAACAACTATGTGCATTTGAGATTTAGTGAGGCATTTTTTTTGACATTCCATAGGTTTTCGATGTATTTAGCTTTTCAAAAGTATTTCTTAATACATAGAGCATTGATGTAAATATTAAAAAAGGAAAATTATCGTATTAAAGACTAAATTTACACACGTTTTTGAGACTGTATTTTGAAACTTAACAGTTCTGTAATAGAAGAGAAGATGACCTTACACACTCTTAACACGTTTGTATGTTAAGAACCTTCCCCATCTTGGACACTTTCGCTGATTGTATGATGTATCCGTCTATCTGAGGACCAGCTAAGACATCCAATATCTCGAAGCTTCCAGTGATACGACCGTTTATCACGTATGTACTGTATCTCGCTTTTCTCTGACACAATCTCCGAGCGAACGTGTACCTAAGCCAAAACACGGTGCGATGCAGGAAATTGGCCGAATATCAGAAATGGCAGCCTAGAAAATAGGCAGTAAGGACCTATAGTAAACCCAACAACGTAAGGTGTGTTGACAAAAAATGAGCCGTCCAAAAATACTTATATAAAAAGAATTAAAACAAAAGCACACATTTTGAATAGCTAAGTAGACGTTTTTTACACTTTATTAACTAAAAAAAAACATGTTTATTATTTAATTTATTGTATTAAGCGGGTAAACCGCTTAAGTAATACAGAAATTATATAACGTCTCACGAAAATTTTAATAAGATAATTATTTAAATTATTGCACCCAAAACACAGTCCTAAGTAAGAAGTTCCAGATAATATACTCCACTATAGGTAGGAAATTGCATTACAATCGAACTGCTGACAACTTATCCTCGGGGTGAGGCGGGAGGGTATGGCTATGCTAGGACGGATCGTGTAGATGTATTACAGTATCGGTATCGATGTTGTTATGTTATAGCTCTCTACTAATCTGAATTGATTGTTTAGTTAGTTTTAATTTGTGTATTGTAAATCTAAAACATATTATGGTTCTGAATCTATAACACACTATCTCGTACACATGTACTATCAACGACACTATCACAATACTGCACCAATATCCTTGCAATAGTATTAGTAGTCTCAACATCTCGCTAGAGAAGTGACTTCTCTGCTTGTCAGTAAAGTTAGTAAGACTCAACTCTCGCTTATTGATTTGCATGCTGTGCGGGGTGATGCTAATGCGAGTTACTCGACGTGAAGGCTTACCACGGATTTATTGGATCGTGTGAAAATTTATAAAATCGTTTATGCGTTTGGTAATAAACGGGTTTAATTCAAAGAATATTGATGGTGGCAATTTATGGAGTTTAAACATTTAAATTACGAAGTCATATTTCGATTTAAGTCTAATCTTCTTAACTTGAGCTTATGTTTGTACCTTATATTGTGAGTAGTATCTAATTATATGTTACTAGAAGGTGCCTCTGCAACTACGTCCGCGTTTTTTTCCTTCTTTGTCATAGTCACGTAAAAAGTATTGTCGAACCCCTATACTAAAATTAATTAAAATCCGTCCAGCCGTTTCGGCGTGATGAGAGGACAAACAATATAATAAAATATAATTTTTGTAGCATTTCTAAATCCACTAAAGAGAATGTCTCCGCGCCACGGGATTGGGCGCTAGGCACATGGGATGCGTCGTGGCTAGACTGAAGCGGGTCCGTCTGACTTAGGCCGGGAGAAAAGGCGAAAACAGCCAGACTGTAACAGAGAAAAACGCGAACTGAGAATTAGCTGTTCGAGTAATCGGCCATATTTATAATCTCACCTCACCCCTACTGTGCAAGTGAGAGTGAGATGAAAAAATCGTAATAACGGCGATGAGGCAACATTCAACTGTTCGTTAAATAATCACATCCGTATTGTTGTACCTACTTATTGCTATCTATACCATGTGGGTCCTGGTAACAGGAGCAAAAAATTTAAACATAGATTTTACTCGTCGAACTGAACATGTCATCATGTCGTCAATCTAATATGTTTTAATTTATTGCTCCTGTTACAGGGCCCACCTGGTATGTTATATAACACTCAAACGCAACTGTTTTTAGAAAATATTTAAAATACTAAAAGAGTGATCCTAAGGCAGAGTACCTATCATATTAAATATTTCGCGAAATTAAAATTTTCTATAGTGTCTATAGTTATTTTGAGCTTTTACGCCTTTCAAAACAGCCAGAATAAATAATAAAGAAAATATTATTTCAAAGAGAGCAGCGCTTAGCAATAGTGACATACATAATAATATGTAGCCCTAGACCGAGGATTGAAACATTTCTGTATATATTTCAGTATTTTTATTGAATTCCCGAGCTCAACGTGGTTAAAATCGTAGGTAAATGCTTGTTTATAATATTAAAAGGAATATTTTACAGATGTAGGTAAACATACCCACAGACGCAGTACTCGTATCAAACACCACAAGTCGGTAACGGTAGGTAAATGAGGTAATTTGTATTCGCCAACGCCATCCTCCAACTTAACAGAGACCAACACGTGAGGGCTCCGTTTGATTGGTGATGAGGAGGGTAAACATCCCGTCCGTGCTCATTCTGAGGATTTGGATTTTTAGCATGTTGTAAAGTAGGTTAATGAGTACATTCCGTAGGTGATATCACTACATATTAATGTTCGTCACACGTAAGAGCAAGCGAGACAAATATAAAAACATGAATAAGCCAGATGAATTTGAGAATGCCTTCTTTTATTTTACTATTAAAACTGTAAAGGACAAAAACTCCAGTGTAGACAGAATCCCTTAAAAACATGAAACATTACACAAGTCAAAGCGATTACGGTGCATCAAAGTTTTTGGAATAGCAGTGTGGTGGCTCTTTAATACCGTACTCACATAATTTACGTTGAATCCGCAATATAAACTCAACTTAACTCTAGACAGCATATATTAAATGGCCATGATAACAGTTATTATTTAACAAAATATTAACGCGCGCCCCGAAACGTAATAAATGGCTTGGAAGGTACATAATTCCCCCAGAAATTGTGCATTACTATGCAATTCCGTGCAATTTATGCGACAATACCGAGCCGCGTTTGCAGGATTAAATTAATACATAATTATGTGTTGTGGAAGGCATTTACGAGTATAACTTAAAAGTAGTAATTAAAATTAAAAGAAGACATTACCAATTAGTAATGTACCTGTGTTATATATAGGTACAATAATGCTCGTTATCCGTCCTACTTCTTCTTCTTCTTTACGTGCCTCTTCCCATTATTTGGGGTCGGCCCTCCTCGTTCTCATGCGCCAGGTCGGGCGATCCTGGGTTGTCTCTTCGTTCAGCTGGGCCTGTTTCAAATCCTTTGATATGGTGGACCACCACGTAGCAAGCGGGCGACCTCTGCCTCTCTTGGTGTCCGGTAGTGCGAGTGCTTTCTTCACAACATGGCCTTCGTCTCGTCTCATAACATGTCCGTACCATCTCATGCGGGATTCCTTGATCTTGTCGGTGATGGGGGCAACCTTGTAGCTTCCTCTGATGTGTTCGTTGCGCACTTTAGAAAGAAAGAAAGAAAGAAAGAAACGTTTATTGCCACAACAAAAAAATAAAATAGGTACATAGATTAAACAATCAACATTAACATTATATTGTCCACCCAAATTAATTCGTGTGACAAAAGGAGCGGACTCAGCATGTGATGCGACAGACAGGGCGTCTGCGCAGCGCTGGTTTTCAGGCCGTCCCTTTTCTCACTGAGCCACATTGTCATACTTGCGGGTCAAGGTATATACATTCATGTATGTGCGTCCACACAACACGCCCACACATGCATGTATGTACATGAGTACATTCTAAAAGTGACATCAACTAAATTAAAATTAAAAAATATAAAAACAAATTATATATATATTCTATGTAAGTAACAAATAATGTTCCAAAACGAGAGGATTTATTATTAAAAACTATTGAGAGAATACCTGGTTAAATAATTTATGAAACTTAATTAATACATTATACATTATTTATATTTGAACTAAGCACTTAAATGGTCATAGCATTACATTAGACAAACAAATCTTCGGTTTCTAATTGTTTCTTTAAGAATAATAAACGCAATTTACATTTAAATGTTGGGCGGGACTAGGGAATGCAACCCGGGTACCCGCAAACCCGGGTACCCGGGTACCCGACTACATTTGGAGTCGGGTAAAAACCCGGGTTTTCAACTCATAAACCGGGTTTTACCCGAAATAATGAAATGTTAAGAAAAATTTGCCAAATCATAAATAACTTACAACAAAATGTTATATTACGGCTGTAACCCTGTAACCCTAACTTACTCATGCGTTGTAACTTAGTTAGCTTGGCCCGCGGCTCCGCCCGTGTTGAAATTGGTCTGTGTAAGTAACCGGCTATAGTTCGAATCCCATTTGCTAAGCGAATCCCATTAGCTTTGTACCCGATGAACAATACTTATTATCTGTATTGTTAACGGTGGCCACAGCTGCCACTTCGAAATGTAAGGCGTTATAAGTGAAAATTACTTTTACACTAAATTAGTCTTTAAATCAAACAATATAAGGTTTACTCTTAAACAAAGAGAACACAGATGTTGGTCACTTCGTAAGTGAAAGAGCAGTGAAGCTCGTTTCGATGCTTATAATGACAATGAAGTGACCAACATCTCTGTTCTCTTTGTTTAAGAGTAAACCTTATTTCGTTTGACTTAAAGACTAATTTAGTGTAAAAGTAATTTGCACTTATAACGCCTTACATTTTGAAGTGGCAGTTGTGGCCACAGCTAACAATACAGACAAAGAGTATTGTTCATCGGGTACAAAGCTAAGTGGATTCGCTCAACCAAAAGAATTACTTCTATAATTGACCCCTAATTTCTCTTCTTATCCCCTGGAAGCAGAAGTTTAATACGACCTCGTCTAGGCTGATCTCAGGAAGGTCTTCTGTAAAGTAGCGTCCTAAAGTTCCTATATCGTTATTTCACACATAGGTATATAAATTAGTATTATTATTATTTTAATGAGTTATGACACGAGCAAACAGATCGCTTGATGGAAAGCGATTACCGTCGCCCATAGACACCTGCAATACCAGAGGAGTCACAAGTGCGTTGCCGGCCTTAAAACTACTTAGTAAGACGGATAACTGAGTACCTGCCATGCCACTATAGCCTTATAGATCAGGCAACACCCACAATCAGCATAGGTGGACACCCAGTGCCGAAAGTAAGCCATTTCAAATACCTAGGTTCGGTCCTGTCCGCGGACGCAAATGTGGACATGGATGTGACACATAGGATAAATGTAGCTTGGCAGAGGTGGAGGGCGCTTACGGGTGTGCTCTGTGATCGCCGTATGCCGATAAAGACCAAAGGCAAGGTTTACAAAACAGCCGTGAGACCTGCTATGGCCTACGGTGCTGAATGCTGGGCAATCAAACAAGCGCATGAACAAAAACTCCACGTCAACGAGATGAAGATGCTGAGGTGGGCAGCCGGTGTAACTAGACTCGATAAAGTAACCGATGACGTAATATCGGCAACTGACGAGGGGAAGTGCACTATACTTGTTTTGCTGGATTTTTCGCGGGCATTTGATTGTATCAGTAAAGAACTGTTAATGGCTAAAATGGCGTTTTATGGTCTGTCAGTATCGACTCGTAAATGGTTCATGTCATACTTGACTAATCGTAAGCAGTATGTTCTTACTGATGACGGTCAAGGTCGCGAGTTGCGCTCAGCTGTTCAAACCGTAAACAGAGGTACACCGCAGGGTTCAATTATTAGCCCATTGCTTTTTATATTATTTACAGCCGACCTAAGCAAACTTCTCAAACACTGTAATATTCACTTATATGCCGGTGATACCCAAGTATACTATTCTTTTGATCCTAAAGACACAAATCGCGCCGTAGAATTAATTAATGAAGATCTTAATATAATATACAATTGGGCCTGTAACAATAACTTGGTTCTGAATCCCTCAAAGTCAAAGTACCTGGTATTTGGTACAAATCTACAGCGCAGTCGTGTGATCAGTCTTGACCCAATGATAGTTATTAATAGTAAAAATGTTGAAAGAGTGGAAACCGCCAAGAATCTAGGTTTACTAATGGACGGTGAGATGCGGTACATCGACCATATTAATATTAAAATAAGGAATGCTTAGCTTATTATAGGCTAAAAGTTCTGTATGGGATTCGAAATTACCTTACGGAAGAAGTCAGACTTATGTTGGTCGAGTCATTAGTGCTATCGCAGTTTAATTATTGCGATACTGTCTACGGACCTCGTCTGTACGCTAAGACAGCACAGGCTATTTAAAGAGTTCAGAACGCTTGTACTAGGTTTTGCTTCTCGGTACCAAAACGAACACGAATCACGCCAATCCTTAATAACAAGAAAATTTAAAAAATGGCCGCACGTAGAACACTACACTTGGCTAGCCTAATTCATAGTATAGTGTTTAATCAAAAGCCGAAATACCTATACGATAAGATTCGGTGGAGAAAGGATCTGCACGAAAGAAATACCCGCAGTAAACTGCTACATAAAATGACTGTCCCGCTGCATAAAACTGCAGGCTTCAGAGGTAGTTTCAAATTTTCGGCTTCGAAGATTTGGAACGACCTCCCACCCCCATTGCGATCCAATGTGTCCCGCCTAGGGAATGCAATACCCGATCATTTTTCTTACCCGGGTATTACCCGACCTTGATTTTCAAAACCCGGATACCCGGGTAATACCCGGACTTGAACAAAAAGTATTGAATATTGAGTTTCATGGTTTTTACGGGTATTTAAGAATGAAAAGCATGTTTGATTACGATTCCAGAATTTGAATTTTATGGCGCTACTTAGGAAAGAGGTGCAAACTTTTTTTCAAACATGTGTTACGATTGTCGAGTACCCGGATAAACTAACAGATGACGCTGAAATTTATACGTTGTGACATGAATAAGCCACTGAGAAAGGATTTTGCAGGATATCAACAAATGTATAATTCACTAATCGCTGCTACGTTGCTGCCTGGTGGAAAAACGGCTCACACAACTTTCGAGAGCCCAATAGATTAGGACAACACCTGTCTGCGGTCTATCAAGGAAATGCGATAAAACCAGAGTTCTACAGAACAGAAGCTGCGCCTGGTTGAAAATATGCGAGTCCAACAAGGAGGAGGCTCACATGTCCAAGAATTCGCCCGGGTACTGCTTCAGGTTGGAAAAAGACTTCTGGAGAATCTGGAGGAAACCAACAGCCTGGTTAGATTACCAGACACGTAATGCAGGATATTTCCGTCCGTTGAAGACCTCATTCGGAGCGTATACGGAGACCTGAGCCAGGTGACGGGACGTGAGATTTCTTGGGTTTGTGAGAGCAGATGCAGTGAAACCTCATCAGCGAATCCTCGTCAGATTCTTACGGGGCGCTGGGCGGATCTGGTCTGGACTACAGTCCACTATTGTATCCATCTGTTAACTTTACTTAAACTTCTGCTTCCAGGGGATAAGAAGAGAAATTAGGGGTCAATTATAGAAGTAATTCTTTTGGTTGAGCGAATCCACTTAGCTTTGTACCCGATGAACAATACTCTTTGTCTGTATTGTTAGCTGTGGCCACAACTGCCACTTCAAAATGTAAGGCGTTATAAGTGAAAATTACTTTTACACTAAATTAGTCTTTAAATCAAACAATATAAGGTTTACTCTTAAACAAAGAGAACACAGATGTTGGTCGAATTTCAGTCGTAATAATTTTCATATATAAGCCCGGGGTATGAAAAATATGGGGTGTAAAATCGAACGTATCTGCCGTGCTAATTTAAAAAGTCGTATCTCAGTATACGATCGGGGTAAAAATACGACTTCTTAATTTAGCAGGTTATGCGTTAAGCGTTATAGACTAAGCTCCCGATATTAAATGACCTTCACAGAGATGTTTATTTGATGAAATGTATTTTATATTTAGTTTAAAATGTCAATAAATATATTGCATATGGGTTGCCTAACAAATTTTAGTCCAGGGTATGTTTAGTTTAAAATTAAATTTTTTTTTTTTACATTTCACCGATTTTATTATTAGATAAATTCATAATTAAATAATCTTTAATTTTATTTAATTTCAATTCAACAATCAGACCTTTGCAAAATGCTAGTAGGTATAGATTTACCTGTTTATACCTGGCTACCCAATAGTTGTGACGGGAAAAGAATAGGCAACCTAACGTTTGCATATTCTATGGGCTTCATACTTTCGATTGGTATAGAATTTATCTAATATTAATCAAACCGGTGAAATGTTTAAAACAATTTTTTTTTATTATTAATTAAACATACCCTGGACTAAAATTTGTTAGGCAACCCATATGCAATATAGTTATTGACATATTAAATTAAATATAAAATACATTTCATCAAATAAACATCTCGGTGAAGGTTATTTTATATCGGGATCTTAGTCTATAACGCTTAACGCATAACCTGCTAAATTACGAAGTCGTATTTTTACCCCGATCGTATACTGAGATACGACTTTTTAAATTAGCACGGCAGATACGTTCGATTTTACACCCCATATTTTTCATACCCCGGGCTTATATATGAAAATCGATTCTTAAGGAGTAAACTCCAAAAAAGTGTTTGTGATACTGTGAAATGATTTATGCAGTTATGTGTACATAAAGTGTGAAGTTAATACAAAAGTGTTGTGATAGTGATCTAGATCTGTTCATGATGACAAATATATCTTTAAAGTAAAATCAGTGCTACTTTTAATCAAATAATTAATGATTCTATGGACACAAGGCAGGACTTAAGGTACGGTTAGAAAAGTATTAAAATGTTAGGTCATATTTGTAAATATTGTCTATATATGTAAATAAAATATGGTAGTATATTTATTAATATTGGTAATGAAATTTAGTTATTATTAATTATAACTTGCATTTTCAGAAATGATACTGTGCAAACAAAAATGTTATATTTCATGTTTGTTCGCAAAGTACACTTATAACTTGCAATAATGTTAATTGATACCATTGTCAATGATATATTATGTTATTCCTATAACTTAACGCATAGCGGGTTATTTGAATTTTACATATAATTATTATTGATAATAAAACACAATAAAATGATTATATTGTTATTTTGCAAGTGGTACAGATGAACAAATTATGTAACATGAATTGATTGCATTTTATTGTCACTTTCACAAAAACTCGTTGCATTTTATGTTTCTAATTTCATGTCCTGAGCTTCGATCTTCGGTGGAACTTCAGGTCTGCTGGGCCAGACTGCCAGCTGACGCCACCGGGCTGTCTGCAACAGCCAAAGACTGTCCACCAGCTCGAACCTGATGAGGCGGGCCGGATGGAATATCGACTAATAAAAATTATTCTGCGTCCCTTATTAATTAGTAGTTAGCATAAATAAAAATCTTGTGTTAATTCATTTATTATGACGTTGACACATGCTGGTCTGGCATTGACAGGTCGGGTAAGGAGACTTGTCTATGCTAGTGGTTTAAAGAGTATGTGACAATGTCAAGGTAATGGTCTTTCAAGGTAATGCTTCATCTGACATCTCTGACATTGAAAATGTCTGGCATTGACAGGTCGGGTAAGGAGACTTGTCTATGCTAGTGGTTTAAAGAGTATGTGACAATGTCAAGGTAATGGTCTTTCAAGGTAATGCTTCATCTGTCATTGAAAATGTCAGGTATTTAGACATGGACCATGTAAGATGAGGTATGGATACACGGGTCGCGCTTTTACTTCGGAGTTTTGCCGACCTGAAGCAATCTCTTGTGAAGCGTACGGAACAGGTAATAAAAGTTAAGTTCCGTTGCCTAGCTAAAGATTGCTATCTCTTAGTAAGGGATGTGTCTGTGTGTAATTTCTCCGCATAGGCAGGGCCTTAGTTCATATAGGTTATTGTTAGGTAGGTAAGTGTGTTTGTTTTGTTAGGGAAGTAGTTAGACGCCCATAATTCTCGTCCAGACGGCGGAATATGTGAGGCTCATTAGTGAATGATAGCAGGACTGGCAACTAGGTTTTACATTAAAAATATATTTAAATATTTAGAATTATGGCCGTCTCTGTCACTCACCAAGAGGGCCGGGCTTTCATGTTTTAGCTCTGTATCGTGGCTGAACGATTTAATAAACTACAGATAAAGTCCTATCCTCTTTTAATATTCCTCTACCAGGGTTACACCTCCCACAGTAAACTTAGTGTAGGGCGCCCTGTGCTGGAGCGACGACATTCGTAGGACAGCGGGTGATAACTGGAGGACGAGAGCTGAAAATCGAGCTCAGTGGCGTGCCATCGGAAATGGGAGAGGCTTATGTCCAGCAGTGGACTGATACAGGCTGATGATGATGATGATGAACTTTAGGAGGCGATACAGAAAGTATTAGGAAGAGTTTGAGCCCTATTTGTTTGTCCAAGTTCCAATTTTTTCGAAACTTCATCATAATCGATTTATAGGATTTAGTTAAAACAGGGCCAACCCTCATTTCGTTTCACTCTGTATTTATGAAAATCACATTGAATCATACGTGTATCTATTTATATTCAATGTTTAATGATTTATAATCACTTCTGCCGCCTGATACGTGATAAGTAAATGTAAAAGCATCAGTAAGTTAGGCATACAAAATAAAATGACGGAGGAGTGCTGGTTTGCTGTAGGATAAACGCAAACATTATAATACGCAGGACAGAACAGGACCCTATATTATATTGTAATGGCAATGGTGTGTAGGTACATTCAACGTGACTAATGATTTGTTATTAAAACGGACCCTGGCAGCATCCCAGTTGGCAGCGATCGTGCTGTTATATTATATTCCACGTTATAATTAATAAGCTTATTGGTATTACAGCTATCCGTTAGCTACAACATTTCTGTGCTTAATTGAAATCGTAAGCACCGTCACGATATGTCTGAAAGCGAGCTATTATGACGATAATAAAGACCGTTTCGTTACTTATAAAAAATATAGCTCAATATTTTATCTTACATAAGGGCTTAATTGATACTTTGATATAGCTTACATTTTGTCCTGAGAGCTCCACGAATAGCTTATGGTTTAGGTAGTTAAAATCTGCCTCATCCTTTCGAGTAAGAGTCCTATTTGGTATGAAAGAAGCTGCACTTTGTGATGGAAGCAAGCCGTTTTGCACGGTTATAATAGATACCAAAATAAACGATCTCACCCATCAGGAACAGAGATGGAGCCACTTATTCATAAAAGGTGCCAATCGGCAGATAATTAAGAGTTACCACATTTTTAAATAAAAAAACATGCTTAATTGATTTTTACTTTAACGCTGCCGGACAGACTTTACATACATTGCAAGTTAAATAAAAGCCTGTAGTAAGACGCAATCACAGGCATCGAGCGAAACTGTGTCCAGAACAAGATGGTGGCCATTTTGAACACTTGTTAAATTATTTATTTATCATAATAATATTACCTTTTTTTGTTGTTGTGTTAGCCAACAAATTGATGTGAAATGCACTTTATGTTAATCTTGTATCAATTATTTTTATCAGTGTCGACTCGTGTAAGGAAAAGTTTACTGACGTAAGATTTGTCGAATTTTCCGCCAAAGCGATGGCACTAGACGTATCTAAGTATAATTATCCTTGATTTCAATAATTTTATTAATTAAGGATCACCGTCACAGTGTCTTCAATGATTAGAGATTTTAATAATAATATACATTATAATTACTTAAACAGCAAGGAAATTGCGCGAGGGGAAAGTGGAGGGCCCGAGACCACGTGACAGATCAGTGATCACCCATGCGATGGACTGACCAGATAAAATCCATATCCATATATCCATATCCATTTATTCAGTATTAGTCATACATTGTCAACAAATATAATACAATCAGCAATTATATTAAAGTAACTTAATTTATATTTATATTAATTTATATTGAAGTTAGAGATTAGGTACATTATAATATGAGATATAGAATAGGATATTAAACTATCACATTTTTACCAGAAGATAATTAAAATAACATATTGAAAATTTACTCGAGGCAATCTTTCAGGCATGATTAGATAATAATGTTTATTATTAACAAAAATATGCCCGATTGAAATTTACCACAGGAAAGATAATTTTTAGGCCTCGATTCTCGAAGTTCAGTAGAAAGTCTTTGTTAAAGAATTTCTAAATGTCTCAAGAAAATTGTCCTTTTATGTTTTTAAGTAGGTAATAAGTTAAGCCTTAAATACAAAGATCAAAGCTTAAAGAAAAATTGAAAAAGGAGCTACCTGGGGTAAGGTAATAAGTTGTTTTAAGACGGTATTATTAATGTTTAACATCAACTTAAGTAAAATATCGATTGGGAATGTATAGACTTGCTCTTCATTCGCAATGTTTCTCATGGACCTACCTACTTTTTAGGGTTCCGTACCCAAAGGGTCAAAACGGGACCCTATTACTGAGACTTCGCTGTCCGTCCGTCCGTCCGTCCGTCCGTCCGTCCGTCCGTCCGTCCGTCCGTCACCAGGCTGTATCTCAAGAACGGTGATAGCTAGACAGTTGAAATTTTCACAGATGATGTATTTCTATTGCCGCTATAACAACAAATACTAAAAATAAAATAAAATAAATATTTAAGGGGGGCTCCCATACAACAAACTTGTTATAGATTATATATACATATATATAGGTACGGAACCCTTCATACGCGAGTCGGACTCGCACTTGCCCAATTTTTCAATTAGCATAGACATACATCCTCAAGTCGTCTCTTATGTCACTTTGAGAGCCAATTTCCTTAAAGTTTGCCTTTGCCTGCAACTTTGTTTGTCGCGTGAGTCATCATCTCATGTCTTGCTCGCACGGAATTGAAAGGAAACTGATAAATAGTATTTTTCGGGCGACAGAGTGTCACGTGTCACAATTATGGTAGACGTAATGCATCACCAGAGGGGCTACAAATGCGTTGCCGGCCTTTCTAAGGCTAAAATAAAAAATAAAATTCCCCTCCGTCATGTTCCTAAATAATTTATTTTATTAAATTGGCTTATACAAACAGACATTAGACTAAAAAAAAAGATGGGTTGATTATGGTAAGGAGGATATTAATTTGATTTAAATTCGACCAGCTTTGCTACAGTAACAAGAAGAAGTGATAACGCGACAAAATTGAAACGGATAGTAAATATTGTCATCTTACTATAGGTGCTGTAAGTACCTATTTTACTTGGTAGCATGGACCAGGCTTTAAAAGAGATGGAATGGGACATTTAAGGTGACAAACGTCAGAAATGTATTCTCTTTTGTTCTTTATGGCTCTGGGAATGGATCACACGTTAAAGTCAAAAACTTCTATCACAATTTATATCATAGTCCATTCGTGCCTTTTTCGTTTCTATTTTCAACTATAAAAAATACCGTATCATATGTTATGAAAGGTTTTCTGAACATATTCATTCATGATCGAAGACAAATAATCAACCTTGGACGTTTATCAGGCGATAAAGAAATTAAAATGACGTTACGTCACTTTTTATGGGTATTGTAAGTGAGGGAGTGACGGGACGCTTTATTACCTTAAATTAACATGGATTTATTTAGCTATTATCATAGTAAATTTAATTCTTACCTATACTAAAAAATCTTTCACTATGGCGTCAATATTAATGAACAAAATACTTTTAGTTAAGCTCTTAAATATAGCTGACTCCGCCACATTAATACTCGTTCGGCTATACACCCGCTAGAAAATCCATTCTGGCAGGAACGCAGTCGACATCTCCATCTGCAAACTCATATACTCATACTATAGAATGACTGAGTTGTGACGCCTAATGTATTTTTAATCACTGAGAATTTAAGGTTTAATTAATATTTTGATTTTTTCTATCTCATTTTACACTCCTAAGAAAAAGTACATATACAATAATTATACTATTAACCTACTAATAATTCATTCCATTCCGTGCATTAGCATAGTCGATCGCTATATGTACCTAGACTCCCAAATCTGCAATGACGGCAGACGTGTCACCGAGATAAAAAGGCGAATCGGGATGGCAAAGGATGCTATTACCCGTTTGAACAACGTCTGGAAGAAAAGAGGAATTGGTATCAAAACCAAAATCCAATTGATACGTGCTGTGGTATTCCCTATCTTCCTGTACGGAGTGGAAACGTGGACAATCCTGGCCCGAGAAAGGCAAAGGATTGATGCATTCGAGATGTGGTGCTGGAGACGTATGTTAAGAATACCATGGACTGCGAAACGCACCAATGCATCGATCCTGAACCAGCTCCAAATAAGAACTCGCTTGTCCACCACGTGCCAACAACGCATGCTTTCCTATTTTGGCCACACAATGCGCAGACGACGAAAATCTCGAAAAACTGATCGTGGTTGGGAACACCGAAGGCAAAATCACGCGGTCGTTCACCAACAAGATGGACCGATCAAGTAAAGGACTCATCGAACTCTAAATTGTACTCGGTTGTAAGCGCTAGTCAGAAACCGGTGGAGGCAGATCATCCGCGCCAGATGCAACCCTGAAGCTGACCACGATCCTCAGACATGAGGGACCGACTCCAGAGAGAGAGAGAGAGAGAGAGAGAAAGAGAGAGAGAGAGAGAGAGAGAGAGAGAGAGAGAGAGAGACTAGTAATTCGAAGGATGCATCTCCAGTAAGTATTTTAGGGTAATTTATTACACAAACAGAAGGTTCTTCGTCCGCGCAAGACTTTTTTTATCCGTAGCCAGTGTCGTATAACCTTCTTTCCAATATTTAGTTGTTCAGCCATCCTTGTACCAAAATTAATTGAAATCCGTTCAGCCGTTTGGTCGTCATGAGCGGACAAAGCTTTTTTATCAACGGATGGCGCTGTACGTCTGGCGCCGCGCGACGATTTTAAATTTGAATTTTCATTCTAGGAATCATTTAGCTTAGCACTTACTACCAAGCCGATCTGGTAGCAACGTGGTTGACTAAAACATAGTACACACAAGTACTACATACAAGACACAAGAACTTGTGTATAGCTTACACGGTATCACTCTCCATAATGAAACATTTAAGTAAATAACAACAAACCCGACGGCGAAGTACCATGAACTCCTAACTAACATTTTGACGATTTCGAGATTTTTAATTATGTGGTTGCGGTCGAAATTTAATTTGGCATCATTACTGAAGAGACTGGTTTTATACTCTCTATTTAGCCGCATAATTATAAAAGACAATATCCACTAAGTCACACGGTACCTTAATATTGCTGCCATTATCTTATAAATTCAAACAGAAATTCTACATTATCTCCTATCTACAGCATCGTCATACACCCTTGACGTGTGTATTGGTAAATCTCAATATAGGTAGCCGGATAATAACCGGCTGTTTTTTAATTTTAATTTCACCCAAGACTTGAAAATTCACCATACAGCCAATTGTCCAATAGTCACGTATCCAAAACTGAAATATATATAAAAACATAACACTTCTCTGAGTTTAGTTTTTACCGACTTCCAAAAAAGGAAGATGTTCTATTTTTCAATGTATATATTTTTTATGTATGTTCACTGATATCTTAGCCAATTGTGTTTAGTTGAAAGAGTATACTCCTGGTGGTCCTATTGTCACCATGTTGGGATCTGATGATGGGATCCCAGGGAAATCGAGGGTAACCCCGAAATGTCATAAGCACTAGCAATGTTTTTCATGTATTATATTATAATGTTATTCAGGTATTTGCGTCTGATAGTCATCATCTTATTATGCTGGGCTGATGATGGCAGCTACAACTCCTTAATAGTTAGGAGTTCGAGGATAATTCTTTAAATATTATGGGTAGGATAGGACTGTTAGTCGTATTATTTTTAGTATGCCACTGAGAAGGTCCCATCGTCACTAAGTTTGGATCTGATGACCTATCATCAGATCGATTTCTCTGAGACCCGCGTTCCCAAGGAAATCGAGGGCAAACCTCAAATGTTACAAGCACTAATAACGCTTTTCATACATTTTGTACAATTTGATCATCGTCTCATGATGATGTAAGGTATTAACTCCTTAACGGTTAGGAGTTAAGAGATAATTCAAACGAAATGCATACAAACCAGACCTCCCCGATCTCCCCGCTATATGTTTTTTATATTAATCACTAAAAATATTTTATATTTTTCTATTTTTAAAATAGCATCTTCTAAAGTAAAGCTTATGTAAAATAGAGCGATCATGCATCTTCATGCAACATCATGCTACTTCTCGTAAAGTACAACGTACCACACAACCCTCCTCCTCTGCCGTAGATTCACTGCAGCCGCCTGAGAAATGTTGCTTGCCCGAGATGCAGCTTACCTGTTCCGCCATCAGCGTAGACTTACCTGTAGAGGCAAGTCTACATCGATGGCGGAAACAGGTTGGCGGCAATCTACGGCGGACAGCTAATAATGAAATAATTATGAAATATTGAACTTTATTCTGCAAGTAGGCCACAAGGGCACTTGTACATGTCTGAGTCTACGCTCGAGAGACACAACTCACCTGAGTTACTGCCAACCTGTTCCGCCATATTTGGCATAGTAAAATACCTCCCAACTTACCTATTTCCACCTATGATATCCATGTAAGGATGTCAATACCTCGTATCTACTTTTATCTCGTAAATTAAGTAAGATAATAAAAACCTATAGTAGCAGCCTATTTTGAAGGTATCTAAATCTAATATACATATAGTAAAATAAAAGAGTATATATAAATATGAGTATATTAACCTAAAAAGTGTTTTTTTCCGTCTACTGTAAAATTAGGTTTTCGTAGTTAGGAGTTCATGGTAATTCGCCGTCGCCCCCAATAGGCTTGACTCATGTCAAATTGTAATAAACTAATGTTTATTCCGTATAGTATTTAGCCAAGGAAACCTAAATATATATTTTTCAATTCATAAAAGTAAAAGATGGCTAAAAAAATTAAATTTGAAAATGTTTGTTGTAATTTTCGCTTATGATAGTGACGTCATCGGTCATGGAAACAAAACCGAAAGTATACTTTGACGACTTCGAATAGTGCCGTCCCTCTAGATCTCCTGTCAAAGTACATTGGAGTGAGCGGAATGGCACTAAACGACGGTCGAATTTCGAATCTTTACAGGTAATTCTACGTCACGCCACAGATTAGCAAAAGGGAAAAATGGCGGACGACGTTTTTGACTGTTTATGAAATTTCTAATTTTCAATTGATAAAATTTAGCTTTCTAGCTTTCACAAAAATATAAGACATTTTTTTTAGAGCTAGTAAGATCATTATTAATCATTTCAAATATATTTCAAAACTGGGTCAACTAGCCTATTGGCATAATCCTTGGCACGTATTTCATCTTCTACGAGTAAATATCTTATAATGAAGTGTCATTTTTTTATGCGTAACAATGGATTAAAGCGCTGGTATGAAAATAAAATCCTCATCTCCATCTGCGTCCGAAAAAACCTTCAGAGCCAACCCTACTCCAGAGCCAACTCTACTTTGTTAGCTGTATTTGTACTCTCTTCACGAATTCCCTTTAATGTAACGCTCGGGGCTATTAATTTGTTGTTAAATATTTCGGAGCGCAGACTCGGCTCAAAAATCTTAATTATTTAATTAACGGGAATCCGAGATACTTTCAGTACCTAATCGAGGGGAGGCTAAGCGTGTTTCATATAACGTTATCCACGTTATTACTTCAAATTAATTGATTTAATTAGAGTTTATTCGACGATCTTCGCACGTGGAGTTGATTACGGACAGGGTTTTGGTCGCAATTAACTACATACTTATAAGATTTAACTGAATGTAAATATGTTGTACTTGCAGATTTCACAGACGAATGTTTTTTTTTATTAGACATTATCATAATTCTTTCACTCCGTGAAAATTCAGACAAAAAATGTGAATTTGCTAGGTATTATTTTTCTTAGGGCCATAGCAAAAGGCAGGTTGCCTGCTTAGGGGCTGGTGGATAATCTGCAAAACTCCTAAGTTTCATTTTGTCCTAACGCATCATAATTTCGAAAACCATGTTGAAATGAAATATTTCGATATTCATTGAGATATTATGTAAATCTAACCTAAAATACCTCTAACCTCTATTTATTAACATCTATTCTCTCTATTTATTATTTATGACGACGCGTTTGGCTCGGTTGGTAGACACCTGCCTACTGAGTCGACGGTCCCGGGTTCGAATCCCGGCCGGGGCAAATATTTGTGCAAAATATTTGTTCTTGGGTCATGGATGTTATCTATATATGTATTTATATATTATGTATATCGTCGTCTTGTACCCATAGTACAAGCTTTGCTTAGTTTGGGACTAGGTCGATTTGTGTATGATTGTCCCTATTTATTTATTTATTAACATAACCTCCACAGCTGATTGTTTGGCGTGATAGCGCTTTCGGTATATTGAAAATTCGGAATTACGATGATTTCGGATAAGTTAAACTGGCGCTACGTACCTACTACAGCACTTTTGCGGTTTTGCACAGCCGTGCTTGTACCATGTGGGCGACAGGAGCAGTGACTGAGCTGGCCGCGCTTCGGAACACGAAAACTACTCAGGACTCTCGCATTATTTATTTGTCCCACTTGCAGGAAAGGATGTCAGGATTTTTAGCGTTCCGTACCTCAGTCAACAAAACTCGAACCGTTATTGTTCTGTCTGTACGTCTTTCAAGACGCTTAATTCAAAAAGGAACAGCGTGGAGATATCAAGCTGAATTCAGTCAATAGTCCATTGAATAAAAAGTTCTAGAGTGCGTGAGTTAGTAACGTAAGATGTTTCTTCGGAAACATGTCAAGAGTCCCTAGGTAATAAACATACTAAAACCCCGGGACACTAGGAGGAGCCCCGGAGTGGGGGGAGGGGGGGAAAGGGTCCATTTTTTCATTTTTCGCTTAAATCTCAAAAACGGTACATGTTAGAGAAAAACTTTCAAGGAAAAGTTGAAAGGCCATAAAATTATCTACAAGTTTTACCTAAATAATTTTTTCCTATATCCTACCGTTTCTGAGTTACACGCAGTAAAAAATGATTTTGGCTCAAACAATTTCCCCATACTACATACCCATGTTTATCACATCAATCGATCAAAAAATATTTCTTTCTTCCAAAATACTCAAATGTGCAACTTGTGACCGGTACTGATAGATTGCTCTTAATTAGGTCTATAATTGGTAAAGTAAACACATTCCTCCATGGAAGCCTTTAGGAGGAATCGATTGTCAAAATATTATATTAGGGTAGTTTGAGTTACTGAACTTGATCTTTTTATTTGTTCTTCCAAAAAAACTCAAAAGTGCAACTTGTGACCGGTACAGATAGATTGCTCATAATTAGGTCTATCATTGATAAAAATACCAGATTCCACCACGGAGGCGTTTACGGGGAATTGAATTTTATTAGGGTAGTTACAATACTTGAACTTTTTATTTTTTTTCTTCCAAAAAGCTCAAAAGTGCAACTTGTGACCGGTACTGATAGATTGCTCTTAATTAGGTCAATCATTGGTAAAAAAAACACATTCCTCCATGGAAGCCTTTAGGAGGAATTGATTGTCAAAATATTATATTATGGTAGTTACGCAACTTGACCTTTTTATTTTTTTTCTTCCAAAACGCTCAAAAGTGCAACTTGTGACCGGTACTGATAGATTGCTCTTAATTAGGTCTATAATTGGTAAAAAAAACACATTCCTCCATGGAAGCCTTTAGGAGGAATCGATTGTCAAAATATTATATAAGGGTAGTTTTCGAATTTTTCACCTTTCATGGGATGTAGCTCGAAAACGGCTGCGAATAGAAAAAAATATTTAGGTACAACTTGTAGATAATTTTATGGCCTTTCAACTTTTCCTTGAAAGTTTTTCTCTAACATGTACCGTTTTTGAGATTTAAGCGAAAAATGAAAAAATGGACCCTTTCCCCCCCTCCCCCCACTCCGGGGCTCCTCCTAGTGTCCCGGGGTTTTAGTATGTTTATTACCTAGGGACTCTTGACATGTTTCCGAAGAAACATCTTACGTTACTAACTCACGCACTCTAGACCCCCCTTGGAGGGACTCATTCAATGGACTACAAATACTTTGGCCTACATGACAGTGAATCAAAACCCTATAGGATATCGTCCGGTTGGCCTAGAATCATGAAACTTGGCAAGAAGCAACATGATGTAGCTGCACTAGTAAATAAAAAGAGCCAGAAACCTGTAAATGTGTTAAAATAAAAGTGTGTAGGTATATAAAGTAACTCATTCGCTCTCAGTACAAATAATTGTTCTGCACTAATTCTAATAGTATCTTTGTTTGGCCCTATGGTTCATTGGTAGAGAAGAGAACGCCATTTGGTATTAAGTCCGTCATTCGTATTTTTTGTTATGTGCAAAAAAGTTTAAATAAATTAAGTTGTAGAAACATTACAATAAATATAATTATGCTTATGTGATTACAAACTTACTTGCAGATGATGAAACTAACCCCGTCCTATGTCAATGTATGGGGACAACATAGTTTACTAATTAATGGATAAGTTAAGTTTGTGCCTCAATGCAGTTTATCTTCACAACTTCTATCTTGACAAGTTACCTACCAACATAGCGATATCTTATCTTAGTTATGATAAAACTGTGTGTAACGCAATAACTACTGAAATAAGGTCTCTTTTCCTACTAATATATAGTTCCCGTTAAGTTAATAATTGCTTTTGAATTGCCGGAACTTCATCTGAATAATATTCAAAAACTGTAGGCGAGCTGCTATCCTATCCAAAAATGAAAATCATAAGATAATTTTAAGCTGCTAAGTTCCGGAACGTATTTTTAAATTTCAACCAAAATACCACCATTCCATTAACCTTGTGCTTGAACAAGGCCTGATAACATCACCGGAGAAACGGAAAAAGAAAAATACATTTACCCTGAAAAAATGCACCTTGGCTACTTAATGGTGTACCCAAACAAGTCAAATTCAACTTTATTGTCATGAGATAGAATAAGTTGTAGGAGGAACAAGGATTTTCACACGAGTGCCTGAGGCTTCGGAAGTTGCTAAGGGATTCTCTGTTCTACACCGTACCAATAAGGATGTTAAGGAGTATTTGAAGAATGTTCGAAAGAGTTGAAAGCTACCGCTAATGCTATTAAGAGATATTGACGGCTAAAACAATTCTGCCTCAAGTCGAGGGCAAGTATTGAATATTCATGATATTCTAATATTCAGAGAGCAGATGCTCCATAAAAACTTAATTGGATTTTTACTGAGGAATTTTAGCTTGTTCGAGGTAAAATGACCCCCGCTAGTGGGCATTATAATATTATCTAAATACGCGTTTGAGATGTTCAATATTGGGAAAGTTTTTGAATGACTTGACGGCACAGATATTATAATTGTAGTTTGATATTAGGTTACATATATTATTTTAATTGGTTTCCGCGACTGTCACACGTTTAAAACAATTTAAACGGATTATATTGCGAATATTCATTATTTGAGCCTCCTTGACGTTTCGGCAACTTTACAGCTACCTTATTATTATAAATATGAATTAAAAGATAAAATAATGAAGAATGTAAAGATAATGTATGATAGTAAGTTACATCTGTGCTAGAAGGTCATTCAATACTTGATTAAAGAATATCTATAAGCGGTTTACTATAAGGCCTACTGGAGAGAAAGAATCGCCGATCTACTACTGTTTTACACCGTTCGAGGTCCAAGTTTCCAGCCTTGAGGCTTGATAAGATATACAACTGGATACTAAGCCGGTGGTGATAAAAATTTTTGACAAACCATTATAACTATCACTAGTGACTACAGACCCCTTGATATTCGGAGGCGACTTATTTTTAGTATTATACTATGGATTTATTTAATCCATTGGTAAAAAAAACACAATTGAAACTCCAAAACAAATTCTCATTAATGTGTTTCCAAGCAAAACATTGACTTTAGCGCTTATAAGGGAAAGGAAGATAAATAAACTCATTCCACCTTGTTTTTGTTTTGAGTTCCCTCTTAATATGTCTGAAAAACGTCTAATATAATTTGGCAGATGAAAGCAAGAAATATCGAATTCGCTGACATCAGAGAATGGAATTAAATTAACGGACTAAGGCCCGCATCCGTTGGACCGAAGCGAACCCAGAGACAAATTCAATATCCAATAGAAGGAACTTTTCTTTACAATTACAGAACATTTACTCACCGCTTGACCTACGTTACCGGGAATTTAAAATCTGTAGTTATATCAAACCATTGATACAAAGATCAATGCTTAAAGAAAAATTGAAATGAGTTACCTGGTGGAATAGAGTGTGTATATTAACGTATTCACATATGTAGAGGTCACTAAGCTAAGGTTACCTTTCAAAATAAATAATGCAAAGATCGACACACAAAGCATAGGGAAAAATTCTATAGGTTGCTTGAGAGTTGAGGTAGCGAAATGGTTAACGCGCTGCAATCCAGAGGTACCGGTTCCGATTCCCAGTGTCTTCCACCAGGTAAATTGGTCAGGGGTAATTTCAATTTTTCTTTAAGCTTTGATTTTTGTATCAATGGCTTAATATAAAAAATTGTGGCCCGATTTAGCATTTCTTAAAATACAATTATCATTATTTAATAGGTATAGGTACCTACACCTTTTAATATGTTTTCCTCGAGGACTACGTATAAGCCTAAATAACGTAAGCCTACGTATAAGTAAAATTTCCTGACCTGAAAAAAAATGCTGACTGTTGAGTTTCTTTCGGCGTTTGTTCTCAACAGTGGTCTCCTCTTGTGAAATACCGGTAGACTCAGATATGTAAAATTGCCCTTGTGGCCTACTTGCAGAATAATAAGTTCATTATTTGTTAAATTTCACTACATAGTCGTTTGCTGTTTTCCTAACTGAAGGGAGAGAGGCCTGCAGCCAAGAAAACAGCAAACTGACATTATGAAAAAAAACAAGGTGTTAATATTTTTCAGAGTTGTAGTTTGTAGATCCTTATAGCAAGAACTATCGGAAGAAAATACAATTTATATTAATTGACTTCGGTAAGGTTCACCTGCCCTATTCTACGTACTAAAGGATTAACTGGTTATATTTAGAGTGTTCTAAAGCATCTCGCACAAGTCCGAGTGACCGGTAATCGTTGATCCAGTGCTGCGAAAACTGGGAAACACTGGCGGAGAAACGGTCGGAGCGAGCGGCGCAAACGCGTTGTGGAGGGTCGCAAGCTATGCGACGAGACCCACCTCTAGCACAACTGTCATACGCGACTGTTTCTCGCGCGACATAATTACACGTCCCTTTCTGTGCAGTAATATGGGGGAGTGACGGGTAGCGCTATGACGCGCGACAAGAGTCGCGAAGCATAGTTGTGCTGGCTGCACCTCTATGACACGCGACTCTTTCTCGCGCGAGAAATATTACCGAAGCTATATGGCACGACAAGAGTCGCCAAGTTTTTGTCGTGAAAAACTGTTAAAAATTAATACAAATTTTAACGTTACCCAAATTTACTTATATAGGTACTTACTACTAGACATACTGTGTAATATTTATCAAATCACTGATAACATACCGAGTAAGTTTTTCAAATAAATCATAATTTGCCGTTAATCTGCTTTAAAACAAAGGATTTCAAATAAACTCCTGATTGAGACCTGCTCGACCTAGCTGTTTATTGTGATAAATATTTTTACATACTCACATGATTAAGTAAAAATATTTTTGCCAAAGAAATCTGTTGATTGGTTCATCAGATGCCTTTGTTTTTGTTTCAAATTGATCAAGCTCGTGCTCGTGATACTGGTTTGAAAATATTTTAAGGTTTATTTTAAATGTAATTTTATCTTTGGTTCAAAATTAAAAAAAAAAAAACAATATTATTGTATCTTCAGATACAAAATAACATTCCTGAACAAAAAAGGGATATTACTTAGATAATTATAATATGTACCAACCACATTACATACCGATAACCAAATATTATAGGTAATGAAGTATTTTTTAGACAATTACTTTTTTGAGAAAAGTTTCAAACAGATAAAGTTGGAAGAAAGAAAAAGCTTTTTTCTCGACTTTAGACAACAATAACTTTAAGTTCCGATTGATTTGAACACATTATCACAACAAACAGGAAACGCGATAATGCCCTTTCTGATTTGATAATGTACTCGTATTTTATGGCTAATTATCATTAAGTCATTGCGATTTTCATGTAACCAACAAGAATTTTCACGTATTTCAAACTCTAGGATAAAATTTTGATACAAACGACATTTCTAAATATATTTTTCATAATATACCTACGGTTTTTTTTTGACGACGTGGTTGGCTCGGTTTGTAGTGCAGCTGCCTACTGAGCCGGCGGTCCTGGGTTCGAATCCCGGCTATGGCAAATATTTGTGTGATGAAATCGAATATTTGTTCCTGGGTCAAGGTTGTTCTATGTAGGGTATACCTTCACTTGCCAGAATTTCATATGCCCGAATTTCGTCTGCTATAATATTCAGTAGTCTGAAACTTGTTTCTTATAATTATGTTTCCCATAATCATTAGTTACCATATTAATCCTATGCCAGAATCTTTGTTTCCCATAATATTAATTCCAATAATCACATGCTATAATGTTATATGCCATCCAAATGGAACATAGGTCGAAAACCGAAATCTGTAGGTTAGGTTAGGTTTGTTTTATGACCCCGTATAGCGGAGCGAGCGTAGCAAACGGAGCGTCAAAACCAATCTAACCTAGTTTTAGAAGAACTGCTACCAAATAGTACGTTGATCTAAAACCGAAAACTAGTGGTTAGATTAGGTTTGTATTGTGACCCGTATAGCGGAGCGTCAGAATGTTTGCTTCAAAATACAAATCCTAACCTAATTTACAGTTTTAGAAGAACTACGATAAAAGGCCGTACGACATTTAGTATGGCGTTTAAATTAGGGCTCTCGGTCGTGTCCGGGTTTCGTGTACCCGTTTCCGTGTACCCGTTTCTCTGTTACACGGAAACGGGTTTCTGGCCCGTTTGGAACGTGTAATAAAGACCCGTGTAATTAAGACCCGTGTACCCGTGTACCCGTGTACCCGTGTACACGGATCTCAATCACACGCGGGTCCGACCCGCCGTCGACGTGTTGTGGCCATCTTACGGTTATTCTTTTAAAAGCTATGGAGTGAGAAATGGAGTATAATAATCAGGGATCGTACTTTTTCTAGCATTTTTGGTGCAATTACGTCAAATGACACGACAGCGACTTTAGTTTGTCGACGTGTATAATAGAATTGACGTTTAAATTTATGTAATATGACGTTATCGTTAAAAATAAAACGATATTTTTTACTTTATCAGTTATTAAAATTGTGTAAATTCCTCAAATTTTTCGGAGGGTATAAATATGATCTATAATCTGATATAAGGATTTATTGCAACTGTGTTAGATATTTCCTCATATGTATAATAAATAAATCCTTCATTGCATTATGCATATTGGGTTGGGCTTAACATGTTCTGAGAATATTTTCTGTATTTGCGATTTGTTTAATACGCTCATTTATCTATTTTTTGTTGCTTAATTTTATTAAATGAAAGCGGCTCTCCTTCAACTTTAACGAATAAAAGGTCTTCCAGGCCTAATATCAAAACAACTTGTAAGTATTATCAGTAAAATTGACGCGGTTAATTTATGAGGATAAACAATGGGTATTGTCGTTATCTGCAAGTGCAGCTGCAGTGCAACCCTAATCCTATTCATATCTAATCTTAAAAAAAGTCGCCATAGCAGGTAACGTAAGAAGGTAGGTAGGTATGACAACTTTTTGCACCTAACACCATAATGTTACTAACACCATAATATATATATCGTCGACCGTAGGTTCAATTGGGGTAAGGGACAAAATACGATTTTTCAGAAGAGGCTGACAAACTTTTTGTTTTAACTAAATCGTTCATAACTTTTTTTGTAGTGAACCTTTTTTGTGCCTGATTTCATACATAATCTTGTATTTTAGTGTTCTATCTATCTATATAGTGCTCGATTTAATAATTTAGATATTATAGAAAATGACATGTCCCTTACACCAACTTATTCGGTTGCTGATGTCCCTTACAGACAGAGTATTCTGTAGTCTCGTCCCTTACCTTAAATTTACCTATTCATTGTATCCTCTATATTGATGAAGAAATGGCGTAAGGGACTAGTTGAGATTATGTGTTAAAGAAAAAACAGCGTAAAAGGTTCGTTGTAAAAATAAATAAGTACATACCTTTGACGTAAGGCGTATCTTAACACCGGAAACCTTTAAAACATTAATGTAAGAGGTATATAAATGTATTGAAACCGTGTGAGCATTTTTTGCGTGTCCGTTACACGTAACGTTTCTATCGAGTGGAATAACCCACATTTTAATTTATGATTATTTTTTTATTATAATCATATTAATTATTTCTCAGCCTCTATGATCGAATACTGAAATAAACAACCAATGTAATTTATACAGCAAAATTATTAAAAGTTTAGGGTTGTGTTCAACGATTAAAGTTACAGAATTAAATACAATTCAGAAATAATCATTTTACATTTGTACTTTTTAGGAGTCCTGTTAGATAACATAGTAGCTGCTCACAATTCAGTGCCTCCAGTTTATAAGGGATAACTCAAAAAGGCACTTTTCAGAAGAGATGTAAAACTATTTTTCAATAGTAGATATTTAGAACTTGACATTTTTAAAAATGTTTATAGGTACAAGCTATAGTGTTAGGCTATCATTTTATAAATAAAGAACTAATGCATTGACCCTATAAATATGTTTTTTTTGTAGTTATAGCTTTTGTTCGCGAGTATTTAAAGACATAACTCAATTTTTTAGCACCAATTTATCCTTATGAACGACGCGTGCATAAACGAAAGAATACGACTTGTACCTGTGTGAACAACATGCATAAACGAAACGAAACGACTTATTCTATTTTTTAGGTATTTTATAAATTAAACTACTTGTCAAACTTGAAACTTGTTACCTATTCTAAGGAGTCAAATGAGGCTGTATAATAAAATGACCATAAGAGTAATGTACTTGAAAAACATCAATGAAATGAAAAATTCCTGTTTTTAGCTATGTTGAAATATAATCAATATCAACATCAATGTCAGTGAATGAATAACAAGAGCTTTAGTTAGATCCTTTGATTTTTAAATAACACTTATTGGTAGCGGCATTTCCGATAATGACTATTAAAGTGTGTCATACTTAGGAATGCCTTTTAATTGACAGTGAAAATTTTCCTTTGCAATTCATCAAGTACCGAGACGATTTTAAGAAGCCCAAACTCAGTAGGATTACCTCATCGTTATCTATAAAGTTTTACCCATGTCGACTATCCGGCCTCATATACCTAATTTCAACTCAGCTAGTCCTCGGAAAGTCAATCTAATCTTCCTTGAGATATTTCTAAACATACAATCTGTAAAGTTAATAAAAAACTTTTAATAAAGAACGTGTTAATACCTCCTCTAGTATTCCATTGGTTATTGTTTTTTTCACCAATCTAAGCCCACTTTTTTAAACTATCCGCTTAACAAAACACTTCACGGGTAGAATAACAATCACGAGCTGTCGACAAAGAGTTCAGTACTTACTGTCATTCAGAGACGCCGAACTGACGAATTATACCTAATAACATAAATAGACACTTACATTTCTCGGTGGATTAATTACTCAATTTGAAATTTTCTTACCAAATTTATTTGAATACCTTCATTTATCGTGAAATTTTGCATGTAAATAAGTCAAACTACGCTAGTAGTTTCAATGATTTAGTAAAGCCAAAAATTAACATCCAGTTTACACAGATACCCGTATAAACAAAGGTTATAGAACTGATGAAGGTGTTTTTATTGCAACATAACACTTTCTTTATTGTCAATAGATTAAAATAATATTAAGTTAGATGTGTTTGTATATAAAGGTAACAGGGATAAGTATTCATTGATTCTCACGAGAAAATTAGCGTAACGGATACGGAATCTAAATATAAATCGGATCAAACCTAAATGTCGTCTTAACCAAATTGGTGTAAGGTTCACACTGTTAAAAATATAAGATGGCAAATTGGGGTAAGGAGCATTTTTTTCAAAGCTCGTGCAATAATTTTAAGGTATGGGTGTTATTTTTATTCATGAGCCAAAAAAGGCATTAGTGTAAAAGCCAGTTTCATAAGATTGTCTTCAAAAATAAGTCATGTAAAGGTAATTCCTTAATTGGAAAGACCTTTATCTTATTCAAAGTGGATTTGGTGGCAGTAGTTACCCTATTTTATGTTGCTTTATTAAAATAAAAATGAGATACGTGGTTTTTGTGGGTCAAATTTGATTTTGAACCCATAAAAATCAGTAGTGTAAGGAACACTTTTTTCAAGCTAGATTTTTTTATATACACCATTCGATAGAGCGGAAAATTCTGAACAAAACTGTATATTCAACTCATTTTGCGTATTTTGTCCCTTACCCCAATTGAACCTACGGCCGACGATATATTGGCAATAGCGCTAATAAATAAAATATGTCATGTTGATATATTTAAATGTAGAATGACGCAAGGAAAATGTACAATAGTTAATGCTGAGATTTCTTTACAAAGAGGTTTAAATATTGTAAATGACCATACGGTGATAACAAAATAGACCGCAACAAAATAGATAATAAACAACATGCAGATGTTTAATTCAATAGAACGTGTTATTTTTAGAAGATTCGTCGGCACTTGCACCAAAATGCAACAAACAACTTCCAGGTAAGTAGGATTATCCCATTGTTTTGTCGCCGCGTGACACTAAACAGAGTTGTACTAATGACACAGACAGCAAAATATTGATAATATCTATGTCTATAATTTACTCAGTATCGTATAGGACTTTACAATACTCGTTAGAACTAGTACTTTAAGTATCAAAATATTAATAGAGCACCAACTACTATATTGTTTGCGATTTGTAAACATTGCAGTTTTTCGTTATTTATCCTTATAATATTGTTAATATGGCCCATAATATTGCATTGTCATTCAAGCGTTACAAATTAAACTTGAATATAATTATACATAATTTTAGCTCAACCGATTGAAGATATCTGCTTTAAAATAAGTTATAAGATTCTACCCAAACCAACATAGATACAAGTGATACAACATAGGAGTACCTACAATGTACATACCTACTCGTAGTTACATATTGCAAGTTAAATAAAAATGCAAAAACGAGCGACTGCGTAGTTTTAATATAGATTTAATCGTGAAATTTAGTCGATTGAAACTAAAACTAATTCAATTGTTAGTCGAAGATTCTCACAACTAATTTATCGCAGATAAATTAATTGCGATAAAAATTACGAATGATATTTTTAATCGATTGATTAGTTAACTAAAAAATTAATCGATTAATGCCCATCTCTGATCAGTACCCTAATAGTGATTAGAAAAAGCAGAAAAAAATATTTTATATGACGTTATTCGATCTTTTTTCCTCCGTACGTAATAATATAAAATCAGTTTTTCATTCAATAATGAACAAATTATCCGTTTCATTTCAACTTCAACTCAAATAATAACTGGTCCGGGCGGGTCGCTCAGACGTGTATTCAATACCCGAGTGAAGGCCCGAACCGCGGATCCGGATCCAAACTTAGAAACGTTTCCTAGAGGACACGTTTCCTAGCGGGTCCGTGTCGACCCGTTTCCGAAGGAAACGTTTCCTAGCCGGTTCGTGTAGTTCGGGTTGTTAGTACCGCCGGTGTTAAGGACCCGTGTACACGTTTCCGCGTGTAACACGGATACCGGGAGCCCTAGTTTAAATATTCTATCAAGCAATATTATGGCACTTAATACTATGGAAAACAATACTTATGGCATTCGTATCATTATGGCGTATAATATTCTGGAATACAAGAGTATGTCAAATGACTTATCTAGGAAACGAAACATTCGGGCAAATGAAATTCGGGTAAGTGAAATTCGAGCAAATCAATATTATTGCATATAAATTTCGGTCAAACAATAGACAACCGTATTTAAGTATATATTTATCTATATGTCGGGGACGGGTCGGATGGCCGGTGCCGTGTGTGGCACATTAGTTGAGCTATTCGATATAGTTGTGGACGAGGAGGTAGTTCGAGCGAGATGAAACACTTCAGATACAATTAACTTGATTTATTCCTTATACAATGAAGCACAAAATAAGTTATTTTGTGCTTCATTGTATAACAGGAACTGTTATTTTAAATAACAGTTCCTGGCACAGAGGTCTGTAAGCTAGGTTATCGAAGTCTCGAACAGAATAGTCTTTATTAAATTAACACTGTATTGTTGAGTTATAACGTTTCACTGATTCTAACTTGGTATAGCACAACGAAACGGGACAGTTCCAAGGCAGTAGTGCACTCGACGGCGACCCAGAGTGAAGTGTCGGTGGGCGTTCGCTGAGTGAACCGCCAAGACTCTGTCTAGCGCGCCAAAACAGGTTCAAGGGGGCGCTACTGTCGCCTTCCAATGGCGCGCCTTTTCGTTGAGCTCCCATACTAATGACCGTCTCCGACATATATAAGTAGATAATAATATATAAGAAATAATAAATCCGGCCGCAATTTTATTTTTTGGCCACTTGGTCGAACTTCTCATTTAATAACTAAGCATCGGGAATATGAGATAGCCTCTAATAAACTAATTCATCTTCTTTACAACGCCATCTTAAAATGTTAAAGAAAGCATCAAGTCATAATCAACAATTATAATTACTTGTCCTTCTGATTTATACATTGCCATCTAATTTACTAACTCAGCCACGGAATTTGCAACAAATCATCATTTTTCGTTTTACAGGTTCAATACAAGCTCCTCAAAAATTATATATTCGAGCTTCAATAGACAGCATCATATATTATAACTTAACATCTAAAATAATACTTCATATTCTTTTATCATGAAAATAGCCACTGTAGGAACGATTTGGCGCGAGTGCGCGCCATGACAGCCACGGCCATTTGCACCAATCAGAGAGCGCCATTCGATTCTTGTACCGACCGACCCGCCCGTGTTTGTTTATTGTCATTCGTTCGTTCATATTGCAATAGGTTCATCTGCGTTCTCTCTAATCTAGTTCTAAGGCAGGTCCGACTTGGCTTAGGTTAGGTATGACGACGAGCGAAGCGAGGAGGAGTGTTAGGTTCAACTGCGACCCTTAAAAAAAAAAAGAAAAAAAAAAAAACATATTTCATAACGGTCCGTAACCCATTAATCTAGTTCTAAGGCAGGTCCGACTTGGCTTAGGTTAGGTACGACGACGAGCGAAGCGAGGAGGAGTGTTAGGTTGAACTGCGACCCTAACCTAAAATGAGATTTAAGTACTTTGTTTTGTTCTCTCCTCAATAGTTCATATGTAATAATAGTGGCTTTAATATACTATTTGATGACAATTTTACGTAAATTTTACGATCGATTAATGTTGACTTCCATTTTAAACATACTAGATAAGTTATAAAATTAGAAGCTAATAGAGTTACTATTTTAGTGTCATATAATAATATTTTAGAAGTTTGCTATTTGAATGCATGCCTCAAATTTAGATGCTAAAAAATAATCACAATGCTAAGTTACAATTACAGTGGCTTACAAAGAAGATAACTAGTGGCTGAGATATTATTATTCGGACGCGCGTTGGTTGTGGCTGACTTAGTAATTTAGAAGGTAACTTATATTTTCTGAGGCGAATAATGCTATTAAAAAGAAGCCTGTTTAAATAGTACCCATAATATATCGTCGTCTAGTTACCCATAACACAAGCCTTCTTGAGCTTAATTTGGGACTAGATCGGTTTGTGTGAGGTTGTCTGAGATTTATTATTATTATTATTTATTATTATCTTTTTAATTTGATACTAAATAGCATGATGTTTATATTATTGTGAAATAATATTCAATACAAATGATGATGTTTATTCGATAATAAAACTTCTACGAGTAGGACAAAGGTATAGATTTTGGGGTTTTTATTCAGGCTATACGAAAAAAAAACAGCTATAACATGGAGGCATCTCGGAGAGCTTCATTCTCAGACTGGATAGTCCATCTTTACATTCGCATACACAGCTCCCACGGAATACATAACAGGGATCAATATTCTCTTTCATTAAATGTTATTTATCGATACAAAACGATAATATTTTATACGTCGAATTGGTCCCTCCCTTAAAGGTCGCGGAAGGGTCGTCCGCGGGGACTATGAGTACCCATTAAAAGTTAGATTAGCAACGCCATCTGCTGGCCATCAGTTTATTAGGATACGAGCCTAGGTTTTGTGTGACGGGGTGTTCCCGCAGTGCATGTATGCATGAATGAAGAGCGTAATAAGCAGACTATGATATACACTTTTTCACAAAAAAATACCGACTTCAACGAGGAAAAGCTGTTTTTCCTAAGAATTATCCCCTAACTTGACTAATAAGGTGTCGTAGTTCCCATTATTAGCTCGGAATAATGAGATAATGACTGAGAGTAATTGGCCCAAGTAAGGGTAGTTACTAATTAATCACGAGTTCACCCTACGTTTTGTGCTATTGGTCATGGTCATACATAAGCTTAGTCTTTGACATGTTTATCATCAGTCCAACTCAGTCTTCAAGCATGAGCTGTAGCTTAGAAGCTGTCGAAGAGAAAAGGACAATATCGTCAGTGAATCGCAAATTTGTCAATCTTTTTTCTCCGACGACAAGGCCCCTGCCCTCCCAGTTCGGCACAAGTTTTCGGAGGACATGTTCTAATGTGCTGGTAAATAGTTTTGGCGATAGCGGACTCTTGGTATTTTTCTGGATTAAATTACCTAACTTAGCAAATTTATTTCTACTGTACGTCGCCATCAGATATATCGCAGCATATATAAGGCGTTTATAAATATGTGAACATGTACTGTAACGCCCAGTCAATAAGAGTCGTGTTCAGATATTTATGAATACCTTACATGCTACGATATGTCTGATGGCGACTGTACAGAAAAGAAAACTGAAACGCGTAGCTTTTTGACTCTTAAGGTCATTCGAGTCACCGAGTTACGGAAAAAATTTCAATAGATGGCGCCTGTGGTCGGCACCTAAAATTTACCCCGATTTTTCATGGAAAATTATAATTTTCTATAAAACCTGAACACCAATTTCGTTTCTAGATGTATACGCGGGAATCGGAACTAACGCTCTATTTTTTGATATCTAATTCATATGTTATAATTCAATAGTTTCAAAATTCTCACCCTATTTTCATAAAAATCCGGAAACGCAGAGAAAAATTAAAATCAACAAAAAATGTTTCTACGAGTTTCTCGGGTTATAATAATTGAAATAAAATTATTTGTAAGTAATCGATTTTAGTAAAATATATCCTCTGCGATATTGATATTTACGGAAAATTCATAATACTTGTATTGGCCCCACATTCATTTTGTCATTTTTTGTGCCTGTTCTAAGTAATAGATAGTGAAATGCATAATTAAACGGCATATGAAGCTTCGTTTGATAAATAAATAACATACAAACGTAACTCAACTCAAAAATAAATATTAGAACTCATAATGCAAAAATATTGTTTGGCCTTGCTGGGATACGAACCCAGAACTTGAGCGAGTGCTTCATGTAGGTAATTATTCTTATACTTCATCATTACTTCATAATAGGCACCACAGATAACACACAGTATCGATGTACGAAAAGGTCTTTTATTTTATAGGATATATAGGTATTGCAGCTTTATCTAAACTTTCCTAAATTAGTCAATGAAGAGAGAGATGTAGCAATACGAAGGAGTGAGATGGAGTTATTTCCATGCGTGTCTCACATATTGCTGTATCCCTCACGGTTTAGTTAGCCCCATTATTGATATGGATGTTAGTAAATAAAATTTGCTAGGGAAAGTTTGTATTCTCGTGCTCGTAAATTTCAGAGAAAATATTGAGAAACGAAAGTTTTACCAACAAAATACAATGAAAAAACTTTATTTACTAGACCTACTAGGTAGGCCACTCGCGCGCATTCGGTGCATTTCATGTTCCACCATTCAACTGATCCAATGCGTGGTTTCATGGAATCTTGTCCATACATCACAACTAAATACGTGAAGCGCCGATTTCAGATTTGTTTTTTTGTATTTTATATACAAATGAAACGTTTCTTAAATTTTGTAGCAACTTATATAAAATGCTAACGTTTTATTTGTTATCCCTACTTACTGACAAAAAATAAAGTAGAGTCTTTGCGAAAGTGTTTATAGGTACACTGCGAATATTTAAAACTACAGCGGACGTTTTTATGTAATTTGCTACAAAATTAATGAAATTTTTCATTGTGTAAAAACTTGCGTTTCTAGAGATCTTACTACCGCTAACCCTATTTTTTTTGGTTATTGGAAAAATAACAGCTATAACCATTCTTAACTGGCACCTATAGCAAATTTCAATGCTTTTGGACTTGTATTAGTTCTAAGTCGCAATTATTTGCGAAGGTTTACTAATTATGTTGCATAAAATTGATTGTCATCATTTTGTTTCGCATAGCAGCTCGAAGAATAGTCCTATGATTGAATAATTGTATCGCCGAAATTTGTATCGCATACTATTTTACACAGTCCAATCCAAACCTAACCTACTGTTTTCGGTTTTGGGACCCATTTTGACGCTCCGCTCGCTTGGTTATACATGGTCACAATAGAAAAAGAATAGAAAAAGTTTACAATACAAACCATATACCAGCACCTCTAGCATGTCATACTCGACTATTTCTCGCGCGAGTTAATTACCCGTCTCTTTATGTGCAAGTAGTATGAGAGAGTGACGGGTAGCGCTATCTCGCGCGACAAGAGTCGCGAAGCATAGTTGTGCTAGACAGGCAGTATTCAGTTACAGTACAGGTTTTTGTCACATGTTCCACTCTGTCGCAATTCTTGCTAACGGTATACCTACTCTATACGGTATACGAGAGAGTTATGACCATCGATATAATGAAGATAGTTGTTATGCGATTAGAGAAGACACTTATACTCGTATTATAGTATAATGAATTCGGCGAAACATATATTCTGCTTATATCATGCTAAGAAATTCGACGGAACATATAAAATGCTACGAAATTAAAGTCGGCTATATTACTATCTTGCAATTAAAAATTCTGCCTAATGAGTGTTATGCTAAAGTATCATTCGGCTAAAAATGTTTCTTCGATAACTTTTATGCTGAGTGTATTTCGGACAATCGATATTATGCAAGATAAAGAGAACCCATTTCCGAATATACTTACTGACGATGATGCAGACAACGACTTACTTACCCATGACGTTAATAATATACTCGTAGTCACCAACTGCTGCTGTACGTATCTATACATACTTATCCTTTTTTCACTTTGTAGTCAAGGCACATAACTGTCTATTACCTACCTAGAGCTAACGTTTTATGATTTTCAGTAGCGTATGCTGCGTGCTTTGATCCACCTAGGTGAGCCCCGGAAAAATACCCGAGGTGAACTGATTAGGTGGACGTGGACCACGGGTAATGCCTGACCACTGAGAATCACCGGCACGTCTTTTGGCCGATATAATAGTGATGATGATGATGGTGATACTAACAGACCAACTTTTTCCTTCAAACATTTATAAATGATGGTCTAAAATTTGAAGTTCAAAAATTATAATGAATAAAGAGATCTGCAAAATGGTCAGTTTAGGCTTGAGGATAGACTTTTGCTCACCACATGATTTACTACTGAACTATTTACTGCTGAACAAGACTAGCTACAATTTGCTGGCCTTTTTAATAACGCGCTATAATAGAAGAGTTAGCATATTAAATTTTCTCGTTACTGAATTTCAGGAAGCAATTGAAGAAGCTAAGGGATAAAACAGACCACTGGCATTTTTTAAGTATCTTTAAATACTTAAAATTACGTATGCTATGCAGCCATAAGGTGATTTCAAAACTGTATTCAATAATTTTGCATATGTCACTAATTAGCAAGTTCTTAGCCCTTCGATTAATTGTTCTAAGACTAACCCAAATCCTGACAAACATTACAGTACTTATAATACAAATATTGAATATGATAGTCAATGGAGAGCCGCACTAACTTCACCTTATCCTGAAAATATAGGATCTCTGGTATTTTAGTATCCATGTCGAAACTATCTGGGAATAAAATAAAATGAAATAGAAAAAGAACTAGACTTCAAAATAAACTAAAAAGCCTAAAATAACCCGTTCATGTACAGATTACATTTTAATCACCTTTTGAAGTCGGTGCCAAACCACTCAATTATTACCATAAAAACAGATGCCACGCATGAAGGTTTTAATTATTACTATTTGGCTAAAGAATAAGAGTGTTTTTGTTCGATAAAGAAGTTTAAAAGGTGGTTCAAATGTAATCTGTACATGAACGGAAGTAATCTAAATAAAATACGTAATAAAGGGAATTACCGCCCGATCGGGGAGGTCTTGTTTGCATGCATCTCGCTTGAATTATCCTCTAACTCCAAACCGTTAAGGAGATAATACCTTCCATCTCAGCTCAGCATTGAGACGATGATGGAACTTTAGAAAAAATACGAAAACTATTATTAGTGCCTGTAACATTTCAGGTTTTCCCTTGATTTCCCTGGGATCCTGACTTGGCGATGATGGGACTACCTCGAGGGCATACTAATAGGAATACAACTAACAGTATTAACCTACCTATAATATTTAAAAAAAATATCACCCAACTCCTAACCATTAAGGAGTTGTACCTTCCATCATCAACTCAACCGCAAATATCTGAATAACTGTATAAACATGAAAATCATTGCTAGTGCTTACAACATTTGAGGGTTGCCCTCGATTTCCCTGGGATCCCATCATTAGATCCTGACATGGTGACTATGGGACCATCTCAGGTCCACAATTGTGGAGATATCGCTAGAGATACATAAAAAAATATATACAAACATATGTATATACGAAGTCGGTTAACTGGACAAGATGTTTCGAGTGGAGGTATTAGGTGCCCTTTTATTGACGGAGACACTGCCCCGTGCTCCAGATTTTTTTTAAATGTGAGTCTATTATTTAGGTTCTTTATGCGACCACACGAGATAGTTGGTTCAGGTGTAAATTTATTTTTGTCGAGAAACATCTGAAAAAGTCGATATGATATTGATGTGAATATGATTCTATACCTTCTCACTATTCCCTGATTATTTCAGCTGAAAACTATTCTGCGACAGGGTAAAAAAGAGATCCATACATAAGACTCTTATTGTTCTACGATTGCCTTTACATATTTTTTGCTGAGATGTCCATTTGTCTACTCTGTGTATCGATATAATCATTATTTACATAATTAATTATTTATCTATTACAGTTGAAAAGAGCAGTCAAATGTAGAGTAGGTATAGTCTTATAAATAGACTACCTTTGACATTTTCCTTAGGTACTCGTCAAAGTGAAAAATAAGAATAATGATGTATTATAGAACAGAAGGTCAGATAAATTTAGAAAGGTCTAAACAATTGTTGTATCAATCTTGAAAAATCTGAACAATTGTTACGACGGCAGGAAACTTCTTCTGCTCGCCCTCTTCCGAGCCGTATACATAGTGGCGGGATCAGCTTTCAGTACTTTACTTCTTCGCTTCACCCTGTTTTCGACGAAAATAATGCGTTAAAAACTCGCAGGTACCTAAGGAAATAAAACATGATTAGTGTTTTTACAGTCCTATACATAAATCAATACGAAATAAACCAAGTAGTGGAACGTTGTTGATGCATTTTTATTAGACGATCATAGTAAAACCGGTTATAATATTTATAAGCATGTTTTACTAATGACAAAAGAGCCGGTTTTGGATTCCCTAGTTTTCATGAAGGTGTAGTCAATGTTTTTTGATTAGTACGTAGAAGGCGGCCGCAAAATCTATAAATCCCTTACTGTTTTTATACTGAAACAGAATAAAAACTTGATATTTAAGTAACATACCAAAAATCCATTGAAATCCATTTAGCCCATATACAAACGAAAATAGAACATAATAGTACATTACATACCTAGGGCGGTGAATTGTAAATTTCTCAGATTGCAGGTGTTGTGGGGTGGCGGTTTTTTTTTAGAATAAAAATTAGCCTATGTCCTACATCCAGGGCAAGAGGACCGGAGCTACCTCCATAGCAAATTTAACCTAAATTAGTCCAGCCGTTTTAGCGTGAAGAAGTAACAAACATACAAACACACTTACAAACTTTCGCATTTATAATATTAGTGTGATACTTTTGTCATAATATTAGTGTGATACTTTTGTCATTGGCAATCGCAGTAAGTCTACTAAATTATAAAACCACTAGCACCTTCAAACTTCGTTAGCGCATAAAAAATAATGGGTTATACCTTTATTGCTTCTCCGTAGTCAGGTAAAACAAACAGACAGACGAACAAACAGATTAACGTATGCACAAATGGAAGGTGAACAGACAGACATACCGACATACAGATGGACAGACACTAGCAGATGGACGGACCGACAGGATGGACGGGCAGACAGTCAGACAGACCGCCAGACGGAAGGACAGACACACAGACCTGCAGTCGGACGGAAGTACAGACAGACAGCAGAGAAAGTAAATAGTCGCACCCTTTCTATGCCACCACTGTTACTGTCTCCCATCGGCCAAATATTTCGCGATGTGATTATTACCAATTATATTTGTGCATAACTAACCCAAATTAAATATGTGGTGTATGTAAATCTAACAATCCCATCAAAAACATAAATGTAAAATGAGAGCCAAGTTCAATATCGCGTGCACTTCGCCGACAAAAGAATTGAGATCTGCAAGGGCGCCAAGTTCTTTGCCCTAAAATTTTAAGATACAAGGACATGCGACATACTCGATGCATTTATTTTACTTGGGGTGTAATTCAATATCAAGATTGGACTTGGCTAGTTTTCACAAACTAACTAAATTTTATAAAAGAAACATAGTCATAGTTCATTATCAAGCTAACAGTAGGTATAAGTAACAAGACGTACACTAACTTGCGTACTTACCTTTACGAAAATAGGTTAATGATTTGATTGATTTTGATTTATAATATAAATTTATATTTTAAAACTAGCCAAGTCAAGTCTTGATATTGAATTACACCCCAAGTAAAATAAATGCATCGAGTATGTCGCATGTCCTTGTATCTTAAAATTTTAGGGCAAAGAACTTGGCGCCCTTGCAGATCTCAATTCTTTTGTCGGCGAAGTGCACGCGATATTGAACTTGGCTCTCATTTTACATTTATGTTTTTGATGGGATATCATTACTTTTTGTACAGAAATTATTATGATGTGTAAATTACTTAATTATTATTTGTTAATTAGTTCTGTGTGCTATTCTAGTACATCTTTTGAAAGTTTTGAATAAACAAAGAATTTTCCAAAACGGTTAGTACGTATTGGATTTTTATGTGCATGTATGTGTGTGTGCGTGTGAGTGTATAGGTATGCTATTCTAGTATATCTTTCAAACAAAAAAAGAATTTTCCAAATCGGTTTATAAATGACAGAGTTCTGAGGCAACAACCATCAATAATAATAATAATAAAAAAAAATAAAAAATCACTGTTTTCGATTTTTATATGTATACACACACAATTACTAAGCTGGATGCCAAATTTCACCTTTCTAGGTCACCTGGAAGTGGGTTAGGTTTTTGATTACTAGTGAGTCAGTCAGTCAGTGATAAAAATACCGTTTTTTGGACTTTAATATCTCAATAACTATTTAATCTATATTAATGAAATTTGGGGTTCTACTTGTTCTAAAGGATCTTAATACATAAGCCAAATTTCATTTTTTTATGTTAAATAGATTTGGAGTTATGGGGGGGTCAAAAGTGGCTCCAAACGGTTCGTGTAATATAACACACGGCTGCTGCTCGCCAGTTCCTGCGGTGAACTTGGCTGGACACGCTGCCGCGTGTCTAGATATATATAGCATATTCGAGGTGTTATATCTAATAATAATAATAATTACACCTCTCCGCCCTTAGCCTTCCGCACTCTATGTGTCGCTATTTATGGGGGCCCATCTAGCGGGGGGCGAGTCATCGTCTACCAGTCCCATTTTTGCTATGAGGCACTTTTGCTGGTAGACGCCCGATAGTCTCAACCCATAGCCCAATTAGCCAGTCCTCCATTTCATCCCCATAGCCCAATTTGTATTTAGACTCCATGTCTCCATCAATAGTTCTTGCACCTAGCGGGCGCTGTCTCTGTGTGCGTCCAATGACACGGATAGGGATAGCATCCGCTCGATGTATACCTTGCATTTCATTAAATTGTCGAAAGGGCCTCTACGCGTTGGCTTCGGCTCCGTGCACGCCTCCCAAAGGCCCGGGACACTAATGTCCCGTGAGCGGGTGCGACATACAGGAATAATAATAATAATTCGTTTAATATTCGTTCTAATGTGGCTATGCTTACCCTTCGGCATCTTGAAGGTATAAACAGTCTCGTATAAACCGCTTTTGATTGCGCTCCCATATTTTACAAAAAAATATAAAACACCCCGACATAACTACGAAATTAGGAATTCTTAGCTTCAATATTGGCTGAGATCTAGTCACTTGTTCCAATTAGAGCCGAATATTTTGAAAACTACTGGTCCAATTTCCACCAAACATAACTAAGAACCATCTCGACGGACAAGTTTTTCGATTAAAAAACACACTCAAAATGGTCCATATGTTTGGAAGCTACTATTCCACAGACAGACACACATATCTACAAGTTATACTTATAACACCGCTCTTTTCTCGTCGGCGCTTTTTTACCGCCGACTATCAAGTGCGAATCGGATTTGCGTATCGTGAGATTCTTGAATTCCGTACAATCAATGAAAGCACTGCATATTCCTGTAACAGAAAGATAAAAACTACTAAAGCGGCAAACTGAACTTTGCCGTTGCAATATTGATGTCCTACACATCAACAACAATACAATACAACAATACTTTAATGCATACCAATAAAATTTTACAAAATGAAACAAGACATATACAACATCAACATAAGTCGGAGTTAGTTAACCACCTGCAAATAAGTTTGTAATCACAATGTAATATAACAATACATTTTCGGTTTTCGGACGCCTTTATTTACTTGTGCATGATGTTTCTTTTTGCCAAACTTCATGATTCTAGGTCAACGGGAAGTACTACCCTATTAGTTTTGATTCTCCTACCATCGCCATTAATCGCCTTCAAAGGATAGCATTCTTAAATCTCTGATATTCATTTCAACTTGATACCGCCACGTGTTCCTGACATCCTGTCACTATCTAATACAATAATAACATCACACACATTTTCTTATTGCTTTGTTTTGAAATACAAATACGATTATTATCATATCAATTGTATATAATGAGGTTATAAGTTGATAGGTAGTTAAAATTTTTAAGGAAAAAAAAAATTTCTTCTTTTTAGAGCGTTTAAATAAAAGCTTTTTTAATTTTCTTTTGCTTTTAATTTATTTTTTTATTTTTTAGTTATCGCTGGCTAGGTTTCTCAATCTGTTCATAATTGTGCGTGACGAAACACAGTTCCGAGTTTGATTTTGGAGTTGTCCTACTCCTAGGCAGGTTGCAGCGCAATGCTGATGACGCCCATCTAGCCAAATTACACAAGTCAAACTTATTTCAGCTTGGAGCTCTCTTTTCAATTTACTCGCAATAAGCCCTTTCATTTGATACTCATATTGCAGAAGTGCATTAAAAATAACTATTCCTCTATCTTGGATGATCCGCCATATTGGATTTAGAATGACGTCACATTATTTTTCGGGTTACTCTCAACAAGCCCTTTCATTTGATACCCATATTGTAGAAATGCATTAAAAATATCTATTACGCCATCTTGGATGGTCCGCCATATTGGATTTAAAATGATGTCACATACCATATCGTGCATTGTCAACCAAACTGAACGTGTATACAAAATTTCTGCTCAATCGGTTGAAGATATCTACTTCAAAATTGAGTTCAAAGATTCCACCCGAACAAACATACATACATACATACATTGCAAGTTAAATAAAAGCTTTAAAAAATAGTCTAACTTGGCTAGCCTGCCGTTTAGGCCGCAATGATATACAACATCATACATACATACATATAGTCCTCATCAATTTCAATGACGGCGACCCCAAGCCAGTGCCCCCCATCTGTACCGTGGGAACCCAGAACGATACCTACACGTCGCCTGTCGTGGCCGACACGCTTAGCCAGTCGGTTGCCACACGCGCTCACGGCCGGACGCCGCCGGTCGCGCTATTAAATCACCAAAAAAATTACTTCGTCGCGAATGAGACCAACGCGCTGCAGTGTTGCGGGGTGTAAAAACATAAAAGCAACAGACATTTATCCTTTTTTTCTTTGCCGACAGACGATGAAATGTTACTAAAAATTCTTAGAACTTAATAAGCACCTACCTAGAAACGCATTGCATACACTGTTATAATAGATACATGTAATGTTGAATAAATAAACCTACCTACTTAATATACTTAAATTCATAGAAAACATCCACTACCTATTTATATCAACAAGTGACAATAATTTACTCACTAAGATCTAAGATTTACCAAATCAGTTCAGAATGTGGCGGGAGAGTGCATTGCACGGCCTAAAAAGGGCGTAAACGTCGGCGTTGTTCTTGACACTTAGGACCTTTTGAAAGGAATGCATTCGCAAAGATAAAACGCGTGATCATATCATTATAAAACAACTTGTACCTAGTGACTGTTTCGAAGCTTGTAATGCTAGTATCCCATCAAAAACATAAATGTTAAATTAGAGCCAAGTTCTCGCATGCAACGTTGTCGACTTCGCCGACAAAAGAATTGAGATCTATATGGGCGCCAAGTTCTTTGCCCTAATTTTTTTAGATACAAGGACATGCGACATACTCAATGCATTTATTTTACTTGGGGTGTAATTCAATATCAAGACTGGACTTGGCTAGTTTTTACATATAAATGTATATTACATTTGTCTAATCATTAACCTATTTTCGTAAAGGTATAGTTAGTGTACGTCCTGTTACTTATACTGTTAGCTTGATAATAATACTATGTTACTTTGATAAAATTAAGTCAGTTTGTGAAAACTAGCCAAGTCAAATCTTGATATTGAATTACACCCCAAGTAAAATAAATGCATTGAGTATGTCACATGTCCTTGTA